>CM066032.1:8197865-9539798 GCA_033557465.1 Ichthyophis bannanicus
CCTCTCACAGCAGTTTAAGAAAACATTGCTTCTTCTTCCTTTTTTTCTTTCTCTGTCCCCGCTGAGTCTGGCAGAAAATGGAGCTAGGAAAAGAGAGTTCACTCCAAGGAGAGGTTATCAGTGGGATATCTCAGGGTTCCATACTCAGGCCTTTTCTGTTCACCATTTTTCATTAATGATATTGCAGTATATTTTGATAATATGTATAGCAAATAATGTGTGGCAAGCAGGTTCTTCAGGGCGAGCATTCATTAACCTGCAGACAATTGTTAGCATGCCTTGAAATATGTGAAGCGGCATTTTAGAAAGGATGGCCAGGTGCAATCTGGGATGTCCAGGGCAAAACATCCAATAGAAAGCCAGGGATGTTTACATTTCAACCCGATTTTAGCAAGTTGGATGACTCTGAAATGGATGGCTACACAGGTGGCCACATAGATGCCCCTGCTACAAACACTTGGAGTGGGGTCACATGTCCTATGCTGAATGCATGTCCATGCAAGCTATTTTGCATGTGGGGATGTGGGTTAACATGCTAAATTGAAAACAGATGTCTTCATTTCCCTGCAGTTTTTGTTATAAAGTATAGGGGATATCAGAGTACCTCCAGGTGTCTGAATGGCAGAACAAGTGCTTCTCCATGAGCAAGCAGCAAAATAAGTGCTCATCTATGGGTGACAGCACCAATGAAGCCCCACACAGAATGCTTCCCAGCTTCTAAAGGAAGCTTTTGTGAGGTACACTGTTCATGCGTGCTTGTCTTCCCACCCCCGACGGCGCCATACTCTCCAGTCTTTTATTTTCTGTGGAGCCCTTAGGATGTGTTCTTGCAGTGTGGAAAAAGGTTTTCTTTCTTGCCCTGGGGCCGGACTTTTTCACTCTTATCTTTCCCACCTGTCATTGGTTAACTGTTTTTTAACCCCTTTTTAAGGGTTTTTTTGTATTTGTCAACACTTTTGTGTATTTTTTCACCCCTCGCGGTGGTTTCCTGCCCACAGCAGTTCTTCAGTTTGACTTTCCCGAGGCGATGTTTTCAGCATGTCTAAGTCACCTAGTGGTTTTAAGAAATGCACCAAGTGTGGCAAAACCATTTCTGTCACAGATCATCATAATTGGTGCTTGCAATGCCTTGAGCCTGACCATGAACCAGTGTCTTGCGAGCTCTGCTTGCAGATGATGTGCAGAGGGCTGAAAGGTCGGGAAAAGCAGGAGTCCTTCTTTGACTCATCTGATTCAGCATCCTCAGCCCCGACCCCTCGTCTATGCCTGCAAAAGATCCGGAGGTGGCCAAGGGGAAGGAGCTGCTTGCTCAATTGGAGCTGAAGGGCCTGAGTGGTGGGGGGGGGGGGGGTGAGGCTCCCTACAGAGACTCCTTTGACATCAAAGGCTGAGCACCGGGAGAGGTTCTGGGTGCAGCATCCCCCAAAGCCCTTCTCGATGAGATATGGAGAGCTATGGCCAGGAGCGGTCGGCAAGCTTTCCTGGTGGAAGGACCTAACCAAGATGGCAGAATCCACTCCTAGTGCCCAGAAGGGCAGCCAGATGTCTCCTAATGCATCTATCATTGTGGAGTGCCCAGCTGGGATGGCATTGCCAATGTCTGAGGCTGTGGCATCAGCCCCCTCACACGTGGCAGTTCTGGAGAAATGCTTTTGAGCCTTAGAAGCTCACTTGGCAGTGTTGGAAGCCTTGCAGAATGCAGGCTTTGCGGTGCAGAATATGCCATCACCACATTCCTTACAGTCTATCCTGGAGACCCTTGCCCTGTCTGCTGAGGTTGGGACATCAGGTGGGAGATCGGTATTGACCCTGGTCACTGGAGCCATCTCTCTCTCCAATTTGTCAAAGTCTGAGGTCTAGGGGAACTGCAATCAGCATGCCAGGTAGCATGAGGGTCATCGGCACCCTCCCTCCTCCATGCCACAGAGCCATTGGGATGTGGAGACTTGGTACTATCTTGTCTTCCTCTCGGAATCTGAATCAAAATAGGAGACCAAGGCAGAATCAATGCATTGGACCTTCAGTCCCCAGATCTTCTGTCTGATTCATCACCTCCACCCAAGTGGCACAAGTTGTCCCCAGTGGACATGTCCTTCCAGGATTTTGTTAGGGACATGGCCACAGCTATCCCTTTTTACCTGGTGTCAGAGGAGGAACCAAGGGCATGGGAACTGGAACTCCTCCAGTACCCCTTGGCCCCCCCGGGAGGTGGTAACAGTTCCCATGCACCATGTCCTGCAGCAGATGCTGCTGCGGCTCTGGAAGGTGCTGCTCATGTTTCCTGTCATCAGCCATCAGCTCAATTCCCTATACCGGTTTCAGAAGGTCCTGGGGTTTGAAAAGCCGCAATTATCCCACAATTCCATTGTGCTGGAGTCATCCCTGAAGTGCTCAAAGAGTGCTAAGAACATATAAGAACATAAGATATGCCATACTGGGTCAGACCAAGGTCCATCAAGCCCAGTATTCTGTTTCCAACAGTGGCCAATCTAGGTAATACGTACCTAGCAGTTTCCCCAAGGGACACAGGTTCCACAATGCTTGTATTGGTTCAAGCATTGATATCCTGGGTCCCTTCTTAATAATGGTTTATGGACCTTTCCTCCAGGAACTTGTCCAAACCTTTTTTAAACCCAGCTACACTAACAGCCTTTACTACATCCTCCGGTAACAAATTCCAGAGTTTGATTACACGTTGAGTGAAAAAATATTTTCTTTTATTAGTCTTAAATAGTTTACCCTGTAGCTTCATTGCATGTCCCCTGGTCTTTCTATATTCTGATAAGGTAAACAATCGATCTACGTTTACCCGTTCCACTCCGTTCATTAATTTATAGACTTCTATCATATCTCCCCTCAGCCGTCTCTTTTCCAGGTTAAAGAGCCCCAACCTTTTTAGCCTTTCTTCATAGCAGTAGCCTTCCATCCCCTTTACCATTTTGGTGGCTCTTCTCTGAACCTTTTCTAAAATTGCTATATCCTTTTTAAGATATGGCGACCAGAATTGCACACAATATTCAAGGTGCGGTCTCACCATGGAACGATATAGAGGCATTATAATATCTTTTGTTTTATTTTCCATTCCTTTCCTTATCATACCTAGCATTCTATTTGCTCTCTTGGCCGCCGCTGCACACTGGGCCGAGGGTTTTAACATGGTATCCACAAGGACGCCTAAATCTTTTTCTTGGGTGGTGGTTCCTAATGTGGAACCTTGCATCGTGTAACCATAGTTTGGGTTGTTCTTCCCTAGGTGCATAACCTTGCACTTCTCCACATTAAATTTCATCTGCCATTTTGATGCCCAGTCTTCCAATTTATCAAGATCCTCTTGCAATTTTCCACAATCCTCCTGGGTTTTAACAACTTTAAATAGTTTTGTGTCATCAGCAAATTTGATAACCTCACTCGTTATTCCACTTTCCAGGTCATTTATGAATATGTCAAAAAGCAGCGGACCCAGCACAGATCCCTGGGGTACACCACTATTCACCTTTCTCCATTGGGAAAATTGGCCATTTAGCCCTACCCTCTGCTTTCTATCTTTTAACCAGTTCCTGATCCACAGTAGTACACTGCCTCCTATCCCATGACTCTTTAGTTTTGCCAAAAGTCTCTCATGAGGGACCTTGTCAAAGGCTTTCTGAAAGTCCAGATACACAATATCAACCGACTCACCTTTGTCCACCTGTTTATTCACTCCTTCAAAAAAACATAACAGATTAGTAAGACAAGATCTTCCTTGTCTAAAGCCATGTTGGCTGTCTCCCATTAGGTCATGACTATCTATATGCTGAGTAATTTTATTCTTTATGATGGTTTCTGCCATTTTTCCCGGTACTGATGTCAGGCTCACCGGTCTGTAGTTTCCCGGATCACCCCTCGAACCCTTTTTAAAAATTGGTGTTACATTGGCGATCCTCCAATCCTCAGGTATTAGAGATGATTTTAATGATAGTTCACAGATTACTGATAGCAGGTCTGCAATCTCAAATTTCAGTTCTTTCAACACCCTTGGATGTATACCATCCGGCCCAGGTGATTTGCTACTCTTCAGTTTATCTAATAGTTGTAAGACATCTTCCCGATGTATCGATATTTCCTTCAATTCTTCCACACCTTTAAATACCACTTCAGTCGTGGGTAACATCCCTACATCTTCCTCAGTAAAGACCGAAGCAAAGAATTCATTCAGTCTCTCCGCTATCGCCTTGTCGCCTCTTAGTGCTCCTTTAACCCCTTTATCATCTAATGGACCAACTGACTCTCTCACGGGTTTTTTGCTACGAATGTACTTGAAAAGGTCTTTATTTCGCGTTTTTGCTTCCGCAGCAAGCTTCTTCTCAAATTCTCTCTTTGCCTGCCTTATCAATGCCTTGCATTTGACTTGCCAGTGCTTGTGCTGTTTCCAGGTTTCATCATTTGGCTCTTTTTTCCATTTCTTGAAAGATGCTTTTTTGGCAACAACAGCCTCTCTGACCTCAGCTTTAAACCATGCTGGCAATTTTTTGGACTTCCTTCCACTTTTCTTAAAGCTTGGAATACAGCTGGTCTGGGCTTCCAAGATAGTATTTTTCAACAACACCCAAGCTTGATGTACGTCTTTAACCTTTGCAACTGCTCCTTTTAGTTTTTTCTTAACTGTTTTCCTCATTCTATCATAGTCTCCCTTTCGAAAGTTAAAGGGTAGTACTGTGGATTTCCTTACTATCCCTCCTCCACTAATTAAATCAAAGGCGATCATGCTATGATCACTATTGCCAAGTGGCCCCAACACCCTTATCTCTTGCACTACATCTGGTGTTCCACTAAGGACTAGGTCTAATATTGCTTCCCCTCTGGTCGGTTCATGAACCAGCTGCTCCAAGAAGCAGTCATTTATTTCATCTAGGAACTTTATCTCCCTAGCATGTCCTGTTGTGACACTGACCCAGTCGATGCCGGGGTAATTGAAATCACCCATTATTATTACTGCACTGTAACCTTTGCTAGCTTCCTTGATTTCCCCGAGCATTTCATCATCCACTTGCTAAAATGCACTCCTCAGTTGTGAGGCTCGGACTCCGGACTCCTTCTACGATGTCATGTTGGACCTGGAAGACTTTGCTGCCCTTGTTCCAGAAGACCATTGTGAGTCCCTCTGGGGCCTCATGGTTCATGGCAAGGATTACTCAAAGTTCATGCTACACGGTTCCTATGAAACCTTTGAATCAGCTGGCAGAGTGGCAGCTGTGGACATTCTGACCCTCCAGATGGTGTGGCTAGAGTCTTCAGACCTGGAGCAATGGGTCCAGGACAAGATTGCTAATGTCCCTTGCCAGGGCAAGAACCTCTTTGGCAAGCCCATGTAGGAGAAAGCTGAGGAGCTGTAGAAGGAGCAGTTGACTCTCACCAGGCTCTCCAGAAGGACTACTGATCCAGAAGAAACATCACTCCAAGGAGGCCTTCTATTCACACCCACGCCGGTACTTCCCGGCCCAGCCACTGGTGCAGCCTAAGGTGTAGACCCCCTGCCCACAGTGAAGGGAGAAGACCCTGAAGGCACAGCCCCCCTCCCAGCCCAAGCCAGGTGTGGGGTTTTGACAGGTTCCTCAGGAGCACAATCAGTCATCTATTGCCCATTGAGGTACACCTGCAGGTCGGGGATGGCTCATCCACTTTGCTCACCAGTGGCCCCTCATCACCTTGGACACCTTGGGTGCTGCAGATTGTCCAAAGCAGATATCAGCTGCACTTCACCCAGCTGCTGCCTCCATACAACCCCAGGGAGTACCCCATAGATCCCGTGCACCAGAGCTTACTGCAGACAGAAGTTGAGGCCCTGCTGTCCTACCTTGCCATCAAGCCAGTTCCCCCAGCTCAGATTGGGCAGGGCTTTTACTCCAGGTACTTCTTGGTTCCCAAAATGACCAGCCAGTTCTGTCCAATACTGGATCTGTGAATCCTCAACTGATTCCTGATGCACAAAAAGTTCAAAATAGTCTCGTTAGGGATACTGCTCCCATATGTCAACTAGGACAATTAGCTATGCTCCTTGAATCTGAAAGATGCGTACACACATATTCCAATCCACCCACATCATAGCAATACCTTTGTTTCATGCTGCTCGGCCAGCACGTCCAGTACTGTGTGCTTCCCTTTGGGTTATCAGGTGCCCCTCAAATCTTCACAAAGTGTCTAGTGGTCAGGGCCACCTTCCTCCAGATTCAGGGAGTCTTCCTGTAGCTGGATGACTGGTTGATCAAGGCTACCACACCTGCTGGCATTTGAAAGTCTACTGCACTCACTATTCAGATGCTTGAGAATCTCTACTTCGTGATCAACTACCCGAAGTCCCACCTCCATCCATTTCAGTAGCTGGAGTTCATTGGGGCTCTCCTCGGTACCACTCATGTGTGGGTCTTTTTGCCAGCAGATTACCTGCAGCACCTTGTTAAGGTGGTGGACACATTGCAGCACCGATGCCACACCACAACCTGCACGCTGTTGAAGGCCCTCAGACACAAGGCCGCTATGGTGCATGTCACTCCTCAAGCCTGCCTCTCCATATAATAGGCCCAGTAGACCCTGTGGAGGAAGGCATCATACCATCTGTGGGACAGAATAGTGGTTACATTACCACTGGTGTAGTCCCTGGCGTGGTGGCTCAAGTCTGACATCCTGCTGTGAGACCTTCCATTCCAGCCAACAGCCCCCCTAACATGCTCAAGATGGACACATCCAAGCTCGACTGGGGTGTGCACTGGCCTCCTTGCCTTTCATGTGCACCAGGCAAATCAGGATTCAACCAGGTGGCGATGTTCTATGTGAACAAGCAGGGAGGCACGGGATCCACCGGAAAATGCGGTATAAAAATTTAAAATAAATAAAATAATAAATTGTACTTCCTGTGCTGTTTGCCTCTGGTCCATGGCATGGACCTCAGAGTGACTTATCTGCCCAGTGAGCTCAATGGCCTGGTGGATCACCAGGTGCTTCAAACTCATGAGTGGACCCTCAAGAGGGAAGTGGTGGACTGGATCTTCCGGGAGTGGGGAACTCCGGTAGTGAACCTTTCGCCATGCAGCAAAATGTCCAGGTGGCCCGGTTCTGCTCTCGGAGGCTGACCAGCAGTCACCTGGCCTCAGATGCCTTTCTTCTCCACTGGGGAGAGGGCCTACTATATGCCTACCCCCTGATGCTGCATGCTGTGAACTCCAGGCTGAAAGGAGCTTCAGGATTATCACTGCCCCGTACTGGCCTCGGCACCTGTTGTTCCCTCTGCTGCTGTAGCTCTAGCTGAGGGTGCCTCTTCATCTGGACTCTGACCCAGTCTTCATCTCACAGGAGGGTAGCTCCCTGCTGCACCCCAATGTCTGTTCCCTGTTGCTCATGGCATGGATGTTGAGAGGGTAGTCCTCGCAGAGCTTGATCTCCCTGAAGGTGTTACCAACATCCTTCTGGCATCCTGCAAGGACTCAACGAGTAAGGCCTATGTACTCAAGTGGTGGCGGTTTGCTGTCTGGTGCACATGTAGAGTGGTGATCCACTTCTTCTGCCTTGTAGACCAGCTGCTGGAGTACCTCTTGTACATCTCTGATTCAGGGCTGAAGTCTAACACAGTACACATTCATCTCAGCGTGATTAGGACCTACCATTGTGGCTGTAGTTGAAAGCTTATTTTGGTCCAGACTCTGGTGGCCTGGTTCATGAGGGGTCTGCTCCTCTCGAAGCCTCCACCCAAGCCCCCTGTGGTTGCTTTGGACCTTAATGTGGCCCTCGACCAACTGATGCGGGCCCTCTTCAAACCCCTGGGCTTGTGCTTGCTGAAATTCTTGACCTGGATATCCTCTTCTTTGTGGCCATCTCATCGGCTCCAAGCTCTGGTTGCTCACCCACCGTATACCGGGTTTCACTAAAACTGGGCGGTGCTCTGCATATACCCCTACTTTCTGCCAAAGGTGGTCTTGGTGTTCTACCTCAACCAGTCCATTGTCCTTCCAATGTTCTTTCCTCAGTCTCACACAACCATGGTGAGGCAGCCATGCACACACTAGACTGTAAGCATGCATTGGCCTTCTATCTGGAGCGCACGAAGGTACAACATCAATCCACCCAGCTATGTGTCTCCTTGACCCCAATAGGTTGGGCGTTGTAGTATCGAAGTGTATGCTATCCCTCTGGCTAGTAGATTGGATTCCATCTTGAGGGTCATGTTATGACTCATAATATCTGTGTGATGGCTACATCTGTGTGATGGCTCTGTTCAGTGTCTGCAGAGGAAATTTGCAGGGCTATGACATGGTCTTCAGTCCACAACTTCACAGCACACTATTGTCTGGATGGGAATTCCTGATGGGACAGCAATTTTGGCCAGGCCATGCTCTGGCATCTATTTGAGACTGAGAGTCAACTCCTGTCCACTGACCCTTCTGTCCATCCAGGCTTCCTGCTCAAAATTCCCTCAGATCAATGTCTGCTGAGGATACTGAATCAGATGAGTCCCTCAGTAGGACTACCTCTCTAATCTTCCTGACTTTTCCAGTTATCGTTGCTCGACTGGACTGCTTATCTCCTCGGATTCCAGTAGCCTGTAGCTTGGGCGTCCCATATGTGAGGATTTATTTTTTGCTTGTTCTGGAGAAAGCATAGTTTCTCACTTGTAGCAGGTGTTGTCCATGAACATCAGGAATAAGTCCTCACAAACCTCCCACCTCCCCAGGGAGTTGCCTTCTTGGCTCCTGCTATGTTATTGTACTGGAGAGTATGGCACCACAGCAGGTAGGAAGGCAGGCACACATGTGCGGTGTACCTCTGTAAAGCTTCTTTTTGAAGCTGGAGAGCGTTCCATGCAGGGCTCCATCAGTGACGTCACCCATACGTAGGTCTTATTCCTGCAGTTTATGGTGAGTATCTATGCTTTTTCTGCCTATTTGTGCATTGGAGCAGGAATAGACATGGACAGTCCCACTAGTAGGTGGAGACATGCTAGTCATTTCTGAAATTGGGTGCACAAGTCCAACTTGCCTGGAATTCCCCGTCACACCTCTGTCACTCCCCTTCACAACTTGGTCATCCTCGTGCTGGTAATGTCTATATACTGTGCTTCTATAATGACTCCAGGGACATCTCTGTAATTGGAATATCTACCTGTCCATTTTCAGATGTCCAAAGCATGAACAGGGCTTCTAAAATAACCTGCCCTAGTGCATTCAAAATCTTTTTAGTGTTAACCTATAAATTTACACACACACACACAAGTGTGCATTAAAAAGTTCTAATGTATGTTAAACATTTTTTTTATTAAAATGAATGTGTGAAACAAACCAAAAAATACAAGTCAGGAAAAAGCCTGAAAATATGAAAATGAAGATTTTTTTGCCCTAGGTAATAGTAAGGAAGGTTTATCTTTTTACAATATTAAAATCAACTAGTACAAGAGAAAAAGTGAATTTCACAAATCACAGCACCAACAACCAGGAGTGAGGATTGACCACGGACAAGAAATCACACATATTTTTGGCAACACACAAATGGATTTATAGTTGTTGTTGTTCTTGATATTAAAATCTACAGTAGAATGAACAGACTTAAGACAAAATTAGGAATGATCTCAGAAAGCTTGAAGAATGTTCAAGGGCTTGTCATTTAAGATTCACTGAAAAACATTTAGAATAATGCATTTGAGGTGCAGCAATTCAAACAAGACATATGTGACTCAGAGGCATGCTTACTAAAGTGCAGTAGACATGAGCACAGGGTTTAGCATTGGGCTAATGCATGTCTTGATCATGCATTAACTGGACAAATGGCAACCCTGCTAAAAATGCTGTGTTACACAGTGCATGAATAAGCGAGGTGGATATGGTATGCGAATGGGACAGCCATGCTAGTCATGCACAAGTGACACAATGATATGGCTAGCATGGGTGCAACTACCGCCTGCCGCTGCCAAGGCTGTAGTTGCACCCGCCTTGCTAGTGTAGCATTAGGAAATATGAAAGGCAGAATCAGGGCAAGCATATTTATGATAGGGCAAATAGGTGATGTTAGCGGAATACCTATGCACCTTCCTAGGCCACCAATTTGGAGGGGCTGCATAATGCAACCACCATAGCAGTGAACCACAACAGCCTGACAACCACAAAACCAGGTCGTGCAGCTCTGTAGTGACCTTGCTGAGATAGTGGGAAAACAACCACAGAAACATGAACAGCTGTCTTGTCTGACTGCTGTTCACGTCTGCATATTCACTGGATACATATGAGAGGGCTGCTGGTGCTATGTGCATTGCTAGTGTTGAAAGATAGGACCTGTACTCTGTGCTTCTGCTAGTACTGGCCACATAGCCAGAGTTGGAGCCAGCAGAGTACAGTGAGGAGCATGCAAATGAGACAGTTCACATACTAGCAGCATGGCAGTGTGGCAACAAAAGGTGCCCCTGGCCCTTACCTCCCTGTATGGGAGGGTTCCAGGGGTGATCCGGGAAACTATAGACCGGTGAGTCTGACATCAGTACCAGGCAAAATGGTAGAAACCATTAGAAAGAACAAAATTACTGAACATTTTATTTATTTTTATTTATTTATTTATAGTCTCTTCTATACCGCACTATTCAGCATCAGCGCGGTTTACAATGAACAAAGAATTTACACATTTCCGATGGTACTTTGTGTTTACAGTTGAACAGGCAAAAGTAACTTGGATAACAGGGGTAACTATTTACAAATTATAACATAATCATGAACTCTTCCTGGTTTCAGCCTTAGGGGTTTTGGGAGGTCTGTGAGGTGGTTGAAATATCTGCATTGGTTACTGGGTAATACAAGAGGAAGAGGTGGTGTTTCAAGGCTTTTCTGAATTGCAATAGATCCGGGATTGCTCGGATGTCTTGAGGGAGGCTGTTCCAGCACCTTGGGGCACAGAACTTGAAAGCCCTCTCTGCTGTTGCTTTGCTGCAATGTGATATTGATTTTGGGACTACAAGTGTGTTGAGTGTTACTGACCGTCTGTCCCTATTTTGAGGTGTCATCTGGATCAGATCCGTTAGTGACGCAGATGAGAGCCCTTTGATGGCCTTGAATGTAAGTAGTAATGACTTGTAAGTGAGTCTACTTCGTATCGGAAGCCAATGGAGTTGTTTTATAATGGGTGAGACATGGTCTTTCCTGGATGCTCCGTGTAGGACTCTTGCTGCGGCGTTCATTGCCAGTTGCAGTGGTTGCAAGGTGGCTTGAGGGAGCCCTTGTAAGATTGAGTTCGCATAATCAAAATGTGGTATGATTAGGGCCTGATAGATGGTTCTGAAATCATCTGGCTCTAGCATGGATCGTAGGTGTCTAAGGGAACGGATTTTATGGTATACCGCTCTTACAATGTTTCCTATGTGCGCCTTCATATTCAAGTGCTGGTCTAGAGTGACGCCGAGGTATCTGATAGTGGGTTTGGTCTGGAGGTCTGCTTCCTTCACCTTCAAGAAAGACGGAGCAATGAAGTTTCGGTCTTTTGTGATGAACAACACCTCCGTTTTCTTGTGTTGGATCTTGAGGTTTTGGGATTGCAGCCAGTTGAATACTTCATTTATGCAGTTTGTTAATGGAGTGAGGTCGGGGTTCTCTGTTGTAAAAGGCATGTATAACAGCACATCATCTGCGTAAATCATGCAGTTGATACTGAAGGACCGTATCAGGTTGCAGATAGGCTGCATGTATATATTGAACATGAGGGCGGAGAGGGAGGAGCCTTGTGGGACCCCCTGCTTTTGATGGAACAGATCTGATGCAGTATTGTTGGATCGTACCTGCTGCCACCTGTCAGAAAGGTAGGATCTGCACCACTCAAGTGCTTTATCGGTAATTCCCTTACCCTGAGTCATTCCAGGAGGCGTTCGTGGCTCACAGAGTCGAATGCCGCTGCTATGTCTAGGAAGACCAGGTCGAACCCTTGGTGGATATTGTTGATGCCTGTTAATATGTTGCTGAAGAGAGTAGTGAGCAGTGTTTCCACACCGTGGGCTTCTCTAAAGCCATGTTGACAAGGGTCCAGTGGTGCGTTAGTTTCTATATGCTCTTCAATTTGTCTTTGTGCTTCCTTTTCCATTATTTTTGCCAGCAACGGTATGCTTGATATTGGCCTATAGGATTCTGGCTTCAGAGGGTCAAGTTTGTTGTTTTTTAGCAATGGCCATATGGATGTGCGTTTGAGGGTACGTGGGAAAGTTCCTGTTGTGAATGAAAGTTCCATGAGGCTGGATATGAATGGGCTCAGGTGGTTTCGTAGTTCCTTGATCCAGAACGCAGGGCATGGATCGGTTTGGGCGGTGGTCATGTTGATGCCAGCAATGGTGTCCTCGATGCGCAGTTTGGGTGGTATTTTGAAAGTGGTGAGTAGAGTCTGATCGTATGGTTCAAGGATCTTGCAAGGTGTTGGGATATTGTCAATCTGGCAGAGTTTGGATTGTAAATAGCCAGCGAAAGTTTGAGGGTGGATTTTGCTAATATGCTGAGAGGTGGGTTCATTTGTCAAACGCTTGATGATAGCAAACAATTCATGAGGTTTGTTGAGAGATCTTTTCAGCGTGTCTGCGTGGTAGCGTCTCATTGATTCCGTCATCGCGGTGCGATGAGCTACTAGTTGTGATATATATGCAGTTCTGTCTTCCTCTGAGTGTGAGCGTCTCCATCGTCTCTCAAGTTTCCTTAGGGTTGTGCGTGAGGCCTTCAGCTCTGTTGAATACCAGGTTGCAGAGTGTCGCTTTCCATGGAGTTTGTTATTTGATGGACAAATGGCGATCGAACTGAGTTTATTATTCCAGTCGGCGACTAACTCATCTGGGTTGTGTGCCGGTGGGATAGTTAGTGGAAGCATCGTTTTCAGTATTAGGTCTTTGTCGAAAGGCTGGAACCGTCTCAGGGGGACATTGTGATGGCCACTCAGTTCTCTTTCTTCCTTTTGGTTACATCTGGGAAGGGGAACTTTGAATAGGATTAACTTGTGATCTGACCATGGAACTGGGTTGATTGATAGCTCCAGGGTGGTTGGAGTGATGAGGGTTGGCTCAGTTGTGAATATTAGGTCTAGGATGCCTCCTTTGTTATGGGTTGGATCCTTGATTAATTGGTTATACCCTAAATCCTGTAGAGCCCCAAGAAAAGCTGTTGCATGGGAGTCTTGCAGTGATGGTAGATTGAAGTCTCCAAGTATCCAACTCGTTTTATGGGGGTTCTGGTTATTGGAGGCTAAGTCAAGTATCGTTGATAGGGCGTCTGGATCGGCTGATGGAGCACGGTATAGTAGAGTGAGGGAGCAACATTTGTTTGCTATCGAGATTGTGTCCAGGAGTGTTGAGCTGGTTGCTTCTCTGAGGTTGAACTGGAGGTCAGATTTGGAGATGGCTAGAACACCTCCTCCTCTTTTACCATTTCTATGACACGTATGTATGGAGAAATTGGAAGGCAGGAGTTGGTTGATTAACATGTTGTCATCGCAGGAAAGCCATGTCTCGGTGATCAGGATTAGGTCGAGGTTGTGTAGTGATATCATTTCAGAGATGACTGGCCATTTCTTGCGTACCAATCTGGCATTTATCAGTGCACATTTCAGATGTTGAGGGATTGGGTTTTCATCCTGTTTCTTTTTTGCATCATGTTGTAATGAGATGAGTAGAAGGTGGTGGTGGGGAGTTCGGGTAGACTCCCTTGAGTTGTAGGAGGGAGCGTCTGGCCATCTTCTTCTGTAATTGTGTATTGTTGGTATGTGGTTGTGGTTAGTGTGCAGGCTGGTAACGTTGCCTATTCCTATGGTGATAAGGTAAAGGGTCATTGCGATAATGCAGGACAGTGTCATTTTGTGTGTGGAGTGGAGGTGGGTAAGAGATGGAGTCTTGGCTGATTGGGGGTTAGGTGTGTTACCCGGTCACTATGCTCTTGCAGTGGAAACTGCACAGTTGTATGAGAAACCGCTAGTGATGGTGGCTATCAGTATTTCAGAAGGATTGGGATGGGCTGTTACATAATTACCAATTTTCAGTGGTAGCAGGATAATAGGGGCTGTCAGGTTGCACAATTAATTACTATGTCAGAGGTAATAGAAGATCTCTGGTAAATCTACCATACGTTAGAGGCAGGTAAGGGATGGTAGATTATACAGTTATATCTTATATCAGAGGTCACAGGTTGAGCAGATCACAGTATATCAGAGGTAATTACACAGAATATTAGAGGCAATTATACCATATTACATAGTATATCTGAGGCAATTATACATATAGATAGTCATGGCTTAATGGGACACTAAACTATAAACTGGTCGTTTTCTATGAATGACTACTTAAAGGTAATAAAGCTAAACCTCATCCAATGATTAACCAAAACTAATTATTCAGTATTTCTCTGTTGTCAGAAACTGAGCCTCAGAATCAACCAGTGGCACTTAGAATGCAGGGACTATCAAAATGTCCTTATCGCGTGCCGGTATTACATCAATGGCTCTGATAGAGAGAAACTAATGACATATCAAATATAATGCGTTGTTAATTCAAATAAAGAAAAATACTCATCTTATTGTTTAGTAGAATGTGCCAAAAAGTTCCTTTAAACGCATTGCTATATGGGAGACAGCCAACATGGCTTTAGACAAGGAAGATCTTGTTTTACTAATCTGCTATGCAGGTGCTAACCAGGCAGCATGCAGCACTGCTGCCCAGTTAGCTTCGGCGGCTTCTGGGTTGTGCTGCAATACCTGGATATTCAATGCCAGGGCCGCATATGACCCCAGCATTGACTATCCGGGTTTAAGGGTCAGCGGGCAGGGCTATGTGCTGATGGGCACATAGCATGCCCATAAGAATATTAGGTCCTTGCTTCATACTTCCAATTAGTAATGTCAGTTCTCCAGGGGTCATTCCACAAAGACAACTGAAATACAAAACATGAGAATTTAAGGGGTATGTTTACTAAAGGGCGCTAAAGTCACAGTGGCAGAATTAGCACACGATAAGGTACGTTACCGGGTGATCAAGGCACGTTATCGTGCAATAACGTACCTTATCGCGCGATAACGCACCTGCTGCATTAAGGCACCCTAACGCCGTGAAATCCGGTGCTGAAGGGCGGAGGAAGGCTCCACAGAGGGCGGAGAGAAGGGGTCAGTGGGTGGAGAGTGGGAGGGGAGAGGCTCCAGGCACACTAACGCTGTGGAATCCGGGTCTGATCACTAACGCCAGTGAAACCCTTGCGTTAAGGCACATTTGCAGGAAAGAGAAACCATTTACGTCAGCAATGTACAGCAAAGCCAGGGAAACCTAAAAGAGTGATAGTAGTAATACATGTGCACGGAACAAAAGGGCAAATAAACATGGAAAATGACCAGAACAAAATTTAAAATCACCATAACCAAGCTGGCCAATAGTGATATTAATGGGAAAAATAAAAGAACACTACTGAGAAAGCTCCAAAAAAAAAAAGATATCATTGTTTGGAAGAGTATATGCTCTGTCCCCCTACAAGGTGAATGATCCCACATTGAAATAGCGCTGATCAGGGTTTTCCCTTTTTATTGGACAGGTTTCCTATGGCGTGCACATGTGCGGCAACAGCAGGGTTGGCATCTCAGAAAGGGCAACTGTACAGATGCTCGAAAATGGGATACAGAGGGCTGCAGGCGGCACATGCTGTGGTGCAGCTGGGGCACAGTGCGGACTAGGGAGATGCCTAGGTGGCACATAGGAATGCTGAAACTGTACAGCAACCAGACAGCAACTGATGAGGGCCCAAGATGGGCATGAGTGTGCTTCTCACAGTGTCACAGGGGATAGTACCTAGTAGGTACCCCCAAGGGCACAGAACATTGGCAGGCGGTGCTGGGGGGGGGGAAGTGTGAAGTCTATGCAGGCACCCCTACCCCAGATCCCGCACCATAGGCAGCCGCCTACCAGCACACTGGATGGCCTGAGACTGCGCACCACCAGCACCACCAGCATAAGGGCATGTCAGCATGGTGGCAGAGGGGTGCTGGTGGTGAGGTACTGGTGGTACAGGGCTAGGCCATGGTTTGCTGTGGGCAGATGCCACTGCCCCCTCCACCACTAGTACTCCTCCGCCACCATGCTGACATGCCCTTATGCTGGTGATGCGCAGTCTCAGGCCATCCAGTGTGCCAGTAGGCGGCTGCCTATGGTGCGGGTTCTGGGGTAGGGGTGCCTGCATAGATTTCCATGCTTCCCCCCAGCACTGCCTGCCAATGTTCTGTGTCCTTCGGGGTACCTGCTGGGTACTATCCTCTGTGACACTGTGGGAAACACACGCTTGCCCATGTTGGGCCCTCATCAGTTGCTGTCTGGCTGCTCTACTGTTTCAGCATTCCTATGGGCCACCTAGGCATCACCCTAGTCCGCACTGTGGCCCAGCTGCACCACAGCATGTGCCGCCTGCAGTCCTCTGTATCCCCTTTTCCAGCATCTGTCCAGTTGCCCATTCCGACATGCCCACCCTGCTGTTGCGGAACATGTGCATGCCATAGGAAACATGTCCAATAATAAGGGAAAACCCTGATCAGCGCTATTTCACTGTGGGCTCATTCACCTTGTATGGGGACAGAGCATAGACCCTTCCAAAATTAATATCTTTTTTTTTGGAGCTTTATCAGTAGTGTTTTTTACTGTTTCACATTAATATCACTATTGGCCAGCTTGGTTATGTTTTATTTTTCCATTTTGTTCAGGTCATTTTCAATGTTTATTTGCCCTTTTTTTCCGTACACATGTATCACACTTATCACTTTTTGTTGGTTTCCCTGGCTTTTCTGTACATTGCTGACGTAAATGGTTTCTCTTCCCTTTAACTCTGCTCTAATGCAAGGGTTTCACTGGCGTTAGTTTTCAGCCCCGGATTCCACAGTGTTAGTGTGCAGGGAGCCTCTCCCCTCCCACTCTCTACTCATTGACCCTCTCTCTCCGCCCCTGGGGAGCCTTTCTCCACCCTCGGCGCTCGTTTGCGCCGCTGCACCCGTTATCGCACGCTAAGGTACCTCTGCGCCCAATAAAGCAGCATTATTGCACGATAAGGTACCTTATCGCACGATAATGTCGCAGCAGCACAAATAGCACCCTTTAGTAAACATACCCCATAGTGTTCAAAGCGAGAGTTTTAGTCTGTAGGAAATCTAACTTTGCCAAGATGGGACAATAACTCAAGGAGTCGTTAGAGGGATGGGAACAGCTGGGGGATATAGAAAAGCAATAGGTAAAACTAAAAGGGGATATTTTAAGGGCAACAAACCTTTTTGTTAGAAAGATAAAGAAATGTAAAAGGAAAGGAGGCCAATATAGCTCTCAAAAGAAGTAGCTGAAATGGTGAAGAAAAAGAGGAAGGCCTTCATAAAATCAAAAAGATCACAGAGAGAGGAAGACAGGCATCTATATTTGGAAAAACTTAGAGAAGCTAACAAGGTAGGCAGGGAAGCAAAGATACAAAAAGAGAAAGGCGATCAAAATGATTTGGAGCCTGTACCAGAAGATGTATGAGAAGAGACTTGACGATCTAATTATGTACACTCTAAAGGAGAGGAGGGACATGGAAGCAGGGCCGGCCTGTCCATTGAGCAAGAATGTTTTTTGCACAGGGCCCCGCATTTCAGGGGTCCCCGCGCAAAGAACATTCTGCTTGCAAAGTAAATTTTAAAATTTAAAAAAAAAGCTGTCTGCTGCCGCTGCCGCTGCCGCCGCGGTGGCAACGGCAGAATCGCATATCCCGCGGGGCCCCCACCCCCAACAGAGCCTGCTCTCCCTGCATCATCTTCGTCGGCTTTCAGAGCTCGAAGGGAGACTAGTTTCCCTTCCGTGGCTCTGTTAAGCCCGCAGGGGCTGATGGGACTTTCCCATCAGCCCCCGCAGGCTTAACAGAGCCGCGCGGGAGAAACTCTCCTTTCACGCTCTGAAAGCCAACGGAGCTGATGCAAGGAGGGCAAGCTCTGTCGGGGGGGGGGCCCCGCCGGATATGCGATTCTGCCGTTGCCGCTACGGTGGCAGCGGCAGCAGACAGTTTTTTTTTTTATTTTAAAATTTCCCTGGGCTGTTGGGGTGGGAGTTAGGACTGGAAATGAGCTAATGGGGTTAGGACTGGAAGAGGGCTGATAGGGGGTTAGGACTGGGGCTATGGGGAGCTAAGTCTGGAAATGGGCTGATGGGGTTAGGACTGGGAGTGGGCTGATGGGGGGTTAGGACTGGTAATGGGCTATGGGGGGCTTAAACTGAAAATTGGGTGATGGGGGGTTAGGACTGGAAATGGGCTGATGGGATTAGGACTGAGAGTGGGCTGATGGGGATTTAGGACTGGTAATAGGCTATGGGGGGGCTAGGACTAGTAATGGGTTGGGGGGTTCCTAGGACTGGAAATGGACTGAGGGGAGGGGGGGCTTGAACTGCAAATAGCTGATGGGGAGGGGGGCTTGGAATGGAAATGGGCTGAGTGGAAGTGGGACCTGAACTGCAAATAGCTGATGGGGAGGGGGGCTTGGAATGGAAATGGGTTGTGAGGGGAGGGAGCTAGGACAGGAAATGGGCTGATGAAGGGGGCTAGCATAGGATTGGGAATTGGGTGTTGGGGGGAGCTAAGATTGGAAATGGGCTGTGGTGGGGGCTTGGATTGAAATAGACTTATGGAGGGGCTAGAACTGGAAGTAGGCTCATGGGAGGCTTGGATTGGAAATGGGCTGAGTGGAAGGGAGCTAGGATTTGACATGGGCTGATGGTGGGGCTAGGAAAGGACTAGAAATGGGCTGATGGGAGGCTGGTATTGGAAATGAGCTGATGGAGGGACTTGGATAGGACTGGAAATGGATGGGGGAGCTAGGACTGGAAATGGGCTGATGGGGGGGGGCTAGGACTGGAAATGGGCTGATGCGGGGACTAGAAGGGAGTGGATACTGGGTGGGGCTGGAACTAGAAGGGAGCTGATGTTGGGGGAGATTAGAATGGGATGGAGCTGGGAGAGTGAAATGGAGAGGGGAAAAATATTTTGTGTGGGACGGAAGAAAAATCTACAATTGGCCAGGTATTGGGAGAGTAAGTGGGGATTGAGGATGGAGGGGTAAAATTTGAGTGGATGAAATAGGAATGAGGAAAGAGCAAAAGGAGAAAGATTAGTATGTTAAAGCAGATGTAGAGAGAGAGAATGGAAAAAAATTAGAAGAGAGAAGAAAGGACAAATGGACAGCAGACGATGGAGAGTTAGCAGAAGACACAAAGAAACCAGAAGAAAGTGACTGGAGCAATTGCAACTGAAAAAAAATGCACAAAAGGTAGAAAGATATCTCCTTATTTTGAATTTATTAACTGGAATATGTCAGCTCTGGGAAATGTGCATCATTAACGTCTGCGCTTTGTTTAGTACAAGAGGAAATTAATTTATAGTTTTATTTCTACAGTGTTGTTGTACATTCCAAGTTTGGCTTTTGGGGTTCCCAGTTTAATTGTCTTCCTGTTTCTAAATTGTGATTCCTTGTTTGGTGATGGTCTGTGTTCTGCATGTGTAACTGAGCTGAGGTATTCTGTTTATGTAATTCTTATATGACATTGCCACTTGTTCCCTTTCCCCAGTAGGTCATGTATTGTTATTCTCTGAAATGTATTGGTTTAATATTTGCAGTGTTGCCTTTTGATAGGTAGGGTATGGTGCTTTGTGAGTCCTGGTAGTGCTGTTAGGATATGGCGGGTTTGCTATGGGTTCTAAATGGGCAGTGTTTGTAGTAGTTCCTAATGTGCCTGGCGGTTGGCACTGGATTATAGTAATGTAGAAATCTTTTAGTCTTTCTTTATCCATATACTCATTAAGAGGCATGCTTACTAAAAGTTAGTGTATGGTAACATTATGCAAATATTTATGCAAATGAGGCCCCGCACCGAGTCTCCGCACATGGCCCCGCACCCCCCTTGGGCCGCCCCTGCATGGAAGATATGATTCAGACCTTTAAATACTTAAAGAGTATTAATGAACAAACAAACCTTTTTCAAAGACAGGGAAGCTATAAAACTAGAAGGCATAACATGAAACTGCAAGGGGGTAAACTGAAAGGCAATGTCAGGAAATACTTTTTCACTGGAAGGGTGGTGGATACTTGGAATGTCCTGCCAATGGCAATGGTGGGGGCAAATACAGTGACTGAATTCAAAATGGCATGGGACAGACACAGCCGATCCCTTTATAGTGACAGGATAAAATCAAAATAAATTTAATTATCTCTTATATCTCAAGAAATAGGAATGACATGAATGCAGCTGCATGGAGCGGCAGGTGCACCTACTCTTGCCACTTTGCTGGGCAGACTAGATGGACCATGTTGGTTTTTATCTGCCATCATATGCTATGTTACTATGTAAGAAGAAATAGCCAATGCAATAAAATCAGGGGATAAGACATTTTTCAGAATTGTTAGTGAGAGAAGGAAGGACAAAAGTGGTATTGTCAGACTCAAGGGTGAAGGGAAGGAATATGTAGAAGATGATGAGGATAAAGTAGAATTGCTTAACAAATATTTTTGCTCTGTATTCACAGATGAAAGGCCCGGAGCAGGACCTCAGAAAACACCCACAATCAGGAACAGAAGTGAAGGGCATCTTGAACAATTTTCAGAAGACTGTGTTTGTGAGGAACTAGCTAAACTAAAAGTAGACAAGGCAATGGGACTGGATTGGATTCATCCAAGAATACTGAAGGAATCTGGAGACGTTCTAGCGCCTCCAGTGACTGAATGTTTTAATGCTTCTTTGAAATCAGGAGTGTCCCAGAGGATAGGAGAAAGGCACATGTGGTTCGTTTACACAAAAATGGAAGTAAGGATGAGGTTGAAAACTACAGGCCAGTTAGTTTAACATCGGTGGTGAATACATTATTGGAAAAGCTACTAAAAGAGAGAATAGTGAAGTTTCTGGAATCCAATGGATTGCAGGATTCGAGGCAGCATGGGTTTACCAGAGGCAGGTTTTGTCAGACAAATCTGATTGATTTTTTTGACTAGGTAACCATGGAGTTGGACCAAGGGAGAGCCCTAGATGTGGTGTACTTAGATTTCAGTAAATCCTTTGACACCATTCTGCACAGGTGACTTATTAATAAACTGATCACCCTAGGGATGGAAAGGTGGGATTTATAGGTAAATGGAGCACACTCTGAGGAGAAGGAAGTTATCAGTGGTGTGCTGCAGAGATCTGTCCTTGGTTCAGTTCTTTTTAACATTTTTGCTAGTGATATTGCAGAAGGACGTTCGGGTGAAGGAGTAGATAACATGAGGAGGGATCTGGCTAAGCTTGAAGAATGGTCAAGAATTTGGCAGCTGAAATTTAATGCTAAAAAATGCATGGTCATGCACATGGGCTGCAAAAATCCAAGGGAGTGGTACAGTGTAGGGGGCAAAGCACTTCTGTCCACGAAAGAAGAGACGGACCTGAGCATGATTGTTTCTGATGATCTTAAAGTGGCTAAACAGGTAGAAAAGGCAACGGGGAAAGCCAGAAGGATGCTTGGGTGCATAGGGAGGGGAATGGCAAGCAGTAAAAAGGAAATGATAGTTTCATTGTAAGTCCAGTGCAGGTTCTGCCTGCACTGTACAAATTTTGTTGACTGTAATCCGCACTGATTCTAAAGAGCGCAGTATAGAAAAAAACGTTAAATAAAGAAAGCCTGATTCACAAAGGGGCACATATTGGCTGTCTGGATGGCCCCGTGCAAGATGAGCCTGTTAAGACCCGATTCTGGACTGCGGAAACAAAACATTCCCACAGTGCACAGAATCGGACCCATGGATGGCCTGGCGTGCCACTGCCGCCTGCGGGGATGACCTCCCCGCAGGTGCTCCCAACTCCCGCGGTTTAGGCTCCCCTCATCCCCGCTGCCCGACGTACAGCTGGTCTACCAGGGCCTGGATCAGGCAGTGGGGACCCTTCCGCTCCCGGTCCCAGCCCTGGGGGGTATCATCAGGTCCGATCACCGGGTCAGTGCTGTTTATTCCACCTTTGAGGTGGAATAAATAGCACATCCCCTTTAACGTGGCAGGATGTATTGAGCCGTGACCTGAATTGGTCCTGTACATCCTGCCGGGCTGGCCCGCCCCTGCTCCTGCTCTCCCGCCAGCTCTCCCCGTCCTGCTGGTCAGGACGTACAGGGAGATCCAAAGGGCAAATCAGGCCCAGTGCCTCTGTATAGGTCACTGGTGCAACCTCATTTGGAGTATTATGTGCAGTTCTGGAGACCGCACCTTCAAAAGAATATAAACAGGATGCAGTTGGTGGCATATGAGGACAGACTTGAAGATCTTAATATGCATACCTTAGAGGAAAGGCAGGATAGAGGAGATATGATAGAGATGTTTAAATACCTTCATGGCATAAATTCACAAGAGGAGAGCCTCTTTCGATTGAAAGCAAGCTCTGCTACGCGGGGACATAGGAGGAGGGTGAAAGGGGATAGACTCATGAGTAATATGCAGGAATATTTCTTTACAGAAAGAGTGATCGATGTGTGGAATAGTCTCCCAGAAGAGACAGTAGAGACAAGGACAGTATCTGAAATCAAAAAAGCATGGGACCAACACAGAAGATCTCTAAATTAAAAACGGGGACTATTGTAGTTGATATGGAAGGGCAGACTAGACAGGCCATGTGGTCTTCTTCTGCCGTCTTGTTTCCTACGTTTCTGTTATGACTTTTAATGCTCTACTAACTTCACTCATAAATACTTCACCAATTTACTTCACCATTGAAAATGATAGCACAGTAAATCTTCTTTAAGGGGGTGATTTTAAGAAGCATTGTCCATATTGATAACATCTTTTACAAGCAGAAAAAGGTTCTTATAAAATGGCCTGAGCATATATTTGTGAAAAGTATGTGCACAGAAAGGCTGAGCCTACTTTTGCATGATCTGTCTGCAGGCATTCCTGTGGGTATACTTTTGGTGCAGATGGGGTGGGGTTCTGATGAGCACATGTCTTTTATAAAGTGCACAAGTAAACACCTAGGAGGTACTTTTATAATAGGCTGCCTATATGTGAAGGCCATCTAGGCACCTATTTTGATGATATTTTGTAAAACCCAGAGACTTCTGTGTGTCTATATGAAATACTAGGGTCAAAGTGGCAGAAACTGTGTCTAGATGGAAACGAAAGATACTTCTGCTCAGCCATACAGATCATGTAAAAATTTGTGCCTTCTTGTCAAAATGCCTATTTATATGCGTATATCCCCAGGTAGTAATTTCGTTAAAGCCGTTTTATGCATAAAAGGCCTCTATGTGGGAAAACTTTCAAAAATTTACCCCATAGAGTGTATACACAAATCTTATGCTCATAAAACTGTCTCTTGATCTTTGCTATGACTGTACTCTTCGTTGTTAGCATTTTAATTCCTGTCCTATTTCTTTCAGCTTTTAGGTACTGTGCCAAAAGATGTCCAGTCTTTTTTCCTTCATCATAATACTCTGGCTTATTAAATGTCCCTGGTTTTCAGCCCACTGCTGTAACCATTAGGCTACTCCTCCACTCCCTCGCTACTTCTCTATTTAGAGAAGAGATAAACACCGGGAGCTTCTGGGTCGCCAGGAGTCAGGACTGACTCGAAGGCACACATTGCATTTGCAAACACCTGTTTATCTGCTAAACATTGCATTATAGGACACCCTAAAGATAAGTAGCTGTTTGTGGCAATATTCTACTGTGTTGGAGATTTGTTCTGACTTTTGTCTATCTGTCTTTTGTTGGAATGATGGAGTGTAGCTGACATTTTGGAGTTAGAGGCCAATACCATTGAGATTTTGGCCTTCTCTGTTGCTGCTATATATCTATACATTGTTGAATCTATAATAAAAAAAAAAAAAGAAACATTGGAGAAAATTTGGAAAATTCTAATAGAGATTAAAAATTGTTTTAAAAAAAGTGAAAAAAATTGAACATGGAGAATCGAATGAAGAATAAATTTATTAGAAGTTATAGGAGAGAGGAGTTTTTCAGACCCATGATGGTGGTTTAAAGCAGTGCCCCTTCAGGCAGAAGATAGCTGTCACATAGAGGGACAGTATAAGCTACTCAGGTCTTTATTCCTCCTCTTATGGTTAGTTGATTCCTCAGAGATCCATTATTTATGATTGTAGCAATTAGGATTAATTTCTAGTATAGTGCCGAGATTATTATAAGACATTGTCTGTTTCCTTGGTAGATATTTTTTAGTGTAGATATTGTTACTGTTTTGCATTAACACGTCTGTATCATCTGTTTTCATGAATAGTTTGTATGAGCACCACATTGTCAGTGTGAGGACCACTTCGGGGATGCACATGATAACTGAGGATGCGTGGCCTCATGGAGACGGGCAGCAGCAGATCCGTATATCTTTTCATTTAGGTAGTACCAGCAATTGAATTATACCGGTAAGTATACTAATACTTTTTTCACAATAGTTTAATAATTCTGAGCTGTATGGTTATTAAGCTTAAAAAGCTCAGAACAAAAATCTGTTAGTTAAAAATTGTAATTTACTATCGTAGTTGCAATTGTATTTGTAAATTAAAACTGTGTTTGTAGGTTAAAGAGGTGTTGTCGGTGCATTCGCATTAAAAAAATATATATTTCAGTAGCTATTTAGTCAACGTTTACAGTATTCTTTCATTCCGGCAGGCTTTCTTACATTGGGGCCCATCCATGACATAAGTTCTAATGGATGCTTTACTGTCACCTACTCCTCTTTTCTCTTCAAGTTTCAAGTTTTCAGGCCCGGCAGCCTTCACCTCCTGTTGCCAGGTCAAAGTCATACAACTGTAGCCCTGCAGCTTAGGCTTAGGCCTCTGCCCTGGCATCTCTATAGTCTTGAACATGTATGGTGCCTGACTCAAGTCACGCCTCCTAAAAGGGCCTTTGCATTCCCTGGAGTCTCCTCACACTCTCGGCACCAAATACGGCCCTGACCTTTAATGGGGCTTACCCTGATGAATGCATCTGTTTTTTCTCCCTTTCTCCCGATACTGTCAGCCAACTTCC
The DNA here is from genome assembly GCA_033557465.1 of Ichthyophis bannanicus. Taxonomy (NCBI): domain Eukaryota; kingdom Metazoa; phylum Chordata; class Amphibia; order Gymnophiona; family Ichthyophiidae; genus Ichthyophis; species Ichthyophis bannanicus. Next base: position 8,222,865 of record CM066032.1, read on the forward strand.
ATCACACCCACAACAGCCAGAGGCAGACCAGATGTTTGCTGGCAGAATTGGGCCTCCACTTCTAGTGCTCACCCCTCTCTAGCCACTGCTGGGACACTGTGGCATCAGCTGCTCCACCCAAGGTCCCGACAACTCAGCAGCCAGCACTCCTCTCCCTAAGCCGGGGCCTAGATGACATGACTGAGCAGCTGATCCAGCCATCCCATGGCGCAGAGCCCTGGTAAAGACAGCAGGCCGTCACTGCTGGTCTCCACTACTGAAGGCCACAGAAACTATGGCTCCCGTCTACCCCTTTTTCTATTTTTCTTTATTTCTAGTTGTGATCCTTGTAGGTTTTCTCTCCTCTCCCCACACCAAGTCACAGGCTCAGAGCCAGAGGACTCCTTCCAAAGGAAGGCTTTATAGAAATTAGACCACAGACTCAGCAGTGAGGTAACAAAAATAAATAATTTACTTGTATGGCTCCTCTATAATCTTTGAGGGGATATTCAAAGACATTCACACAGTTTGACGACTTGCAAACCATGTAAATGCTGCTCTGTGAGATATTCAGCAGCACTAACATGGTTAATGCCGCTGAATATCCACGGGTGCCACTGCTACATGTCCTAATGCTAACTGGTCAGCATCGGGGTGTGCCAGGGGCATTTTGGGGTGGCACCAGTTGCTAACTGGGCAATGACGATATTGAGCCACTATCCAGTTAGCCACACATGGAGAAAGTCAGATGCAGGAAACACTGGCCTAACTTTTGCCACAGAAGCTAACCGGGCAGTGGCTGAATATCGTCATTGCCCATTTAGCTTTGTGACAATCTGAGCAACCTGGACATTCAATGCCAAATATGGTTCCAGCCCTGAATACATGGGTTTAAAGTTCAGTGCTAACCATTTTACCAACGCTAACTACCGGTGCTGAATATCAAGCCCTTTATCTTTAATTATTTTCTACACTTGCTTACATCTGTCACAGCAAAGGCATGGAAGGGGCTGTCAAGGTAATCTCACAAAACTTGCCTTTGCACTTCCTCATCATTTCACAACCAGGTAGCCAGGCTGAGGAGCAGCATCTCAACACTCCGCTGCTCGACTCATTCTCCGCAAGTCTCGCTTTTCCCACATCACTCCTCTCCACATGTCGCTTCATTGGCTTCCCATCCATCTCCGTATTCAATTTAAACTTCTTCTCCTAACCTATAAATGTATTCACTCTTCTGCCCCCCAGTACCTTTCATCTCTCATCTCTCCTTACACCCCCTTTCGGTTGCTTCGCTCTTCTAACAGTCTTCGTTTATCTGTGCCCTTTACTCGTACTGCCAATTCCAGACTTCGCTCCTTCCAACTGGCAGCACCCTTTGCTTGGAATAGTCTTCCTAGCTCTGTGCGCCAGGCGTCCTCCCTGGCCATTTTCAAGTCCAGACTAAAATCCCACCTCTTCACTATTGCTTTCCGTTCCTGTCTTACCCTATCTGGATCTCTCTATCAACATTTGCTTACTTTGTCCTGTAAATTTTTGTTATTTGTATTATGTAGCTTATTTTGTTTTCTGTCTTATTAGATTGTGAGCTCTGATGAGCAGGGACTGTCTCTCTTCTATATTTGTACAGCGCTTCATATGTTGCGGCGCTTTATAAGTCTTTAATAATAATAATAATAATCATAATAATACAGAGCCTCTCTTCAGGGTGCCATCAGTGGATGACTCTAAAAGGAGCTGCCAAATGCCTCAAGTAAATAAAATAAATAGGAACAAAATACATAAACGCAATCTGAGCCACTGGCTACATTGCAATATCCTAACAATATGATCTCTTACGTGAGAACACATAATAAGGGGCATTTTAGAAAGTGAAATTTGGGATGTCTAAGCCAGAACATCCGAAAAAAAAGCAGGCATATGCAGGTGCAGACACTATGTCACAAACACGGGCGTGACCGATACTGATGTCTGCCGGGCCATCTACACAGACATTCGCTTAGTTAGAGTAGTGGTCTAGGACCAAGAAAGCCAGGGTTCAAATCCCACCGGTGCTATCATTGTGATAGTGCTGAGTACTGGGGATGGTGGAGTGCTTTCTTCTCTACACCCTCTGGATGTTTTTCAGTCAAAATGAGCAAGCACTTTCCCAGTGCTTATTCGTGGCTGAAGCAGGTCTAAACTCAGATGTGTCCAGAATGTTTCTGAGGTCAGACAGTAATGTTCAGGCTCCTGCGAACACCACAGCCGCTCCTCCACCATGCCCCTGTTCAGACTCGGATGTCCTCGCGCCGGGGGCGTTCACCGATCTGCTTGTAAAATGGCCCTGGAAATGCCTCTATACCTGTTTTCAGACATCCAAAGCACGAATAGGGCTTCCAACATAACCCCCAATGGAAAAGGCTTTCTTAAATAAATATTCATAAACTAGTAATATAAAGCCATTTCTAATCATCTCAATAAAGAAAACAGATGAAATCAGTATGTTACATATTGAGTAGGCTAACACATTTATGACACACGCCATATGCTCTTATTGTGAATATAAACATTTTCTGTAATAGAGTGTGAAATTCAAAGCTGCCTTCTGCCACAGAATAGGAAATGCAAGAAGTAAAATAAAACAGCTACACGACAGAAAAAGAAAACACCGGAGTCTATGCACTAAACATCCGTGGTGCAAATTCTTACATTTAAAAGCAGACTCGTACATGGGCATTATTTATTTATTTATTTATTTGCAAATCTTGTATATACCGCCATTTCCTAAGATCAGTGGCGGTTTACATTAAACAACATGAAATACATAAATTACCTAATACCCATGCAAAACGCACCTGGAGAGTAAATTTATAAGAGGCATCTAGTTAAAGTACTGTTTAAGGCACCTATATTAAGCCTATTTTACAAAGACAAGTAGGCACCAACATGTCTTTATGCAATATTAGCATATGTGGCAGAGATAACACCTGAAGTTGAGACGTGGACATTTCCACTGGCACTAGAGCTGGTATAAATATTTTCATCTAGACTTTCCAAAAATGTGCATAAACTATAGTTTTTATATAATCCGTGCTCCATCCTTGCTCTGCCCAAACTCCGCCCATCATGCAATGCACATATTTATAAGCTGGTCAATATTTTATAAGAAGTCATTATTGTGTGAATATGGCCACATATGCGTGATAATGACCAAAATAACACCTAGTTAGGGATATACACTGAGTCTGATTATATGCGCCTCCTTATTATATTAACCCACACTATCTGTAGATGCATCAGTATGACTGCATGGCAACAAACCATGCTTTGAAATTACCCAATAATAGCAAGATGTATGCTAGTGATCTCATGAAGTATTCATATTGGATGATATATCCAGCATTAATATCATATGGCCCAATATTCAAAAGTATTTATCCATAGAGTGGCAGCCACGATACAGCTATGTGCTCTATCTGTGACTTTTTAGCATTAATATCTTTATACGAGTAGTGTGGCTGGAAAGTTCTTATAAACCATTCTGGCACTAGATAGTGCTTGGGCAAAGAATAGGAATTCCGCCTAACTCTACAGCTAGTGTAATATTCAGCCAGTATCTGTAGAGCTATGTGGCTTCAGATAGCACAACCCCTCTTCATAGAACACAGTTTCCACTGTTCTTCACGTATATTCAGCACCATTCACTATGGCGGTTATACTGAGGCACAAATAGCGGGGATGTATTCCCTGCCTGGACGTACATCCCTGCTATTCGTCCTCCTTGCCGTCCTCATGCAAGGCTCCCTGTATGAACAGTGGGGTTGTATTGGGAGCCTTAGAAAATGGTGGGAGGGTAGGGACAGGAGGCTGAGCGAAGGCGGTGCATGAGCAGGCCGTCACCCTGGATGTACAGAGCCCTGAGGTCAGTCCTGTATGTCCTGGGTCTGCCTTCTAGATGTGGGACTTATTCCACCTCGGAGAAGGAATAAGTCACCCTGGATGTAGGGGGACAGCGGAGGCCGGCAGTGGCAGGAAGATAAGGGGGTGCAGTGGGTTCCCTGCAGCCCGATGCTGGCCATGGTAGGCAGGATTAGTGGTCAGGCTGCGGAGAAAGGGGGGCTCTGTCCCGCAGCTGGAAATCATGGATCCTGAATGGAGCCACAGTGCCATGGTGACGGGATGCCATGGCATCATGGCTCCATTCAAGGGCCTGGCTGGGTTAGCCGGGAATCTGTGGGGTGTGCAGCCCTTCAGAATCGGGGCCCGGCCTGCATGTACAGGCAGTAGACCCCATTCTGAAGCGCCAAACAGGGTCTAGATGTCCAGAAGGGAATTGGCTTCCACCTGGATAAGACACTGAATATACACAGAAACATGTCAGCAGGTACAGACCATATGACCTATCCAGTCTGCCCTTCCGTACCAACCACTACAGTCCCTTATTTTCCTTTAGAGATCCTCTTTGTTTGTCCCATGCTTTCTTGAATTCAGATACAGTCCTCGTTTGTACTACCTCCATTGAGAGACTATTCCATGATTCTACCACTCTTTCCATAAAGAAATATTTCCGCATATTACTCCCTTTCATCTTCATCCTATGCCCCCTCATTGCAGAGCTTTCTTTCATTTGAAAAAGGCTCTCCTCCTGTGCATTTATGCCACAGAGGTATTTAACCAACTTTATCATATCTCCTCTCTCCTGCCTTTCCTCCAAAGTATTCATAAATCTGTCCCCATACACCTTATGATGAAGCCCACTGACCATTTTGGTAGCCACCCTCTGCACCAACTCCATTCTCTTTATATCCTTTTGAAGATGTGGTCTCCAGAATTGCACACAATACTCCAAATGAGGTCGCACCAGAGGCACTATCACCTCCTTTTTACTGCTGGCCATTCCTCTACCTATGCACCCAAGCATCCTTCTGACTTTTGCTGTTGCCTTTTCTACCTGTTTAGCCACCTTAAGCTCATCAAAAACAATTACGCCCAGGTCCCATCCTTCTTTCATGGAGAGAAGTACTTCGCCCCCTGTACTGTACATGGATAAGTTAAATGCTGCAGCAGGTGTTTAAAAAGCACTAATCACAGAGACTGAATATTGACCTGCTATAGTTTTTAACATGGCCAGTTAAAGTAGGAAAGTTAACTAAGCCATAGAGAGCATAATTAATTTTCTTTGCAGTAGGCTATGTTTAACAGAGCTCCTTCCCGCTGAACACTCCATCATCCCCTGGAATTCAGTCCAACCTCCACCTCCACTCTCCACCTGGAAAAGTGATGCTCTCTTCTATCCCCTTAAATATAATCTGGTCTCTGTTCCCTTCCTACCCACACCTGGAATGTGATTAGACCTCTGGTCCCTTTATTCTCTCTGTTTCCCTGCTGGAACATAGTTAGTCTTCTGGACCCCTCTCCAGAATATGATTGGATTTTCTGGAGCTGCGGAACCCACTATCTTCCCCATACAGGTCTGCAAACCATATAAATGCATTTGAATATCAGGCTCACTGTCTTTAACATAACTATAAGAATACCATGTTACCATGTATATTATTACTTTTGTATGTCAGATGTTAAAGTCCATGTTGGTTTTAATCCATAATAGCACATATTAGGTCACTAATGAGATTCATTTATTCTAACTAAAAGTAGAAAGGTTGCCCTATAGGAGATCAATGTCAGGTTTGAAGTATTTAAATAGAATATCGTTTAATTTCCTATAGATTTTAGAGGTCTGCATGGGTTTTCTCCAGCAGCATGAGCTGAAATAAGACTTAAGAATGTGTGTGCATTTTGGTGATCGAAGAGGACACAGGGCTAGCCCTACCATTAAGTGAACTAGGTGGCTGCCTAGAGAGCTGGACCTCTGAGGGCACCCATTGCCACTGTTGTCACCCCTCACTGGGATCTACAGCAGCAGCAATGCATTGAAACAACCCTGCGGTTCTGGGTGGGGGTGGAGTCTGGACTCTGGTCAAGATGGACGTGTAAGAGTGGTGTTCCGAAGGGCAAAAATAAGAATCCTGATTTTCTGCAATATTTGATCAAATAGTTCCTACCTAACTGGTTGCCATTCGATACCGGACATGTCGGGCTCCAAACAGACGCGGTTGGATTTCCAACTACCTCAAAATGCTAGTGAAAAGAGAACCAAGACAGAACCTCTCTCACCTCACAAGATGGCGGTCATCCGAGATGGCCCTATGACCTTGCAGGAGATCTTGGCTGAGATTCAGGCAGTCAAGGAAATGGTCAAAGCTAATGGAGAATCGCTAAGTGCAATGCAGGAAGATATCAATGCTTTAAGAGCCTCGTTAGAGTCAAATATGGCTCTTTTGGAGAAGGTAGAAAAGGTGGTGGCATCACATGGGGAGAGGCTCGAGGCCGTTGAGAAGCAAGCAAGTTGATTCGCTCACTGCAAAGAGAGGTGGAAGATGGCAATAATCGCTCATGGCGAAGCAACATAAGGATACTAGGAGTGCCTGAGGGAGCAGAGGGGCATGACTTGATATCGTTTTTGCAGGTTATGATTCCAGGTGTGCTAAAGCTGCTTTTCACTATGCTGTTTGAGATTGAGCACACCCATAGAGTACCTACGCAGTCCGGGGCCATGAGCAAGCACCAATGCCCAATCATCCTGAAAGTTTTGTGTTTCCAGCAAGTCCTGCAAATAATGGGAGCAGCCAGAACACTTACAGCTTTGGACTACCAGGGGCATAAACTCCTGTTCTTTTCTGACTTTGCGAAGGTGACAATGATCAGAGAAAGAGTCTTTTGGTGTTGCATCCATGTTTGGTACAACTGAAGGCCCATTTTGGACTGTTATATCCTGCCCGCATGAAAGTCACATTGCACAACCAGACCAAGACTTTTGATGATCCTGGAGATCTTTGTGCATTTCTGGAGGATAAGGAGTCAGCGGCGATGCAGTGAAGGACATATTACATCTGTTGATTGCCACAGCTTTGTGGTGGCTATCATCATGGGCGTTCAACTGGTCTGAGGTCGTGTGAAGGCGAGTTATCTATGCAGAAATGGCTCGACGTGTGTTACACTACTAATCCCTGGGACACTTATTTTGTCTCGGTTGTAAACATTACCTTTACTTTTAAGAAATAAAATCAGATAAAACATCCAAAATTCATACAACTTATTTTAAAAACAGAGCAATAATAATGATAAAAATAATAAGAGTAATAATATTAGTAAAAGGCAGACATTATAAATAATACACATAAAGAGGGGGAAAGTAGTTAAAAATGATATGGCTAAAAACATAATATTGTAACTCCCAAGTAGGGCCTACAGGGAGGGGTAGAATACAAAATAATGTTAAAAGTGCAGTGATTTAAAACATGTAAATAAAAAAACCAAATATGTGAATGATAAAACTAACATACAAGTAGTAGTAATAATAACATAAATTACATGTGCAACAAAAGTGCCTATGTATATCCATTTAAAATATATAAAACATGCAAAACAACTGTGTGTCATATTGATCACTCATGGAGTAATAAAATGGGAGCAATTGTGTAGATGTATGTAACAGTGCGTTCAAAACCCAGAAAGAATGGGCACATAATCAAGTGTCACAAGTCTAAATGACAACAGACATATGTTAGGGCTAAGACATCAGAAAATATTTTATTTATTTAGCTGTATTTACATCCTGCTTTTCACTGGGTCAAAGTGGTCAATTGGGAGATACATTTAACATGAGGGGATATGACACACATATGCTAATACTTACAGGGAACATGGGCAATGGAGGGTTAAGTGGCTTGCCCAAGACCACAAGGAGTGCCTATAGGACTAGAAATCCCAGTCCCTCTGGCCTGAGATTGCTGTCTCCAGGTGGGACTTGAACCCCTGGCCCTCTGGCCTAAAGTACCTTGTCCTAACCACTAGGCCACTCCTCCACTCCCATATTACTTAAGAACATAAGATATGCCATATTGGGTCAGAGCAAGGTACATCAAGCCCAGTATCCTGTTTCCAACAGTGGCCAATCTAAGTCATAAGTACCTAGCAGTTTCCCCAAAAGACACTGGTTACACAATGCTTGTATTGGGTCAAGCAGTGATATCCCGGGACATTTCTAATAATGGTTTATAGACCTGTCCTCCAGGAACTTGTTCAAACCTTTTTTAAACCCAGCTATACTAACAGCTTTTACTACATCCTCCGGTAACAAATTCTAGAGTTTGATTACACATTGAGTGAAAAAATATTTTCTGTTATTAGTCTTAAATAGGTTACCCTGCAGCTTCATTGCATGTCCCCTAGTCTTTCTATATTCTAATGACATAAACAATCGATCTACATTTACCCATTCCACTCCATTCATTAATTTATAGACCTCTATCATATATCCCCTCAGCCGTCTCTTTTCCAGGTGGAAGAGCCCTAACCTTTTACCCTCTCTTCATAGGGGTATCCTTCCATCCATCTTATCATTTTGGTGGCTCTTCAATGTACCTTTTCTAATAACACTATATTCTTTTTAAGAAACGGCGACCAGAATTGCACACAATATTCAAGGTGCGGTCGCACCATGGAACAATACAGAGGCATTATAATATCCTTTGTTTTATTTTCCATTCCTTTCCCTATGATACCTAGCATTTTATTTGCTCTCTTGCCCACCGCTGCATACTGGGTGGAGTGTTTTAACATATTATTCACGATGATGCCTAAATCTTTTTCCTGGGTGGTGGTTCCTAATGTGGAACCTTGAATCGTGTAACCATAGTTTGGGTTGTTCTTTCCTAGGTGCATAACTTTGCACTTATCCACATTAAATTTCATCTGCCACTTGGATGCCCAGTCTTCCGATTTATCAAGATCCTCTTGCAATTTTCCACAATCCTCTTGGGTGTTAACAACTTTAAATAGTTTTGTGTCATCTGCAAATCTGATATGCTCACTCGTTATTCCCTTTTCCAGGACATTTATGAATATGTCAAAAAGCAGCGGACCCAGCACAGATCCCTGGGGTACTCCACTATTCACCTTTTTCCATTGGGAAAATTGTCCATTTAGCCCTACCCTCTGCTTTCTATCTTTTAACCAGTTCCTGCTCCACAATAGTACACTGCTTCCTATGCCATTTATTTATTTATTTATTTATTTTACAATTCTTATATACCGCACCTTTTGCAATCAGCGCGGTTTACATGTAACAAAAAACATCCGACAAAATGCATATGTCTGGTCATTACATTGAACAGGGAGTGGGATTTGGAGAACAAGTATCGACTATATAAAGGAACTTGGAGAACAAAGGTGAACTATATACATAAGAAGTTCAATGGAGAAGGCTCCTGTTTGGTGTGTTACATTTTTGGGGATGAACTATATGAGAGTGGCTGACTTTTTAGTTTTGCCAAAGGTCTCTGATGAGGGACCTTGTCGAAGGCTTTCTGAAAGTCCAGATACGCTATATCAACCGACTCACCTTTGTCTACCTGTTTATTCACACCTTCAAAAAAAACCATAACAGATTAGTAAAACAAGATCTTCCTTGTCTAAAGACATTTTGGCTGTCTCCCATTAAGCCATGACTATCTACATGTTGAGTAATTTTGTTCTTTATGATGGTTTCTACCATTTTTCCAGGTATTGACGTCAGGCTCACTGGTCTGTAGTTTCCCCGATCACCCCTGGAACCCTTTTTAGAAATTGGTGTTACATTGGCGATCCTCCAATCTTCCGGTATTACAGATGATTTTAATGATAGTTCATAGGTTACTAATAGCAGGTCTTCAATCTCATATTTCAGTTCTTTCAACACCCCTCTGTCAGCTCCCTTCTAGCCTTCACCTTCCCCCATGTCAGCTCCCTTCTAACGACCTCCTTCCCCCCTCTTTCAGCTCCCTTCCAGCCACCTCCTTCCCTCCTCTTTCAGCTTCTGCTTTCACCTTCCCTCCGTGTCAGTCCCTTCCTGCCACCTCCTTCATCTGGCAGCCGCGGCTCCTGCTTCTTACAGAGCAGTGGCTGTAATAAAGCTAATCTGAAAACAAAACAAAACCGGTGTGGAGCCCTCCGGCTCTTTGGAACCCCTGCTGCAGCATCCAGTGCTCAAAAGGAAGTGATGCTGCAGGGGCCGGGACACTGCTGCAGGGGTTCTAAAGGGCCGGAGAGCTCTGCACTGGTTTGGTTTTGTTTTTAAATTAGCGTTATTGCAGCCGCTGCTCTGTAAAAAGCAGGAGCTGTGGCTGCAAGGGGAAGGAGGTGGCAGGAAGGGACTGACAGCAGAGGAGAAGGTGAGGCTGCACTGGTGGGGACAAGAACCCCAGATGAAAAGCCAATTTTCTGCTCTAGCTGCTCCCGGTCTTGTGGCCAGAGCAAAACTATGGTTTTTCAAGGGCCATTCTTAGATCTCTGCCAGCAGCTGGCCTGGCCATGTAAAAACGTGCCAGGCCGGCTGAAAACCAGCCAGTTGGCTGGTAGAGCTTAGGCAGAGCATACACAGGGCCTAAATTTATATATGTAGGGTGCATCTCAGAATGAGCTAATGCATCTAATGCATCTCAGAAGGATCTAATGCAGTTATTCTGAAGTAACTGTAACTGCCACTAGGTCCGGGTGCGCCATTAAGCCCCTATTCTATAAGGTGAAGTACATGCATGCTTTATAGAACAGACCCCACAGAGGTGCTGGAACTACTTGAGAGATTATAGAATTGTCTTCCATATGCACATCTACCTGGTTTAAATTAGGATAGCATATTTTTCTGCCCTATCCATGCTATCCATATAGTAAGACAGAACATCCTTTGCTCTGCTCCTGTTCCCCCCTGCCCTGTATGGATAGTGCTGGAACAGTTAGGGGTCTGTATAAAGAATCATATACAGATCAGATCCTTACAGTGCCACTGAAAATTCATGGATAAGGGACTTATACACTTAACAGCAAAACAGCTGTGCAAAAACAGGACATGCAGGAAATGTACCTGATTCTGCCGCCGTGGGGCCCGGACATACTTGCAATTAATTAATTAATTAATTAATTTCATTTTATATACCGCACTATTTTAAATCAGTGTGGTTTACAGTATAACAACTCAATACATAGAACAGGTTTACATTGAACAAGTAGCAGAGCTTAACAATTTAGAACAATACAACAGTAGAGTCCATGGCAGTGTGATCATAGGATTAAAGACTACCATAGCAGTAACTATTTGCAGTCAGCAAGGGGATAATGTTCTCGGGCAATGAAAGTAGGTGAGGTAATAGTGGGCTATGTTACATGGTGTGGCAAGGAGGCCTATCCGGAGTCTGGGGGAGGACAAAGAGACAGGGAATTCACCCTAGTAAAGGGCCCCCTTTCACCAAATCAGGGTAGGAAAGCCACAACCACCTCTAGGAATCAGAAAACTTCCATGTGGCCCACATTTCATGCTCCCCCTAGTGGAATGAAGGGGAGAGGATACAGGGCCCAGAACCCCTTAGGCAGTGAATGCTCCAAGCACTCAGGTGCCCGAAGTCAGGCTGATTGCCGTCACCTGGGTAGGGAGGGGTTGAAGCTAGAGCTCTGGAAATAAAAACCCATGCCAAAGTATGAGAGAAAGGGGGAAGAGAAGCAGGAAGCCAGGCTGACACGAGCAGAGGCACAGACACAAGCAAGGGAAGCTTGACTGATGCTGAGCAGAGCAGAGGAACTGAGCTTCCAGGAGAAGAAAGTGCTAATTGGCATATAGCACATCTGCAGGAGAGTTTGGGGCCAGGAACACGAGAGACTCCAAGATCCCCCGGGAGGCTGTTAGCTGAGCACTGTGAGCAGGATGGGGAGTCAGAACCCATGCAGCTGGGAGAGCCCGAGGTGAAGCTGAATGATGAGGATACTCCCATGGACTGTTCCTTTTGCCAAGCTTTAAACCTGGGAACATAGAGAAAGCAAGCCAGTCCTGAAAGAAGTCTTCCAGGAAAAAGGTACCCATATTCCACAAGCAGGGTGGCCGTGATTCCCATGTGGTTGTAAAGGGGAAGTTTACGGGGACTAAGGAGCAAGCCTGGAACTGTGATAAGCTTGTTAATCTCCTGCTGCTGGAATGCTGACACTGGGGTAAGCTAAAGTAGCTATTGGAACAAAGCTTTCTGTTGCCCCTGGATTATATTTTTTACTTGGAAGGTAACCAAGAAAGGTTTGAAGCTGAATAGAAGCTAAACTACTACAGACTTTAAATGTGATTTTGTTTTTGTGCTTTAGCCAGCAAGGCTAAAAAGGGAGTGCATTATCCTTGCTGTTAAAGACTGTGTATCCTGAACTATAGAGAACCTTTAAACAGCATTTTTGTGTTTGGGTTTGTTTTTGGACAATGCTCTACTTCAAAGAGTCCTGAACAAATAATCCTGTATGTGGTATGATCGAGCCATTGTGTAAAAAATAAATTTCTGTCATTTGCCTTACCTCCTTGAGCCTGACTACAACTTTCTGCCTGATGCACCCATACAGCTAACCAAAGACTACATTTCCCAGAGGGCACTGCGGGGAAATAGTTTGAAAAAGCTAGAATACTCTAGAATATCTGGATATAAGATTAACTAGACAAAGTCTGTTGCTATCTCATTGAATTTACACATCTCCTGCGCTGACCTATGAGATTTTCCATTTCAATGGATGGACTCCCTTTTTAAATATCTTGGGGTCTATTATTGTCCTAATCTGCAGACCACGATAGATCGTCCTACAGTGGACTGCATTTCCATAGCTCATGTGTCTTGCTAGGTGGTCCCCTATGGTGTTAACATGATGGGGCCAACTCAAAGCTATAAAAATGGTTTTGGTGCCTAAAATAAACTATATCCTGAGTATGCTCCCTGTTCTTTTCCCTAAAACTTTCTCTAGGAAAGTTGAGTTATTGATTACCTCTCTTTGAAAGGTAAAACCCCGCACATTGCTGTCTGGAAATTGAAGCTCTCCAAGGCTCAAGGGGGAGTGCATTTTCCTGATTTTAAGTAGTACCATTGCTCTTACGTACTCAAATAGGGAACACATTGGGCTGCTTTTTCTTCGTTAACCCCAAGCCTAACCTGGACCCTTATAGAGCAGAAGTTGATAGCTCCAATTCTATATTATTTAGGATGGATATGATGTATGTGGGTCATAAAGATCAACCTTCAGTATTACTCTCAACACAACTAGCCTTTCAACCCTTGATATAACAGTTTAAGGATATCAACTTCTACTCCAGTAACATGCCTATTTGGTTCAATCCTCATTTCAAAAAACAAAAAACGACCAAACACTTGGTGGATCTGGCAGGAACACAGGATTTGTTCTGTGGAGTAACTCGTCAGCAACGCTGCTTTCAAAACTTTTCCAGACCTCCAGTGCAAGTTTCCCCTACCCTCCAAATGCCTGTTTCAATGGATCCAACTTAAACATTGTCTCATCCACTCTGGTATCACCCCAGGTAATCTCTCAAAGGATGGTGATCTCTGGACAAAGGTGAGTAGCCTGTGCATTTCTAGCAAGCTGGTCTCGTTTTTATTTTTTTTAATCAAATTTTGAAATATGCTTACAAACAAGCAAAAGAAACTCCAGCAATACAATAGGAAAAAGAAAAACTTAACATCACAATATTCTAAGAAATGCTGACAAAGCCCACTTTACGGAAGGCAAACAATCTCCCACCAGGAGTCAAAGAAATAATATTTTGTTCCAGACAACAAAATAAACAAATCCATATGAGTAAGATTTCAGCTTTGCAACACCAGTCAATGGGTTATTTTGTTAACATTTGGGCTGCCTTTGAACGCTGGTCAAGGCAGTTCAGGGATGAGGATAATCTAAGAGGTTTGCTGTTGGATGTGAATCTTATTATTCATATTTTGTGCTTTATTGTGTAATATGCTAAGTTTCTATTGCAAGAAACGTACGAATGTTGATGTTGCCATATGTATTATTATGATGACCCTGATTATTTAGAATTAAAAATATATATGCATTAGAAAAAAAGACATGAAAGTGAGAAAAGCACATTTAACAACTGTTAGGAAGAACCTATTATTCTAAGTGCATTTACAACTCTTCTTCTGTTCATAATTCCCATCAGGTAGCATTTGGTGATACTAATTATTGCACTTTATCATTTGAAGGAGCGTAATGAATCACAGGCATTCAACTAGTTTATCATCCATAAATTTCTTGTAATACTTCTAGCACATATTAATAAATTTTGGTAGTATGCAAAATTATGATATTCACTTGGGACTGTGTAACTTATAATAGCACATAAATCAGTGCATTAATGTGAATGCAATCTGTAACAGACCTAGGAAAAGAAACGAGCTTCTAGGGCATATGGGATAATTACAATTCAGATGACAAAGGCAAATTTTGTTTGCACTATTCCTAACGCAAAACACATCTGGAAAAATGGGGCATTTGAAAATTGTCTAACAGTTATGCACATAGATGGAAGATACAGGGCCAGACATACACAATTTCCAGAGCATTTTACAAAATGTTTGTTGAATATGGAGACTTCTGTAAGGACACTCGGAAATACATATGTAGCCTGCAGTATATCCAGCAGTAACAGCAGTGTTACAAAAGATTATATCCAAAAAAGAGTTGCATTACTCAGTATTTTGAATGTGTAAGTGCCAACATTTACAAAAATGGATGTCCAGGAAGAAACAGTTAAAGAATTGACTGAAAAACCTCTTTTGTGTGTATTTTTAAGGTGGTCTCAAACACAGGCTTTTATATTTGGAAAGTTAGCATGCTAGATATCTTAAAGGAAATATCACCATTAGTCAATTTTTAAAGTTACAATGATTATGCTCTGACAATAAAGAGTTTGAATATCAAACAAAAATATGAAAGAAGGATTTATTAATAGAAAGTACCCTAATGACTGCATTCAAAGAGGCTATTTAAGAACTAAAATGAAAAGAACCATTCCTTTTCTGAATTGAGGTTCCGAGTTATTCATTTAATGCACAGTTCTTGGCAGATAATATACTATTAAAAGAAGAGCACAGATTTATTTATAAATTTTAAACAATGCCCCTCCTTGACCTGATTCAGGAGACTGATTATAGAGTTTTATTATAATTTAGATTTGTCTTCCTTTTTGTTTTTTTGGGAGGGTCCCCCTTTTCTTCTCTTCTGCTCCTTCCTCTTCCCCTCTTTTCTCCCCTTCTTCCCTTTTCCTTATCCCCTCTTCCCTTACTTTTCCTTTTCCTTTCCATTTCCCTTGCCCCTCCCCCTCTTTCTCCCCTTCCTCCGTCCCTTCCTTCACCTTTTTCGTCCCCTTTTCTCTCTTCTGCTCCTCCCCTTTCTTTCCCTTTTCCTTTTCCTCCTTTTTCCCCTTCTCCCGTACTCTTATCACATAGTTATAACAATAATGCAATAACGCATTTTTCATATCCCCTTTGTCTCAAGCCTTTTATTAGGTTGCTCATTTACAGTACTTTTATTTTATATATATATTTTATTAACTTAATTGGCCATTTTATTATTTATTATAATTAGTTTCTATTGTATACTATTATTTTCTTTTTAGTTTTGTTGATATTTTAGGACCCGGTATTCAAAAGTCTACTACATAGAAACATAGAAACATAATGACAGAAAAAGACCACATGGCCTATCTAGTCTGTCCTTCCATATCAACAACTACAACAGTCCACTTTTTACCTTTAGAGATCCTCTGTGTTGGTCCATAGAAACATGATGACAGAAAAAGACCACATGGCCTATCTAGTCTGTCCTTCCATATCAACAACTGTGTGTTACTAACCGTGTTACTCCCTTTATCCGGAATATTCAGCGGAATTAGCATGTCTAAATACTAACATGGTTAGTGCCGCTGAATATGCATGGGTGCCACCACTGCACTCCTGATGCTAACCATTAGCATCAGGGCATTCCAAGGGCATCACCCAGCCATAACCAGGCAGTGGTGATATTGAGCCGCTGCCTGGTAATGGCTATGCAGTGAAAGTAAGGTGCAGCAAAGGCTGGGTTAGAGACTGAGCATGGGCGTGGTGAAGACATTAGCATGCAAGTGAAGTTAATGCGGTACTTAACGTGTATTCACCTAAAGGCACCCAGTTTATATGTGCAAAATTTCATAAGAACATAAGATATGCCATACTGGGTCAGACCAAGGTCCATCAAGCCCAGTATCCTATCTCCAACATTGGCCAATCTAGGTCATAAGTGCCTAGCAGTTTCCCCAAAAGAAACAGGTTCCTCAATTCTTGTTTTGGGTCAAGCTGTGATATCCCGGATCCCTCTTAATAATGGTTTATGGACCTTTCCTTCAGAAACGTGTCCAAACCTTTTTTAAACCCAGTTACACTAACAGCTTTTACTACATCCTCCGGTAACAAATTCCAGAGTTTGATTACACGTTGAGTGAAAAAATATTTTCTCTTATTTGTCTTAAATAGGTTACCCTGTAGCTACATTGCATGTCTCCTAGTCTTTTTATATTCCGATGGCGTAAACAATCGATCTACTTTTACCCGTTCCACTCCATTTATTAATTTATAGACCTCTATCATATCTCCCCTCAGCCATTTCTTTTCCAGGTTGAAGAGCCCTAACCTTTTTAGCCTCTCTTCATAGGAGTATCCTTCCATCCACTTTACCATTTTGGTGGCTCTTCTCTGTACCTTTTCCAATAACGCTATATCCTTTTTAAGATACGGAGACCAGAATTGCACACAACATTCAAGGTGCGGTTGCACCATGGAATGATACAGAGGCATTATAATATCCTTTGTTTTATTTTCCATTCCTTTCCTTATGATACCTAGCATTCTATTTGCTCTCTTGGCTGCCGCTGCACACTGGCAGAGGGTTTTAACATGTTATCCACAATGACGCCTACATCTTTTTCCTGGGTGGTGGTTCCTAATATGGAACCTTGAATCGTGTAACCATAGTTTGGGTTGTTGTTTCCAAAATGCATAACTTTGCACTTGTCAACATTAAATTTCATCTGCCATTTGGATGTCCAGTCTTCCAGTTTATCAAGATCCTCTTGCAATTTTCCTGAATCCTCTTGGGTTTTAACTACTTTAAATAGTTTTGTGTTATCTGCAAATTTGATAATCTCACTCGTTATTCCCTTTTCCAGGCCATTTATGAATATGTCAAAAAGCAGCGGACCCAGCACAGATCCCTGGGGTACTCCACTATTCACCTTTTTCCATTGGAAAAATTGTCCATTTAGCCCTACCCTCTGCTTTCTATCTTTTAAGCATTTCCTGATCCACAATAGTGCATCACCTCCTATTCCATAACTTTTTAGTTTTGCCAAAAGTCTCTGATGAGGGACCTTGTCAAAGGCTTTCTGGAAGTCCAGGTACACTATATCAACTAACTCACCTTTATCTACCTGTTTATTCACGCAGATTAGTACAACAAGATCTTCCTTGTCTAAAGCCATGTTGGCTGTCTCCCATTAAGCCATGACTATCTACATGTTGAGTAATTTTGTTCTTTATGATGGTTTCTACCATTTTTCCCAGTACTGCGTCAAGCACCCCAGTGCTTTAGTTTCCCACTCACCCCTGGAACTCTTTTTAAAAATAGGCGTTACACTGACGATCCTCCAATCATCAGGTATTACAGATGATTTTAGTGATGGTTCACAGATTACTAATAGCAGGTCTGAAATCTCATATTTCAGTTCTTTCAACACCCTTGGATGTATACCATCCAGATCCGGTGATTTGCTACTCTTCAGTTTATCAAATAGTTGTAATACCAGATAGCCACAAAGGGGGAAGCAATCATATTAGGTGACTTTAATCTACCCGATGTGGATTGGATTACTCCTTCTGCAAATCTGGAAAGAAGCAAAACAATTGTGGATACTTTCCAAGATGTGTTACTTTGACAAATGGTGATGGAACCAACCAGGGAAAGCTGAACGCTGGATTTAGTGCTCACCAACTGTGATAGCGTGTCAAATGTCTGGGTGGGTGCTCCTGTGAGCAGCAGCGATCATCACACGGTGTGGTTTGAGATAAAAGCCAAGGTGCAGTCCAAACATAGCAAGCTCAAAGTCCTAAACTTCAAAAACACTGACTTCAGTAAAATGGCCAAGTACCTAAAGGAGGAGTTGGCAGGGTGGAAGAGGATAAGGGAAGTGGAATTGCAATGGGCTAAACTAAAGGTGGCAATAAAAGAGGCAACAGATAAATATGTAAGAAAAGGAAATAAAAACAAGAGGAGAAGGAAATCTATTTGGTTTTCCAAAGAAGTAGCTGCTCAAATAAAGGCAAAAAACACAGCTTTCGCAAAATTCAAAAGCTTGCAAACAGAGGAACACAGAAATGAATACAGGATCAAACTCAAAGAGATAAAAAGAGAAATAAGGATAGAAAAATCAAAGGCAGAGGAAAAGATGGCTAAAGATGTGAAGTGTGGGGAGAAAACTTTCTTCAGGTATATTTGGAAAAGGAAGAAAGACAGAGGTGGAATTGAAGGACTCAGAAGTGCTGGGAACGGACTCATGGAAAGTGACATTGAAAAAGCGAAATTGCTAAACAAATACTTCTGCTCTGTTTTTAATAATGAAAATCCTGGAGAAGGACCACCTGTGACTCCCAAATATAAAAATGGGAATGAAGTAGATACCACACCATTCACAGAAGATGAGGTGTTAGAACAACTTGGAAAACTGAAAGTGGATAAGGCCATGGGACCGGGTGGGATACATCCCAGGATACTGAAAGAGCTCAGAGAGGTTCTTGCTGGGGCGTTAAAGGATGTTTTCAACAGATCCTTGGAAACAAGAGAAGTTCCTAAGGACTGGAGAATGGCTGATGTGGTACCTCTACACAAAAGTGGTGACAGGGAATAAGTGACAAACTACAGGCCCATAAGTCTTACCTCGGTGGTGGGAAAAGTAATGGAGGCACTCCTGAAAGAGCAAATAGTGGACTTTCTCAAAACCAACAGGTTGCAAGATCCGAGGCAACATGGTTTTACTGAAGGACGATCTTGCCAAATAAATCTGATTGAGTTCTTTGACTGGGTGACCAGAGAACTAGATCAGGGGCATGCTATGAATGTCATCTACCTGGATTTCAGCAAAGCCTTTGATACTGTTCCTCACAGGAGGCTTATCAATAAACTCAGTAGTTTGGGGATGGGTCCCAAGGTGGTAAACTGGATCAGAAATTGGTTGACTGAGAGACGACAGAAGGTGATGGTAAATGGAGCTCACTCAGATGAAAGGAAGGTGATTAGCGGGGTGCCCCAGGGATCGGTCCTGGGTCCGCACTGTTCAATGTACTTGTGAGTGATATTGCTGAAAGACTGAATGGAAAAGTCTGTCTTTTTGCAGATGACACGAAAATTTGCAACAGAATGGACTCCCCCGAGGGAGTGGTTAACATGAAGAAAGATCGACAAAAGCTGAAAAAGTGGTCTAATGCTTGGCAATTAAGATTTAATGCAAAGAAGTGCAGTGTCATGCACTTGGATAGAAGAAACCCAAGGGAAATGTACACAATAGGGGGCGAGAGGTTGGTGTGCATGGATCAGGAGAAAGACCTTGGTGTGATTATTTCTGTAGATCTTAAGGTGGCAAAACAGTGTGACAAGGCGGTGGCAAAAGCCAGGAGGATCTTGGGCTGCATACAAAGAGGAATTACCAGCAGAAAGAGGTACTAATGCCACTGTAGAAGTCACTGGTGAGACCTCACTTGGAATACTGTGTTCAGTTTTGGAGACCATATCTTTCAAAGGATGTAAAAAGACTGGAAACTGTTCAGAAGAAGGCTACCAAAATGATTTGGAGCCTACGTCAGAAGCTTTATGAAAAGAGACTTGAAGACCTAAATATGTATACTTTGGAGGAGAGGAGGGATAGGGGAGATATGATTCAGACCTTTAAAAACTTAAAGAGAAATAATGAACAAACCGACCTCTTCCAAAGGCAGGGAAGCTGTAAAACTAGAGGGCATAACATGAAGCTGCAAGGTGGCAAATTGAAAGGCAATGTCAGGAAATACTTTTTCACTGAAAGGGTGGTGGATGCTTGGAATGCCCTCCCAATGGAAGTGGTGGGGGCAAACACAGTGACAGAATTCAAAATGGCATGGGACAGACACAGTGGTTCTCTTTACAGCAACAGGATGAAATCAAAATTTCTCAACAAATAGGGTTGTCCTTCATGGAGCGGTGGGTTCACCCCTAATCAAAGCATTGGGGAGGGGTGGCCTGCACAGGTGCACCTACTCCTGCCATCTTACTGGGCAGACTAGATGGACCATACTGGTCTTTATCTGCCATCATTTACTATGTTACTATGTTACATATTCCCGGTTTAGCGATATTTCTTTCAATTCTTCTGCAGTATCACCTTTAAATACCACTTCAGTCATGGATAACATCCCTACATCTTCCTCAGTAAAAACCGAAGCAATGAGTTCATTCAGTTTCTCCACTATAGCCTTGTTCCCTCTTACGGCCCCTTTTACCCCTCTATCATCTAATGGTCCAACTGACTCTCTCACAGATTTTTTGCTACGAATGTACTTGAAAAAGTCTTTATTATGCGTTTTTGCTTCCACAGCAAGTTTCTTCCACCTCACTTCTCACCACCACCAAAATGTGGTCTATTAGACAACTTTTTGGTGGTGGTGAGAATCGAGGGGCAATGTGACAAATTCTATCTACACTTTTGATGTCTAGGACATCTGTACCTTGCCCACTCACAATCTTAAATGACAGATGTGTAAGGCAGGGGTCTCCAAATCCAGTCCTGGAGGGCCACAAACCAGTCAGGTTGGCAGGATATCTCTAATGCATATACATCTCATGCATATTCATTAGGGCTATCCCAAAAACCTGCCAGGATTGCGGCCCTCCAGGACAGGGTTGGACACCCCTGATCTAGAATCTTTATCTCCCTAGCATGTCCTG
Source organism: Ichthyophis bannanicus (assembly GCA_033557465.1). Taxonomy (NCBI): domain Eukaryota; kingdom Metazoa; phylum Chordata; class Amphibia; order Gymnophiona; family Ichthyophiidae; genus Ichthyophis; species Ichthyophis bannanicus. The sequence continues at coordinate 8,243,736 of CM066032.1, forward strand.
TCATGACACTGACCCAGTCAATACGGGGTAAATGAAATCACCCATTTTTATTACTGTTCTGTAACTTTTGTTAGCTTCCCTGATTTCTTTGAGCATTTCATCATCCATTTGTTCATTCTGGCCAGGCGGTCGATAGTACAACCCCACTACCATTGCCTTCCCCTTTTTACATGGAATTTCAATCCATAGAGATTCTACAGCGAATTTAGTTTCCTGTAGAACTTTAATCCTTTGTGACTCAATGCACTCTCTAACATAGAGTGCAACCCCTCCACCAATTTGATCAGCTCTATCATTACGATATAGTTTGTACCCAGGTATCACAGTGTCCCACTGGTTGTCCTCTTTCCAACATGTCTCTGAGATACCAATCATATCTAACTTCCCATTTAGTGCTATATATTCTAACTTTCCCATCTTATTTTTTAGACTGCTAGCATTTGTATACAAGCATTTTAGAGACTGTATTTTATTCATATTAATCTGGTCATCGGTAGGCAGGGGTAATTTGGAATCTTTAAGCTCTGTCTGCTCTGTACTCAAGGGAATTTGGGCTATCTTTGTCTTTATTGGAAACTCTCTGCTGATGTGCCCTAACTTCATTTTTTTGGTAGTATCCTTCAAGGATACATTGTTCCAAACCATGCGCTCTTGGGCGACTGTCGGCTCTTCCCTATTATGTAGTTTAAATGCTGCTCTATCTCCTTTTTAAAGGTTAATGCCAGCAGCTTGGTTCCATCCCGGTTAAGGTGAAGTCCATCCCTTCGAAAGAGCCTCTCCTTTCCACAGAATGTTCTGAGTTCCTAACAAATCCAAAACCCTCATCCTTGCACCATTGTCTCATCCACGCATTGAGACTCCGGAGCTCTGCCTGCCTTTTGGGTCCTGCGCGTTGAACGGGAAGCATTTTGGAGAATGCTACCCTGGAAGTTCTGGATTTCAACGTCCTACCTAAAAGCCTAAATTTAGCCTCCAGAACCTCCCTACCACATTTTCCTATGTCATTGGTACCGACATGTACCAAGACAGCAGACTCCTCCCCAGCACTATCTAAGACCTTGTCTAGGTGGCGTATGAGGTCCGCTACCTTCGCACCAGGCAGGCATGTTACCAAGCAATCCTCACATCCACCAGTCACCCAGCTATCTACATGCTTAATGTTCAAATCACCAACTATAATGGCTGTCCTAACCCTTCCCTCATGGACACATGGCCCAGGAGAAACTTCCTCGGTGCAAGAGGGTTTTACATCACTTGGAGGACAGGTCCTAGCTATAGGATCACTTCCTGCCACACCAGGGTGATGCTCTTCTGTCACATGATCTCTCTCCTCCATGGCAACAGGGATGCTGCCAGACTGGAGGTGGGACTTCAGGACTATATCCCTATAGGTCTTGTCTATGTACCTCTCTGTCTTCCTTATGTCTTTCAAGTCTGCTACTCTTGCCTCCAGAGATCGGACTTGAGAAAAATGTTTTGCAGTTTCACCTCTAGCCTTCTTCCTCTCCCCAATACACCTGAAAAAAGTCTTGTCGCCTCATTTCACATCTTCAGCCATTTTTCCTTCTGTGTGTGCTTTTGCCATCCTGATTTCTCCCTTTGCTTCTTACAGCTTCATCTGGTATTCTTTTCTGTGTTTCTTTCTTGTGATCTTCTGAATTCTGTTAACACTGCCTTCTTTGCCTTTATTTTTTCAGCCACTTCTTTATTGGTTTATTTTCCTCTTGTTTTTATTTACTTTCCTTACATATAGATCCATTTCCCTTTTTATAGCCTCTTTCAGTTTAGCTCACGGTCTTTCCGCATTCCTTATGTTGTTCCACCCTGCAAGCTCCTCCTTCAGGTGCTTTTCCATTTTACTAGAGTCAGCATTTTTGAAATCTAGGACTTTGAGTTTGCTGTGATTAGATTCAATCTTGATTTTTACCTCAGACCATCCCATGTGATAATTATTGCTGCTCAAGTGGGCACCACATGGTCAATAAACACACAATTTTTGAGGCATTTAGACGGTTAACAGTCTATTTTAACCATGTAAATGCCTTAAATGGGGATTTTCAAAGGCACCTACACAGCTAGTGCTTTTGAAAATCCTCGATTAAGTCCCCTACGTGCCCCAATGCTATCCGGTTAGCATCAGGGTGTGTTGGGGGCGTTCCAGAGTGGAGCGGAGGTGGATAATGGTGCTAACTGGGGTAGCAGTGATTTTGGATGCTGCCCGATTAGTGCTCTGTGCCTTAAAGATAGGGAAGGGAAACCCTTCCGTCGCTGCAAAAGTGAAAATCTAGGGTTAAGGGGTCAGCGGGCAGGGCTACGTGGCTACGGTGCTTAGCCCTGCCCAACTGAAAATTGGACCCACTATTTCCATTGGTGGGTACTAGATCCAGTGTCAATCCTTCTCTGGTTAGTTCCATCAGCAATTCACTGAGCAAAGCCTCTTGTAAGGCATCTGTGATCTTTTTACTGTTTGCAAGATTTTAGGACAGATACTCCAATCTACATCCAGTAAATTAAATCATGCGGTATCACCATTTCTCCCTTCAACACCACCTCTGCAATATCATTAATCAAGTCTTCTATTTGAGTTGGAGGTCAGTAGACTATGACACTGTGGATGGTAGTGCCACCTCCTCTTTCATCTTAAACTAGGTGTGAGCACTTATGCTAGCCCCAGGGCTGGTGTAAATGCACCTAGTTTCTTAAGAATGCATGCAAATTGTAGTATTTTATAATTTATGTTCATAAATTTACGCTCTGGCCAAACTGCACTGCTGTATATGCCCACAGTGAAATTATGTGCCAGTGATGCAATATACATGCTTTCAGAATAGCAACTGATTTTTTTTTTTTTTTTTTTTTAATTTTTTATTTATAAGACTTTTATACATATTACAAAGAAAACAATCATGTTACAAGCACATAATAAATACAAGAAAAAACAAATTTAAAGAAAACCACCAAATAGTAGACCACTTCAAGAAGGAGTTATGCCTAATTAAAAAAGTACAAAGAAAACTGAGAGGCCCCGAAGAATAATTCAATACTCCTATTCTTTAAGAGACTGACTCAAACTTTATCTTTCAAAAATTCAACCAACTGCTCAGGCTCAAAAAATAAATACCTTTTACCCTGAAAGATAATGAGACATTTGCATGGGAACCTAAGATGAAAAACTGCTCCGATGGCCAACACTTGAGGGCGCAATTCTAAAAAAGCCTTGCGCCATACCTGAGTGGCCCGAGAAACATCCGGGAAAATTTGAATTACTTGACCACAAAACTTTTCAGATTTTTTGGGAAAATAAGCACGCAATATTTTCTCTTTATCTAATTCAGAGGTAAAGGAAACCAACAAAGTTGCCCTGGAAGAAATATCATCAAAAGTAGTTTCTAGAAATGCTGAGATATCTAGGGTAGAGGAAAAAACTTTATCAGTGGTCACTAAACCAGCGGTAACAGGAGCTTCTCCAACCCCCCCTGAGGATTGGATTAAACTCCGCACAGGTAGATAATATATTTTAGAAACAGAAGAAACTTGGAAATCAGTGAACAGCAGAATCTCTTTTAAATATTTTTGGAAAAGGATCATAGGCGATAAGTAATGCGTGCGAGGAAAATTCAACAAGCGAAGATTCCTAGCACGCATCACATTTTCTAACAACTCATCTTGACGATGCAGGGCAGTACAATCTTGAGCCATAGAAGCTAACATATCTTTAGTAGCTAAAACATCTACTTTAACAGAAGCAGCTCCCTGCTCAAGAGACAACATCCGCTTATCATGATCCACCAGTTTCTGTATAGTAGCCTTGGAAAACTCGGAAACACGCTGCAGAGAGGATCCCAAAACAGATTCAACACGGGAGATTGCCATCCAAATATCTTTTAGGGATAAATCTGCGGGCGGCGTTTGTGGTTCCCCAGGCAATGTAAAAGTAACCGCAGTAGGTAAGGGGGGAGGGAGTTCATTGTTTAACCGCAGAAAAGAACCCAGTAACATGTCGGCTTCCTCAATCAGGCAATTCTTACACGACAAAGAGGACTCTGACGCAGTTAATTGCTCAGCCCCTTGAATGGGAGGAGATAAACCCATTCCGCGGGAGTCGTCGCAAGAGGAAACAGTACTTACAGATGGACTGGTCACAGCGGCATCCTCCACCAAGGCAGTGGAACAGGGAGAGGCAGATTTTTCCCCCACAGTAACATGGGCATCCATAGGTCCTATTACTTTCACTGCCTTGGATTGGGCCGTCTGAGTAAACTGCTTCCTTCGTTTCCCCATAACAGGGAAAGCTCCTGCGCCGAAATGACGCCGAAGGGGCGCCAAAGGGGCGGACCTGCCCCTTTGGTCACGCCCCTTCGGGCACGCGCCCACGGGACGCGCCCGCTTCGCGTCCCGCGAGCAGGGCAAGTTCTTATAGCCCAGGTAAGCTCCGCCCACAGCAGGGAGCGGCTTCCAAGCTCCAGGGACCAATCAGGCTGCAAAAAAAGAACTCCACAAAACTCCTCGGCGTCCCGCGAGCAGGGCAAGTTCTTATAGCCCAGGTAAGCTCCGCCCACAGCAGGGAGCGGCTTCCAAGCTCCAGGGACCAATCAGGCTGCAAAAAAAGAACTCCACAAAACTCCTCGGCGTCCCGCGAGCAGGGCAAGTTCTTATAGCCCAGGTAAGCTCCGCCCACAGCAGGGAGCGGCTTCCAAGCTCCAGGGACCAATCAGGCTGCAAAAAAAGAACTCCACAAAACTCCTCGGCGTCCCGCGAGCAGGGCAAGTTCTTATAGCCCAGGTAAGCTCCGCCCACAGCAGGGAGCGGCTTCCAAACTCCAGGGACCAATCAGGCTGCAAAAAAAGAACTCCACAAAACTCCTCAGCAACTGATTATATGAAAAGCGGCATTTCACAAAGGACATTCCGGCAACAGGGAAGGGGAATGTCCAAAGGAGGGCATGCAGAAAATGAAGGCAAATTTGGAACTGGGCCTGTGAATGGATAGTGTGTGTGTAAAATCAGGAGGATAGACACACAGAACCTAATTCAATAATATCCACATCTGGCCTGCATCTGCGTACAAAATGAAAATGGGTCTGATTTCAACTTGACTCCGAAACCATGGGTATAGATGTACCCGCAATTTCAGGATCAGGGAGATATACGTCCCTGCACACACTGCATTCAGAAACGATATACATAGCAGATGCTCCCCGTTGCCATGTGACCATGCCTCTGCTTGCAATATGTGCAGCTCCTTGGCCAATGATCAAACAGCAGATGTTAGTATAACCGGCATAGTGTCCTTGGCACAGCATTCTGTTCCTGTGGAGATGGTTTTACTATTTTGCACACGTAAACACATTCCTCACCTCCGAAATCTGTCATGTACAACTGCATCTTGTGCTCGCCATGACAGCACACACTCCACTTCACTACAAACCTGACACATCCCTTTCTAGATATGGCACACAATGAAAGGCAGAGCAAAATCTTCTCTAAGTCCTGCCCTTATTCCACGGTTCTGCAGGAATAATATGTACATCAACAGAGATTTCTGGGTACGTTCAGGGTCCTTTCCTGAATACCCTTTCTGTGATTTGGTGGCTAACCATGCCCCTGTTCCACCCCTCCCCGCCCATGTTCCTCGATCCTCGTACCTGTGCCTTGTATGTGCAGGGCCGCGGGGTTACAGAATACGGTGGTGTACATTTTTGGGGGATGGACATCTATCCAGCACATTTAACTGGCCTATTCACTTTTCAGAATGACCCCCTTAGCCTATACAAAGCAGCCACACAACCGACCTTTGCAGAATACAGTGAAAGCCCCTCAAGGTGCCATTTGCAAAGACGGGTACATGGAGTCCGTGTCAGGTATGATATAGAAGCATGTACAGGCATGCAGTGAGGATGCGTAGATGAGATGGCTGTGCAGGCTCATCATAGTGCATGAGGAGAGCCTCTAACCCCTGTGTGGGCACTGCTCATGTCACTGAGAGGCACAAGCAATCTGGTGCATGATTCTCCAGACTCTTAGACCGGCATTTTGATCCACAAATAGCGGAAATGAATGTGTGGTCTGGACGTCCAACCAGCGCTCCCTGCTTCGACCCTATTCTGGTTCCAGTGCTTCCCGCATGTACAGAGGGGTTGTGTGGGGAGTGCTGGAGGTGAGCAGGAGGAGGCAGAGCAGGGACAGACAAGGTGCCAGAACGTCCAGATGCCATTCAGGACAGGCATATGCATGTCCCCTGGCAGCAAGATGGATGCCTGGGTTATTCCACCCCGATGGTGGAATAAGCTCTGAGTATCCCCACTGTACGCACTACACACCACTGCAGGCCATGCCTCCAGCTGCGCTGTGCCCCTGCAGCCGTGATCCGGGCCATGGGGTCCTCCGGTGCCTGCAGGATAGTGGTCTGCAGGGGCAGAGATGGGAAATGGCATTCTGAGCCATCAGATAGATAGCTTGGTGCCATGGTGCCAGAATGCTGATCTCATTGGCATATGGGGAGTGCCCGGACATCCAAGTCCCAGATTCTGCTGTTGCGGGTACATCCAGGCCTCGCAGTGGCAGAATTGGGTCCATCTTCTGAATGTCTAATTTTTGCCCTGCCAGTGTAGTTGGTCGTGCAGGAACCAGAATGTGCCTCCATGTCAGTAAGTGTGAAAGTGGGCCTGGACAGGGGTTGCCACATGTGGATGGAAGAAGGAAGATGGGGACTGAAGGAGGTATGCAACATGGCAAGAATGGGAACACTATCTGCCAGATCTAGACACACCAGATGCGATGTTGGAATGGAAAGGAAAGGAGCACCCAGGCAAAGTCCACAACATGGAATAGTAGCATGTCCGTAAGGAACACAAAGCAGGCAGAACAGTCATGCATGTAAAAGTTATGCAGTGACAGGCCGCCACCAGATGGTAGTGAGAAGCAGAATGTCCTAGAGGTGCAGGGGTGGATCAAGCACCCCAGATAGAGTGGGATGTGTATGTGGTGGCATATACACATGAACATGACACCGAAAGGTAGGACAAGATGAATGTACTGCCAACAGAAGGGCAGCCAATGCCTCCCCTGTAGCAAAAATGTGAATGTGGGGCAGATGAAGGGCACCTGTGGGATGGTATGAGATGTCAAAAATGCAAGATGAGCAAGTAAGCAGTGATGCCACCTCTGTCACCTACAGGCTGTACTGGATACTGCATGGTGTGGAGGCCCTGAAGATCCACTTGAGGGGCATGGGCAGAAAGAGGCCACAACTCCTTGCATGGCTTCAGAGGAAGCACCAGGAGCATGAAGTTAAGAGCAGTGTTGGTGAGCGAAGCAGCCTGAGCCCATCCAGGAGCCAATGTATGCTAGGGCACCCATGGGAGGAGGGTTGCACATAGCAGAGAGATCGGGCCAAGCACAAAACAGACAGAGGATGTACAGTTGTTGTCAACATTATTGGCACCCTTGCATTCTAGGTATGTTGTGTACAATATCTTCAGAAATAATTGGAAATATTCCAACTGTATGCCATCATAATATTTTAATAGTATGTTCAAAGTTATACAACAACAACAAAAAAGATGTCTATGCAACTTAAACATAGTAATTTCTGAGAAAAAAAACAACAAAATATGACCTGGACAGGATTAATGGTACCCTTCACTAATATTTGGTTGCACAACCCTTGGCAGTGATGACATCCTCCAAATGTATCTTGTAGCCATCTATAGGTTCCGTACATCTATCTGCTGGTAGTTTCTCCCATTCTTCAACTGTGATTTATTCCAGCTCATGAATATTTCCAGGATTTTTAGCAATGGCAGATTCAGCTCTTTCCAAAGGTTCTCAATTGGACTGAGATCAGGACTCATTCTGGCCAGTTGAAAACAGTCCATTTTTTTCTTTTTAACTGTTCTTTTGTATTTTTGGATGCATGCTTTGGGTCATTATCATGCTGGAGGACAATCACCTAAATAGATAAGACCCACCAAAATAACCTCTTTATACAAAAAACTAACTGAATAGATAATATACATTCCCATACCACAAGATGACCAACGAGAATTTTCCACTCTGACGTGTCTTCCACTCCCTTATAAATAGTTATTAGAGGACATTAGCAGTTACTAAAAAGTTTTCCCTTCCCCTTCCAACCCCAAGTTACCAGTTTATTTTGTGTTTTTCATGTAAAACTGTTTCTTGCTCAATGAATAATACTGTTAACCTTGTTTATTGTAATTGTTTAGTTCTATGTAAACCACCTTGATTCAAGAAAGGCGGTAACAAATACAAATAAATAAATAAATAAAAATATGACCTTCATCCCAGACCTACCTTTCTGACACTAGGTAGCACATATCGCTCCAAAATACCTTGGTAGTCCTCTGACTTCATGATTCCTTTAATACATTCCAGGTCTCCAGTTCCTGAGGCAGCAAAACAGCCCCACAACATTATGGAACCTCCACCATATTTAACTGTAGGAAGGGTGGGGTTTTTTCTTATAAACTTCATTTCTTCACCTGTAAATGTATCGTTGGTCTGCATTGCCCAAGAGCTCAAGTTTGATTTCATCTGTCCACAGAACATTTTCCCAGAAGGAATGTGGTTTCTCAAGGTGGATTTAGGCAAAGATCAAGCATGCCTTTTTATGTCTGTCTTTCAGCAGTGGGATGCTCCTTGGTCTTAGCCTATGAAGTCCTTCTTTGTTTTGTGCATGGCAAATGATACAGGTTAAAACCACCAGTCCAGATTGCTCCAAGTCAGCCTTAGGCTCCTTGGATGCTGTACGTGGTATGTTTTTCAACAGTTTACACTAACCTTTGAAGACTTCTTGAATTATTTTTTCTCTTCCCACCACATCCTTGGATGTTCATGATAGTTCCATGAGCATAAAACCTCTTAATAACATTGTGAACTGTAAACACAGGAATCCTAAGGTCTTTAGAGATTATCTTAGAAACATGATGACAGAAAAAAAACACATGGCCTATCTAATCTGTCTTTCCATATCAACCACTACAACAGTCCCCTTGTTTTCCTTTAGGGATCCTCTGTGTTTGTCCCTTGCTTCTTTGAATTCAAATACTGTCCTCATTTCTACCACCTCCACTGGGAGACTATTCCATGAATCCACCACTCTTTCTATAAAGAAATATTTCCGCATATCACTCCTGAATCTGTCCCTTTTCACCCTTATCCCATGCCCCCTCATAGCAGAGCTTGCTTTCAATCGAAAAATACTCTCCTCCTGTGCATTTATGCCATGGAGGTATTTAAACATCTCAGTCATATCACCTTAATCCCGCCTTTCCTCTAAGGTGTACATATTAAGATCCTTAAGTCTGTCATCATATGCTTTATAATGAAGACCACTAACCATTTTAGTAGTCACCCTCTGTACCGACTCCAGCCTGTTTATATCCTTATGAAGATGCGGATTGCACACAATACTCCAAATGAGGTCTCACCAAAAACCTATACAGAGGCATTATCACCTCCTTTCTTCTGTTGGCCATTACTCTCCCTATGCACCCAAGCTTTTGTCGTCGCCTTTTCTACCTATTTAGCTACTTTAAGATCATCAGACACAATCACGCCTAGGTCCAACTCTTCTTTAGTGGACAAAAGTACTTCAACCTCTTTACTATATTGTTCCCTTGGATTGCTGCAGCCCAAATGCATGACCTTGCATTTTTTAACATTAAATCCCAGCTGCCAAATTCTAGACCATTCTTGAAGCTTAGCTAGATACCTCCTCATGTTATCTACACCTTCCTGGATGTCTACTCTATTGCAGATTTTGGTATCATGCGCAAAGAGGCAAACCTTACCTGACAGCCATTCTGCTATATCACTAACAAAGATGTTAAAAAGATTAATCCGCTGGACTCCAGAAACCTCACTATTTTCTCCTTCAGTAGTGCTTCCAATAATTTACTCACCACCCTTTAGTCTGACAATACCACTTTTGCCCTTCCTCTTCTCACTAACATATCTGAAAAATGCTTATCCCCAATTTTACTGCATTGGCTATTTCCTCCTCTTTTTCAATCTTTGCTTTCTTGACTATTTGGCTAGCTTAGCTACGTTTTCCAAATATAGATGCCTGTCTTCCTCTCTCTGTGATCTCTTGTATTTCATGAAGGCCTTCCTCTCTTTTTTCACCTTTTCAGCTACTTCTTTCAAAAACCATAGCGGTCTTCTTTTCCTTTTACCATTATTTACCATTTTAACAAAAATGTTGGTTGCCCTCAAAATATATCCTTTTCAACATCCCCCAGCTGTTCCCATCCCACTAACGACTCCCTGAGGTATTGACCCATCTTGGCAAAGTTTGTTTTCCTAAATCTAAGACCCTCGCTTTTGAATGGATTTTAACAGTCCTAGTCCTAATACTGAACCACCATCTGGTGATCACTGGATGCGAGATGATCTCCCACTATAACATCAGAAACACTTTCACCACTGGTAAGCATCAAGTCCAGTATAGCCCCTTAACATGTGGGTTCTGTTACCAGTTGCCTGAATAGTTCTTCCTGTAGAGAATCCTGGATCTCCTTACTTCTAGATGATACTGCAGCAGGAATGTGCCAATCAACATCTGGCATATTGAAATCCTCTATCAGTAGCACTTCCCCTTTCCTAGCAATGCTGCATATGTCTTCAATTAACTCTCTGTCCACTGCTTCCTCCTGTGAGGGAGGTCTGTATATCAAGCCAATGCAAAGCAAATTTCTCTTTCCCTCTTTCTAGTTTAACCCACAGTGCCTCTTATCTCCCTTTTAAGCTCTATAGTTCCAAAGTTTTTAATATTATTTTTTCATATAGTGCCACTCCTCCTCCCCTTCTTCCTACCCTATCCTTTCTGAATAAAGTATAGCCTGGTATAGTTACATCCCAGTCATGGTTTTCTGTGAACCATGTTTCGGTAACTGCCACTATATCCAAGTCAGCCTCTCCCATTAAAGCTTCAACATCTGTGATCTTACTTCCCATGTTTTTTTAAAAGTGTGAATAAACAGGTGGACAAAGGTGAGTTGGTTGATATAGTGTATCTGGACTTTCAGAAAGCCTTTGACAAGGTCCCTCATGAGAGACTTTTGGAAAAACTAAATAGTCATGGGATAGGAGGCAGTGTACTACTGTGGATCAAGAACTGGTTAAAAGACAGAAAGCAGAGGCTTGGGTTAAATGGGCAGTTTTCCCAATGGAGAAAGGTGAATAGTGGTGTACCCCAGGGATCTGTGCTGGGTCCGCTGCTTTTTGACATATTCATAAATTACCTGGAAAGTGGAATAACGAGTGAGGTTATCAAATTTGCAGATGACCCAAAACTATTTAAAGTTGTTAAACCCCAAGAGGATTGTGGAAAATTGCAAGAGGATCTTGATAAATTGGAAGACTGAGCATCAAAATGGCAGATGAAATTTAATGTGTACAAGTGCAAAGTTATGCACCTAGGGAAGAACAACCCAAATTATGGTTACACGATGCAAGGTTCCACATTAGGAACCACCACCCAGGAAAAAGATTTAGGCATCATTGTGGATAGCATGTTAAAACCCTCGGCCCAGTGTGCAGCGGCAGCCAAGAGAGCAAATAGAATGCTAGGTATCATAAGGAAAAGAATGGAAAATAAAACAAAAGATATTATAATGCCTCTATATCTTTCCATGGTGAGACCGTACCTTGAATATTGTTTGCAATTCTGGTCGCCATATCTTAAAAAGGATATAGCGTTATTAGAAAAGGTACAGAGAAGAGCCACCAAAATGGTAAAGGGGATGGAAGGATACTCCTATGAAGAAAGGCTAAAAAGGTTAGGGCTCTTTAACCTGGAAAAGAGAAGGATGAAGGGAGATATGATAGAAGTCTATAAATTAATGAACGGAGTGGAACGGGTAAACGTAGATCGATTGTTTACGTTATCAGAATATAGAAAGACTAGAGGACATGCAATGAAGCTACAGGGTAAACTATTTAAGACTAATAAAAGAAAATATTTTTTCACTCAACGTGTAATCAAACTCTGGAATTTGTTACCGGAGGATGTAGTAAAGGCTGTTAGTGTAGCTGGGTTTAAAAAAGGTTTGGACAAGTTCCTGGAGGAAAGGTCCATAAACCATTATTAAGAAGGAACCCAGGATATCAATGTTTGACCCAGTACAAGCATTGCGGAACCTGTGTCTTTTGGGGAAACTGTTAGGTACGTATGACCTAGATTGGCCACTGTTGGAAACAGGATACTGGGCTCGATGGACCTTGGTCTGACCCAGTATGGCATATCTTATGTTCTTATGTTCTTAAGGGCATATACACACCGCTTGTTGTCTCTTTTACCCATTTCCATTAAGGTATTCAATGTTTCACTTATCTGGGGGCTTTCACTTATGTGGGGGCTCTTTTCACCCATCCCCAACGAATCTAGTTTAAAGTCCTCTTTAGTAGATTAGCCAGTCTGCTACTAAAGACATGTCGACTTTTCTTGGACAGATGGACTCCATCTCTGCTCTGCAACCCTTGTAACAGCATCCCATGGTCCAGGAAACCAAAATGCTCTCGATGATACCATCCACGCAACCATGCATTCATTTCCAGGATGCAAGCCTCTCTGCCTTGGCCTTTACCCTCAACAGGGATGATTGAAGAGAACATCACCTGCTCCCCTATTTGGTTTACCCTCTGTCCCAGAGGCATGAAGTCACTTTTGATACGCTCAGAGGGATACTTGGCAGTATCATTTGTGTCAACATGGATTAGCAACATTGGGTAGTAGTCAGTAGGCTTGATGAGTCTCGGCAAACTCTCCAGAACATCTCAGATTTAGGCAAATGGCAGACAGCACAACTCTCTGGACCTCAAGTTTGGTTGGAAAATGGATGCCTCAGTACCCCTCAGAAGAGAGTTACCAACCATCACTATCCTTTTCTTCCTTGTGGTCACTGATTCTGCAACTTTTGGTTCTTCCCTTTCCAGGGATGTTTTCACCTCTTCCCCTTCCAGGGCTGCATAATGGTTCTTCGTTTCATTGGCTGGAGAAGTTGGATTAGTTTATTCTGCAGGCCCTGGTGATGTGTGTCCAACCTTCATCATTCTGTAGGCTCCTATCTTCTCCTCTGCTGGAAAGCTTGGATGTTGCAAGAAGCATCTCATCAATGTACTTCTCACTGTCTTGAATGCTCCTCAGCTTCACCGCCTCCTCTCTGAGTTTCTCCACTTGTTTCCCGAGAGCTTCTGCCTGCAAGCATCCTGCACATGGAACCGGTCCTTCAACTGGCATCGGGACCTCTGTCTGGACAGAGGCAGAAGCTGTAATGGGGCAACAGCTTTGGTGATACGATTTTTCCCAGCCATTGTTCAATCGGTGGAGCTTAGGTATCTGTTAAAGCAAAAGAGAGAGACCTACCAAATTATCAGCTGGTTTCCCAGATGTCCTTTCAAAGAAAAAGCAGTTACATCTCTTTAAGTGTGTTCAAAATGTGCTGTTCCAAGTCCCTGTGTGTAGTTAATTGGGGAAGTGTCCTATAAAACAAGGCTGCTCATTAGGGAGGGAGTTGTGGGAGTAGGGAGGGAACTAACACCTGATGAGGTGTCAGTAGCTTCAAAGAGCTGAGAAAGATACTAAAGCAAGGCCTACTAAATTTTTAATCCACATTCTGCAGCCAGGTTAATTTTTGCATATTTCAGGAAAATTGTACCCATCTTATTCAATATGTTCTAATAGTGATTTTCCTTCTGCTATGGTCATGTATTATATATCATTTGATAGGAATATTTAGTCAGAAATTTGGATCCCGAGAGTTTTGGGCTCGGCCTGGAAAGGGTTAAACCTACCCCATTAGGAAAATATTTCCCCTTTTAAACTAAAACAGCAAAAAGAATGTAACTTTGTTTTAAAAATGCACTAAAACCCTTTTAAGAGCTCCCAGACAGAGAGCTGTAATTTAAAAAGCACAAACTCTTACCGTTGCTTAAAACGTACAGCTCCTGTTAGCAATGCTTCAACAGTGCAAGGCTCTGAAGCCTTTTATGCAGGCCTCAGCTGCTCTCAGTTCCTTCACAGGCTAATGAGGCCCACTAACTCCTGATGAGGTGACAGTAGCTTCAAAGAGCCGAGAAAGATACTAAAGCAGAGTTTTTAAACCTACCCCACTAAAGAAAATATTTCCCCTTTTAAACTAAAGCACCAAAAAGAATTTAACTTTGTTTTAAAAATGTATTAAAACCCTTTTAAGAGCTCCCAGGCAGAGAGCTGTAATTTAAAAAGCCACAAAACATTACCTTTTCTTGAAATGTATAGCCCCTGTTAGGAATGCCTCCCTTCACCCATTTGAAATTTGATGTTTGGTTTATAATGGCTTTTCTGGCAGTCTCAAGCAACTCTCCTGTCTTCACCATTTTGAAAATGGAACAGGGAGTGAAGGTGGCCATTTTAAACATTAGACTAGAGCCATCATTCATTGATTGATTCAAGTCATGTGAGTACTGACAATTGATCATTAGTGCAATGGGAATGTGGTTCTTCTGTTAAAACTAATTTGAATTGTTTATAAAAGGTGCCAATAATCATGTCCTTATCACAAAAAAGACTCCTAGTCAAAACTACAAAAATACTCAAAATAAAAAAAAGTCAGACCATCCAGTCCCAAAAATCAATGCAAATTGCAAAACTCGTATTTTTCGTTGGAGTGTTTATCATGAAAAGGGGTGACCGTTTTCTCATGTTCTGGCAATGTCCTCGTTTTTATACTATTTCCTACTATTTCCTTTTTCAATTGGTCTTGTTTTATTTGATTCTTTTATGTGTCCAATATTTGTGCCTATATAGTTCAAAGCCATTTCATTGGCCACATTTTTTTAGGAGATATGGGACATTAAGGGGTTGAACTGCAAGGGTGCAAACAATGTTAACCACAACTGTACAGACAGTGGAGATCAGATTAACTATCACCATACAGAGACCAAATACACCCATATCTCAACCTCAGTGTATCTTTGGTTGGAAAGGTAAAAGGTGTGCCAGTCCCACAAAGCACACAGCAAAGGTAATAGACACCAGCTGCTGAGATAGCACTGGTCCTGTCAGAAGGGAGCATATAATTAACAAAGGGCCTCCAGTTGCCAGAACTGCAATACCTGGCCACTGGCCATATGGTTGGAAGATGATAGAGGAGGTGTTGGAAACTGGGCAAAGAGGGTTGGGGTGTGGGGGTATCAGGAACAGAGAGCACAGCTGTCTCACAGCAGCAAGGCTCTGTGACACAGCATCGGCTATCTGTGCCTGGCCCCCAGATGCCCCATCATGAGGCCGCTCTGGGCCAGGCAGAGCCTAAAGTCCTGTTGCACCTGAAAGCCCTTAGACGTAAGGTGCAGCAGAGCTTTCGACCTGTCACTTGGACCGAGGACCTCATGGTGAGCCATCTGGAAGGCATCAGAGCAGAGATGCATGCCCTGATACAAGCTGTCCTTGAGCTATGGGCATGCGTCTCTGCCCTAATGCCACCTGCACCCAGGGCGGATGGACCAGGTAGGGAAAATGGCATATTCTGTTTTTGTTCATGTGTGTTACAGGTAAATAAATGACATATAGTTATTGGGACATCACTTATCTCTGTGTTTTTCTTCAGCACTCCTGATGTAGCTATTCCTATTGTGGGTGATGGATGAGGTGACACTGATAGGGACATGCAGGACACCAGTGTATCTCACCAAGTAGGCAGGGGGGCCTTAAACCCCAATTCACAAGCAGTGCCAAGGTTGAACACACAGAGGGTAGAGAGTTGTAACTATCAGCAATGCAATCCCATATTCCCCATGTGGGTCCTGGCTGCATGCCAGCAATTACACACTGGCCCTCTCCATTTGCAGATCCCTGTGTTATACAGGCAAGGCCATCTCTGCCATTCTGTGCCCTGGAATATATAGGTCCAACTTCAGGTGTCATCTAGTGCCAGCCAGTGCACAGTCTGCCAACATGCTTCCCCGATGACTTGGCAGCAGAGTACTAGTCCTTCACAGCAAAGGTTGAAGGTTTAATTCTGGCCTTCACCCATGACCAGGAGAGAGCATGTAATGTTGCTATTCTGCAACGGTGCTAAATCCAATAAGACCACAATGCCAGTGATGCTGTAACTGACACTGTGCTGACAGTGGCATCCACACAAGTCTAAGGATGCCATGACCTGCTGCACATAAACATATACCTATGCTTTGAGGGAAGTTGTATCTAGGAAAGCTGCTGCTGTTGCTGCAACATGTTGCCTCCTACCTCTCCACACTCTGTGTAAAGGTCTGTTGCAATGGTCCATACAACAGAGTTTTCTCCACACCTGTATGCCCTCTGCTTCCTACAGGGACGCATCTATCAAGACCATCACACATAGAACCCAGTGCTCGCAAACAACTGTTAGTAGAAACATGGCCAAAGATGCATAGGTAGCTGCATTTTCAAAACAGGTACCGGTATTCAACAGGACAGTGGCTGCAAGTTCATCTTGGGTTTGTATCCACAGATGGCAGCGGAACATGGTCCTTTTAATCTTGTGAGGTTGATGGGTTGATGGCACCATTGGCCTCCCAGGGTTTGTCACAATGTCTTGGACACAGCAGCTACAAGTATTGATATAGCTCCAATAAAACTGTGGTCTGTATGATGCATTGTCCTCTGCTGCCACACTTATGATATCCTCCACATGTGCATTGTTTACGGCCATGGCCTTACACAGCAGTGCTGCAAGTCCACATACCCCATATTCTGTGGCAGCCAACATGACCCTCCCCAGAAACCCATGTGGCACAAGCCTCACTCCCATCCCACTGCTCTCATCCAGTTCTCAAGTGCACAGTAGAGCTAGGCCTTGTGGTACACATGCCCCCCCCCCCCATGCAGGCCACCCAACAGTGTTTTAGTGGGGTCATAGAGGGTGCATGCCATCTCCTCCACAAACCACTATAGTCTGAGAAACACTCATATGGCATGGAGATCACTAGGGTCAAATAGGCAAAACCAGACACAGTTATAATGTACATATTTCGGCATGGAATAGACCATCTCTGAAGGCATACAGGTAACTGATTCTGGAAGTATAGTCACGGACATCCATCTCAGCTGTGTGTCTATGGAAACCGGCCATTTTGGACATAGGAACGTATATCTGCGGCATGTATAGCATCCACCCTTCTGGATGCCTTAAAAGTGCGGTTGTTTGTGCAATTGCTCAATTTTAGAAGGCTCTCAAACTGCAAATGCTATTGTGTTGTAGCCATGGCCACCAAATGCAAAGCCTCATCAAGAAAAGAAAACTTCTGTCTCAGGAAGGTGGATCTGTTGCTCAGGGAGGTGTTTTCAAAGCACCATATTCTCTTCAGTAATACTGGTATGAACTACAATGCACACCAAAAAGTATGCCATATCTGTTAAGCCAAATTTCATCTGTCATAGAAATCATGTCATAGAGGACTCGAAGTGAAAGTGGAGTGATATTGGAAGAAGGGCAAAGATAAAGAAAAACACTTGCAGTGCAGATGAGTTGGCAGTCTCAACAACTTCAGTTCCTCGCAACAGCAAAGTGAGTACAGAAATCCTGAAATACAGAAGCAGTAGTGTCAATCCATTATGCTGCCATGTCAAGTCCCACGTTGGACCATGTTTCTCACAATCCCTCTTTCCCCCTCATAGACACCTTCCTGGTAGTGCGTGCAGTGACATTTCCACCTTGTCTCCATGCAAATGATTGCTTCCCAATGCACATCTCAACTGCCATGACTATTGCCCCCCAGCTCCCAGATGTCAAACACAGGGCTGCCCCTACCTGGTTATAGAGTACACAGAATGTTGAAGTATGTACGTATGTGGCCTCATTCCATAGCCACAGCATAGTGATGTGGAGCATGTTGTACAGACCATGTTGATAGACATGTAGGCCCTTTACAGGTGCTTTAGGGGTGGCAAATTCAATAGTATACTGGGCGGTGCAGTACACAGCTGTGGTATCAGCCCTGCAGATGCATTTCCAAACCACCCCTTTCCCCTGTGCACCATTTTGTCCCCATCCCACACACATTAGTGCCCCTCCTGTACACACCAGTTGCCTACGCATACTGTAAGGTCTGCTTTTCACATGTCCTGTGGTGGGGCCTACACTATACACACCATCACCTACATTCTCATGTGTAATTTGCATACAGCACTGAGTACCTATTCACACCTCTACCCCATGCACAGACATATGTGAGCAAAACCTGACCTTTGTCCCATATCTGCAGGTGCTGAGGTTGATGGTGAGAATCCACAATGCACCTCAGATAATGTCCATCCATAAGAGAACAGAGACAGCACTTATCCACTTCCTGGCACATCAGTGCAGACCTTGGAGAACCAACTGACAGTAGAGGAGCAAGCTACCAGGGATGACAGGTCAGCAGATGAAGCCATGCTGCAGGGATTACAAGAGGGGGGATAGAGAAGACAACCTAGCTAAGCAGAAGCAGCACGATGCCCCATTACCCATACCTGAAGTTGTTGCCGACCCACCTACTGAGGAGGTGCCACTGGAGCCACCGGAGGTCAGCCACATGATGGGTTGTAGAAGCCATCTCATATGCAGTGGAGAATGGCTATACAACAAAATGAGGAGTTCCTGAAGATCCAGAGAGAGCACAATGATATCCTGTGGAAGATACTGCAGGTACGGAGGGAAAGAAGAGAGGATGGACCTCAGTGACTGGAAGAGCTGTGAGCATTGAGGCAGAATCTTGAGAAATATATAGCACAATGCCCCTCTGTGTGGCCTTGGTCTGCCCACCTGTCTCACCACATGCTGCTTCTGCACCCACACCTGCCAGAAGCAGTGGCAGAAAGCATAGGGCCAGCCATGGCTAGTAACCCAGGCAACTCACTACCAAACCTTTTGGTGCTACACTCCAAGACACTAACACCTTTCCACACTTTCTGGACTTCCATGCTGCCAAAGAAAGGGGTGGTGAAGGAAAGAGGGAAGAGATGACAGCCTCCTCAGGATCCAGTAACAGGAGTGAGGAGGGTTTTGACACCATTCAACAGACCCTCCCCAGTAGTCAGGGGCATGGAACTAAAGGTAGTGACACATGGGGAAGGGGCAAGGGAAGGGGCGGTGACCCATATAACTGCACCAGTCACCTGAGGCCTGATAGTGTCTAAGGGGATCAGCTTAAGGGTGAGAAGCTTGCAGTGGTTTCTTCAGAGAGCAGCAGATCCCTTTGTCAGTTGGACAGGGATGTGTGTGAGTTGTGGTGCATTCTGGATTGTTATTGGGAGGTCCAGGGAGAGGTGGGGAGGGAGGGGCCTGGGAGAGTTTATAGTTTGATGTGCATGGGTGCATTTGATGGTAGCAGTGTTATCCAGAGGGTCACGAGGGGTGGTAGATGGTGAGCAGCACACCAATTGGGATGTGACCAGTGTAGGCAGTGTGTGGGCTGGACAGGAGAGTAACAGCAAGCAAGGTACCAGCATGCAAACAAACACCTACCTTCTCTATGAGTTGAATGCTTGCTTTGTCTCCCAGTCTATGTGGCTGCTCTTGCTCATTCTGGGTGATGGTGGGATCCTTCTCTGTCTATGCATCCCCCAGTGCGTTCTCAGGGGGCAGGGCCTGGTGAGTCCTCAGTGCCAGCATGCAACAGGCTGTGAATATTTTACAGACCTTCTGGGGACTGTAGAGAAGTTCACGCCCTGATCTGTCCCAGTACCTGAAAAGGGTTTTCAGCTGGACAAATGTCCTCTTGATGACATTGGTATAATGCAAATGGCTATAGTGTTCTTCTGCCTCATTGTGGGGTGTCAATATGGGGGTCATCAGTCAGCTCCTCAGAGGGTATCCTCTGTACCCTGAAGGCCTTGTGGGAGAGAAATGTGGTGGTGTTAATGAACATCCTAGTCAGTGCAATCCTTGTCACAGCTACAGCTCTGATCCTTTCAACTACCTGCATCCAACTCAAAGTGCATTGCAGGTTACTGGCAGGTGATGCCAAAAGGCCTCCCCTGCCCCCACAGTATCTTCAGCTGTCTTAGTTCATCTGTGGCCTGTGGCTCCAGGTTGTCCCTGCACCCGCCCCCCCCCCCCCCCCCCAGCACCCTCAGACTGACAGCTTCTACACAGGACAAAGGATTGACTACCTGGTTCTTCATAGCAGCTTTCTTTGTGGGGAACCTATGACATAGATTCTTCTTGCCCCCCCCCCCCCCCAGGGAGTTCCTGCATGCTCCTTGGAGCTGTTATGCTTTTGGGATGGGGTATCAGTTATGTGTTAGATGACTGCCTTGGGTTTCTCTGTTAGCTACTCCGTGTGGACTGTTTTCCTTTCTATCCCTTGTCTCTACAGTGCACGTCTGCCCTTACCTTTCTAGCAGTGCACTTTCAGCTGTCTATCTGGTTAAGAGCTTGGATTTGCACTCTGCTCTATTCGTATTCTGGCCTATGCTATCTTCCTGCACTACCCACTTCTACCCTGATGCATTGTGTGCTGGCTGCATATTGTGCTCCATCATTTCACCAAGGCAGAATGGGGGACCCTTGTCTCTCACTGGGTTTTTTGGGACATGCGTGTGGAGGACGCTTACTGAGAAGCCAGCCTCCGGTGATTTCTTTACTGCTGAATTGCTCATGGATGCCTGATTGATATCAGGATGTAAGCATCATGTCATGACCCTGGGTCTCGGGGAAATACATCCATTATTTCATCCTGGGCATTGCAGATGACCTGCATGTTCATCAAGTCAAATTACGTTCCATTCCTGTATGTGACTTCACTTGCCCTTGGAGCTTCAGAGCCACACATATACAGCCAATGATAACCACAGGGAAACATGCTTTCAAATGGAATTGTAGTATGGTTTGTTGCCACTGCTGTACTGTGCTGGAGAAACATATGTACTGAGCAGTCCTGTTGAGGAAATTCAGTTATACATTGTGGCACGGTAGACTGGCTGATGCCTGCTGTGGATGTGGGCATAGATTGAGAGCTGCGGTTGGCCAGGAATGTGAGGGCAGTCATTATATTCATGTATACATGAATGGGATGGTGCTGCAGAGGCGGGGCTCCAGCTCCAGACATAATTGGTGACTGCTTTGTGAAAATGGAAATGCGTCAGGCACTGGTCATTCATCAGCCCCAGTTATTGCATCCTGGCCCGTATATACCCTCTAGGGTGCAGTCTCCTTACCTTCCTATACTCCCTGTGCTACTTTTCCTCTAGAAGCACAGCAAACCACCAGTTCACATTCTGCATATCATCTACCTACCAGCAACACATGTTGGAAACCACCACTTACATCTCCTGATACCCACCACCTATACCCATTCAGACCCACCACCAGCACCCTTGTGCCACTTCCACCAACACACAGCATTCTGTACTGTGTGAGACATGGACACACACAAGTATGGACTACTGTATCACATTCAGCGACATGGGCACCAATATCTAGACCCACCCTTCTGTCCATGCACACTCCTCCACTTCTGCACGCTAGCATACACAAGTATATTCCCATTGCCATGGCTAGAACAAACACAGGTGTGGATGGTGGGATATGGAGAAGAGGGGGGAATGAGGGATGTGCTGGAGGTTTGTAGTGGGGGAGTGGTCAGGAGCCTGTGCTCATGAAGGGAATATGTGAGAGGAGTAGTGAACAGGAGGCTACTGAGGATAGGGTTGATGTACCGAATGGCTGGGCAGCACAGAAGAGACACAGGGGGATCGTACAATATGGTACTCAGTAGACAGTGATGACAGGCAGACTCTTATCTCTTGACTGCTTGCTCCTCCAAACACAATCGCATTCACAGTCAACATTGACAACAAAGTTCCCTACCTATTTGTGATTTATAGATGATGTATGCTAGGATGTCTGCCTGTTGCACTCAGGATATCCTGCAATAAGTGAAATGCATCTTGAATGTTTGCGCTCTTGATCCACATCAGCCATGCCCCAGAATTACCCAGACAAATCCAGACTTGCACATTTTGTCCACAGGGATGTTCTGACATTACCCTTTATGCATTCCTACCTTTCTGATATCCATATCATCTTCGTGGGACATCCAATTCATGTTCATCTTTTCTAAAATAACCCCCTATATGCATAAGTGGTTATTTACATACATAAATCACCAAAATCTCATGATTTATATGCATAAACATATGCAGAATTGTAGGCTTGCCTTATAAAATTACGCCCATATCGCATGCATAGCATGTCACTGTGCTCAGAAAAACCGCCATCGAACTCAAAGCTCCCCCGATCAGGGTTGAGCACCGGAGCGGGAGTCAGCATCTCCCCCGCTCTGAGGCTCCAGCCCAATCGAGGCTTGGAGGGTAAACCAGGACAACATAAATAAAGGAAGCCAGCGGGTGCACCTGCGCCTGGCGGGCCCATGCCTAAGGACAATGCCAAAGGGCCCTTTGGCGTGGCCCTTAGGCGGGGCACTGAGAGGACTCCATGAAAAAGCTCCCTAATCTACAATGCCTCGAACATGAGGATCCTCAGAAAGTGCTGGTTAAGGATGCACACCTGATCCACCAAGGGTCCGCACAGACATAAACTCTTCGCAAACCAAGAAGCAATTCACCTAGCTCATCTGACCGCCAGACCCCTGCTTACCTGGCTCTTCCACTTATCAGATGAGCAATCTGAGTCCCGCCAGCAGGCAATATACCTGACACAGTCACACTCCAAAACAAAAGAGATCTGACTGAGGGCCCCTCAGACGCAGTACCGAGTCAAGCCAAAACACCAGCAGATGAAAAATGAAGTTGGAAGCCTCCTCCTGCACACTACCCGAAGGGCAAACATGTCTGACAATTACCACTATTTTATGATCTACTTTTCATTGCTACTACTGGCACATCAAACCCGACACAACACTCACTTACCACCTTACTCATTCCTTCTCACACAACCGCTTTATACACCCTGGATTACTGCCCCACAGCTTTATCAACACATCAGGCAGTAAACATCACATACCAAACACAGAGCGGGTCAGACACCACCATCAAGGAAAGCGAACAGCAATCCCATCCTCGCCTCTGCTATTAACTGCACACTACTAAATGCCAGATCAATCAGAAATAAGACAAATACCATCCATGACTACATTTTGGACCAAAAGCTAGATATCATATGCATCACCAAGGCATGGCTCACAGACACGGACCAAGTCATCCTAAACTAAATTACACCGCCGGACTTCACAGCTTTCAGCTGTCCCAGAATACACAAGAGAGGAGGAGGGGCACTAATACTGACCAGAAAAAACTACAAATTTAAAGTTATCTCCACAAGCAACTCAGCTGAATTAAGCACAATCATTTTAAACCACTGTGTTAGCTTCTGCCTCACATACAGGCCCCCCAATGCCAAGAATTAACATCTATTGGTGATATTTGAATCAATCTGCGCATCCAGCAACCGGCAGAAACCACTCATAGCCCTGGGAGACTACAACCTTACCTCTGCACACGCCAAAGATAGCAGAGCCTTCATTAAAGCCCTGGAAGCACTCGACTACAGGCAGATGGTCAATGCTCCCTCACACATCCATGGGACTATACCGGATCTTATCTTCATATCAATACAACTAACCAAACTGAATCAATTCTCACACCTAGCATCCACATCAGTCCCGTGGTCAGACCATCATACTCTCACATTCACCTTATACCTGGACCCCAAACCAACCCAATGAAAGGGAAAACCCGACAAGAAGGTTCAGAGCCTACAACAAAGAAGCTTTCCTGAAGGAAATAATGCCACAAATTCCGCAAGAATGTGAAAACCTAGACGAAACCATAGAAAAATGGAACAGCGCCATATCCAAAGCTGCATCAGTTCCAAGCAAGGAGAAATCATACACTCACAGAAAAACCAATGCCCTTGGTACTCCAACTGAATCAGAGAAGCAAAGCGCTCACTCAGATGACTAGAAAGGAAATGGAGACTAAACAAGTTGCAAGAAACTTTGCCCCAATACAGAGCTGAGCAACAAAAATACAACAGCCTGATCAACGATCACAAACAACAACATCACAACAACCTCATTACGAGAGCAGCAAATAAACCAAGGTAACTTTTCAATATTGTGCAAAAACTCACTAAAGACAACAATCAACACAGCACCCATCAGCTTGACCCCCAAGAATACGCAAACTGCATAATAAGCAAGCACGCCAATCAAACTCTCACTCACCCACTTGCGACATGGCACCCTAATCAGGCAGAAACCCATCAAGTATGGAACTAATTTAATATGCCAATAGCCCATCACATAGTGGACATTGTGGACACCCTAAACATGATGACATCTCCAGCTGACCTGTGTCCAGTGGAGTAGATCAAAGATGCCAAGGACCAATTAAGTTAGCGCCTCCACAAAATGGTGAAGGAGTCCCTACAGCAAGGACACATGCCTCTAGCACTCAAACATGCTATGATACTACCTGTCCTCAAGAACACAAAGCTAAGCACCACTGACCCAAAGTCTTACCGCCCCATATCAACTCTCCCATTCATATCAAAGATCATTGAAAAAGTAGCACAAAGACAACTACAGGATCACATCAATCTTCATACCCCATTAGACCCCCATCAGCATGGCTTTAAGTCACTGCATAATGTGGAGACCTTACTCACATCCCTCTTCGACAACCTACTGAGGGGCCTAGACAATATAAGAAATGGATTCCTGCTAGTTTTCAAGGACATATCTGCAGCATTTGACACAGTGTCCCACTCCATAATGTTGAACTGCCTACAAGAGATCGGACTACGCAACAATACTATAAAGTGGTTCACATCCTATCTGAGAAATAGAACACAGCAAGTTAAATGCAACCAAAAAAAATCAATACAGTTCCCCATCACTCAGGGCATACCCCAAGGATAAGCACTCTCGTCCATCCTATTGTCATGTAGAAGACCCTTCTGAGCCTATGGAGATAGGGAGAGAAGAGGATTTCGTTTCAGAAACTGACAGGCAGTCAGAGCACATGGCTCAATGTTTTCAAGGAAAAGATAAACAAAAAGAGTCACGAGCTGAATAGAGACGCCCATGCTGTAACGTATCTCCAAGCTCAGGAGTTAATGAGAAACACCTGGTTGGGGGAGGGGCAGAGCTAAGCCCTGAGAAGCAGGATTATAAAAAGTGGTCATTAGATTTGACCAGGGGGATGAGGAGGAACGAGGAAGAGAAGGAGCAGGAGTTCCAGGGAAGCTCTGAGGGAGAGACGCCAGGACAAGAGCAAAGACAAAGATAAAGGATCCGGCAGGGGATCAAGCAGGCAGCAAGAACGGAATACTGATGATCTTCATTGACATTTCATCAGCATTTGACACAGTGGACCATGGAACTCTACTAGCAAGACTACAGAACATCGGATTAACCGTTGCCACCCTGAGGTGGTTCCACTCCTACTCAACGGACAGACAGATACAGGTCAAGATCGGTCCCAACACATCCCGACCCATAAAAGTCATGCAAGGTGTACCTCAAGGATCCGCCCTATCAGCACTATTATTTAACCTCTACATCCAGCCAATATGCAGCACCATAAAGGAACACAGGATAAAATACACAATCTATGCTGACGACATAATGATATACACACCAATCACCCTCGACAATCCAGACTACACCAAGATAACAGAATGTCTCATGCACATGAACAGCTAGTTTCAAGACAACAATCTGACCATAAACTACAGCAAGACCGAGGCACTAATCATCACACGAAACTCCGACTTCACCTTTCCTCTCAACATCAAGATAGACAACACAACCATACCCATACAACCAGAAGTGAAATACCTCGGAGTGACGCTGGACAAAGAACTGAACCTTCAGTCCCACATCAGCAGAACCACCAAAAATGCATACCACAGGATGAGACTAGTCAGATGCTTCAAGCCCTTCCTCTCCCAGGAACACTTCCGCACAGTCTGTCAGGCACTAATAACCCCAATCCTAGACTTCTGCAACCCAATCTATCTTGGCCTCTCAAAACAAACACTCAGGCCACTGCAATTGGCGCAAAACACAGTGGCACGCATAATAGCTGGCACCACAAGACAAGAACACATCACACCCACTCTAAAAGATCTCCACTGGCTACCAATCAGCTCCCGCATCAGATACAAGACAGTCATAAACATATTCAAAATCAAACAGTCATCAGCTTTCAGCCTACAACCACTCATACAACCTGACAGCAGCACAAGACCAAGGAGGAGAGGCACATCCAACCGCATCAACACACCAAAGGACTTCACCAAGATACGCAAGGAAACCGAAAAACGAGCCTTATCAAAGGCGGCACCAACAATTTGGAACGCCCTCCCTGATGAACTACAGTCAACAGACATTAAGGACTTTAGGAAACTGCTCAAGATGACCCTCTTCATAGAGCACTACGGTGACATCACTTAAGCTGTGCAACAGACAATACCACAGCTAAAACACCCCCCCTCCTGACACGTAAATAGTAGTGAAGTTATGTCCTGATGTACATAGTATTGTATATAGCGCACGTTGCAAATAGCTCACCAAGAATCAACAACCCTCTACACACACACGCATTCACTGTTCAATGCATGCGCACACTAGACACAGTATTTTGTTGATTGTTTGCGGTGTAGACCGCCTTGATTGTAGGAGAAGGCGGTATAGAAATCCATTTAAATAAATAAATCTTGGCCACTGTTGGAAACAGGATACTGGACTTGATGGACCTTGGTCTGACCCAGTATGGCATATCTTATGTTCTTAAGCAAGGGAGCACGCTGACCAAAAGGAGTCAAGGAGGAGTAAGGACCCAGAAAGCAAAAGCCAAAAAGCCAGGTGGGAGCAACACAGGGCTGGTGCCATCCAGTAAAGGCAGGAGGAAGGAGAGAGGCTGGCTTGGGAAAACTCAGAGGCTCCAGGGAGAGAGACATACTGGCATGAGAATATTTATACGTCTGAGGCAGAAGCTGATAAGCTAAAAGGCAAGAAAACACAACCGGTGTTTGGAACCCTTTCTGACCCAGCAGAATAGAGAAGTCCTTCCTCTGTAAAGCCAAAAAGGTAGGCTTTACAACTTGTCCAGATTTGAACCTAGTTTTAAAATATTTCCTTGTAGTTGCCAGGAAGTATTAGGCTCCCCAAGCAGCAACTCCAGTATATATGGTACTTTACAGCCCTGCTCGTTAGAGTGCTACAAAGGGAAGCCACATGAAGGCAGAGAAGTTTGTTTTAAAACGCCGTATAGCAGCTTGCAGACACACCCAGCTGACGCGGACTTAGAAGAGATGCAGATAGACTCTGATATCAATGATATAGCAGATAATCAGATGGATTGCACTTTGTCTCTTGCTGACCATATTGAATCTCTCTGCTGAACAATATATTAAGAAGGCTGGGAAAGCAGCAGAAGAAAAGGGAACATTTTCTTTTGTTATAAGAAGCTGTTGTTTGCTTTTGTTTGTACTGAGCACTGCACCTTTTAAAGCCTGAAGCTAAAGAGGCTGATTACCTTAGTTCCTGAATGTATTCCTCAGGGCAATTATATGGCAACTGTCCGAAGTTTTCCACATGCACTTAATCTTCTTGGAAAGGGAAATAAATCCTTGTCATTTGCCTGAAACCACTCGACTACAATTTCTTCTTTTCTCAGAGGGTAAAAGGGACTATTATTCCCTGTTTTAGTCTGTTTTAGTCTGCTTTTCTCTGATCAGAGAAGAGCAGTGCTTTTTACAGTGCTCTGCCAAAGAAGTGGATATTGCCTCCTGTGACACCTTGCTGTGAGTTCTAGCTGTTTATTAATTATTGATTGTTTGTCTAACTGTTTATTTAATTATTTATTGTTTGTCTTAGTGGTGTGCTAGTTCAGCCTTCTCAGTTATAACTTACCTTGCCTCTCTCAACTAACTGGGCTTTGTGTGGTAGCCAGGTTAACTGTTCATTTTACATTAAATCTCTCTCCCCAGAGCCTGCTCTGTGTTAAACTTTTTTTCCTGTCCTAGCCTGCCTGAGTGAATCCTCCCCCTCCCCCCCCCCCTGCTGAGGTATTGTGTAGCCTTCTTCCTGTTTCCTCCACATGTGCATAGTCTGTTTTAGTCTGCTTTTCTCTGATCAGAGAAGAGCAGTGCTTTTTACAGTGCTCTGCTAAAGAAGTGGATATTGCCTCCTGTGACACCTTGCTGTGAGTTTTAGTTGTTTATTAATTATTGATTGTTTGTCTAACTGTTTATTTAATTATTTATTGTTTGTCTTAGTGGTGTGCTAGTTCAGCCTTCTCAGTTATAACTTACCTTGCCTCTCTCAACTAACTGGGCTTTGTGTGGTACCCCCCTCCCCCCTGCTGAGGGTTCAGGACAGGGTACCTTGTAACTGCCCTCTTTAATAGGACTTATCTCCCTCCCTCCCTCCCCGGCACCCACCAACCCCTGGGGTAATTGTAGTTTTATAGGTACTTGCACATCTTAGAGGAAAGGGGCTGCTCTCAGGTGCAGCTCATTATCCAAATCAGTCATACACAGAGGACCTGAGATTAATTACTTAAGCTTCAGGTACACAAGGTGTATTAGGGGTATTAGATACACTTTTATTGGTATAAGCATCTACACCAATCCTTATTATATACAGAATTTAAAAGACCTAAACACAAGCTTTAAACTAAGATGCAGACAGAAGTCCAGCAACGAGATGAGGATTCTCCGGTCTTTTGCATTGAGTGTCACATGTATGATTTTCTCCTAGTTGGTGAGAGGTCTTACGTATGCACTAAGTGCAAAGAACTCTTTGCTCTCAGGGAACGAGTCCATTCTCTAGAGGCTAGAGTAGCAGACCTGGAAGACATAAGAAAGACAGAGAAGTACATGGACGAGACCTACAGGGATATAGTCCTGAAGTCCCACCTCCAGTCTGGCAGCATCCCTGTTGCCATGGAGGAGAGAGGTCACGTGACAGGAGAGCATCACCCTGGTGTGGCAGGAAGTGATCCTGTAACTAGGACCTGTCCTCCAGGTGATGTAAAAACCCTCTCGCACCGAGGATGTTTCTCCAGGGCCATGTCCCCATGAGGGGAGGGTCAGGACAGCTGTTATGGTTGGTGATTCAATCATTAGGAATGTAGATAGCTGGGTGGCTGGTGGACGTGAGGATCGCCTGGTAACATGCCTGCCTGGTGCGAAGGTAGCGGACCTCACGCACCACCTAGATAGGATCATAGATAGTGCTGGGGAGGAGTCTGCTGTCTTGGAACATGTTGGTACCAATGACATAGGAAAATGTAGTAGGGAAGTTCTGTAGGCTAAATTTAAGCTTTTAGGTAGGAAGTTGAAATCCAGAACTTCCAGGATAGCGTTCTCTGAAATGCTTCCTGTTCCACGTGCAGGACCCAAAAGACAGGCAGAGCTCCGGAGTCTCAATGCGTGGATGAGACAATGGTGCAAGGATGAGAGTTTTGGATTTGTTAGGAACTGGGGAACATTCTGGGGAAAGGGGTGGCTCTTCCGAAGGGATGGGTTTCACCTTAATCAGGATGGGACCAGACTGCTGGCATTGACCTTTAAAAAAGAGATAGAGAAGCTTTTAAACTAGAAAATAGGGGAAAGCCGACAGTCACCCAGGAGTGCATGGTTCGGACGAAGGTATCCTTGAAGGATACTACCAAAAGCAGTGAGGTTCCAAAAGGGAGTATAGTAGCCCAAATGCTCTTGAGTAAGGAGCAGACAGAGCATAAAGATTCCAAATTACCCTGCCTACCAATAGCCAGATTAATATGAATAAAATACAGTCTCTAAAATGCTTGTATGCCAATGCTAGAAGTCTAAACAATAAGATGGGATAGTTAGAATATATAGCACTAAATGAGAGGTTAGATATGATTGCACTCTCAGAGACATGGTGGAAGGAGGATAACCAGTGGGACACTGTGATACCTGGATACAAACTATATCGTAATGATAGAGCTGATCAAATTGGTGGAGGGGTTGCGCTCTATGTTAGAGAGGGCATTGAGTCAGAAAGGATTATAGTTTTGCAGGGAACACAATTTGCTGTAGAATCTCTATGGATTGAAATTCCATTTATGAAGGGGAAGGTGATGGCAGTGGGAGTACACTATCGACCGCCTGGCCAGAATGAACAAATGGATGATGAAATGCTCAAAGAAATCAAGGAAGCTAACAAAAGTCACAACAGAGTAGTAATAATGGGTGATTTCAATTACCCCGGTATCGACTGGGTCAGTGTCACAGCAGGACAAGCTAAAGAGATAAAGTTTCTAGATGGAATAAATGACTGCTTCTTGGAGCAGCTGGTTCATGAACCGACCAGAGGGGAAGCCATACTGGACCTAGTCCTTAGTGGAACGCCAGATCTGGTGCAAGAAATAAGGGTGTTGGGACCACTTGGCAATAGTGATCATAATATGATCATGTTTGATTTAATTAGTGGAGGACAGATAGTAAAGGCATCCACAGTACTACCTTTTAACTTTCAAAAGGGAGACTATGATAGAATGAGGAATATAGTTAGGAAAAAACTAAAAGGAGCGGTTCCAAAGGTTAAAGACTTACAGCAAGCTTGGGTATTATTTAAAAATACTATCCTCGAAGCCCAGACCAGCTGTATTCCACGCATTAAGAAAAGTGGAAGAAAGTCCAAAAAACTGCCAGCATGGTTTAAAGGTGAGGTCAGAGAGGCTGTTGCTGCCAAAAAAGCAACCTTCAGGAAATGGAAAAAAGAGCCAAATGATGAAAACTGGAAACAGCACAAGCACTGGCAAGTTAAATGCAAAGCATTGATAAGGCAGGCAAAGCGGGAATTTGAGAAGAAACTTGCTACGGAAGCAAAAACACGAAATAAAGACTTTTTCAAGTACATTCGTAGCAAAAGGCCTCTGAGAGAGTCAATTGGACCATTAGATGATAGAGGGATAAAAGGAGCAGTAAGAGGAAACAAGGCTATAGCAGAGAGACTGAATGAATTCTTTGCTTCGGTCTTTACTGAGGAAGATGTAGGGATGTTACCCAAGACTGAAGTGGTATTTAAAGGTGATACTGCAGAGGAATTGAGAGAAATATCTCTACACCGGGAAGATATATTACAACTATTTGATAAACTGAATAGTAGCAAATCACCTGGACTGGATGGTATACATCCCAGAGTGTTGAAAGAACTGAAATATGAGATTGCAGACCTGCTATTGGTAATCTGTGTGAACTTTCATTAAAATCATCTGTAATACCTGAAGATTGGAGGGTCGCCAACGTAACACCAATTTTTAAAAAGGGTTCCAGGGGTGACCCAGGAAATTACAGACCGGTGAGCCTGACGTCAGTACCAGGGAAAATGGTAGAAACCATCATGAAGAACAAAATTACACAGCATGTAGATAGTCATGGCCTAATGGGAGACAGCCAACATGGCTTTAGACAAGGAAGATCTTGTCTTACTAATCTGATATGTATTTTTGAAGGTGTGCATAAACAGGTAGACAAAGGTGAGTCGGTTGATATAGTGTATCTGGACTTTCAGAAAGCTTTTGACAAAGTCCCCCATCAGAGACCTTTGGCGAAGCTAAAAAGTCATGGGATAGGAGGCAGTGTACTATTGTGGATCGGGAACTGGTTAAAAGATAGAAAGCAGAGGGTAGGGCTAAATGGCCAATATTCCCAATGGAAAAAGGTGAATAGTGGAGTACCCCAGAGATCTGTGCTGGGTCCGCTGCTTTTTGACATATTCATAAATGACCTGGAAAAGGGAATAACTAGTGAGGTTATCAAATTTGCAGATGACACAAAACTGTTTAAAGTTGTTAAAACCCAAGAGGATTGCGGAAAACTGCAGGAGGATCTGGATAAATTGGAAGACTGGGCATCCAAATGGCAGATGAAATTTAATGTGGACAAGTGCAAAGTTATGCACCTAGGAAAGAACAACCCACACTATAGTTACACGATGCAAGGCTCCACATTAGAAACCACCACCCAGGAAAAAGATTTAGGAGTCATCGTGGATAACATGTTAAAACCCTCCGCCCAGTGTGCAGCGGCAGCCAAGAAAGCAAATAGAATGCTAGGTATCATAAGGAAAGGGATGGAGAACAAAACAAAGGATATTATAATGCCTCTGTATCGCTCCATGGTACGACCGCACCTTGAATATTGTGTGCAATTCTGGTCACCGTATCTTAAAAAGGACATAGCGTTATTAGAAAAAGTACAGAGAAGAGCCACCAAATTGGTGAAGGGGATGGAAGGCTACTCCTATGAAGAGAGGCTAAGAAGGTTAGGGCTCTTTAGCCTGGAGAAGAGACAGCTGAGGGGAGATATGATTGAGGTCTATAAATTAATGAATGGAGTGGAACGGATAAACGTGGATCAATTGTTTACGCTATCAGAGTATAGAAAGACTAGGGGACATGTAATGAAGCTACAGGGTAAACTATTTAAGACAAATAAGAGAAAATATTTTTTCACTCAACGTGTAATCAAACTCTGGAATCTGTTACCGGAGGATGTAGTACGGGCTGTTAGTATAGCTGGGTTTAAAAAAGGTTTGGACAAGCTCCTGGAGGAAATGTCCATAAACCACTATTAAAAAGGGACCCAGGATATCAATGCTTGACCCAGTACAAGCATTGTGGAACCTGTGTCTTTTGGGGATATTGCTAGGTACGTATAACCTAGATTGGCCACTGTAAGAAACAGGATACTGGGCTTGATGGACCTCGGTCTGACCCAGTATGGCATGTCTTATGTTCTTATGTTCCCCTAAGGCCTTGCAGGAGCAAATGCCATGCCATACTCCCTGAATTAGAATCCCCAGGCAGACCAACCCTCTGTGCCCTAGGCGCTGGGTAGGCCCCCAGGTGACACTATTCAATATATACATCCAACCTATCTGCGACATTATCAAAAGTCATGGAATACACTACCAACTATATGCTGACGACATTATGATATATGCCCCAATAGATACGGCTGATATGGCTCCTTTCACCCAGTGCCTTGAAGAAATGACCAAGTGGCTTCCAACAACAACCTGAAAGTTAACTTTGACAAAACAGAGGCAATGTTCATTTCCAGAAACCTCAATTTCAACCCACCTCAAGCCATCAGTATCCTAAACAGAACAATATCACTAAGGGATGAGGTGAAATACCTAGGCATTATCCTAGATAAAAATCTAAACTTGCAATCACATATAAACAAAACTGCTGCAAAAGCATACCACTGATTAAAGCTCATCAGAAGACTCCAACCAATCCTCAGCCAGAACCATTTCTGCACCATATGCCAAGCAGTCATTATCCCAATATTGGACTACAGAAACTCCTTGTACCAAGGTCTGCCGAAAAAGTCTACCCACCCACTCCAATTGGTACAGAACACTGCAGCTTGCATCATAACAGGCACAGCCAAACACGAACACATCATACCTATGCTCCAACAACTTCACTGGCTATCAATAATTGCACAGGCTAAATTCAAGACAACCATAAACATATTCAAGATTATGCATCTATGCTCAGCAGATGTTCTTCATGACATATTGACCAAGGACACAACCAACAGACCCAGACGAGCTAAGGGCATCAACAGACTCCGCTTACCCATGGGACACCATAAGACAAAACAAGCTACCTCCAACAGAGCCATATCACTCTGAGCACTGGCCCTCTGGAACTCCCTTCCGGATGAACTAAGAGCCATAAACGACTTCAAAGATTTCCGCAAATCCCTCAAACACTCTTATTCACAGAATTCTATGATCAAATAACCTAGAGAACCCATGCCCCACTGACACGCAAGAAAAAATGAAGAACCAACTATCCTAGTCTACATGTATGTCTTGTCACCCCTCCCCTAATGTAGACCCACAATTGTGTTATCAACCACTTTGATTAAAGGATAAAATGGTATATAAATTTGGTTAAATAAATAAATAAATGAAAAATTCTGGGCAGCAACAAAATGGGATGGTGTTGGCTGTGGAGGATCACATTTCTGTGAGAATTGCAACAACACTAAAATTAAACTGTGTGGAAGAAAGGCCTGGCAATCTACCTCTGTATCTTGCCACGAAAACCCAGTGGATAGTCACAACAAAACAAATTGCACTATAGTGCTGGAAGATGAGACCCCCCAGATCAGAAGGCACTCAACTGACTATTGGAGAGGAGCTGAAGACTTTTCAGAGTAAAGCCAGCATTTATGATATGGTTGGATCAAAGCCCTTGGGATGTCTGACTGCTGATGTAGCTGTGCATGAAATGAGAGTCAGAAGCTGCAATGATGTCTTACATATTCAGACATGGAATGTATGACTCATTAACTAAGGGGAGTTGGAGGTGGTCAAGAAAGAAATGGAACGTGTACATCGATCTGTTGGGTGTCAGCGAACTGAAATGGCATCGGGCACTTTGCATCTGATGATCACATGGTCTACTATGTAGGAAATGAAAGACAAAAAAGAAATGGTGTTGCATTTATAATAAAGAAGAAACTTGCAAGAACTGTAATGAAATACAATGCAATTAGTGAACACTTAATTTCTATTTGTCTACGAGGAATGCCTATAAATACAACTATAATTCAAGTATATGTCCCAACAACTGCTGCAGAAGAGGATGAAGTTGATGAGTTCTGTGAACAAGTACAAGCTGAAATTGACAGAACATGCAAACAGGATATCCTGATAGACTTGGGTGACTGGAATGCAAAAGTTGGCAACAAAGAAGAAGGCAAAATAGTTGGAAAATATGGACTTGGCCACAGAAATGAAGTTGGAGAAAGACCGATAGAATTCTGCAAGACCAATGATCTATTCATCTCAAACACCTTCTTCCAGTAATATAACAGTGACTGTACACATGGACTTCACCCAATGGATTGTACAAAAATCAAATTGACTACATTTGTGGAAGTCAACGATGGAAAAGCTCTCTAACATCAACAAAGACAAAACCTGGGGCTGACTGTTGTACAGATCACCAACTGCTAATATGCAAATTCAAGCTAAAGTTGAAAAAAGCAAGCTACTCATGAATATAGCAAACTATGTCCTTGAGAATATACTACTGGAATTTAAAGACTGCTTGCAAAATCAGTCTGCTGCTTTAGATACAAATGGCAGAGCTCCAGAAGAGTTATGGGATGGCATCAAGAAGTTTGTGTTGGAAGAAAGTGAGAAATTACTACAAAAGGTGAAAAATCAAAAACGGCCAAAATGGATGACCGAAGAAACTCTGAAAATTACTCAGAAATGCAAAGAAGCTAAAGCCAAAGAGAGGCAATCACAGGACTCAACAGAGATTTTCAACATGCCGCAAGACAAGGAGAAGTACTACAACGATGCATGCAATGAAATAGAAGCAGAAACTATTAGAGGAAGAAGAAGATCAGCTTTCTTAAAGCTACGAGAGTTAAAGAAAAAATTCCAGCCTCGAATTGGAATGTTACAAGATGCTCAAGGATCCATGTTGAATGATGCTGAAAAAATCAAGAAAAGGTGGAAAGAATATACAGTTATTATATGATAAAGATCAAGTGGACCAACAACCATTTCAAACTGTACCTTAAGATACAGAACCATTGGTGATTAAAGAAGAAGTCGAAGCAGCATTGAAAGCCTTATCAAAGAACAAAGCACCAGAGATTGACGACATTCCAATAGAAGTATTACAGCAATCTGATGCAGCTGTTACCATACTTACAAGGCTCTGCCAGGAAATTTGGAAGACAACATCATGACTTACTGACTGGAAAAGATCTGTGTTTATACCAATACTAAAGAAAGGCAATCCAACTGACTGTGGAAATTATCACCCAATCTCTCTGATCCCACATGCCAGCAAGATTCTACTGAAGATTATTCAGCAGAGACTACAACCATACCTGGAACGAGAACTACCTGAAGTGTAAGCAGAGTTTAGGAAAGGGCGAGGAACCAGAGATATCATTGCGGATGTGAGATGGATTCTTGAAAAGACTAAAGAATACCAAAAGGATATCTACAGACTGTGTAAACCATGAGAAATTATGGGCCACATTAAGAGGCATAGGTATACCAGAACTCCTGATCGTTCTCTTGCACAACCTTTACATCGAAAAAGAAGCAACAGTTTGAACGGAACAAGAAGAAACAGAATGATTTAAAATCAGCAAAGTTGTACACCAAGGCCGCATACTTTTACCCTACCTGTTTAATTGATATGCAGAACAAATCATTAGAGAAGCAGGATATGAAGACAACAGAGTTGTGAAGATTGGTGGGAGACTCATCAACAACCTTGCTATGCTGATGATACCACATTTCTGGCTGAAAGTGAAGACAATCTGAAACATCTGCTTCTGAATATCAAGGAAGATAGTCTTAAAATGGGCCTGCACCTTAATGTAAAGAAGACAAAGATCCTGACAACTGATAAAATAAATAAGTTCATCGTTAATAGAGAAGAAATTAAAATAGTGGACAATTTTAACCTACTTGGATCAAATATCAATAAAAAATCAACAAGGAGTCAAGAAATCAGATGGCGCATTGCTCTTGGCAGAATGGCTATGAAGGACCTAAACAAGATTCTCAAGATGTCTCTCTCCATACAAGTCATGGTATTTTCAATAGCATCATATGGATGCAAATGTTGGACTGTGAAAAAGATAGACAGGAAGAAAATTGATGTCTTTGAATTATGGTGCAGGCAACGAATACTGTATATACCATGGACTGACCAAAGAACAAACCAGTCAGTACTAGAGGAGATCAAAGCCAAGCTTTCTTTAAAAGCTCAGATGACAAGACTTTGACTTTCATACTTTGGACACATCATGCAAAGAGAGAGATTATTAGAGAAAGACATCATCCCTGGCAAGGTAGAAAGTCAACACAAAAGAGGAAGGCCAGAAATGTGATGGATCAATACAATAACAACAGCTATGAGTGACAGTCTGTCAACAATGAGTCACCTGCCTGAAGACCGAACACAGTTTAGGACAACTATCCAGAGAGTTGCCATGAGTCGACACTGACTCAACGGCACTTAACAACAAGAACAACAACAACACACATTTCAAAGTAAAAACCAAAAATATCTTTTTGCATAACTGCTTTCTAATCCATTGCTTTAAAACTTTTATAGTTACTTGGGCATTTTATTTCTTCCCTTCTATTTGCTTTGAGATGGATTATACTAAGGTATCCTAATTAATCATGACATGAAAAGAAGGTCCTGTGATGGATTTCCATGCTAAAATTCAATATTCAGCTGTTGGATATATTTACAGGCTTCCTACTTAATCAGTCTATATTTGTAACATGACTGAAAACTAGGTATGTTCATTAGTTTTAATACAAATGGACAAACATAAACAAAAATTGTGATTTTGCATTTGTTTTCAGGCCAACTATCGGACAGTGTATGCTCAGAAAGGCTTCCCAGATCACCATTCGTTAACTTTGCTTCGATTGTGCAGGTACAGCAATTTATACTGGAGCCAATCGAAAGGGGAAGAGTTTCAAGTAGGGGTCAACAACTGCCAGCACCAGGTACTTCAGCCAATTCTGCTGAAAATCCTTGACAAGCAGCCCGAGAAATGTATCCTTGCCTGAGTTCTGCAAATCCCATGGGCCATAGAAACATAGAAACATGAAGGCAGAAAAAGACCACATGGCCTATCTAGTCTGCCCTTCCATATCAACCACTACAAATGTCCCCTTTTTCCCTTTAGAGATCCTCTGTGTTTGTTTCATGCCTTTTTGAATTCATACAGTGTCCTCATTTCTACCATCTCCACTGGGAGACTATTCCATGGATCTACCACTCTTACCATAAAAAACGTTTTCCACATATTACTCTTGAGTCTATCCACTTCCACCCTCATCCTATATCCCCTCGTAGCAGAGATTTCTTTCAATCGAAAGATGCTTACCTCCTGTGCATTTATGCCATAGAGGTATTTAAACGTCTCAATCATATCACCTCTATCCCGCCTTTCCTCTAAAGGATACATATTATGATCCCTAAGTCTGCCCTCATACACTTTGTAACAAAGGCCACTAACCATTGAAGAATGGTCTAGAATTTGGAAGCTGAGATTTAATGTTAAAAAAAGCAAGGTCATGCATTTTGGCTGCAGAAATCCAAGGGAGCAATATAGTTTAGGGGTTGAAATACTTTTGTCCACTAAAGAAGAACGGGACCTAGGTGTGGTTGTGGCTGATGATCTTAAAGTAGTTAAACAGATAGAAAAGGTGACAGCAAAAACTAGAAGGATGCTTGGGTGCATATGGAGAGGAATGGCTAGCAGAAAAAAGTAGATGATAGTGTCTCTGTATAAGTCTTTGGTGCGACCTCATTTGGAGTATTGTATGCAATTCTGGAGACCGCACCTTCAAAAGGATATAAACAGGATGGAGTCAGTACAGAGGTTGGCTCGTAAAATGGTTAGTGGTCTTCATTATAAATCATATGAGGACAGACTTAAGGATCTTAATATGTACACCTTAGAGGAAAGGTGGGATAGAAGTGATATGATTGAGACATTTAAATACCTCCGTGGCATAACTGCACCGGGGGAGAGCCTCTTTCGATTGAAAGTAAGCTCTGCTATGAGGGGACATGGGATGAGGTATTGGCCCATCTTGGCAAAGTTAGTTTTCCTGAAATCTAAAATCCTCGCTTTTGAATTGATTTTAGCAGCTCTAGTCCTAATACTGAACCACACCATCTAATGATCACTGGATGTGACATAATCCCCCAGTATAACATCAAAACACTTTCACCATTGGTAAGCACCAAGTCCAATATGGCTCCTTCACGTGTGGGTTCTGTTACCAGTTGCCTGAATAGTTCTCCCTGTAGAGAATCCAGGATCTCCTTACTTCTAGATGATACTGCAGCAGGGATGTGCCAATCAACATCTGGCATAATGAAATCCCCTATCAGTAGCACTTCCCCTTTCCTGGTAATGCTGTGTATGTCTTCAATTAACTCTCCATCCATCTCTTCTCCCTGTGAGGGAGGTCTGTATATCACACCAATGCAAATCAATTTCTCTTTCCCTCTTTCTAGTTTAACCCATAATGCCTCCTCTCTCCCTTTTAAGCCTTGTAGTTCCATAGTTTTAATATTATTTTTTACAAATAGTGCCTCTCCTCCTCTCCTTCTTCCTACCTGTCCGTTCTGAATAAAGTATAGCCTGGAATATTTACATCCCAGTCATGGTTGTCCATGAACCATGTCTCTATTACCACCACTAAATCCAAGTCTGCCTCTCCTATTAAAGCCTCCACATCTGGGATCTTATTTCCCATGCTCTGGGCATTTATACACACTTTTTTCCATATGTTGCCCCTTTTACACATTTCCATAAATATATTTACTGTTTCACTTACCTGGGGGCTTTCTTCACCCATCACCAATGAATCTAGTTTAAAACTCTCTTCAGTAGGTTAGTCAGTCTGCTACTGAGGACACGTCGACCCTTCTTGGACAGATGGACGCCATCTCTGCTCTGCAACCCTTATAACAGCATTCCATGGTTGAGGAAACCAAAACACTCTCGATGACGCCACCATGCAGCCATGCATTTATATCCAGGATGTGAGCTGCTCTGCCTTGGCCTTTACCCTCAACAGAGAAGATTGAAGAGAACACCACCTGCGCCCCTATCTGCTTCACCCTCTATGCCAGAGCCATGAAGTTACTTTTGATATGCTCAGAGGGTTACCTGGCAGTATCATTTTGCTGACATGGATGAGCAACATTGGTTAATAATCAGTGGGTTTGATGAGTCTGGGCAAATTCTCTATAACATCTTGGTTTTTGGCACCTGGCAGACAGCATACCTCTCCGGACATCAAGTCTGGTCAGCAGATGGACGCGTCAGTACCCCTCTGAAGAGAGTCACCAACAACCACTAACTTTTGTTTCCTGATTCTGCAACTTTGGGGTGCTCATGCTCTGGTTCTTCCCTTTCCAGGGATGCTTTCACCTCCTCTACTTCCAGGGCTGTATAATGGTTCTTCAGTTCAAGGGCTGGAGGAGTTGGATTGGTGATTCTGCAGGTCCTGGTGACTCATGTCCAACCTTTGTCATTCCATAGCCTCCCATCTTCTCTGCTGGAGAGCTTGGATATTTCAAGAAGCATCTCATTATTGTACTTCTCACTCTCTTCAATACTCCTCAGCCTCCTCATCTCTGAGTTCCTCCACTTGTTTCCTGAGAGCTTCAGCATGCTGGCATCCTGCACATGGAACTGGTCCTTCAACTGGCATTGGGATCTGTGTCTGGACAGATGCAGAATCTGTAATGGGGGCGACAGCTTTGGCGATAGGATTATTCCCAGCCATTGTCAGTTGGTGGAGCTTAAGTACCTGTTGAAGCAAAAGAGAGAGAGAGACCTACCAAAGTACTAGCCGGTTTCCCAGCTTTGCTTGAAATGTAGTGCCCCTGTTAGGAATGCCTCCATGATGTCAAAGCAGAGCTGGAACACACAGCCCAGCACAAACCCCAGAAAACCACTTTGTGTTGGACTCAGAGAATGAGGAAGGGGTGCTTGCAAGGGATGGAAGTTTAAGGAAGAAAAAAATGTGTTTGAAGTCTGTCTTTGAGGAAGTGAGGAAGTGGTCCTGCGGCTAAGGACTTTAAAGCAAAAAAAAAAAAAAATGGAGTGTGTGAAGTTTGACTGAGTCAATGAGAAAGGGGTACTGGGGCTTGCTACTTGAAAGTGCCAAAAAAGAGAAAAGAAAACACCCAAGGGAGCAAAGTATTGCTGTCTTCTCGTTAAAAACGTAGAAGCAATGTTGCTGTCAGCTTTTACAACCAGGAGCTGGAAAGTTTTGATAAGCTTCTCCCTCCTATTTGTTCCTGCAAGCAGTGTCTCTCTGGGGTGGAAGAGAGACTAGGAAACTTATGTCTTTACAGTTTGCCAACTAACAATTGCTTACTGTCTTAAGCATTGGTGGAAAGTATGCACTGTACAGTGCCACTGGGAAAGGATCGTGTGCTGATCAATTTCATTGTACAACCAGAACATACACTGTTTTTTTGTTGTTTTTTTTGTAATAGTCTCATTCCCCTATTGTCTGTAAAAGCAGCTGGAGGGTGGGGGGAAAGCAGAGATGCCAAGATTAAATAATTATGGATATGTTACGTTCCTTTGAAGGCTCTCTCACTCTGAGTCTTTTCTGTCACTTATTAGAACCTAAGACCTAATATCATGTAGGGGTTTGCAGGCAAACTTATTGTGTTCCGTTCACTTTTCTGTTTAGTATACAGAATTTTTCATTTTGTTTTGTTTTATAGTGTGCTTTTTCATCACTTTCTGTCTATTGTTAATAGTGTGCGCTATCACTTAGTGCACACTACTGATTACTAGTATGTGCTATAAGCAAATAGTGCACATTATTGAGCTAAGCCACCATGTGCCTATTTTGCAATAGTGCACACTTTTCACACACGCACAAATAGCATGCACTATTGACTAATAGGGTGCACTATGGCTTAATAGTATGCTTTATTGCTCAGTAGTGGCACTATTAAGCAATAGTTATACCATTAATGATAGACAGGAAATTATGAAATTTCAGTGCTCCTCTTTCGTTTTCATTCAAAAATGATACCAAATGAAATGGGAAATGTTGTTGACATTTCCCATTTTGTTTCAAATGAATGCAATCTCTTGTGCAGTGAACTACTTTTACGAGAGGCAAGTCTAACAGAAGAAAAGCCAAATGGAAGAAATCTGAGCAAAGCTTTCTGTTCATCTGCATATTGCCTCTCCCTTCTCCAGTTCTTTCCCCTGCACCCACAAGTACCTTTGTTCATCTCTTAGTCACTGGGCAAATTCCTTTGAAAATTGTCTCATATTGCTCCGCTCTGTCTTTATTCTTTTAGAGGCACCAAAGAAAAACAACTATTTTATGCTGTTTTTTTTTCTTTTCAAAGCCATACCGTTAAATCTATGTAGGCTACACCCCAGATATACCATCTGAAAAGTCTCAAGCTTTGGCTTTCAGTCTCACTCTTTGGAGTAGGCCGAGTGGATGGCACAAGATGCCAAAAGACAGGCAATCCCTGCCCCCAAGAGCTGGGCATCCAGTCTGATAGATACATTAGTCTGTTAGACAAACACATTCCCCCCCCCCCAGTGGCTCAATTTTGCCCCTGCACAGTTAGCCTCGCAGCCATGCGGCTAACCTGGATATTCAATGCCAGGGTCAGATATGACCCCGGCATTGAATCTCCAGGTTTAAATTTCAGCCCTGGTGGCTAGCTACGTTAGCAGCACTAGCAGCCAGCGCTGAATATCACCCCTCCCCCCCCCCATAGCCTTTAATTTTAACTTTACATTGCATTTTTATAAGCCCTAACAAATTCTTTCAGAATATTTTCAGTCCTGATATGCTCTTAGGCA
Organism: Ichthyophis bannanicus; assembly: GCA_033557465.1. NCBI lineage: Eukaryota > Metazoa > Chordata > Amphibia > Gymnophiona > Ichthyophiidae > Ichthyophis > Ichthyophis bannanicus. The sequence continues at coordinate 8,286,163 of CM066032.1, forward strand.
CAATAGAAAAGAAAAAAATGAGGTACTACTCGTATTTCATAGGATATACTGACCTAGGTGGAACTTTCTAAATTTGACTAAGTATGCAATCATTATCGATTTGACAAACAAGCTATTTGAAAATCTCTGTGAGTAATAAAAGGAGTTTTGTAGAGTCAGGCTCATAAAAGTCATACTTCATGTGGTGTTGTCAAAGTTACCACTGTCTTCTTTCATCTTGGCTGCAGGCTCCTTTCACACCACCATAGGAGGCACAACAGGGCATTAGCCAGTCTATCACTATAACTGCGTAGAACATTTTATTGATGCTGTTCTTAACAGAACAAATCCATAAATGTATTTTCTTCGCAAAAGGCAACAACTGCAGGAAAAGTAAGAAACTTCATGTTGTCCCATCCTGACTGTATTCAATAATACTTGGAAACATAGAGCCGATATTCCAAGGCATTTACAAGATTTACAGTGCTTTAAACATGTAAATGCCCCTAGTGGGATAATCAGCGGCACTAACACGGTTAGTGCTGCTGAATATCCCAGACTAATGCCACTATATACCCTGTTGCTAACCGCTTAGCATCGGGACGTGTCAGGGGCATTCTGGGATGGAGCAGAGGTGGAGCTGATCGCAAATTGGGCAGCAGCAATATTGAGCCCCTGCCCGGTTTGCGACCCACGCATAAAGATAGGCCCAGCAAAAGATAGCCTATCTTTACCCATAGAAACTAACCAGGCAGAGGCTCAATATCGCCACTGACCTCTTAGCTTCTACCAAAAGTAGAAAAAACCGAACCCGATCGGAATCACCAAAATATCAAAACCAAAAATTCCGATACCATAAATCTCCCTGTGTTAGAAAAATATTTTTGTCAGAGAATGTCAACCCAATACTGTGCATACGAGCAAAGCACCACTGTGACGTCTCCTTTTATTAATAATAATTTAAAAAAATTACTTAGCTTCAGTAATAAGAACTGCCAGTATTGCCAAAAAGACTACGACGTAGCGCTCGTTTCGGGTTCATGATATTTGCAACATTTGCATGATATGTTGCAAATATCATGAACCCAAAATGAGCGCTACGTCGTAGTCTTTTTGGCAATACTGGCAGTTCTTATTACTGAAGCTAAGTAATTTTTTAAAATTATTATTACTAAAAGGAGATGTCACAGTGGTGCTTTGCTCGTATGCACAGTACTGGGTTGACATTCTCCGACAAAAATATTTTTCTAACACAGGGAGATTTATGGTATCGGAACTCTTAGCTTCTACAGCATCAGAGGATTTGGGATGACCCCGGATATTCAATGCCGGTGCCGGATATGACCCCAGCATTGAATATCTAGGTTTACGCTGGCGGAAGTGAAAATCCGGGTAAGCCTGCATGCCCGCCTTGCCTCTGCACCCTAAAGATAGGCGAGGTAAACCTTACCTATCTTTAAGGCGCAGAGGACTAGACGGGTGGCTTTGAATATTGCTGCTACCCATGTAACCCTTTCCTCTGCCCCTGCTCTGCCCCAGAATGCTCCTAACACGCCCTGATGCTATGGAGATAGCATCCGGAAGCATTAGGGACTTAGCCAGGATATTAAAGGGTACTGCCAGTGTAGGTGCCCTTCGAATATCCCAGATAAGGGCCTTACACAGATAACTAAGGAAGTTACCCATGTAAGGGCCTTCGAATATCGGGCCCCTTATGTCTAAGCCCACTGACTATTTTGATAGCCACCCTCTGCACCGACTCCATCCTGTTTATATCATTTTGAAGGTGTGTTCTCCAAAGTTACATAAAATACTCTAGTTCTCACCTAAGAGGCACTGTCACCTCATTCTTCCTGCTGGCCTTTCCTCTCCCTATGCACCCAAGCATCCTTCTGGCCTTTGATATCATCTTTTCTACTTGTTTAGCCACCTTAAAAGCGTCAGAAATAATCAGCCCTAAGTCCCGCTCTTCTTTCATGGACAGAAGTAGTTCACCCTCTATGCTGCTAGGTACATATGACCTAGATTGGCTACTGTTGGAAACAGGATACTGGGCTTGATGGACCTTGGTCTGACCCAGTATGGCATATCTTATGTTCTTATGCTACCCCCTTGGATTTTTGAAGCCCAAATGCATGACTCTGCTTTTTTAGCATTAAATATCAGCTGCCAAATTTTCAACCGTTCTTCAAGCTTTGTTAGATCTTTCCTCATGTTTTCTATACCTTCCTGGATGACTACTCTATTGCAGATTTTGCTATCATCCAGAAAGAGGCACATCTTACCCAATAGCCCTTCTGCAATATCACTTACAAAAAATGATAAAAAGCATCAGACCAAGGACAGATCATGTGACATACCACTGGTAACATCCTTCTCCTCAGAGTAAACTCCATTTACCTGTACCCTTTGTTGCCTCCCATTCAACCAATTTCTAACCCTGTCACTTTAGGGTCTATCCCTAAGGCTCTCAATTTATTTATAAGTCACCTATGTAGAACAGTGTCAAAGGCTTTACTGAAACCTAAGTACACCACATCTATAGCTCTTCCTCAGTCCAACTCTCTGGTCATCCAGTCAAAAAAATTGTCTGACAAGACCTGCATCTAGTAAAACGATGTTCCCCTGGTCCTGCAATCCATTGTTTTCCAGAAGCTTCATTAATCTCTGTTTTAGCAGCATTTCCATTAATTTACTCACCACAAAGGTTAGACTAATTAGCCAGTAGTTCCCAACCTCATTCTTGCTTCTGCTTTTGCATAAAGAGACCACATGCACCCTTCTCCAGTCAATTGAGACTATGCCTGACTCTAAAGAAGCATTAGAAAGGTCAGACAGTGGAGCTGCTAGACCTTCTCTAAGATCCTTTAATACTCTCACATGTATCCTACCTGGCCCAATCTCTTTGTCTACTTTTAGTTTAACTGGCTCCTCACAAACACAGCCATCTGAAAATCATTCAAGATCTCCCTCACTTCTGTTAGTATGTTCTGAGGTCGTGCTCCGTGAACACAGAACAGAAATATTTGTTAAGCAATTCTACTTTGTCTTATTCAACTACTACCTATTCCTCCCCTTCAACCCTGAATCTTACAATACTACAATTGCACTTCCTCCTCTCATTAGCATAGCCGAAAAATGTTTTGTCCCCTTGTTTACTTCCATTTGTATCTTTGCTTTCTTGACTACTTTCCTAGCTTCTCTTAGCTTTGCTGAATATTAATGCTTAACTTTCTTTTTCTGTGATCTCTTTTTCTTCACCTTTCCAGCTACTTCTTTCAGGCACCTCAAACTGCCATACTAAAGGTGCAACAGTGGCTGATCCAGGTCACAAGTACTTGGTATATCGCCAAAATTAGTCATATTTCACGCTGCTTATTTATTTATTTAGCATTTTTCTTATATATTGAATTTCCTAAGATCAATACAGTTTACATGTAATAAACTTTAAAATTTACAATGAACAAATAACATGCAACAAAACAACAGGGAAGGTATAACATTGAATGGTAAAAAGTTAGGATTTAACTTATTATACATAATAATAATTAAGTGATATAGTACATGGATGGATAATGTGTTTGTTTAATGGCAGGTTTGGTTTAACGGTAGGCCTGAGGTCCTGTTAAGCTGTATGGAGACAATACAGCATTATTATATATGTGAGGAGGTTGGGAGAGATTATAAGCTGTTCTAATATTACAACCTTAATCATGTTATGTTTTTACATAAAATGGTCTTTACTTCCTTTCAGAAGTGTGTGAGGTCATCTATTTATTTACATTCACTTATATACCATGCTATTCTGCATCAGTGTGGTTTATGTTGAACAGGGCATTATAACTTGGAGATAACTATTTTACAGGGAACATGGGCTATGGAGGGTTAAGTGGCTTGCCCAAGACCACAAGGAGCACCTGTGGGACTAGAAACCCCAGTCCTTCCAGTCCAAGGTTGCTGTCCTCTAGTGGGATTTGAACCCCTAACCTTCTGGCCTGAGGTACCTTGCCCCAACCACTAGGCCATTCCTCCACTCTATCTATGCTTCAAGTTTATTCTAGAGGCCTGACGCGTACAGAGAGAAAGCTCGTGAGCAAGTTGTTTGGTTAAATCTTAGTTTTTCAACAGGCACGCTTAATGAGTTCTGAGCACACACTCTCCTGAGTCTATTTTCTGGTGTTTTTTTAAGGATGGGCTGTAGATAATCTGTGGAGATATTATGCAAAATTTTAAAAGTGGTTATAAGTACTTTGTATTTGACACGGCATTGGAGGGGGAGCCAGCGCAGCTGTTTGAGAAAAGGGATGACGTGGTCTGTTCTGGAGCACCCTTCAGACTTTTGCTGCAGTATGCTGGGCCATGTAGCGGAAGTAGGACTCTTTTGGGGATGCCCCTGTAAATGATATTACAGAAGTCCAAGTGCAGGAATATCATTGCCTGTAAAACCATTTGGTTCAATTAGAGGGCATAATTGTTGAAGAGTTTTGATCTTTTGCTAAATCATTCTGGTGGTTCTATTGATATGAGATTGTAAGCCGCTGATTAAGTGTTATTCCGAGGTATTGGATCTAAGCCTTAACTTCTAGCTTGGATTTATTGACTTTCAAAACTGTCGGAGTGGAGAAGTTTTGATTCCTAGTAATAAAAGTACTTCTGTTTTTTTGAGGTTTATTCTAAGATGGTGCTGTAATAACCAGTTGGAAATTGCAGTTGGAGTGGAGGAGTGGCCTAGTGGTTGGGACAAGGTACTTCAGGCCAGAAGGTCAGGGGTTCAAATCCCACTAGAGGACAGCAACCTTGGGCCGGAAGGACTGGGGTTTCTAGTCCCACAGGTGCTCCTTGTGGTCTTGGGCAAGCCACTTAACCCTCCATAGCCCATGTTCACTGTAGAATAGTTATCTCCAAGTTATTATGCCCTGTTCAATGTAATTTCAGTTTGTTCAATGTAAACTGCACTGATGCAGAATAGCACAGTATATAAGAGAATGTAAATAAATAAATTGCATTAAAAGAATCAAGTATGGGAGTGTAGCAGGCTGTTGCTATAGAAAAGGGAGTGTAAATCATAATATCATCAGCATATATATGATAGAAGATGTTGTGAGCCTGAATGATGTTACAAATTGGCTGTGAGTATATGTTAAATTGAAGCAAGGAAAGTGCTGAACCTTGGGAAATTCCCTGCGTAAACTTTTATGGGCTGATTTGGTAAGTCCTATTTTCACATGCTGCTGACGTCCAGTTAGATATGAATGGAATCATTCTAAGGCAGATCTCTGCACTCCCATGCCTTGTAAACACTGCCTTTATATCAAGGAAAATTAGAATGAATCCCTGTTCAGGGTTTTGCATGCTATTTTATAATCTTATCAAAGAGAGAGGTGATTAGTATCTCAACACCATGATATTGCATGAAAACATGTTGCTGTAGGTCTGGTGGAGTATTTGTATTGACAAAATCCTGTAGCTGCATCTGTTTACTTTTACAATTATTTGTGTTAGGAAAGGTAGACTGGTGATGAGTCGGGTCACCTGTTTCTAGTTCTGGACTCTTTAGAATAGGGCAGATAGATCCATTCAATAGACAGGGGGGTATGTAACCTTATGTGAAGGAAATAAGTTATGCATCAGAGCACCTCCCACATATCACCCCTCCCCCCAAGTTTCATAACAAGTTCTTTGTAAAACCTGTGAGTTATAATGTAAACCACTTTGATTTAATGATAAAGTGGTATATTTATTTATTTATTTCTTCTATACCACCCCTTCCGGAGATCAAGGGCAGTTTACAGTTAACAGTTGAATAACGTTTACATGGAACAGTGGTATTAACTATTTTCAAGGCATGTATTGTACAAACTACTTATTGGTCAACTTAACTTTGTATATACAGGAATCGGTCTCTCTTTAACTTAGCTTTTTATTTGGGAAGGGTGGAGCGAGGCTTAGAGGAGGGATTAGGTAAGGGGTGAGGGAGGGAGGTTAATAGGTTGTGGGTTAGGGAGGTTAGTAGATTGGTTTTGTGATTGTTGAGAGGTAGTTCATAGGAGGTGAGGGATATTAAAAACTGCTAAATAAATAAATAAACATTGCATTATCTTTTTTATGAAAGGGGCTAGATCAGAGTGAGCAAGCTTGATCCAGCTTACCAAGCATGGATCAAGAGGAGATGTTGTGTATTGAGGTCCCGCATGATGCTTTCTAAATTTTCAAGAGAAGGTAGAGTAAAGCCAAGCAGTGATGTGTTGACTACTCAATCATACTGTGGTACAGGTAGCTTCAGGTGGGAGCTGTCAACCTTAGCTTGGAATACGTTAGCCGGCTGTTGTGGTGCTGGTGTGTTATGAATTCTGCAATTGTCATTACATTTTAATAGAGATTTTACGAAGTCAAAGACCTCCATAGGTCTATTTACAGAACTCATTGGCTTTGTATGATATTCCTTTTTATGCTCATTGACTTTGTGTTAATAGCTGTTCAAATTATGCAAGTAGCTATTTCTATCTTGGCTATTTTGTTAGTGGCACCACGTGTTCTAGTTTTCTGAGTTCCATTTTCAGCTGTCTTAATTCAGGACTGTACCAAATGATATTACTGGGAGTCTTGTTTTGTCTAGCTTGTAGTGCTGTGGCATAATCACTTATGATCTTGTTCCAGTTCTCGATGAGGTCATTGAGATTATTTGATTCTATGTCTAGCGTGGGAGACTTCATCTAGGAATGACTGTCACAGTGTCTGAAATGGCATCCAATGTTTATATTGGAGTTATTTTGGTAATTTGGGAAGCTGTATGGAAGCTGGAATGAGATTAAGTGGTGGTCGGACCATGGTACCTGGACGACTTGAGTAACAGGATTTATATGAGGATTTAGCAATTGTGCTGGGGTGAAGATTAGGTCCAAAATGTTTTCTCCCTTGTAAGTAGAATTGTTGATAATCTGCTTGTAGTCTAATGATTCCATAGCTTCTATGAATGCATGTGTTTATCTTAGGCTTATGCACAGGAATAAGTAGTAATTTTCTCCAGGTCTGCCTTACTAACGGTTTATGGATGTTCAGAGGACCTTCTCATAAGCTGAGACAAAGAACCAAGGCAAAACCAAGAAGTGCCTGCTTCCATGTCCAAGTCCAGCATTCAAGAAGAGGCAAAGGGAGAGAAGATGGATATACGGATGGATATTCTAAGTGTAGGGAGAGACTACCAGTGTAAGGAGAAGAAGAGCTCTTTCATACCCTAGAGTCTAGTAAAAGTGCAAAAGTGAACTGAAAATGTTACTGTTTTTATACTCTGAATGTTTTTTTGCTTCTTATTAATTTTGATCACTTAAAGATTTTCAGTACTAATCCTGTACTGGAATGGGAGTTTTGACCTTGGACTGGAATGAGAGTTTTAAGAGTTGAAGTAAGAGGCAGAGAGAGCTGGCAAACATAAATTTCTCAGTGGCTGACAGCTTCCAAGCCCTAGCTATACAGAACCCTATAAACCCTCTTCTGGTGACTGAGCCCTGGAGTGCAGGTGTAAACGGAGCTCGTTGGCGTGCTGTGTGTGTGGGTCCTGGCAGCTGGAGTGTGCATTTACTTTCCCGGCATTGCGCTGAACAACCATTCGGCACCGGACTATCTGCAGAGTCCTTGAGGGCTTTAAACTCTGCCCTACGGCCCTTGTGTGCTGTGACTGAGCCCTGGAGTGCAGGTGTAAACAGAGCTCGTTGGCATGCTGTGTGTGTGGGTTCTGGCAGCTGGAGTGTGCATTTACTTTCCCGGCATTGCGCTGAACAACCATCTGGCACCGGACTATCTGCGGGGTCCTTGAGAGCTTTAAACTCTGCCCTATGGCCCTTGGGCCGTGGCCCGAAGGGGCATGACCAAAGGGGCAGGCCACGCCCCTTTGGCACCCCTTCGGCATCCATTTGCGTCCTTGGCGTTTTGGTATAACAATTTCTTGTTTGCTGTGTTATTTGTTTGTTAGTTGATACCATGGGGAAACGTAAGGTTAAAAAGTCAACGGAAGATAAGGGTCTGGTGAAAATGGGGGAGGGTAAGGTGTTTGGGCCTTTAGACAAACATTTCTTAACCCTTCCTGAAATGTGTTCTCCTACTGAAGGGGCGTCTCTGAGCTCTGTTGAGCAGACTCCTCCTCTCCCTCCTCTCCCTCAGCTCTCTTCTACTCTGGTAAGTGATACTAATAAGTTTTTTTTACCTGTTTATTCTCCGACTCCGTTACCTAATCCTGTGGTGGGTCCGGTTGTTGTGCAAACCTCGATTATCCCTCCAGAGGAGATTACTTTGAAGGATTTATGGACTGCAATTACCACTATAGATGTAAAGGTTTCTACATGCTTTGATTCTTTATGTGTTTATACACAAGAGTCTAACCGGAGGTTTGCTGAGGTGGATGCTCAGTTAACTGAGGTGGTAAATTTCTTCTCAGAGGTAAATAAGCAACTTTTGCAATTACAAAGTGTTAGCTCTGCTTCTATTAAAATTTTTTTAATTATTTAGAACAAATTGGAATCACTGGAAAACAGTGCTAAAGTGCTGAATCTCTGTTTTTTTAACTTCCTATGTCATCGTTGCTTTCCCCCCAGATTCTACATAACAAATACTTTCATGAAGTTTCGCTCTTTACTGAAAAAAAATTACTGTGCAATCTTGTTATTATATCCCTGCAGGGAAACGTCGGGTCAACAATGTTGAAGGTGGGTTGGATGTTATTTCTACAGATATTGATAAGGATTTAACTAACTTTTGGAAGATTCATCTGATAAGATTGAGAAAAGAGCCACTTTGTTGGCTACTTTTCTCTCTTCTGCAGATAAGATTCGGGTTTTGAAAGCTTACTTCAGGAACAAAGAGAAGTTGTTTTGTGGTTATAAATTGTATATATTTCCTGATGTCTCTAGATCTACCCAAGTCTGGAGGAAGGGGCTTTTTGGCATTAAAGCCCCGAGTAATTGGACTGGGTGCTTCATTTTTCTTAAGATTTCCCTGTAAGTGTATTATTGCTTTTAAAAAATGTACTTATGTATTCCCTGATGTTGCCCAGTTAGAAAGTTTTTTGCTTGATAGGAAGGGATGAAGTTGATTTTGCATCTATTTATTTGTAAGCCTGTTAACTATGGAGGTGTATTACCTCTTAATTTCCTTGTTTTTCTCTTTTTATTTTTGTATTTGATCAGGGCATCAGTTCGCCTTTATGTGGGCTATTGCTGTTTATTAATGTGTTTTGGAAATTGTATCCTTGATATTTTGATATTTCCTTATGGATGGCATTTCTTGTTTTGTTTATGTGTGGATTTTTATTATTAAATCTCTAATAAACATATTGATACATACCCTCCTCTCACTGCTCTGTCACCGGCAGCCCAGCACGTTAAACTGCGCGAAGAAGGGATATAAAAGACATCAGCTGTGCCTGTTACCAGCAGCAACAACTCAGAGTATGCTGTGACCTTTCCTCCTCTCACTGCTCAGCCAATCACTGGCAGCCCAGCACTTTAAACTGCTGTGCCTTGGGAGTGCCCGTTATTGTGGAACGAAGCATGTCCAGCCCTACTACTTCTGCACTTTGACTAAAAACAAACCTCACAAAGCATTGGGATCCATTTAAAGCACCAGCAAACATAAAGTGCATAGTACCTCACTGTTCTCCACTACAGTCTCAACAGCGCTGGCGATGGCAGATGAGGATGTGGACGTTTTTTTCTTTCTGCACCGCCTTTGGATCCTTGAATGTGACCTGTTATAATGGATCAGCTAGCAACGGTAATCCATCACATGAAAGGTTTGGTCCCTTTGATGTGTTCTGCCTTGTTTTTGCTGTCTGTTTTTATCAGGCCCTGTCTCATACTTTCTTTGCTGTTTTTTCCATCCTGCGGGGGTAGTTGCAGGCTCTTGTATTAGTTCTGGATGGACTTAAAATGTCAGGCTAACCACCATGCTAAGTATTAAGAAGGCTACTGTTTGGTCCTATTTGGACTCCACACCATGACTTATATTTCCGTTATCAAATTATCCAGATACTTTTACTATGATTATTCTTTCATTTTGGAATCATTTACCTGTTAATATTTTGACTTTTATCTTCTCTTTTGTTTTATTACTGTTTGAATCAATGCCTAATCCATATGGGGTCTATTCTGTAACGGGGATGGACATCCCGTTGGGATGTCCAACCCTGCTATTCATCCCCCTTGAAGTCCCCGACTAAGCCTCCCCGTGCAAACAGGGAGTTTGTACGGGGAAGCTAGACAGGGGCAAGCAGGTGACTGTGCGGAGACAGAGTTAGGGCAGGCAGTGGGCGGTCTGCGGCCCTGGATGTACAGGGCCGATTCTGATGTCGGCCCACTACGTCCAGGGCCGGCAGACTAGACGGGGAACTTATTCCACCTCTGGGGTGGAATAAGTTCCCTAGACGTCGGAGGATGGCAGGCCAAGGCGGTGGCAAAGGTAGGAGAGGGTGCAGGAGATTCCCCATAGTCCGGCCCTGGCCATGGGTGGCCAGATTGGGGGTTGGGCTGCGGGGAATGAAAGAAGTGGTCAGCGGCCGGGGATCAGGGCTCCTGAATGGAGCTGCAGTGCCATGACAACCAGACGCCATTTATTTGTATTTATTTATTTATTTGAAGTTTCTGTACCGCGCTTTCCAAAGGATCAAACGCAGTTTACTATTAACAAAAATATGACTAGTACAAGAGGAACAGGTACATATTCAGTTACATGGAACTTTGTAAACTATAAACAATAGAACAAAATACATTGAACTGAAAACATGATACAATGTTAAACTGTATACAGTACAATGGTTGGGGTACAATGAAATGCAATCATAGGAGTGAGAAAGTTGGGAGATCTGAATGGCAAAGTCTCCACAGGAGCAGTTTGTTGTTATGTGTGGGAACGGTGTTAAAATGCACTAATGGGATCTGTCAGGTGTGTTGTCCTCAGCTTGGATACCGAAGTGGATTGTAAAGAGGTGTGTTTTAAGCTTTTTACGGAACGTGAACAAATCGGTTATGTCCCTGAGGTTATCTGGAAGTTCATTCCAGAGGATGGGTGCAAAGTGGGAGAAAGCCTTGTTACTTGTTAACTTTCTAGATTTCCGGAATTCTGTTGGAATGACAAGTTTATTCTTGTTCCTGTCCCATTGATTTTGATTGGGGGTTTCCTTTGAGATTAGGGTGGAAAGGTATGAGGATGCAATGTACTCGTATTGACTATTTTGAATGTTGATACTTGAATTTTGTAGATTATATGGCTTTGAATGGGTAGCCAGTGAAGGGTTGACAGTATGGGAGTGATGTGTTCCATTGTATGCAACACATCACTCTCATACTGCTGTGGCTCCATTCAGGAGACTGAGTTAGCCAGGCAGAGGCCTGTACATGCAGGCTGACTGGAATCAGGTCATGGCCTGCACATACAGGCCTAGATGGAATTCTGATCCTGTGGGGGCTAGACATGCCCTATGGGATCAGAATCCTATCTACCTCTGTGCGTTCAGTTCCAACCAGACTCATAGCGGGAAGGGATGTCCAAATTAGAATAGGCCTCTATATGTACTGTGTATATCAACGTAGAAAGCTTACTGTCCCCTTTTGGACTATTGTATTCAAGGAGCCCAATAATCAATTCTGCTGCTACTTTGACTGTATCCCTAATGCTTTTATTTGTGGTTCCATCTTCTGTCTGCCTCATACTTTTATCCTCCTTCTCCTTTACTCTTCCGGTGACATTCATCCTAATCCTGGCCCCCTAGAATTGTCTCTCATTCTCACTCCATTTTCAACTGTTCTAATCTCATCTCTATTCCTCTCCTTTCCCTCTCATCTCTTCCCTCTGCCTGTGGATTATGGAATGCATATTCTATTTCTAATAAACTCTCCTTTACTCATGATCTTTTCATCTCTTGCTTTCACTGAAACATGGCTGTTCCCCGATGACTCTGTTTCTATTGCTGGCCCCTCTATCATGATGGTTACCATTGCTCCCACTCTCCATGCATCACTGGCTGTGGAGGTGGAGTTGGATTTCTTCTTTCTCCATCCTACCAATTTCAGCCACTCCCTCACAGGGGCGGCCCAAGGGGGGTGCGGGGCCATGTGCGGCAACTCGGTGCGGGGCCTCATTTGCATAAGTGGCTTTATTTGCATAATGTTACCATACACTAACTTTTAGTAAACATGTCTCTTAATGAGTGTATGGATAAAGAAAGACTAAAAGATTTCTACATTACTATAATCCAGTGCCAACCGCCAGGCACATTAGGAACTACTACAAACGCTGCCCATTTAGAACCCATAGCAAACCCGCCGTATCCTGACAGCATTACCAGGACTCACAAAGCACCATACCCTACCTATCAAAAGGCAACACTGCAAATATTAAACCAATACATTTCAGAGAATACTGGGGAAAGAGAACAAGTGGCAATGTCAAATAGGAATTACATAAACAGAATACCTCAGCTCAGTTACACATGCAGAACATAGACCATCACCAAATAAGGAATCACAATTTAGAAACAGGAAGGCAATAATTAAACTGGAAACCCCAAAAGCCAAACTTGGAATGTACAACAACACTGTAGAAATAAAACTATAAATTAATTTCCTCTTGTACCAAACAAAGCACAGACGTTAATGATGCACATTTCCCAGAGCTTTCATATTCCAGTTAATAAATTCAAAATAAAGAGATATTTTTCTACCTTTTGTGCATTTTTTTCAGTTGCAATTGCTCCAGCCACTTTCTTCTGGTTTCTTCATGTTTTCTGCTAACTCTCCATCGTCTGCTGTCCATTTGTCCTTTCTTCTCTCTTCTAGTTTTTTTTTCCATTCTCTCTCTACATCTGCTTTAACATACTAATCTTTCTCCTTTTGCTCTTTCCTCATTCCTATTTCATCCTCACAAATTTTACCCCTCCATCCTCAATCCCCACTTACTCTCCCAATACCTGGCCAATTGTAGATTTTTCATCCTTCCCACACAAAATATTTTTCCCCTCTCCATTTTACTCTCCCAGCCCCATCCCATTCTAATCCTCCCCCAACATCAGCTCCCTTCTAGTTCCAGTCTCACCCAGCATCCATTCCCTTCTAGTCCCTGCATCAGCCCATTTTCAGTCCTACCCCCCATCAGCCCATTTCCAGTCCTAGCTCCCCCATCCATTTCCAGTCCGAGTCCCTTCATCAGCTCATTTGCAATCCTAGCACCCCATCAGCCCATTTCTAGTCATTTCCTAGCCCCACCATCAGCCCATGTCAAATCCTAGCTCCCCTCCACTCAGCCCAATTCCAGTTCAAGCCCCCCCCCATGAGCCTACTTCCAGTCTAGCCCCTCCATGAGTCCATTTCAATTCAAGCCCCCACCACAGCCCATTTCCAATCTTAGCTCCCCCCAACAGACCATTTCCAGTCCTATCCTAGCTGCTCCATCAGTCCTAGCTCCCTTCCCTCACAGCCCATTTCCATTCCAAGCCCCCTCCCCATCAGCTATTTGCAGTTCAAGCCTCCCCTTCCACTCAGCCCATTTCCATTCCTAGCAACCCACCAACCCATTACCAGTCCTAGCCCCCCATCAGCCAACTTCCAGTCCTAACCCCATCAGCCCATTTCCAGTCAGCCCCCATAGCCCATTGCCAGTCCTAACCCCCCCATCTGCCCACAGTCCATTACCAGTCCTAACCACATCAGCCCACCTCAAGTCCTATCCCCTCCCCATCAGCCCATTTCCTGTCCTACCCCCCCCCCATAGCCCATTATCAGTCCTAACCCCCCCCCCATAGCCCATTACCAGTCCTAACCCCCCATCACCCCATTTCCTGACTGCCCCAATCAGCCCACAGCCCATTACCAGTCTTAACCCCCCCATAGCCCATTACCAGTCCTAACCCCCCCCCAACAGCCCACAGCCCATTACCAGTCCTAACCCCATCAGCCCACCTCAAATCCTAACCCCTCTCCATCAGCCCATTTCCTGTCCTAGCCCCCCCCCATAGCCCATTATCAGTCCTAACCCCACCATAGCCTGAAAGCCGGCGCAGAGGGGCTCAGCTGGGCCGGGAGAGCTCAGCCGGGCAGAGGGGGCCCCGCAGGACACTCAATTCTGCCGCTGACGCGGCGGCAGCAGCAGCAGCCAGCTTTTTTTTTTTTTTAATTTAATTTTTAAAAAAGCAGAATGTTCTTTGCGCGGGGCCCCTTGAAACGCGGGGCCCTGTGCAAAAAACATTCTTGCTCAATGGACGGGCCGGCCCTGCTCCCTCATCCTCAGTCTCATTCCTCTTCCTCCTTTGAGGTCCATTCCATCAATCTCTTTAACCCCTTATCTCTCTGAATAGCTGTTATATATAGACCCCCTGATAAGTCCATCTCAACCTTTCTTACTAATTTTGTCTCTTGTCTTTCTCTATTTCTGGATTCTTCCTTCCCCCTAGTAATTCTTGATGATTTCAGTATTCATGTTGATAATCTCTCTGACTCTTATGCTTCTAAATTCCTTTCCATTACCTCCTCTTTCAGTCTCCAACTTTTCTCTTCTGTACCTACTCATCAGCATGATCACTGACATGATCTAGTTTTCTTTTCTAAATGTCTATTATCCAATTTCTGTACCTCAGTTCTTCCCTTATCAGATCACTACCTCCTATGTTTCTCCCTTCATCACTCTCCACCTCAATCATATTCTGTCTCCTCACACCTTTTTAGAAATCTTCATGCTATTGATCCTTTGACTCTTTCCACTATGGTCTCATCACCTCAAACCTTGTCTTTAAATTCTATCAATGAAGCTATTGTTTCCTATAATAGTACTCTCTCGTTTGCTGTTGATACTCTTGCTCCACCTATCCCTCATTCTGTCAGATGCACTTCATCTCAATCTCAGGTGTCCTCAGCTTGCCGTTTTCTCCGCTCCTGTGCCAGCTCTGCTGAGCACCTGTGGCTTAAATCTCGCTTCTTTTCTGACTTCCTTCACTTCAAATTCATGCTTACCTCCTTCCAGTCTGCATTAGCTCTTGCTAAACAAGACCACTATATCCACCTAATAAATTATTTTGCTACTAATCCCTGCCAACTTTTCTCCACTCTTAATTCTCTCCTCAAGGTGCCTCCCCCTCCTATCCCCCCTTTTCTCTCTGCCCAAACCTTAACTGAGTTTTTCTTTAACAAAATACATGAGATTTCTCTCCAGTCCCCCCCCCTAGAACAACCTCATTCCCTCCTCCTCCTCAATACCAACTTTTCCTATCAAACTCTATTACCTTTTCTTCCTTTTCGAAGATATATGATGATGAAACGTCTCAGCTTAATTCCTCCTCCAAATCCACAACCTGCTCTTCTGATCCCATCCTCACCCATCTCCTTCTCTCCATGTCCTCCACTGTCATTCCTTCCATCTCACATATTCTGAACTTCTTTCTACTGCTACTGTCTCTGGAGCCTTCAAGCATACTGTAGTCACACCCCTGCTCAAGAAACCTTCTCTGGATCCTAATTCTCCTTCTAATTATCATCCTATCTCCCTTCTTCCTTTCATTTCTAAACTTCTTGAGCGCACAGTCCTCCACCACTGTCATGATTTTCTTTCCTCACAAGCTCTTCTAGAACTTGTTCAGTCTGGCTTTCACTACTTACATTCCACTGAAACAGTCTCTAGTGATTTGTTCCTGGCCAAATCTAAGGGCCTCTTTTCCATCTTTATCCTTCTTGATCTTTTAGCTGCTTCTGATACTGTTGACCACCTCCTTCTCCTTGAGACCTTGTCAACACTTAGGGGTATGTTTACTAAATGGTGATAACATTGCAGCGGTAATGTTATTATGCGATAAAGTAACTTTATCAAGAGATAACGTTACATATCACGCGATAACGTCCCCGGCAGCGTTAAGTCCCGCAGAGGGTGGAAAGAGGGTGGAGAGAAGGGGTCAATGGGCGGGGAGTGGTCAGGGAGAGGCTCCTGCTACACTAACGCTGTGAAATGAAGGGCCTAAAATTATCGCAACTGAAAACCTGAAGATTTGAATGCTGGTGGTGGTGGAGTTCCTCGCCTGATAGGCCTCGCGGTGGGGAGCAGGGAGGAGCTCACCTGCCTGCTCCCCTTCCCAACGCCGATCGGGTCACTGCGGGCGCGCCTGGAGGCACCGAAGATTTGAATGCTGGTGGTGGTGGTGTTCCTCGGTCTGATAGGCCTCGCGGTGGGGAGCAGGGAGGAGCTCACCTGCCTGCTTCCTTCCCCGACACCTCGGACCTTCCACACTTTACCAGGATAGAACTGGAAATAGAAAGAATTCTAAACTAGGATTTAACAATTCTGAAGACTCATCTCAAATGGTGAGTTTCTACCTTTCACTTGCTATTACTTTATTGCTCAGAGTCTTCAAAAACTGATATCTGTAGTAGGGCACACATTTGAAGGGACTCCTACATAGGTTTCTACTGCACCCACTAGTATTTATGAAATGTACAATACTAACTTTTCTTTACTTTAAGACTTGTGAGGCTATGTACTAATCTGCATTAAAATATTCAGCTATCCATCTCTTTTAATATCGTAATTATATTTGGCTTACATGCAGATTTATCTATTTGCTTGTTTAAAACCAGTTACAGTGTCATGGAGTCACGTGATGCATGAGTGAGGGGGAAAGGTGTCATTGCTGAATTCCTGGGCCCTCTCCCTTACCTGCCACAGATCCTGCTAGTTACCAGCTGTTTTTACTCCCCAGCCCGATGTTCATTCATTGGCAAATTCAGTTCTCACTTGGAATGAATGAAGGGAGACTTCTCATGGCCTCTAAACCTGTGATCGCCCATGGGGGGTGACTCCAAGATGGCAACCATCGAGACTCCCGGACCACATTAAGAACATAAGATATGCCATATTGGGTCAGACCAAGGTCCATCAAGTCCAGTATCCTGTTTCCAACAGGTTCCAATCTAGATCACAAGTACCTAGCAGTTTCCCCAAAAGACACAGGTTCCACAGTGCTTGCATTGGGGCAAGCAGTGGATTTCCTGGGTTCCCTTCAATAATGGTTTATGGACCTTTCCTCCAGGAACTTGTCCAAACTCTTTTTAAACCCAGCTACACTAACAGCTTTTGCTACATCCTCTGGTAACAAATTCCAGAATTTGATTACATGTTGAGTGAAAAAATATTTTCTCTTAGTAATCTTAAATAGGTTACACTATAGCTTCACTGTATGTCCTCTAGTCTTTCTATATTTTGATGATGTAAACAATCTATCTACGTTTATTCGTTCTACTCTCATTCATTAATTTATAGACCTCTATCATATCTTCCCTCAACAGTCTCTTTTCCAGGTTGAAGAGCCCTAACCTTTTTTAGCCTCTCTTCATAGGGTATCCTTCCATCACCTTTACCATTTTGGTGGCTCTGCTCGGTATCTTTTCTAATAATATTTATCCTTTTTAAGATACGGCAACCAGTATTCCACACAATATTCAATTTGTGGTCGCATCATGGAACGATACAGAGGCATTCTAATATTCTTTGTTTTTATTGTCCATTCTTTTCCTTATGATTCCTAGCATTATGTTTGCTCTCTTGGCCTCCGCTGTACACTGGGAGGAGGGTTTCAACATGTTATCCATGATGACACCTAAATCTTTTTTCTGGGTGGTGATTCCTAATGTGGAACCTTGCATCGTGTGACCATAGATTGGGTTGTTCTTTCCTAGCTGCATACTTTGCACTTGTCCACATTAAATTTCATCTGCCATTTGATCATTTAGGGGTATGTTTACTAAACTGTGGTACCTATCAATTACACAGGTACACTACCAAAAAACTGCCTCCAGTTTTGCAACTGATTCCTATAGATTTTGGGGTGCTGAATCCAGGAGAAATAGCCAAAATGTTCCATCACATCACGTTTTCCTGCAAAATTAGATTTCTTACCCATATAAGGAATGTTCACATAATTTCTTTTTAGCCGACTGCAGTTTATTTTCTTGGCCCAAAATAGAGGTTGTAATGGTTAACTAACTAGAAACACTCCCTCATGATATTTTAGAGTGTTTTGTATTCATTTTATACATTAACAGGACAATTGGGAGGCGGGGGGCTAAATCCAGTACTCGCGCTGGCGCATGTTCTTTCCTGTTCGCCTCGCCTCGTTCGCTCGCTCAAACACGGTGGTTGCGACATGAACGTTCCTGTCAAATTTCAGTTTCTTGCAAGTTCATTATTACCTTTTGTTTGCTCAGTCGTAATCCAGCTTTATTCCGAAGTGGTTCAGTACAGTTGTAGTTTGCAGTGCTGTGTATTTGTGATGGCTCACAGAGCCAGAGGTTGCGTCAACTCTCCGGACAGTTTTTGTTTTATTTGTGGGGAATATACCGTGAAAAAGCGGCAGAGGAACATTTCTGCATTTATTAAAAAAGTGTATTTCGCCTATTTCGGTTTGAAGTTAGGCGATCAAGACAAACCGTGGGCTCCTCACAAAGTGTGCAAGACATGTGAGGAAGATCTACGCTTATGGATGAAAGGTAAAAAACAAGCATTTCGTTTCGGAATACCTATGATGTGGCGTGAACAAAGAGACCACAGCAGTGACTGCTATTTTTGCTCTTGCATTGTGAAGGGATACAACTTAAAAAATAAGAACGTAATAAGTTACCCCAACCTTCCCTCAGCAATTAGGCCTATGCCTCATAGCAACGAAGTACCTGTGCCTGAACCACCAAAATCTTTGGATCATATTTGTGTGGACGGTTCTGATCATGATGAGACTCATCAGATGGCTTTTCCCGATGAGTCCAGTATTTCCGAGTTTGAAACTGAACCAGATCCGAAACCTGAACTTTTCTCTCAAGCTGAATTGAATGATTTAGTCCGGGATTTAGGACTCCCAAAAGATGCAGCCCAACTGCTAGGTTCTCGGCTTAAACAGAAAAATCTATTGTCACCAGGAACAACTTTTTATTGGTACCGCAAACCGCGAGACACAATTTTTGAAGTATTTCAGCAAAGAGGAAGATTTGGTATTTTGCAACGATATATACGGAGTGATGGAAAAGTTTAAACTCTAGTATGATCCTGCTGAATGGCGGCTGTTCATTGATTCGTCAAAAGACAGCATAAAAGGTGTTCTTCTTCATAATGGCAACACATTCGCTTCAGTTCCTATTGCTCACTCTGTTATTCTCCAAAAAAAATACGAGAATTTGGCCCTGATTCTTCAGAAGATTCGTTATGATGAGCATAAGTGGATGATTTGTGGAGACTTTAAAATTCTATCCATGCTATTAGGGCAGCAATCCGGTTTCACCAAATATCCCTGCTTCCTTTGCTTGTGGGATAGCCGGGCCCGCGACCTAGACTGGGGGAAAAAAGACTGGCCAATTCGGGAGTATTTGAGACCCGGTGAGAAAAATGTTCTTCATGAGAGCTTGGTACCTCGTGATAAAATTCTATTACCACCTCTCCATATTAAGTTGGGTCTCATTAAGCAATTCATCAAGTCCCTTCCAAAAGATGGTGAGTGCTTTCGGTACCTTTGCTCAAAGTTCCCCCGACTTTCTGAAGCAAAGCTAAAGGAAGGAGTGTTTGTTGGCCCTGATATAAGGAAACTCATTTCAGATGGAGCATTCACTGAAACGATGTCTGAGAAGGAAAAAGAAGCCTGGGATTCCTTCAAGGATGTTGTTCTCAAATTCTTGGGGAACAGGCGGGATGAGAACTATAAGGATATTGTTGCCAGGATGCTCAATGCCTTCAAAGAACAAGGCTGTAACATGAGCCTGAAAGTCCATTTCTTGCACTCCCATGTGAACTACTTTCCCGAAAACTTGGGGGCGTACAGTGAAGAACAAGGTGAAAGGTTTCACCAGGACATCAAGGGCGCAGAGAGAAGGTACCAAGGAAGATGGAACACCACTATGATGGCTGATTTCAGCTGGTTGCTGCTGCGGGAAACCCCAGATGAAAAATACGCCAAGCAGCGCACCAAGAGAAGCATTCGGGGGAAGAAGAAACGGGCCCACCAGGAGATTGATTGACCCAAGAATGACTTTAAAATCTAAACTGTGTTGACAAATATCGTGTTTTTACTAAACTTTGAAATAAAAATTTGCTAGTTATTACCACAGTGTCAGATCTCATTTATTAGAATTTTATTTTCACACCATCGGGTGTTTGTCTTCATGTATTGCAATGGTGCGGTTTGCGTTTTCTATTCTTACATACATACCTGTACAACATTTTTTGCACGTTTCTTTGCTTTGCTTTGTGTCTAACCTCGCTCTTATATGCTCAATGTTTGTGCACATGTATGTGGCTGTTTTAAGTGCAGACAATTTTGCTACCATCACAGTGTGTTTTGTTGACATTACTATATTCTTATGTGCTGCCTTGTTACAATTTTCTTTATTTTTATTTGAATAACTACTAAACAATTAGTATAAAGAATTCATCCAAGAAACTTTTATCTCGATCGCACTCAATCTGAAACATTCACCTCCAACTGCTAACCCAATGTAGCAAAAAATCTGTACATGATGGAGCAAATTGGTTACCAGATTTGGATTCAGCGCACCAAAAAATGTAAAAATCAATCGAAACATTAGAGGCAGTTTAAAAAAAAATTTTTTTAGTGTACCTGTGTTATCAATATTGCCCCATACATTCACTATATCAAAAATGCTATTTCATACAGGGAACAGGTCTCAGACTGGAACGGGGAAATCACCAATGAGGTAAAACCTCTGAACAGTGATCCCCTTCTTTGCATCAAGGACCCTAAGTTAACGCCAGGTTTTCAGTTGCGTTAGGATTCAGCCCTTAATTTCTCTGCGTTAGTGTGAAAGGGGCCTCTCCCTGCCCACTACCCGCCCATTGACCCCTTCTCTCCGCCCTCTCTCCACCTTTTTCTGGACTTAACGCGGCCTTAACGTAACATAATGCACCTTAACGTAGCCGCTGCTATGTTACCACAGTTTAGTATCAAACAAACTCTCTCCTATTGGGCTTTTAGGGGAACAATCAATGTACCTATCAATTACACAGGTACACTAAAAAAATTTTTTTTTAAACTGCCTCTAATGTTTCGATTGATTTTTACGTTTTTTGGTGCGCTGAATCCAAATCTGGTAACCAATTTGCTCCATCACGTACAGATTTTTTGCTACATTGGGTTAGCAGTTTGAGGTGAACGTTTCAGATTGAGTGCGATCGAGAGAAAAGTTTCTTGGATGAATTCTTTATACTAATTGTTTAGTAGTTATTCAAATAAGAATAAAGACAATTGTAACAAGGCAGCACATAAGAATAGAGTAATGTCAACAAAACACACTGCGATGGTAGCAAAATTGTCTGCACTTAAAACAGCCACATACATGTGCACAAACATTGAGCATATAAGAGCGAGGTTAGACACAAAGCAAAGCAAAGAAATGTGCAAAAAATGTTGTACAGGTATGTATGTAAGAATAGAAAACGCAAACCGCACCATTGCAATACATGAAGACAAACACCCGATGGTGTGAAAATAAAATTCTAATAAATGAGATCCGACACTGTGGTAATAACTAGCAAATTTTTATTTCAAAGTTTAGTAAAAACACGATATTTGTCAACACAGTTTAGATTTTAAAGTCATTCTTGGGTCAATCAATCTCCTGGTGGGCCCGTTTCTTCTTCCCCCGAATGCTTCTCTTGGTGCGCTACTTGGTGTATTTTTCATCTGGGGTTTCCCGCCGCAGCAACCAGCAGAAATCAGCCATCATAGTGGTGTTCCATCTTCCTTGGTACCTTCTCTCTGCGTCCTTGATGTCCTGGTGAAACCTTTCACCTTGTTCTTCACTGTACGCCCCCAAGTTTTCGGGAAAGTAGTTCACATGGGAGTGCAAGAAATGGACTTTCAGGCTCATGTTACAGCCTTGTTCTTTGAAGGCATTGAGCATCCTGGCAACAATATCCTTATAGTTCTCATCCTGCCTGTTCCCCAAGAATTTGAGAACAACATCCTTGAAGGAATCCCAGGCTTCTTTTCCTTCTCAGACATCGTTTCAGCGAATGCTCCATCTGAAATGAGTTTCCTTATATCAGGGCCAACAAACACTCCTTCCTTTAGCTTTGCTTCAGAAAGTTGGGGGAACTTTGAGCAAAGGTACCGAAAGCACTCACCATCTTTTGGAAGGGACTTGATGAATTGCTTAATGAGACCCAACTTAATGTGGAGAGGTGGTAATAGAATTTTATCACGAGGTACCAAGCTCTCATGAAGAACATTTTTCTCACCGGGTCTCAAATACTCCCGAATTGGCCAGTCTTTTTTCCCCCAGTGTAGGTCGCGGGCCCGGCTATCCCACAAGCAAAGGAAGCAGGGATATTTGGTGAAACCGGATTGCTGCCCTAATAGTGGAGTGGAGGAGTGGCCTAGTGGTTGGGGCAAGGTACTTCAGGCCGGAAGGTCAGGGGTTCAAATCCCACTAGAGGACAGCAACCTTGGGCCAGAAGGATTGGGGTTTCTAGTCCCACAGGTGCTCCTTGTGGTCTTGGGCAAGCCACTTAATCCTCCATAGCCCATGTTCCCTGTAAAATAGTTATCTCCAAGTTATAATGCCCTGTTCAATGTAATTTCAGTTTGTTCAATGTAAACCACACTGATGCAGAATAGTGCGGTATATAAGAGAATATAAATAAATAAATAGCATGGATAGAATTTTAAAGTCTCCACAAATCATCCACTTACGCTCATCATAACGAATCTTCTGAAGAATCAGGGCCAAATTCTCGTATTTTTCTAGGAGAATAACAGAGTGAGCAATAGGAACTGAAGCGAATGTGTTGCCATTATGAAGAAGAACACCTTTTATGCTGTCTTTTGACGAATCAATGAACAGCCGCCATTCAGCAGGATCATACTTGAGTTTAAACTTTTCCATCACTCCGTATATATCGTTGCAAAATACCAAATCTTCCTCTTTGCTGAAATACTTCAAAAATTGTGTCTCGCGGTTGCGGTACCAATAAAAAGTTGTTCCTGGTGACAATAGATTTTTCTGTTTAAGCCGAGAACCTAGCAGTTGGGCAGCATCTTTTGGGAGTCCTAAATCCCGGACTAAATCATTCAATTCAGCTTGAGAGAAAAGTTCAGGTTTCGGATCTGGTTCAATTTCAAACTCGGAAGTACTGGACTCATCGGGAAAAGCCATCTGAGTCTCATCATGATCAGAACCGTCCACACAAATATGATCCAAAGATTTTGGTGGTTCAGGCACAGGTACTTCGTTGCTATGAGGCATAGGCCTAATTGCTGAGGGAAGGTTGGGGTAACTTATTACGTTCTTATTTTTTAAGTTGTATCCCTTCACAATGCAAGAGCAAAAATAGCAGTCACTGCTGTGGTCTCTTTGTTCACGCCACATCATAGGTATTCCGAAACGAAATGCTTGTTTTTTACCTTTCATCCATAAGCGTAGATCTTCCTCACATGTCTTGCACACTTTGTGAGGAGCCCACGGTTTGTCTTGATCGCCTAACTTCAAACTGAAATAGGCGAAATATACTTTTTTAATAAATGCAGAAATGTTCCTCTGCCGCTTTTTCACGGTATATTCCCCACAAATAAAACAAAAACTGTCCGGAGAGTTGACGCAACCTCTGGCTCTGTGAGCCATCACAAATACACAGCACTGCAAACTACAACTGTAGTGAACCACTTCGGAATAAAGCTGGATTACGACTGAGCAAACAAAAGGTAATAATGAACTTGCAAGAAACTGAAATTTGACAGGAACGTTCATGTCGCAACCACCGTGTTTGAGCGAGCGAACGAGGAGAGGCGAACAGGAAAGAACATGCGCCAGCGCGAGTACTGGATTTAGCCCCCCACCTCCCAATTGTCCTGTTAATGTATAAAATGAATACAAAACACTCTAAAATATCATGAGGGAGTATTTCTAGTTAACCATTACAACCTCTATTTTGGGCCAAGAAAATAAACTGCAGTCGGCTAAAAAGAAATTATGTGAACATTCCTTATATGGGCAAGAAATCTAATTTTGCAAGAAAACGTGACGTGATGGAACATTTTGGCTATTTTTCCTGGATTCAGCACCCCAAAATCTATAGGAATCAGTTGCAAAACTGGAGGCAGTTTTTTGGTAGTGTACCTGTGTTATCAATATTGCCCCATACATTCACTATATCAAAAATGCTATTTCATACAGGGAACAGGTCTCACTGAGCCCACATTGCTCCCACTGCTTCCAGCGTTAGCCTGCAAATGAGCATAATGAGGAGCAAGTTATTGTAGATATGGCCCAGACAGGGCGGATTGGCCAGGGATGCATCTGCACAGGGTGGAGGGCAATGGCTGAGACACTGTAGTGCTCGACCACCACCTGCATGGACAGGGTGGCCACAGCATGTCATGCTGGGGGGGGGGAGGGGGGTCACTCTCACTCTGACCAAGCAGTGACCATGGCATGTCTATGTTCCCACATAGTGCTACATATTATTTGTTTCCAGTGCTACCTGTGTGTACCCAGTTCTGGGGCCCAATCACAGGGATACCTTCTTGGTGTCTGTGCTGTGCATACCACCTCTGGGTGTACAGGGTTCCCCTGTGAGCATGCACTATGGACTGGTTAGTGGGCTGTATGCAGTCTGACTGTGCTGTCTGTTGATGAATGGAAGACCATGGTGTGGTGCAGTTGAGCCTTCCCCTGCCTACCCCAAGCATCACTGCTGGTCTGCAATGGTCACAGGTATGGCACTGGCCAAGTAGCCCTGGAGGGCTGTCATCTGCCAGCAGGACTGTGGTTGCTGGTACTACAGCCATTCTGCAGGGTGCAGGCACCTGTCCCACCACACCCTCATCTACAAAAGGGGTGGTTGAGGCCCCTTGGGGTACATAGTGCATACCACTTAGACCCATAGTGGCAGTGCTACATAGCCCTCATGCAAGTCTAGACACCTCACTGCCCTGATAACAGGTACCCATGGCAGCCAGACCTTAACACCGGGTATGCACTAATCTGGGTGGTGTCTGGTCCCCCAGGGCCACATGTGACTACAGAACACAGCTGAAACAGATGTACCTTCAGTTGCACTGCTGGGGACACCCGTCACACACTAGCAGTGCTGGGGATGTGAAGCAGGACCTAGCTTTAGCACCAAATTTACTGTGTACCTAGTGCTGAGCATCCATCCTATCCCTCAGGGTGAACACAGAACCTGCACGGTCTGTAGCTACTCTGTGCCAGTATTACGCACTGTCAGTCTGTCTTACCACGCTGCAGTACCGGAGAGGTGCAGACCCCATTTGGTGGTCAGCTGTAGGCCACTGTTCTGCATATGCAATGCATCATGGGTGCTGGTGGGGTTACCCTATCTTGACACACAGAGCAGACGGTTTGTGCAGTGACCTGCAGTCCTTCTGTACCCAGCCATTGCTATGCAACAAGCCATAGAGGTATAGCCTACTGGTTAGTACACTGATGTTTTACGTGGAGGTCAAGGGTTTGATTCCTCGTTGTTCCCTCCTGTCCAAGGTAGATATTTTGCTTGACTGTGACAGTCATATCTTTGCAGATCTGTGCTGCCAGCCCATGGTACCCTCACCACAGTTGCCAGCAATCCTTATAAGGCGTTATAAGGCTCCTAATTAGGCACAGTACAAGGCGCCTTATTAGGCACAGTACAAGGCACATTACAAGGCACCTTATTAGGCACAGTATAAGGCACCTTATTAGGCACAGTACAAGACACGTTAAGGCACGTGCCTTGTACTGTGTCTTATAATGTGCCTTATAACATGCCTTATAACGCGCGTTACCTGACAGCTTGCCATATTGATTCCCTGTCCATGCCTTTATATGGGCATCTGTACCTTTACCGCGGAACCTAACGCGAATGACATTACCACAGTTTAGTAAACATACCCCTTAGTCTTCCAATTTATCAAGGTCCTCATTCTCATGGGTTTTAACAATTTTGAATAATTTTGTGTCATCTGCAAATTTCATTACCTAACTCGCTGTTCCCTTTTCCAGGTCACTTAGGAATATGTTAAAAAGCAGCGGACCCAGCACAGCTCCCTGGGGTACTCCACTATTCACCTTTCTCTATTGGGAAAATTGGCCATTTAGCCCTACCCTCTGCTTTCTATCTTTTAACTAGTTCCTTATCCACAATAGTACACTGCCTCCTAGCTCATGACTTTTTAGTTTCACCAAGAGTATCTCATGAGGGACCTTGTCAAAGACTTTCTGAAAATCCAGATACAATATATCAACTGACTTACCTTTATTTACATGTTTATTCACACCTTCAAAAAAACATAGCAGATTAGTTACTGTTTCTTTCTGTGAAGATCAACTATGTTATCCCCCTGGTGACGGCCCCCTCCCTCTCTCTGTCAACTTGATTATTGTCCCCCCCCCCCTTTTTTGTTAAACCGCTTTGACCCAGTGAAAAGTGGGATATAAATGCCGTCAAATAAATATAAATAAATAAATAAAGACCTTCCTTGGCTGAAGCCATGTTGGCTGTTTCCTATTAAGTCATGCCTATCTACATGTTCAGTAATTTTATTCTTTATAATGGTTTCTACCATTTTTCCCAGTACTGACATCAGGCTCACCAGTCTGTAGTTTCCCGGATCACCCTTGGAACCCTTTTAAAAATTGGCATTACATTGGCCATCCTCCAATCTTCAGGTGTTACAGATTATTTTAACGATAGTTTACAGATTACTAATAGTAGGTCTACAATCTCATATTTCAGTTCTTTCAACACCCTTGGATGTATACCATCTGGTCCAGGTGATTTGCTACTCTTCAGTTTATCAAATAGTTGTAATATATCTTTCAATTATTCTGCGGCATTATCTTTAAAACCATTTAAGTCATGGGTAACATCCCTACTTCTTCCTCAGTAAAGACCGAAGCAATGAATTCATTTGGTCTCTCCACTATGGCCTTATCCCCTCTTAGTACCCCTTTTATCCCTCTATTATCTAATGGTCCAACTGACTCTATCACAGGCTTTTTGCTATGAATGTACTTGAAAAAGTCTTTATTATACGTTTTTGCTTCCATAGCAAGCTTCTTTTCAAATTCTTTCTTTGCCTGCCTTATCAATGCCTTGCATCTAACTTACCAGTGCTTATGTTGTTATTTCCTGAAAGACACTTTTTTGGCAACAGCCGCCTCTCTGATCTCATCTTTAAACCATGCTGACAGTTTTTTGGACTTCCTTCCACTTTTCTTAAAGTGTGGAATACAGCTGGTCTGGGCTTCCAAGATAGTATTTTTAAACACACACCCATGCTTGATGAAAATCTTTAACCTTTGCAACTGCTCCTCTTAGTTTTTTCTTAACTATTTTCTTCATTTTATCATAGTCTTCCTTTTGAAAGTTAAAAGTTGGATTTCCTTGCCATCCTTCGACCATTTATTAAATCAAATGTGATCATGCTATGATCGCTATTGCCAAGTGGCCCTAACACCCTTATCTCTTGCACCAGATCTTGTGTTCCACTAAGGACTAGGTCCAAAATGGCTTCCCCTCTAGTCATGAACCAGCTGCTCCAAGAAGCAGTCATTTATTTCATCTAGAAACTTTATGGGCCTAATATTTGAAGGCCCTTACATGGGTGACTTCCTTAGTAACACATGTAAGGGCCTTATCCGGGATAGTCAAAGTCCCTAATTCACCCAGACGCTATCCGCATAGCATCGTGCCATGTTATGGGCGTTCCGGGGTGGAGCAGGATCAAAGGAAGGGGCTACATGGGTAGCAGTGATTTTCAATGCTACCCGCATAGCCCTCTGTGCCTTAAAGATCAGCAAGGTTTTACTTCATCTATCTTTAGGGTGCAGAGGCATGCAGGTAGCATCGAAAATCGCTGCTGCCCATGTAACCTCTGCGGCTGACGGGGCATGCAGGCTTACCCAGATTTTCACTTCCACCAGCGCATAGCCTGCCCAACTCAATATTGGGCCCTATATCTCCCTAGCATGTCCTGCCATGACACTGACCCAGTCAATACCTGAGTAATTGAAATCACCCATTATTATTACTGTGTTGTAACTTTTGTTAGCCTCCCTGATTTCTTTTAGCATTTCATCATCCATTTGTTCATTCTAGCCAGGTGGTCAGTAGTACATCCCACTGACATCACCTTCCCTTTCCCCTTTTTCCATGAAATTTCAATCCATAGGGATTCTACAGTGAATTTTGTTTCCTGCAAAACTTTAATCCTTTGTGACTCAGTGCCCTCTCTAACATAGACTGCAACCTCTCCACCAATTTGATCTGCTCTATCATTGTGATATAGTTTGTACCCAGGTATCAGAGTGTCCCATTGGTTGTTCTTCTTACACCATGTCTCTGAGACACCAATCATATCTAACCTCTCATTTAGTGCTTTATATTCTAACTCTCCCATCTTATTTTTTAGACTACTAGCATTTGCATACAAATATTTTAGAGGCTGTATTTTATTCACATTCTCTCACTTTCTCTCACTGCATCTTTTGGCACAGCGGTGGATTAGGTGACAGCTTCAATTGTGAATGCCCTTGAATGGCTCTATTCTAAGATGGAGGAATCGGCTAACAGCATAAAGTCATTTCAAGGCTTGTTGGTGATCTTGGAGCAGCAGATGAAAGCTGCAGAGAAGATGACATGGCATACCGATGGTGAGTTGGCAACCCTCAAGGAGGCCTTGATGCGACACACAGAGAAGTTAGATGGTTTAGAAAACCGATCCCACCGCAATAACCTCTGGTTTTTGTGAGTCCCTGAAATGGTGACAGTTCGGGAGCTTAGGGGCTTTCTGGAGAACTGGCTTCCTTATAGCCTTGCACTGGACAAGAGCTTAGACCCCCTCCTGATTGAATGAGCACACTGCACTGGGCCCCAGTATGAGACTTTTTCCAGAGCCTGACCGGTGATCACCCGCTTCCTGAACTTTGTGCAGAAGGAAGTGGTGCTGAGGGCAGCTCAAAATGTTTGAAAGCTGGATCTTGGGGGCTACAGGATCCTCGTCTACCAGGTCTGTTCTGCCACAGTGGCCTAGAAATGCAAGGAGTTCTCAGCAGTGTGCTCATAGCTACATGTGAAAAACGTTTGCTTTGCTTTACAATACTTGGCAAATTGAGGCTGGTACACAATGGTGTGGCTCATTTCTTCACCTCCCTGGATGAGACTTGGAAGTTCTGCAAGACTCAGAAGGTTGGCACTGGGGACAAAGGTGCAGTGGCCTTGCTGGACACCACATGTGGCCATACTGACTGTGTTCTCTGTGTGGCATGCAGGGCCATCTTGGGCTCATACCTTTGCTAATTTGTTATGGACAAAGGGTGGGCTCAGGTTAGAGGCCTAGATGTAGTCAGCAGTGGTAGATTTTACAAGCATCTGGTTTGAATGCCTGTGGATCCTTCCTTTAAGTGTGCTATGGAGAGGGTAGCCCTACTGGATTATATGGGGAGGAGTGGCCTAGTGGTTGGGGCAAGTTGCCTCAAGCAAGAACACTAGGGGTTCAAATCCTGCTGGAGCACAGCAACCTCAGGCTGGAGGGACTGGGGTTTCTAGTCCTACAGGCATTCCTTGTGGACTTGGAGAAGCCCACTTAAGCCTCTGTTGCCTCAGGTACAAAACATAGATTGTGAGACCCTTTGGGGACAAGGAAAATATATACTGTACCTGAATCGACACTGCTGAGATTGCAGTTGCACCAAGTGGTATATAAATATGGGTGCTCTAGTGGGAACTCCTGGTGTTGTACTACCCAATTGTGGAGATCTTTGGACTGTGCACTTATTAGGCCTGAGGCTCAGATTGGAAGGACCTTGAACAGGCCTAGCTTAATGGTGAGGGCACAAGATTGAGGTTTTGTTCTTGCTTTGGACTATTTACTTTGTTATTTGATGTTGTGGGTCTTTCTGCTGTGGTTTCTTTGAAGTGCTAAGGTGGTCCCTTGATTCTTCCCATGGTAATATGTGTTTGTGGAATGTGTATGAGTATGCTGGATGCTTGTGGGGTTGGTTGGGGATGACTGTGTGTGGGGAGTTGTGTGGGCTGCTAGGTACCCTTTATGCTGTGTGGGGTCGGTGTGAGTTACTACTACTACTACTACTGATCATTTGAATAGCGCTACAAGGCATATGAAGTGCTGTACAGACACATGTAAGAGATGGTTCCTTCTCACTGGAGCTTAAAAACCTAATCAAGACAGACAGCACAACAACTGAGGACAAGGATTCATCTAGGGGAATGATAAGGAAACACCTAGGAGACTAGGTAGATCAGGATCCAAAGCGACCTCAAAGAGGTGAGTTTTCAGCCTGGATTTGAAAAGGGGCAGAGATGAAGCCAGCCATACAGACTCAGGTAGTTTGTTCGAGGCATAACAAGCTGCAAGGTGAAAGGATCGAAGTCTGGAGCTAACATTAGAAGAGAAGGGCACAGATAGAAGGAATCTGCTAGAAGAGCGGAGTTCATGAGGAGGGGTGTAGGGAGAGATAAGAGAGGAAAGGTAGTGAGGAGCAACAGAATGAGTGCACTTATAGGTCAGTAGGAGAAGTTTGAACTGGATATGAAAATGGATAGGGAACCAATGAAGCAACTTGAGAAGAAGGGTTATATGAGCATATCGAGGCTGGCAGAAGATTAGCTGTGCAGTTGAGTTTTGAACAGATTGAAGATAAGAGAGAAGATTCAGAGGGAGACCAGCAAGGAGGAGGTTGCAATAGTCTAGACAGGAGGTTACTAAAAAGTGAATAAGCATCTTGGTAGTGTTTTCAGAGAGGAAGGGGAGAATTTTGCTGATGTTATAGAGAAAGAAGCAACAGGCTTCAGCTATTACACTACTACTACTGAACATTTGTATAGCTCTACAAGATGAACACAGTGCTGCATAGACATATGCGAAAGATGCCCCCTGCTCATCAGAGCTTACAATCTAGTCAAGACAGACAACACTATAACTGTAGACATAGGATGCATTTAGGGGGAATGGTAAGAAAACACCAAGGAGATCAGATGAGTCAAGAGCCAAAAGCGGCAGCAAAAAGTGAGTTGGATATGTGTGGGAAAGGAGAAGGAGGAGTCAAAGATGATCCCAAGGTTGCAGGCCAAGGAAACAGGGAATAGTAGAATGTTATTCGTAGAGATTGAGAAAGGAGGAAGATGGGAGTTGGGTTTAGGGGGAAAAAAAGAAGCTCAGTTTTTGCCATGTTCAATTTCAAATGGCAGTGAGACATCTTGGCAGCAATGTCAGATTGGCAGGCAGCTATCCGAGCCTGGATAACCAGAGAGATTTGAGGTGTAGAAAGATAGATCTGAGAGTTATTAGTGTAAAGATGGTACTGAAGGGGGCAAGATGGCACCTGAGACAGATGCTTGTTGACTTTTTTCTGAGGCTGCTCCTACCTGTGCCTTTTTCCTCTACGTGTATTCTGCTTCTGATACATGCCTCAGTCCAGCTGTAAGTGGACGGAGAAGTTACTGATGGCAGAAGCTGATGGGAAGCGGACCCATGGATGCTTTCATGTGACCCACTCTGAGGGGCGAGGTTACTCCGGGAAGTCTGCTTGGGATAGAAGGGGCGGAAGGAAGTCCTCTGACCACCATTGGGCTCGATGTTTCTCTTAACCCAGAGAGTCATATTCCCCCAGAGCAGCCAGTGATTAAAATTCTACAGGAGAGCTCGGAGGTGAGTGCATGAGGAATCATGGGGCCTGCCCCAAGCTTGATGTGCAATGGCCCTGCTCCGGATCTAGAAACTGGGAAAATGGGTCAGCGGCTATGCGTTCTGGAGTGGAGGAGGCCACAGAGGGGAAATGTTTGAGTGCCAGCAGTTGGACTTGCTTTCATTACTTCCTTCAGATCTGGAGACCATTGACAAGGGGCAAATAAGGTTCCTGCAGTTAAGTTGGTGAGACCTATGACTTTTACAATGGAGAGCTTATGGGAGGAATTTTTAGTAATGGAATCGTCAATCTCCTCACAACTTCAGACTATCTCAGTGTTGTTGGAACGAAAGTGTGTGGAAACTGCTTGGAGTTAAGAAACGTGTCCCAGTGGATGTGTAAGTGTCCCTACAATGCTGGGGCAGTGTCCACCTTACATTTCTCGATTCTGTATATGTACTGTTATTAAGGAAGGGGTAGAGGGTGAGAGGAATTTGGAATTATGTACAAAAAGTGAGAAAGACTTTGTAATGGACATGCCATCAGTTGCTGGTTCTCTGCTTCATACTTGTTTCCCTTGTTTGACTGTTTGTGATACTGGCTCTTCATTAAAGATGATTTGAACTGAAACCAGCTACATCCTGCCCATCTAACATGTTGAGCAGCTTAAATGAGAACTCAGCTCAATAAATTCAGGACAAACCCCTATGCAACTAATATGAATAATTTCTACAGACTCTCTAAACAACTATTCGGTCAATTTTTATGTTTAAATCTCTTTATTAAGAAAGGCAAAACATACAACCACTGAGCAACAATACAGTGCTAACCAACTCCATTCCTACTGCCCTATGTACAAAAACATTAAAGAGACAAAGCACAGAATATGCACAGCCAGATGGGTAAACATATTTATGCCCTGTACCAAGACAACCCCGATCATTCTGCAACTTTTTTTAAACTCTGTGGTTAGCATTCCTTTTAAACACTGGGCATGGGGTAGAAAGCTATACCCAAATATTCAGTTCTGGTTGGTATCTGGCTATTGGCACTGAATATCCGGGTATGGCAGTGACCGCCACTGGTAGCTGGATAACAGTGATATTTAGAGGCATTATCTGGATGGATATCAACATAACTTAGGGCAGCTAGTCGCAGTCTACACAGATATCGACCATTCATTTAGCATATGCATTGTCATTTGTTATTTTATATATTCTTATTTTATTTATAGCATTTATGCTATAAATACTATAAATACTTTATGCTAGTAGAATATTTCCTAGGCAGTTACAAAAAAACACACACAGGGTCTCCATTGCAAGCAAGGTATATAGTTTTGAAAAACATTCTATGTAAAAGAAGTTCTGTTCGATGTAAACTGCCTTGAGATTCTGAAAGGCGGTATATAAAAAATGTTAAATAAATAAATAAGGTAATACTGTGTGACTTTTAAATACAAGCTCTCTGGCTAAGAGCTCATAAAGGGGTTTTGGTCTTCATTTTTAAAAACTAAATCTTTTTCTGTATTGCAAAAGGGGAATTATTTTTTGTGGTGTTGGGTATAGCTCTGCCTATTAGAGTTCATTGTTTTCTTTTTCCAGCTTTCCATTCAGAGCAAGCTCTTTAAAGCTACTGACCTCATCAGGAAAGGGAAGAACCAAAGCTCAAACACCCCAAAGTTGCGGAATTGGTGACCACAAGGA
Source organism: Ichthyophis bannanicus (assembly GCA_033557465.1). Taxonomy (NCBI): domain Eukaryota; kingdom Metazoa; phylum Chordata; class Amphibia; order Gymnophiona; family Ichthyophiidae; genus Ichthyophis; species Ichthyophis bannanicus. The sequence continues at coordinate 8,319,515 of CM066032.1, forward strand.
AGCAAAGTATAGTAGTGGTTGGTGAATCTCCTCTGAGGGGAACTGAGGCATCCATCTGCCAACCAGACTTGATGTTCAGAGAGGTGTGCTGTCTGCCTGGTGCTAAAATCTGTCAAGTCATTGGGTTGGGAACAGCTGGGGATGTAGAAAAGCAATGGGCAAAACTGAAAGGGGATATTTTAAGGGCAACCAACCTTTTTGTTAGGTAAATAAACGCAACAGGAAATGGAGGCCTCTATTGTTCTCAAAAGAAGCAGCTAAAAAGGTGAAGGAAAAGAGGGTGGTCTTTATAAAATACAAGCGCTCACAGAGAGATGAAGACAAGCATCTGTATTTGGAAAAAACTTAGAGAAGCTAGCAAAGTAGTCAGGAAAATAAATTACAAAAAGAAGAAATAGCCAGTGCAATAAAATGTGGGTATAAGACATTTTCCAGATATGTTAGTGAGGGACGGAAGTGCAAAAGTGTTATTGTCAGACTCAAAGGTGAAGGGGACGAATCTGTAAAAGCTGATGAGGATAAAGTGGGAACAGCATAACAAATATTTCTGTTCTGTGTTCACAGATGAGGGGCCAGGAGCAGGACCTCAGAAAACACCCACAAAAAGGAAAAGAAGTGACAGGGATCTTGAACGATTTTCAGAAAACTGTGTTCATGAAGAACTAGCTAAACTAAAAGTGGACAAAGCGATGGGACTGGATGGGATACATCTGAAAATATTGAAGGAACTTGGGGATGTTTTAGCAAATCCACTGACTGACCTTTTCAATGCTTCTTTTGATTTGGGAGTGGTACCAGAGGACTGGAGAAAGGTACATGTGGTCTCTTTACACAAAACAAAAGTAAGGATGAAGTTGAGAACTACAGGCCAGTTAATCCAATCTCTATGGTGAGTAAATTATTGGAAATGCTGCTAAAAGGGAGGATAATGAGTTTTATGGAGTCCAATGGATTACAGGATCCGAGGAAGCATGGGTTTACCAGAGGCAGGTTTTGCCAGACAAATCTGACTGATTTCTTTGACTGGGTGATGAGAAAGTTGGACCAAGGGAGAGTCCTGAATGTGGTGTACTTGGATTTCTGTAAAGCTTTTGACACCATTCCACACAGGTGACTTACAAACAAACTGAGCACCCTAGAGATGGACCCTAAGGTGACTGACTGGGTTAGAAATTGGTTGAGTGGGGGGTGACAGAGGGTAACATAGCAACATAGTAAATGATGGCAGATGAAGACCAGTGTGGTCCATCTAGTCTGCCCAGCAATATGGCAGGAGTAGGTGCACCCCTTCCCATGTCTTTTAGAGAGTAGGTGCACCCCTACCCATGTCTTTGCTTAGTGGTGCACCCACAAGGAGCAGGTGCACCCCTCCCCATATCTTTGTTTCTTTGTTTGTTTAGGGGTGAACCCACCGCTCCTCCCCCCATTGCTCCATGTAGGATACCCCCTATTTGTTGAGAAATTAGATGGTTCCGTTTATTTAGATTTAATCTTGTTGCTGTAAAGTGATCCACTGTGTCTGTCCCAGGCCACTTTGAATTCCGTCACTGTGTTTACCCCCACCACCTCCATCGGAAGGGCATTCCAAGCATCCACCAACCTTTCAGTAAAAAAGTATTTCCTGACATTGCCTTTCAATTTACCACCTTGCAGCTTCATGTCATGCCCTCTAGTTTTACAGCTTCCCCGTCTCTGGAAGAGGTTTGTTTGTTCATTATTTCTCTTTAAGTATTTAATGGTATGAATCATATCTCCCCTATCCCTCCTCTCCTCCAAAGTGTACATATTTATGTCTTCAAGTCTCTCCTCATAAGACTTCTGACGCAGGCTCCAAATCATTTTAGTCGCCTTCCTCTGAACAGCTTCCATTCTTTTTACATCCTTTGCAAGATACGGTCTCCAAAACTGAACACAGTATTCCAAGTGAGGCCTCACCAGAGACTTATACAGTGGCACTAGTACCCCTTCTTTTCTGCTGGTAATTCCTCTTCGAATGCAGCCCAACATCCTCCTGGCTTTTGCCACCGCCTTGTCGCACTGTTTTGTCACCTTGAGATCTACAGAAATAATCACACCTAGGTCTTTCGCCTACTCCGTGCATACCAACCTCTCGCCCCCTATCATGTACATTTCCTATGGATTTCTGCTTACCTAAGTGCATGACACTGCACGTCTTCGCATTAAATCTCAATTGCCAAGCATCAGACCATTCCTCTAGCTTTTGCAGATCTCTCCTCATGTTCAGCACTCCCTCAGGGGAGTCCACTCTGTTGCAAATTTTCATGTCATCTGCAAAAAGACAGACTTTTCCATTTAGTCCTTCAGCAATATCACTCACAAATACATTAAACAGTGCCGGGCCCAGGACCGAACCCTGCGTCACCCTGCTAATCACCTTCCTTTCATCCGAGTGAGCTCCATTTACCATCACCTTCTGTCGTCTGTCAGTCAACCAATTTCTGATCCAGTTTACCACCTTGGAACCCATCCCCAAACTACTGAGTTTATTGATAAGCCTCCTATGAGGGACAGTATCAAAGGCTTTGCTGAAATCCAGGTAGATGACATCCATCGCGTGTCCTTGATCCAGTTCTCTAGTCACCCAGTCAAAGAACTCAATCAGATTTGTCTGGCAAGATCGCCCCTCGGTAAAACCATGTTGCCTCGGATGTGGGATCAGAGCGATTGTTCGATAATTTGCACAGACAGTTGGATCACCTTTATTTAGTATTGGTATAAACACAGATCTTTTCCAGTCAGTTGGCCATGATGTTGTCTTCCATCTTTCTTGGCAGAGCCTTGTAAGTATGGTAACAGCTGCATCAGATTGCTGCAATACTTCTATAGGAATGCTATCAATGCCTGGTGCGTTGTTCTTTGATAAGGCTTTCAATGCTGCTTCAACTTCTTCTTTCATCACCAATGGTTCCCGATCATAAGGTGAAGACTAGTTCATGAAATTATGGTCAAGAGATGATAGTCTTTGATTTATTTTTTACTGTTTGGCTTTTGTGTAGTTTCTTTTTTACTTTAGAAGAAGCTAGAACATGATACAAATCAAGAGACTATTTTACGAGTTTATATTGACCTGGTATTGAATTTATCCTCTTTCACCTCGCACATTACAAGAATCAGTAAAATGTAAAGTTGTAACGCATATCTAACCTGTTCCTCTGCTATCAACCTGTTATCTGTTAAATGTAATATTTCTAATGCTCTAATGTTACATGCAAACCGCTTTGACTATCAAAAAGTGGTATAGAAAAATAGCTAATAAATAAAATATTTAAATCTCTTTATTGCCAGTACAAATATCCAACACACATGCACAACAAAGAAACAGCAATCATGCAGCAATAAGAACAGAAGGCTCAGCAGTCAATCCCCCTCCCTACTGCTCCACTCTACAGGTGAGAACTAAAATTATATCAAATAACCAAATACACTTGATCCCCTGGTGCCAAATACACTTACCAGAACAAAGAAGGTCCAAAACATTCCTCCACCCCCATCTCCTATCTTTACCCTAACTCGTTCCATTCCTTCCGTCCCTAAATTACGCATCTCACAGCCCATGTGTGCTTACCAAGACACCTTAAGTCCAACACTGCCGACCTTCTATGTGTATTCAGTATTAGAGTTATGAGTCCTCAGGGAAAGTATCTCCTCATATTTCCAGAAAACCCTCCCATCTTGAATCAAGCCCCAAGCCTACTCCCAATCCATCAATAAAAGTTGGCTCAGTACATTTCACCAATGTCAGTATGAAGGGCATTGATTAGACATCTAGTGATATACTATTGCTTTTTTCCCAAGCAACCAGGCCCTCCTAACCCACATCTTCTCTCCTCCGCCCCATGTTTCACAATCAAAATAAATATCAAATAGTATTGCTTTGGGTTGGCATTCTGTATAAACGCCGAAAACACTCGACAGAAAACATGAACTTCCCTCTAGAAGTCACATACCCATGGGTGTCCCAAAACATATGCCCTAATGTAGCTGTTCTTTCTCTACACTTAGCCCAATCCGTGGATGCAACACATCCCAAATAAAAAACCCTTACTGGGGAAATATAGGCCCTATGCAGAATCCTGCATTGCATATCCTGCAACCCCACATTCACCACTAGTTGAGAAATAGTGTCCGTGCCTCAAAAATAACTTCCCTCAAGAGCTGCAATCCTAACTCGCCATTCAACAAAGCCATCAAAAGTTTACAGTCTTGGAGTATCCCACCCAACTATAGTGATAAATGTAATTGAATGACTGAGACTCGACCCACCCCTGTGGCAAAAAAAATATCCTTCAGATCTGTACAAAAATCACTATCCAGAGAGACTTTAGGCAAGCCCTGAATATAACTATGGGCTTACAGATATTCAAAAGTGGCACTAAGACAAAGATCATATTGAGTTTTCACCTTCGCAAAAGTGAGAGGAGTTCCATCCTTCACATTTACCTGTTTGTCTCTATCCCCTTAACCTTCACATTTACCTGCAGTCTCTATCCCCTTAACCTTCCAATTAAAAGACTGGCAACTCCTAAGACCTGTTGCAAAATCTGCATTCCCACATAGAGACAGATACCCTGAGACAGTCCAGGACCTACTCAGCCTCCAATAAATATCCCGCCACACCTTCCAAACTGATAGGAAAACATTCCCTATTTTCAGCATCATCAGCAATTCCCTCCAGCGGCATGCAAAATATACTTCAAAGATAGAGGGGCCGCCGGTTCCCACTCAAATGCCAAGGCTGTATAATCCATGGTATTAAATCAATCCTTTAGAAATTTCATAGCACGGAGAGAAAGGAGGGTCATTTAAGTCCAGCATTCTTACTGGAGGAGTATTTTGAAGCTAGTAATGCCGAGGGTATGCAAGCGGCACCATGCTGACATCCTTGACATGACCTCCCTACAGTTTAAAACGAATCCTTTGTTGTGAACTGAGGCCTGAGGAAGACACTAATGTGTGTGTCTGTCTTGAATTAATATGCATAAGAGGAAGATTTAAACTGACAAGAAGAATCTGCCCAACTCCCTGGGTGTCTACTGCTCCATTGGATATTTGCAGTCCAAATGCATGTACGCTGCATTTTTTAGCATTAAATCTCAGCTTCCAAATTCCTGACCATTCTTCAAGCTTAGCTAGATCCCTCTTCATGTTATCTACTCCTTCTTGTGTGTCTTCTCTTGCAGATTTTGGTATCTCTGCAAAGAGGTAAGCCTTACCTGATAGCCCTTCCGCAATATCACTAATAAAGATGCCAAAAAGAATCAGACCAAGGACAGATCCCTGCAGCACATCACTGATAAACTCCTTCTCCTCCTCAGATTGAGCTCCATTTATCTGTACCCATGTGAAATTGCTAAACAGAGTGAGCTCCATTTACCTGTACCCAAGCAAAATTGCTAAACAAATACTTCTGCTCTGTTTTTACTAAAGAAAATACTGGAGAAGGACCACCTCCCAAATATAAAAATGGGAATTTATTTAGCTGTATTTAGCTGTATTTATTTATTTAGGGAATGAGGTAGATACCACACCATTCGGAGAGGATGAGGTGTTAGAACAACTTGCAAAACTGAAAGTGGACAAGGCCATGGGACCGGATGGGATACATCCCAGGATACTGAAAGAGCTCAGAGAGGTTCTTGCAGGGCCGTTACAAGATGTTTTCAACAGATCCTTGGAAACAGGAGAGGTTCCTCAGGACTGAAGAATGGCTGATGTCGTACCTCTACACAAAAGTGGTGACAGGGAAGAAGTGTCAAACTACAGGCCCGTGAGCCTTACCTCGATGGCGGGAAAGGTAATGGAGACGCTCCTGACAGAGCGAATAGTGAACTTTCTCAAAACCAAAACCAGAGTGGCTGAACGTGAAGATGATCTGAAACATTTGCTTCTCACAATCAAAGAACATAGTCTCAAAATAGGCCTGCACCTTAATATAAAGAAGACAAAGATCATGACAACTGGCATTATCAACAGGTTCATTGTTGAAGGAGAAGAAATTGAAATTGTGAGCAACTTTAACCTACTTGGATCAACTATCAATAAAGGTGCAACAAGCAGTCAAGACATCAAACGACGCATTGCTCTTGGCAGAATGGCTATGAAAGACCTAGATAAGATTCTCAAGAGCAGATGTGTCTCTCTCCATACAAAGATTCGACTTGTTCAAGCCATGGTATTTTCAGTAACATCATATGGATGTGAAAGCTGGACAGTGAAAAATACAGACAGGAAGAAAATTGTTGCCTTTGAATTATGTTGCTGGCGGCGAATACTGTGTATACCATGGACTGCCCGAAGAACAAACCAGTCGGTACTAGAGGAGATCAAACCTAAGCTTTCTTTAGAAGCTCAGATGCCAAGGCTTCGACTTTCATACTTTGGACACATCATGCAAAGAGAGAGATCATTTAAGAAAGACATCATTCTTGGCAAGATAGAAGGTCAATGTAAAAGAGGGAGGCCAGCAATGAGATGGATCGATACAATAACAGCAGCTACGGATACCAGTCTATCAACAATGAGCCGCCTGACTGAAGACCGAACACAATTTAGGATAGCTATCCAGAGGGTCACCATGAGTCGACTCCGACTCGACAGCACTTAACAACAACAACAACAGTCTTCAGAATTTGTCTTTAGTTTGTGAGGTCATGTCTGTAATATAGGAAATAATGTCTTAATTCTTAAGAAAAATGTTGGACTTATCATGTATTTTTCTGCAACTTTGTGCCTCCAAATCTCAGAAACAATGTGCCACAACTTATCAGTGGTTTGTAAATATATGTCATAAAAGAGGAGAAATTTTCTAATTTCTTTTTTCAGGGCTGGAAACAATGTTGGGTCATTGTCGGATAAGAACGCCGCAGATATTAGTATGTGAATCAACATGACATGGCAAAGAATCATGGCTAGCTTCCTTCACTGAAAACTGGTATTGATGTGAAAATGTTTATTTCAAATTCTAACACAAGGATATATTAAATGATTCAAAAATCAAAATCTACTGAAGTACAAGCAAACAGAAGTACAGATGGCACACAAAATAATTTACTCCATTTTTATTTTCTTTGTTTGGATTCTCTACTCTCTAGAAGCCTTAGTAACACAGCTTCAGCCTCCAGAATAGTTGTATCTCTAACTCCACCAAGAAATCTTGAGGCAAGTTCCAAATCCACCAATCTCAGTTGCAATCTGGTCCCTTTTTGATATTTCCTAGCAATGCAAAAGAAAAAAGGATATCTTATTACCCGTGTTTCCTCGAAAATAAGACCGGGTCTTATATTTATTTTTGCTCCAAAAGATGCACTAGGGCTTATTTTCGGGGTAGGGCTTATTTTTTTTTCATATACAGCAATCCACATTGTGGATTTTTTTCATATACAACAATCCACATCAGCATCGGCGTTTCTTTCTTTTCTCCGAGCATAAGGACGGAGCGGAGGCGGGCCCGAGGGAGAAAGAGAAGCCGAAGCGCCAGCTTGCCCTCTAACTTCATCGCAAGTATTTTGTCTCCCTAAACGCCACCTTGTTAATGCGGCTGCCTTCCAGGTTCACGCCGCGAGACTGCGCGTTCTTCGTGACGGATACACCCTCTCTCGGCACGTGTGTAATAATCTCCTGTGGACGTGATGGATTTGAAAGGCCCCCGCGAAGCACGTTGCAGAAACCCCCGTGCCTTGGAAAGATAATTCGGACATGGAAATCGCACCGGGGCTCTGCTCTTAGTAAACGTGACACGCGTCGGCGAGAAGTGGAGAGAAAGAGACGGGTGTTCGCGCAGGGGGGTGGGAGGAGGAAAATCATGGGAGAAAATTTGAACAGTGGGACTGGGGCTTCAGCATCGTCTGCAACTGGTGAGGGGGCCAGGAGGGAAAGAGCATAGTGATCTTTTCCGTAACATTTGTGCTGGATGGCAGAAGGAGCTCGACTTGCACCAACGTTGTAGACATACCGGTAGACTTGGCCCAATCGAAAATAAGCATCAGATGTAGAAGTGCCGGTATCTGATTGTTTTATCTTCTCGTACCCAGATAGAAATATTATCTGCTTGCTCTCCTTCATGCTGTGCTGTTCATGTCCATTATGATTGAGTTCCCGTATCCCCACAATACAATGTTCCCTCTAATTTTCTGTAGGCTGTGTGCGCATATAATATCAGCTGTGCAGCTTTTGAAGGAAGGTTAAATTTTTGTGCGCCACATAACGACATTCAAGAGTTATATACTTTAAAATTTGACTACACATCAGAATACAGTATGTACATCACATTGATTGCACTAGAAAACATTGTAGAACTTGTGAAAACCGTAAATACATAACAACTTTTAAATTTTAAGACGTCTGTGTTGTCTATCAGAATCAGAACCGTAATTTTTGTGCGCTCTGTTGTAAAGTATGTGCGCTCGCTCGGCGAGGTGTGTGCGCGCGCACACGCGCACAGCTTAGAGGGAACAGTGCCACAATACCTATTTATCTAAAAATGCATTCCCCTACCTCAAGAACACACACAGGCAGCCCTCCTCCATGATCTGCACTAGGTCTTATTTTCGGTGTAGGGCTTATATTACGGTAATCACAGGAAAACGTGCTAGGTCTTATTTTCAGGATAGGTCTTACTTTCGGGGAAACACGGTATATACAGCTGCATCTCAGAAATGAATTTCATTTGTTACAATAACATACAATGTAACAGAGCGAGGGGTCACAGTCATTGCTCATTCTTAGAAATAAGCTGTGAGAAATAGATCTACTTTTTGGGATCTGCCAAGTACTTGTGATCCAGATTGGCCACTATTGGACACAGGCTGCTAAGTTCAATGGACCTTTGTTTGACTTGGTATCGCTTTTCTTATTTTCTTATGACATTGACTCCATGACATTTAACGACATCATAAAATAACTCCTCTGGCTCCAATACACATGTATTCCTGTACTATTTTAGAAAAGACTCCATATTGGCAAAGCCTTTTCTAAAATAATCACCAAAACTATATATGTCTTGACCTTGAATGTCTCAATTTTAATCTCAAGTTATTATCAAAAATGCTCCTTTTAATAGGCAATTTTGGTCTTTATGTGTATTTCTTAAATAGCATATGATGTCCAGAGGACAGACAAATCCAATTCAGCACCAGTGGAAGAGTTATATAGTTAATGAAAATTTCATAAAATGGGAATGGTTTGCTTGATATTCCATCAGTTTCCAAAGGAACCATAGAACTAGTAAAATAATATTGAGTGTTTCTTGTTATCAAGATTTTGCATACAGACTCTTACAGAAACATGGGCAATTTTTTCTATTTTTACAATTATGCTGTAGATCAATAACTCTCATGCTTAGACAGGAGGACATCAAGTCTCTTTGAATTATCATCAGAAATAAGTCTAAAATACTTAGCTTCCTAGTGATATCTTCTCTGTTTTCTAGTAAAAAAAATAACATCTTATCTTTATTAAACTAAGCAGGAATATGAAGCACAGAACATGTTATTGAAGTTGATTTTCTGAGCTCACAAGCTGGCACCACTGTTCAAGAAATATCCTACTGTCTGTAAACAATACATCCTGACCTGCATATTATACTTTCATTATATTTTCATTGGGGCTGGACATATCCTGAGAGCTAGGGCATATAAATGTCTGTGCCTGTTGCCAGTGCAGTCAGGAGGAGCAGTGGAAGAGAACCTGCCCCTGTGTCTGAGCTAGAAAAGAGCCATTGCCATGACTGGGATCAGGTATAAGAAGGAAAGGAGTGGAGAATAAAACCAAGGATATTACAATGTCTCTGTATCGTTCCATGGTGCAACTGCATCTTGCATATTGTGTGCAATTCTGGTCACCATATTTTAAAAAGGATATTGTGGAATTAGAAAAGGTACGGAGAAGAGCCACCAAAATGGTAAAGGAGATGGAAGGATACCCCGATGAGGAGAGGCTTAAAAGGTTAGGGCTCTTCAACTTGGAAAAAGGACAGCTGCGTGGAGATATGATAGAGGTCTATAAATTAATGAATGGAATCGAATGGGTAAACATAGATAGGTTGTTTATATCATCAAAACTAGGGGACAGCAATGAAGCTACAATGTAACCCATTTAAGACTAATAAGAGAAAATATTTTTTCACTCAATGCATAATGAAACTCTGGAATTTGTTACCGGAGGACAGGATTGTACCAAGCCATAATTTGGCACTGTGCTACTTACACATCTGGCACACGCCAAATTTCACCCATATCTCCATGTCTTCAATATCCATCCAGCTGCCTGCCCTTAATCTGCTGCCACCACTTTTTGTTTTCTCAGCGGTGGCAGTGGGGCAGACCTGACTTCAAGTAGAAAAGAAGCAAAAAACCCCCAAGCCACACAGTCCTTGAACTCCACGCTTGTAGGTGGGTCTGGTCCCTCCCTCCCTTCTCTGAGGTAGGTCACATCAAAGGAGGGAGGGATCAGACCAGGCATTCAAATGTGAGTCTTCGCAACTCCGTGTTTGAAAGGCTGGTCTGATCCCTCCCTCCTCTGATGTGACCTATATCGGAGAAGGGAGGGAGGGACCAGACCTGCCGACAAGCGCAGACTCAAAAACCCCCACTTGTTTCATTTTTTTTTTTGTTTGTTTGTTTGGGGTCGGGTCTGCCCCACTGTTGCCGGTGCCACTGCTGCTGAGAAAAAAGTGGTGGTGGCAGGGCTACAGTAGACAGAATGGGGGGGAGCCAAAGCCGGCAGCTGAAAATTCACCCCTATAAAGGCTTCTCTCTGATTTTTCATTGCTTATAGGGTTAAATGTAAGTTGCAGAGAGGTGAAAAAAGACATCAGCTGTGTCTGGCGATTTCATTGGTGGATAAGTGCGTAAAATAGCGCTATGTTAGAGGCTGCAGTCACTTCCTTAGATTGTCGTCGAGTGTGCCATCGTAAGCCCCTGAAGAAGCCTTTCTTAACCCTATCAAGGCTCCCTTTAAATTTCTAATCCACATTCTGCAGCCGGGTTAATTTTTCCATCTCTCAGGAAAATTGTGCCGGTCTTATTCAATATGTTATAACAGTGATTTTCTTTCTGCTATGGTCATTTGATAGAAAAATGAGACAGCAACACAAATATGTATAACTGAAGGCTCAAAAACATGAAAATAGGTGCACTTTATTTATAAAAGCAATCGTTATTAGTTGCATACATTCGATTTAATTTTAACTGATCATAACAATTACAAGTTATTTAAGATCTTCATTATTATGAAAATATGCAAAACATGGTGCAGCACAGAGAGGTACATTTCCACAGTCAGCACAGTGATATTTAGTTTCAACACGTTTACGATTGTCACCAGCAACATGTCGATGTCCGAGACTCTCATTGCACACGCGACACTGTCGAAATACGGTAGTTTTCTTCTCAGTCGGTGGAATGAGACTAGGGAAATGTCTAGCAGTCAAGCAAAATGGGGAAATACCAGTACTTGGTCGGCCACCAGCATCACATGCACTAGCATCAGGACCAACTGCTTCAATGATAGCCAAGATAAGCTTCATACAGAAGTCAAGTCCTGTCACTTTCTCCTCTGGGTGGGACTTGCTCCAGAGTATCTGAGCATTGAGTACTGCTATGTCCAACAGATGAAAGACAACTTTCTTGTACCACTTTACAGTTTTGCGCAGAAAAGCATAATACTCCAATAACTGATCTGTTCTGTCTACACCGCCCATTATGTTGTTGTAGTCAACGATAACTTGTGCCTTTCGAATTGGCTGATCATTACGATCTCTTTTTCCAGTGTCAACTGCAGAGCCATCATGACAGTTGGACAACATTGTTACATAATTCTTATCATACCAGCAAAGTGCTAGCAGTTTATCTGTTGTACGATATGTGACATTTCCTCGTTTCAATTTGCTTCCATCTACATTTAGACGCAGGTCAGTAGGCATACCAACTCGACTGGATCATACCGTTCCAAAGCAGGATGTTGCTCGGTCTTACAGATCCATACAGAGTTCTGGACTGTTGTAGTAGTTATCCACAGCCAATCGATAGCCTTGATCAAGCAGTCCATCCATCAGATTCAGCACAATACAGTAGCTACTTCCATGTAAACCATCACTTAGAACTGCATCTTGACCTGAGTATAGCATATACTTTCAGGTGTATCCACTACGTGACTCACACAGCTCATATGATTTGATGCCAAATCTTGAGCATTTTGTAGGTATGTATTGTTTGAAATATAACCTTCCTTTGAAAAGCAGTAGAGATTCATCAATTGAAATGTCTTGTTCCGGGATATAAATAATTTGGAATCGCTTTGTGATAATGTCATAGAATGGACAAAGCTTCCAAATGCGATCACCCTCGGGTTTCTGTGTTGCATTGTTTTGAAAGTGAAGGGCTTGTAATATTCGCTTATATGTATTTTGGCTCATTACTGATGGAAAGAATGGAGTTTCTAACAGTAGTTGACCTGACCAGAACAAGTCGATCATAGGCTTCTTGATTATTCCCATAGCCATCGTCAACGCCAACATTTTCCATGTAGCATTATGGTCAACATCTTGCCATTTTCTCATTTGGGCATGAGGCTTGTCAGCTGGTATTTTAGCACACAGTTCTGCTGCATAGCGATTTGTCTCAAGAACAATCATTGAAATTAGTTCATCTGTAACAAAGAGCTTGTAGAAGTCCAATTTAGTTGCATTGACACCCATACGTTTGGCTATGCCTGGTTGTGCAATGAAAGGAAACTGACGGACGTCTTTTGGAGTTGTTTTCCATGGAAGACTGCTTCTTCTTGTCCGTACTTGTGATGTATCGCCACGGTCTGCAGTATGACGGCAAAGCTTCCCTCTGCCAAAAGGATTTATATTTACAGATGGTTCAGCCGCGGCCACAACTGTAAATGAAAATGTTTTATTATAGTTGACATTTTTCAAACTGAACAACTTATCAATATAAATGTGACATTTAGTGTTTTGTTATACCTAAAGACATAGCTGATATATAGGTGACATAAATAATGTCTGCAAATAATTACTAACCTGAATCTGGGTCACTGTCATCCGAGCCTTCAAAGTCCACACTTTTTGTGAAAACTTCTTCAGTTTCATTATCAATGACATCTTCACCACTGCTATTACTGTTACCATCACTTTCTGTGAGAAACCTAATGACTTCAGCAGCTTTATAGCGCTCTTTTCGCATTCTTTTACCAGCTGACTCCATCTTGTTTACTTTGCTTTTAATTCTAAATGACCTATTGCTAATGACCTATTTGCAGGTTGTTTTCTGGCTGTTTTGGCCTGGTGTATAAATAGAAACACTAACACAACTGTCTTTTCATCAGTCCAAATGTGTGTTGTCATTAGCTTCCGGTATTTCGCTCATTAATATTTAGTATCTGCGTCATTGCGCCGATCCTGAATATTTCGGGCTCGGCCATTTGGTCAGAATTTTGGATCCCGAGTATTTCAGGACCGGCCTGGAAAGGGTTAAGGAGAAACAGAGATCTTTGTTGGGTTTGCCGATGACTGATGAAAATTTGGGAGTCTTAAAAGATATCTTATTGCAAGTGTTTTGATTGTGATTATTACCATATAGCCTATGTTTGATTGCAGGGCTTATGGGGGAGAGGTTTGTGGCTCCATTGTGAGTCGCTGTTAAAGTATTGATGAAAGCTATTCTGTGCTTTATTGTGAAGTAATTATAGGAAGTATAGAGATACTATTGGATATTTTAAATTAATGAATGTGTTAATAAATAGTAAATAAATATAATACATTTTTGAAAAGTAGTTTTTTAGATTGTGGTAATTGGAATTGAATAGTAATATTCAAATATTCAAATCCCACATCCTCCACTACAACAAATAACGGAATGCTTTAAAGAAATAACATTATGGCTCAAAGACCAGAACCTACACATAAATTTTTCTAAAACGGATGTACTATATATTACTAAAAACCAAACCTACAAACCTCCAACTACTACCACCCTAGATAACCATGAGATCAACACAAAAAAAGAAATAAAATACCTAGGTGTGATACTTGACAACAAACTTAACATGGACTCACACATAAAATACCTAACAAAAAACATACACTACAAACTTAAGACACTGAGACAACTAAGACCTTTAATTCACTTGCAAGACTTCATAGCTATAATTCAAGCTATTATAACTCCACACTTCGATTTTGCAAACTTAATCCTTAATGGCATCACAAAGCAAAATATTAAAAAGATACAATTAACCCAGAACATCGCAGCAAGGATAATAAGGAACTTAAGCTCAACAGAACATATCACACCGATCCTAGCTGAACTCCATTGGCTACCCATAGACAGCAGAATAAAATACAAGATTCTTCTAACAACATTTAAAACTATAAACAACTTAGCCCCGTCTGTACTCAATACTCTCATCAAAGTAGAAAATGATAAACGAACACAAAGGAGTCGAAACTTAAATACTATAACAGTACCAAAGGATTACACAAAAGCTACAAAACCAACTAACAGGAGAGCATTCTCACACTCAGCTCCTACCCTCTGGAATAACCTTCCTGACCACATTCGCCAACTGTCAGACATAAAGGAATTTAAAAAACAACTAAAAACCCATTTATTCTCTTTATACTACAACAAAGGAGCAGAATTCACCCAGACCACTCAAAGAGACACAGGTTAACAATCATAATACAAATCATAGCTACATGTTCTCTGAAGTATAAATTAAAATACAACTCAAGTGATATATACCACAATTTATAATTCATGACATAATTTGTAAATATCAACAATGTAAATATGTTCTAACAGTTTAATGTTCTAATAATTATAATGTTAATACTTTATATTGTTACCTGTAAATAGTTCAATATGTTCTATGTAAACTGACTTGGTATGATACCATCCATACCATATAACATACTGTTCATTGTAAACCGCACTTGATACTTGTGAAAGAGCGGTATAGAAATAATTGCTAAATAAATAAATAAATAATATGGAGGAGGTTGGAGACCGGTGATTTGAGTATCACGCTATTCTTTATGGTAACTAATTTTGCCACATTAAGGATTTATAGCCACCCTGAGGTCTCTCTCCATATAAAAAATAGTTTTTGGATATTTCATTAAGGGAATGTTTAGCCACCGTTAGATAATCCTGATAGTAAGAAGCATGGCGGAATAGATTAGATAACTAAGAGATGGTTTTGTTGTTGGATTAGTTATACTCTTAGGGCAGTTTTTTTTTTGTTAATTTACAGCCCAGTAAACCATGTAAATACCTTAATAGAATATTCAAAGGCGCTTACATGGTTAGTGCCACTGAATATCCTCTTCTAACTCCCCTATGCGCCCCAATGCTATCCAGTTATCATCGGGGCATGTTGGGGGCATTCTGGGGCAGAGCGGAGGAGGCGATAAGCAATAACCAGGCAGCAGCAATATTGCATGCTGCCCGGTTTGCGATCTGCACCAAAAAGATAGGCAAGGAAAACGCTCTCCTATCTTACGACGCAGGAACTAACTGGCAGGATGCAATATTGCTGCTGCCCGGTTATCTAATGTGGCTTCCAGCATGTGCAGCAATCCCCAGATATTCAATGCTGGGGCCACATATGACCCTGGCATTGAATATCCTGGTTAGAGGTCAGCAGGAAGGGCTATGTGTCGATGTGGTGCATAGCCCTTCGAAAATGAGTCTAGCTCAATATCGGGCCCTTAATGTCTTCTAATGGTGAATCTTTGATGGCAAAGTGATGTGAATTCGCTGACATCAGGGAACAGCCAAGAACGCTTACCTTTTGTCAAGATATGGCAAATGCCCACCTTGCTAAAGAGGAGGTGCAGTTCTCTCAGGTACAGCAGAACACTCACAGAATTCAACTCCTAGAGTGGATTGCAACTGTTCCAGCCGGAATAACATTTTGAATACTAAGCATACCAGAAGGGTCTGAGGGAATGGATGCCATAGCTTACCTAGAGGCGCTATTGCCAAAGCTTCTGCAGATTGATTTTCGGCAGCCATTTGAGCTTGAGCTGGCTCATAGAACCCCATCTGCCCACACTGCACAGTTGAAATACCTGTGGCCCATTGTCTGCAAGGACTTATGCTATCCTCATGTACTTTCTATCTTACAAGCCACCAGAATACGTGCGCCAGTGCAGCTTAATGGAAATAAAATCCAATTTTTTCATGATTTAAAGAAGATCATGGTAGCACGATGCAAACAACTGTTGGCCTTCCAGCTGCAGCTCCAAGAGCTTAAAGCACAATATGGCCTCTTTTACCCTGCACGATTCAGCGTTATTATTCAGAATCAACCTTGTTCTTTTGAAGACCCAGGACAGCTACAAGCCTTCCTGGACAGCTTGGGCAGCTCATCTATGGACACCTGATATGCATCCTGCTGCTAGAGACTCATGGTTATCAATATGCCTGGCTCTCACTGACAAAAATGGTACTCCTGGAAGCCAAAAACAGCAGACTCAAAAAACCAAAGACCTCCAACAAAATCTCACAAAAGAAAGAGACCAGAACAAAAATCAAAAAAATAATCAAAATAATAACAATAGCAATATCAGCAGTAATAGAGGAAAAAAGACCTCAGCAACCCTCCTGCAAATCAGAGCAAAGAGGAAGAGTTAGTCGAATGGCAAACCAAGAAATCCGACACCACTGAATATTGACATCATTGGTCAAAAAAACCTCATTCATGGGGAAACACAAAAAAAGTCCAAAAGAAAACCCCCAGAAAACTGATGAGAGTGATAAGCCAAATAATCCAACTCAGGAAGGCAACAGAATCCAGCAGTGAAAAAGTAACAAAAAGTGACTTAGCTTAAAACAGCAAGAAGAGGCAGCCAAATGCAGCAGGAAGCACTTCTTAATGAAACTTCCATGATGGCTTCAGAAAACAGCAACACTCTCGGCAGCGATACTGGAGACCCAACACCAGGTGTTTCATCAACTGGCTTCATCAGGGAGCTCAGTCCAACATTGCACATCCTGAAAGCAGAAAAAATGGTATTAAAACTCTCCAGAGTCCTAAAGAAGCAGTCATCCAAAAGAGAAAAGAAAAGCGGAACAAGGACAGGACCAGAAACACAGCAGTGCTCTGTTGACCATGAAAGAAAAGCGCCAGCCTTCCAAAACTCAAGACGCTGAGCATGCGCTAAAATAGGGGAATCCTGAGTGACGTCAGGAGTGTCACGTCAGCATGCATCAACACCAGGAAGTGCAACAGCCAAAAAGCAGAATGAAAGAAATCAAAAAAACAATCCAACAAAAAAGAATGAAAAAATGAAAACATGCAAAAATAACCACCCTGCCCACCCATACAACAGGAAGACACACATCAAAAGCAAGACTTCTACTCAATAGAATCATTTAATCCTGCTGGCACCACAGTGTTTAGACGATAAATCCAACGTTGTTCAAGACGAATCAAAGACCTGTCCCAGTTACCTTCATAAATGGAAGGTAAGTATTGAGTGATCGCTAGACATCTTAAATCTTCATTTTTTAATTCTTTTTTATTGGATTGTTTTTTTTATTTTTGAGCAGGACCTCAGAAAACACCCACAAATAGGAACAGAAGCGAGGGACATCTTGAACAATTTTCAGAAGAACATGTTCGTGAGAAACTAGCTCAACTTAAAGTAGACAAAGTGATGGGACCGGATGGGATACACCCTAGAATACTGAGGGAACTTGGGGACATTCTAGCAACTCCACTGACTGACCTTTTCAATGCCTCGTTGGAGTTGGGAGTGGTGCCAAAGGACTGGAGAGAGGCTCATGTGGTGCCTTTATACAAAAGCGGAAGTAAGGATGTGGTTGAAAACTATAAGCCGGTTAGTCTAACTTCGGTGGTGAGTAAATTATTGGAAATGCTGCTGAAAGAGAATATAGTGAGGTGTCTGGAGTCCACCAGATTGCAGGATCAGAGGCAGCATGGATTCACCAGAGGCAGGTCTTGTCAGACAAATCTGATTGATTTCTTTGACTGGGTGACCAGGGAGTTGGACCGAGGGAGAGCTCTAGATGTGGTGTATTTAGATTTCAGTAAAGCCTTTGACACTGTTCCTCACAGGCGACTTATAAACAAACTGATCACCCTAGGGATGGACCCTAAAGTTACTGCTTGGGTTAGAAATTGGTTGAGTGGGAGGCGACACAGAGTACAAGTAAATGGAGATCACTCTGAGGAGAAGGATGTTACCCGTGGTGTGCCCCAGGGATCTGTCCTTGGTCCGATTCTTTTTAACATCTTTGTTAGTGATATAGCGGAAGGGCTGTCGGGTAAGGTTTGCCTCTTTGCGGATGATACCAAAATCTGCAATAGAGTAGACACCCAGGAAGGTGTAGATAACATGAGGAGGGATCTAGCTAAGCTTGAAGAATGGTCTAGAATTTGGCAGCTGGGATTTAATGTTAAAAAATGTAAGGTCATGCATTTGGGCTGCAGCAATCCAAGGGAGCAATACAGTATAGGGGGTGAAGTACGTTTGTCCATTAAAGAAGAGCGGGACCTAGGCATGGTTGTGTCTGATGATCTTAAAGTAGCTAAACAGGTAGAAAAGGCGACGGCAAAAGCTAAAAGGATGCTTGGGTGCATACGGAGAGGAATGGCTAGCAGAAAAAAGGAGGTGATAATGCCTTTCTATAAGTCTTTGCTGCGACCTCATTTGGAGTATAGTGTGCAATTCTGGAGACCGCACCTTCAAAAGGATGTGAACAGGATGGCGTCGGTGCAGAGGGTGGCTACTAAAATGATTAGTGGTCTTCATTATAAAGCATATGAGGACAGACTGAAGGATCTTAATATGTACACCTTAGAGGAAAGGCGGGATAGAGGTGATATGATTGAGATGTTTAAATACCTCCGTGGCATAAATGTTCAGGGAGAGAGCCTCTTTCAATTGAAAGCAAGTTCTGCTACGAGGGGACATGGGATGAGGGTGAAGGGAGATAGATTCAGGAGTGATATGCGGAAATATTTCTTTACGGAAAGAGTAGTGGATCCATGGAATAGTCTCCCAGTGGAGGTGGTAGAGATGAGGACAGTAACTGAATTAAAAAAAGCATGGGACAAACACAGAGGATCTCTAAAGGTAAAAAGGGGACTGTTGTAGTTGTTGATATGGAAGGACAGACTAGACAGGCCATGAGGTCTTTTTATGTCATCATATTTCTATGTTTCTATGATGGAGTTATCGGGACTTGTAGAGCCCTGGAGCCTACAACACCCTATAGATTCTGAATACACATTTTTCTTTATCCCACATGGTATCCACGCTTGAATTGACGTCTTTTTTTTAAAAAAATTTTGAATTTACAATAGCAAATCAAGATTACCTCTTGAAAAAGAAATAGGGATGATTACCAGAAAATAACAATATAATTCAATATGGAAATAATATGAAACAAGATGAAACAATATGAAACAATTGTTCCCAGAAGGAAATTATCCACATGATCCACCCCATTCTAGCCCTCAAAATACAGGGGATACAAGCTTAGATAATAACATATTTCATTATGATGAGAAGAAATAGGATGAGCTAAACAGTGGTATATACAAATCACTCAACCGGCACAGGCAGGGTATCTACCCCCACTCCAGAGACACGAGCATTAATAAAACAAAGCAGTTGGGAAGGTTCATAAAATATAAACGAATTAGACTGATATTTAATCAAAAATTTACATGGAAACTTCAGGAAAAAGAGCCCTCCCAATTGCTGAATCCGAGAACGCAACAAAAGAAAATCGTGTCTCCTCCTCTGGGTCTCCCTGGACAAATCCGGGAACATCCGAACAGCTAAACCCTTAAACAATATATGACGTTTTTTAAAA
Source organism: Ichthyophis bannanicus (assembly GCA_033557465.1). NCBI lineage: Eukaryota > Metazoa > Chordata > Amphibia > Gymnophiona > Ichthyophiidae > Ichthyophis > Ichthyophis bannanicus. The sequence goes on from CM066032.1 coordinate 8,339,392, forward strand.
AACAATTTCACAAGCCATTATTTATCTGATAGAAGTGCTAGGGTAATTAGTAAAGTAGATGATGTAATCTTTTCCTCTTGGGAATTCTCCAATATATCAGTTACATTTAATACATCCATATTAGGTAAACCAGTAACACTTCCCTGCCCCACTTGTTTTTTACCAGAAGGCAAATAATAGATTTTAACTAATGGGGGATGTGATTCAGGGGGAATACCCAAATTTTCAATCAAATTATTGCGAAACATATGTCTTGCAGATATTAATGACACTCTAGGAAAATTAACCAAGCGAATATTTGGCATGCGCACTGCATTTTCCAACATCTCCAATTTAGACATAATGGGCATAGAAACTTTCCTTAAAGAATCAACTTCACTTTCAAGAGACAAAACTTGAATTGACTTCTTTTTAATATCCAAATCCCTCCTCTCTGGCCTTCAGATTTCTGATATTAAAGTCATGACTATCTCTGATCATTCAGCAATTAGCCTGCATTTGTTTCAACCCACAGCATCTCTGCCTCCCTGATGGTTGAATAAAGCCCTTCTTGGAGTCAGGACTTTTCTTCTTACCATCCGCAAAGCAATAAGATCAATATTTTGCTATAAATTCTCCCTCAGCCACTGCAGGTTGGGCATGGTGGGAAGCCTTTAAGTCTTCCATTAGAGCCACAATCATCTCATACTCAATTGGGGTTGTGAAGCAGCACAGACAGCATCTTGGTAATTTAGAGACCCAAATTCACATGCAAGAATAATCCCTCTATGCACATTCAGACCCTTTGGTACTGTTTCGTTTACAATGCCTACACTATTCTTGGTGATAAAGCTTCCCAGGAAACATTTCAGCAACAAAGCCATGATTATGAGGAAGCCAATAATACAGAGAGATTGTTAGCTAGTTATCTCAAATCCCAGAAAGATTTTGCTAGAATTATGGATGATACAGGTCATTTGTGTATACAGATCCAAAAGATCTTAACCCAATTTTAAACTTACTTTGACTCCCTCTATGCTTTTGAAGTTGAGGGGTTAGGGCTTCATTTGAAAAGCTGATGTGTAGTCTGGACCACCCCATTTTAAACTCTACTCAAGTTGTTAGCTTAAAACTCGGATCTTATGCTAGCTGAAGCTATTGTGGCAATCAGACAACTCCCCTCTGGAAAAGTGGCCAGACCGGATGGCTTACCATTGGAATTTTATAAGGTCTTTTGTTCTGAACTTGCCCCATGGCGCCTCCAATATTATCATCTGATTAGCCAACAAACTCCTGCAGTGGGAGCATTTGCGGAAGCTACAATTGTAGTTTACAAAAAAACAGAAAAAGATCCTCAACTTGTTGGTAGCTATCGGCCTATATCCTTACTTAACCTGAATTATAAAATTACGGCCAAAGCTCTTGCAAACCATTTATCTTTGGTTATGACTGCCCTTATTCATCCTGATCAGAATGGATTTGTTCCTGGGTGTTCCACAGTGGATAATGCCCGTCTCCTCTGTCAGTTTTTGGCCTCCTCCTTGAATCTTGCTGCACCTTTAGTTGATCTCTCAGTTGATGGCAATAAGGCCTTTGATCAATTGGAATGGAACTATCTGTTCCAGGTGCATAAATGGTTTGGCATTCCTGATAATTTCCTCATTCCCGTTCATACTGGGGGTTATTCCGAGGCATGAATAACGGGGATAGACGTCCCGTTGGGACATCCATCCCCGCTATTTGGGCCCTTTCCCAATCCCATCTACCTTCCCCATGCATTGTACGGGGAAGGTAGACGGGGGCAGGAAAGGGGCAGATCGGGGGTGGTGTTAGGACGGGCAGTGGACAATTGTCCGCCCCAGATGTACAGGGCCAATTCCAATGTCGGCCCTGTACATCCGGGACCGGCAGCCTGAACAGGGAACTTATTCCATCTCTGAGATGGAATAAGTTCCCCTAGTCGGTGGGGAATGACAAGCCCAGGGCACGATAAGGGCAGGGGGATCAGAGTACACTCCCCGCAGCCTGACCCTGGCCTTAGGAATTGGGCTGCGGGGAATGCAGCTATGGGGCCAGCAGCCAGGGATCATGGTTTTTCACTAGAGCCACGGTGCCATGACAACTGGCTGCCATGGCACTGCGGCTCCATTGGAAAGCCCTGACTAAGCTAGCCGGCAAGGCCTGTACATGCAGACTAGATGGAATCAGGGTCCCGGCCTGCATGTACGGGACTTGTCGTGATTCTGATCCCGTGGGGCTTGACGTGTCCCGCAGTATCAGAATCGCGGCTCCCTCTGTGCATTCAGTTCTGACTGGGTGCACAGAAAGCCAACATACTTATGTTGGAATCGGGCTCACTTTTATGCCCACCCAACCGTATGTATTCTAGCCAATGAAATTTTGTCTCCCTCCTTTGCGCTTCACAGAGGCACTCGACAAGGATGTCCACTATCCCTTCTAGAGCCTTTAGCTTTAATGATCCATCAAAATTCTAAGATTCAGAGATTTATTTTGGGAAATCTTCATGTTAAACTATCAGCCTACATGGATATTACTCTTTTTAGAACCTTCCTCCATCCCTCCACTTCTAGTCACTATAGAACAATATTCTTTTCTTTTTGGACATAAAATAAATTGGTCAAAATCGATTGCTTTTCTGCTCAGGGGATGTACCACTAAAGCTGACATTAGGGATCACCCCTTTCAATAGGCAACTACATCCTTTATCCTCCCTGGCGTGTCCCACACTTGTGCTGAAGGGCAGTACACTGTAATTATTTCCATGCAGGCCGCCTATCATGAATTTGCTTCCTTATTTCAGCAAGAGCACCGGTTTTATCAAAAACAACCTATATGGCTTAATTCCCAATTTAAGATACAGAAGGACATAATACACTGGAAACACTGGCAATCTAAGGATATTTGGGACACAGGACAACTGATCTTTCAGAATAAGTTTAAATCATTTTCAGATTTACAGAAAGAGTTTGGCCACCCCTCCAAGTGACATTTTCAATGGCTGCAACTGAAACACTATCTTGTTACAGCGAGGGTCCGGCCAAACATATTGTCTTCAAAATGGGGGCCCTTTACTAAATTCCATGAGTTCACTGCGTGCCAATGTACAGCCTCTCATAGTTATTCATTATTTCATGAATCTTTTACTTCACATTGCAGTTCATTAATCAAATCCTGGGAATTAGATCTTAATAAGACCCTAACATCACAGCAAAAGGTGTTTTGGGACCAGACCCCACGGTTATCTAGGTCTGTATCTATGACTCAGTCCTTATATATTTAGAGCATCATGCTTTTATCATACTTGTTTTGTTTGCCTAATGGCAACCTCATAGTGGTAACTGATGCCAGGCATGTCAATTGCATCTTGTTATATATTATTTGACTGCCCGAATGTCCAAACCTTTGGCAACCAGACTGGTGTAGAACTAAGTAGGTCATACCTGTTAAAGGTAATCTGACCTATCAAATAGTTATACTTCACTCATTAACTGGTACTTTCAATCTTTCCTCCCACAATGGGTTTCTCTTTGACATGTTGCTTAGTTTTGCACTTACGTTAATCATTAACAATTGGAAAAATCCTTCGGTCTTGGAGTTTCATCACTGGTGGAATACCGTGTGTCTTTATCAAAGATATGAAACAGCATATGGTCTACAGTACCAGCACTCAACACAGTGGTGTCTAAGGTAGACAGTGTTGGACATATATATGTGTAACTCTCAGGACTCAACTTAGGGGTATGTTTACTAAAGGGTGCTGCTGCGACATTATCGTGCAATATGGTACCTTATCACGCAATAATGGCGCTTTATCGGGCACAGAGGTACCTTAGCGCGCGATAACGCATGCAGCGGCGCAAACGAGCGCTGAGGGTGGAGAAAGGCTCCCGGAGGGCGGAGGAAGGCTCCCCAGGGCCGGAGAGAAAGGGTTAATGGGTGGAGAGTAGGAGGGGAGAGGCTCTCTGCACACTAACTCTGTGGACTCCAGGGCTGAAAACTAACGCCAGTGAAACCCTCGCGTTAGAGCAAATTTAAAGGGAACAGAAACCATTTACGTAAGCAATGTACAGCAAAGCCGGGGAGCCCTACAAAAAGTGATAAGTGTGATACATGTGCACGGAACAAAAGAGCAAATAAACATTGAAAATGACCTGAACAAAATGGAAAAAAACATAACCAAGTTGGCCAATAGTGATATTAATGGGAAACAGCAAAAAATACTACCAAGAAAACTCCAAAAAAAAGATATTAAGTTTGGAAGGGTTTATCCTCTGTCCCCATACAAGGTGAATGATCCCATAGTGAAACAGCGCTGATCAGGGTTTTCCCTATCAATTGGACAGGTTTCCTATGGCATGCACATGTTCCGCAATAGCAGGGTGGGCATGTCGGAACGGGCAACTGGACAGATGCTGGAAAAGAGGATACAGAGGGCTGCAGGTGGCACATGCTGGTGTGCAGCTGGGCCACAGTGTGGACTAGGGTGATGCCTAGGTGGCCCATAGGAATGCTGAAACAGTAGAGCAGCCAGACAGCAACTGATGAGGGTCCAACATGGGCATGAGTGTGTTTCCCACAGTGTCACAGGGGATAGTACCCAGCAGGTACCCCGAAGGACACAGAACATTGGCAGGCAGTGCTGGGGGGAAGCGTGGACATCTATGCAGGCACCCCTACCCCAGAACCCGCACCATAGGCAGCCGCCTAGTGGTACATGGATGGCCTGAGACTGCGCACCACCAGCACCACCAGCAGAAGGGCATGTCAGCATGGTTGCAGAGGGGTACTGGTGGTGGAGGGGGCAGTGGCTGCTGCCCACAGCAGACTGTGGCCTAGCCCTGTTTAGGTGGGTGCCGTGCACTGCAAAAGACAGGCTCTGTCTGACAAACAGTCATGGTATCCCCAGGGAATAAACTGTCCCTGTGGCAACAGTGTGGTGCAGTACACACAGCCAGAGTGTTCAGGAGCAGAAGGTCACAGGTTCAAATCCCAGCTGTGGTTCCTGCCAACCCAGTCCCCATTTTTACCCACTACTAAACCATGGTAATAAAGACGGAACCTTTATTGCAGATAACATAAACATGCCTCAAACGCCTATATTTTACCGTACAGAGCACAGACACCATAAACATGCACATTACCTAGAGCAGAGTCTCCCAAATGCAGTCCTGGAGGGCCAAACACCATTCAGGTTCCATGCTGTCTCTAATAAAGATGCCTGTGCTGCATTTCTATGCACCGCCCCCATAGTATGCAGATGTATCTCATGCATATTCATTAGGGACAGCATGAAAACCCGAACAGTGGTTGGCCAACCAGGACTGGAGTTGGGAACCTCTGCCCTAGAGCAGCAGCCAACAGGGGCAGAAACACCCGCACCCACAGGCTCCATTATCCAAAGCCTCCTGGAGAGGAAGGATGTTGGGCCTTGTGTGCATCTCCCAATACTAGCACTTGCATACCTTAGCAATGTCACCCTAAACCCGGGAATACGGTACACTTATATCAAAAGGTTGCTATGATTACTGGCAGATAGCAATTCCTAAATTAAGCACAATCTGCTCATTGAGCTGTATCATACCAACCTCTCTGATGTCTGTGGAGTGTGTTTCAGGTCTGGTGTCTGACAGTGTTCACCACCCTGGGGAGTGACCCCAACAGTATTGCGTACCATAGCCATGCCTGCACTGCGCCAGGGCTGCCAAAAGCCTCTATAGTTGCACAATGCTGGCATAGGTGTGGGAGTGTGTGTCTGTCTATCCAGTGTGTGGTGGCTGCCAACACCTTACTCAGCCCACACTGCTTGCACTGTTTCCAGTGTTAGCCTGCCAATGTGCATAATGAGGAGCAAGGTACTGTGGGTATAGCCTGGACAGGGTGGCCTGGCCTGGATGCATCTGCACAGGGCATAGGGCAATGGCTCGGACATTGTAGGGCCTGGCAACAACCTGCACGGACAGGGTGGCCACAGCATGTCCTGCTGGGAGGTCACTCTCACCCTGACTGAGCAGTGACCATGGCATGGCTGGGTTCCCCCCTAGTGCTATGTTGTATTTTTCTCAAGTGAAATGTATGGGTTCTGGGGCCTAATCACTGACTTATCTGCTTGGTGGGTGTGCTCACATCCCAATTTTGGGTATGCACATCTCCTCCAGGAGCATGCACTGTGGACTAGCTAGCAGACTGCATGCACTTATATGTGTATGGCTGGAACACCTTGCAGAGTGCAGTGGCTGGTGACTCACTGTGCTTGCTGCTGGAGAATGTCAGATGGTGGTGGGGGCAGCTGAGCATTTCCAGGCCTACTGTCTTTCTGCCATTGCTTTATGGATGTGTACAGCTCTGCATTGGCTGCCCTGTAGGGTGTCTGTTCTCTAGCAGGACTGGGGTTGATGGCCCACCCTCTACTGCCACCATTGCAGGGAGATAGAATGTGGATGGCGTTGGGTGGTGGTGGTGCATAATCCACCTATGGGCCCAAACACCCCCCTCCCTCCCCCCCCCCCCCCCCACCTCCCCCCCCCCAACCCCCTCCCCCCCCCCCCGCCCCCCCACCCTCCCCCCCCCCCTCCCCCTCCCCCCTCCCCCTCCCCCTCCTCCTCCCCCCTCCCCCCTCCCCACAGTGCAGACTAGGGTGATGCCTAGCTGGCCCATAGGAATGCTGAAACAGTAGAGCAGCCAGACAGCAACTGCTGAGGGCCCAACATGGGCATGAGTGTGCTCCCCACAGTGTCACAGGGGATAGTACCCAGCAGGTACCCCCAAGGGCACGGAACATTGGCATGCGGTGCTGGGGGAAGCGTGGACAGCTATGCAGGCACCCCTACCCCAGAACCCTCACCATAGGCAGCCGCCTACAAGCACACTGGATGGCCTGAGACTGCGCACCACCAGCACCACCAGCAGAAGGGCATGTCAGCATTGGGGCGGAGGGGTACTGGTGGTGGAGGGGGCAGTGGCTGCGGCCCACAGCAGACCGTGGCCTAGCCCTGTTCAGGTGGGTGCCGTGCACTGCAACAGACAGGCTTTGTCTGACAAACAGCCATGGTATCTCCAGGTACTGCAATGTCTCTGTGGCCACAGTGTGGTGCAGTACACACAGACAGTGTGTTCAGGAGCAGAAGGTCATAGGTTCAAGTCCCAGCTGTGGCTCCTGCCAACCCAGTCCCCATATTTTACCCACTACTATACCGTGGTAGTAAAGACAAACCTTTATTGCAGAGAACATAGGCATGCGTCAAATGCCTATATTTTACCCTACACAGCACAGACACCATAAACATGCGCATTACCTAGAGCAGAGTCCCCCAAATGCAGTCCTGGAGGGCCACAAATCATTCAGGTTTTATGCTGTTTCTAATAAAGATGCCTGTGCTGCATTTCCATGCGCCGCCCCCATGGTATGCAGGTGTATCTCATGCATATTCATTAGGGACAGCATGAAAACATGAACAGTGTTTGGCCCACCAGGACTGGAGTTGGGAACCTCTGCCCTAGAGCAGCGGCCAACAGGAGCAGAAACACCCGCACCCACAGGCTCCATTATCCAAAGCCTCATGGAGAGGCAGGATGTCGGGCCTTGTGTGCATCTCCCAGTACTAGCACTTGCATACCTTAGCAATGCCACCCTAAACCTGGGAATACGGTACACATATATCAAAAGGTTGCTATGATTACTGGCAGATAGCAATTCCTAAGTTAAGTACAATCTGCTCATTGAGCTGTATCATACCAACCTCTCTGATGTCTGTGGAGTGTGTTTCAGGTCTGGTGTTTGACAGTTTTCACCACCCCGGGGAGTGACCCCAACAGTATTGCGTACCATAGCCATGCCTGCGCTGTGCCCAGGACTTGTGAGGTGGCCAGGGCTGCCAAAAGCCTCTATATTTGCACAATGCTGGCATAGGTGTGGGAGTGTGTGTCTGTCCATCCAGTGTGTGGTGGTTGCCAACACCTTACTCAGCCCACACTGTTTGCACTGTGTCCAATGTTAGCTTGCCTATGTGCATAATGAGGAGCAATGTACTGTGGACTTAGCCCGGACAGGGCAGCCTGGGCAGGATGCATGAGCACAGGGCATAGGGCAATAGCTGGGACATTGTAGTGCCTGGCCAACACCTGCACGGACAGGGTGGCCCCGGCATGTACTGCTGGGAGGTCACTCTCACCCTGACTGAGCAGTGACCATGGCATGGCTTGGTTCCCCCATAGTGCTGTATACTATTTTTCTTGAGTGATATGTATGGGTGCATATATCTCCTCCAGGAGCATGCACTATGGACTAGCTAGCAGACTGTCTGCAGTTAGTATGTGTATGGCTGGAGCTCCTTGCAGGGTGCAGCAGCTTGAGACTGACTGGCCTTGCTGCTGGAGAATGTCAGCTAATGGTGGGGGCAGATGAGCTTCTCTAAGCCTACTGTCTGTCTGACAGTGTCTTATGGTTGTGTACAGATCTGCATTGACTGCCCTGTAGGGTGTCTGATCTGCAGCATGACTGGGGTTGATGGTTCTTTCCCCCTCCTCCGCCACCATTGCAGGGATGTAGAATGAGGTTCCTGCTCCCCACCCTCAGACACAGAGGTTGGGTGGTGGTACATAACCTGCCTATGGGTCCAAACACCCACTCTCTCCCTGTACATCAGGTGACCATGGCACCCAAACAGGTTATGCACTATTCTGGGTGCATCATAGGCCATAAGGGCTAGATGTGACTGAGAAATACAGATGGACACAGGTGTATCCTAGGTGTGCCTGCAGGAACTACCTATCACACACACACTGACATTGATGGGTACTTGCAACATGGTCTATTCCTGCCATGAAAGGTGCTGCGGACCTGGTGCTGGCCACCCCACATCACCCTCAGGGTGAGCACACTACCCACACAATGTGACAGTCTGTAGCTACTCTGTGCCACTAACACACACTGTCAGCACCCCCTACGAGGCTGAGGTGCTGTAGGGGTGCACTCGGTCAGCTGCCCCTACAAGGATAAGGTGCTGTGGGGTGCATCCCCCATCTTGTGATCATCTGTAGGCTGCTGATGTGCATGTGCTATGCATCATGGGTACATGTGGGTCGACTCTTTCCTGGTAACCACAGCAGGATGTATGTGTGGTGACAGGCAGTCCTTCTGTAGACAGCCAGAGGTTTGTTAGTAGCAACAGAGCTGTAGCCCACTGGTTACCTCACTGCCTGTGGAACCAGAGGTCATGGGTTTGATCCCACAGTGGGGTATATGATAGGGCTGTCTAAAGCATTGTTTATTTTATAATGTAAATTAGTGCTGCCAGCAAAAACACTCTCACAGTGCTGTAACCTTAAGGTACTTCATAAGGCGCACCATAAGGCACCCTATAAAGTGCCCCATAAGGTGGCCTATAGTGAACATTATAGGGAGCCAAGGCGGACAGTGCACTTCAGAGTGCCCGATAGGGCGCCCTTTGCGGCACCATAGGTGACGGCACTGTGAGGGTGTGATTGCTGGCAGCACTAATGAAGGTAAAAATGAAAGTGCCACACACAGCACTGGTCTAAAGTGAAGGGTAATGCAGCTGTATTCCTTAGGCCCACTGTGTGGGCCATACCCATGACCCCTGTACCACTAGTCAGTGTATTAACCATTGTGCTACACCGCTGCTGCTATACATGCATGGCAGTGCATCTACATAGGAGTAACATGTGCTAACCTGGCACAGCTCCCCCAATTGCGCCTCAACATGCGCAGCACACTCCATCATGCGATAACATGTGATTCCTCTGGTCAGACCGTAACACCTACCCTTCCCATTGCACCCTGCACATTCTCGCTGGGCGCACATTAGCACATTGTATGAGACATACCCACTGGTGTAACCGTTTAGCCAGCCATCACTGTGTGAAAATGCATAGCACACCGGGTAATACAATGCCCTCACAGCCGATGAGGATGTGTTCAAGACCCCAGTGTGCCAACACCAAGATAAATGCATGATAAACAAACCATGTTCAAACACATCACTGCAATGTATATCTGCAGCATAGATCCTTATATATTGTTATTGCGCCACCAGCTCCTGTGTACCAGCCATAGCCACAGGCATGTTGCTAGCACGCCATAATAATCCGCTCTGTGTGCCATAATAATCCGCGATGTGCGCTATAATAATGCTCGCCGAGGCGCTCAGGCGCTGTTGTGAGCGTTGATGTGCGCTAAGGCACGTGTGCGTGCGTCAGCAAGGCAGGGAAGAAAATGGCTACCCGATCCAGAAAGCCAGCATTTACCAGGAGGGAGTTCTGGCAACTAGCGGGGCTCATCCGCACGAGGCAGGAAAAGCTGTTCCCTGGATCCTCGAAGAGGCAGGACCTGGGACGGGTTAGGAGGGCGTGGGACCGCGTCACACGCCGCTTTAACCGTATGGCAGACTAACCATGTGAGGTAAGTGTGTGGGGGCAGGTCAATATATGCATATACATATCCATTGTGTATTGTAGATGTGCATGCTGCTGTGTGTAGGCATTCTCTCCACTGTACGTTTATTAGTTACACCCACGTGATATACCGCCCACGTATCAGATCAAAGTGGCTTGCCCCATCCCCAGGAGGCTAAGGACATGAGTACAGACCCCAAGATGCCATCCTGGTGTCACGGCAGCTGCTGCTGTTGATGTGTTAAAGGATACCTTAACCCAAGGAGCCCCTAGATCTGCCTAACGAGGTTGGGGAAATATCATGCTGACATGGTGGGTTCTGCAGTTGCATGGTCACAGTTCCGCCTTACCCCTAGTGGCCCTGAGACCTGATCCAAATGCTCAGTCATGCACACAGGTGATAAAGGCGTGGGTGCATTTGCAGGTGAAAACATCTGCCCAATCACCAGGGGTCCAGAGAGCCCATCACAGTCACCCTGGTGGTATGGTTTTGTGTGCCTTTGCAGATTAAAACATTCCCCCTATCCCCAGGAGTCCTGAGGGCCCATTATAGTGGGCTGTCAGTCACCCTGGTGATATAGCTGTGTGAGCCTTTGCAGTCTACAACATCTGCCCTATCCCCAGGAGTCTTGAGGGCCCATCAAAGACGGCTGTCAGTCACCCTGGTGATATGGCTGTGTGTGCCTTTGCAGTTTAAAACATCTGCCCTATCCCCAGGAGTCCTGAGGGCCCATCGAAGTGGGCTGTCAGTCACCCTGGTGATATAGCTGTGTGCCCCTTTGCAGTCTACAACATCTGCCCTATCTCCAGGAGTCCTGAGGGCCCATCGAAGTGGGCTGTCAGTCACCCTGGTAATATGGCCTTGTGTGCCTTTGAGATTTAAAACTTACCCCCTATCCCTAGGAGTCCTGAGGGCCCATCAAAGTGGGCAGTCAGTCACCCTGGTGATATGGCCTTGTGTGCCTTTGCAGTTTAAAACTTACCCCCTATCCCCAGGAGTCCAGAGAGCCCATCGAAGTGGGCTGTCAGTCACCCTGGTGATATGGCCTTGTGTGCCCTTGCAGTTTAAAACTTACCCCCTATCCCCCAGGAGTCCTGAGGGCCCATCAAAGTGGGCTGTCAGTCACCCTGGTGATATGGCCTTGTGTGCCTTTGCAGTCTACAACATCTGCCCTATCCCCAGGAGTCCTGAGGGCCCATCAAAGTGGGCTGTCAGTCACCCTGGTGATATGGCTGTGTGTGTCTTTGTAGTTTAAAACATCTTCCCTATCCTCAGGAGTCCTGAGGGCCCATCAAATTGGGCTGTCAGTCACCCTGGTGATATGGCCTTGAGTGCCTTTGCAGTTTAAAACATCTGCCCTATCCCCAGGAGTCCTGAGGGCCCATCAAAGTGGGCTGTCAGTCACCTTGGTGATATGGCTGTGTGTGCCTTTGCAGTTTAAAACATCTGCCCTATCCCCAGGCGTCATGAGGGCCCATCGAAGTGGGCTGTCAGTCACCCTGGTGATATGGCTGTGTGTGCCTTTGCAGTTTAAAACATCTGCCCTATCCCCAGGAGTCCTGAGGGCCCATCAAAGTGGGCTGTCAGACACAATGGTGATATGGCTGTGTGTGCCTTTGCAGTTTAAAATATCTGCCCTATCCCCAGGAGTCCTGAGGGCCCATCGAAGTGGGCTGTCAGTCAACCTGGTGATATGGCCTTGTGTGCCTTTGCAGTTTAAAACTTACTCCCTATCCCCAGGAGTCCTGAGGGCCCATCAAAGTGGGCTGTCAGTCACCCTGGTGTTATAGCTGTGTGTACCTTTGCAGTCTACAACATCTGCCCTATCCCCAGGAGTCCTGAGGGCCCATCAAAGTGGGCTGTCAGTCACCCTGGTGATATGGCTGTGTCTGCCTTTGCAGTTTAAAACTTACCACCTATCCCCAGGAGTCCTGAGGGCCCATCAAAGTGGGCTGTCAGTCACCCTGGTGATATGGGGGGGTGTGCCTTTGCAGTCTACAACATCTGCCCTATACCCAGGAGTCCTGAGGGCCCATCAAAGTGGGCTGTCAGTCACCCTGGTGTATGGCCTTGTGTGCCTTTGCAGTTTAAAACTTACCCACTATCTCCAGGAGTCCTGAGGGCCCATCAAAGTGGGCTGTCAGTCACCCTGGTGATATGGCTGTGTGTGCCTTTGCAGTCTACAACATCTGCCCTATCCCCAGGAGTCCTGAGGGCCCATCAAAGTGGGCTGTCAGTCACCCTGGTGATATGGCTGTGTGTGCCTTTGCAGTCTACAACATCTGCCCTATCTCCAGGAGTCATGAGGGCCCATCGAAGTGGGCTGTCAGTCACCCTGGTGATATGGCCTTGTGTGCCTTTGCAATTTAAAACTTACCACCTATCCGCAGGAGTCCTGAGGGCCCATCGAAGTGGGCTGTCAGTCACCCTGGTGATATGGCCTTGTGTGCCTTTGCAGATTAAAACTTACCCCCTATCTCTAGGAGTCCTGAGGGCCCATCGAAGTGGGCAGTCAGTCACCCTGGTGATATGGCCTTGTGTGCCTTTGCAGTTTAAAACTTACCCCCTATCCCCAGGAGTCCTGAGGGCCCATCGAAGTGGGCTGTCAGTCACCCTGGTAATATGGCCTTGTGTGCCTTTGCAGTTTAAAACTTACCCCCTATCCCCCAGGAGTCCTGAGGGCCCATCAAAGTGGGCTGTCAGTCACCCTGGTGATATGGCCTTGTATGCCTTTGCAGTCTACAACATCTGCCCTATCCCCAGGAGTCCTGAGGGCCCATCAAAGTGGGCTGTCAGTCACCCTGGTGATATGGCTGTGTGTGCCTTTGCAGTTTAAAACATCTGCCCTATCCCCAGGAGTCCTGAGGGCCCATCAAAGTGGGCTGTCAGTCACCCTGGTGATATGGCTGTGTGTGTCTTTGTAGTTTAAAACATCTGCCCTATCCCCAGAAGTCCTGAGGGCCCATCAAATTGGGCTGTCAGTCACCCTGGTGATATGGCCTTGTGTGCCTTTGCAGTTTAAAACATCTGCCCTATCCCCAGGAGTCCTGAGGGCCCATTAAAGTGGGCTGTCAGTCACCTTGGTTTATATGGCTCTGTGTGCCTCTGCAGTTTAAAACATCTGCCCTATCCCCAGGAGTCCTGAGGGCCCATCAAAGTGGGCTGTCAGTCACCCTGGTGATATGGCTGTGTCTGCCTTTGCAGTTTAAAACTTACCACCTATCCCCAGGAGTACTGAGGGCCCATCAAAGTGGGCTGTCAGTCACCCTGGTGATATGGGTGTGTGTGCCTTTGCAGTCTACAACATCTGCCCTATCCCCAGGAGTCCTGAGGGCCCATCAAAGTGGGCTGTCAGTCACCCTGGTGTATGGCCTTGTGTGCCTTTGCAGTTTAAAACTTACCCACTATCTCCAAGAGTCCTGAGGGCCCATCAAAGTGGGCTGTCAGTCACCCTGGTGATATGGCCTTGTGTGCCTTTGCAGTTTAAAACATCTGCCCTATCCCCAGGAGTCCTGAGGGCCCATCAAAGTGGGCTGTCAGTCACCCTGGTGATATTGCTCTGTGTGCCTTTGCAGTTTAAAACATCTGCCCTATCCCCAGGAGTCCTGAGGGCCCATCAAATTGGGCTGTCAGTCACCCTGGTGATATGGCTTTGTGTGCCTTTGCAGTTTAAAACATCTGCCCTATCCCCAGGAGTTCTGAGGGCCCATCAAAGTGGGCTCTCAGTCACCCTGGTGATATGGTGAAGCTGCTGTTGCTGTGTCATACTCCACCCCACCCCCAGGAGGCCCTAGACTGGCTTGCAACAGTGGGTATGTCATCCAGATAATGTGGTAGGTTATGTCAGGTAGGTTGCACATCACCCCTTGTCCGTGAGGCCCACACCCCTGTACACACGTCTGTGATGGATCCAGATGGTATGGTAGGTGCGGTTGTGGATGTTCCCTACAGTACCCCCACCCCCATGAGATAATAGATCTGACTACAAAGGCCTGTAATAAAGCCATATATCTCAGAACCGTATGCTGTTTGGGGTCTCACATCTGTCCACTCACCAGGAGTCCTGTACCTGATTGCAGAGGAACATTACAGATGCTGCTGTAAGGATAATGCACCTGTTGGGGTTGCACAGCACTGCCATAACCCCAGACAGGAGCACAGATGTGAAGAGGCCGTTTCGGTGTGTTGGCCCCTGCCCCTGTTTTTGCCATCCACAACTGCTCTACTCACACACAGCCCTAGCCATGAACATAGAGGTATAGTGGAAAGCGAGATGGCATGGTAGTGGCCCCTGCCAAGGTGCACAGGGCCACCCACCCTCCGCCCCATGTATGGACAGATCACCCATGCATGTTAGGATACCATGTTGCCCTTGCGGTTGTGTCGGATGTTGTGTGTAGGTCAGGAAAGCACAAATGTGTTTCCCAGACCACACAGGGAGTTAGAGGGTTCCCCTGGATACCAGTATGGCCAAACCACACTTTGCATGGTGCTGCCATGTTATGCAAGGAGAATATAGGAACACGGTATGGTGTGTCCAGGGTGTGACACACAGTACACATAGGTGTCTCTGCACACATGCCCTGACCCACAGCCACACATGTAGGTGGCACTGGCAAAGGTTAGTACAGGACCCATTGAGCAGCGGAGCAGGAGCAGCATGATGCTGCTCACAGAGATGTTTGATTGTTTTGGCCACCCACCAGAGATATATGATCATTGATGCTCCCACCCATTGCTTACACCCCCCCCTCCCAGGTAGAGGACCTATGGAAGAAAGGGCGTGAGTTGCAGCTGCACCACGGGGAATACCTCTGCCGCCTCCAGAGGGGGGCCATGCAGCCAAGTGGAGGTGAGTTGTGTGGCCTGTGCAGCTCAATAATGAGTGTCTCAGTGGCCCACTAGCCTGTGTGGTGCCTGAATATGTACATGTGTTATATGACTCACATGATAGGGTGCTAATGACTGTCATTCTCCACAGAGGGTGATCCCGCCGGCGAGGGCCCCTCCACATCCAACGAGTCCCTGAGGCACCCCGCCACCCACCGTGCAGTGGAGGTGGAGGAGGAGATGGAGGAGGAGGGGGCAGGAACAGAGGAGGCGGAGGGAGAGGAGGAGGCGGCCTCCACAGCAGAGGTGGAGGAGACTGATGGGGTCATGGAGGGGGTGGGGGGTGGGGAGGGAGGGGAGGGAGAGGGTGTGGGTGATGGTTTGGGGGGAGGAGGGGGGGAGTACAGAGGGTGGCGAGGGTGGGCGAGGAGAGGCAGGAGGGGAGGTGCGGGGTGTTGGGTGGGGGTAAGGTGTCTGTCAAGACAGGACAGCTCAAGGCAATGTGGGTCCCTGCCAGCCACCGCATGTGGTGGCACAGATTGGCGGCTGGGTGTGCAGCCGCCATCCATGAGCACACACAGGTCACATGCACATGCCGCCACACAGACACCTGGCACCATGTGTGTGTGTGTGGCGGCAGGTGTGTGCAGGACCTGTATGTGGTCGTGGATGGCTTGCAGCAATGGCTGCACTATCTGGAGCACAGCAACCAGTGGCTGGCAGGGGCCATCCAGTGGATGGCCTCCGAAATGGAGTGTGTGCTCTGTCAGCAGCCATCCCCTGGTGGGCGTTGCAGGAGCATTTGATGGCCCCTGTGACGCCCACACACATGCCCTGTGCTGTCCTGTCTCCCATCACCTGACACGGCAGCTGGGTCGGCAGGACCTGGGCTGCAGAGGGCACTGGGTGTCATTAACCCAGGTGTGACCCAGTATGGCGCATACTATGTTTGATGTATTGTCCATACGTTGTTGTACATACACCTTTGTAAATAAATGTTTTGAAATACAATTCTGTATGGACATCCCAATGGTCATGTGTTGCCCCTACAGACAGACTATGGATGTATGCATGGGACATGTGTGTAGATAGGTATGTGTATGCAGGGTAGACATGGGTATCACACATGGAGCGTCTCCACATGCAGTTGTGGTGGCTGGCCATGTGCGTAGGTGTGTGAGTCCAAGGTTGACCCTGAGATATGGCAATGAGGAGCCTGTCCTCGGACACCTAGCCACGTGCATGCTGTGTGCAATGTGTGGGAACCATATCAGATGCACCATGCCTGTGTGCCAATAGCAGAACCGGCAAATAGATACGTCTGTGCTCGGAGATTAAGGTGTGCTGCTCAACCCAGGAGCCGCTCAGGGGGTTGGCTATTGAGGGTGGCCCAGGACAATACATGTCACAGGGATGGGCACTGGGTGACTATAAGTGCATGCAGGAATGTGCATCAGACCTACGTAAGCCATCCCTGTCTGTCAGTGCCTCATGCAAGTCTATGTGGGAGGCCAGCCACGTAGGCCGTGTTGAGGTCTGGGTGACTGGTCACACATGTGTGAACAATGTTGGGGGGTATCAGGGGTGTGTGGTGGCGACAGATCCCAGCACCAGACATGTAGCACCATGACATTTGCCATGTGCAACTGGGGAGGGTGGCTATCCCCCCACGCTGAGGCCCTGGGGCTGGGACCTGACACTGTCCATGACACACAGGGCATATCATGACCACTGTGCACAGAGAACTGGTAGTACAGCCACCTCCTCCCCCCACTGAGGGGCATGAGTGTGGGTCATGGGGCCAAGGAGACAACATGCGGTGTAGGCTACGTAGGGCACCACAGCCCCACAGATTGGAAACAAACACACAGGATGTACAGGTACAAGATAGTTTATATTGCACCATCACATCCATCGTGGATGCCCACGCTGCCCACGCCGCCCACCCCCCTGAGGTGGCTCTGGTGCTGCAGCCTCCGGTGGTGGTGCTGGCGCAGGCTGCTGTATCCGGGCCGGTCTGTTCTCCATGGCGCCCGCAATTCTGAGGAGCGCCCCCGCAATTATTTCGTTTGTGGCCCGGATCCGCTGGAGCTCCTGGGTGTTCGTCACCAGATCCTCGTGTATCTGTAGGAGAGCCCGCCGAGTGCCTGTGGGTGGAACACAAGGTGATATGTGAGATACCCTCCAGACCCAAATGTCACACATACACATGTCATGCATATTCCACCAGATCAGTCTGCCGAACATCCATGCATGCCACAGCCAGCAATGCATGTCCAGGCTTAGACCTGTGTGTCCCATGAGCCATCCGCATGCCTGAAATGGGTCATGGTGAGTGGTCATGGGAATCACAGAGCTCACACATGGCAGTGTGGCAGGTTGATCTGTTGAAGCCAGTTCTGCACACAGGTTGTCTGAGCTAGGTCGTGTGACGTGAGGGGTCATTGCACACACCTACATATCTACATCAGGGGTTCACTGCCCCCTACAATGATGGTGCTCAGGGCACATCATGTGGACATACTATGCTCCAAAACAATACCCATGGAGGGGTGTCTGTCGTGCAGTGTGTCTAGGCGGCCTGTCAATAGTGGTTACCACGGTCTGATCACCTGGGGTACATGGCCATTCGCAGTATGTGTGGGTCCGAGCCCCTAAAACATGCTGCCACTGGATAGACCGTCCGACAGGAGGGTGGAACGCACCTGGCACATGACACCCCTCCCCCAACCCCAACAACAATCAGCAATGTTGTCAGCATCCATTCCCCGTGTGGATGTTGCCGACACAACCATGGGGATAGGTGTGTATGGAGTTACCCACACTCAGCATCGCGATGTGCGGAGGCACTGTGGGCCCTCAGCTCAGCGAGTGTGGCGGACATTGCCATAGGAGCTGCGCCTGCTGCGCCTGGGTCCTGCATGGGGTGGTGGCTGTCATCTTGGTCATCGGCCGGCCAAGCCTGTTTGGGGCTTGCACCACTCCCCATCGTGGAACTGGCATGGGTGGCCCCGTCCTGAACCTCAGGCACCTCTGAGCTGGGTGGTGTCTGTTCCACAGCACTCGTGTCACCAGACACTGCAGCCTCTGGTTCCCCCTCACCCAGGGACCCGGCCGCATCCTCCTCCGCAGGTGCCTCCATGATACTGTAGTCACCTGGGTTGGGTCAAAGCATACACATCACATATTGTAATTCACGGTTGACCTATGTACACGTGTGCACTACATCCCCCCCACAATCAATGTGCGCTTGGGGGTGCCCTGTATGTGGGCCGCCCAGGTACTACTACACCGCAAACCAATACTAATATGCAACTATAGGGCACTGCCAAGCACACACATCACTGTGACTATGGTATGACACACGGACACCCCCAAGATCAGCGGGTGTTAGGATCCTAACGGAGATTGCCATAACAGGTGTGGGAGACGTTTTTCAGCATGCATCAGGAGACATGTCCGGAGCAGATAGGAACAGGGATGGTATTTGAAAAACATGTGAGCTTAGGGCAGGAACATTGCAGTCGAAGGGATGTGATGCAGTACAGTGCACCCATGTGCTCCTGGCATAGGCAAATGGTTAGGGTGCAGAAACAGGTGGGAGAGGTGCAGGAAGTTGGCAGATGCATAGACAAAGGGTATTGCAGACATGGGTTGAGAGCAGTAAGGTGTACGTTGCATGTAATGATTAGTGGTGTTACTAAGCATTTATAACGCAGTGCAACATTAGAAGTGCTGTACAAACATAAAAAAAGACTGTCCCTGCCCGTTAAAGCACACAATCTAGTCAGGACACAATACAAAGTAAATTAGATAAGACAAATAACACTCACCAAGAAAAGAATAAATGTCCATGGAGAGAACATGAAAGGACGTGTTCGGAGCAGGTGGCAATAGCGAAGGAATGGGATTTCAATGTGGAATCTGAAATGCCCAGGGAGGAGGCGTGGTGGACAGGGACAGGTAGAGAATCCCAGGAGAAGGGTGCAGCCAGTTGGAAGGACCGAGGTCTAGCATTAGCAGTACAAGTAAAAGGCATAGATAAACAACGACAATTCGATGCGCGGACTAGGCGCGAGGGGGTTTAGGTGGAGAGGAGGAATGAGAGGTGATGAGGGCCAGACGAATGAATACATTTATAGGTTAGACTGAGGGGTATGAACTGGATATGGCAGCGGATGGGGGGCCAGTGAAGTGACATGAGAAAAAGAGTGATGTGTGGGGATTCAGACGGGCAACAGAATGTTGAATAGACTGGAGAGGAATGAGGTGGTTAACAGGGAGGCCAGAAAGGGGAAGGGTACAGTAATCAGGGATGGAGGTGCCTAATGAGTGGAAAATCAGTTTAGTAGTGTTATCAGAGATAAAAGGGCGGTTTCTGGAGATATTGCAGAGAAAGAAACGGGATGTGTTAGCAATGTCGTGGATATGTAAAGAGAAGGAGAGGGATGAGTGATGGATAACACCAAGGGTCCGTGCCAGAGAGACAGGGTTATTCACAGAGAATGCGAAAGGGGTAGGAGGTGGGGAGGCATCAGGAGGAAGGGCAAGGGGTTCAGTTATGGCCATGTTCAGCTGCAAGAGATGGTAGGACATCCAGGTAGCAATGTCAGTGAGGCAGGCCGAGTTCCTAGCTTGACGTTCAGGAGAGATAACAGGCGTAGAGCAGTAGAATTGAGAGTGGTCAGCATAGAAGTGACAGGGAAAGCCATGGGAGGAGATAAGGGCACCAAGGGATTGGGTATAGAGAGAGAGGAGGAGCGGACCTAAGACTGAACCCTGAGGTATAACCACAGGTAAAGGGATGGAGGAGGAGGAGGAGCCAGTGACGTACACAC
This sequence comes from Ichthyophis bannanicus, assembly GCA_033557465.1. Classification (NCBI taxonomy): domain Eukaryota; kingdom Metazoa; phylum Chordata; class Amphibia; order Gymnophiona; family Ichthyophiidae; genus Ichthyophis; species Ichthyophis bannanicus. Next base: position 8,359,471 of record CM066032.1, read on the forward strand.
TGAAGGAGCGGTGGGACAGATAGGGGGAGGACCAAGAAGGCACAGAGCCTTTGTAAACCGAGTGGAAACAGGGTGATAAGAAGGAGATGGTGGTCAACGGTGTCAGAGGCAGCAGAGAGCAAGAGGAATGAGGACAGATGAAAAGCCTTTGGACGTAGCCAGAAACAAGTCATAGGCGACTCTGGTACGGCCAGTTGCGGTGGAATGTAGGGGACGGATACCGGATTGTGAAGGATCTAGGAGGGCATGAGAGGAGAGGAAGTCAAGACAGCGGTGGTGGACAGCGCGCTCAGGTAATGTAGAAATGAGGGGAGGAGAGAGATGGCACGATAGTTTGAAGGACAGGCGGGATTGAGTGAGGGTTTCCTGAGAAGGGATGTGACAATAGCATGCTTGCAATCAGATGGGAAGGTAGCGGTGGAGAGCGATAGGTGGAGAACATGAGTGATGGAGGGGACGATAGTGGAAGAAATGGAGCTAAGGAGGTGGGTGGGCCTGGGATCAGAAGGGCAAGTGGTCAGCCAAGAGGAAGAAAGGAGGAGTGTTGTGTCCTCATCAGAGACCAGAGAGCAGGGGGAAAGGGAAGCAGAAGTAAGGGGGGAGGGTTGGGAAAAAGGGGGGAAGAGGAGGAGGTAGGGAAATTGAGGGTGATGTTATGGATCTGGTCATGGAAGCACTGTGCCAAGGTTTGTGCAGGAAGGGAGAAGGGAGCCAGAGGTGGGGGGCACACAGAGGAGAGAATTGAGTGTATAAAACAGACGACGGGGAAGAGAGACACGAGAGTTAGTCAGATGGGCGAGGTGGATTTGTTTGGAAGGTGCAATGGCTGATGGTACAGAGAGGAGCATGAATCTAAAGTGGAGAAAGTCAGCATGGAAGCGTGATGTGTGCCAGAGATGCTCAGCAGAGTGGGCACAGGAGCGCACATAGTGGGTAAAAAGAGAGAGCCATGGCTGTGGGGAGAACGCCTAACAGGACACGGGATGTGGGGAGCAGGAAGATCCACAGCAGAGGAGGGTACAGCAGTTTAGGGGGCCACAGCCTCATCAATAGATTTAGAAGACAGAGTGGATGAAAGGGGTGTGGAAATAGTGAAGGGGACAGCTGAGGGTTCAATAGCAAGAGGGTTTTGAAATAGATTAGTGGAAGCAGGGCGAGGCTGAGTTGCAGAATGATGAATGATAAGGCGTAACAGGTGGTGGTCAGATAAAGGGGGGACAGAGTCAGAGTAGTTGGAGGGGAGCAGTCAGAGGCGAAACGTAGGACAAGGCAATGACCATGCTGGTGAGTAGGAGCAATGGAAGAGAGCAAAAGGTTATACGAGGAGGTATCAGAGAGTGGTTTAGAACATGGGGGCTGGAGGGGTCAGCAACATGAATGTTAACATCAATAAGACTGAGGGTGGGGGAGAAGGGGTGTGGAAAGGTAGACAGCCAGGAATCACCGTTAGAGAGAAAGGTGGGAATAGAAACATAGAAACATAGAAATATGACGACAGAAAAAGACCACATGACCTATCTAGTCTGTCCTTCCATAACAACTACAACAGTCCCCTTTTTACCTTTAGAGATCCTATGTGTTTGTCGATGCTTTTTTGAATTCAGTTTCTGTCCTCATCTCTACCACCTCCACTGGGAGACTATTCCATGGATCCACTACTCTTTCCGTAAAGAAATATTTCCGCATATCACTCCTGAATCTATCTCTCTTCACCCTCATCCCATGTCCCCTCGTAGCAGAACTTGCTTTCAACTGAAAGAGGCTCTCTCCCTGAACATTTATGCCATGGAGGTATTTAAACATCTTAATCATATCACCTCTATCCCGCCTTTCCTCTAAGGTGTACATATTAAGATCCTTCAGTCTGTCCTCATATGCTTTATAATGAAGACCACTATTCATTTTAGTAGACACCCTCTGCACGACTCCATCCTGTTCACATCCTTTTGAAGGTGCGGTCTCCAGAATTGCACACTATACTCCAAATGAGGTCGCACCAAAGACTTATACAGAGGCATTACAACCTCCTTTTTTCTGCTAGCCATTCATCTCCGTATGCACCCAAGCATCATTCTAGCTTTTGCCGTCGCCTTCTCTACCTGTTTAGCTACTTTAAGATCATCAGACACAACCATGCCTAGGTCCCGCTCTTCTTTAGTGGACAAAAGTACTTCACCCCCTATACTATATTGCTCCCTTGGATTGCTGCAGCCCAAATGCATGACCTTACATTTTTTAACATTAAATCCCAGCTGCCAAATTCTAGACCATTCTTCAAGCTTAGCTAGATCCCTCCTCATGTTATCTACCCCTTCCTGGGAGTCTACTCTATTGCAGATTTTGGTATCATCCACAAAGAGGCAAACCTTACCTGAAAGCCCTTCCGCTATATCACTAACAAAGATGTTAAAAAGAATCGGACCAAGGACAGATCCCTGGGGCACACCACTGATAACATCCTTCTTCTCAGAGTGAGTGAGCTCCGTTTACGTGTACTCTTTGTCGCTTCCCACCCAACCAATTTCTAACCCAAGCAGTAACTTTAGGGTCCATCCCTAGGATGCTCAGTTTGTTTATAAGTCGCCTGTGAGGAACAGTGTCAAAGGCTTTACTGAAATCTAAATACACCACATCTAGGGCTCTCCCTCGGTCCAACTCCCTGGTCACCCAGTCAAAGAAATCAATCAGATTTGTCTGACAAGACCTGCCTCTGGTGAATCCATGCTGCCTCGGATCCTCAGTATTCTCGGGTGTATCCCATCCGGTCCCATCGCTTTGTCTACTTTAAGTTGAGATAGTTTCTCACGAACACAGTCTTTTGAAAATTGTTTAAGATGTCCTTTGCTTCTGTTCCTATTTGTGGGTGTTTTCTGAGGTCCTGCTCCTGGTTCTTCATCTGTGAACACAGAACAAAAATATTTGTTAAGCAATTCCGCTTTTATCCTTATCAGCTTCTACATATTCCTCCCCTGCACCCTTGAGTCTGACAATACCACTCTTGCCCTTCCTCTTCTCACTAATATATCTGAAAAATGTCTTATCCCCCCATTTTATTGCATTGGCTATTTCCTCCTCCTTTTGAATCTTTGCCTTCTTGACTACTTTGCTAGCTTCTCTAAGTTTTTCCAAATACAGATGCCTGTCTTCCTCTCTCTGTGATCTCTTGTATTTCATGAAGGCCTCCCTCTTCTTCTTCACTTTTTCAGCTACTTCTTTTGAAAACCATAGCAGTCTCCTTTTCCTTTTACCTTTATTTACCATTTTAACAAAAAGGTTGGTTGCACTTAAAATATCCCCTTTCAGTTTTTCCCACTGTTTTTCTACATCCCTCAGCTGTTCCCATCCAACTAACGACTCCCTGAGGTATTGGCCCATCTTCGCAAAGTTAGTCTTCCTAAAGTCTAAGATCTTTACCTTTGAATGGATTCTAACAGCCCTAGTCCTAATACTGAACCACACCATCTGGTGATCACTGGATGCAAAATGATCTCCCACTACAACATCAGAAACACTTTCACCATTGGTAAGCACCAAGTCCAGTATGGCCCCTTCACATGTGGGGTCTGTTACCAATTGCCTCAATAGTTCTCCCTGTAGAGAATCCAGGATCTCCTTACTTCTAGATGATACTGCAGCAGGAATGTGCCTATCAACATCTGGCATATTGAAATCTCCTATCAGTAGCACTTCCCCTTTCCTAGCAATGCTGCACATGTCTTCAATTAACTCTCTGTCCACCTCTTCCTCTTGTGATGGAGGTCTGTATATCACACCAATGTAAATAGATTTCTCTTTCCCTCTTTCTAGTTTAACCCACAATGCCTCCCCTCTCCCTTTTAAGCTCTGTAATTCCAAAGCTTTAATAGTAGTTCTTACATATAGTGCCACTCCTCCTCCCCTACTTCCTACCCTGTCTTTTCTGAATAAAGTATAGCCAGGTATAGTTACATCCCAATCATGGTTTTCTGTGAACCATGTTTCTGTAACTGCCACTAAATCCAAGTCAGCCACTCCCATCAAAGCTTCAACATCAGGGATCTTATTTCCCATGCTACGGGCATTTATACACACTGCTTTCCATATGTTACCCCTGTTACCCATTTCCATAAAGTTATTTAATGTATCACCTACCTGGGAGCTTTCACTTACCTGGGGGCTTTCTTCACTCATCCCCAATGAATCTAGTTTAAAGCCCTCTTCAGTAGATTAGCCAGTCTACTACTGAAGATGCGTTGACCTTTCTTCGACAGATGGATGCCATCTCTGCTCTGCAACACTTGGAACAGCATCCCATGGTCTAGGAAACCAAAACGCTCTCGATGACACCATCCACGCAGCCATGCATTCATCTTCAGGATGCGAGCCTCTCTGCCTTGGCCTTTACCCTCAACAGGGAGGATTGAAGAGAACACCACCTGTGCACCTAACTGCTTCACCCTCTGTCCCAGAGCCATGAAGTCACTTTTGATATGTTCTGAGGTATACCTGGCAGTATCATTTGTTCCAACATGGATTAGCAACATTGGGTAATAGTCAGTGGGCCTGATGAGTCTCGGCAAACTTTCCATAACATCTTGGATTTTGGCACCAGGCAGACAGCATACCTCTCTGGACATCAAGTCTGGTCGGCAGATGGACGCCTCAGTACCCCTCAGAAGAGAGTCTCCAACCACCACTACCCTTCGTTTCCTTGTGGTTACTGATTCTGCAACTTTGGGGTACTTGAGCTCTGGTTCTTCCCTTTCCAGGGATGCTTTCACCTCCTCCACTTCCAGGGCTGCATAATGGTTCTTTAATTCAAGGGCTGGAGAAGTTGGATTGGTGATTTTGAAGGCCCTGGTGACTTGTGTCCAACCATCGACATTCTGTTGGCACCCATCTTCTCCTCTGCTGGAGAGCTTGGTTGCTGCAAGAAGGATCTCAACAATGTACTTCTCACTGTCTTGAATGCTCCTCAGCCTCGCCACCTCCTCTCTGAGTTCCTCCACTTGTTTCCTCAGAGCTTCAGCATGCAGGCACCCTGCACATGGAACCGGTCCTTCAACTGGCATTAGGACCTCTGTCTGGACCGAGGCAGAAGCTGTAACGGGGGCAACAGCTTTAGCGATACGATTTTTCCCAGCCATTGTTCTGTTCGTGGAGCTTAGGTATCTGTTAAAGCAAAAGAGAGAGATCTACCAAGTACCAGCCAGTTTCCCAGCTGTCCTTTCAGAGAAAAAGCAGTTAAATCTCTTTAATTATATTCAAAATGTGCTGGTCCAATTCTCTGTGCTTTGTCAAATGGGGAGGTGCCCTATAAAGCAAGACTACTCGCTAGGGGTGGGTGGGAGTCGGGGTGGGTAGGGAGGGAACTAACACCTGATTAGGTGTTAGCAATTCCCAAAGCTGAGGAGGTTACTGGAGTTCAACCACCTACTGTGTTCAAGGAAAGTACCACTAAAGCACCAAGAAAAGTAACCTTGCTTTAAAAATGTACAAAAAAAACAGTCAGAGAGCTAACAACTTAATATAATAAAACTTAAATCCTTACTGTTGATTGATCTGGAGAGCTTCTGTAGGAAAGCCTGAACAGGGCAGGGCACTAGAGCCTTTTATGCAGGCCCTCAGCTGCTCTCAGGAAATCAGGCCCACTAACTCCTGATTAGGTGTTAGTAGTTCCCAAAGCTGAGGAGGTTACTGGAGTTCAACCACCTACTGTGCTCAAGGAAAGTCCCACTAAAGCACCAAGAAAAGTAACCTTGCTTTAAAAATGTACAAAAAACCCTTTTAAGAGTTCCAAGTCAGAGAGCTAACAACTTAATATAATAAAACAAACCCTTAAATCCTTACTGTTGGTTGATCTGGAGAGCTTCTGTAGGAAAGCCTGAACAGGGCAGGGCACTGGAGACTTTTATGCAGGCCCTCAGCTGCTCTCAGGAAATCAGGCCCACTAACTCCTGATTAGGTGTTAGCAGTTCCCAAAGCTGAGGAGGTTACTGGAGTTCAACCACCTACTGTGCTCAAGGAAAGTCCCACTAAAGCACCAAGAAAAGTAACCTTGTTTTAAAAATGTGTAAAAAAAACCCTTTTAAGAGCTCCCAGTCAGAGAGGTATCAGGAGGCCGATAGAGAACAGCTACTCGGAGAGGGGGTGGAGCGGAGAGGCAGATCGAGTGAAATCCAAAGGAGAGAATGGAAAGAGGTTGAGGTAGGATGAGAGACTGGACGTGACATGAGGAAGACAGAAGAGGCCCACTACCCCCGCCACAGCCAGTAGGCCGAGGAGTGTGGGGGAACTGGAGGCCCCCATGAATAGGTGCCACAATGGAGGCATTGTCTTCAGGAAGAGGCCAGGTCTCAGTTAAGGCAAAGAGGTGAAAGGAGCGGGAAACAAAAAGGTCATGTACAAAGGCAAGTTCAGATGTCCAGATGTATTTATAGGTTTATTTCAGGTAACGCGTGTTGTGCATGCGCGCACGTGTGCGGCTTCTGCACGCGTTGCGCATGCATGCACAGGACGCTAATGCATCAACGTGTTATGCATAAGCACCTTCCGCGCCCCTGCGGCGCATGTGCTGTGCATGCGCAACACACACAACTGACACACCCATATGGCAGCGCAGGCACAGCGCGCACAACTGGCACCCGTGTGGCAGCGCAAGTGCAACACGCGCAACGTACGTATACCCTTTAAATACACCTGTCCACCTGGAACACATTGCGGGGTTTGCGTTGGAGAGAGGGAGAGTCAGTGACGTGTTTCTGAAGGTTGACGCGAGTCAGAGGAAGGTTCTTTGTGTGTAGTGGCATTGTTTGTGAGTGTTGTTTGGCTTGTGTGTCTGGCTGGCTGTGTGTGTGTGTGTGCTGTGTGTTGTCACCATGCCCACTGCTGGTAGCTTGTTGAAGGGACACGTGGCACATTTTAATTATTTTGTAGAAGTAGGAAACCTTTTTGGACCAGAGGGATCACGGTCCTTGTAGTCCTTCATCTTAAAGAAATGAGTTGTGTATGCCTTGTGTAGGGCTAAACAAAAGGTTTTATTCCCCTTTAGCACTAAGGTTCGCTAAGAAACCAAAAACAGAATTTACCTTATTTTCAGGTTTATGCCAAAGTAATTACAGAGCAAGAAAACTGTTATGAGAGCTTCACAGTTTCTTGTAAAAATGCACAGGGTTTTCAACACTGTAGTAAAACAATAAACAAGCTCTTCTTTAGCTCAACATAGGCAAAAGCTATTGTTAAAGCATGTTCTGGTAATTACAGCTCTGGGAGAGACTCTAGGCTTTCAGCAATACATATCGAACAGTCCATTTGTTCTTCAGGCATCAACGGCTCTGGTTCCCCAAGCTCAATCTGCATGGGTTCCAGCTCAGCCGTGCTTTCTTCTACACCTGAGCTTTCCCTGGCTGAAATAGTTTGCAGTTCAGAAGCTTCCTTCCCTAGATTCCAGCCTGGCAGTTCTGGGTTTTGCAAACAAGTGGTATGTCTTGTTCCTATGCTTCTTTGTAGTGGTTTCCAAAACTTCTGCCAGCTTTCTTTCCTCTCAGTATTGCTATCTGAGTTATAAGTCTTTCTAGGACCTGGCTTCTTTGTGAGAAATAAAGTATCACTGTACCTTGGCTCCTTGAAGTCTGTGCCACTGGTATTCCCCCTACCAGGCACCCTTCTTCTGATACCGTCTTCTCTGAAGACTGTTTCTTGGAGTTCTCTGGGCTGGGCTAATCCTCCCTGGAGCTTAGCTCTGCCACGTAAGGCTTCAAAGCTCCTCTGCCTTGCAGTATAGGAGGTTCCTCTATCAGGTCCTTTCTTCCCAGTATCCTTGGGTTCTTTACCAGATCCTTTCTCAGAGCTTCTCTCTATGCGTAGGCCTCTCTCTAGGCATGGCTCTATCTCTAGGCAGAGCTCTCTCTGCTGCCGCGGCTCTCCCTCTAGCCATGGCTCTCTCTCTTGCTGTGGCTCTCTCTCTTGCCGTGGCTCTCTCTGCTTTCTTCCTGCAGAGCTCTGCTTATAAAGCCATTTTTCCCTTGAGTTTTCTGACCCTCTCCTCAGGTGCACCTGATTAGCTTCTGCTTCATCAGTACCTGGGTGTGTCAGCTCAGCATCTGCAGGCTCGTGCCTGCTCCCTCTAGCTGTCCTGCTAGGTAATTGCACCCTCTGCAAGTCAGTTGCTTTATGAAAAACAGCGTTTTTTCCTAAGTTCATAGCTTTACTAGCTTCAGCTCTATCACATATCCCCCCCCCCCTTAAGATATTATGGGCTGGCTTTTTATCATTTGCACAGCACGTAATCCATGACATGGCGTCTGCATTGTAGTGCAGCTTTTCCGCTCTATGCTTGATCTTGTACTCATAGGGTTGTAACTTATTTATTTATTTATTTAGCTGTATTTATATCCCGCTTTTCACCGGGTCAAAGCGGTCAATTGGGGGATACATTTAACACAAGGGGATATGAGACACATATGCTAATACTTACAGGGAACATGGGCAATGGAGGATTAAGTGGCTTGCCCAAGACCACAAGGAGTGCCTATAGGACTAGAAATCCCAGTCCCTCCGGCCTGAGATTGCTGTCCCCAGGTGGGAATTGAACCCCCGGCCCTCCGGCCTGAAGTACCTTGTCCTAACTTCTCTTTTCTCGACACTACTCCTGCTGAAGTAACTAGGGCCATCCTTTCATGCCATTGTCTGAGGACATTAATGTGATATACTTGCTTACGACCTCTTTTATTTTGTACCATGTATGACACTGGACCCAGTGGTTTGACCACTGTATATGGTCCCCTCTATTGAGCTTCGAATTTGGGGGTAGCCCTGGACACTAGGACTATCACCTTCTCACCTATGGATAACTGTCTAGGTTTCGTGTCTCTATCATAGTATTTTTTTGTTTTCTTTGACTATCTTTTAATTTTTCCTCTGCGAACTGGGAGGTTCTCTGTAGACGACTCCTTAAGTCCTGTAAAAACTGGGGTATTCCTATCTCCTTTTCCACAGGCTCTACCCATTGTTCGTGGAGTATGTCAAGAATCCCTCGTGGTGTATGTCCGTACATAAGCTCGTCGGGTGAAGTGCCCAACGAAACCTGCGTTCGTTCTCGGCAAGCATACAGAATAAACGGGAGCATGGTATCCCATTCAGCCATCTCACCATCTAAAGTACACCTTAACATTTGCTTTATGGTTTGATTCATCCTTTCGACTAAACCATTACATTGCGAATGATAGGCGGCTGTCTTGAGGTGTCGAATGCCAAAGGCGTCCCACACCTGGGCTAAGTACCTAGACATAAAGTTACTGCCCCTATCGGTCAATACTTCCTGTGGGAACCCTACTTCACAGAATGGTTTTATTATTTCTGATGCTATAGTCTTGGCCGCTACATTCCTTAAGGGAATAGCCCATGGAAATCGTGTGGCCTGGTCCACTATGACCAGCATGTATTGAAAACCTCTAGGTATTTTCACTAGGGGTCCTACTATATCCATTGCTATTCTTCTAATTGGTTCTGATATCACTGGTAACGGAAGCAAGGGTACCTCGGGTGGTCGGACAGAGGTTACTCTCTGGCAGGAGGAACAGGACTCACAAAAACGTGAGGTCTCTTTAAAGACTCCTGGCCAGTAAAACCGGGCTAGTATTTGGTCTAGGGTCCCCTGGACCTCTTTGTGACCGCCTACTGGGTGGTCATGAGCTACCCTCAAGACTAGGAACTTAAAGGTATTCGGCACTACTACTTGCTTACAGACTGATATACACCAGAGGGGTTAGGCCCAGGCGATCCCTTATGGCCTTGGTCACCTCTGTGTAATCGTTTGCTAGGGCTGTGGGCATAGCTCTATAGGCTGACAACGCTTCGCCTGTGAGCGTTGTTGCCAAGCGTATGGCCCACTGTTCTTTTGGCCAGCCTACTGAATGAGCTATTCTATCAAAAGAATCTAAAAAATCGTCTATGTCATCTGTAGCTGACAACTTTCCAAAAGCCAATGTCTCATAAGACCATTGTCCTACCATGCTGCTACTGAGTCCAGCATTCTGTCCTTGAGACGCAGAAGCTGCTTCCTGTGATGTCTTCTGCTGGGTTAACCAAGCCTCCATCATTTGAAGTACAGGCTTTTGCTGTTCTTGCATGGCCGTTACTGCCTGCTGCTGTGCTTGGTACGCCATCTCCCTTTGCTTATCGAATTGTATGGCCATCCATGAGAGGATCTCCTTTGGGTCCATGATGAACGCCTTCCTAGGGAAATAGAAAGAGAAAAACCAAGTGTGGCACTGGCAACAAGTCAGTCCCCCTTTTCTTTTCTTTTCCTTTTTTTTTGTTTTTCAGAACCTCACATCCGAATCCGGCACAGGTTATGCTTATTTACATTTTACCTGCTTCAGGTGTTGAGTCACGCTTTGAGCAAAAGATGTGTCACTCCGTCCTGTAGCACTGCACCAATGCTGACCGCAACACTTCCGTCTTCCACTCCATGTTTTCCTTTGAACCTTGGCAGTCTTCTTTCTTAGTGGGTAGACTCTTCTGTGGTTCTTAGCAAAAATCCCAAAACTACGCCATTATGTCACCACACCCCCTGCTGGTAGCTTGTTGAAGGGACACGTGGTGCATTTTAATTATTTTGTAGAAGTAGGAAACCTTTTTGGACCAGAGGGATCATGGTCCTTGTAGTCCTTCTTCTTAAAGAAATGAGTTGTGTACGCCTTGTGTAAGGTCAAACAAAAGGTTTTTATTCCCCTTTAGCACTAAGGTTCGCTAAGAAACCAAAAACAGAATTTACCTTATTTTCAGGTTTATGCCAAAGTAATTACAGAGCAAGAAAACTGTTATGAGAGCTTCACAGTTCCTTGTTAAAATGCACAGGGTTTTCAACACTGTAGTAAAACAAATAAACAAGCTCTTCTTTAGCTCAACACAGGCAAAAGCTATTGTTAAAGCATGTTCTGGTAATTACAGCTCTGGGAGAAACTCTAGGCTTTCAGCAATACACATCGAACAGTCCATTTGTTCTTCAAGCATCAATGGCTCTGGTTCCCCAAGCTCAATCTGCATGGGTTCCAGCTCAGCCGTGCTTTCTTCTACACCTGAGCTTTCCCTGGCTGAAATAGTTTGCAGTTCAGAAGCTCTCTTCCCTAGATTCCAGCCTGGCAGGTCTGGGTTTTGCAAACAAGTGGTATGTCTTGTTCCTATGCTTCTTTGTAGTGGTCTCCAAAACTTCTGCCAGCTTTCTTTCCTCTCAGTATTGCTGAGTTATAAGTCTTTCTAGGACCTGGCTTCTTTGTGAGAAATAAAGTATCACTGTACCTTGGCTCCTTGAAGTCTGTGCCACTGGTATTCCCCTTACCAGGCACCCTCCTTCTGATACCGTCTTCTCTGAAGACTGTTTCTTGGAGTTCTCTGGGCTGGGCTAATCCTCCCTGGAGCTTAGCTCTGCCACGTAAGGCTTCAAAGCTCCTCTGCCTTGCAGTATAAGAGGTTCCTCTATCAGGTCCTTTCAGCCCAGTATCCTTGGGTTCTTTACCAGATCCTTTCTCAGAGCTTCTCTCTATGCGTAGGCCTCTCTCTAGGCATGGCTCTATCTCTAGCCGGAGCTCTCTCTGTTGCTGCGGCTCTCCCTCTAGCCGTGGCTCTCTCTGCTTCCTTCCTGCAGAGCTCTGCTTATAAAGCCATTTTTCCCTTGAGTTTTCTGGCCCTCTCCTCAGGTGCAGCTGATTGCGGAGCTCTTCACATGTACGTACTGCATATGTTCCCACCTACATTTGTTTGAATATGTGTGGACAGCTAATACTAGTTACCATCTGTCTTACAGTATCAGTGAGATGCAGCAATGCACTGACATATAACTGAGACTGGCTAGTCATACCAGTGTCATATCTACTCATGCCTGATACACATTAGATGTGGGCAGGGCACAACAGCAGGTGGAGGTGATATCTGTGTGTGTGTGTGTGTGGCTTTAGGCTTGTGAGAGGTGTCGGCCTGACATACCTGGTTTGTGGCTGCATGTAATAGGGGCTAATGTTGAGCCACACGTTGTTAGTTTTGATACTTTGGGTGCAGCGGGGTGAGGGCCATGTGGTATGGCGTTCACAGTGGGGGAGCAGGCCATGGATGGGGCCCGTTGTCTAGATGTGTGTGTTCATCAGTGAGTGTTCTGAGCTGATTGTGAGGTTGGTATGCTCTGATGTGCAGGGTCTGTGTGTTAGTTGTGTTTGTATGGCGCTCCATGTGCTACGTAGTAATATCTATGTGATCTGTGGTATGTGGATTAATGGTATGTGAGGTCCATAAGGGAGATTACTGCGACACCAAAGTGTGCCTGAATATAAAGGTCATCACATGGCCCTCACATGGCTATGGGACAGGGTAGGGAACCTGTGAGGTGTCCAGCAAGATGGAGTAGTGTTGTCCCCACTTTGTGGGGTGTAGAATAGCCATGTAGTACAGTGTTGCATTTTTAAAAACCGACAGAGAGTATTCAGCCCAGATCAGCAAAGGTGTAGGTTACAGTAGGCAGGCTGGGGGCTACATATGGGGGTTGATTTGGGTATTAGTTTGGTTTTCAGGGGAAACATGGCAAATCTGGCTGATGACATCTAGACATATACCACTGCACTCACATACAAGCTGGTTAGGTGTGTAGGGGAGGAAAGTACGATCCGAGACAACTACATTGCAGACCCTGGAGAGGGGGAGTCATGTCCACACACACATGGAGACTCTGAGGGGGGGTGGGTAGGTGGACATATAGGCTATCCAGGATTTGACATTATGGGTTTCATACAGTAGGGTGAAATGCAGCCAGCGTGTTACGGTCACATACCCACATCGGGGTGTGGTTTGGCAGACGTACCTCGGGCGTTGAGACATACATATAATTGCAACTCATCGTCACACAGCTGTTAACATAGGTAAAGGTTTGTGTAATACACGCAATGGACATGCCTATGGTCACAGGATGGGGAGGTGCCCCAACATAGTTCCATGTGTTACCGACATTGACAGCGGGGTATCAGACGACATTGAGACACCAGGATAAACAGTGAGGGGCATTGAGGGTGATATGGGGGACACAGGATATTACTGCAGCCTTGTTGTGATGCAGGGACACAGTAGTGGTCACACACTTTTGTTCATCTGTTTGTACACCAACACAGAGGTGTGGGAGGGGACGGGCACAGTACAGACCCTTGTAGTTATGCAAACGGACCTCTGAGATAACTCTCAAATGACTGGGACCTGTACAGTGTGATGGTGGTCACCCAGTCTGTAGGGGATCTTGGGGGTCTGGGAGCTGTGGACAGGAAGGTGTAGTGTGTGTGTTGCACAGCTGGTACATGACATATGTATGTTTTCCTTGTTTCTGATTCCACAGGACATAACTGTTGGGGCTCCTGATGCTGTGGTGCATTGGCAGGTGACTGTAGGTTCCTACAGCTACATTGTCTCTGACGACATTGATGGGAAACACATGTCCTCAGTGATGTGTCATCTTGTACATATGTTGTTGTTCGCCTCTTTACCCTGCAGCACCATGACCTCTATCTTGCTGTTGGCACACATATCCCCATGTGTTCCTGTGCAGTTTTTCTTCTGCAACACTGTGTCCGTGACACGTCCAACAGAGCTGCATGTGTGTGTGGGTCCTATGGGTTTTGGTGGTGGTCTACACGTACACCCTTCCCCGACACTGTACCATCAGCTAATGCCAGTGTATTGTTGAATTTACCAGCGCCTTTAGGTGTCCCAATCTCCAATTATGTACATACCAGCCATATGCTACTGCTGACACGCTCACCTGAGCATACTGTGTGGGTGTGTTTCCCTGGGTTGGCTGTATGCTTGTACAGTCTGCAGTCATTTTACATTATCATGTGGTTTGCGGGGTCTGTACACCTGGGGGGCGGTGGTGCATGTCCTCTGTCTACCTTACTGGTGTTTACCGTGTGACCATTGTGGACATGTGTTGGGTGTGGTGAGCAGAGCTGCATCATGTGTTGTGACATACGACTGGTAAACAGCATTTTTGTATCACAGATATTGCCATAATGTGGACATGCATCAACAGAGGCTTGACATGGTCACATGCTGATTCTACACATTTTGATGGTGTTGTCTCCCTTCACTGTGATGTGTTGTGGCATTTGAGTGACTCAGGGGATCCAGGACATACACTTGCTGAACGCACACGGTAGGTTGCACCTTTTTATTTGGGAATGACATCAGACTTTACATGTTCATCATCTACGGTTTATTACATAGGCTTTCATGTCAGCTACCAGTGCACATGGGGTGGAGCTGTGAAACGCCTGTGTAACATGGGCATGGACATGGACATTAACGTATCCAAGTGACAGGCATGTCTACAGTTCCAATTCGACATTTGACGAACATGCAGTGTGTTCTGTGTTGTGCTAATGTCATGCTTGCCTGTGTGACATTGCATTATGTGAATAGTCATGTTTGACTCTCTGCAATTTGTGCTGATGTTGCAAGCAGCATACCAATACATTATTTATCCTCTTCTGACACAGGGCAGTGGATAAACCAGCCACATCTTCCACAGTGCATCCGGCATCACCATCATCCACCTGTTGGGGGACACACCACCATGGAACTATCCCTGCGAGATGGTGCCATAGGATATTTGACCTCTGTGAGTGGGACACATGACTAGGATGGACAGTGTTATTGTTGGAGTGTGACTTTGGCCCTGCCAGACCAGTCCTACCCACTGTTGGTGCCATGCTCTGGCGGAGTGCTGTATTCATCACAGAAGACACACATAATCTTCCCAAACCTCTGCCATATTGGCATGTGACACTTGACTATGCATGCCCAGGGTTTCAAGGACAGTTCTGACCTGACATTTTGGATTGCAGACACACTTTGAACTTTGGACACTGTGTATTGGTTCCCATGTGCGCAACAGGGTCTTACATTGTTGCTGTATGTTGTACATTCCTCATATGTTGTGTTTTGGCCATGTGTGTGACATGGACCACAGGAAACGCTCATCTGTTTTGTTCACCAAAAGCATATGGACATGCGCATGGCATAGGGGGAGCAATGTGGAGGTTCTGTTGTCCATGTCCGCTTACTTTCCGCTTTGACATGGTACAGTGTTTGCCATTACAACACTTTGCTGCACACCACCAGCTTAGAATGATGTTGTCACTCACCAAGAGTGTTTCAGTGCATGTGTGGCATCACTGTATCGTGTTGATACGTACATGGTGCACGTGCATATGACTGACCTTGTTGGGGAGACACAGCATGTGGCAATATGGCTTCTGTGTGCTTTACTGTACAATGTTTGGCGTCACTTACCATCTGTGTATGCTGGTTTTGGGTTTGCTTACTGTACAGACGTGACGCTAAACATGAATTGGGGAACCTTGCATTGCATGTCTGCACACTCCTATTTATCCTCTGGGGTAGGGACAATCACATTGCACCATTATATGTGGACTGTAGCAGTGTGAGTGTCCATTGTCTTCCTTCAATTGTGTATTCCATGTGCCGTGATATGTGTACAGACACTGTATCCACAACAACCAGTGCAAGGGAACCTTCTGCATAGCTTTATCTCTGCATGTGTCTGCAGGTTGTTTCTTTGTATTGGTTTCTGTGTGCATGTGCCTTTGCTACCTGTTGGCATATCCTCATTGTGCATTTGACCATAGTTTATGGTTACATTGTTGCAGCTTTGAATCCTACATGAGGTATTATGTGGCAGCTGTAACATATATTTCCACATGTGTTTTTAAACTTTAAACATTTTAATGACTATGCTGTTTTCATTTGTGTGTTTCCTGTGTTTCCGTATAGATATGTTTGAAGGTACAGATCATGATTGCTGTGTGCTGTGCCCTCATCATGCACCGCCTACTGTCTACATGCTCTCATATGTAAGTGACGCATTTGAGGCATGCAGCTGCATGTAGTGTGTGGGGGCCAAATATATACTGCCCACCATGCACCTGATGCACATTATCTCTCCTGCCCCTCATTTGTAGACGTGCCAGTGACCTTTACGTAGGATGTGGGTTGTTGCCCTGCTAAATGTTTCTTTTTTCTTTCACCTGGGATCTACTCACCTGGGTATTATGATGGCGGTATCTACACTATCGGTGACGAATAACCAAAATAAAGATATGTGTTTGACATACTTTTGTCTTGGCTGCTGCTTGCTCACACTGACACTTGTATTTGATGCTTTTCTGGTCATATCCATGGCCCACCTGTGCTCACATACTTGTATGGTGCCAGCTGTCTATCTTCCAGGCGTTTACCACATCACTGGATGTTGCAGGTTCCCATAGACACCCTCCCTTTGGGGTACTATTCTGGGATTATGGCCATGGTGGTTGTTTGGGGTAGTGGTTACAGACATGTGTTCAAACACCATAGGTTGCAGGTTTGATCCCCACATGGGTTTTTAGGTAACATTATTCTGTTGTGTTAACCTGACCATTTGGAACCTGCAGCTTCCTCACCTATGCATACACACTTCCATCTCTTCACTGCACACGAACGTGTGCCCTCTGTTCAGCCTATCCATGACATATTAGCTGTTACATGTGTCTCTTACTTTATGGGGTTTACATGGCAGTCTGCTTGGGGGATTGGCATTGCTGCAGTTCAGCTGGTCTGTTGCATGCCTGTTTGCAGGTTCGCTTCTGTCTTGTTGTGTTCCATATTTTCCACTGCTCCACCAGGCATCCGCTCCTGCCCTTTGGCTCCAGTTGAGTTCCTCTTTTGCATGCTGTCTCCACTGCACAGCATTTGCTTGTGTGTGTGCATCTAGGGATATTTGGGTGCTTTCCCAATTACAGACTGTGATCTGATCTGTGCACACCATATCTGCATGAGCATTTGATCATGGTTACTGTTGGAGGTTTGCCTATCATGGCAGCCAGCAGGCTTGTAGTGTGGTGCCCTGCAGTATTCTTGTATGCAGCCTTTGCTATTGAGCTCATATTGGTAGTGTGGCCTACCGGTTAGTGCATTGACACTTGTGCTGATGGTCATAGGTTTGGTTCCTCTCTGTTCTGTTTGTTTTTTTTGCCTGTGCTGCCCAACTACTTTTGATTCCTGTGACAGCCGTATCTGTGCTGATCTGTGTTGTTAGCACATCGTACCTTTCTCACAGTTGTGAACCATCCTTCTGTCCGTCTATGTGTGTCTGCTAGCTGTGTGCCATCCTACCCTGATGTGCATGCTGCTACCCCACGTCCTGCACTCCTACACATTCCTGCATTGCAGCTCTCCCTGGTTGCCTCTCCTGTGTGTGCTCTGCATAACACTGCTACTCCACTGTCATCCTGACATTCCACCTATCCTGCCACTTCTCCCTCCTGTGCTGCACACATCTTCTCATCCTCTGCCACACACTGTCATTGTTGCATGGTACATTACCATCGCTCTGTGCATAGCTACAGCTGCCCCCGATATGTTTGTCCCTTTTTCCAGCTGCCACATGGGCTGGAGGCTGATTTGTCCGGTCCATCAGCTCTGATCTGTGTCCTTCCGTTACTTATGCATTGTCTTTCCTTGCTGCTCTGTGCAGTGCTTGGGTTACATGTGTGTTTGGCATATACCTCTCTTGCAGTTCAAATTTGGGGACCTTACTGCTCTTGGCCAACATTTTTGGGTCCACCTATACATGCTTGGGGCATCTTATGCCACACCTTCGCTTCAGGCAACTTATGGGGTGCCTACTATGGTGCCTTGGGAGTTGGCAACCTTTCAACATGGTCTCTGGGGCACATTATAACCCGCCTTCGCTGACATGGTTGTTTAGGATGTGCCTTCTGGTGCACCCTAACAGGTGCATTAATTTATGGCACTAGGGTGCAGTTCTTTTTAGATGGCAGCACAGATTATTGTACAGTTGCAAGCAGAAAAAGGAATTACCTCTGCCAACCTTATGCATTAGGTGCACTGGGAACTTGAACTCATGACCCCTGTACCATCAGTCAGTGTATTGACCATTGTGCTACACTACTGTTGCTGTTTGCATGTCAGTGAGCCTACTTGAGATTTCCATGGGTTAACATGCGCAGTGCTGCCATCAAAAACAGTGCTGTAACCTTGCGGTGCCTCATAGGGCACCCTATAAAGCACCTTATAAGGCATCCTATAGGCAACATTAAAGGTTGCCTTGGCGGACAGTGCACTTTCTAATATGCCCTCTGGAGTGCCTTATAGGGCGCCTTATGTGGCACCTTATGTTACGGCACTTTGAGGGTGTGTTTGCTGGCAGCACAGATTTAAATTAAACTGGAAAATGCCTCAGACAGCACTGGGTAAAAGTATTCTTATTTATCAGGCCCACTCAGGAATTTAATTCATAACCCCTATACCATCAGTCAGTGTATTAACCATTGTACTACACCTCTATTGCTATGTTTGCAGGTCAGCGCTCCTTCGTAGGAGTAACGCGTGTTGACGCGCGCTGCTCCCTTTCTCGGGCGCTCATGTGCACAGCGCACATTAGCGCGCGATAACGCATGCTTGCTATGTTTAGACCGGAACGCCCACTCCTTTTATGGCATCCTGCACACTAACGCCGGGCGCACGTTAAGACGGTTTAGTAAACATACCCCTTGGACTTGTTTGAAAAATACAACAGTTTGAATCGGATATTTGGCCACTTTAAGCCTGGTTCTGTGGCTACTTTGTGGTTTTAATGCTTTTTGATCTATATATTTGTCAGCTGATGGGCGCACTTTTTAAAATCTCTTTTTTGATAAATTTCTAATTTAGTTATATTTAAAATTAATTATATTTAAAATTACAAATTCTAAAAATTGAAGTATATTTAAATAAAGGTACCCATTATCTGGACATTGGTTGGACTGATGATGAAATTATGAGCATTCCCAGCATTGTGGCTGTCTAGGCTCTCTTGCTGAAATAGTTTTTTTTAGTGCCATCAAGTCAGCATTGACTCCTAGCGACCCAGCTACCTCTGTGTTTACTTGGCAATGTATCACTGGAATTAGATTGCCAGCCTTTTCTTCCAAGGCAATGGAGGGTAAAGTGATTTGCCCAAGGTCACAAGGAGTGCCAGTGAGACTTGAACCATTGAGCTTTTGGGTACTAGGCAATTGCTTTAACCATTAGGGTACTCCTCCATTATCTGGAAGTATTATCTGCTCTTAATTTTGAGGTCCTATAATTTAAAAAAAGGAGTCAGGATTCTTCTGGTTTTGTTTTAGATTATAATCCTTGTATAATATACTTCTTCCTGCTATCAATTTATTTATGTCATCTGTACAGAACGGTATCAAAGGCTTTACTGAAATCTAAGTACACCACATCTAGAGCTCTCCCTCTGTCCAATTCTCTGGTTGCCCAGTCAAAGAAATTAAGTAGATTTGTCTAACAAGACCTACTTCTGGTAAAACAATGCTACCTTGGATCCTGAAATCCATTGGATACCAGAAGCCTCACTATCCTCTGTTTTATTAGCATTTCCATTAATTTACCTGCCACAGAGGTCAGACTATCTGGCCTATAGTTCCTAACCTCATCCTTACTTCCATTTTTGTGTAAAGGGACCAAATGTGCCCTTCTCCAGTCCTCTGGGGTCACTTCCTACTCGAAAGAAGCATTAAAAAGGTCAGAAAGTGGAGCCACTAGAACTTTCCCAAGTTCCTTCAATACTCTCTGATGTATTACATCTGGCCCCATCACTTTATTTCCTTTAGTTTAGCTAGTTCCTCATGAACAGTATCTTCTGAAAATTATTCAAGATCCTCTTCACTACTGTTCCAATTTGTGGATGTTTTCTGAGGTCTTGCTCCTGGCCCTTGTTAAGCAATTCTGAGGCCCTGCTCCTGGCCCTTGTTAAGCAATTCTGTATTGTCCTAGTCAACTACTATACAGTATATTTCTCCTCTTCACTCTTGAGTCTTACAATACCACTTTTGCACTTCCTCCTCTCACTAACATAGCTGAAAAATGTCTCCCCCCCCCCCCCCCCCATTTTACTGCATGGGCTATGTTTTCCTTCTACTTGAATTTTGCTTTCCTGACTACTTTCCTAGCTTCTCTAAGTTTTTCCAAATATTGATGTTTGTCTTCCTCTTTCTGTGATCTCTTGTATTTTATGAAGGCCACCCTCCTTTTTTCACGTTTTCAGCTACTTCTTTCGAGACCCATAGCTGGGTAAAGTAATGCTCCACAAAAATAACTGAAATACCATTACATTTATAAAGATTTTCTCCTCAAAACATTTTAGCTAGTTTTCACATTTATTTTATACATCATATATCTTTGATCAGATCTGAACATATTCCAGTCTTATATACATATACTCAAAACACTCAAAAACTAAAAACACGGTTATGCAACTCTCAAAAATCCACATTGAAGCTAGAGCTAAAGCTGAAAAAGTTGAAACAAGATGGCATCCTTCTTCCTGTAGAGTTGGCAATTAATGAGTCTTGAATTAGTGCAGCAGAGTAACAGGTCCAAAATAAGTCTGTCCAAGCCAAAAAAGTATTGCTTTTACTAGTAGAGCTGGGAATAGATGAGTCATAAATTAATGCAGCAAAACAGCATTTCCAAAGCAGAGTTTATCCCAACACAGATTGTATATCAAAACTCTGTGCTTCACCAGCCAAATGGAGGCATTAAGGGAAATATACAAATTCCCAGCTGGTAGTAGTAAATCAATTAAAATCTCAGTCTGCCTTATAAATATTAAGGCATTCTAAGTCATAGAAAACACAAGGAATACACAAAAATATTTAAAAGAGCAATACTTAGAACAAAGCTGTGGTGTCCTTTTCTCTGTGTTGGGAGTTTGCTTTTTGAACCTCTTTGTAAATATTAATATTTACTTCTTCCACTGGGTAGACTTGTTTTGAAACTGTTATTTTGCTGGACCAATTCAAGACATTAATCGCCACCTCTACTGGACAGAGGAAGATATTTTTTCTTTTTTTTAAAGATGGCGTCCGCTTCTATGTGAATTTTTGAGGGTGGCTTAATCCCCTTTTTAATGTTTGAGTGGTTTAAATATATGCATGCATTTAAAACATTTTGTTATGTTTAGATCTGATTAAAAAATATGAAATGTGAAAACTAGTTAAAATGTTTTGAAGAAAGTCTTTATAAACTTAATGACATTCCACTTTTTTGTGCAGCATTATTATAGCCAGTATGGCAACACAGAATTCCCTACACGCTTTAAGAAAAGTGGAAGGAAGTCCAAAAAATTGCCAGCATGGTTTAAAGCTGAGGTCAGAGAGGCTGTTGTTGCCAAAAAAGCATCTTTCAAGAAATGGAAAAAAGAGCCAAATGATGAAACCTGGAAACAGCACAAGCACTGGCAAGTCAAATGCAAGGCATTGATAAGGCAGGCAAAGAGAGAATTTGAGAAGAAGCTTGCTGCGGAAGCAAAAACGCGAAATAAAGACCTTTTCAAGTACATTCGTAGCAAAAAACCCGTGAGAGAGTCAGTTGGTCCATTAGATGATAAAGGGGTTAAAGGAGCACTAAGAGGCGACAAGGCGATAGCGGAGAGACTGAATGAATTCTTTGCTTCGGTCTTTACTGAGGAAGATGTAGGGATGTTACCCACGACTGAAGTGGTATTTAAAGGTGTGGAAGAATTGAAGGAAATATCGATACATCGGGAAGATGTCCTACAACTATTAGATAAACTGAAGAGTAGCAAATCACCTGGGCCGGATGGTATACATCCAAGGGTGTTGAAAGAACTGAAATTTGAGATTGCAGACCTGCTATCAGTAATCTGTGAACTATCATTAAAATCATCTCTAATACCTGAGGATTGGAGGATCGCCAATGTAACACCAATTTTTAAAAAGGGTTCGAGGGGTGGTCCGGGAAACTACAGACCGGTGAGCCTGACATCAGTACCGGGAAAAATGGTAGAAACCATCATAAAGAATAAAATTACTCAGCATATAGATAGTCATGACCTAATGGGAGACAGCCAACATGGCTTTAGACAAGGAAGATCTTGTCTTACTAATCTGTTATGTTTTTTTGAAGGAGTGAATAAACAGGTGGACAAAGGTGAGTCGGTTGATATTGTGTATCTGGACTTTCAGAAAGCCTTTGACAAGGTCCCTCATGAGAGACTTTTGGCAAAACTAAAGAGTCATGGGATAGGAGGCAGTGTACTACTGTGGATCAGGAACTGGTTAAAAGATAGAAAGCAGAGGGTAGGGCTAAATGGCCAATTTTCCCAATGGAGAAAGGTGAATAGTGGTGTACCCCAGGGATCTGTGCTGGGTCCGCTGCTTTTTGACATATTCATAAATGACCTGGAAAGTGGAATAACGAGTGAGGTTATCAAATTTGCTGATAACACAAAACTATTTAAAGTTGTTAAAACCCAGGAGGATTGTGGAAAATTGCAAGAGGATCTTGATAAATTGGAAGACTGGGCATCAAAATGGCAGATGAAATTTAATGTGGAGAAGTGCAAGGTTATGCACCTAGGGAAGAACAACCCAAACTATGGTTACACGATGCAAGGTTCCACATTAGGAACCACCACCCAAAAAAAAGATTTAGGCGTCCTTGTGGATACCATGTTAAAACCCTCGGCCCAGTGTGCAGCGGCGGCCAAGAGAGCAAATAGAATGCTAGGTATGATAAGGAAAGGAATGGAAAATAAAACAAAAGATATTATAATGCCTCTATATCGTTCCATGGTGAGACCGCACCTTGAATATTGTGTGCAATTCTGGTCGCCATATCTTAAAAAGGATATAGCAATTTTAGAAAAGGTTCAGAGAAGAGCCACCAAAATGGTAAAGGGGATGGAAGGCTACTCCTATGAAGAAAGGCTAAAAAGGTTGGGGCTCTTTAACCTGGAAAAGAGACGGCTGAGGGGAGATATGATAGAAGTCTATAAATTAATGAACGGAGTGGAACGGGTAAACGTAGATCGATTGTTTACCTTATCAGAATATAGAAAGACTAGGGGACATGCAATGAAGCTACAGGGTAAACTATTTAAGACTAATAAAAGAAAATATTTTTTCACTCAACGTGTAATCAAACTCTGGAATTTGTTACCGGAGGATGTAGTAAAGGCTGTTAGTGTAGCTGGGTTTTTAAAAAAAGGTTTGGACAAGTTCCTGGAGGAAAGGTCCATAAACCATTATTAAGAAGGGACCCAGGATATCAATGCTTGAACCAATACAAGCATTGTGGAACCTGTGTCCCTTGGGGAAACTGCTAGGTACGTATGACCTAGATTGGCCACTGTTGGAAACAGAATACTGGGCTTGATGGACCTTGGTCTGACCCAGTATGGCATATCTTATGTTCTTATGTTCTTATACACTGTGGAAATGATAGTACTCTTCTTCATCTCCCCCAATTTCTAGCTGAAAGAGAGTGACCCCCATTTCCCAAATCTTCAAACCCATTCAGAAAGGTCCATAACCATCCTCTAAGTGGTCTCTGGGCTTTGGTGAAGAGTCATGGGCTAAAAAACAGCCATAATGCTTTCATATGAGGTGGATGGAGATCAGATTCATTTCTGGACGTGCTGGGGGGATCTAAGATTGCTAACAAATTTTCCTTGAAACTGAAAATTATTTACCAAGATCGTGAATGTACTGCAAACCCTAAGGTTACTAATGACAGAAATTAAAGTGAAGGTGGCTTCCTTTACAGTGCAATTCTCTTCATTGTAGAGGGAAGTAAATGGAATAGCAAAGTGGTTCCCAGCCTGTGGTCTGTGGACCCTTGGGGTCAGTATGACAATTACAGGGGCTCAACAGGATATTGAATGAAGAAAAAATAAGAAAGAAGCTAGTGGAGATTGATTGGAGAGAACAGAGAGAATAGTATACAGAATAACATCTAGAACTACAGACATAAAGACAGAAGGAAAGAAAATTAGCAGGTAAGCCAAATTTTTCCTTTGTTATTGTCCACTAGACTAGTATTAAATTGCAACAGTGTTGAACAGCAGTGGATCTTTAGATTAGATTCTGTCACCCCAAAGGGTTTGAATATGGAAGTTGATTGGATTGGTTTTTGAGCCTTTGCTCTCTCTTTCTTCCTGGGATGTTTGTATCTTTATTGCTCTCATCCTTGGTTGGCTGAGCAGCTAACGTGTTCTTGTTCACGTCAGACGCCGGTTTTCTTAGGATTCTCCATGATATGTGCCCCAGCTGTGCATTTTGTCACTAGCGGTGGCGTGAAGAAACTTGAAGCAGGGTCTGGGAAATGTGCTGATCCGAAACGCAGGACTGTGTCGTTTCACCTCCGAACTGGCTGATGTTCCTATTGCGCTGTGCTGGGGATTTGAGCTAAGTACTTCTTGCTTTAGAATTGTGCTTTTGAGCAGTTTAAGTGTTATACTGCATTTGATTAAAAGGACACAGACCTCCAGTTAAGATGTTCTTGCCTGGAGGCATTTTGTCCGACAAAAAAAAATATTTTCGGAGGTTTCTTATTCTGAACCTGCCTTTCGTTTTGATTTGTGGAACAGCAACTGTGAGCCACCTGCTCCTGACAATGCACTCCCAACTGCTCAGACTAGCATCCCCCTTCTCTACCAATCAAATGGTGGCTTCAAGAACCATGCCCCTTTCCAGACTATAAGAACACAATCACTAATTCAGACTGTTGTTCACCAACAGAGTCCACGGCAGATGAGCTTTGTAAGACTGGGTCTGCACCGACCAGCAGCTCAAAAGTAAATGCTGCAGTGGACTCATATGGGATCAAGCTCAAGGGCCCAAATTGTGTGTTGCTGCCATGGATCCAAGAACCTGCATATAATCCCAAGCTCATGGTGACCTCCTCTGTTCAGGAAGAAAAAACCTTTCTTCCCTGAGTATTGAAGCGGGCTCCAAGATAATTGA
This sequence comes from Ichthyophis bannanicus, assembly GCA_033557465.1. Lineage (NCBI taxonomy): Eukaryota > Metazoa > Chordata > Amphibia > Gymnophiona > Ichthyophiidae > Ichthyophis > Ichthyophis bannanicus. The sequence goes on from CM066032.1 coordinate 8,384,322, forward strand.
TGTACTGAGAAGGCTCCAACTTTCTCTTATTGAAGTTCATGACAAATCCCAGTGACTGCAACATCTCAGCTACTTCATTCTGAAAAGTCAATTGTTGAGATACTGATGCACTAAAACATCATCTTTCCAGAAGGTTGAGAAGGTCCAGGGAGTTGTTGCCAGACCAAAAGGCAAAGCTTGAAACTCAAAGTGCTGAGGTAATTACAACACATGTTTACTAAAGTGCACTAATGGTTAGCACACATTTTAACATGAATTAACTGTTAGTGAGAACCTGCAGTAACTGCTACTGAGTGATAGCTAGTGTGTGGGACAGCACTATACACTAGCTGTCACTACTGCCGATAGTGCAGCTGCAGTTAATGCTACCTCAAGAGGTGGCACTAAGTGTGGCTGCACTATCGGCAGTCCAGTAGTGCAGCTGCTGCCTATTACCAAAAAGGAAAAAGCACAGGTGCCACAGCAGCACTCCCCTTCCCCCCCCCCCCCCGCTCATCACGGATCTCTGCAGTCACAACCTTCCCCAGCACTGATGTTCCCCCAATCACAACCCCTCCCCCCATTCACAAACCTCCATGACAGGTACCATCCCAAACCCTATGACCTCTCCCCAAGTGAAACCCCCACAAACAGTTCTCCTCTCTCCCCAAGAGAAACCTAACCCAGCCTATCAACTCCAATACTTCCCCTGACCCTCCCCCCTGGACCTTAGCTGGGGCATTCCTGGTAGTCTAGTGGTCATCGGGTCAGGATCAGTTCCCCTCCACTTCTCCCCTGGCTGAGGAGGCTGTTAAAATGCCTGTGGTAACCACATGTGCACTCCGTTTAAAGTTTATAAATCATGACTGACCATTCTCTACATCAGCTTTTCACGTCCTTCCCACATCTCACATTTAAGGTTCTACTAACCACATTTAAGGCTATAATCAACATAGCGCCCCCATCAATCTCCATGCTCATCTCCCAACCCACGAACAACAGATCCAAGAGGCTGCATCACACTAATACACTCATAACCCCAAAAGATTCCACAAAATGGGCACAATCCACCAACAAACGAGCATTTGTGTCCTACGCACCCAGTTCATGGAACAACCTCCCACATAATATCAGAGCAATTAAGGACATCACTCAATTTAGAAAAGCCCTCAAAGCACCACTTGTTCATCACACACTTTCATAATGCTCCATTTCCCCCAGCGCATCACAAACACCACCCCACAACCTGATAAATAAAAGCTTACTCTAGTTAAGTGAGAGAAAGTAGTCCGTAATTGGAATGCACACTTATTCTCAATCCCTTCTCCCCTGTGTAACATTATCGTAACATCAGTATGTAATTCGTACATAGTTTTCCCTGTTCTCTCTCCAAGTTGTTCTCCCTGTTCGATGTAAACTCGAGAATGCCTTGTGGCCCTCGAATCGTTTTGTTAATTGTAAACCGCGCTGACGATAAAGAGCACGGTATAAAAGAAATGTTAAATAAAAATAAAATAAATAAATCTCACATCTGAGAAAATCTATTAAAGCCTTATCCAGCCTGCAAATGTAAAATTACATATAAAGGCAAAATTGTAGTCTCTCCAGGAGGCAAAATGGTGGAATATGATCTTCAGACACTTTAGAAGACAGGGAGCAGAGGTTGTGGAGTTAACCTGACCTCTGTATTTCTCAAAAGGGGAGCATGTGTATTTTAATAACTAAAGGCCATAGGAAGGCCATCTGATTCCATGTCATAAAGAACAGGCTAGTCAAGACCAGGTGTCTCCCATTTTTCTAAAGCTAATTACACAGATGGTGTGTAGTTAGATTTAATTGAATATTTTCATTTCATTTTTATTATTCATAACCCGCCTATTCTATAATTACTAGGCAGTTCACAGCAACACATGATTGTATCACATATTTCTTTTATTTATTCATCAGTTTTTTCTCGCTTCCTTGTTATATTTTGAGATGAGATACAGTAACATGCGTATTAACATACAGTACATACTGTAGATACATAAAACACAAAAACATTTGAAGTGGCATTTTAGAAAGCACATCCAAGTCAAATTGAGGACATCCAGGGCAGAACATGCTGAGAAATGCCAGGGATGTCTATGTCTATATCCAGTTTTAGAAATATAGACATCCCCAACGTAGACTTCTTCACCTCCTTAAGAAAGTGTGGGGCAAGGACGTACATCTCATGCAACCTAGCATAAGCAGACATCCATCAGCAAAGCAAAATGAAAACACAAGCCTTATTCCTGTCAGTGTTCATTATTGGTATTGAAAATATAGCGACATAAGTGGACCTCCTTCTCCACGCCCTCCAGATGTCTGTCTGACAAAATGAGCACATTTCTGATGCCTATTCAGGTATAAACTTTGACGTGGTTCGGGACATCCAGGATGATTGTGATATTGAGTGAGGATGTCCAAGTTTTGACAACACCCCAAATATGCTTACTCTACGCCCCTTTTCAGACTTGTATGTCCTCACTCCAGGGATGTCCACAGAGCTGGCTTCTAAAATGGTTCTGGGGATGTTGCAATGCTTTGGAGGTCTCCATGCCCATTTTCAGACATCCAAAGCATAAATAGGGCTTCTAAAAATAACATAGAAACATGGAAACATAGAGAAATGATGACAGAAAAAGACCACATGGCCTGTCTAGTCTGTCCTTCCATATCAACAACTACAACAGTCCTCTTTTTTCCTTTGGAGAACCTCTGTGTTTGTCCCATGCTTTTTTGAATTCAGATACTGTACTCATCTCTACCACCTCCACTGGGAGAATATTCCACGGATCCACCACTCTTTCCATAAAGAAATATTTCCACATATCACTGCTGAATCTATCCCATTTCACCCCCATCCCATGTCCCCTCGGAGCAGAACTTGTTTCAATCGAAAGAGGCTCTCCCCCTGTACATTTATGCCACGGAGGTATTTAAACGTTTCAATCATATCACCTCTATCCCGCCTTTCCTCTAAGGTGTATATATTATGATACTTAAGTCTGTCCTCATATGCTTTATAAAATAACCATTTTAGTAGCACCCTCTGTAGTGACTCCATCCTGTTTATATCCTTTTGACGGTGTGGTCTCCAGAATTGCACAATATACTCCAAATGAGGTTGCACCAAAGACTTATACAGAGGCACTATCACCTCCTTTTTCCTGCTAGTTATTCCTCTCCGTATGCACCCAAGCATCCTTCTAGCTTTTGCTAGCATATAGCTATACACTGACCGAAAATTATACGAGCAGCAAGTTTATACATCATCTTAAGAATTATGTTGTTGTTGTTAAGTGCCATCAAGTCGATGTTGACTCATGGTGTAACCCTCTGGATAGTTGTCCTAAACTATGTTTGGTGTTCAGTCAGGTATATGCTATCCTGAACAGATGCATCTTCCATTTTTTAGAAAACTCATGCCTATTGGATTCTAAGCAAGGCTTATATAGCAGGATATTCCATAAAGACTGTGCATAAAGTGAAAACACCCTGGCCTGATTTGTCTGAAGTTTTGTTTGGGTTGCGATGGGAAGAACACATGTTCACTCCATCCGTGACGCATAATAAAAAATAAAATAATAAAACCCTGCATTAATTCAAAGCATCACTATAAAATAATGATTTGAATTTCTTCTAAAATGTGAGATAGATTCCTGATGCCAGGGCCGGCCCTAGGCATGTTTGGCTGTGTTTCCAGCACATTACCTCACTCCCACCACAGGCCCCATCGCTCAGTGCAGGCCCTAGTGGGGAAACAGTGTCTTACATCTGGGGTATCCTGGGCAAAATGTCCAAAAAATCTTCAGGGATGTTTTCATGTTTGGCCAATTTTGGAAACATGGATGCCCCCGAAATGGACAGACGCACTGGCTGCTACATAGACATCCTCACTTGAAAAGCCAGAGCCGGGGACATCTATCCTATGCTGAATGCAAGCTCTTTGTGGATGCCAGGATCAGTGTTGGCCCATCTACTAGATAGACTAGGTGACAGACCCTGGTGGGCGGCACACCGGGAATTTGTTAAGTGGTGGATTTGTGTCACCACTTTGGTGCCTGCGGCAGGCCATGACTTTCAACATGAAAACCATGGCCTTCCTCTCCTGCCCCCTCCAGTGCAACTTCCTGTAGGAGAGGGACAGGAGCGGCAGGCTATGTATGCCATAGCACATGGCCTGCAGGGGGCACCAAAGTGGCAGCACAAAGCCACCAATTACAAATGTTGTGCCATTGCTGCCACCACTGCCCATCCCTGCAAGATGAAAAGATAGAATCGGGGGGAGCAGTAGCAGCGGTGGCGTGGGGGAGGAGTGGAAGGGCTTCTGCCTGGGGCAGCAGAAACCCTTGGGTCAGTCCTGGCGGGGATGTGCATCAGTGTGTGAAACTGGAATCAAGGGTACTACTTTCCCTGCTGTTTTCGTTATCATCAGTAAAAATATAAGGGTAGCAGAGTGCTTTCACCTGGCCATGACTAACTTCCCCACTAGTTGTGAGGGGAAGTTAGACAGGGAAGGGGAAGGGGCGGCTCAGGCACGGATTCTGGGCAGTCGCAAGCCCTGGACATACAGGGCCAATTCTATTGTCGGCCCTGTACGTCCAGGGCTGGCGACTTATACAGGGAAGTTATTCCACCTCAAAGGTTGAATAATTTCCTTGTATGTCATTTTGCAGCGGGACCAGGGCTTGCAGTGAACAGGGGGGGGGGGGGGCCTGAAGGCAGTCCCTGCAGCCCGATCCAGGCCTTTGGAGGCTGGATCGGGGGTCAGGCTGCGGGAAATGAGGTCCTGCAGTCCAGCGGCTGGCATCACGGCTCTTCAATGGAGCTGCGGTGCCATGGCAACATGACACCATGGGGCTGTGTCTCCATTGAGGAGCCTTGACTGAGTTAGCTGGGGACAGTCCTGCACATACAGGCTGGACTGAATCGTAGTCCCGGCCTGCACATGCAGGACTGTTCACGATTCTGATCCCATGGGACTAGATGTGCCCCACGGGATCAGAATCACGGTCCCCTCTGTACGTTCGGTTCAGACCGGATGCACAGAAGGGATCAACGTCCGGAACGGAATCAGGCCCTAAGTGTCTGGATGGCAGAGCGCGAGCTTTTCCAATGCTTATTTGTGCCCTAGAGCAGGTATAAAATTGGACCTGGCTCAGGATATGCAGGGTGCTTTTGAAATCCAGTGAGAATGTCTAAGTACTTTGGAATACTCTGGACATGTCTACACCATGCCCCCGTTCAGCTTTGGACCTCCTTGTGCCAGGGACATCCTTAGAAGTGCTTTCTAAAATGGCTCCAGGAACATCTCCGTGCTTTGGACGTCTGTATGCCTGTTTCCAGATGTCCAAAATACAAATAGGGCTTTCAAAATACCCCCCCTCCCATTCCTCAACTTCTTCTTTCCATATCCTAAGAATAGCATCAGTGCTACCATCATCTGGAATCAGTGGGCAGCTTAGTAACTTGGATTGTAAAGCTCTTAAATCAAACGTTTTCTGCTGATACACAATATTAGGAGCATTAGCTGATGTTATAGAAGAGAAATAAAATTCAAATGGTATTAACTGATGATCCGTCCATAACATCTGCACATTTTAAATTTTATCAACCTATAATCCATGTGAATTCCTTGGAAATATAAAACAGTCATTAATATGGCCCTTTTTATGCATCCACATACTTAATTATTTAAGTATGGCCGAGTATCTAGACAGCATGTTACGAACTGTCTTCTCATGCCTGGAAATGTCATCTGCCTTTTGCCTGCTAGTTTCTCTCCTCTTGCCAGTCGACTGCTGACAGTATTATTGGGACCACAGTCGTCTTGCTGACATTTTCAGTGAGATAAATTGAAATATTTAACTACCAGATTTTTTATAGTCTACCAGTTTTCAATATTTACTACTAGACCTGTTATAATTTAATATGTGCAGGACAGAGTCTTACCTCCACTATGGGGATAAAATCCCTGACTTCCCAATGGGGCTATTATAACATGGACCACCTGATAATGTCGGCTTACGCCCACATCTCTTAACCAAGAAAAACTATTTTTTTCCAATAGTGGTGCAGCTTTACTACAATTACCACAACAGGTAGTGCAGACCTGCACTAACTATTGGGCGCATGCTGGGCATGTCCTGCAGAGGTTCCAGGGAGCTGCATCTCACTTCAAGAACTGACCAGCACAGCTAATGTGGGTGCACCTACTGTCAGCCATTGAGGATGCAGTACGTGCACCTGCACTAACGGCAACAATCATGGTTAATGCATGCCAATGATGGCCACACTAACCGCAATTTGCTGTTAATGCCTACACTGTGCCCCAACCTACACGGTCACCACCCCTTTCTGCACTAACATTTAGTGCAGGATGTTTACTGTGCTGACCCATACGGTCAGCATGGTGTGCTTTGGAAATGGAAACCCTACGCTAATGATTAGCGCACTTTAATAAACAAGCCCCACCAATATGTCATAATGTAGGTTAAAGTACAGCTCATTAATGCAAGATCTATTAAGAGAAAAATGAATCTGTTTTATGATTTGTAATCTTGAAATTTGCTGTATCACAGAAACTTGGTTTGAGGAAATCAATATTGCCCTTTTTCCCCCATGTTCCCCTGGGCTCATCAACAAATGAGAAGAAAGGAAAAAGGGGGAGGTATGTCAATGTAAAAAGTCATTGGGGTATGTTTACAAAGCAACGGTAGTGGCCTCCGTGCGATAGCGGAGCCACAGCTCCCACTGATGGGGCCGTAGCCCCGATAAGGCACGGAGGCCGTCACCACTGCTTTGTAAATATATACCTTTGTATCTCAATTACTGGATTTAGATCAAGCAACAGCCTCAATGTTGATACTACTTGGCCTGTCAGCAGCATTAAGAACATAAGAACATAAGAACATAAGACATGCCATACTGGGTCAGACCGAGGTCCATCAAACCCAGTATCCTGTTTCCAACAGTGGCCAATCTAGGTCATACGTACCTAGCAATATCCCCAAAAGACACAGGTTCCACAATGCTTGTACTGGGTCAAGCATTGATATCCTGGGTCCCTTTTTAATAGTGGTTTGTGGACCTTTCCTCCAGGAACTTGTCCAAACCTTTTTTAAACCCAGCTATACTAACAGCCCTTACTACATCCTCCGGTAACAGATTCCAGAGTTTGATTACACGTTGAGTGAAAAATATTTTCTCTTATCTGTCTTAAATAGTTTACCCTGTAGCTTCATTACATGTCCCCTAGTCTTTCTATATTCTGATAGCGTAAACAATTGATCCACGTTTATCCGTTCCACTCCATTCATTAATTTATAGACCTCTATCATATCTCCCCTCAGCTGTCTCTTTTCCAGGTTAAAGAGCCCTAACCTTTTTAGCCTCTCTTCATGGGAGTAGCCTTCCATCCCCTTCACCAATTTGGTGGCTCTTCTCTGTACTTTTTCTAATAACGCTATGTCCTTTTTAAGATACGGTGACCAGAATTGCACACAATATTCAAGGTGCGATCGTACCATGGAGCGATACAGAGGCATTATAATATCCTTTCCTTATGATACCTAGCATTCTATTTGCTTTCTTGGCCGCTGCTGCACACTGGGCGGAGGGTTTTAACATGTTATCCACGATGACTCCTAAATCTTTTTCATGGGTGGTGGTTTCTAATGTGGAGCCTTGCATCGTGTAACTATAGTGTGGGTTGTTCTTTCCTAGGTGCATAACTTTGCACTTGTCCACATTAAATTTCATCTACCATTTGGATGCCCAGTCTTCCAATTTATCCAGATCCTCCTGCAGTTTTCCACAATCCTCTTGGGTTTTAACAACTTTAAACAGTTTTGTGTCATCTGCAAATTTGATAACCTCACTAGTTATTCCCTTTTCCAGGTCATTTATGAATATGTCAAAAAGCATCGGACCCAGTACAGATCCCTGGGGTACTCCACTATTCATCTTTTTCCATTGGGAATATTGGCCATTTAGCCCTACCCTCTGCTTTCTATCTTTTAACCAGTTCCCGATCCACAATAGTACACTGCCTCCTATCCCATGACTTTTTAGCTTCGCCAAAAGTCTCTGATGGGGGACCTTGTCAAAAGCTTTCTGAAAGTCCAGATACACTATATCAACCGACTCACCTTTGTCTACCTGTTTATGCACACCTTCAAAAAAACATATCAGATTAGTAAGACAAGATCTTCCTTGTCTAAAGCCATGTTGGCTGTCTCCCATTAGGCCATGACTATCTACATGCTGTGTAATTTTGTTCTTTATGATGGTTTCTACCATTTTCCCTGGTACTGACGTCAGGCTCACCGGTCTGTAATTTCCCGGCTCACCCCTGGAACCCTTTTTAAAAATTGGTGTTACGTTGGTGACCCTCCAATCTTCAGGTATTACAGATGATTTTAATGAAAGTTCACAGATTACCAATAGCAGGTCTGCAATCTCATATTTCAGTTCTTTCAACACTCTGGGATGTATACCATCCGGTCCAGGTGATTTGCTACTATTCAGTTTATCAAATAGTTGTAATATATCTTCCCAGTGTAGCGATATTTCTCTCAATTCCTCTCCAGTATCACCTTTAAATACCACTTCAGTCTTGGGTAACATCCCTACATCTTCCTCAGTAAAGACCGAAGCAAAGAATTCATTCAGTCTCTCTGCTATAGCCTTGTCTCCTCTTACTGCCCCTTTTACCCCTCTATCATCTAATGGTCCAATTGACTCTCTCACAGGCCTTTTGCTACGAATGTACTTGAAAAAATCGTTATTTCGTGTTTTTGCTTCCGTAGCAAGTTTCTTCTCAAAATCCCGCTTTGTCTGCCTTATCAATGCTTTGCATTTAACTTGTCAGTGTTTGTGCTGTTTCCAGTTTTCATCATTTGGCTCTTTTTTCCATTTCCTGAAGGTTGCTTTTTTGGCAGCAACAGCCTCTCTGACCTCACCTTTAAAACATGCTGGCAGTTTTTTGGACTTTCTTCCACTTTTCTTAATGCGTGGAATACAGCTGGTCTGGGCTTCGAGGATAGTATTTTTAAATAACACCCAAACTTGCTGTAAGTCTTTAACCTTTGGAACCGCTCCTTTTAGCTTTTTCCTAACTATATTCCTCATTTTATCATAGTCTCCCTTTTGAAAGTTAAAAGGTAGTACTGTGGATTCCTTTACTATCTGTCCTCCACTAATTAAATCAAACATGATCATACTATGATCACTATTGCCAAGTGGTCCCAACACACTTATTTCTTGCACCAGATCTGGCATTCCACTAAGGACTAGGTCCAGTATGGCTTCCCCTCTGGTCGGTTCATGAACCAGCTGCTCCAAGAAGCAGTCATTTATTTCATCTAGAAACTTTATCACTTTAGCTTGTCCGGCTGTGACACTGACCCAGTCGATACCGGGGTAATTGAAATCACCCATTATTACTACTCTGTTGTGACTTTTGTTAGCTTCCTTGATTTCTTTGAGCATTTCATCATCCATTTGTTCATTCTGGCCAGGCGGTCGATAGTATACTCCCACTGCCATCACCTTCCCCTTCATAAATGGAATTTCAATCCATAGAGATTCTACAGCAAATTTTGTTCCCTTTAAAACTTTAATCCTTTCTGACTCAATGCCCTCTCTAACATAGAGCGCAACCCTTCCACCAATTTGATTAGCTCTATCATTACGATATAGTTTGTATCCAGGTATCACAGTGTCCCACTGGTTATCCTCCTTCCACCATGTCTCTGAGAGTGCAATCATATCTAACCTCTCATTTAGTGCTATATATTCTAACTCTCCCATCTTATTGTTTAGACTTCTAGCATTGGCATACAAGCATTTTAGAGACTGTATTTTATTCATATTAATCTGGCTATTGGTAGGCAGGGGTAATTTGGAATCTTTATGCTCTGTCTGCTCCTTACTCAAGGGCATTTGGGCTACTATACTCCCTTTTGGAACCTCACTGCTTTTGGTAGTATCCTTCAAGGATACCTTCGTCCGAACCATGCGCTCCTGGGTGACTGTCGGCTTTCCCCTATTTTCTAGTCTAAAAGCTTCTCTATCTCTTTTTTAAAGGTTAATGCCAGCAGTCTGGTCCCATCCTGATTAAGGTGAAGCCCATCCCTTCGGAAGAGCCCCCCCCTTTCCCCAGAATGTTCCCCAGTTCCTAACAAATCCAAAACCCTCATCCTTGCACCATCGTCTCATCCACGCATTGAGACTCCGGAGCTCTGCCTGTCTTTTGGGTCCTGCATGTGGAACAGGAAGCATTTCGGAGAATGCTATCCTGGAAGTTCTGGATTTCAACTTCCTACCTAAAAGCTTAAATTTAGCCTCCAGAACTTCCCTACAACATTTTCCTATGTCATTGGTACCAACATGTACCAAGACAGCAGACTCCTCCCCAGCACTATCTATGATACTATCTAGCCGGTGCGTGAGGTCCGCTACCTTCGCACCAGGCAGGCATGTTACCAGGCGATCCTCATGTCCACCAGCCACCCAGCTATCTACATTCCTAATGATTGAATCACCAACTATAACAGCTGTCCTGACCTTCCCCTCATGGAGACATGGCCCTGGAGAAACGTCCTCGGTGCGAGAGGGCTTTACATCACCTGGAGGATGGGTCCTAGTTACAGGATCACTTCCTGCCACACCAGGGTGATGCTTTCCTGTCACGTGACCTCTCTCCTCCATGGCAACAGGGATGCTGCCAGACTGGAGGTGGGACTTCAGGACTATATCCCTGTAGGTCTCGTCCATGTACTTCTTTGTCTTTCTTATGTCTTCCAGGTCTGCTATTCTAGCCTCTAGAGAACGGACTCGTTCCCTGAGAGCAAAGAGCTCCTTGCACTTAGTGCATACGTAAGACCTCTCACCAACTGGGAGAAAACCATACATGTGACACTCAATGCAAAAGACCGGAGATTCCCCATCTCGTTGCTGGACTTCTATCTGCATCTTAGTTTACAGCTTGTGTTTAGGTCTTTTAAATTCTGTATATAATAAGGATTGGTGTAGATGCTTATACTAATAAAAGTGTATCTAATACCCCTAATACACCTTGTGTACCTGAAGCTTAATTAACACAGGTACACTAAAAAAAAATTGTTTTAAACTGCCTCTAATGTTTCGATTGATTTTTATGTTTTTTGGTGCGCTGAATCCAAATCTGGTAACCAATTTGCTCCATCACGTACAGATGTTTTGCTACATTGGGTTAGCAGTTTGAGGTGAACGTTTCAGATTGAGTGCGATCGAGATAAAAGTTTCTTGGATGAATTCTTTATACTAATTGTTTAGTAGTTATTCAAATAAGAATAAAGAAAATTGTAACAAGGCAGCACATAAGAATAGAGTAATGTCCACAAAACACACTGTGATGGTAGCAAAATTGTCTGCACTTAAAACAGCCACATACATGTGCACAAACATTGAGCATATAAGAGCGAGGTTAGACACAAAGCAAAGCAAAGAAATGTGCAAAAAATGTTGTACAGGTATGTATGTAAGAATAGAAAACGCAAACCACACCATTGCAATACATGAAGACAAACACCCGATGGTGTGAAAATAAAATTCTAATAAATGAGATCCGACACTGTGGTAATAACTAGCAAAATTTTATTTCAAAGATTAGTAAAAACACGATATTTGTCAACACAGTTTAGATTTTAAAGTCATTCTTGGGTTAATCAATCTCCTGGTGGGCCCGTTTCTTCTTCCCCCGAATGCTTCTCTTGGTGCGCTGCTTGGCGTATTTTTTCATCTGGGGTTTCCCGCAGCAGCAACCAGCAGAAATCAGCCATCATAGTGGTGTTCCATCTTCCTTGGTACCTTCTCTCTGCGTCCTTGATGTCCTGGTGAAACCTTTCACCTTGTTCTTCACTGTACGCCACCAAGTTTTCGGGAAAGTAGTTCACATGGGAGTGCAAGAAATGGACTTTCAGGCTCATGTTACAGCCTTGTTCTTTGAAGGCATTGAGCATCCTGGCAACAATATCCTTATAGTTCTCATCCCGCCTGTTCCCCAAGAATTTGAGAACAACATCCTTGAAGGAATCCCAGGCTTCTTTTTCCTTCTCAGACATCGTTTCAGCGAATGCTCCATCTGAAATGAGTTTCCTTATATCAGGGCCAACAAACACTCCTTCCTTTAGCTTTGCTTCAGAAAGTCGGGGGAACTTTGAGCTAAGGTACCGAAAGCACTCACCATCTTTTGGAAGGGACTTGATGAATTGCTTAATGAGACCCAACTTAATGTGGAGAGGTGGTAATAGAATTTTATCACGAGGTACCAAGCTCTCATGAAGAACATTTTTCTCACCGGGTCTCAAATACTCCCGAATTGGCCAGTCTTTTTCCCCCAGTGTAGGTCGCGGGCCCGGCTATCCCACAAGCAAAGGAAGCAGGGATATTTGGTGAAACCGGATTGCTGCCCTAATAGCATGGATAGAATTTTAAAGTCTCCACAAATCATCCACTTATGCTCATCATAACGAATCTTCTGAAGAATCAGGGCCAAATTCTCGTATTTTTCTTGGAGAATAACAGAGTGAGCAATAGGAACTGAAGCGAATATGTTGCCATTATGAAGAACACCTTTTGTGCTGTCTTTTGACGAATCAATGAACAGCCGCCATTCAGCAGGATCATACTTAAGTTTAAACTTTTCCATCACTCCGTATATATCGTTGCAAAATACCAAATCTTCCTCTTTGTTGAAATACTTCAAAAATTGTGTCTCACGGTTGCGGTACCAATAAAAAGTTGTTCCTGGTGACAATAGATTTTTCTGTTTAAGCCGAGAACCTAGCAGTTGGGCAGCATCTTTAGGGAGTCCTAAATCCCGGACTAAATCATTCAATTCAGCTTGAGAGAAAAGTTCAGGTTTCGGATCTGGTTCAGTTTCAAACTCGGAAGTACTGGACTCATCGGGAAAAGCCATCTGATGAGTCTCATCATGATTAGAACCGTCCACACAAATATGATCCAAAGATTTTGGTGGTTCAGGCACAGGTACTTCGTTGCTATGAGGCATAGGCCTAATTGCTGAGGGAAGGTTGGGGTAACTTATTACGTTCTTATTTTTTAAGTTGTATCCCTTCACAATGCAAGAGCAAAAATAACAGTCACTGCTGTGGTCTCTTTGTTCACGCCACATCATAGGTATTCCGAAACGAAATGCTTGTTTTTTACCTTTCATCCATAAGCGTAGATCTTCCTCACATGTCTTGCACACTTTGTGAGGAGCCCACGGTTTGTCTTGATCGCCTAACTTCAAACCGAAATAGGCGAAATATACTTTTTTAATAAATGCAGAAATGTTCCTCTGCCGCTTTTTCACGGTATATTCCCCACAAATAAAACAAAAACTGTCCGGAGAGTTGACGCAACCTCTGGCTCTGTGAGCCATCACAAATACACAGCACTGCAAACTACAACTGTAGTGAACCACTTCGGAATAAAGCTGGATTACGACTGAGCAAACAAAAGGTAATAATGAACTTGCAAGAAACTGAAATTTGACAGGAACGTTCATGTCGCAACCACCGTGTTTGAGCGAGCGAACGAGGCGAGGTGAACAGGAAAGAACATGCGCCAGCGCGAGTACTGGATTTAGCCCCCCGCCTCCCAATTGTCCTGTTAATGTATAAAATGAATACAAAACACTCTAAAATATCATGAGGGAGTGTTTCTAGTTAGTTAACCATTACAACCTCTATTTTGGGCCAAGAAAATAAACTGCAGTTGGCTAAAAAGAAATTATTTGAACATTCCTTATATGGGTAAGAAATCTAATTTTGCAAGAAAACGTGACGTGATGGAACATTTTGGCTATTTTTCCTGGATTCAGCACCCCAAAATCTATAGGAATCAGTTGCAAAACTGGAGGCAGTTTTTTGGTAGTGTACCTGTGTAATTGATCTCTTAAAATTGAGAAACTCTGAAAGAGATTGTAGTTTCCCAAGGGGAATATGCTTTTTAGAAAACTTAAGGAGTGAATCAGGAAGTTTACAAAGTCATTGGTGAAAGAAATAAAGCTGAAAACAAATTCTTTTAAAAGCTTCCTTCAGGGAAGGAAACTTTGATTCAGAATTTAGCTTTCCTTGAAAGATTTTAATTTTCCGTAGCAAACTAAAACTTACCTGTGGTTAGGGATGTAGAAGGGAATTTTAGAAGGGACATCCAAGTGCAATCTGGGATGTCTAAGCCAGGATGTCTGAAAAAAAAGATGATATATTTATTTATTTATTTTATTTAACCAGTTTTATATCCCACTTTATCCTTCAATCAAAGTGGTTGACAGCACAAAAGGTCTACATTAAATAAGAGGGGTGGGACAACATGACCAACATGCAGACTTTTAGACATTTGGTAGTTATTCCTTCTATTCCTTCTATGCGTGCCGGTGGGGTTTGGCATCCTAGGTTAGGTGTGAAAAGTGTTCTGTGAACAGGAGTGTTTTTAGCGCCTTGCGGAAGTTCTTACTGTCACTTAGTGCTATCAGTTCATCTGGGAAGGGGTTCCAAAGGGCTGGTGCTGTCTGCATGTTGGCGGAAGGGTACAGGTGGTGGAGGGGCCAGTGGCTGCAAGTCACAGCACACAGTGGCCTAGGCCTGTGCAGGCTGGCACAATCCACTGCAACAGACAGGCTCTGTCGGATGTACAGTCATGGACTCCCCAGGGAATACAGCACACCTGTGGCAACACAGTGGTGCAGTGCACACAGACAGTGTGTGCAAGAATAGAAGGTCACAGGTTCAAAGGCCAGCTGGGGCTATTGCCAATCCTGTCCACATATTTTTCCCACAACTAAACCGTGATAGTAAGGACAAACCTTTATTGCTGAGAACATACGCATGGTTCATACGCCTATATTTTACCACACCAAACACAGACACCATAAACAGCCGCATTACCTAGAGCAGAGTCTCCCAAATGCAGTCCTGGAGGGCCCCACACCATTCAGGATCCATGCTGCCTCTAATAAAGATGCCTGTGCTGCATATCTATGCACCATCCCCATGGTATGCTGATGTAGCTCATGCATATTTATGAGGGACAGCATGAAAACCCGAACAGTGGTTGGAACACCAGGACTGGAGTTGGGACACTCTGCCGTAAAGCAGCAGCCAACAGGGCCAGACACACCCACACACAGGCCCCATTGGCCAATGCCTCCTGGAGAGGCACGACATTGGGCCCTGCCTGTATCTCCCAATACTAGCAGTTGCATACCTTAGCAATGCCACCCTACACCTGGGTATATGGTACACAGCTATCAAACGTTGCCCATGATAACTGGCAGATATCAATTCCTACGTTAAGCACATTTTCCTCATTGATCTCCACCATAATAATCATTGTGATGTCTGCGGTGTGCGCTGCAGGTCTGGTCTCTGACAGTGTTTATCACCCTGGGGAGTGACCCCCAACAGTATTGCGTACCATATCCATGCCTGTACTGTGCCCAGGGCTGGTGTGGTGGGTATGGCTGCTGGACTCCTCTATAGTAGCACAATGCTGGCATAGGTGTGGGGGTGGCTGTCTGTCTATCCAGTGTGTGGTGGCTGCAAACACCTTCCACAGCCCACACTGCCAGCAATGTTGCCAGTATTGGGCTGCCAATGTGCATAATGAGGAGCAAGGTACCATGGGTATAGGCCGGACAGGGTGGCCTGGCCAGGGTGCATCTGCACAGGGCATAGGGCACTGACTGGGACATTTTAGTGCCCGGCCACCACCTACACAGACAGGGTGACCTCAGTATGTCCTGCTGAGAGATCACTCTCACCCTGACTGTGCAGTGACCACAGCATGGCTAGGCACCCCCATAGTGCTATATAGTATTTCTCTCATGTGATAGATATGGGTTTCCTTTTGGGGCCCAGTCTCTGATTTATCTGCGTGCTGTGTATGCTGACATCCCAGTTCTGGGTGCATGCATCTCCACTGGGAACATGCACTGTGGACTAACTAGCATGCTGTTTGCAGCTGGTATGTGTCTTGATGGAGCAGCTTGCAGGGTGCAGTGGCTGATGACTTGCTGCAGGAGAATATCAGATAGTGGTGGGGTGCAGCTCACCATATCCAGGCCTAATGTCTCTCTACTATTGTGTTATGGATGTGTATAGAGCTGCATTGACTGCCCTGTGGGATGTCTGTTCCTCAGTGGGACTGGGGTTGATGGTCCCCTCTACTGCCATCTTTGCAGGGAGGTAGAATGTGGATCTATTGATAGGAGACCCTGTTTGCCACCCTCAGCCCTGGAGGAGAGGTTGTGGTACATAGCCCACCTAGGGGTCCATGGGGGCTACACCTGACTGAAACAGACAGAGATATCCAAGGTGTTTGTGCAGAAACTACCTATCTCACACATTAACACTGCTTTGGACCTCCAGCATGGCCCTTTTCAGCCATGGAAGGTGTTGTGGACCTGGTCCTAGGCGCCTCACCGCACCCTCAGGGTGAGCACAGTACCCGCACAATGTGACGGTGTGTAGCTACTCTGTGCCAGTACAACACACGGTCAGTACCCCCTACCAGGCCGAGGTGGTGTGTGGGTGCACATGGTCACTTCCCTCTACCAGGCCAAGGTGCTGTGGGGGTGCATTGCCTATCTTGTGTTAATCTGTGGACAGCTGATTTGCATGTGCAGTGCATCATGAGTATGGGTGGGCTAACCCTATCCTGGTGACCACAGCAGACTGTCTGTGTGGTGACGTGCATGTTCTCTGCAGCCAGCCAGGGGCTTGCTAGCAGCTATAGCCCAATGGTTACTTCACTACCTCTGAAGCCAGAGGTCATGGGTTCAATCCCACAGTGGGGTTATTTGCTAGGGATATCCAACACATTATCTTTTTTTAATGTACATAATTTGATGCCAGCAAAAACACCCTCAGTGTACTGTACCCATAAGGTGCCTCTGAGGGTGCTTTATAGGGCGCCCTATAGGGCACCTTATGGTTCCCATCCATATAAGGTGCACTATACATTATCCTGTGATGCAACCTATAGGGTGCCCTATAGGGGACATTTTAGGGTGCTGTGGCGGACAGTGCAATTTATAATGTGCCCTATGGAGTGCCTTATAGGGTGCATTATATGGCACCTTCAATTACGGCACGTGAGGGCATGTTTGCTGGCAGCAATTAATAACATAAAAATAAAGTGCTGCAGGAAAAAATATGTACAATGCAAAGCTGATGCCACAGCCAGCCTTACGTATTAGGCACACTGGGGAGCAAACTCATGACCCCTGTATCAGCAGTCAGTGCCTTAACCATTGTGTTCCACTGCTGCTCCTCCTTGCCTGTCAGCGCACCTACTTATGCTTTTCATTCCTTAAACTGCACAGTGCTGCCATAAAAAACAGTACACTGACCTTGCGGTACCTCATACGGCACCCTCTAAAGCACCCTATAAGCAACATTCTAGGGTGCCTTGGCTGACAGTGCACTTTAAAATGTGCCTTATAGGACGCCTTATGTTAACACGCTTTGAGAGTGCATTTGCTAGTAGTGATAATTAAAATATGAATAAAATGCCTCCTAAAGCAATCTTCCCCATAATATGTTATGCCTCAGCCAGCCTTGTTCATTGGGCACTTTAACCCCTGATCCCTGCACCATTGGTCAGTGTCTTAACCATTGTGCTGTGGTTCTGTTCCTGTGATTGCACATCAGCGTGCCGCCTTATGCCGCCCAATATTAAAAAGCCTCCTAAAACATTAGCGCGCCGCCTTATGCTGCCCATCATTTAAATGCCTCCTAAAATAATGCTTCAGCCATCTGTTTCTATTGGGCACTGTGGGGGATTGAACCCCTGATCTCTGCACCATTGGTAAGTGCCTTAACCATGGTGCTGTGGCTCTGCTTTTCTTCCTGCATATCAGCGCGCCACTTATACCACCCAGTATTATAATGCCTCCATAAACATCAGCACGCCGCCTTATGCCACCCAGTATTAATATGCCGCCAAAAACATTAGCGCCCCGCCTTATGCGCCTCATAAATTAACACCTCAGCCAGCCATCTCCATTGGGCACTGTGGGGGATTGAATCCCTGATCCCTGCACCATTGGTCAGTGTCTTAACCATTGTGCTGTGGCTCTGCTCTTTTTCTTACAATTCAGCGCGCCACTTATGCCTCCCGCACAGCTATCTCATGCGCGGGAGGCATAAGCACATGGGCGCCGCGCACCTTAGCGCATATGTAAATTCCGGCTTTTCTTTTTCAGGACGGAACGCCCACTCCTTATATGGCACCCGCACACTACCGGGGCCCGCACTTTACCGGGGATTTAGTAAACATACCCCATAGTAATACTTTTATATTCTAATTATTTTATTGCTTTCCTAATTTTAATAAGCAATATAGGCTTGAGAAGAAATATTATTTATTTTGTTCATAAGACTTTTTAACCTCAATTCTTTCATTCATTTATTTTTACTAGTTTATGCCTCATTTCTTAAAATCATAGGGATATGTTTACTAGAGTGCAGTAATTTACCATGGGTTCAAGCCCAAAACAAGGGTGGTGCCAGACCCTTCCTAATGAATGGAAGTGTACACAGCATGTTCCCATGCAGTTTATGCAGGTCCAGCATCACCCCTGCGCTAAGCCATTTGCCGCAATTACTATGGGTGCTGTATGTGTACCTGCACTAACTGCAACATTGACGGTGCAGTCAACACCCAGCATAGTCTCTACACTAACCTGCACTAAGTGGGAAGCACAGGACTTTTACCATGGCCGCATTTTTAGCGCATGGTAACTATGACTGTGGTAGGATTAGAGGGCCATTTTAAAAGGTTTATTTATGATTTGGACATCTGTAGACATACACATCAGAATCATGGACACGTCTCCATAGCCATTCCACAAATGATGTTCGCAGATGTCTCTGATGCAGGGACATCCAAGTAGTCACAGGGGGATGTGGTGGAGGTATGTCCAGGGAGGAGCAATGGACTTACATGTCCCTGTTCAATCAAAGAAATGGCACATCCATGTCTATACCTGCTCCAAGCATCAGAAAAGTGCTTGTTTTTACCTTAAAGCATCCAGAGAATGTAGAATTAGGTGACTAGCTTAGATTACTAAGGCCCACAGTGGGATTGGAACCCTGGCTACCTTGCTCTTAAACTCCTACTCTAACTAACTATTATGCTATTAGACACCATGGTTCTGAAAGGCTCTCCTGGGGACATCTATATAGACATTTGATAAACGTGCACAGCAGGCACTTCCACATTTCTGAAATCGTGCCTGAACTTGCACATGGCTGCTTTTTTGTGCCTCTTAGAGCACAGTCAACCTCACACTAACCATTAGCATGGTTTTGTAAACATGCCCCTTAAAGCAGCTCATAACAGATAACTATATAATAGCATTATATTTCAGTTCAGTTGTTCTATACATTGATTAAGAAATTCTTAACAGGAATATAAATATTTGCATAAATTTGTAGATACTGGAGTTGGCACAAAAATAAATATCGTCACTTCAGTAGATGCCCATAGTGCTGTTTCTGAGAACTAAATATTACCCCTCTGTTTTTCTCTATTCTGTTAATCAGTGCAATTTATCTGATATCTCTAACACGTATAGTGGAAAAATCTTCCTTTTAAACTTCTCTCCACTCGTCAAGGAGGTAGATTTTGGTACAAAAGACAGTAAACATATTTACAAAGAGAGAGGAATAATCTGAAAATTTGCTGTTAGAATAGCCAGCAGTCTCTCCTTTTATCTGTGAGTCAAATATTTTTTATTTCTGTAATGGACTCTTGGGGAGTGTCTACATAAGCCTTAATTTGGACCATACTGGAGACACATATCTCTTGGAGCCTACCACATCCTCATGTATAAGAAATTGAATGCAAAAATCTCCAAAGAAATACATTCTCTCTCAGAAAAAGAAACTAGAGGTACAGAGCTTCTGTATAAGAAAAAAAAGACTGATAGCGACTGTAGAAGAATACAGGCGAATTCCTTAGTCAATATCCTCCTTTCTCCATATGTTGTTATTGTTTTGCATTATATCCATGGGTAGTCTCAAGATCAAATGGTACTGTGCTCTTTATCCAACATATATCATTAAGATAGGCTCATGTCTCCTCAGGAGCCATAAATCCTTGCTCGGTGTATTTCTTTTATAATATTATTTCCATAGCAATGAGCTTCTTTCTACTACACAGCATACAGATTGATTCTATTAATGTTTTATCTTACTACATCAAAGTATCTTGCCTCAGGTGCTAAAATGTTTTGACAAGTTCTAACAAAATTATCTGAATTTCTTTGTTTTTTTAGCTTGTACTTTTTAGATTTTTATAAATGGTGATACATACAAAAGGACATACGCAAAGCAAAGAGAGCCCTAAGACAACTAGAATGTCACTAGAGACATACCAAGTCAGCCTCCATACAGGACTTACACCAGTCAAAGCAAAAATAACACAGGTACACTACCAAAAAACTACCTCCAGTTTTGCAATTGATTCCTATAGATTTTGGGGTGCTGAATCCAGGAAAAATAGCCAAAATGTTCCATCACGTCACGTTTTCTTGCAAAATTAGATTTCTTATCCATATAAGGAATGTTCACATAATTTCTTTTTAGCCGACTGCAGTTTATTTTCTTGGTCCAAAATAGAGGTTGTAATGGTTAACTAACTAGAAACACTCCCTCATGATATTTTAGAGTGTTTTGTATTCATTTTATACATTAACAGGACAATTGGGAGGCGGGGGGCTAAATCCAGTACTTGCGCTGGCGCATGTTCTTTCCTGTTCGCCTCGCCTCGTTCGCTCGCTCGCTCAAACACGGTGGTTGCGACATGAACGTTCCTGTCAAATTTCAGTTTCTTGCAAGTTCATTATTACCTTTTGTTTGCTCAGTCGTAATCCAGCTTTATTCCGAAGTGGTTCACTACAGTTGTAGTTTGCAGTGCTGTGTATTTGTGATGGCTCACAGAGCCAGAGGTTGCGTCAACTCTCCGGACAGTTTTTGTTTTATTTGTGGGGAATATACCGTGAAAAAGCGGCAGAGGAACATTTCTGCATTTATTAAAAAAGTATATTTCGCCTATTTCGGTTTGAAGTTAGGCGATCAAGACAAACCGTGGGCTCCTCACAAAGTGTGCAAGACATGTGAGGAAGATCTACGCTTATGGATGAAAGGTAAAAACAAGCATTTCGTTTCGGAATACCTATGATGTGGCGTGAACAAAGAGACCACAGCAGTGACTGCTATTTTTGCTCTTGCATTGTGAAGGGATACAACTTAAAAAATAAGAACGTAATAAGTTACCCCAACCTTCCCTCAGCAATTAGGCCTTTGCCTCATAGCAACGGAGTACCTGTGCCTGAACCACCAAAATCTTTGGATCATATTTGTGTAGACGGTTCTGATCATGATGAGACTCATCAGATGGCTTTTCCCGATGAGTCCAGTACTTCCGAGTTTGAAACTGAACCAGATCCGAAACCTGAACTTTTCTCTCAAGCTGAATTGAATGATTTAGTCCGGGATTTAGGACTCCCAAAAGATGCTGCCCAACTGCTAGGTTCTCGGCTTAAACAGAAAAATCTATTGTCACCAGGAACAACTTTTTATTGGTACCGCAACGCAACCGCGAGACACAATTTTTGAAGTATTTCAGCAAAGAGGAAGATTTGGTATTTTGCAACGATATATACGGAGTGATGGAAAAGTTTAAACTCAAGTATGATCCTGCTGAATGGCGGCTGTTCATTGATTCATCAAAAGACAGCATAAAAGGTGTTCTTCTTCATAATGGCAACACATTCGCTTCAGTTCCTATTGCTCACTCTGTTATTCTCCAAGAAAAATACGAGAATTTGGCCCTGATTCTTCAGAAGATTCGTTATGATGAGCATAAGTGGATGATTTGTGGAGACTTTAAAATTCTATCCATGCTATTAGGGCAGCAATCCGGTTTCACCAAATATCCCTGCTTCCTTTGCTTGTGGGATAGCCGGGCCCGCGACCTACACTGGGGGAAAAAAGACTGGCCAATTCGGGAGTATTTGAGACCCGGTGAGAAAAATGTTCTTCATGAGAGCTTGGTACCTCGTGATAAAATTCTATTACCACCTCTCCACATTAAGTTGGGTCTCATTAAGCAATTCATCAAGTCCCTTCCAAAAGATGGTGAGTGCTTTCGGTACCTTTGCTCAAAGTTCCCCCGACTTTCTGAAGCAAAGCTAAAGGAAGGAGTGTTTGTTGGCCCTGATATAAGGAAACTCATTTCAGATGGAGCATTCGCTGAAACGATGCCTGAGAAGGAAAAAGAAGCCTGGGATTCCTTCAAGGATGATGTTCTCAAATTCTTGGGGAACAGGCGGGATGCTCAATGCCTTCAAAGAACAAGGCTGTAACATGAGCCTGAAAGTCCATTTCTTGCACTCCCATGTGAACTACTTTCCCGAAAACTTGGGGGCGTACAGTGAAGAACAAGGTGAAAGGTTTCACCAGGACATCAAGGACGCAGAGAGAAGGTACCAAGGAAGATGGAACACCACTATGATGGCTGATTTCTGCTGGTTGCTGCTGCGGGAAACCCCAGATGAAAAATACGCCAAGCAGCGCACCAAGAGAAGCATTCGGGGGAAGAAGAAACGGGCCCACCAGGAGATTGATTGACCCAAGAATGACTTTAAAATCTAAACTGTGTTGACAAATATCATGTTTTTACTAAACTTTGAAATAAAAATTTGCTAGTGGGAGTGGAGGAGTGGCCTAGTGGTTGGGGCAAGGTACTTTGGGCCAGAAGGTTGGGGGTTCAAATCCCACTAGAGGACAGCAACCTTGGGCCAGAAGGACTGGGGTTTCTAGTTTCACAGGTGCTCCTTGTGGTCTTGGGCAAGCCACTCAACCCTCCATCGCCCATGTTCCCTGTAAAATAGTTCTCTGTGTGCTGTGCTTTCCTGTCTAATCAATGTGTTTATACCTCAAAAATTTCCTGTCATGATTTGACAATTTCCAATCTGTAATCAAATCGCTGGAAGTAGCAGTATAATAAATAAATAGTTATTACCACAGTGTCGGATCTCATTTATTAGAATTTTATTTTCACACCATCGGGTGTTTGTCTTCATGTATTGCAATGGTGCGGTTTGCGTTTTCTAGTCTTACATACATACCTGTACAACATTTTTTGCACATTTCTTTGCTTTTCTTTGTGTCTAACCTCGCTCTTATATGCTCAATGTTTGTGCACATGTATGTGGCTGTTTTAAGTGCAGACAATTTTGCTACCATCACAGTGTGTTTTGTTGACATTACTCTATTCTTATGTGCTGCCTTGTTACAATTTTCTTTATTCTTATTTGAATAACTACTAAACAATTAGTATAAAGAATTCATCCAAGAAACTTTTATCTCGATCGCACTCAATCTGAAACGTTCACCTCAAACTGCTAACCCAATGTAGCAAAAAATCTGTACGTGATGGAGCAAATTGGTTACCAGATTTGGATTCAGCACACCAAAAAACGTAAAAATCAATCGAAACATTAGAGGCAGTTTAAAAAAAACTTTTTTTAGTGTACCTGTGTAATTTAACAATCTCATCAACCAACATAAGAAGGAATACCACACAAACCTGATCCTAAAGTCCACAAACAAACCAAGAGAGCTCTTTGACTTAATAAAGACCCTCACCAACAAACCCTATAACAGGAATGACAAGCAAATAGATCCACAGACCTTCGCAGACTACCTCAAGACCAAATTCACCGCCCCCACTAGGACAACACAAATATCAACAAGCAGCTCCCTCCTCCCAACCAAGTATGGGATAAATTCAGCATACTGTCCACAGAGCAGATCTCAAACATCATCACAGCTCTCAACACCAGCACCACTCCTACAGATCCTTGTCCCTAAAAATCCCCACTAAGTAAAACTGATCCTGCTGTCTACAGACCCATCTCAAGCCTCCCCCTCATGTCGAAGATCATCGAAAAGGTGGTGCAATATCAACTTCAGCATCACATCGATATCCATGCCCCCCTGGACCCTATTTATTTATTTTATTTATTTATTTATTTCCATTTCTTATATACCGCACTATTTGGTATCAGCGCGGTTTACAGAGAACAAAATAAAAACCAGAACAACAGGCTGTTCGGTGTTAAATATAACAGGAGCATAAACTTGGAAAAACATGGGAGAACTTTCTACATGGAATATATGATCTGTTAAGTAGATAACATACTCAAACTATTTACACAAATTAGCAAGAATGCTAGTAACAATGAGAAAGCTGTGGTTAAATTTGCAGTGGGACTGTTATGTTTCACTTCATGTGGGGTAGTATTTGATGAATAGGTTGAATTTGAGGGCCTTTCTGAACTGGGCTAAGTCGGTTATGGCACGGATATCAGGTGGTAGAGAGTTCCAGCATTTTGGTGCGCAAAATATGAAAGCTCTGTTTGCCATTGATAGGCTGCATGTTGTTATGGCCTTTGGCATTATTAGAGAGTTTAATGCTACCAGTCTTCTATTTCTGTTTGGTGGTACAGTTTGTATGAGCTCCGTGAGTGAGTTGGCTGATAGACCATTGATGGCCTTAAATGTGAGAATCAAGGACCCTAATCAACATTGCTTCCGACCAAACCATGGTGTCGAAACTCTTCTGATATACCTCTTCAACAAGCTGATCCAGATTATTGACAACGTTAAGAAGGGCATCCTCATGATATTCATAGACATCTCCTCAGCATTTGACACTGTTAACCACACAACTCTGCTAGCAAGACTACAGGAAGTTGACCTACACGGCACCACTTTGAACTGGTTCACATCCTACCTCACTGACAGACAGCTCCAAGTCAAATGCGGCTCAGATACCTCCCAGCCTCCAAGAGCTACACAGGGCATCCCACAAGGCTCAGCACTCTCTGCCCTGCTATTTAACCTGTACATACAACCCATCTGCTCTATCATCAAAAACCACAAGATACAATATACCATCTATGCAGATGACATCATGATATTTATTTATTTATTTAGCTGTATTTATATCCCGCTTTTCACTGGGTCAAAGCGGTGGAACATACAATAATCAATTACAAGGGTTTGGGGCCGTCACCTGGTGGCCAACAATAATGATTCTTAACAATTACTTGGGACGTAGACATAGACATTGTGTTATGGTTACATATGACATATGTTCAGGGGGACGAAATATGGTGGTTGGGAGGGAGTCAGTGGTGGGTGCTTGTCTCTGGTCCAAGGAATTCTTGGAATAGTGCAGTTTTAAGTTGTTTCCTGAAGGATAAGAGGTCTGTGTTGCTTCTGATGTGATTTGGTAGAGTTCCAGAGGGATGGTGCATATAGTTCGAAGGCTCTGTTGCAGGTCCGTTGATTGTATTTCGTTCTTTTGTGTGGGATGGTGAGGGAGTTATTGGTGGTTTGTCTGGTTGTCCTGTTGTGGGCTGGCTGAGGCAGAAGGGTGCGGAGCTGGGAGGTTTGAGTTTGGTAGAGAGCTTTGTGGGTGAGTAGGGCGGATTTGTATTTGATTCTTGCTTCTAGGGGGAGTATGTGTAGCTCCCTCAGGACTGGGGTGATATGGTCACCCCCATCAACTTGTACAGCCCAGACTACACTAACCTAGCCAACTGTCTTCAGCAAATGACAAGCAGGCTCCAGGAAAACAACTTGTCCATAAACTATAACAAAACAGAAGCACTTCTCTCCAGAAACTCCACCTTCTCCCCCACACCCACCATCAAGCTGAACGACATCACAATACCATTAAAGCCCGAAGTGAAATACCTCGGAGTGACCCTCGACAAGGACCTGAATCTACAGTCTCACATTGCCAGAATCACAAGGAACGCATACCTCAAAATGCAAACCATCAGGCGCCTCAAACCCCTTCTCTCACAAGATCACTTCCGTACAGCCTGTCAAGCTCTCATCATTCCCACATTAGACTACTGCAACCCCATTTACCTTGGGCTCTCAAAACAAGCACTCCAGACTTTACAGTTAGCACAGAACACTGCCACCCGCATAATAACAGGCGCATCAGGGCACAACCACATCGCCCCCATCCTATGCCAACTCCACTGGCTCCCAATGAGCTCCTGAATCTGATACAAAGTACTCCTAAACATATTCAAAATAAAACAGAACCTCTCAGCAAACTGCCTGCAACCCCTCATCAAAACTGACAAAAGCACCAGACCCAGAAGAAAGAGAACCTCAGACACCATCACCACCCCCAAAGAATTTGCCAGAACAAGACAAGACATCTCAAGAAGAGCACTATCCCTGGTGGCACCCGCTCTATGGAACTTTCCCTGATGATCCGAGATCAACCATAGACCTCAAGGACTTCAGAAAGCTTCTCAAAACAACACTCTTCACAGAACACTATAAGGACTTCACGTGAACCAGCCACCAGCCTTCTCCAACCTATGCATGACCCCTGCATCCCCCATGCTACCTGTATATAGCCCCTGTTCATAGCTCACAATGTATATAGCTCACCAGTTAATCATTCACACTGCGCACCCACACCCACAAGTCAATGTATCCACTGCATGTATTCACCCTCTCACTCTTGATTGTTTTGATGTGCTAACCGCTTTGATTTAAAAGTAAAGCGGTATATTAAATCCTTTTAAATAAATAAAATAAATAACATATAAATGATTAAGGAATTTGTGGAACTTTGTGAAATGTTTGTGTGATAAAACTGGAATAAAAATATTGGGTCTTAATGCCTATATAGCATCCCTTAAATTCCTTCTAAATTACTCTTTTATGCATGTGTAACAGGGTCTCAAAGTATTTCTCAATTTTTTGAATGAGGGAATATATGGAGTTACTGCTCCTATCCTTGCTGGGTAAAACAATGATGTAATGAAGTGTGCTATGTACTAAAGTCTGAAGTAACTTCACAAAAATGCACTTTGTGCAAAATGCCAAAATGCAAGCATTTTAAGCTAATTTTGCATTATGTGCACTTTAAGGCGGCAGTAATTCAACTGATTAAGAAAAAAAGGAACAAGCCTATCAAAGCTAGAGAACAGTTGGGTTTTCAGGCTGGATAGGAACCTAATATGTTATGAACACGTTACTTCAAGGTTTTGGCAGGGGCCATCCCAATGTGATAGTATCACTAGATTTAACAGCAGCTATGGACCCTAACATATCTAGACTGAAGACCAATAGTGTCAAAGACAAGGCCTTGAATTAATTTCAGTCTTTTCGAAGGATTGTTTTCAACTGCTATGCTTGCTATTTGGAAAGATGGAACATTGAAAGGGGAGTTCCTCAAGGCACATTATTTTCTCCTAATTTGTTTAACTTAATGTTAACATTTTTAAATGTTAAAAAGTTGCATTATTAAAATGTTTAAAGTTTCTCCCACAGTATTCTCTTAATTTGCTATTTATCATGTTTTATGTAAACCTCTAAATAAATAAAATATCTCCAGCCATTAGCTGAGTTAATTCAAAAAGCTGGTATAGGATATATCGTTTATTTATACAGCACAATATTCTGCAGTTTTGTAAGCTTGGCGATAAAAAGAGATAAAGATATTACTCAGTTCAGTTGCTGCTTGGTTGCTATGAAGACATGGTTGGTTTCCAACAAACTGAAATTGAATTGCTCTAAGGCAAATTATTTTGGGTATGCCGAGCGGCTATGTTGTATCTTTTCATTAAACGAGGTCAAACAATATTACAACCAAGCCCTGACATACGAATCAAGGATTCTTGGATCTTTAATTCAATCTGTGCGAGCCAATGGAGAATGTTGTAAGATTATGCAATATTCAACAACTGCACCCATATTTGGAGTTCAAAGATTTAGCTACAGCTGTTCATGCTTCAATTACCTCATGAATGGACTATTGCAATGCACTTTCTATTGATTTTTCAGCGTACTAATTGATGTGTTTGCAAGGAGTCTAAAATATGGCTATGTATTAACTGAAAAATCTACTCATGATCATAATCTTCCTGTTCTAAAAACTCTGCATTGGCTTCCCGTGCAGCAGAGATTGAAATTTAAATTCTTAAATGGATATATAAAACGTTGCAAGACAGGGCTCTTTATCTTCTTGATTGGTGATGCATTATGTACCTAATAGAGGAATGGACTTACATGTCCCTGTTCAATCAAAGAAATGGTGCATCCATGTTTATACCTGCTCCAGGCACAAATAGGCATCGGAAAAGTGCCTAAACTAAATCCATTGGCCATGCTTCCTGTTCCAAGATTTGCAGACTAAGCAGTGAACATTAGCATATATATTTGCATAAAACAGCTTACTAATATTTAAAAAATGCAAAAACAAGAACCTAAAGGCTTCGTGGGGCTCATTTTCACCGGAAAAATACTGAAAGCTCACACCATGTGAAAAAGGTAGTTTTTTTTCTGGCAGCACTTGAGAAACAATCTTGAAATCTTTACTCACAACAACACATATTTGTCGAAGAGGTGGGGCTTCAGGGTATCTAGATGGCAGATTTCTGACTTCTTAGCTCCACATCAGGAGCGTGGTGTCAGACCCACTGGTTGTCCAGAGATTAGAGATCCCCTGGGAGGGATCTGGAAGGGGGTTGGGTGCTAGCATTCAGACCAGTGAGCCCTTTAATTTAATGGCACCCCTGTATGAACTGCATATTTTGGGGGGATTTTTCAATCATTGCCACAGTCCAGAGCATGTGAAATTCCTGGCTGGGTTATAAAAGAAAAATTCCTTTTGAACTTTAGCTAACGATGTAAGTGACCCAAGAGTTTATTTGTATGTCCTATCTAAATTTTGCAGAAAGAGATACTAACCGGCAAACATTTTGATGGGATATGGTCTAGGGCAGTGATGGCTAACCTTTTTGAGCCCGAGTGCCCAAACTGCCGCACAAAACCAAAGAATTTCCTCAAAGTGCCAGCACGTCATTTGCATAAGTGGTCTTATTTGCATAAATATTTGCATAATGTTACCATACACTAACTTTTAGTAAACATGTCTCTTAATGAGTGTATGGATAAAGAAAGACTAAAAGATTTCTACATTACTATAATCCAGTGCCAACCGCCAGGCACATTAGGAACTACTACAAACGCTGCCCATTTAGAACCCATAGCAAACCCGCCGTATCCTGACAGCATTACCAGGACTCACAAAGCACCATACCCTACCTATCAAAAGGCAACACTGCAAATATTAAACCAATACATTTCAGAGAATACTGGGGAAAGAGAACAAGTGGCAACGTCAAATAGGAATTTCCTCTTGTACCAAACAAAGCGCAGATGTTAATGATGCACATTTCCCAGAGCTGACATATTCCAGTTAATAAATTCAAAATAAAGAGATATCTTTCTACCTTTTGTGCATTTTTTTTTTCAGTTGCAATTGGTCCAGCCACCTTCTTCTGGTTTCTTCATGTTTTCTGCTAACTCTCCATCGTCTGCTGTCCATTTGTCCTTTCTTCTCTCTTCTAGTTTTTTTTCCATTCTCTCTCTCTCTCTACATCTGCTTTAACATACTAATCTTTCTCCTTTTGCTCTTTCCTCATTCCTATTTCATCCACACAAATTTTACCCCTCCATCCTCAATCCCCAATTACTCTCCCAATACCTGGCCAATTGTAGATTTATCATCCCTCCTACACAAAATATTTTTCCCCTCTCCATTTTACTCTCCCAGCCCCATCCCATTCTAATCCTCCCCCAACATCAGCTCCCTTCTAGTTCCAGTCTCACCCAGCATCCATTCCCTTCTAGTCCCTGCATCAGCCCATTTCCAGTCCAAGTCCCTTCATCAGCTCATTTTCAATCCTAGCCCCCCCATCAGCCAATTTCTACTCATTTCATAGCCCCACCATCAGCCCATGTCAAATCATAGCTCCCCTCCACTCAGCCCAATTCCAGTCCAAGCCCCCCCATGAGCCTACTTCCAGTTCTAGCCCCTCCATGAGTCCATTTCAATTCAAGCCCCCACCACAGCCCATTTCCAATCTTAGCTCCCCCCAACAGCCCATTTCCAGTCCTATCCTAGCTTTTCCATCAGCCCATTTTCAGTCCTAGCTCCCTTCCCTCACAGCCCATTTCCATTCCAAGCCCCCTCCCCATCAGCTATTTGCAGTTCAAGCCTCCCCTTCCACTCAGCCCATTTCCAGTCCTAGCAACACCCCAACCCATTACCAGTCCTAGCCGCCCGTCAATCAACTTCCAGTCCTAACCCCCATCACCCCATTTTCAGTTTAAGCCCCCCCCTATAACCCATTACCAGTCCTAACCCCCCATCAGCCCATTTCCAGTCAGCCCCCCGTAGCCCATTGCCAGTCCTAAACCCCCCCATCAGCCCACAGCCCATTACCAGTCCTAACCACATCAGCCCACCTCAAGTCCTAACCCCTCCCCATCAGCCCATTTCCTGTCCTAGCCCCCCCCCATAGCCCATTACCAGTCCTAACCCCCCCATCATCAGCCCACTACCAGTCTTAACCCCCCCCCATAGCCCATTACCAGTCCTAACCCCCCCATCACCCCATTTCCAGACAGCCCTCATCAGCTCATAGCCCATTGCCAGCCCTCATCAGCCCACAGCCCATTGCTAGTCTTAACTCCCCCCCATAGCCCACTGCGTCTTAACCCCCCTCCCCAGCCCACTGCCAGTCTTAACCCCCCCCTCCCTAGCCCATTGCCAGTCTCAACCCCCCTCCCTAGCCCATTGCCAGTCTCATCCGCCTCCCTCCCTAGCCCATTGCCAGTCTCACTCCCACTCCCCCCTCCCTAGCCCATTGCCAGTCTTAACCTCCCTCCCTCCCTAGCCCATTGCCAGTCTTAACCTCCCTCCCTCCCTCCCTAGCCCATTGCCAGTCTCAACCCCCTCCCTCCCTCCCTAGCCCATTGCCAGTCTCAACCCCCCTCCCTCCCTAGCCCATTGCCAGTCTCAACCCCCTCCCTCCCTCCCTCCCTCCCTAGCCCATTGCCAGTCTCAACCCCCCTCCCTCCCTAGCCCATTGCCAGTCTTAACCTCCCTCCCTCCCTAGCCCATTGCCAGTCTTAACCCCCCTCTCTCCCGCCCTAGCCCATTGCCAGTCTTAACCCCCCTCTCTCCCTCCCTAGCCCATTGCCAGTCTTAACCCCCCTCCCTCGGCTCATGGCAATAAAAAAAAAAAAAAGCTGCCCGCTGCCGCCGCGGCGGCATGGAGTGTCCCGCGGGGCTCCCTCTGCCCGGCGGGACTCTCCCGGCGCTGCTCAGCCCCTCTCTGCCGGCTTGCAGAGACGCGAAGGGAGAGAGAGTCTCCCTCGCGTCTCTCTTAAGCCCGCAGGGGCAGATGGGAAATTTCCCATCAGCTCCTGCGGGCTTAACAGAGACGCGAGGGAGACTCTCCCTTCGCGTCTCTGCAAGCCGGCAGAGAGGGGCTGAGAAGTGCCGGGAGAGTCCCGCCGGGCAGAGGGAGCCCCGCGGGACACTCCATGCCGCCGCGGCGGCAGCGGGCAGCTTTTTTTTTTTTTTTTAATGTGCGACCTTCCCGCGTGCCAGCTGCAAGGCCTTCGCGTGCCACAGCTGGCACGCGTGCCATAGGTTCGCCATCGCTGGTCTAGGGTGTTCATATCAGAAAGTGAGCGTTCCCATCTATAATTTAACCCTGGAATTACCGAGATTTTTTGCACACACTGAATTGTGATAGGCGATGGCCTAGTATGTAGCTGAGGCCTGTCAGCTAGGCCTGAGGCCCTCTCCCCTGCTTTAGAATATTATTGCTGACTCTGGAATATTACAGAAATTACCAGTAGCTGTTAGAAACACTTCTCAGCTTTGCTTTGCCTTGATAAGAATGTCTTCTGATAAGAACGTAAAACTTTTCCACTGTTTATTGTTTTGATAAGCACAGATGTCTTTTCAGTGTTATGCTGCTCCACTGTATCTCTGCTAGATGTGCTGCGACCTTGCAAGCAGAATGAAAAAGCAGAAAAGTGTTCGAATGTTATGTCTGAAGTTTTGAGCCATGGCGAGAGAGATGTGCACGGGGGGAACAAGGGGGTAAGCCCAGTCACAGATGGCTATTGGATGAAAGTAGCTGGGCCACCAAGACCAATGAGGAGTTTTGCCTGTATTAGATTGGGGAAGAAAGGTATATAAACTGTCATTTTTCTGAGCTCTGGGCTCAGCCATTTTGTATGTAATCATTGTCTGAGTCTGTGCACATTAAACCGGCTTGAATTCTAGTCAATAGACTCCGGGTTTTATTGGTTGCGGACACTTCGCTATTACAGATTCTTGGTTCCCTGACCGGGAAGGCGTAATACGCGAATGGTCCGCAAGTGATACTACCACGTATTACCACCTTCAGGTTTGGTCCGGCTGGGACCACAGCCGACCGACGTGGAGAGGATCCCAGGCGCCGACCGGTCCCTTGCATCGGAGGGTTCCACCCTGCCTCGGCGGCCTGCTGGGTCCAGCTGGCCAACACCTCGAACCCAGGGGAGTCCAGGATTCAACCCAAGGTGGAACTGGTTGCGCAGCGCATTAGCTACCGGATCCGGTGAGTATTGATTTTTCTGGTTCTTAGTCAGATAGCTTTGGGAAAGTCTCGAGACAAATTTGGTACAGTAACAGGTAAAGGAAGTCTGATCAACTTCCAGGGCGGCACTAGTACCCTTGCATGAGTATGCATGAGGCGAAGCTGCTGACCCTTTTGGTTTGGTAATTTTGGTTTAGTTAGTTAGCCCGGGAGTTTTGGAATTTGGGAAATGCTAGCATGTTTGGTTGTGTGAAGTGTGCTTGAGAGGCCTTGCAATACAGGCCAAGCGAGAGCGGACTCCTTAGTAGCGCAGTTCCTGGCCGGGCGACCGCGTCCAGGTCGCGAACGGGAGGAAGCGTTTGTTGTTTGTCCCCCTCATTGTTTTGTGGGCTACGCGGACCCCTCACCCGTAGCCATCCTACCTACCCTTTCTGTTTGCTGTCTTGTACGTGACACGTTATAATGGGAGGGGCGGAGTCCGTACAAACTCCGCTGAACTGTATGATCACGAATTTCAAGAAAGGTTTTAGTGGTGATTATGGGATAAAAATGACAGCAACCCGCTTAGATATATTGTGTAGTAGGGTGTGGCCGGCGCTGGACGCCGGGTGGCCACCAGAAGGTACTTTTGATATCCAAATTGTGACCCCGTGTGCACAAGGTAGTGCGCAGCTATAGTCCCGAACAGTTTCCCTACATAGACTCCTGGTTAGATATATGTGAGAAACAGCCCTCCTGGATGAAGAGTTGCAGTGAGGGACAGAGTAAAATTATGTTAGCAACTGCCACGAGAGTCCCTGCCAAGAAAGAGAAGCCCCCTATTTATGTGGCCCAAGAGTCTCCAGGGATCCCAAGGTATCCACCCGCCTTTCTGTATACTCCAGTCCTGTCAGCACCACCCCAAGTACCCCCATTAGTACCCCGAGTAGAGCCGGAGGTAGTGAGAGTACCTCCAGCCAAGGTGCCTCCACCCGAGCAACCACCTCCAAAACTTGAAGAGCAGACCCCTCCCCGCAGAAGTCGGAGCCCTAGTCCTGAGCAGTGCTCTGATGTGGAACAATCATCCCCCAAAGAATCCGCTAGTGGAGGGTCAGATGCCAGTCCAGGGCCATCCACTAGTTCAGACACTGGTCGTAGAGCCACCCCCAGGTCCGCTAATCTGCTTTACGTCCTTAGAAGCAGAAACGTAGCGGGCCCGAAAGAAGTCCGCCAACTACCGCTGCAGCAGGTCCCAGGATTACCCATTCAAAATGATGAGGGTCAGGTTGTGACCGGACCGAACAGTCTAGTTTATGTGCCTTTCTCCACAACAGATTTATTAAACTGGAAAACGCATTATGCCTCCTATACTGATAAGCCCCAAGATTTGACAGAGTTAATGACTAGTATTATGCAAACTCATCAGCCCACCTGGTCTGACTGTCGCCAGCTCTTGGCTACCCTCTTTACTACTGAAGAGCGGGCACGGATAGTGCGAGCAGCCACTAAATGGTTGGAAGAGAACCCTGAGGTTGGGAGAAACCTAAATCTAGATCCCCGACAGGCAGCAGCCGCAGATTTCCCCAATGAAGATCCCGCGTGGGACCCGAATAGTGATGTAGGAGAAAAGGCCCTCACCCGGTTTCGACAGGCTTTACTGCAGGGCCTGAGGAAGGGAGGCCAGAGAGCTATGAACATTGGGAAAGTAGCAGAAGTTCTTCAGCGCCCAGATGAGAGTCCGGCTGCTTTCTATTAACGATTAACTGAAGCCTATAGACTTTACACCCCCTATGACCCAGCAGCCGAGGAGAATTTACGCATGGTGAATAGCGCTTTTGTGAGTCAGTCCCAGGGAGACATAAAACGGAAACTGCAGAAATTAGAAGGATTTGCGGGCATGAACTCAGCACAACTAATGGAAGTCGCACAAAAGGTATATGTGAATCGTGATGAAGAATGCAAAAGGGAAAGTGAAAGAAGGATGAGGAGAAAAGTGGATCTGCTTGCTGCAGCACTAGTTGAAGGACGCGGAGGAGGATATCCTAACCGAAGAGCCAGAGGACGGGGAAGGGGCCGAGGGAGCTCTCGGCCCCCCTTAGGTGCAAATCAGTGCGCTTATTGTAAAGAGGAAGGACATTGGAAGGATACATGCCCGAACATGAACTCCGCCCCCTGGAGGGGACGCGGGAGCGCTAGGAGAGGAGGGGGCGATTCCAGCAGCAAGGGGGGATGCAGCGCGCACAGTTTCAACAGTTCCAGCAAAGTGAGACTGCCGTGCAAGGAGTGGCAGTCACCGAAGCAGATTTCATGGAAGATGAGGACTAGGCCAGACCGGGCTCCAAGTTCTTCTTGGGTCTCCAGGAGCCTATGGTCAAGTTAAAGATTGGAGACCAGCATATGGACTTTATGGTAGACACAGGGGCTGAGCATTCAGTAGTAGTCGAGCATTCAGTAGTAGCCAAGCCTGTGGCCCCTGTGTCCTCTCGATCAGTTACAATTGTGGGAGCTACTGGAACTAGAACCACAAGACCTTTCCTGCGGAACCGCGCCTGTGAACTAGGGGGGCAGCAGATAACACACCAGTTCCTGTACATGCCTGAATGCCCAGTTCCCCTTTTGGGCCGAGACATGCTTGCAAAGCTTCAAGCACAGATATCCTTTGTTGAAGAGGGAAAAATGGAAATGACTATAAACTCAAAAGCTGCTGGCCTGATGGTGTTAACTGTCCCCCGAGAAGAAGAATGGCGGTTCTATTCACCTACATCCAAAGCAGTCAGTCCCTGTATACTTACCAGTATTGCAGCCCCACCTGGAATATGGGCAGAGAATAATCCATCTGGCCTAGCAAAGAATATAGCTCCTGTACTTGTTACCCTTAAGCCAGGAGCAGAACCAGTGCATGTGCGTCAGTATCCCCTCCCACGACCAGCAATTGAAGGGATTCATCGCCACCTGAAGAAATTACTGCAGAATGGACTTCTTAGAGAATGGCAATCACCCTGGAACACCCCCCTTCTCCCAATCAAGAAGCCTGGGACAGGTGACTACCGCCCAGTGCAGGATTTACATCGAGTAAACAGTGCAGTTGAAACTATACATCCAGTAGTACCAAATCCTTACACCCTCCTGGGACTGATTCCAGCAGAAGCCACTCATTTCACTGTTTTGGACTTAAAAGATGCTTTTTTCTGTATACGCCTGGCAGAGGCCAGTCAGCTTTTGTTTGCATTTGAATGGGAAAACCCTGTCACAGGAAGACGAGCACAACTCACGTGGACTCGATTACCACAAGGATTCAAGAACTCACCCACTATCTTCAGTGCAGCCCTCAGTCAAGATCTGTCAAGTTACCCTGTAACTCAGGGAAAAAGAATTCTACTCCAATATGTGGATGATCTGCTCATAGCCACCAACAACGAAACTGATTGTGTGCAAGCTACAAGTGATCTCCTGCACCTTTTGAATGAAACTGGATACAAGGTCTCAAGAGCCAAGGCGCAGCTGTGTCAGACAGAAGTGAAATACTTAGGGTTCCACCTGTCCAAAGGAACCCGGAAATTAGGACTCGAGCGGAAGGAAGCAGTATGCCACATCCCAACCCCCACAACCAGAAAACAGGTGTGAGCTTTCTTGGGAGCTGCAGGCTATTGCCAAATATGGATACCAAATTTTGCGCTCATGGCAAAACCCTTGTACCAAGCCACGCAGGGAGTTGAACGGTCCCCCCTGGAATGGGGCCCAGAACAAGATAAAGCATTCAAATCATTGAAAACAGCATTGATGTCATCCCCAGCCTTGGGCCTACCGGATGTGCAGAAACCCTTTCGTTTATATGTCCATGAATCAAGCGGAAACGCATTGGGAGTCTTGACCCAGCCTCTTGGGTCCTGGCAGCGACCTGTGGCCTACCTGTGAAAACAATTGGATCCTGTTGCCAAAGGTTGGCCACCTTGCCTGAGAGCTGTAGCAGCCACAGCCCTCTTAGTGAGCAAAGCTGACAAGCTCACCTTAGGACAAAATCTTCGAGTCACTGTACCCCACTCTGTTCTAACCCTGATGGAACACAAAGGAAATCATTGGCTCACTAATGCCCGGATGTTGAAATATCAAAGTATGCTATGTGAGAATCCGCGATTGCAATTGTCAGCCAAACTCTGAACCCAGCTACCCTACTGCCAACCGGCCCAGGCCCTCCTGATCATGATTGCTTAGAAGTAATGGACACTGTATATTCAAGTCGCCACGATTTAACTGATGTTCCCTTGAGCCACCCAGATAAAACTTTCTTCGTGGATGGGAGTAGCCTCATAATTGAAGGACAGCGATGTGCTGGTTATGCAGTGGTGACTCAGGACATGGTAGTAGAATCGTCAGCCCTAGCCCCAGGAAACTCAGCACAGAAAGCTGAATTGATAGCTCTCACACGTGCACTCAGAATTGGAGCAGGAATCAGCCTGAATGTATATACAGACTCTAAATATGCTTTTACAACACTACATGCCCATGGGGCCCTGTACAAAGAACGTGGATTGATCACCTCAGGAGGCAAGTCTGTCAAGTATGGCCCAGAAATATTGACTTTGTTGGAAGCAGTATGGGCCCCCAAACACGTTGCTGTAATGCATTGCCGAGGCCATCAAACTGGAGATGGAGAAGTGTCCCGAGGAAACAGATTTGCTGATGCCTCAGCCCGAGAAGCAGCTATTGCAGGACAAGTTATCACCCTAAATGTCACAATACAAGCAGCCATATTTCCAGTACCTCTTAGTGCGTGGACACCCAGATATGCCAAAATTGAAATGGACCATTACTGTCAAAAGGAGGGGGGGGGGGCAATTATCAGAAACTGGATGGATAGTGTTGCCACCGCTTGAAGGAAGCTCCACCCCTGGTATGACCGTGATTCCTGAAGCACTAGGCCCTGCCTTTATTCAAGCCTTTCATCAAGCCACACACTATGGAAAAACAAAGATGGCAGATGCTCTGAAGCCATATTTCTATATCTCCTTGCTAGGACCTTTGACCACCTCAGTAGCTCGAAGATGTGTGACTTGCGCCAAGAACAATGCCCGGCAAGGTCCTGTACCACCCCCAAGAGTTCAGTCAGTAGGAGTTACCCCCATGGGAAACATCCAAATAGACTTTGCAGAAATGCCACGAGCAAATGGATATCGTTACTTGCTAGTCCTAGTTTGTACCTTTTCTAGATGGGTGGAAGCTTTTCCCACCAGAACCGAGAAGGCCAGAGAAGTCACTAAGGCCTTGCTCCCTGAGATCATTCCCTGATTTGGAATACCATTGACTATGGGGTCTGACAATGGGCCCTCTTTTATATCACAAGTAACTCAGCAGCTAGCCCATGCCCTGCAAATACAATGGAAGTTGCACACAGCCTATAGGCCCCAGAGTTCAGGGACAGTACAGAGAATGAATCGTACCCTGAAGTCTCAGATATCCAAACTTTTTCAGGAAGCCCACCTGAAGTGGCCCCAAGCTCTCCCCATTGCCCTTCTCCGAATATGTTCAGCCCCCATCACGCCATTAGGAGTATCCCCATTTGAGATTTTGTATGGGAGGCCCCCGCCTATAATACAGGGGATAAGAGGGGATATGAATCAGATTGGATCAGAAATCACTAGGCAAGAATTGTTGGCTCTGAGTTCTGTTTTGCAGAGCCTTCATACCTGGGTGCAGGACCAGTTGCCTATCAATCTAACAGAGCCCTTGCATCCTTTCAAGCCTGGAGCCTCGGTGTGGGTAAAGGAGTGGAAGAAGACACCGCTGGCGCCTCATTGGAAAGGGCCATACATCGTTTTGCTATCCACCCCAACAGCCGTTAAAGTGGCCGAGATCGACTCCTGGATTCATCACAGTCGAGTGAAGCCAGCAACAATTCCTGAGAGTCGCCCCTGGACTTCGATCGCTAATCCTGCAGCACCATTGCGACTCACGCTGTGAAGAAGAGATCCGTCATCATAAAGACTTTGCTACCCTGCTCCTGAAAGAGACGTCCTTCAGTTTTGTATCACCCTATCAATCCTTATCTATCTACCTCAATCAACCATTATCTACCTCAGTAATCATCAAAGACTATAATCACGATGATTACCAATTGCTGCTACTTCCTTCTTGCGGTAGCCCTAAGACTCTTGAGAACCACTCTTGCCTTGCCCCCTTGTGCAGCCTGTATAACTACCACCCGAACTGGTATGCAAGTTACCCAGACTTTGCTTTATCACTTTTACTACACTTGTACCGGTGTGGTCAGCCGGTGTATCTATAATGGTACAGAACTGAATGTCTGCACAAAGGGAAAGACTCATACTTGCTTCAGACCTCGCCAGAATCCATCTTACTATGTCCTGGAATTGAGATGGAATGATGAAGATGGAACCCTTATCAATGCTACAAGTCAACTCTCTGATCCCAGCCAACCTGCTTACCTGTATTTTGATGCTTGTGACTTGATTAATAGAAATAATTATTACAGGTGTGGATCATGGGAGCAAGCCTACTATTATGATGAGAAGTATATGTGTCCTGAAGGTGCGTACAACTGGGGAATATGCACTGGGATACATTCCCCAACAACATATAGCAAATCATCAGAAGCAGATTATTTCTGTCCGAAATGGGATTGTGTATACTATGCTACCTGGTCTGGTAGCCCTACAGGACAGACCAGAGATGATCGCAAGGCGCTGCTGGAAAGCCTGTGTCGGGCCTGGCTTTGTGAAATAAAGGTGGTATAAACAGTTCCTTCCTTGCCTCCACGGTTTTTACTGGGTCTGTTGTTGGCGAAACACGGCCTGTGTCGGGCCTGGCTTTGTGAAATAAAGGTGGTATAAACAGTTCCTTCCTTGCCTCCACGGTTTTTACTGGGTCTGTTGTTGGTACGTGGACTGTGCTTATCTGTTGGACACTATATTGGATTTGTGGCACCCGAGCATATGCTAAACTCCCTGTCAAATGGGGAGGAGCGTGTGTTCTCGGAACAATACGGCCATCTTTCTTTCTTTTGCCCCTTTCCCAAGGAGAACAATTGGGGTTCCCTGTATATAAAAGTCGACAGAAACAAGTAGCTCTCAGAATTGGCCAGTGGGACAAATGGGATGCAACCTCTGAAGAATGGCCACCAGAGAGAATTGTTTCTTACTATGGACCTGCTACCTGGGCGCAAGATGGTTCTTGGGGCTACCGCACCCCTGTATATATGTTAGATCGTATTATACGTTTGCAAGCTGTTGTTGAAATTATAACCAATGAAACTAGTAGAGCACTAACCTTATTAGCTAAACAAGCCACACAGATGCGTACAGCCATTTACCAGAACCGCTTAGCTTTAGATTATATGCTTGCAGCTGAAGGAGGAGTTTGTGGCAAATTTAATTTAACTAATTGCTGCTTGCAAATAGATAATGAAGGACAAGTTGTAGAAGATATAGCCAATCACATGAGAAAACAAACTTATGTCCCAGTCCAAACGTGGCATGGCTTGCAACTAGATGGCTGGTTTGGTTCTTGGTTTTCAGGCCTAGGCGGCCTGAAGACACTTGCCATACTTGTATTCCTGATTGTAACTGTTTGCTTATGTATCCCATGTTTCCTTCCCCTATGCTTGCGTATGCTACGCTCCATTATTGATAATAGTCTTGACCGCAGGGAAGCAGCACAAATATTAGCAACATGGGATTATTACTGTATACCCCGAAGTGATCCTTCTACTATAGTTTAAAGTACTGCCATATATATGTGTGATTAGATTCTCAACCTTTCTCGTGTGCGGGTGTGAATAATCAAAAGGAGGGAAGGTGATAGGCGATGGCCTAGTATGTAGCTGAGGCCTGTCAGCTAGGCCTGAGGCCCTCTCCCCTGCTTTAGAATATTATTGCTGACTCTGGAATATTACAAAAATTACCAGCAGCTGTTAGAAACACTTCTCAGCTTTGCTTTGCCTTGATAAGAATGTCTTCTGATAAGAACATAAACCTTTCCACTGTTTATTGTTTTGATAAGCACAGATGTCTTTTCAGTGTTATGCTGCTCCACTGTATCTCTGCTAGATGTGCTGCGACCTTGCAAGCAGAATGAAAAAGCAGAAAAGTGTTCGAATGTTATGTCTGAAGTTTTGAGCCATGGCGAGAGAGATGTGCACGGGGGGAACAAGGGGGTAAGCCCAGTCACAGATGGCTATTGGATGAAAGTAGCTGGGCCACCAAGACCAATGAGGAGTTTTGCCTGTATTAGATTGGGGAAGAAAGGTATATAAACTGTCATTTTTCTGAGCTCTGGGCTCAGCCATTTTGTATGTAATCATTGTCTGAGTCTGTGCACATTAAACCGGCTTGAATTCTAGTCAATAGACTCCGGGTTTTATTGGTTGCGGACACTTTGCTATTACAGATTAAACTGCAGAAGAAATTGTCAACAGTAACATTTATGCTAGATCGCG
Organism: Ichthyophis bannanicus; assembly: GCA_033557465.1. Classification (NCBI taxonomy): domain Eukaryota; kingdom Metazoa; phylum Chordata; class Amphibia; order Gymnophiona; family Ichthyophiidae; genus Ichthyophis; species Ichthyophis bannanicus. The sequence goes on from CM066032.1 coordinate 8,425,310, forward strand.
TCAATCCTTCAGTGAGTTGCAGCACAACCCTTTCACCCTGATTCTGTTCCCTGTTTTGTCCGAGTTCCTTTCCTGTATATACTTGAAGACGCAGAACATATGACGTTGCACTGTCACACAACATCCATAGCTTTATGCCATATTTCCCAGGTTTGCTGGGAATATATTGTCTGAACGGAACACGGCCACGAAATATAAGCAGTTGCTCATCCACGGTAACATTTTCACCAGGAACAAAGGCATCACTTAGAGCTGCTTCCCAGGTATCAAAAACATGTCTGATTGGAGCAAGCTTATCCACGCCTCGTTGTTCACGTCTGTTGGTTGTATCATCAAATCTGAGAGCACAAGAAATTTGCTGAAAACGGTTACGGGTCATATTTTTGCCAAAAACAGAACAACCATCTTCAAGGTTCCATAACTGAACTATGGATTCATTTTGTGACTTGTACACGCCTGAGAGGATCAGAAGTCCAAGAAAACGTTGAAATTCTCAGTCTGTCAAATCTTTCCAGGGATCATCCTAAATGTGTCTTCCTTGTTTGCTCGTCCACATCATGATTTCATTCAAGAAGTTCTTCCTCATGAACAAGTGGAATGCTGCGAGAGGGCCATCAACATTTTGTACAGCATACCTTGTAGGACCTTGTTGTACGGGCATGACATTAGCTCTGGTATATCTTCCAGCAGCTTGCTTTATAGGTTTCCTGTTCCATGATGTGGCATCCTTAGATACATAGGCTTCAATGGCAACATTTGTGCTTATAGTTGATGACCTCTTAGCTCCTCTACGACCACAACTAAGATTCCTCACAGATGATACTGACACCAAGGACTCCTGCCTTCTTCCCCATCCAGCACATCCTCGACCTTTGCCTCTACCTGTAACTTGACTCTTTGCTGCAGGCGATGTTACCAGCTCAACATCAGTCTCACATTCACTTGACGACCAACTGCTGTCACCATCTGAATCATGACTGTCATCATCAGATTTATCGCCCGAACTTGGCTGATATGCTTCTTCACTTGCTGAATATGTGGCATCATCAGACGACTCAGAGCCGTCACTGTCAGCATCTCATTGCAATATTTCTCTTACTTGAGCAGCTGAATACTTTCATTTTTTACATCATAAACAATAACCTAAAATAAATAAACAAAGAAAGTTTTGAATAAAATGCAAAGCAGTTTTACTATAGGTATACAATAATCGTGATGAACGAGCTGAAAGCCTTTAGATTTCATCGGAAATAATGAGAGAACGTATGATATCAATTACAGAAAATGTGCAATTTTCATAAAATAAGAGTACAAAAAATAAATGATACATAATTAATGATAAATACCTTTGTCAGGTCAAAAAATTCACAAAACTGCAAATTGTATCACGATTAAAACTGGACATAAGCAACTGGGGTCAAAAATTACCCCACTGGTATTCTGTGCTGCAATTCATCACTAGCGTCACCTAGCAGATGAAAATTATTCCTTTCATGGCACAATATAAAGAGAATATTGACATGTGAAAAGTTATAAAAAGATTGCATTCTTGAACAACTAGTTTCTGAGATACGCGTTGTGAAACTTGCAATGGGGTCACTTTTGACCCCATCGGTACTCCCAGGGTTAAAGGGAGCTATAAAAACCCCACATAATTAAAATGGATTTGGATTTAAAATGTAATTGTTCATCTTTGCAAATCTGAGTTCAAGGTCAGTTACAAATTCAGGTACACATGATATTTCAGTGTCCAAGTGGACTTACAATCTACATTGTACCTCAGGCACTGGAGGGCGAAGTTTCTTGCCAAAGGTCCAAAAAGAGTCTATGAGATGAGTCAATCTGGAGTTGTTTGTGAGAGCCCAGGATCTAGAGATCAAGGCTTTTTGCTGCAATGGTGGCACAAAGGAACTTCCCTTCACTTTAGTGTCTTTCAAGAGAAACAGAAGAGACTAAGGGCCCAATTCCATCCCACATGTCCATGCCCTCTGTGTATCCAGCTGAAACTGGAGGCACGAGGGAGTCGCGATTCTGATCCCACGGGGCATATCTAGCTCCACAGGATCAGAATCATGAACAGATCTGTATGTGCAGGCTGGGACCCCAATTCCAGCTGGCCTGCATGTACAGGCCTTCCCCAGCTAACTCAGTCAGTGCTCTTCAATGGAGCCGCCGGCTCCAGCATTGATTTCCCTGCAGCCCAAGCCCCCTAAGGCCAGGGTTGGGCTGTGGGGAATGACCTCGCCCCCCCTGCCCCTTCCACTCCCTGGGCCCACCGGTCCCTGGCAACTAGGGGAACTTATTCCACCTTGGAGGACAAAGGGGGAATTGTCGGATGCTAAATGGGAAGAGAAAAATAGGGATGATGTTGGACAGAGAGGAAGAGGAGAAAGAGGTGACAGAGAAAGACTGGGAAAAGACAAATATATGGGAATTGGGAGGGCTAAGGTAAGGGAAAGAACTAGAATAGAAAACTGTAGGTAGGTGCAGTAAAAAAAGGAAGAATGAAATTTGGATAGAAAAGAATTATAAATGGAAGAAAACGGGAAGAGATCAATGTTAGAGATGGATGTAGAGCTAAACACCAGCACCGCGCCATTTGATCCATGCCCAATAACGTGGATTAAATCAGCCAAAGTGGAACAAAGCCAAATCATCCACAACATCGTATGCCAATCCTTATCCCAAGGCTACATGCCAGAGTACCTTCAAGCTTGCTACAGTCCAGCCTATACCCAAGAACTCAGCAGCATACCGCCCCATCTCCAGCCTCCCATTCCTCACAAAGATTATAGAGAAAATCGTCCAATGACAGCTACAGAATCACATCGACTCGCATGCACCACTGGACCCGCACCAACATGGATTTTGACCTTACCATAGTGTCAAAAATCTTCTCACATACTTACTCGACAACTTGATCAGAGGATTGGACAATATCAAGATGGGCTTTCTCCTAATATTCATTGATATCTCCTCAGTCTTTGACACCATGTCCCACAGCATCCTACTAGACAGACTGAAAGATATTGGCCTCTATATAACCACCATTAATTGATTCTCTTCCTACCTCAACAACTGACAAATTCAGGTGAAATGCGGAACAAGCACCTCAACCCCTTTCCAATCAGTACAAGGTGTGCTACAAGGATCCTCCCTGTCTGCACTGTTATTTAACTTATACATTCAACCCATCGGCGCAATCTTGAAAAGACACAAGATCCACTACACACTATATGCAGATGACATAATGATTTACTCTCCAATCAACCTTGACAGTCCGGATTACTCAACATTAAGTCTGCCTAGAAGAAATGACAAGTTGGCTAACCCAAAACAACCTAAACATCAACTACAACAAGATGGAAGCCCTCCTGATCACACGAAACCCCAGATTTACTCCACCACACTCAATCCAGCTCAAAAACAACACAATACCCATCAAACCAGAAGTGAAGTACCTTGGAGTCACCCTGGACTGCGAGTTAAATATGCATTCCCACATAAACAAGACAACCAGGAGCGCCTATCACAAACTGAGCATCATCAGACGTCTCAAACTGCCACTCAGTACAGACCACTTCTGCACCGTACTCCAAGCCATAATCACACCCATCTTGGACTATTGCAACCCCATGCTCCTAGGCCTATCCAAACAGGCACTCCAACCCCTACAGATGGTACAGAATTCCGCAGCTCGTATTCAAACTGGTCCAGCTAAATATGACCACATGACCCCCCTCCTTAATCACCTTCATCGGCTTCCCATTACCTCCCGCATCAAATATAAAACCGTACTAAACATCTTTAAAATCAAGCAAGCCATCTCAGCAGACATACTGAGTAACCTCATTACGACAAAGAATTGCTCGAGACCCGGAAGGCGCACCAACACGGACACCATTGCTACCCCCATCGCATACACCAAATCAAATCAATCCACATCCAGATGAGTCTTCTCCCTGGCTGCCCCAGCTCTATGGAATGCCCTCCCAGATTCTCTAAGAACCACTTCAGACTATAAGGACTTCCGGAAGAAGCTGAAAACAACTTTCTATGTGGAACATTTGGAGATGTTACACAGCAAGATCCCATAACACAGCCGCACTCAATTAATTAACAAGCATTGTACTATAATGTAAATAGCTCATTCTGTAAATAGTTGAAACCAATCCCATACATGCCCCCTCTCCTAGTGTTTTATGTAAAAGTTGAAATGTTGATCTGTAAACCGCTTTGATTATAAGAGAAGGTGGCATAGAAAACCTGCTAAATAAATAAAAATGTTGGGGGTGAAGTGATGACTGGATGAGAGAGAAGAAATGGCAAATGGAGGGGAGACCTTGGAAATAGAGTCAAGAACAGATGGGAAGAAGAAAGCAGAATCCAGACCATGGGATCAACACGATTGGAAAAATAAAATGTCTGAACAACAAAAGAAGAAAAAATAATTTTATTTTTTAATTTTGTGATTCTAATGTCAGTTTTTGCTATAGTTTGTGGAAATGCCTTTCTTTCTATTTCTCTAGGGCCTGATTCTGTTCTGCACATCCATTCCCCAACTGGACGCACAGAGGGGATCATGATTCTGATCCCATAGGGCATATCTAGCCCTGCGGTATCAGAATCACGAGCAGTCCTGCACATGCAGGCTGGGACAGCGATTCTGTCTGGCCTGCATGTGCAGGACTGCACCCGGCTAACTCAGTCAGCGCATTTAAATGGAGCCGTGGTGCCATGGCGTCATGTTTCCATGGCACCACGGCTCCATTTAAATGCTGCGATGCTGGCCTCTGACCAAAACTGCAAATTCCTCACAGCCCAAGCCCCGATCCGGCCTCCAAAGGCCTGGCCTTCCTAGCTCCTTCCACGCCTCAAATTTTAAAAAACAAAATGTCCAGGGGCATTATTCCACCTCAGAGGTGGAATAACTTCCCCAGCCATTACACTGGCCCTGGATGTACAGGGCAGACATTAGAATTCGCCCTGTATTTCCAGGGCCAGCGACCGCCCACTCCTGCCCACTCTCCACCCCCCAGGCCACCCATTCCCTGCCCCGACTAACTTCCCTGCACAACCAGTGGGGAAGTTTGTCGGGGGCTGAAGCCAGCACGAATAACGGCGATGGACGTCCCGTTGGAATATCCATCCCCGCTATTCGTGATTTAGAATGACCCCCCCAAGTGTTTTACTGCATGCAAGAGTCTGGCTTCATGGGGGTTCAGTTTAATTTGTATGTACATATTTCTATGTTTAGTTTTGGTCACCTATTATTTATTTGGTGAGGGTCTATCTGTATTCTGCATAAAAATCTAACTTGTTCAGGTTTCCCAATAAGTGTATTGATGATCTAGGGTCAACTACAATATTTACAGGGCTGTAGTTCCCTAGGTAGGATTCTTGTTGTATGAGTTTTGGAAGTTATTGTTGGAATGGTAGATTTGCTCTAAATTCTGAGTGACCTTTTTGCATTGTTTTGTATTACTTCACAATATGCCTTTGAAAAGCTAACTAGGTGTTTACTATTCAACACTTTATAGCCTAACATATGTAAAAAGGTTGCACATTAAGATTTTAAGCCAGACAGAGGATACGATATAATTTCCTTGAAGTCTCAAAATTCTTGTTTTTGAGCCAAATTGCAGCAGCAAATTTTCTAGTGCACCACCAGCTTAAAGAGTCACTCTATGCCCCTGGCTTGAGGACCCACAGTGTGCAGAATACAATTTATGTAGTAAACAAATTAGTGAAGGGAAGCTAACATGCCATCTCATGAATTGTGGCAGGTAATATCATTTGTTAAAGCAGTACACTTTCCATCTCAGAACTAAGGAGGGCATGGATCCTAGGCTGGAGACTCCAGCCAGGAATGGAAATAGCCATGGTAGGAAAGGTACAGGAAAAATGAAGTCAATTTCTGAAGCAGGGACCTTAGTCTTGTCCATCTGTCAGATGACATGGTGGCAAGCCTGATGTGCATCAAAGCAAGTCACCATGGAAGAGATGGGGTGGGATTCGGTAGCACTGTCATGGGGAAGGCAACAGGCAGTATCGAGGATGGTGGCATGATACATTGGAGAAATGATAGTCCTGAGTGACCATCCCCTGAACATTGAGAAAATGGATTTAAGAGACTGCTGCTGCATCTCATAGCTCCCAGTTAGCGAACACCCTGCAGAACAACACTAATAGGCAGATTTCACTCTTCCTTTTTTTTACTGCACCTGCGTACAGTTTTCTTTTCTTTTGGTGGCTACCAAAATGGTTAGTGGTCTTCATTATAAACCATATGGGGATAGACTTAAAGATCTCAATATGCATACTTTGGAGGAAAGGCAGGATAGAAGAGATATGACAGAAACATGTAAATACTTCCATGGCATAAATACACAGGAGGAGAGCCTCTTTCAATTGACAGTAAGCTCTGCAACGAGGGGATGTAGGAGAAGGGTGAAAGGAGATAGATTCAGGAGTAATATGCAGAAATATTTCTTTATGGAAAGAATGGTAGATGCGTGAGTGGAGGTAGCAAAGGTGAGGACAGTATCTGAATTCAAGAAAGCATGGGACAAACACAGATCTTTAAAGGAAAAAAAGGACTATAGTAGTTGATATGGAAGGGCAGGCTAGATAGGCCATATGGTCTTTTTCTGCCAACATGTTTCTATGTTTCTAGGTGATCCCCAGAATGTATAATGAGTTGCGTCATCATCTGCAGGCAGAGCTGGCAAAATGCAGAGGCTAGTAGTAGTGCGCATACACCCTACCTCTCATTGACAACACAATTGTGACAGCTGGATAAGGCTAGTCCAGAATGTAGATATAACAGGACAGCAACAGGAGGAGGAGAGTACAGAGGATGTGCTACAAAACTTATTAATGGATGACAACCAATACTTGGACTCACATCTTAGCAAAAATAAAGGCAAGTCTGGCATATAGGGCTAAAACAGAGCAATGTGCTTCCAGGTTTCTTTGTGTAACCAGGAGGTTAAAAATGAAAGAGTGGATATCTTGTGTTTGTGCTCTTAAGGGAACAGCATGAAAAATCCTGGTATGGCTCAAATTGAATAGGAAAATAGGTGATTTGGGAGAAAAAAAGAGAAATAAGATTTTTATTTTTACTGATGGGGAACTCTTTGATGACATCACCAAGAGAAAGAGTGTTTCTCTAGAGGGTTTGAAATTTGGTGCTGTGATGCTCAAAAGTCAGTTGATGAGTGAATGCTGGAGAGACTGGAGGTGTATAAGAGTGACTAATGTCAGGGGCCCTGATTGAGTGGTTTTTGGGAGTTTAATGAAGTATTTGGGAGAATAAGAGCCTGATTCAGAGAAAGGGATGTCCAGGCCGTCCGGACGTCCTTGAGGAAGATGGGCCCATTAGGACCTGATTCTGGACTGCAGGAACAAAATGTTCCGATGTTGCACAGAACTGGGCCCCTTGATGGTCCGGTATACTCCTGCTGCCTGTGTGGATATCCTCCCTGCAGGCGCCCCCGACTCCCATGGCTTATGCCACCTCTTCCCCTCTGCCCAACCCATGGCTGGCCTGCCTGGGCCTCAATCAGGTGACAGTGACCCCCAACTGCACCTGGCCCCAGCCCCTGGGGGATCTCCAGGCTTGATTGCCGGGTCGGTGCTGCTTATTCCACCTTCAGGGTGGAATAAGCAGCACATCCCCTTTGACCCAGCAGGATGTACAGAGCCGTGACCTGAATCACCCCTTTATGTCCTATCAGGCTGGCCTGCCTCTGTTCTGCCCAGATCCCGCTACCTCCCAACCCCTGCCAGCTCTCCCCACCCTACTGCTCAGGATGTGTGGGGAGAGCAGGATGGGAATAGTGTCCCAACAGCTTGCGAGGCTGCATGTCCTGCGTCTCAGAATCGGGCCCTAAATATATATGCATGAGTAATGGCTAGAAGTGAGAGGTTTTCATTTTTTTCTTTGTTTCTGGGTTGAATGAGGCAAATAGTTATTGTATGTGAGGAGAGAAGAGTGAGATTAATGGAAAAAGTATTGGGAGCGTTGAAAAGAGGAAAATCAGAGCTAGAGGTGTAAGATTATTTTTATTTTCCCATCAAAATAGAGAATACCAGGTAAGAGGGGTTTAAGATTTCAAAGTCATCTTAAATTGGTTTAAGGTTTATTTTTAAAGAAGAAAAAATATTGTAGGAGAAATAAAAGGCTCCTATGTAATTTAATTGAAGTTTAGGCTGAGGGGAGAGAGGTATTTACCCACTGATTAAGTCCCTATAGGAAATATTAGATAGGGATAAAAAGGGAAGGAGGAATATACTGTATAATAAAGTGAATTCAGAGTGAATTTCTAAGAACAGACGGCTGATGTTTTTTTTTTATTTTTGTGGTTGAGTAATCTTTGGCAGTAGGCTGTTGTGAGAGTGTGAATTGCTCCTAAGTGAAGAATCTGTGTATGTTGTGCAGGAATAATAGGGCCAGGAAGATAATATGTTTAAGCATGCTTGCTACATAATTTTTCCATTGTTTAATTTGTTTTTTATTTGCTCATTTAGGAGTTTTGATGGGGTGGAGGGGGGTCAGGATGAATTTAGCATAGGGGTGAGCCATACAGCGTTGAAGAAAAACATCAAGTTGAAGTTGCAGAAGACATCAGAAGATGACTCACTGGTCGGAAGACAACAGGCCAGACTTCGGTACTAATGGGAGAGAAGATGAAAGGAGATTTTAAATCTAGGGACATACATTTTAATGTTTAACTAATTCAATCACTCCTTAGCTTCTATCCTTTTAGTTTCATTTAGTTTCCTATGTGCTCTTCGTGTGTAGTCCAGTCCAGACTTAGGAGTATATTTACTAAACCGTCTTAATGTTACCGGCGCTAGTTGCAGCGATAATGTGAAGAATGCCATATAAGGAGTGGGTGTTCCGGCGGCAAGGTAGCAAGAATCTGTATCGCGCGATAGTGGGCACCATGGCACGTTAACGCGCGTTAACCCTAAATTCATGCCAGTGGAGTGTTAGAAGCTATAAAGCTGTAGCCCACTGGTTACTGCAATAACTGTGGAGGCAGAGATCATGGGTTTGATCCTACAGTGGTGTTATGTAAGAAGGCTGTCTGAGGCAATTCCTTTTAATCTAAATCAGAGCTGTCTGAGGCATTTCCTTTTTTAAGTTAAATCAGTGCTGCCAGCAAAAACACCCTCACAGTGCCGTAACATAAGGTGCGCACAAGGCGACCTGTAAGGCACTCCATAGGGCACATTATAAAGTGCCCTGTCCACCAAGGCGCCCAGCACCAGGTCCACAGCACCTGGCTTGGCTGAGACAGGCTATGTTGCAGGTCCCCATCAGTGCCAGTTTGTGATAGATAGTCCTTGTAGACACACCTAGGATACACCTGTGTCCATCTGTATTTCCCAGTCACGTCTAGCCCTTGTGGACTATGATGCACCCAGAATAGTACATATCCTGTGTGGGTGCCATGGTCACATGTTATAAGTGAAGGGGGATGTTTGGACCCAAAAGTGGATTATGTACCACCACCGTTTAGTAAACATACCCCTTAGTGTTTTTGTATCCTCATCACACCAGAAGTGGGTTAGATAGTAGAAGACAAAGATCCTGACAACTGGCAAAATCAATAAGTTCATTGTTGATGGAGGAGAAATTGAAATAGTGGACAACTTTAACCTACTTGGATCTACTATCAATGAAGAAACAAGAAGAAGTCAAGAAATCAGTTGATGCATTGCTTTTGGCAGAATGACTATGAAGAACCACAAGATTCTCAAGAACAGATATGTCTCTTTCCATACAAAGATTTGACTTATTCAAGCCATGGTATTTTCAATAATGTCACATGGATGCGAAAGTTGGACAGTGAAAAAGATAGGAAAAAAATTGATGCCCTTGAGTTATGGTGCTGGTGATGAATACTGTGCATCCCATGGACTGCCTGAAGAAGAAACCAGTCAGTACTAGAGGAGATCAAACCTAAGCTTTCTTTAGAAGCTCAGATGACAAGACTTTGACTTTCATACTTTGGACACATCATGCGAAGAGAGAGATCTTTAGAGAAAGACATCATGCTTGGCAAGGTAGAAGGACAATGCAAAAGAGGAAGGCCAGCAATGAGAAGGATTGATACAGCAGCTATGGGTGCCACTCTGTCAACAATTAACCACCTGACTGAAGACTGAACACAGTTTAGGACAACTATCCAGAGGATCTCCATGAGTCGATGCCAACGCCGACTCAATGGCACTTAACAACAACAATAGATCATTTATGGGGTCATTCTGTTGGGATGTCCATTCACGCTATTTGGACACTCTGCTGACCCTGATTAACTTCCCTTTACGTTGTAGGGGGAGGTTAGATAGGGGCAGGAACAGTGCAGAGTTAGGGCGGGCAGTGAGAGGTCCGCGGCCCTGGATGTACAGGGTTGATTCCAATGTTGACCCTGTACGTCTGGGACCAGCAGACTGAATGGGGAACATATTCCACCTCTGAGGTGGAATACGTTCCCCTGGTCGGTGGGAGAAGGCAGGCCCTTGCAGCGAGGATGTAGTAGAAGGTGGAGGAGATTCCCCGCAGCCCAGTCCTGGCCTTGGGAGGCCAGATTGGGAGTCAGGCTGCGGGGAATGAAAAATCTGATCAGCGGCCAGTGATCGCAGCTCTTGAATGGAGCCACAGTGCCATGGCAACTGGACACCATTGCGCCGTGGCTCCATTCAGGAGCCTTGACTGAGTTAGCCGGGCTAGGCCTGTAAGTTCAGGCTGACTGGGCTCAGGGTCCTGGCTTGCATGTACAGGTCTGGATGCAATTCTGATCCCACGGGGCTACACATGCCCCACAGAATCAGAATCCTGTCTAACTCTGTGCGTCCGGTTCCGACCGGACGCACAGAGGGCTGGGATGTCCAGAATGAAATCAGGCCCTTAGTATAGGAGAAAAATATGACTGTCTACTGGAAAAGATTAAAGAACATCCAAAGTAGGAAGCAAAGACAAAAGGAATAATGATCTTGCAGATCAACTGGTCAAAAAAGGAACTATATTGGGAGAACCCAGGGAATTCCTGATTCTCCTTCCCTTACTGCATAATTAATGCTATCACCCATCAGCAAACTAAGTAGCAAGATGCACCTTTCTTGAATCTGGGCATGGTCCTTAGCCTTCTTGTTGGGAAATCTCAAAAGCATACCTCAGAAAAGTCTAAACACTGTTCTGCAAAAAGGAAGGTAACTTTTTTAAAGATTCTCTATGGCATCCGGCCCTCACTTGGTTTGCAGCTTGTCGTGCTGTGAGAGCTTGTGTGCATCAGTGATGCTGAGAGCTAAACTATCGGAAGTTTAACTACTGGCAGGGTCTCCCAAGATGGACAGGTCTCAGCTGAGGTGCCAGACCAAGACAAACCATCCATCTGGGCAGCAGCAGAATGGGATAGTGTTGACGGCAGAAGATCACATTTCTGTGACAACGGCAACACCACCAAACTTAAAATGTGCGGAAGAAAGGCCTGGCAATCTACTTCTGTATCCTGCAATGAAAACCCAATGGATAGTTACAACAAAACAAATAGTGCTGGAAGATGAGACCCCCAGGTTGGAAAGCACTCAACTAGCTACTGGGGAAGAGCTGAAGACTTTTCAGAGTAAAGCCAGCATTTATGATGTGGTTGGATCAAAGCCCTTGGGACGTCTGACTGCTGATGTAGCTGCGCATGAAATGAGAGTCAGAATCTGTAAAGATGTCTTACACATTGGGACATGGAACGTACGAAGCATGAACCAAGGGAAGTTGGAGGTGGTCAAGAATGAAATGGAACGTGTACAACTTGATCTGTTGGGTGTCAGCGAACTGAAATGGACTGGCTTCAGGCACTTTGCATCAGATGATCACATGGTCTACTATGCTGGAAATGAAAGACAAAGAAGAAATGGTGTTGCATTTATAATAAAGAAAAAACTTGCAAGAACTGTAATGAAATACAATGCAATCAGTGAACGCTTAATCTCTATTCGTCTACAAGGAATGCCTATCAACACAACTATAATTCAAGTATATGCCCCAACAACAGCTGCAGAAGAGAATGAAATTGAAGAGTTCTATGAACAAGTACAAGCTGAAATTGATAGAACATGCAAACAGGATATCCTGATAGTCATGAGTGACTGGAACGCAAAAGTTGGCAACAAAGAAGAAGGCAAAGTAGTTGGAAAATATGGACTTGGCCAAAGAAATGAAGCTGGAGAAAAGACTGATTGAGATGAATATATCATTGGTCTTGCAGAATTCTAACACCTTCTTCCAGTAACACAATCGGTGACTGTACACATGGACTTCACCCAATGGATTGTATAAAAATCAAATTGACTACATCTGTGGAAGTCAACGATGGAAAAGCTCTGTAACATTAATAAAGACAAAACCTGGAGCTGACTGTGGTACAGATCATCAACTACTAGTATGCAAACTCAAGCTAAAGTTGAATAAGAGCAAACCACTCATGAGTGCAGCAAAATATGACCTTGAGAATATACCACTGGAATTTAAAGACTGCCTTCAAAATCAATTTGCTGCTTTAGATACAAATGACAGAGCTCCAGAAGAGTTAGGAATGACATCAAGAAGGTTGTGTTGGAAGAAAGCGAGAAGTCTCTACAAAAGGTGAAAAAGCAAAAACAGCCAAAATGGATGATGGAAGAAACTCTGAAAATTGCCCAGAAATGCAGAGAAGCTAAAGCCAGAGGAGAAAGAAAGACAATCGCAGAACTCAACAGAGATTTCCAACGTGCAGCAAGACAGGACAAAGACAAGTACTTCAATGACACATGCAAGAAAATAGAAGCAGAAACTATTAGAGGAAGAACAAGATTGGCTTTCCTAAAGCTATGAGAGTTAAAGAAAAAGTTCCAGCCTCAAATTGGAATATTATAAGAAGTTCAAGAATCCATGTTGAATGATGCTGAGATCATCAAGAAAAGTTGGAAGGAATATACAGAGTTTTTATATGATAAAGATCAAGTGGACCAACAGCCGTTTCAACCTGTACCTTATGATCGGGAACCATTGGTGATGAAAGAAGAAGTTGAAGCAGCATTGAAAGCCTTATCAAAGAACAAAACACCAGGCATTGATAGCATTCCCATAGAAGTATTACAGCAATCTGATGCAGCTGTTACCATACTTACAAGGCTCTGCCAAGAAATATGGAAGACAACATCATGGCCAACTGACTGGAAAAGATCTGTGTTTATACCAATACTAAAGAAAGGTGATCCAACTGACTGGAAATTATCACACAATCGCTCTCATCCCACATGCCAGCAAGATTCTACTGAAGATTATTCAAAAGAGACTACAACCATACCTGGAACAAGAACTACCTGAAGTGCAAGCAGGGTTCAGGAAAGAGCGAGGAACGAGAGAAATCATTACGGATGTGAGATGGATCCTTGAAAAGACTAAAGAATACCAAAAGGAAATCAATTTGTGCTTTATCGACTATAACAAGGCTTTTGACTGTGTAAACCATGAGAAACTCTGGGCCACATTAAGAAGCATGGGTATACTAGAACACCTGATTGTTCTCTTGCACAATCTGTACATTGATCAAGAAGCAACAGTTTGAATGGAACAAGGAGAAACAAAATGATTTAAAATAAGCAAAGGTGTAAGACAAGACTGCATACTTTCCCCCTACCTGTTTAATTTATATGCAGAACAAATCAGAGAAGCAGGATTGTATGAAGACAACAGAGATGTGAAGATTGGTGGAAGACTCAACAACCTTTGCTATGCTGATACCACCACATTACTGGCTGAAAGTGAAGATGATCTGAAACATTTGCTTCTCACAATCAAAGAACATAATCTCAAAATGGGCCTGCACCTAAATGTAAAGAAGACAAAGATCATGACAACTGGCATAATCAACAGGTTCATCGCTGAAGGGGAAGAAATTGAAATTGTGAACAACTTTAACCTACTTGGATCAACTATCAATAAAGAAGCAACAAGCAGTCAAGAAATCAGATGACACATTGCTCTTGGCAGAATGGCTATGAAAGACCTAGACAAGATTCTCAAGAGCAGAGATGTCTCTCTCCATACAAAGATTCAACTTGTTCAAGCCATGGTATTTTCAATAACATCATATGGATGTGAAAGCTGGACAGTGAAAAAGATAGACAGGAAGAAAACTGATGCCTTTGAATTATGGTGCTGGCGGCAAATACTGTGTATACCATGGACTGCCCGAAGAACAAACCAGTCGTTATTAGAGGACATCAAACCTAAGCTTTCTTTAGAAGCTCAGATGACAAGACTTTGACTTTCATACTTTGGACACATCATGCGAAGAGAGAGATCATTAGAGAAAGACAACATGCTTGGCAAGATAGAAGGTCAACGCAAAAGAGGAAGGCCAGCAATGAGATGGATCGATACAATAACAGCAGCTACAGGTATCAGTCTGTCAACAATGAGCCGCCTGACTGAAGACCAAACACAATTTAGGATAGCTATCCAGAGGGTCGCCATGAATCGACTCCGACTCAACGGCACTTAACAACAACAACATGGCATCCGGGGCATCACTCACTCCCTTTTCACCTGCTCCATAGCTAGAGCTCTTTCTCTTTTCATCTTTTTCCTCTCCCTTCATTCCCATCTGGCCCACCCGAGGATCCTATTACTTCCCCCTCTTTGAAGGGAAAAATCTCCCCCCCCCCAAGATTTCATGGGAATCATTCTGATTTCCCTCCTCTTGGCCCTGCAAGTGAATGGTTACATATTCTTCAGTTGTATTTAGGCAGGTTTTCAGACCCTTCTAATCCCTCCCCAGGACTAGTTCATAAGGCATACAGGTTAAGATAACAATACTTAGTCTATTCAATTTGAACCTTCTGAAGAGGATATGAAGTAGAAGCTGCAATGTATATCCACAGTGGCTTGATACCTATCTCTTTTCTTTAATCTCATCTTGACTTGTTGCCACAATCTCTTTGACATCATTGATTGGTTGGTCCCGGAATCTAATAATCCTCCCTATTTTACTTTTTGCATATTATCGCTTATCTCCCATTATATATGTTTTTTGCATGCAGTCACTTTTAAAATTACCAAGAAAGATCTACATTCTCCAGGTGGATAGAGGACTGCATTGCATGTGTCTATGACAAAGCAGGGACTCATCCTGGAAGGACATGTCACTGCTCACAATGGACACACCATGGCCACCTCAATGGCAAACATATCGTTGGTAGCCATTTTTGAAATCTGCAAGGCAGCAACTTGGCGATCTGTTCATACCTTCACTACCCATTATTGTCTAGACAATTTGCAAAAAGTTCTCATCATTTGAATCAAAGTGATAATCATTAATCTTAATGTCTTTGCTGTCAACTGAAAGTTCGGCAGTGTGAGATACTTTATAATTCTGCAAGTCTTCCAGATTCTGATGGAAGTCTATTTCATTTCCACAGGACATATCTAGTGCAGTGGGAGAAAGGGAGAGGCACCTTAGTTGGTTTAAGCAACAATGCATGGAGGAGGGAGCCTCAAGACACAACACATCCTAGTCAGAACAGACAACTCAATGCATGGAGGAGGGACAAAGAGTCATTACCTTGCACCCCCATCCATCCCGTGACAATGACATCAGGGAACACATTACACCAATTTTAAAAGAGCTATATTGGTTACCAGTAGTCATCAGAATAAAGTTTAAAGCAATCCACACAATATTCAAAACTCTACAAAATGAATCATCTTCAAGCTTAAAGTCGTTAATACATACCACCCCAGAAATCAGATTAAGAAGAAGCAGCAATAAAAATACATTAACAGTTCCCTCGATCTTCAGGAACAGCCAGGCATCAACAACAAAGAGAACATTCTCCTTATATGCTCCAACACTGTGGAACTCGCTCCAAGACAGCATAAGGGACACTAAGGAACCAAATACTTTTCGCAAGCTCCTAAAAACCTTTCTGTTCAGAGAGCATTTCGGAGAGTCGGTTACTTAAAACAAGTCAGACTTGACTATCCTTCAGTTTTTACTGTAAACTCAGCATGACACACAGGGCAACGTTTTAAAGTAAATAGATTAAGTAACTTAATTTAACCGAAGGTAATTAGCTCAGAACTTTCCATATTCACACACAAATACCACATGTAAATAGTTGCTTGAAATTCTTTGTTAAATGCTATACTAAACTTATCTGAATGCTATACTAAACTTATCTTGTTTATTTACTACTATGGCGCACCCTGTTTTCAAAGTTCTATGTAATGCTTGTATGTTGTAATGCAGTTCTTGAGTTCATTGTAAACCGCTTTGATTTAGGAAAGGTGGTATAGAAGTGCACATAAATACATAAACAAATAAACAAGCAAATAAATAAATAAATAAATAAATAAATCAAACTTTCAAGCAGACAAATTGACAGAGAAATAGAAACAGTGATGCATTTCCCCTGTACTGTGCAAAATATAAAGAAAATGGATGTACATTCTAAAAGCTGACATTCAGATCACTAAATGGAAAATATTTATTTTTCTATCCTCTGTGTCCCCCTTCCTGGAATTGGGGACAAGCGTTTGACTCTAAAAGCGGGGACAATTCCTGAAAATCAGGGATATCTGATAACCTTAATTGAACATGAATGTTCAAATGAGCCATGACTCCATATTACAGGTATGGCCAATAACCTTTTGAGGGTTAAGAAAACCTGGAAGTCTAGCCATTCATCCTGCCATTGGGAAACATTCTAACAGATGGGGAAGCTGGCAGCCAATTTATCAGAGCTGCTGATTCAGTTTGTGCTTGTGCTCTCAACTTGCTAAAACAATGTCAGAGGAAAAGCAGAGCTACTAATCTCTGCATGCAGTGGGATTAAATCAGCTCTGAAGCAATAAACCGCCTTGACCTAGTGAAAGGCGGTATATAAATCAAGCTAAATAAATAATTAAATAAATGTGATCTGAAAAAGTACAGGTTTCTAGGTAAAGGTGACATAAAGTATGGTTAGCCTGAAAAGCCAAACCCTTACGCATAGATAATGTCACAGATATCAGCGCCAATAAGAATGGTACACAGATTTAAAAAGCTCAGCAGTGGTGACAGATATACTACTGTAGGTAACTATTTAAAGCAGGTGCACATAAACATTGAATCTTAAGGACAGAAATTTGACTGCAGTGACTTTGCAGATAACTATGAGTTTAGCCACTGTAATTTTCCAAAGTATTTTTTGATCCATCTCGAAGCTTCAGAAACCAACATTGGCTAGATACTAATATAGAGGGCAATTTTATAAGAGGATACCTAGATCTGAAAGTAGAGAAAGTGCTTATTTGTCTATAGTTTCACAGATCTCTCTTCAAGCCTTTTTAAAAAATTGGCATTACATTCACTAATCTACAATCCTTGAGTATCATAGCCAAATTTAATTATATGTTTTGAATTAGTGCTAATAGATTTACAACTTTATTTCTGAGTTTTTTCAGAACGGTAGAGTGTATAGCATCTGGACCGAGTGGTTTGCTAATTGTTACTTTGTCAATTTGCTTTATACATCTCCCAGATTCACCATGATTTGCATCAATTCCTCTGAATCATCACCATCAAAGACTTTTTCCGGTGTTGAGTATTTCCCTAACATCCTCCTCCATCAAAACCAAAGCAAAAAATTAATTTAGCTTTTCAGCTATGGCATTATTCTTCCTAAGAACCCTTTTTACCTTATGGTCATCTAATGGTCTAGCTGAATCTCTTATAGACTTACTGCTCCAAATGTATTTGAAAAAGCTTTTATAATGAGATTTTGCCTGCACAAAGTTAAACTTTTAGAATACAAAGGAAGCAGTCAAAATTCCAGCACAATGTCCACCTTGATATATGAGAGTGTCCTTTCTGAACTCCTTAGGCATGTCTCATGAGGATTTTCCCTTTCAAGGTAAGTCTAAAGATCCTCCCATAGAATAGAGAGTCTAAGGGGTATGTTTACTAAACAGTGGTAACGTTACAGACCGCGCATTAGGTAACGTTAACGATCGTTAGGAAATGTTAACGCGCGTTAACGTTACCTAACGAGCGTTAGCGTTCCTGGAGGCGGTAAACACCGCAGAGGGTGGAGAGAGGGTGGAGAGAAGGGTTCAATGGGCGGGGAGAGGCTCCTTTTACACTAATGCGCTGAACTGAAGGGTTGAATCCTACCGCGAATGAAAACCTGCCGTTAGAAGCACATTTGCAGGAGAGAGAAACAATTTTAGTGTCAGCAATGTACAGCATAGGCAGGGAGGCCAAGAAACGTGATAGTAGTGCTCCATTTTCAGCAACAGCATAGTGCCCAAGTATGAAAAGGCCACTATGGCGATGGTGCAAATGGGGCACAGGGTGAACTAGGCAGGCGCCTAAGTGGCACATAGGAACATAGAAACTGGAAATCAGCATGACAGCAGCTGACAAAGGCCAAACACAATCCACCTACATCTACCTGGTCCACCCGACCTAACAGTTGCCAGAGCACTGACCTAAAATCCCCCCAGCCAACTCTCCCCCAAGCGGAAGGGACATACTATTGGTAGGCGGTGATGGCTGGGATGTGAGGATGCTCATGTATGCCCCCTGCACCAGACCCCGCTCCCTAGGCGACCACCTACCAACACAGTGGATGGCCTGGGAATGCGCACTACCAGCACCGACAGCATATGGTCATGTCAGTATGGCAGGGGGGTGTTTGCCCATGCTGCAGGGGGCAGTGGCACCTGCCTGCAGTGGACCTAGGTCATGCCCTTTATCAGTACATGGTGTGCAGTGCAACAAAAAAGGTCTGGCTGAGAAAAAGTACAGGTAGACCCAGGGAACAATATGCCTCTGTAGCAGCAGTGTGGTGCAGTACCCACAGACAGTGTGTCCAGAAGCAGAGGGTCACAGGTTCAAGTCCCAGCTGTGGTTTCTGCAGAGCATGCCCCTATATTTTACCCTACAATGCAGATACAACAGCAACATGTGCAAAGCAAAAAGCAGCGGCGAACAGGGGTACAAACACCCATTCATACAGACTCCACAATCCAAAGATGCATGGAGGGTCAGGATGTTGGCCCCAGCATTGAGCTGCAGTTATCACCAGAGCACTACTACTACCTCCTGCACAGTTTAGCAATGTCGGCACTGTGATCAGGACCAGTGTGGCAGGCAGGGTTGCCAACGACCCCTATCTTTGCACGATGCTGCAATAGGAGTGTGTATGTGTGTATGTCTATCCATTGTTCTGTGGCTCCCAACCCCCATCGGGCCCAAAATGTCCCACTGTTACCAGCATTAGCCGGAATATGTGCATAACGAGGAGCAAGGTATTGTGGGTGTGGCCCGGACAGGGCAGATTGGCTAGGATGCATCTTATCAGGGTGTGGGGCAATGACTGGGACACTGTACTGCCCGACCACAGCCTGTATGGACAGGGTGGCCACAGCATGGCATGCTGGGAGGGCACTTACTCTGACCGAGCAGTGACCATGGCAGGTCTAGGTTCCCACATAGTGCTTTTGTGTTCCCAGTGCTGGGGGTCCCAATCACTGAGATGCCTGCTTGGTGCACATAGTTTCTTTTAAGCATGCACTGTGGACTGTCTGCAGTTAGACTGTGCATGGTTGGAACACCTATAAGGTGCAGTCTGACTGTGCTGTTTGCTGGTGACTGGCAGACAATGGTGTGAGGCAGGTGGGGTTTTCCAGACCTAACCCCAGCATTGCTGCTGGTCTGCCACTGCCCCAGTCACAGGTATGGCTCTGGAGGGCTGTCTTATACCAGCAGGAAGGAGGTTGCATCACCTGTGTAGGGGCACCTGTTTGTTACCTAAAAAAAATGTGATGTGGGTCCTTTGGGGTATGTAGTGTATACCACTGTGATCTATAAAGGCACTGCTACACAAACCACATGCAAGTCTAGAAACCCCTCTGCCCTGATAACATGTCCATGTCAGCCAGACCCTAACACAGAGCACACACTAATCTGGGTGGTGTCTGGTCCCAGAAGGCCACATGTGACTGCAGAATACAGATGGATACCAAATTACCTTCAGCTGCACTGCAAGGAACACCTGTCACACACTGGTCATGATGGGAATGTACAGCAGGACCTATCTCTAGCACCACCTGTACTGTGGAACTAGTGCTGGGCACCCATCCTATCCCTTAGGGTGAACACAGAACCTGCACAATGGCATGGTCTATAGCTACTCTGTGCCAGTATCACGCACTGTCAATTCATCTTTCCAAGCTGAGGTACCAGAGAGGTGCAGACCCCATTTGGTGATCAGATGTTGACAGCTATTCAGCATGTGCATTGAATCATGCGTACTGGTGGGGTTACCCTATCCTGGCACTTAGAGCAGACAGTTTGTGAAGTGACCTGCAGTCCTTCTGTACCCAGCCATTGCTGTGACATACAACATGGAGGTATAGCCTACTGGTTAATACAATGCCATTCTCGGCAGTGTTCATGGGTTCAATTCCTCATTGTTCCCTCCTCTCATGCCTGTCCTACTCAAATAGTTTGCATGCCTGTTACAGTCATATTTTTGCAGAGTTGTGCTACCAGCCCATAATACCCTCGCCACAGTTGCCAACATACCTTCGATCCATCTATCTGCGTCTGTCAGCTGTGTAGAGTCCTGTCTGCCTGTGCAGGCTGCCACCCCATGTCCTGCACTGCTACCCTTTCCTGCATTGCATCTCTTCGTGCTTGCCTTGCCTGTGCCTGATCTGCATGGCACCACCACTCCTCTGTCCACCCATCATTGTAACTATCCTTCAACCTCCACCTCCACTGGGGGACACATATTCCCATCGTCTGCCACCCGCTTTCTTTCCAGTACTTTACATTGCCAACACCCTGTGCTGTGGTACAGTTGCCCCTACCATGTTTGTCAACAGTACTGGCAGCTACATGGGATGCCCACAGGTATGGCAGGTCCAGCGGCTCCCAGCTCTCCCTCCTTCACTCACCTGTTCATTGCCTTTCCTTGGTGCTCTATCTAGTGTTAGGGCTACATCTGTCTCTATGCCTCACAGGTCATGCATGTCATCCTGCAGCACCTTGCAGCCCTTATGGCACACTAACCTAGGGCACCGTAACCTTGTTAGGCCACCTTAACCTATAGTTCCATAACCCAGGGTACTTTCTAAGGTGCCTTGTCCAGGGGTGCCCAATACGGCGCTTAACCTAAGGAGCCCTATAGGGCGCCTTACAAAGTGCTTTATGAGGCACCTTACAAAGCACATTTTACAAGGCACCTTATAAGGCACCTAACAAGGCACCTTACTTACAAGGCACCTTACAAGGTGCCTTGTAATATGCCTTGTAAGGTGCCTTTTAAGTAAGGTGCCTAATAGGGAGCCTTGTAACACGCGTTAGCTGATACGGCTTGCCGTAACAATGCAACACCCACGCCTTTATATGGGCAGGTGTACCATTACCGCGGAACCTAACGTGAGTAACATTACTGCGGTTTAGTAAACATACCCCATTAGTGTAGGAATAAGCCCCCCACATATTTTTATTAAAAAGGAGAGAATATCTGGGATTTAAGGATGCTAATTTATTGATGCACCTTAAGATTATTAGTGTGCCTTAAAGTTAGCAAATGCAAAATTAATTTAACATCAGTTGACCTACAAATTAGTCGTAAAGTTGAGCAGCACACACGTAGAGTATAATTTTATAAGAAATCACCTATTTTATGTCTGAAAGAAGGTGTCTACTAGGCATGTGCATTTGTTTTCGGATGAATGAGAAAATCTGTGAAAAGCACAATTTTTGTTTTGTTCTGGGTCAACTAACTGCTTGCGAAAATTTCTCAACTCACCAGTCATTTACTTTGTTTTCATAAAATGTACTGGCACTGCCATACACACTGGAGCCAATTTGTGAGGAGGAGAAGGTCAAGGAGGTGTTACAGCAGCTAGCACGAGGCATTTGAGCTAATCGTGCTGCAAGTTCTGCAAATCCCATGGGCATAGGTAAAATTTGACTGTTTCATTTAGGACAGCAAAGTGGAGAATAGTTCAGTTTGGGGGAAGGTGGTGACACATTTGCACACTCATTTGCATACATACAACTCATCCATATTCATTATGGCTATACCATAAACACAGACAAGATAGGAAGCCAGTACGGTATCCTCCTGATGCCCCCTCCCCCCACTTTGTCAAGTCTCCCTCTTCTCCTCACCCTTCATTATGTCTCTCTTCCCTGACTTCTTCATCTCTCCTGCACTTCTTCCCTTGCTTCTCTTCTCCTTTTCCTTCTTTTTCCTTTAGTCCTTCCTCTTTCACTTCCACCATCCCTTTTCCTTTCTACCTTCACTGATGCTCATGTTTTCTTATGAACAGGAGCAATGGCCAGCAGCATGGGCCGCATGGTTTTTGATGTGCAGCATTGCTTCTCCTGGAGGCCTACCTCCTTCCATGATCGCAATGCTTATTGTTTAGAGGTGGCCGCAGGCTCTTCAATGAACAACACTGTTTTCCTCTGGGGTCTGCCTCCTCCCTCAGTTACGGTGATTCTTGTTGAGAGGTGGCTATGAGATTTCTGAAACTGTACAGTGCTTTCTCTCCCTGTGCACTGCCTCTGAACAGGAAGTGGCCCACGATGGAGGGAGAAGCAGTGCTGCTCATTAGAGAGTGTGAAGCTGCCTCTGAACAAGAACCACCACCTTCAAGGGAGGAGACAGGTCACGGACAGAAGAGGTGTGCACATTAGTAACCTAGGACCTGTGCTGCTCCATTTCAGAAAGGCACTACAGCTGCAGGCCAGGAGTCTATCACTGTTGGTATCCAGCCATTGTAACTTCACTTCCCGACTTCTTCAATACTGCCTATCTGAGTTGGATGGAGGAGATCAGGAAAGTCAACGAAAGGTTAAGAAACTTTGGTCTTTACAGTTTTCCAATTGTCAATTGCTTTTACTGTCCTAAGCACTGGTGAGGTACGCACTTCATTTGTACAACACAGCCAGTGGCAGTAAGGAAGGACAGGCTAGTGCACAATGAGAAGATACAATGAAATAATTTTTTGTAACAATCTTGTTCGTCAATTGTCTGTATCAGCTGATGGAGTGAGAGGGCACTTACGATATGTATCTATTCTATCCCATGTTCATAGAATACATTTTAATTATTTATGTGTTTATTAAATATAAATAAACAAAACAATCACCTTCCCATATCTAAAACATTTCGCCCAAAGGATAGACAAATCAAAATACATAAGAACATAAGATATGCTATACTGGGTCACACCAAGTCCATCAGGCCCAGTATCCTGTTTCCAACAGTGGCCAATCTAGGTCATACATACCTAGCAGTTTCCCCAAAAGACACAGGTTCCACAATGCATGTATTAGGTCAAGCATTGATATCCTGGATCCCTTATTAATAATGGCTTATGGACCTTTCCTCCAGGAACTTGTCCAAATCTTTTTTAAACCCAGCTACCCTAACAGCCTTTACTACATCCTCCGGTAACAAATTCCAGAGTTTGATTACACATTGAGTAAAAAAAATATTTTCTTTTATTAGTCTTAAATAGTTTATCCTGTAGCTTCATTGCATGTTCCCTAGTCTTCCTATATTCTGATAATGTAAACAATCGATCTACGTTTATCCATTCCACTCCATTCATTAATTTATAGACTTCTATCATATCTCCCCTCAGCCGTCACTTTTCCAGGTTAAAGAACCCTAACCTTTTTAGCCTTTCTTCATAGGGGTATCCTTCCATCCCCTTTACCATTTTGGTGGCTCTTCTCTGAACCTTTTCTAATAATGCTATATCCTTTTTAAGATACAGCGACCAGAATTGCACACAATACTCAAGATGCAGTCACACCATGGAACAATACAGAGGCATTATAATATCCTTTGTTTTATTTGCCATTCCTTTTCTTATGATACCTAGCATTCTATTTGCTCTCTTGACCGCCGCTGCACACTGGGCGGAGGGTTTTAACATGTTATCCACAATGACGCTTAAATCTTTTTCCTGGGTGGTGGTTCCTAATGTGGAACCTTGCATTGTGTAACCAAAGTTTGGGTTGTTCTTCCCTAGGTGCATAACCTTGCACTTGTCCACATTAAATTTCATCTGCCATTTTGATGCCCAGTCTTCCAATTTATCAAGATCCTCTTGCAATTTTCCACAATCCTCTTGGGTTTTAACAACTTTAAATAGTTTTGTGTCATCTGCAAATTTGATAACCTCACTCGTTATTCCCTTTTCCAGGTCATTTATGAATATGTCAAAAAGCAGAGGACCCAGCACAGATCCCTAGAGTACACCACTATTCACCTTTCTCCATTGGGAAAATTGGCCATTTAGCCCTACCCTCTGCTTTCTACCTTTTAACCAGTTCCCGATCCACAATAGTATACTGCCTCCTGTCCCATGACTCTTTAGTTTTGCCAAAAGTCTCTGATGAGGGACCTTGTCAAAGGCTTTCTGAAAGTCCAAATACACTATATCAACTGACTCACCTTTGTCTACCTGTTTATTCACACCTTAAAAAAAACCATAACAGATTAGTAAGACACGATCTTCCTTGTCTAAAGCCATCATGGCTGTCTCCCATTAAGCCAAGACTATCTACATGTTGAGTAATTTTGTTCTTTACAATGAATTTTACCATTTTTCCCGGTACTGACATCAGGCTCACTGGTCTGTAGTTTCCCAGATCACACCTGGAACCCTTTTTAAAAATTGGCATTAAGTTCACCCTCCTCCACTCTTTAGGTATTACAGATTATTTTAATGATAGTTCACAGATTACTAATAGCAGGTCTGCAATCTCATATTTCAGTTCTTTCAACACCCTTGGATGTATATCATCTGGTCCAGGTGATTTGCTACTCTTCAATTTATCTAATAGTTGTAATACATCTTCCTGATGTATCAATATTTCCTTCAATTCTTCTGCACCTTTAAATACCACTTCAGTCAAGGGTAACTTCCCTACATCTTCTTTAGTAAAGACCGAAGCAAAGAATTCATTCAGTCTCTCCGCTATCGCCTTGTCGCCTCTTTGTGCCCCTTTAATCCCTGTATCATCTAAAGGATCAACTGACTCTCTCACAGGTTTTTTGCTATGAATGTACTTGCAAAAGTCTTTATTATGCATTTTTTTCTTCTGCAGCAAGCTTCTTCTCAAATTCTCCCTTTGCCTGCCTTATCAACGCCTTGCATTTAACTTGCCATTGCTTGTGCTGTTTCCAGTTTTGTCGTTTGCTTCTTTTTTCCCATTTCCTGAAAGATGCTTTTTTTGGCAACAACAGCCTCTCTAACCTCAACTTTAAACCATGCTGGCAGTTTTTTTGGACTTCCTTCCACTTTTCTTAAAGCATGGAATACAGCTTGTCTGGGCTTCCAAGATAGTATTTTTCAACAACAACCAAGCTTGATGTAAGTCTTTAACCTTTGCAACTGCTCCATTTAGTTTTTTCTTAACTATTTTCCTCATTTTATCATAGTCTCCCTTTCAAAAGTTAAAAGGTAGTACTGTGGATTTCCTTACTATCTCTCCCCCATTAAGTAAATCAAACATGATCATGCTATGATCACTATTGCCAAGTGGCCCCAACACCCTTATCTCTTGCACCAGATCTGGTGTTCCACTAAAGACTAGGTCCAATATGGCTTGCCCTCTGGTTGGTTCATGAACCAGCTTCTCCAAGAAGCAGTCATTTATTTCATCTAGGAACTTAATCTCCCTAGCATGTCCTGCCGTGACACTAACCCAGTCGATACTGGGGTAATTGAAATCACCCATTATTATTACTGTGCTGTAACTTTTGTTAGCTTCCTTGCTTTCTTTGAGCATTTCATCATCCATTTGTTCATTCTGGCCAGGTGGTCGATAGTACACCCCCACTGCCATCGCCTTCCCCTTTTTACATGGAATTTCAATCCATAGAGATTCTACAGCAAATTTTGTTTCCTGCAAAACTTTAATCCTTTCTGACTCAATGCCCTCTCTAACATAGAGCGCAACCCCTGCACCAATTTTCTCTATCATTACGATATAGTTTGTACCCAGGTATCACAGTATCCCACTGGTTGTCCTCCTTCCACCATGTCTCAGATTCCAATCATATCTAACCTCTCATTTAGTGCTATATATTTTAACTCTCCCATCTTATTTTTTAGACTTCTAGCATTTGCATACAAGCATTTTAGATACTGTATTTTATTCATATTAATCTGGCTATTGGTAGGCATGGGTAATTTGGGATCTTTAAGCTCTGTCTGCTCCATACTCGAGTGCATTTGGGCTACTTTACTCTTTTTTGGAACCTCTCTGCTTTTGGTAGTATCCTTCAAGGATACATTCTTCCGAACCATGCACTCTTGTGTGACTGTTGGCTTTCCCCTATTATCTCGTTTAAAATCTGCTCTATCTCCTTTATAAAGGTTAATGCCAGCAGCCTGGTTCCATCCCAGTTAAGGTGAAGTCCATCCCTTCGGAAGAGCCCCTCCTTTCCCCAGAATGTTCCCCAGTTCCTAACAAATCCAAAACCCTCATCCTTGCACCATCGTCTCATCCACGCATTGAGACTCCGGAGCTCTGCCTGCCTTTTGGGTCCTGTGAGTGGAACGGGAAGCATTTCTGAGAATGCTACCCTGGAAGTTCTGGATTTCAATTTCCTACCTAAAAGCCTAAATTTAGCCTCCAGAACCTCCCTACCACATTTTCCTATGCCATTGGTACCAAACATGTACCAAGACAGCAGACTCCTCCCCAGCACTAAGTCCTTATCTAGGTGGCACGTGAGGTCCACTACCTTTGCAACAGGCAGGCATGTTACCAGGCGATCCTCATGTCCACCAGCCACCCAGCTATCTACATGCCTAATGATCAAATCACCAACTATAACGGCTGTTCTAACCCTTCCCTCATGGGCACATGGCCCTAGAGAAACATCCTTGGTGCGAGAGGGTTTTACATCAGGTCCTAGTTACAGGATCACTTCCTGCCACACCAGGGTGATGCTCTCCTGTCACGTGACCTCTCTCCTCCATGGCAACAGGGATGCTGCCAGACTGGAGGTGGAACTTCAGGACTATATTCCTGTAGGTCTCGTCTATGTACCTCTGTCTTTCTTATGTCTTCCAAGTCTGCTACTCTAGCCTCCAGAGAACGGACTTGTTCCCTGAGAGCATAAAATAAAACAATAAATACAATAATAAAAACAAAAATAAGATGATCAACACTAGACTATTCTCTCTTACTGCACTTTATCACACTCTTTAGAGGAACTTTTCATAACAGCATCTTAATTTAGAAGGACTCTCAGGAAACTACAAAGTTTTTAGTTTTTTTCAGAACCTTACATATAACTGTGTTCCTGATGTAATACTACAGGAAAATAACTCCATCCCTTGGGGGCAGTCAAAGAAAAATCGTTGTTATGATTCCAGACTTTTGATATTCTTTTAGTAGTGGATACATATAAGAAAGTGTCCTGACTAGATCATAGCGTCCTTCCTGGAGTTCATCATTCAGTTTTTTTCTTAAAGACATCTAGGACCCTTCTCTTGCAATACCCAAAAGGTAACTGCCATTAATGTGAAATAAACTTTCATCTCAACTGACAACTAATGAGGTTGTTCTAATAGTGGCCCTGCAGACTGCCACCATGGTACTCTGAAAATTAGTCTTGCAATTGCTACTTGTAAATATTGAAGATGTTTCTTAGCTCAGTTTAAGACTATTACAATAATCTAAATGAGGTGTGATAAAAGACATATTCTTTTAATTAACTTCAATCTCCAATAGAGCACCTTCAAAACATGCAATTTGGAGTTCTACTGTGAACATCTCATCCATATAAAAATCTAAGGTTCTTACACATCTAGCTGATTAGAAACATCCAAGGTCTAACCTCAATAATGGAGGTTGTACATTGGAATTCTGCCATCCTACCCATAAAAACTCAGTCTTGGCAGAATTAAGAAACCAACTTGCTATTTTCTTGAGACCCAAAGTCATTCTTGTAGAGATTGTCTTGCATCATTGCCTATGGGGAAAATTAAGTACACATCGTCAGCATACAAGCAACCTAAATAAAGCTAAAAGTTAAAAAGTTAGGTAAGAGCTAAAAGACAACTGAGCTAACTGAGACATAGTCCCTGCTGAGAAATGGGTGGAGACGGTCTTGGCAGACACAGAATATGAGGAATCCCCATGGGTAGGATTTGCATCTGAGTCATCAGATATTGAAAGTGTAGTGGGGGCTGGAGAGGGTGCTGAAGAGGTTGTTGTTAGTGTGCTAACTAGTGAGGCAAGAAGAAGTGATCCTGGCAGTGCCAAAGCCAAGAGCACCTCGCAGGTGGAGGAGACAATACAGAATGGGAAGGATGCCGCTGACCTTTCATGCTCTCCTCTATCCCCAGCTACAGATCCAGCAGCAGCATCAAGATACGCATCCCCCCTCCCCCCCCCAAAAGGAATTAGAGGGAAAAATCTCATAAAATCTCATAGGGAGGGAGGATTACTATATTCAGCATGAAATTACTGTACTAAGTAAATTAGTAAACAAGCTTCTGGGTCATCTTACAAGCAGTGTCATGCAGTATCTCTTGGCAAAACAGCACCATTTCCAGCTCAGTATAAAGGAGGGCACTGATCCTAGGCAAGGGACTCGATTCAGGAGTGGAAATAGCAGTAGTGGGAAAAGTACATGAAAAATGAAGTTGCTTTCTAAAGCAGAGCGCCTAGCTCTTCCATTTGATGTGCATCAAAGTAAACCCCTATGGAAGAGATGGGATTTTGTTTGGCAGTACTGTCATGGGGCAGGAAGCAGACAGCATTGAGGGTGGTGATACTGAACATCACAAAAATGATAGCCCTCGATGACCATCCCCTGAACATGGTTAAGAAGGTGGGGTTTAAGAGGCTGCTGAATCTCTTAGCTCCTCATTATTGATTCCCCCCCTGAAGCCATGTACACAGATCCTTTGGCATAGTGGGAATACAAGTTGGCAGTGTGGCCAGACCTGGCAAAGTTGCACAGCATTTCCTGTCCTGTCCTCCAACCAGTGGGCCCAGGGAATATCTATTCTCCAAGACAGGGGATATCCTGGTTCTCCATCATTCACAACTAGCACCAGAATTGGTGAAAAAGCTGGTATTTCTGCAGATAAACCTCCCCTTGCTTGGTTCCCTTCATTTTCATGTGACTGGGAGGAGTAATAAGTGTAGAGCTAAACTCAAGGGCAGTTGCCCACATTCTCTGCCTTCAAAGTCTAGCTGTGCTTTTGACAGTTTGCACTGCAGTATCTCTGAAACAGTGCCCATTTCCAGTGGCTATCTTTCAGTCCTCCATAGAAACATAGAAACATAGAAACATGATGACAGAAAAAGACCACAAGGCCCATCTAGTCTGTCCTTCCATAACAACAACTACAACAGTCCATGCTAGAACTTAAAAGAAAAAAACAAGAGATTAAAACAAAGCAAACCCCAAAGCAAACAGAAAGAAAATAAAACAAAAAAGAGCTGAAAAGGTTTCCCTTTGTTGCTGTTGCCAACCTCACTGTCCTGCCTTTTCTTACCTCACAGACAAGAAAATATAACATACAGCACGGCGTATGCTTTCAGGGGCATGTAGGACTCCACACCTGTCACAGCGCCCCCCACTGCTGCATCTCCTCCGCTGACTCTGCTGCCACAACCACCCACCCATGACACTGCCAACACCCACCGCCAGCATCACTAGGCAGCTGCCTATCTCGCCAAGTCAACAGTACAGGCCTGTTGTATGGTCAAACATGATCATCACACATACTTCCACAAAGCCAGGCATCTGGTGAATCAACTCCATCAGCTACAATTGTGCTTGCATCCATACCTTCTCCAGTGCCTTCCCTGCCCCCTTTCAATGTTTTAGAGGCTTTCCTGCATTAGGGTGCATGCAAGACACCTTAACATAGTATGTCCTTTTACTGCCCACCAAGTGTCCTCTACCAACCCTTAATGTACTGTTACCACCTGCTAAGTGTCCACTAGCACCCCTTAACGCCAGAACCCCTCTAACACGCCCAGCACACCCTTTATCGCTGCTGTTGCCGCACAGGAAAGACTGCTCCTTTACCGCCATTTAGTAAACATGCCCCTAAAACTTGTATACAGAAGGCATATTAGATAAAAATGCTTACCTAGTGCCAACGATCAAACCATCAGAAATTGTCGTGGTCAAACAGGCAACTTTTAAAGCTGCGTCAGAATGGGTACTGCGTCAGAATGATGATGTTGCATTATTCAGACCAGCAGCCATTGCGAACTGCACTATCCTAAAATCAAACAGAATCCTAAATACAAACTAATTATATTAAACAATTATATTTGTGTGGAAGACCATATGAATGCGAATTCAACCACTCCTATATTTTATTTTTCTACTGTAAACAACTGACAGTTCACCACAATGTTGAAGGTTTCTTGACTGTGCCGTTATAAAAACAAATAATGTTTTATTGAAGGGACTAAATTATTTCATATTTTGAATAGATGAGTACCCCACAATAAATGTCATAGGGAATCGATTGATTGATGAAACCATGACGTAAAATTAAATGACTAAATTGAGAGGATGTCATAAATCCAAATAACCAGATATCACCAAAATAGCATCTTAGTTTGATTCAGTGATATAATAGAAAATCTTAAAAGACTATAAAATCATAATAAATAATGAAATAAATAGTGATAAGCCACACTTGATAAACAAATAAGACAATAAATAGTGATATTGTGCAATTGATAGTGTGCAATTAAAAATATAAAAACATTTTAAAACATACCACCAACCAGGGCCGTACTGATTGTGAAATGCACCCTGTGTGACCGCACATTGGGTGTGCACCCCCCCCCTCCTGCACCGCCATCTAGCCACTTTATGGGAGCAGAAGAGAAGAGGCGCACACCCGATGTGCAAGTCGCCGGCATGCTAAGTGAGGTTCCCTCATAAAAGTGGAGATGGCTGACTGAGAGGAAGAAAATGGTAAAGCTCAACGGCAGATAAGAAGATAAGATATGCCATACAGGGTCAGACCAAGGTCCATCAAGCCCAGTATCCTGTTTCCAACAGTGGCCAATCCAGTACCTAGCAGTACCCAAAAGAGACACAAGTTCATAATGCTTGTATTGGGGCAAGCACTGGATTTCCTAGGTCCTTTTTAATAATGGTTTATGGACCTTTCCTCCAGAAAGTTGTCCTAACCTTTTTTAAATCCAGCTACGCTAACAGCTTTTTCTACATCCTCTGGCTCGAATTCCAGAGTTTGATTACGCGTTGAGTGAAAGAAATCTTTTTTCATATTAGTCTTAAACGGGTTACAATGTAGCTTCATTCTATGTCCCCTAGTCTTTCTACTTTTCAATAGTGTAAACACTCGATATATATTTACCCATTCCACTCCAATCATTAATTTATAGACCTCTCTCATATCTCCCCTCAGCTATCTCTTTTCCAGGTTGAAGAGCCCAAACCTTTTAAGCCTACTACTACTACTACTACTACTGAACATTTACATAGCACTACAAGGCATACACAGCACTGCACAGATACATGTAAAAGATGGTCCCTGCCCATTACAGTCTAGTTGAGAAAGGCAACAACAGCAGCTGTAGACATGGGATACAGCTAGGGGGAATGGTAAGGGAACACAAAGGACAACAGATGAATCAAGAACCTCTCCTCATAGGGATATCCTTCCATCCCCTTTACCATTCTGGTGACTCTTCTCTGTACCTTTTCTAATTTTGCTATGTCCTTTTTAAAAAGTGGAGGGAGGAGTGGCTCCCTCAGGCCAGAAGGCCAGGGGTTCAATTCCTGCATGGGGACAAGCAACTTCAGGCCAGAGGGACTGGGGTCTCTAGTCCCATGGCCACTCCTTGTGGCCTTGGGCAAGCTACTTAACCCTCCATTGCCTCAGGTACACTTAAATTATGAGCCCTTTGGGGACAAGGGAATAAAAAAGTACCTGTTAGTATACATGTAAACTGCACTGATTCTAAAGAGCATGGTATAAAAAATAAATAAATAAATGGTGACCAGAATTGCACACAATATTCAAGAGGCATTATATTATCCTTTGTTTTATTCTCCATTCCTTTCCTTATGATTCCTAGCATTCTATTTGCCTTCTTGGCCGCTGCTGCACACTGGGCAGAGGGTTTCAACGTGTTATCTACGATGATGCCTAAATCTTTTTCCTGGTTGGTGGTTCCTAATATGGAACCTTGCATCAATAAGGTAGAAGACAACATGATAGGGGAGGGGGACAGTAAGGAGTGGGTAATAAGAAGTAGGGCCATGAACTTTTGGGAATGAGGGGAAAAGATTAAGGAGAGTTAACATCAAGAACACAAAGTGATGTGGAGCCATAGGAGAGGAAGAAGAGGAGAGAAAGCAAATCAAAGGAGATACAGTTGGAGAAAGCCCTGGTGGCTTCAGGTGCACCTGAGTAATTGTGTCAATGAGCAGAGGAAGTTTATGAAAGAATGTTTTTTTTATTATAGTGGTTTATCATTTAGTCAAAGCTATTTATATTGTAATTTCAACTTGGTAATGTACATTAAACAGGGACATTGATATCTTAGATTTTTCTGAGGCAATGGAGGGTTAAGTGATTTTCCCAAGACCACAAGGAATACTAGTGGGAATCAAACACTGATCTCCTGGTTCCCCAGCCACTGCTCTAACCATTAGGCTACTCCTCCACTCCAATGGTAAGCCAGGGGTTGGTAATAAAGTATTGAGAAGGGAGATACAGCCCTGCAGGATCAAGATCTGGGTAAAGGACAGACAGAAGATAGGACACACACTGACAAATCAGAAATATCGACAGAACAATAAAAATACAAGCTAGATTCTAAACAGGCAGAGACAAATGCCTGAATAGAGCAAAGTTAGCAGATGCTTGTAATGAGAATGCTCTCATGGAGAGTCAGCAGTTAATGTGCTCAGAGAAGAAAGCTTCTGAACAAAGCCCCAGCAGGGGGAGGGGTTGGGCAAGTGCTGAAGGCAAGTATGTGGAAGCAGGAAGGTTCCACAGGAAGTGCCCTAGTAAAACTCAGGCAAGGTAAAAAAAACTTCAGACTTTAAATACTTACAAGACAGGCCTTGTAGAGGAATAGGGAGAAGAAGAAGAAGAAGAAAAGAAAGAAAAACCACTCCTAAATGTGCAGTCAGATAGTACTAGTCATAGGCATAGTTTAACTGTGTCATCTGGGAGGGGGAAAAGGGTGGGGTCGTCAAATGTTGATGCTGAAGTGACATATTTGCATATTCATTTCAGTACATACATCTTATACATATTCATCATGGCTATGCCTCTCCTTCAACTGCTGCCTTTCATTCTTTGCCTCCCATCCCTTCAACCCACACTCCTTTCTCTTTACCAAGTGGTATAAATTCTGCCCAATCAGCCCCCACAATGCAGGGGGGAGGGGGCCCAGGCAAGAAGGGTGCTCATATGGCAGTGTGGCAAACTCCACCCACCCAGAGAAGGTACAAACTAATACTAACAAGTAGCGGTATCCATTGGCTTTTGGCATTTCAGTAAAGTCAATTTGCAGGTGGTGCATGGGGGTTACACCTCCTGACTGAACTCGGGGTGGTGGCGTGGGACCCTGTTTGGCATTGTTCTTGGCACAAATTAGACACTGGCGTGCTACTGAGGTTGATAGAGCTCCCAACAAGGCAATGCAAAAATGTGGCTTGAGTGCTTTTTCCATAGCACTTTTTCCATAATGTGTGGCTTGATGGAAAGCTTTGACAAAGGCTGGTCCCAATAGTTCAGGGATCACTATTCGTCCTGGGGGTTGGCTGCCCTCGGTTGGTGGCAGCTCAATCCACCCGTCTTTCAGCACTCCCTCTTCCTTATTACAGTAATAATCCAATTCTTTGGTGGTATATTGTGGTGTCCATAAATTAAGGGGTACTGGAAACAAGGCTGCCTGCATTGGCATAGCTTGCGATGAAATTTGGCCTGTCATGGCTGCCTTTCGCGCTGAGGCATCAGCGAATCTATTTCCTTGGGCAACATCTCCTTTACCCGCTTGGTGTCCTCGGCAGTGCATGACAGCTACACGTGTTGGGGCCCATACTGCATCTAACAACATCAATATTTCTGGGCCATATTTGATCGATTTTCCTCCTGACGTAATGAGCCCTCGTTCTTTGTAGAGAGCTCCATGTGCATGCAAAGTGGTGAAGGCATATTTTGAGTCTGTATACACATTCAACAAAAGTTTTGCACCCAATAATAATGCTCGGGTGAGTGCAATCAATTCTGCTTTCTGGGCTGATGTGCCTGATGCCAGGGCTGATGATTCAATGACTTTCTCCCGGGTGATGACTGCATACCCGGCACAACGTCATCAATCGATAATGAGACTGCTTCCATCCACAAAATAGGTCTGATCAGGTTTTTCCAGGGGCACATCGGTCAGATCAGGTCGACTTGAGAATACAGTATCCATGACTTCTATACAATCATGCTCTGGGGGTTCTTCACTGACAGGTATCAATGTGGCTGGGTTCAAGGCATGGCTCACTTCCAATTGTATCTGTGGGTTTTCACATAGCATACTCTGGTATTTCAGCATTCGGGAATTGGTGAGCCAATGATTCGCCTTTTGTTCCATGAGGGCAAGTACTGCATGTGGCACAGTGACTCGTAGATTCTGTCCTAAGGTGAGTTTGTCTGCTTCACTCACTAACAATGCTGTAGCTGCCACTGCTCTCAAGCATGGTGGCCATCCTTTGGCCACAGTGTCCAATTGTTTCGATAGGTATGCTACAGGTCGCTCCCAATGTCCCAATTTCTGAGTCAACATGCCTAGGGCATTCCCTTGCACCTCATGCACGAATAGATGGAAAGGCTTGTAAACATCTGGTAATCCGAGTGCTGGTGACATCAATTCTTCCTTCAATGTCTTAAAGGCTGCATCCTGCTCAGGTCCCCACTCTAGTGGCGACTTTTCTTCTCCTTTGGTGGCATCATACAGTGGTTTAGCAATTTGAGCAAAGTTGGGAATCCAGATTCGGCAATATCCTGCTGCTCCCAGAAAAGCTCTAACTTGCTTTCTGGTAGTTGGGGTTGGGATTCTGCACACAGCTTCTTTTCTCTCTCGTCTTAATTGTCGGCTTCCTTTAGTCAAGCGAAAGCCTAAGTATTTCACTTCTTTTTGGCATAGCTGTGCTTTTGCTCTGGAAACTTTATATCCAGCTTCATCCAGTAGCTGCAAGAGGTCTTTGGTGGCTTGTATACATTCACTTTCCGATACAGCAGCTATCAGCAGATCGTCCACATATTGGAGAAGTACTCTCTTCCCCGGGGCCACTGAATAGCTTGAAAGGTCTTGGTTTAGTGCAGCACTGAAAATGGTAGGTGAATTCTTGAATCCTTGGGGTAATCGTGTCCAAGTGAGTTGGCCCCGTCTTCCGGAGACAGGGTCCTGCCATTCAAAGGCAAACAGCAATTGGCTAATTGGGGCTAATCTTATGCAGAAGAACGCATCTTTCAAATCCAAAACAGTAAAATGGGTAGCTTCCGCTGGAATCAATCCTAAGAGTGTATAGGGATTTGGCACAACTGGATGTATGGTCTCAACTGCTTCATTCACTCTTCTTAGGTCCTGCACTGGACGGTAGTCACCTGTTCCAGGCTTCTTTACTGGCAGGAGTGGTGTGTTCCATGGTGACTGACAAACTTTGAGTAGGCCATATTCCAGTAGCCTTAACAAGTGGCGGTGAATGCCTTCAATTGCTGCTCTTGGGAGTGGATATTGCTTGACATGCACTGGTTCGGCACCAGGCTTGAGATTCACAATTATTGGAGCTATATGTTTGGCTAGGCCTGGGGGATTGCCTTCTGCCCATACTCCAGATGGGGCTTCAATGCTTTTCAAAGTAGGTTCAAAATAGGTATCAATAATTGGCTCATTACTTGGCTCAGTACTATATCTCCATTCTTCTTCTCGAGGAACAGTAAGCACCATTAGTCCAGCAGGTTTTGTCTGGGAATTCACTGTCATTTGCATTTCTCCTTTCTCAGTAAAGGATATCTGGGCCTGCAGCTTAGCTAGCATATCTCGTCCCAGCAATGGCACTGGGCACTCAGGCATGTAAAGGAATTGGTGCGTTATTTGCTGTCCTCCCAGATT
Organism: Ichthyophis bannanicus; assembly: GCA_033557465.1. Taxonomy (NCBI): domain Eukaryota; kingdom Metazoa; phylum Chordata; class Amphibia; order Gymnophiona; family Ichthyophiidae; genus Ichthyophis; species Ichthyophis bannanicus. Next base: position 8,461,528 of record CM066032.1, read on the forward strand.
GCATACACGGTTCTGAAGAAAAGGCTTTGTGGCTTTGGCACCAGTTGCTCCCACAATGGTGACTGCTCTTGCGGAAAATGGGACGATTTGTTTATCTACTACAGAATGTTCTGCTCCAGTATCAACCATAAAGTCCATAAATCGGTCTCCTATTTGTATGCTGACCATAGGCTCCTGGAGACCTAAAGCGAATTCGGAGCCCGGTCTGTCCTAATTGGCTTCATCTACATCGTAGGTCGCTGCGGCCACCGCCTGTATGGCCTCTCCTCTTTCTCGTTGAACTTGTTCCCGATTGGCCCCTCCGCGGTTCCGGGGTCGGCCTCTTCCTCCTCCTCTCCAATGGGCATTATTTTCGTCATCCTGGGAGGCGCCTTCGAGTTGCAGGCATGCATCTTTCCAATGTCCTTCTTCCTTGCAGTAAGCACATTGGTTCACACTTAGTAGGGGCCGGCCATCTCCTCGGCCCCACCCTCTTCCTCTGCTCCTTCGACTAGGGAAACCTCCCCTTTTCTGTTCAACTATGGCCGCAGCCAAAAAATCAGCTCTCTTCTTCATCTTTCGATCACATTCTTTCTGTCTTTCATTATCACGATTCACATACACTTTATGAGCGACTTCCAGTAACTGAGTTGCATTCATGCCCGCAAACCCTTCTAGTTTTTGTAACTTGCGTCTAATGTCTGGTTGTGACTGATTTACAAAAGCAGCATTCACCATGCATAAACTTCCTGGTGCATCTGGATCATAGGGAGTATACATTCTGTATGCTTCAACTAATCTCTCGTAGAATACTGCTGGGCTTTCATCTATTCCCTGATTGACTTCGGTCACTTTAGAAAGATTCATAGCTTTCTGGCCCCCCCTCTTCAGACCTTGCATGAGGCCTTGGCGAAACCGGGATAGAGCTTTGGATCCTCTCTCTGTATTCGGATCCCACCGAGGGTCTTCATTTGGGAATTCTCCTTGGGCTACTTCTCGATTGTCTATCCCTACCTCATCCCCCGGTGCTAAAGGATTATCCGCCAGCCAGTCGACAGCTGCTCGCCTAATTCGTGTCCGCTCCTCAGTAGTAAATAAAGTGGACAAGAGCTGACGGCAATCTGCCCAAGTGGGTTGGTGGGTTTCCATAATGGTATGCATTAATTCTGTTAGTTCTTGGGGCTTGTTGGTATAGGAAGCATAATGCGTCTTCCAGTTTAACAAATCAGTAGTGGAGAAGGGCACATATACTAAACTTAGGGGTCCCGCCACCACCTGATTATCTTCATCTCTTACGGGCACTCCCGGGACTTGCCGTAAAGGCATCATCTTTGTCGTGGAAGTTTTTCTGGATCTGAGGGGGATTTTAGAGACTCTCCTGGCAGGGGCTTTCTTCTTGCTCGTGCACTTAGTCTGGGACGCTTTACTTTTGACTGATGAGCTCGTACTGACAGTTGTCTTTATACTATCAGTATCGCTCTGGGAAGACCCTTCCTCTTCCTCTGCTGCCTCAGACTCAACTTTTTCCTCAGTCTCGGTCGAGTCATCCTCCTCATCTAGAGTGAGCTTATCTGCCTGCTCTTCTGGTGGTGGGTCTGGGGTTGGGTCCCGCTCCCGCTCCCGCTGTCTCTGTGGTCCCGGGGCGGGACGCGGTGGCACTCTTACTGGACGCTGGGCTCGGGGTTGTCTAATTACCACTTCCGGGGACTCAGGATCTAGAAGGACGGGTTTCTGTCTGGAATTCTCATCTGTCCCTGTCTTTTGAGTCTGATCTATTTTCTGCGTTTGATCTGTTAATGCTAACATTATTCTGCACTGTTCTTCATAACAGCGCTTCGCCCAAGGGGGCGGGCTCTCACAAATACTTAACTAGGAATCTATATAGGGATACTGATCGGGGTGCGCTACTCGCACTTTCTGGTGAACTGACTGAATAATTCCTATAGTAAAAGTTCCCTCTCGGGGCCACATAGGGTCTAGTTCAGGCCACTCCCTAGTACACAAAACTTGCAATCGTGTCGCAGTCATTTTAATCCCATAATCTCCTGAATATCCTTTATTAAAATGCGTGATCATACATTCTAACGGAGTGTGCCTAGTAGACCCCGCCCCTCCCATATCGATGTGTGCAACAACAAACAGAAGGGAAAAGGAGGGCGGACCGTGGGTAAGGGGTCCTCACGGCCCTAGAAACATATAAGGGAAACAAATAACAAGACAAGACGACGGTCGCTTCCTCCTTTTTACGACCTGGACGCGGTCGCCCGGCCAGGAAATGCGTTACTCAGGAGTCCGCCTTCGCTTGGTCCGTGCTGCCAGACCTCTCATTCATACTTCATTCACACAATCATGCTAGCAACGTATCCCAAAAACACAGCCCAATTCTGTCTTTTCTGACTAGGCTATGTTCAAATTCCAAAATCAAGAAGACGATAGTTTCGCCCTGCGCATACTCATGCAGGGTTAATCGGACCGTCTTGAGAGGTGATCAAGCTCTCTTTTCCAAGTTCCAAGTTCCAAAATTCAAAATTCAAACAGCAGTACTGCTCTGACTCATCTGTCTAGACATACCAAATCAAAACTATACTCACCGGATCCGGTCCTCAAAGTTCCCAAGCAAGCGCATGAGTTGGACCTCAGACTCCCCTCACTTGGGTTCGAGGTGTTGGTTCCAACCGGGCCCGGCACCCGCCGAGGTCCGGCCGACTCCCTCCGATGCAAGGGACCGGTGGCGCCAGAGAGCGAGCCCATGTCGGAAGGGCGCGATCCCGGTAGGACCAAACCTGTTGAGGCGGAAAGTCATGGTATATTGCCCTATATACCCTCTATTACCACACGTTCCCGGGCCAATGCACCAAGAATATGTAGCAGCAGAGCGCAGACAAACCAATGATACCAGGAGTCTGTTCAGAAGGTCCAAATCATTTATTTGTGCACAAGTCTCAAGCAGAATCAAATTCAAAATGGCTGAGCAATGGTTTCTAGCAAAACAACTTTTATAGACTTCTTCTCCATTCTAGACATAGGCAAACTTTTCATTGGACCCGGTAACCCCTCGTACACCTTCTATTGGTTCCGGTACCGATATGGCTATCCAATGATGTCCCTCAACTGGGCTCCGCACCTGCTTACCCCCCTTTCAGTCTCAATTACAATGGTCAGTTCACCAATTTTGATAGTTCTCTCCTCCAAGGTCACTTAGCTAGCTAGAACATGTGTGAAAGCAGGGCACTGTAACCTTTCTTTCAGCAAAGTTAATTAATTTCATAGAAGCTGTGCTCTCTTATCAATACCAATTAGACTTGTTTTTCTATATTTTCTAAGTTTTGATTCTGCTTAGCTATACTAAACTGTGTTCAATTAGGTTTCAGTTCTATGGTAGCAGCATTTTTGGGGGATGTGCAATTCCTCTCGGCCTCTCCACAGGCTTCATTTACAGGTCAAGCTATTTAGGCCTGTCCGCTTATTTCAGACACCATGGATCATAGGCCTTCGCCTACCACAATATGAAAACCAGTACTTAGATGTATTTTAATAGTTTGCTATCCAAAGGCTTAAAAAGGTTAAGTCTCTTCAGCTTGGATAACAAATGACTGAGGGGAGAAAGGTTAGAGGTCTATACAGTAATGAGTGGAGTGGAATGAGTAAAAACTAGGGGACAACAAAGCAGCACATTTAACACCTATCAGAGAAAATATGTTTCACTCAATGTGTAATTAAGCTCTGAAATTCATTGTGGAAGGATGTAGTAAAAGCTATTAGTGTAGCTTAGTTTAAAAAAAAGGTTTGGACGAGTAAGGCATTACACTCCTGGAGGAAAAGCCTATAAACCATTATTAAAATAGACTGGGGAAAAGCACTGCTTATCCCAAGGAATCGGTCTACCTTTTGGGATCCGGCTAGGTACTTGCATTCTGGATTGGCCACTGTTGGAAATGGGCTACTAGTCTTAATGGACATTTGGTCTGACTCAGTATAGCAAATCTTAAGTTGATATTGGGGGGATAATGTGTGTACACGTGTTTGTGTTTAGGGAGAATAGAAGATGCTGGATGCCTAGAATGTCCTACAAGAGCAGGCATTGGGGTTAAAAGATGATGAAATTCAAAAAGTAGAAGGATATGCACAGAGGAGCCTTAAAGGCAAAAAAGATAGAAAGCAAGCATAGAGCACTTCAGTTCAAAACACCACCAAAACTACTTTTACACTTACTAAGAAAGTATAGGGGGTAAAGTGCACAGAGTAGCCATTACAGCCCTAAACAAAGGCATGGTGGGAGGTGGGGGGTATAAACTTTAGGGAGAAGCAGTTAGAAGCCTAGGCGCTATAATGAGCAAATTGTATGAGTCATTTCCATCGTTATCTGCTGTCATCTACCATATAAAGCGAGACTTCTGTATCTTGGAACTGAAAATGATACAATGCCATTCAGGGCCTGCTTTCATTGTTCAAGGTAAGCAAGAATCCAATCCAATGTTTAAAGCAATAACATAGGACTTACCAAACTTGCTCTGGAGGAGCCACAGCCAATCAGGTTTCAGAATATCTTCAAAGAATATCAACAAAATAAATTTGCATGCGATGGAGGTAGAGCATGCAAATCTACAGTATCTCAGGCATATTCACTGGGGATGTCTTGAAAATCCTACAGGCTGGAGGTCCCCCAGGAAAAGTTTGGTAACCCTGCTGTAGGGGCAAAAGAGTTCTGGGGTCCAGATTTAGGTTTCCCCAATGCTAAGACTCACTAGAAGTTGTTCCTCTTGTTCACAGTTTCTCATTTATCTTCCTCCGATTCCTGCTATACTCTTTAGGGTCAGTTTAGATGGGCACCCCAAATTTCTCTCTGAGCTCCTCAGCTCTCAAAGCTCCACTCCTCTGGAACTTTCCTCAACCATTGGCTACCAGAATTTTCCTCTGCTGCCCCAGTTTCTCACTTTGTTCCTATTAATGCTCATCTCAGAATGAGGCACATCTACTCGAAACTCAGGACAGGGTTTTCAACTCCCCTAGTTTTCCATATCTTTCTTTATCAGCCCTTTTCTAAAAAATCCTATACAAACTCACATGATCCCTCCCTTTAAACCCTAGAATGTACTATCTGGCTCCCTCCAGTTCAGGTCCCTCTAACTAAACTTGATAAAACTCCCTTTCAGTCATCATCAAAACAATGGCACTTGCTGGTAGGGTTGTGCACAGGCAAAACAAAAACTGTGCTCATTTTAAACATTTTTTCCCAATTTTGGGGCATGTTTTGTGCGTTTTTCATCCAATTTTTTTCTATGCATATTGTATGTACTCGAGAACATTTTTAAACGTGTAAAATTGATTGAATGCCCATTAATTCATAAGTATAGTCATGCACAAGTGCTTTGTGTGCACTTTCAATTTTTAGGCACCCAAATGAACCAAATAGATGCTTAGGAAAGCACATCAATACTTTCTGGTGTCCTTAAGATGAGAACACAATATTAGTAAGTAGATCAAGAGAAACTCTTACCCTTGCTTTCTGTCAGGCACCCTGAGGAATGCACAAAATCAAGGTCATTGAGGGCATATTGGTGAGTACTGTAAAATAAGAGAAGAGAAGAGAAGAGAAGGGGAAGCCTTCACCTGAATGCATTTGAAAGCAAGAACAAAGACTGAATTTAGAGCAGATAGCCAATAAAGAGAGGGTAGAATAAGAGAAGCATGCAATAGTGAGGTAACTGGAACAGGAGATGTACAACAAAGGGGTATGTTTACTAAACCGTCTTAACGTGCGCCCGGCGATAGTGTGCAGGCTGCCATAAAAGGAGTGGATGTGTCGGTCTTAATGAAGCAAAACGGGATTATCGCGCAATAACGCGTGCTGCACACATTATCGGGCGATACGCCGCTAAGCACGTTAACGCGCGGTAATCTTAAGTAGGCGCACAGACATGCAAACACAGAAACAGAGGTGTAGCACAATGCTTAATACACTGACTTATTTTATTTATTTATTTACATTCTCTTATATACTGCGCTATTCTGCATCAGTGCAGTTTACATTGAACAAACTGAAATTACATTGAACAGGGCATTATAACTTGGAGATAACTATTTTACAGGGAACATGGGCTATGGAGGGTTAAGTGGCTTGCCCAAGACCACAAGGAGCACCTGTGGGACTAGAAACCCCAGTCCTTCCGGCCCAAGGTTGCTGTCCTCTAGTGGGATTTGAACCCCCGACCTTCCAGCCTGAAGTACCTTGCCCCAACCACTAGGCCACTCCTCCACTCCTGACTGATGGTACAGGGGTCATGAGTTCGATCCCCCAGTGTGCCTAATGCATATGGCTGGCTGAGGCATTAGCTGTTACGTGCAAGTATTGCTTTTTGAGGCATGTTATGTATATTTTAATTAGTGCTGCCAGCAAACACACCCTCACGTGCCGTAACCGAAGGTGCCGCATAAGGCACTCTATAAGGCACTCCATAGGGCACATTATAAAGTGCACTGTCCGCCAAGGCACCCTATAATGTCCCCTATGGGGCACCCTATAAGGCTCTTTATAGGACACCTTATAAGGCACCGTAGAAGGAGCCTTATAGGGCGCCCTATAAGGTGCCTTATGGGACGCCTTATGAAGCATCTTATGGCTACAGTACTCCGAGGGTGTTTTTGCTGGCAGCACTAAAGTACATTAAAAATAGACAATGCCTTGGACAGCCCTATCAAATAACCCCACCGTGTGAACCCATGACCTCTGGCTCCACAGGCAGTGAAGTATCCAGTGGGCCACAGCTCTATAGCTGCTAACAAACCCCTGGCTGGCTACAGAAAAACTGCAGGTCACCACACAAACTGTCTGCTGTGGTTACCAGGATAGGGTTAAACCACCCATACCCATGATGCACTGCACATGCAAATCAGCAGTCTACAGATGATCACAAGATGGGGTATGCACCCCCACAGCACCTCGGCCTGGTAGGGGGAACTGACCGTGTGCACCCCCACAGCACCTCAGCCTGGTAGGGGGTACTGACCATGTGTGTTACTGGCACAGAATAGCTACAGACCATCACATTATGCGGGTACTGTGCTCACCCTGAGGGTGAGGTGGGGCGCCCAGCACCAGGTCCACAGCACCTTTCATGGCTGATATACACCATGCTGCAGGTCCCCATCAGTGTTAGTGTATGTGTGATAGGTAGTTCCTGCAGACCCACCTAGGATACATCTGTATGTCTCAGTCATGTCTAGCCCTTATGGGCTATGATGCACCCAGAATAGTGCATATCCTGTGTTGGTGCCATGGTCATATGATGTAGGTGAAGGGGGGGGGGGGTGTTTGGACCCATAGGCGGATTATGTACCACCACACAACCCACCCTCTGTGGCTCAGGGTGGGAAACAGGATCTCCCACCAACAAATCCACATTCTACGTCCCTGCAATGGTGGCAGTAGAGGGGACCATCAACCCCAGTCCTGCTGGGGAACAGACACCCTACAGGGCAGTCAATGCCGATCTGTACACATCCATAAGGCAAGGCAAGGCAAGGCAGACACACAGTAGGCCTGGAAACAGCTGCCCCCACCACTATCTGACATTCTAGAGCAGCAAGCCTCCAGTCGCTGCAACCTGCAAGGTGTTCCAGCCAGACACATACTAACTGCAGACAGTCTGCTAGCTAGTCCATATTGCATGTTCCTGGAGGAGATGCGTGAACCCAGAACTGGGATGTCAGCATACACACCAAGCAGATAAGTCAGTGATTGGGCCCCAAAAGAGAACCCATAAATATCAAATGAGAAAAATACTATATAGCACTATGGGGGAACCTAGCCATGCCGTGGTCACTGCTCAGTCAGGGTGAGAGTGACCTTCCAGCAGGACATACTGTGGCCACCCTGGTGGCCGGGCACCACAATGTCCGAGCCATTGCCCTATGCCCTGTGCAGATGCAGCCAGGCCAGGCCACCCCATCCAGGCTATTCCCACAGTACCTTGCTCCTCATTATGCACATTGGCAGGCCAATACTGGCAGCAGTGCTAGCAGTGTGGGCTGTGGAGGGTGTTGGCAGCCACCACATACTGGATAGACAGACACACACTCCACACACCTATGCCAGCATTGTGCAACTATAGAGGTGTTTGGCAGCCCTGGCCACCACACCAGTCCTGGGCACATTGCAGGCATGGCTATGGTACGCAATACTGTTGGGGTCACTCTGTCAGACACCAGACCTGAGGCACACTCCACAGACATCAGAAAGGTTGCTATGATGCAGCTCAATCAGCCAATTGTACTTAACGTAGGAATTGCTATCTGCCAGTTATCATAGCAACTTTTTGATAGCTGTGTACAGTTTTCCCATGTTTAGGGTGGGATTGCTAAGGTATGCAAGTGCTAGTATGAGGAGATGCACGCAGGGCCCCTCTGCCACCATGCTAACATGTCCTTATATTAGAGACAGCATGAGAAATGCCTCTCTCTAGCAATAGCGGAGAGGCATTTCTTATGCTTGCTGTCGAAGATATATGGAGACACATTTTGTGTTCAATTCTGACGATATCTTTAATAATTGTGCTATCAGGAATCTCCGAAGAAGCCTATTTGGTGAAACAGAAGCTTTTGTTGGGCATTTGTACTCTTGGCCGCGATGGAGGGCACCTTTTGGTTGTTCGGCATTTGCGGCTAGGTAGCTGCAGTAAAAATGGACGTCTGTCTACCGACATGTGCTGGACTCCCTGGATTATTAAGATAAGTGGATACATACTTACTGAATGGTTTATAGTTTACTTTGGTTGAAGAAGACATTTTTTCTCTGTTTTTGCAGGGAGACAATTGAATGGTCTACACGTTCCCGTTTCATGTTGGAATGCAGATGCTCTTAAGTCCTTATAATTATTCAGAGAATCCCTAAAAGTACTTTTTTGGATGTTGGCAGTTTAATTGGATTTTTGGAAATTGTGCAATAGGTGAATTAAATTATAGAAGGATAGTGACCTATGATGTGAGTGTCTGCTTTTAACCCTATGGTGATTAATCTTGCCATATGTAGGGATAAGGCCATCCTGAGGTCACATATGCCTTATTGAATTGTGTAATAATTATATGTTAAACAGGTTGGTAGGTAAGGTTTTTTGAATATTAGTCAGGGGTCAGGGGTTCAAATCCCACTAGAGGACAGCAACCTTGGGCCGGAAGGACTGGGGTTTCTAGTCCCACAGGTGCTCCTTGTGGTCTTGGGCAAGCCACTTAACCCTCCATAGCCCATGTTCCCTGTAAAATAGTTATCTCCAAGTTATAATACCCTGTTCAATGTAATTTCAGTTTGTTCAATGTAAACCGCACTGATGCAGAATAGAGCGGTATATAAGAGAATTAAATAAATAAAATAAATAAATAAATAAATTACTAGATAAACGGTGTTTATTAAGGTTATTGGTGTATATTGATTTAGTTAACCCTTTGGCAGTTGGTTTTATCAATGCGCAAAACTAACCCATTTGGAGAAACTGTCCCAAAGAGAAGGATTTTATGATTATTATGGAGAAGTGCCAAGAAGATGCAGGGTTGAAAATGTGATGTAAAACAAAGAGGGAGAAATCCAAAATAACACTGAAGTCCTTGAAAGAGTTTAAAAAAGGAAGGTGAACAGCAACAACAGAAAGAAACCCTTGGGATAAATATGAGATTTGATCAACAGTGTGGAAAAGAGAAGCTCTCTTTTAAGATGTTCATTATAAGACAGCCAGAATGCATTCAAAAATTGTGACAGAACACAACAGAATAAAATAGACAATAATAAAGTAGAGCAGTACATAAGAAAAAAATGGACAAGACAGAGTGATGACAAAAAATGAATAAAAACACGCAACAGAAGAAATGCGAAAGCCAAGTCAGAATAAAAAAAGCACATACAAGATCACTTGAAGAAACAGCCTGCCTACTATATTACTAAAGACAACTCAGTCTCTGGTCTCTTTCTTCCCTTTCCATACAAAGAACATAAAATAGAAATTACACTTACCTGGTAATTGTAGTTCCTGGAGGGTCCAGTTTAGTCCTCCACATCCGGGTAGTGCACCTCCTCCTGCAGCCTGGAGACTGGACCAATCAGAATCTTCCTCTGTCAGGATGTATGCCGTCACAGCTCCCATCAGCCCCCAGTGAACTAGTAACAAAGCAGACTTACAGAAGCAACACATGAGATTATTAGAAAAAAAACTTAATTTAACAGGAACAGCAATTTAGTCCCCAAGGAAATAAGTGGCCCCCTCCCCAAACGAGGAAGCCAGAACTCTGCACATTGCCTCCGCCCATAATTCGTAGCAGAAGCAGATCTAAGCCCAGCCCCAAGAAATCAAGAAGTCAGGAGCTGGCATGAACAAACACGCCGTAAGGAGTCCGAGAGACGGAACCCGAAGAAAAAACACAGATAGAGTTTACTGAGATATATGCGACCACTCCGCAGAACGCGTGCCGGAATAAAACAAAGCTGACATCTGGGAGGGAAGGAGGACTAAACTGGACCCTCCAGGAACTACAATTACCAGGTAAGTGTAATTTCTATTTCCTGAGCGGTCCTCCAGTTTACTCCTCCACATCCGGGATGTAACAGAGCAGTCAACACCGGGTGGGACCTTGCCAACCGGCGCGCAGCACAGCCGAACCAAAACAGGAATCCCGAGCAGCTAGTACATCCAACCGATAATGTTTACAGAAGGCATGCAGAGACGACCAGGTAGCCGCCCTACAAATCTCGACAGGCGGAACAAGGCTATGCTCCGCCCAGGATGTCGCTTGAGCCCTGGTAGAGTGAGCCCTGGTAGAGTGAGCCCGCAGACCCACCGGAACCGGACGACGCTGCAAGATATAAGCCGAAGCAATCGCATCCATAATCCATCGAGCAATGGACGCCTTTGCCGCCGCCTCACCACGGCGTGCTCCACCAAAAAGCACAAACAACCGGTCGGTCTTATGGAACGATTCAGACACCTTCAAGTAGCGACGAAGGACCCGCCGAACGTCCAGGCAATGTAAGCCATCGTCCGAAGCACCCGGCGCACCCGCGGGGAGCACCAGAAGGAAAACGGCCTGATTCAGATGAAAAGGCGAAACCACTTTAGGCAAAAAAGATGGAACGGGCCGGAGAACCACGTGCTCCCGAGAAATAGATAAGAACGGTTCTCGACACGAGAGTGCTTGCAACTCCGAAATGCGCCGTGCCGAACAGATCGCCACCAGAAAAACCGTCTTCAAAGTGAGATCCTTAAGAGACGCCCGCCGTAGGGGCTCAAAAGGTTGGCGTACCAAGGCCTGTAGCACTAGGTTCAAATCCCATGGAGGCACTGACACTTTGCGTGAAGGCCTCAACCTGAACACCGCTCGAAGAAATCGCCGTATGTCGGGGTGCGCCCCTAGGGAAAACCCCCAAACCTTGCCCCTTTAACACGCGAGCTCCGCCAACTGAACCTTCAGAGAACTGGCCGCTAAACCTGTGTCAAAACCATCCTGTAGAAAGCTGAGAACCACGGGCACCAAAGCTTTCGCCGCGGGAACACCACGCTTTGAACACCAGTCCTCAAAAATTCTCCACACCCGTACATACGTGAGCGAGGTGGAGGATTTTCGCGCCCGAAGAAGGGTGGTGACCACCGCTGGGGAGTAACCCTTCTTCCTCAACCAAGCCCTTTCAATGGCCAAACCGTAAGCGAGAATCGATCCACCTGGGGCATCCGAAGCGGGCCCTGAATCAGCAGGTCCGGTAACGGAGGAAGTTTCCAAGCCAGTCCTTCGCGTAACCGCACCAGATCGGCATACCAAGGCCTCCGGGGCCAATCCGGAGCAACCAGCAGAACCCGCCCCCGGTGCCCCTCGATACGTTGAACGACACGACCGATCAACGCCCAAGGGGGGAAGACATAAAGAAGTCCGGCCTCCGGCCAGGGTTGGATGAGCGCGTCGATGCCCTCGGACATGCGCTCCCTCCGCTGGCTGAAGAAGCGACCGGTCTTGGCCGTCTGAAAGGTCGCCATAAGGTCCATGATCGGAGGCCCCCATCTGCGAACGATTTGCGTGTAGATCTGCGGGTTCAATTCCCACTCTCCGGGATCCACCCGCACTCTGCTGAGATAATCCGCTAACACATTGTCTTTTCCTGCGATATGCGCTGCCGAAAGCGCCGGAAGACGGGACTGCACCCAAGCGACCAAAGTCCCTGCCTCTTTTTCCATGGGCACACTGCCGGTGCTGCCCTGGCGGTTGATATAGGCCACCGTTGCCGCGTTGTCCGAGAGAACTCGCACCGCTCGACCCCTCACCAGCGCCTCGAGGGCTAGCAGCGCGAGCCGCACCGCCCGTAGCTCCAGACGGTTGATCGACCAAGAAGCCTCGAGGGGGGACCACGCCCCCTGCGCGAAGCGGCCCTCGCAATGGGCTCCCCAGCCCAAGAGGCTGGCGTCCGTCAGGAACGGAACCCAAAGGGGTTGCTCCAAGGGCATCCCCACTCGCAGGTTCTTCGAGCAGAGCCACCACCAGAGTGGTAGACGAACAGACAGCGGGCAAGGTAACTTCTTGTTCAACGACTCGAACTGATTCGACCAACGACGTAAAAGGGCGCTCTGTAGCGGCCGCATATGAAACCTCACCCAAGGAACGACCTCTAGCGTCGCCGGCATAGTGCCCAACAGCCGTAGATACCACCAGGCGGACGGCACGGGAATCCCTAGGAAGGTGCGCATGAGCCTCCGCAAGGCCTGGACACGGCGCTCCGGCAAGCAAACCACACCCCTCGCCGTGTGAAAATGAACACCGAGATACTCGAGGGATTGAGTGGGCACCAGAAGACTTTTCTTCTCGTTGACCTCCCAACCGAGGGATTGAAGCAACGCAACTACTCTGGCCATCACCCGCATGCTCTCCTCATGGGATTTTGCTCGAATCAACCAATCGTCGAGGTAAGGATGGACTAAGATCCCCTCCTTGCGCAAAGCCGCCACAACCACCACCATCACTTTTGTGATTGTGTGTGGAGCTGTGGCCAGGCCGAAGGGCATGGCGCGAAACTGAAAATGGCCCCAGGGGAAGGCGAACCGCAGGAACTTTTGATGAGCCTCCCGAATGGGAATGTGCAAATAGGCCTCCGAGAGGTCGAGAGACATGAGAAATTCCCCGAGACGCACCGCCACGATGACGGATCGTAAGGTTTCCATCCGGAAGTGCGGTACGCGAAGTAAATGATTTACGCCCTTGAGATCCAGAATCGGGTGGAGAGAACCGTCTTTCTTTGGCACCACAAAATAAATAGAGTAACGACCGCCGCCGTGCTCGGAAGGAGGAACGGGGTCCACCGCTCCCAGGGCCAAAAGATGGCGCAGCGTCAACCGAATGGCTTGCGTCTTCTGCTCGCCTTTGCAGGGAGAAAGGACAAAGGAATCTGGAAGCGGGCAGGCAAACTCCAACGCATAACCCTCCCGGATTATTTCCAGCACCCACTGATCTGAGGTTATTTGGGTCCAGGAAGGAAGAAAGTCCCGTAGACGACCCCCGATGACTAGACTTCCCTCCGGAGCCCACCTCACTTCATTGCGGCTTTCGACTAAAGGAAGAGGAGGAAGATGAGGAAGCTGCCGAAAAACCTCTTCCCGCTCCTCGAAAACCGCGAAAGCCCTGTGACCGTGCGCCAAAACGGCCGCGCTGGGAACCCCATAGGCGGGAAGAACGAAACCTGCGAAAATCCCGAAACTGACCCCGAACTGTCGGCAAGTTTCTAGGCAGCTTAGGCTTATCCTCCGGAAGTCGACCGCCCTTAGACTCGCCGAGTTCCTTAACTAACTTATCCAGATCGTCTCCGAACAACAGTTTGCCCTTAAAAGGGAGCTTACTGAGGCGAGACTTAGAAGATCCGTCGGCCGCCCAATTCCGTAACCAAACAGACCATCGCGCCGCCACCAAGGACGCCATACTATTCGCCAGGGTTCTGATCAAATCATAATGCACATCCGCCAAATAGGCCGACCCAGACTCTAAGCGGGTCACTTCCAGCAACCCCTGCTGATCTAAGCCGGAAAGTTGTCGCAAATGCTGCGCCCAACGCAAGCAGGCTCTAGCCACCCAAGCACCACAAATAGAGGCCTGCAGAAATAAAGCATTAGTCTCGAAGGCCTGTTTCAACAAACCATCCACCTTCTTATCCTGTGCATCCTTTAACGCCGCACTGCCCTCTACAGGGATCGTGGTCTTCTTGGTCACCACCGAAACAGCGGCATCAACCCGTGGCGACTTAAACTTCTCCTTATCCTTGTCCGCGAGGGGATACAGACGGTTCATAGTCCGAATCCCCTTCAGACCGGATTCAGGCTGATCCCACTCAGTTTGAATCATTTGCTCGACCACCCGGTGCACCGGAAAGACCACCTGCGAGTCTCACACCGCCTGAATGAAAGGATCTTCCAACCCGTCATCTTCAACAGGACGTGCAGCCGCCAGATTAAGAGTCTGAAGAGATTCCGTAATCAAAGGCACCAGCTCCTCTCTACGAAACACCCGAATAATGCGGGCCTGATCCTCCGGCTCGGGGATCTCACCGTCCTCGAGCTCCACCACTCCAGCATCGGCATCCAGATCCGCATCCTGATCAGGCCAGCTCAGGTCATCGCGCTCCAGATCCAATGATCGCAAGCGTTTGGTGGAAGGCTGGAGTTTTCTCCGGGGCTCCTCTCCCTTCAAGGAGGGAAGGGGCGATGGCCAGGCCTCTGGCAACTTGCCCGAGCGCCCCAATCGAAAGGCCTGGTGCATAAGCAGGACAAAGTCCGGGGAAAAATCGGTGAAGGCAGATTCAGGAGCATCAAGCGGTAATGGATCAACCTGTCCCTTAGGAGGGACCGCAGAGAAAGAAGGTAGGGGGTCAGGCGAAGGCCTCCGCTCCGTCTGGACAACTGGACTTTCTGGGTCTGACAGCTCCTTGTGTTCCATTTGATGTTCCAAGTCCGAGGAAACTGAGGTGCAGCCCCTGAAAATACCAGAGTCCGCCACAGCCCCCCTGCGCGACCCACAGATCACACACTGCGGTCTGGCAGCCATGCAGGTCGAAGATCCACTCCAGGGAGCAGTGCACCACTGAGCCCCCCAAAAGAAAAAAAAAGCTGCTGTCAAAAACTCTTTATTATTATTTTTTTTTTTTGTCAAACCACACAGGAAGAATTCTTAGGAGCCAACAACCAAAAACGCCAGCCTAAAAATGCTCAAAAATGCAGTGGAAAGCTGTGCCCAACATCTAAAATAGAGCGGGAAAAAACGGAGTCCGAAAATGGCGCGAAAAAAGAAGCAAAACAAACTAAAGAAATTAAAACGGTAATGCGAATCAAAAGCAGCTCCTGCACAAGAAAGCACTCACTGCACAGTCGGAGAATCGCCGGCAGACTCCCCACCACTCGAATCTAGAGCGGGAGTGCGTTGCCGATCCAGGCTGTCAATCAAGGCTAAGGCACCGGGGATCGCTAAGAAAGGAAGCCAGAACACAACAAGACTTCCCCGACCCAAACAGAGTGCTGGCAAATGCAGATCTCTCTACCGTGCAGTCCAGGAGGAGAGATCCAATCATCCCAACTGCAACTAACACCCCAGTAGAAAGGGCAGAAGGGCAGACCGGCTCCTCAGTCACCGCTGAACTCTTTTTTTTATTTTTTTTTTTAATGAGATAGCTACCTAATAAAAAGAAATCAAAGAAATATAGGAGGGAGAAAGAAAAAACCCCAAAACTAACTCTCTAGTGTTGCCTCTAAACGTCCCTAAGTGCGCCTAAACCAGGCGCACACGTCCTCCAGCTGCAAGGAGACTGGACACACTGGGGGCTGATGGGAGCTCCAACGGCATACATCCTGACAGAGGAAGATTCTGATTGGTCCAGTCTCCAGGCTGCAGGAGGAGGTGCACTACCCGGATGTGGAGGACTAAACTGGAGGACCGCTCAGGAAATATGCCATATTGGGTCAGACCAAGGTCCATCAAGACCAGTATCCTCTTTCCAACAGTGGCCAATCCAGGTCACAAGTACCTGGCAAGTTCCCAAAAAGATACAAGTACCTGGCAAGTTCCCAAAAAGATACACAGGCTCCACAATGCTTGTCCCAGGGTAAGCAATGGATTTGCTGGGTCCCTCTTTAATAATGGTTTATGGACCTTTCTTCCAAGAACTTGTCCAAATCTTTTTTAAACCCAGCTACACTAACAGCTTTTACTACATCCTCCGGTAACAATTCTAGAGCTTGATTATGAGCTGAGTGAAAAAGATATTCTCTCTTATTAGTCTTAAACAGGTTACTGTAGCTTTATTGCATGCTCCCTAGTCTCTCTACTTTTTGATGGCATAAACAATCGATCTACATTTACCCATTCCACTCCATTCATTAATTTATAGACCTCTTATCATATCGCCCCTCAGTAGTCTCTTTTCCAGGTTGAAGAGCCCTAATCTTTTAAGCTTCTCCTCATAAGAATATCCTTTACCATTTTTGTGGCTCTTCTCTGTACCTTTTCTAAACATGCTATATCCTTTTTAAGATACGGTGACCAGAACTACATACGATATTCAAGGTGTGGTCACACCATGGAATGATACAAAGGCATCATAATATCCTTTGTTTTATTCTCCATTCCTTTCCTTATGATTCCTAACATTCTATTTGCCTTCTTGGCTGCTGCTGCACATTGGGCAGAGGGTTTCAATTTGTTATCCACAATGACGCCTAAACCTTTTTCCTGAGTGTTGGTTCCTAATGTGGAACCTTGCATCGTGTAACCATAGTTTGAGTGTTCTTTCCAATGAGCATAACTTTACGCTTGTCCACATTAAATTTCATCTGCCATTTGAACGCCCGTCTTCCAATTTATCAAGGTCCTCTTGCAAATTTTTCACAATCTTCTTGAGTTTTAAAAAAATTTGGATAATTTTGTCATCTGCAAATATGATTACCTCACTCATTATTCCCCTTTCCAGGTCATTTATGCATATGTTAAAAAGCAGTGGATCCAGCACAGATCCCTGGTGTACTCCACTATTCACCTTTCTCCAATGGGAAAATTGGCCATTTACCCCTACCCTCTGCTTTCTATCTTTTAACCTGTTCTTGATTCACAATAGTACATTGCCTCCTATCCTATCACTTTTTAATTTTGCCAAGTCTCTCATAAGGGACCTTGTCAAAGGCTTTCTGAAAACCTAGATACACTATATCGACCGGCTCACCTTTGTCTTACCTGTTTATTCACACCTTCAAAAAAATGGAACAGATTGGGGTAAGACAAGACCTTCCTTAGCTAAACTGGAGAAGTAGCCTAATGGTTACAGCACTGGCTTGGGAGCCAAGAGACCAGGGCTCGATTATTACTAGCACTCCTTGTGGCCTTGGGCAAGTCACTTAATCTTCCATTGTCTCAGAAAAATCCAAGTTACCAATATCTCTGTTTAATGTACATTACCAAGTTTAAGTTCCAATGTAAACCGCTTTGACTGAAATGTTAAAGTGGTATAAAAAAAACTGTTAAATAAATGAAATAAAGCAATGCTGGATTTCTCCCATTAAACCATGATTATCTACATGTTAAGTAATTTTGTTCTTCATAATGATTTCTACCATTTTGCCCGGTATTGACGTCAGGCTCACCGGTCTGTGGTTTCCCAGATCACCCCTGGAACACTTTTTAAAAATTGGCATTACATTGGCCATTCACCAATCTTCAGGTATTACAGATGATTTTAATGATAATTCACAGATTGCAGACCTACTATTAGTAATCTCATATTTCAATTCTTTCAACACCCAGCTGATTTGCTACTCTTTAATTTATCAAATAGTTTTATACATCTTCCCGGTTTATTGATATTTTTTTCAATTCTTCCGAAGCATCACCTTTAAATACCATTTCAGTCATTAGTAAGTTCCCTACATCATCTTGAGTAAAGACCAAAGCAAAGAATTCATTCAGTCTCTTCGCTATGGCCTTTCACCACTAGTAGAACCTTTTTATTTATTAGAAATTTTTATATTGCTTTTTCAAAAAGATCAAATGTGATTTACAACAAACATATAAAATGTACAATAAACAGTATTGAATTCTATTGCCTTTTAAGCTACCCCTATCACTTCTAGAATATTGCTCGAGGTATACACTACTCTTTCAGTGAAAAAGTTTTTTTTTTTTTTTTTATTATTGATTCTCCTTCAGTTTGCATCATATTACAACCCATTCTTTTGAGATGCCCATTGTTTGGATATATTACCGTCTTTTTTTTTTATAATAGCTTGCTAGATGTTTATATCATCTCTGTCTTATATCTTTTATTCTAGAGCAGTGGCTCTCTAATCTTTCCTGGGGGCCATCGGACAGGCAGGTTTTCAGGATATCCACAATGAATATGCATATGAGAGATTTGCATATAATAGTAGTAGTAGGCATGCACATCTCTCTCATATGCATGCCTACTACTACTATTATATGCAAATCTCTCATATGCATATTCATTGTGGATATCCTGAAAACCAGACTGGCAGGTAGTACCCAAGGGAAGGTTTGAGAACCACTGTTCTAGAGAATACATTCTTAGCTCCTTAATTATTACCAAGTAAAAGCTTATATACAGTTTTGGCATTCCTTCAGCCAAATTTCTAACTTTTTACCCCTAAGAACATAGAAAAGGAGGTAGTTTGTCATATGAGAACATTTTGGAAGATGTGGGCATTTTTCATGTCAGTCAAGCAGGGTTCCAAAGGGGATCAAGAATGGAGTAACCCTTGATGGTTGTTGTGGATATCATCTGGTTAATGAGGATACAGTAATACTGGATCTGTCTTCAGCTTTTTATCTGGCAGATTTTATCTGTTCATAGCTAGATATGAGCAGCTGGGGAGGGGGATGGAGCTTGCTCCTTTCATTAATGAAAGGAATTTCAAGATATAAAATATTAAGCAATCCCCATCTAGGTCCCTGAATTGTGGGGTTCCACAAGGTTCTGCCTAGTCCCCACAACAATTAAATACATTTTTGCAGTCATTGGCTGTCTAGGTATGTGCTTTTGATTTCCCATTCTTTGTAGGTGCTGATGATATACAGATAGTGTGGCTGAGGTTAAGAAGGAGAAATACAGAGATACTGGAGAGCCAACACAAGAACTCCATACACACCAAACTCCAAAATGGTAAAGGGGATGGAAGGATACCCCTTTCAGGAAAGGCTTAAAATGTTAGGGCTCTTTAACTTGCAGAAAAGACAACTGAAGGGAGATATTATAGAGGTCTATAAAATAATGAATGGAGTGGAACGGGTAAACATAGATCAGTTGTATACTCCTTCAAAAAGCAGAAAGTATAGGGGGCACACAATGAAGCTATGAGGTAGCCTATTTAAGACTAATAGAAAAGTGTAGTGACTCACCTGTAGCAGGTGTTCTCCAGGAACAGCAGGAATCAGTACTCACATGTGGGTGACATCACAGCACAAGAATGCTCCTCAGCTTCCATAGGAAGCTTTTGGGAGATCAACTAGACATGCATGCCGTCCTTCCCGCCCGAAGGAGCCATCTTACCTCAGTATGATGATATAGCTTAATCAAGCCAAAAAGCAAACTGCTCCACGGAGAAAAGGTATGGTAGTGAGGACTGATTCATGCTGTTCCCGGTGAGTAACTATGCTTTCTCCAGGACCAAGCAGAAGTCGGTCCTTACATATGGGATGCCCCAGCTACAGTCTACCGAAAAAAAATATAAACAGCCCAACTGGACAACCAGAAAAATGAACAGAGATAAATATCATAAGAAATTGCTGTCCAGCATGGACATCAACAGCAGGTTGACGTTCAGTAGCCTGACAGACAGAAGGGCTGGTGGGAAGGAGTTGCCTTAATTCGCAAACAGGTGCCGGAGTATTGCTTGGCCGAAGTTGCTGTCGCACCAGGAATCTCCATCCAGACAGTAATGAGCTCTGAAGGTGTGGATGGAAGACCACGTAGCAGCCCTACATATCTCCACCATGGAGACAAAGTGCAAGGTTGCCACCAAAGCAGCCATAGCTCAGCCGTTGTGAGCCATGACATGGCATTCCAAACTCAAACCAGCTTGAGCATAAGCGAAGGAAATGCAGTCTGCAATCCAAAATGAAAGGGTATGTTTTGAGACTGCCACACCCAGCCTATTCAGGTCAAAGGACACAAAGACCTGGGAGGAATGGTATATGTTTGAGGTAGAATGCCAGTGCTCTCTTGCAATAACTAATGTGTGTAGCGAGGCCTCAGCCCTTCTGACATGAGGCCTGGGTAAAAAGGTAGGCAGCACCATTGACTGATTGAGATGAAAAGCAGAGACCACTTTTGGTATAAATTTAGGATAGGTTTGGAGGACCACCCTATTGCACTAGGCTACTCCTCCTATAAGGGAGGAGTAGCCTAGTGGTAGGGGCAAGGTACTTCAGGCCGGAAGGTCAGAGGTTCAAATCCCACTAGAGGACAGCAACCTTGGGCCGGAAGGACTGGGGTTTCTAGTCCCACAGGTACTCCTTGTGGTCTTGGGCAAGCCACTTAACCCTCCATTGCCCATGTTCCCTGTCAGTATTAGTGTATGTGTCTCATATCCCCGCGTGTTAAATGTATCCCCCAATTGTGTTGTGACCGCTTTGATTGAAGGATAAGGCGGTATATAAAACTGTCTAAATAAATAAATAATAAATTCTGATGGAATCTGGTATATGGCAGGTGCACCGCCAGCACCTGTAACTCATTGACTCTGCATGCGTGAAGGAGAAGGAGCTGAGCGGCTCAAAGAGGGGAGAGAGAAGCTGCCACAGTACCACATTAAGGTCCCATGCCACTGGTGGTGGCTTAATTGGGGGATGCGAGAGTAAGAGACCTCTCATTCAGCAGCCAACAAGAGGATCAGCGGAGGTAGGCTTATCATCCAAGCAGTGGTGGAAGGACGCCACCACACTCAGATGCACTCTGAATGAGTTTGAGACCAGAGTCGGAGAGGTAGAGGAGGTAAATTAGCAGTGCCTCCAAAGAGCAGGAAAAAGGGTCCAGGTGCCCTGTCTGTACACCAGATGGAGAACCTGTGCCCTCTGAAAGCATAGGAGCATCATGTAGAGTCCTTGTGTGACGCGAGGAGCACATTCTCCACTTCCTCTGGTAGATGGAGGTCCTCGTGAGATGTCCGCTCAACATCCACATAGTGAGAGGCAGGGATCAAACATTTGGGTGAAGAAGGGATCCCCCATCCTGAGACACTAGATCCAGGGCACAGCCTAGTCGGAGAGGCTGCCTCTGGGACAATTGAAGCAGAAGAGGAAACCATGGTTGTCTGGACCAGTGTGGCACTATGAGGATCATCGTGGCACCCTCTGTTTAAAGCTTGAACAAGGTTTTGGCCACAAGAGAAATTGGTGGGTAGGCATAAATGAGGCCCTTGCTCCAATCCAAGAGAAAAGCATCAGAAGCTATCCAATTGCTGCATGGTACTCTGAAGCAAAACTGTGGCAGCTGGGCATTGTGTGGAGTCAAAAAGAGATCTACTGTGTGCCCCACATTCAGAAGATGCAGTTCACCACCTGCTTGCTGAGGATCCACTCATGTGGCTGAAGGACTCTGCTGAGATGACCTTCCAGGAAATTGAGTTCCTCGGGCATACAAACTGCTCTATGGAGCATGCTGTGTGAGATGGCGAACTTCCAGAGGCGGACCGCCTACCAACATAGGAAGTATGAGACTGTGCCACCTTGCTTATTGATGTAGAACATGGCACCTGATTGTCTGTTTGGATGAGGACCACCTGGTTGGTAAGCTCTTGATGAAACGCCTGGAAGGCGTTGGCAATGCCCCAGAGCTCTAGATGTTCATCTGGATGGAGACTCTTCTGAGCAGTCCAGAGTACCTGCATACAGAGACCATCGAGATGAGCACCCTTGCCCATCTTGGAGGCATCCATTGTCAGAATACACTGATGCAGAGAGGCCTGAAAGGGGAGCCCCACGAGCAGCTTTGGAGGCTGAAGCCACCAAGAGAGGGACTCCTTGAGCAGAGGAGTGATCACAACTTTGTCCTTGAAGTGACTGGTGACTGGATGCAACTGTGTGCAGTGTGTCCATTGCGCTTGCCACATCCGGAGTCATGCGGATGGGGTGACATGTACTGCAGAGACCATGTGGCCGAGGAGATGCAGCATCTGCAGCACCATCATGACCTGGTAGTTCTGGATGTTGTGTGTCAGGACAACTAAGCACCGGGTGTTTTCAGATGGCAGATAGGCTCGAGCTAGAGTAGTATCGAGGAGAGCCCCAATGAACTCTAGGCTCGAGAGGGCTGCAGATGAGACTTTGGGTAGTTGATTACAAAGCTCAGATTTTCCAGCACCTGAATGGTGAGTCTTGCAGAGTGCCGGACCTTGTCCAGCATTTCTCCCTTTATCAGCAGTCTTCCAAGTAAGGAAAGAAAGATCCCCTGGATCTGAAGAAAAGTGGAGACGACCGCTAGACACTAAATGAAGACTCATGGGACAGAGGCAAGGGTGAAAGGCAGTACCCGATACTGATAGTGTGTTCCATCGAGTATGAAGCAGTATGAAGTACTGTCAAAGGGGGTGAATGGGAATGTGAGTGTGAGTGTAGGCATCTCTGAGATCCATGGAGCCTAGCCAGCCTTCCCATTGAAGGTAGGGCAACAATGTTCCGAGGGAGACCATCTTGAGGTTTCGAAGATCTAATATGACCAGAACCCACTGATTTTCTTGGGAATCAGAAAGTAACAGGAGTAAAACCCCTTTCTGATCTGAGATGGAGGGACCAGCTCGATGGCCCGGTCGGTCAAGAGAGCCTGAACCTCCTGTTGGAGTTCTCGGTGGCGAGGATAGAGGGGGTAAGAATGGAAAAGAATGGGGGAGGAAGTTGAGTGAAATGCAACAGGTGGATGGTCCTGGATGATTTTGAGGGCCCAGGAGTCTGTTGTTATGGCTGACCACTCATGGGCAAAGTGGATCAATGTTCCTCCCGCCTGTAGGGAAACCGTGCAGGGTAGGGGAAGCAGAGCCATGCTCCTGAGGAAGGAGTCAAAAGCCATTTGCAGGCTGCGGCTGTGGTGCTGGCTGGGGTTTTGGAGGCTTTGTCCTGTGCTGCTGGCGTTGGCCATGCCCTTTCTGTGATTGCCTTGGCTGAAGGTTCCGATAGAACCGATATGGTGGGTATCGGCCATAATATTTCTTCTTAGCATAGAAGGGTTTCTTCCCCGAAGACTTCCACCTAGAGGGGATCAGATGTTTTCTTGGAGAACCTATTCATGGTTAGCTGCTCCCTCTCCAGCTATCTGGCCTTGTCCTCCATGGGCTTGCTAAAGAGGTTTTTGCCCTGGCAGAAGACATCTGCAAGCTTGTTTTGCACCTACTGCTCCAAAACTGATGACTACAACCAAGCCAGACAGCAGGCTCCAATGCCCACAGCAGCTGCCCAAGGCCATTGATTCAAAGCACTGAACCTTGATAACATTTTCTCCCAAAGCCATTCAGGGTCTGGGAATCATGGCCTGGAGGCATCGAGGAGAGAGTCTTTGAGCTCTTGATCCTCCACATGGCCAACTCCACAACCATGGAGTTGTGGGGAAAATGTGGCTTTTCAAAACTGGGACTCTTGTGGACTTGATACATGCAATCAAGGTGTTGACTCACCGGGGGGCACCATGAGGGGGGTCTCTCACTTGCAGAACAGTAACCGGTCAAGGATGGAGTGCACAGGCACCTTGATGGTCTTCTTGGGAGAGGAAGGATATTGGAGGATCTCCAACTCCTTGGCCCTGGGCTCCTTCTCAGCCTCAATGGTAAATGGCAGGGCTTTGCCCATGTCCCGTACAAAATCAAGGAAAGAAATGTCCTCCAGAGGGGACTTCTGGCATTCATACGGGAGCAAGGGATGCAAGGATATGTCCCTGTGGTGCTCGGTATCAGGACTCCTCCTCAGTCTCCCAGGCATCAGAATCGGAGTCTGTGAGGAAGTTGAAGTATCAACGTGATTCCTCATAGCACCGTTGGCACTCAGGGGGTGGAGGAGTGGAGGGGATCTGAGGCCCCCAATGTTCTGACTCAGAGGTATTTGAGGGGAAACACCTGGATGCCGAGAGAGACCTCTGACATCCAGCTACACCGTTTCTTCCACCAGGGAGAGCATGGGCCTCTAGGATGGGGTGCATCTCCGATGGTGAGGCCACTGCCGGGCACAGGGCCATCACCAGCATCAAGAAACCCTAGGGAAATCAGGTGATAAGCAGCTTGCTGGGCCAAGAGCATAGCCAGGCTGTGCTCAAGGGTTTGCATACATTCTGCCAGGAGCGTGATGTATGAGGAGATAGGAGCCAATGCAGCAACCACGGCCATCGGTGCCGATTCCTTCAGTGGGGACTCCACAATGGTCACAACATTGGGAGTCACCTGACGACCCTCATGGGCCTGGGTAGACAACTCCTCCCACCGGGGCAGCTTAGGAGGTTGCTTCCAGCTCTCGCCCTTGGAGTCCCATCGAGGGCTCCGATGCCAGTGTCCACGGGTTTTCACCTGGCCCCCATCATCGACCTTCAACGTCTTCAGGGCTGAAGTCTGGTCCTTCTGGGAGCGATCTTCCTCAAAGGTCAGCCTCTGGTCGAGGGCACAGCTGACCCTTGGCTCAGAGTGAGCTCAGCCACCACTGCATGCAATCCATAACTAATTCACATGGCATGATCAAACAAGTGGGAGGCTCAAGCTGAAGGTCACTACTACACATCACCATTATTGTGAGTCTGCTGTGTTGGCTCGCTGGCACCCTGTTTAGCAAGTTTGGTTTTCTTTTGGACAAATGCCATATACAGCACCAGCCATGATGCAGCTTTAGCCATGGTGGCTGATGTTAAAAAAAACCCCACACTGACCACATTGTTAAATAGTGACCCATGATAGTTTAATTCTTGCTAATTAGTAATAGGGATCTCTCTGCTGTCTTGCTTATTATTTAGTCTCTGGTACTGCAGAACTTCAGTTTCACTGTAATATTCATTTCTAGTTTGTAAATCACACTGAATAAGCATCAGAAATAGTGGTATATAAATTGAATAAATAACTTGCTCACACCTTATCAATTTTCATTTTGCAGATGTGGTCTACAGCATTGGTCAACTATTTAAGTTTGATTCTTAAAAGAGATCTATGTATTCACTATATTTTTCTACTAGCGATAACTCTCCCAGTCATTTTATAAAACCCATCTAACTACTTTGTCATACTGACTGACTACCTTAAGGTTACCACAGACAATGACTTCCTGTTTGGTGGTTGCTAGTTATCTTTCCAACTGTCTTAAGATTTTTGCACCACAAATATATGATTTTATTATTACTGTATATCAGGCATGTCCAACTTCGAACAGGTCGTAATCTACTTTTTCTGGCCAAAAGTGCCGGTGATCTACCACCATGAAAATTAAGTTTCAAATTAAATTTTAACCCAAGAAAGTTGGAGGATTCCACCACCCCCCCCCCCCCCATTTTTAATGAACCTTCTGTCATTTACTTGGATGTGATCAGCTGTTAAGCAAATTAAGCAAAAACAAAACAGAGAGACGAAGATTTAGTAAAAACTGCGAGGGGAAATGGAAAGTACATTTTTTCTTAAAGTTTTATTGAGTAATAACTTTAACTGTCTTAATTACTCAATAAAAGTTAAAGAAAGTTATTTGTGTTAAATTTAGGTCGAGTATTGATCCAGGCCGATCTTGCACAATTTTTAATATTTCGCTCTTGCTCATTAGTGAGACGTCTGAGCCTGCAATTCATCCACCAGCTTTTTGAAGTTGGGTGAATATTGTATGAGGGCCAGTCTCAGGGAATCCTGGAGATGTTCATCTGTCATGTTGAAACGTTGTGTACTTTGTCATTTTCAGATGGGAAAACGCAGATTCACACAAATAAGTTGAACCGAAACAGGAGTGTACAGCTTCACTGCATCTTCTTAAGTTGGGAAATTTGTCTCTAGGCACTAGCTTCCAAAACGATTCTTGCTCAGTACGGGTCTTGAGAAAAATGTAATTTTTAAAGGTTAATATTTTGTTTTCAAGAGATGGCTTGTTCAATGAGTAATTTTTACTGATAGCAGCTGCAGTTTCTTTAATGTCCACATCTACTTTGAATGGGTATGACAAGTACTCCACAGCTGTTCCAATTTTTTGGAAGTCACAGAAAGCGTAGTTACTCACCTGTAACAGGTGATCTCCGGGAACAGCAGGAATTTAGTCTTCACATATGGGTATCGTCGGTACCGACGGAGCCTGCACAGGTACGCTCCTCAGCATCAAATAGGAACGCTTTTGGGAGCATCCCTCAGCACATGCGCACTGCCTTCCCGCCTTTCCAACTGTCCCTCTTCAGTTAAGTTTGTAGCTGAGTGAAAGGACAGAGGGAGAGAGGAAAGAGACAGAGAGATAGAGAGACAACTCCTAGGGGAGATGGATGGGTTGTGAAGACTAAATTCCTGCTGTTCCCGGAGATTATCTTTTACAGGTGAGTAACTATGCTATCTCCAGGAACAAGCAGGAATGTAGTCTTCGTATATGGGGACTCCCTAGCTGAAGATGCCAGGGAGATGACCACAGGAAGCTGCCACCTATAGTGAGGTGGGCTATGCTTCCTCCCATGGATCTCTGGCATCCTACCAGGGTTGGTGAGTAGGAGTTGTATTAAGTTTGAAAGAGATTTTGAAGAACAGCCTGCCCAAAGAAGGCATCCCAACGGGAGGCTTTATCTAGGCAGTAGTGGGCTGTAAAGGTATGTACCAAAGCCCAGGTGGTTGCTTGACAAATGTCATCAATAGCCACAGAGTGAAGGTTAGCCATAGAGGCTAACATGGCTCTCACATTATGAGCCATGACATGGCCTTGAAGAGGAAGACTCTTACTCTCATAAGCAAAGGATATGCATTGTGCAATCCATTTGGATAAAGTCCTCTTGGAGACTGAAGTCCCAAATGACTAGAATCAAAAGCAATAAAAAGTTGAGAAGACTTTCTATGTTGCTGTGTTCTTTGTAGATAAAAAGCTAAGGCTCTTTTACAGTCCAAAGTGTGAAGGTTCTTCTCTGCATTAGAGGCATGAGGCCTCGGAAAGAATACAGGAAGATAAATCAATTGATTTAAATGAAAAGGTGAAACCACCTTTGGCAGAAAGTGTGGATGAGTTCTGAGGACAACCTAGTGTAAGGAGGAGGATCAGCCACTAATGCTTCCAATTCACTAATGCGATTCCAGGACAAAAACCTCAGGGTAGTAATGGCTAAAGGTTCAAAAGGGTGGTTTCATGAGCTGCCCAAGAACTATATTTAAATCCCATGCCACCGGTGGTGGTTTGATGGGAGGTTTTGTTAATAGAAGGCCTCTCATAAATCTGGATTGAGAGGATGAGAGGAACTTGGTTGTCCATTTAGAGGCTTATAGGAAGCTGTAATTGCGCTAAGATGGACCCTTACTGAATTGGTCTTTAGAGCAGAATTTGATAAATGAAGTAGATACTCTAGTATCACTTCCAAAAGGTATCACCAGGGGTTTAACCCCTTCTGGGAACACCATATAGTGAAACGTTTCCACTTGAAGGCGTAAGATCATCTTGTGGAAGGTTTTCTAGAAGCCTGAAGGATATCCTTTACCTGTTGGGAAAGTTTAAGATCCTGAAGATTTAAGCTCTCAGCAACCAGGCCGTGAGATGCAGGGACTGGGGATTCGGGGGTCCCACTCTCTTGGGAAAGGAGATCTGGAGCACACCCTAACTCCAGAGGTGCAGCTTGAGAGAGATGTAGAAGTAGGGGATACCACGTTTGGCGTGGCCACCGTGGTGCTATGAGGATCATACGACCTCTGTCTCTCTGAAGCTTGAAGAGTGTTTTGGGGATGAGGGGAATAGTTGGGAAGGCATAGAGGACATCCTGACCCCAGTGAAGGAGGAAGGCATCCCTTGTCTGGCAATTGTGAGCCGGAATCCTGGAACAGAACTGGGGAAGTTTGGCATTCAGTGGACTTGCAAAGAGTTCTATGTCTGGAGTCCCCCAGATGTGAAATATCTTTGTCACCTGGTCTAGGTGGAGAGACCATTCGCGAGGCAGCAGTACTCTGCTGAGTTTGTCTGCCCAAAGGTTTAGAATGCCTGGAAGATATACCACGAGAAGGTGGATTTGATGCTCTATGGCGAGGGCCCAAAGTCGTAAAGCTTCGTTGCATAATGACAGAGAGCCTGTTCCGCCCTGCTTGTTCACATAGAACATGGCTACTTGATTGTCCGTTTGAACTAGGACTATCTTGTAGCTGAGCTGGGCATGGAATACTCGAAGAGCTAAATAGATTGCTCTTAATTCTAGGAGGTTTATGTGAAGACAAGCCTCCTGTGGCATCCAGGTGCCCTGCGTAGAGAGATGATGCAAGTGTGCTCCCCAACCCACCTGTGATGCATCTGTTGTTAGGGTGGCCTGGAATAGAGGTTGTTGGAAAGGAGACCCCACTAAAAGATTCCCCAGTGATTGCCACCATTGAAGGGACAAGATCAGTCGATGAGAGTTTGATATCTTGTCTGACAGACGTCTTGTGGCCTGTGTCCACTGTGTGAATAGGGTCCACTGGGCTGCTCACATGTGGAGGCGAGCATAGGGAACTACATGAACTGTGGATGCCATGTGTCCCAGTAACTGTAGCAGTTCTCGAGCAGACAGGGAGGATTTTCCCGCTGCTTGAGAAGCTCGTTGCACTATGCGAAGACACCGGGCCTGTGGAAGCAAAGTCCTTGACTGTCTGGTATCTAAACAGGCTCCTATGAACTCCAGAGACTGGGAAGGAACGTTGGGATTTTGGGAAGTTTATTACCAATCCCAAGTATTGGAGGATTCGTATTCTGTGAGACAGTGCAGAGCTGGCTTCTGTACCCATGGGGGCTCAAATGAGCCAGTCGTCCAAGTAAGGGAAGACGAATATCCCTAGGGTTCGCAGGAATGCAGCTACTACTGCCATGCATTTCATGAATACTCTTGGTGCGGAAGCCAGACCAAAGGGAAGAACCCTGTATTGGAAGTGTTTTCCCTTGAAAAGGAACTGTAAGAATTTCCTGTGATCTGGATGGATCAGAATGTGAGTATATGCATCCTTTAAGTCTAGAGAGCAAAGCCAATCCTGACTTTGAAGGTATGGCAGAAGAGTTCCTAGAGAAATCATTTTGAACTTCTCTCGGAACAGGCATTTGTTCAATTCTCTGAGGTCTAGAATGGGTCTGTGCACCCCTGTTTTCTTTGGAATAAGAAAATAGGGGGAGTAGAACCCTGTACCCTTCTGGAGGATGGGTACTTCCTCTATTGCCTCTTGGGCAAGAAATGTTGAGACCTTGTGATCCAGCAGATTGTCTGCAGAGGTCTGGGAACTGAACTGCCTTAGGATTGTAGGAGGGGGCATGCTGTGAAAATGAAGCTTGTAACCCTCTCCTACAATGGACAGAGTCCAATTTTCTGCTGTTATTTGGTGCCATCTGTTGGCAAAATGACACAGCCTGCCTGGAATATTTAGGGGTTCTGGACCCCTCAGGGGCAGGAAGGCTAAGCTCTCTAGGAAGGAGTCAAAGCCCTTGAGGGGGCTGAGCCTGCGGAGCTGGTTGAGCTCTCGGGCCTTCTGCTGTTTGAATTGCTGCTGTTGTCCCCTTTGGGCAACTTGACCGTGAGCTTGGCTTTGCTGGATATAGGATGGATAAAACTTCCTCTTTTTGCTGAAAGAGGGTTTTTTATAGGGTTTCTTTTTGGCAGGCGTGGCTTTAGATTTTGACAATCTAAGGTGATATTGTCAGCATCTATCTCATTAACCTTTTCCTGCCAATTCTTGCCAAAGAGGTTTTCTCCTGTGCAAGGGATGTTATCTAATTTATCCTGTACCCAAATCTCCAAGTCTGATGACTGAAGCCAGGCAATCCATCATGCACCAATGGCAATAGCAGAGGTTCTGCTGATGCATTCAAAGCAGTCAAAGGTTGCACGATTCACAAACTTGGAGACATCTTGAGCATGCCTGACAAGCGTAAGGAAGTCTTGTCATCTGTCATCTAGGAGAAGTGGGCTCATAAGCTCCAAATCTCCTGTGACCTCTTTGAGGAACATTTCTTTATATAAAATATTATGAACTGATCCTAGCTGAAAGCAAGGAAGCCTGAAAGGTTTGACATCCAAAAACATCAAGAGTCCTGCATTCACGACCTGGAGGACTGGATGCATGTCTCTCTGCACTTTTTATCCTACGCATGGCTGACTCCACTACCATTGAATGGTGTGGCAGCTGAGTCTTTTGAAATCCAGGACATGGTGAAACTCGATACATGCTATCAAGTATCCTAGAATGAGGAGATGTGGTCAAAGGTGTCTCCCACATTCTGAGCATCAACTCATGAAGAATTTCATGAATGGGCAGAGTGGCTGCCTCCTTTGGAGCCTTAGGATATTGGAGAATTTCCAATTCCTTTGCTCTAGGTTCCTTTTCAGCAGCTACCGTGATTGAAAGGGCCTTTGGCAACATCACAAATAAAATCCTGAAAAGACATGTCCTCTGGAGGCGACATTCTGTGTTGGGGAGAAGAAGAGTCTTCCGGGAGAAAAACTCTGGTACCGGCAGAATTATCAGAGTCATTGGAATTGGAAGATTCGAAGTATCTCTGATCACGATGTTAATGTAAGGCACGGTCCCGTTAACGATTAAAGTCGGTACCGAGTTGATCCAGTACCGATCTTTTGATGCCAGGCAAAGACGGCACGGGAAGAATTCCCACTGGGGCCGGAACCGTCAGTGCTGGTACCGGTATCTGTGCCGGTACCAGTGCTCATTGAACCATCGGTGTCAACGGTACCGCAGCTGTAAGGAGAGCTGCAATACTGCACTCAATAGCGAGGAATCTCTAGTCTATTGACGCTGCTGATGCCTGGGTGTCAGTACCGGTGAAGGCGGACAGAACCCCTGAGCATGGCACCAGTAGTTCTGTCAAGGTCGAGGCCTCGAGAACATCCTGGAACCCCGTTGATGCTTTGGAGGCCGAAGCCTCCCGCTGGGGCTGTTTTGCCGGTGTGGTTCCCTCAAGGTTAATGCCAATGGCCTCTTGATGCTTTGCAGGAGAGCTACTCTTTGAGGACCGTCTTTTATGTTTAGTTACCTGAGATCCATGGGAGGAAGAAGAGGCTCTTAAAGACGTTGATGCAATGGACCTGGCATCCGAAGAAAAAAAGGGTACCGAGCTTTGCAGCCTGGTTCTGTCTTCCTCTTTTAGTCATTCTCATACAAGAGAGACACTCAGATGGCGAATGGTCAGGGCCTAAACATTTAAGACACCAGTCATGGGTGTCGGTGACGGAAATGGAACCGCCACACTTAGTGCATTTTTTAAAACCACTAGCTGGTTTTTCCATCTTTAATGAAAAATGGGGCCTAGTGCCCAAAATGGCGCCTAGCACCGAAAAAGAAAAGTTTCTGAAGAGAAATAATTTAGAATTTTTTTTTTTTTTTTTTAAAGAAGAAAAGAACAGACGGTACCGGTAGGCATCGTGCGGAGGCAAACGCGACCACAAGAAAACAAGTTTAAAGAAGAAATTTTCTGCGGTGACAGGGTATGTGTCCTGTCGGCTCCGCGGAAAACGAAGAACTGAAGAGGGACAGTTGGAAAGGCGGGAAGGCAGCGCGCATGTGCTGAGGGATGCTCCCAAAAGCGTTCCTATTGGATGCTGGGGAGCGTTCCCGCGCAGGCTCCATCGCTACCGACGATACCCATATGTGAAGACTACATTCCTGCTTGTTCCTGGAGATTCTATTTTTGAATTCCTGGATAACAGAACAGATTTCTGTCACATACTTCTTGTTCTGAAAAACAAAATTTGGATATTGTTCCAGATGGTCCTGCGTATTAGGAAAATGATCAAAAATGTTGTTTTCAAGGTCAGTCACCATTAGCTCAAATTTGCTTTTGTAGGATGAAACTGTGTTCATCTCGCCAATGCATTTGTTTTTACCTTGTAGTTTAAGGTTCATATCACTTAGTTTGCCTGTAAAGTCAGCGAGAAATGCCAGATCACATAACCACTCCTCATCTTCCAACTCTGCTTGGTTATCGCCCCTCTCCTTCAAAAAACTTATTATTTCATGCAGCAAATCACAAAATCTTTGCAGAAATTTGTGCCTACTTAGCCACCTTACATCTGTGTGCAAAATGATTTCCGCTGCCCTTTCATCAAGAGTAAGATTGAAAAGCCGTCTTTGAAGTGATTGTCCATGAACTGAATTTACAATTTTGAAAGTGATGTCCATGACAGTCTTTGTATTGAGTCTTTTGCTTGCCAAAACTTGCTGGTGAATGATGCAGTGTTAATAAAGGAAATCTGGGAAGTCGTCATGCTGTCTACAGAGGGCTATGAAACCGTTAACCTCACCTGCGATTGCTCTTGCTCCATCAGTAGTGATGGAAACAAGTCTATGCAATGGAAGATTACACTTTGTCACAAAAGAATGGAAAGAACTGAATATTTCCTGACCGGTAGTGCTCCCTTTTAAAGAAATCATTCCAAGTAGTAGTTCTTTAACACTGAAGTCTTCTAAAACCATCTGGATAAAGACTAGTAACTGGGCTATGTCTCTTATGTCTGTAGATTCATCCAGTTGGAGTGAGAAAGAAACACAATTTGAAACATCCTCCAACAATTGTTCAGTTGCGTCTCCACACATCTTTTCTATTCGCCGCACAATGGTGTTTGACAATTGTACATCTTGAATAGCAGCTATGATCTCTTTCTTATTTTTAAATCCTTCAAACAGATTGTCAGCTGCTTCAAGAAAACAATCTTTTACAAATTCCCCTTCAGTGAAAGGTTTGTATTTCTTTGTGATCAGGTTGCCGACCTTGAAGGATGCTATGGTTGCATTGACCGAATGTGACCTTGGCTTTGCCATCAACTGTTGCCGAGTAGCCAATTTTGATTTAAGTTCATTGAGCTTCAGTTTACGAATTTCACTTTTGGGTGGAAAATAATCAAACTTATTGCTAAGCAGAGCCTTATAATGACGTTCCAGATTACCCTTTTTGGGCAAGGATACTGGGGCGTTACAAATTAGACAACACCACTTGTCTTTCACCATGATGAAGAAGTAGACCATTTCCCATTCATCATGAAAGTGGTACGAAATCACCAAATTTTTGACACATTGTTGTGTCTGCCCGAAAACGTTTAATGAAAGCGAACTATAAAGCGACCAACGACCAGCACACGACACAATACGGTAAGTGTATTCAGGTAAAGCTCGGGTGAATGGATATCGCCCGATATATAACACACTTCTAAGGGGTGTTGGGGCAGGGGCAGGAATGGGTGATTCTGAGAGGCAGGAGACCAGGTATGACACCGGGCCTGTGGCGTCTCATTGCAGGGCACGGTTAGCGGCCCCCTGGGGTACCCACAAACTATTGGCATGAAAACAACAAGCGCCCCCAATACACCCGCAGGCAAGATTCCCACAGGCAGGGAAAAAAGGGATCGGCGAGCGAGATAGCTTATATTAAGATGTTTCTTCAATATGCTCCTAAGTGACAGTTGAAGTTTTGAAGATCACTTCATTAGAGTCACGATTCAAGCTTATTTGTTATAAACTTTAGAGAAAGACTCCATCCGCTTCCATAGACACTTGAAAAAGTTTGATGAAGGTCATTGATGCTAATAAGCACTGATATTAGACCTGTTATAAGTCTTAAAATAACGTGCTAAAATAGTCTGAGACCTTCAACGGCAATAGAAAAGAAGACATAAGGTTTAGAATAACCACAAGGGGCAATAAAAGTTCTTCGTCCCGAGTTGATATAATTGAGCATTTGCTTTTAGTTTTGTATAGTTGATTGCTCACAGAAAGACCAGATTTTTGTTTTTTAGGGAAAAAAGACAGGCAAAGGATCAGCAGCGGCGGCAAGCTCTCGGCAGACAACCTGCCGGCATGAGCTCTCTCTTAGCGAGGGGGCGAGCTGCTGGAGAGATGGAGCCAAGTGGAGCTGGCGATCTACTTCTGACCCCTCTGCGATCTACAGGTAGATCGCGATCTACCTGTTGGACATGCCTGTTGTATATGTTTTACTCTATTCAGCAAACCAGCTACCATGATTCCAGTTTTAATAAAGTTATTTTATTTTTTTCCCATAACATGCCTCCTTTGTTTCAGATTTTCAAATCATTCACAAAGAGGCAGACTTTTCTATCCAGTCGTTCCACAATATCACCCATAATCCATTGCAAGAACCATATGAATTCTAAGGGGGGGGGGGTTAGCATACACTAAACAATGCAGCAAGGTGTCTATTTATTAAACTACATTAGGGGGCATGTTTACATTCAAGTACAGTAGGTGTTTACCTGTCCTTGGAGGACTTGTAATCTCAGTTTGTACCCGAGGCAATGGAGGGTTAAGTAACATGCCAAACATCACAAGGAGCAGCAGTGGGATTTTAACCAGGCTTCCCTCATCTCAGCCTGCTACGCTAACCAGTAGACTTCTTTGGTATAAATGATTCTTAATTACCACCATCAACTGACACACAGGTTGTCAACACAAATATAAAAAACGGTTTTTAAAATTATGACAATGCCAGAAGTTTAAACAATAAGATTTAGAGTTAGAATGCATGGCACTAAAATGAAGATGTCAACATAATATGGTTATCAAAGACCTGGTGGAAGAAGGATAACCAATGGGACGCTGATACCAGGGTTCAAATTATATTGAAATAAGGTTGATAAAACTGATGGACAGGTAATGTTATATGCCAAGGATGGCATACACTCAAATAGGATAAGGTGAAATTAGGCCTTACCTGCTAATTGCCTTTTCTTGAGTCCCTCA
Organism: Ichthyophis bannanicus; assembly: GCA_033557465.1. NCBI lineage: Eukaryota > Metazoa > Chordata > Amphibia > Gymnophiona > Ichthyophiidae > Ichthyophis > Ichthyophis bannanicus. Next base: position 8,496,399 of record CM066032.1, read on the forward strand.
GTCGCGTCCAGACACATGGGTTATGTCCCCTCACCAGCAGATGGAGACTGAGAATGACAGGCTTTGATGTCATCACATAAGGCTTCTCTGCATCACCTTTATAGCCAGTATTCTAGTAACAAAACAGACTTCAACAGCACAATAAGGTGAGAACAATCCAAATTATAAACTAGTCAAACTTTTGTTTTCTTTTTATAAATGGCATACAGAGTGGAAACTTATCGAGACTAGGAAAACAGGAGATATCTCCCTCATAAAGCAACCGGAGTACCTCAAATTACCCAAAGTAACCAAGACCCGAAAACATGAAAAGAAGCAAGCCCGTCCACATTGCCCACAACACTCACTTTGGACAAATTCTGAAAACCCCCCCAAACAAACAGTCCTGCTGCAGAGAAACCTGATACAGGTATCTAAAGATAAGGGAGGGTCCTGGACTGAACTGGACTGGAGGGACTCAAGGAAAAGCCTAATTTCACCTTCCATGTTGTCCCTGCAGTCCAGTTCAAATGCATGGGATGTATCACAGCAGTACTCACTAAACAGGTGGGACCTGCGAGATTGGCTTGCAACACCTGGGACCCAAAACATGCCTCTTCCTTAGCAAGAAAATTGAGGCGATAGTGCCGTATGAAGGTATGTAAAGAAAACCATGTTGCAACCTTACAGATATCAAGGGAGGCACAAGGCTAATCTTCGCACAGGAAGCTGCTTGCGCCCTGTGGTAGAAGCCCAGAAGGAACTAGTTGCCACTTGAGCAAACAAGCTGAGGCAATAGCTTCCTTCAGCCAATGCGCTATGGAAGCCTTTGAAGCTGCTTCCCCTTTTTGCGGTCCTCTGAACAGCACAAAAAGACGATCTGACTTATGCAAAGCCTCCATACATTTCAGATAAGCGTGTATGATCTGATGGACATCGAGCAGTCGACCTCTCCAGGACTGGGAGCAAAACCAGCCGATTAAGATGGAAAGGAGATACCACCTTTGGTGGAAAGGAAGGTACTGTTTGCAACACCACTCTCTCCTTTGAAAAGGCCATCTATAGTTCCTGGCAGGACAAAGCCTGAAGTTTGAGATATGCCAGGCGGAACATAAGTACTGAGTCAGACCAAGGTCCATCAAGCCCATATCCTGTTTCCAATAGTGGCCAATCTAGGTCACAAGTACCTAGCAGTTTCCCAAAAGGACAAGTTCCACAATGCTTGTATTGGGGCAAGCAATGAATTTCCCGCATCCCCTTTAATAATGGTTTATGGACCTTTCCTCCAGGAACTTGTCCAAACCTTTTTTAAACCCAGCTACACTAAAAGATTTTACTAATCCTCCAGTAACAAATTCCAGAGTTTGATTATGCATTCAATTAAAAAATATTTTATCTTATTAGTCTTATATGGGTTATACTATAGCTTCATTGCATGTCCCCTAGTCTTTCTTCATTTTGATGGTGTAAACAATCAATCTACATTTACCTGTTCCACTCCATTCATTAATTTATAGACCTCTATCATATCTCCCCTCAACCATCCCTTTTCCAGGTTGAAGAAACCTAACCTTTTTTAGCCTCTTTTCATAGGGATATCCTTCCATCCCCTTTACCATTTTGGTGGCTCTTCTCTGAACCTTTTCTAATTCTTCTATATCCTTTTTAAGATATAGCAATCAGAATTGCACAGATTGTGACAACACAATCTTCAATGTAAGATCCTTCAGGGACGCACTGCTCAATGGTTCAAAAGGAGGTTCCGTTAAGACCAGCAGGACTAAATTAAGGTCCCAAGATGGAACCAACAGCCAACACGGAGGGCGGATCTGTTTAACTGCTCGGAGAAAACACACCACATCTGGGTGAACCATCAAAGAGACACCTTGTACCTTCTTCCAGTAAAAGGCAAGGTGGTCACCTGGATCTGGAGAGAATTCAAGGCCAAACCTTTATCCAGCCCTGCTTGCAGAAAAGACAATATACAGTTGTGGTCAACATTATTGGCACCCTTGCAATTCAACCCCTTAATGTCCAATATCGCTTTAAAAAAGTGGCAAGTGAAATGGCTTTGGACTATATATGCACACATATTTGACACATAAAATAATCAAATAAAACAAGACCAATAAAAAAGAAAATAGTAGGAAATAGCATACAACTGGGACATTGCCAGGACATGATTATTCAATACCCATCAAAAGTGGGACTGTCCCAAAGACACCTTTTTATTCAAATCGCACCTGAATGCTGCAATTTAAAAGAAATTTAAAGGTATAACCAAACATATAAGGGCATACCAACTAAATCCCAGGTTTAGCATTTAAGATATATAAGGGCCTCAGATGAAGGAACCTCGCTCTTGTTAAACTTAATAGCAGCGTCTTTATAAGAACAGGATTATAACCCCTGGTATTGCCTTTCATTGGTCCAGTGCTAATAGTTTTTATATTTTGAAATGCATTTAAAAACCAACAACCACTTAGCCGATAGCTGTAAAAACCCTGTTAACATCAAACCACAGGATGCTGGATGATCAAATGTTAACTTGAGTTTTGCCAGTATATATTCACATGGCTGCCTCAGGACTCATCAACAGCAATAGTAGCTGACACTTTAAGTGCAAAGGATAACCACCCTAGCTGTGTGGCCATTTAAACATCAGCAATGGTTCACATCTTATCTAAATAATAGAACCCAAGATGTAAGAATAGGCAATCAAACTTCCGCTTCATACAAACTAGAAACGGGTTTACCACAAGGCTCAGAGCTTTCAGCACTTTATTTATTTATTATTTTATTACAAGTTCTTATATACCGCACTATTCGGCATATACATAAAACCAGTCTGCAATATCTTTAAAAAATTTGGTGTACTCTATCATCTATATGCAGATGATATCATGATGTACATCCCGTTCACGATCCCTAACTTACCGATACAACTCCTGTCAGATTGCTTCAATGAAATCACAACCTGGCTAAATGCCCAAAACCTCCAAATAAACCATTCAAAAACTGAAGTGCTACTTGTTACTAAAAATCAATCCTATATTCCCCCAACACACAACACTTCAAAACCAAGAAATTAAAATAAAAAATGAAGTAAGATATTTAGGAGTTATTCTAGATGAACATCTTACAATGGATACCCGTATCAGAAATACCACAAAGAAAATTTATTTCAAGCTTAAAATCCTTAAACAACTAAGACCTCTTGTATACATACAAGATTTTATCAGTATAATTCAAGCTACCATAACCCCCCACTTCGACTTCGCTAATCTAATATTATTAGGTACAACAAAACAAAACATTAAAAGAATTCAACTTGCACAAAATGCAGCAGCTAGGATAATAACGAAAGTACATTCACATCAACATATAACACCAATACTAGAATCCCTTCACTGGTTACCAATACAAAGCAGGATAGTATACAAAACATTAATAACTTCATTTAAAACTCTAAATGATATGGCCCCAGTCACTCTAAGTAACTTAATCAGTAAAGAACATTCAAAATCTACTCAAAAGGACAATTAAATAAACTAAAAACTCCCAAAGACTTCATAAAAGCAAATAAATTAACAAACAGAGCTTTTCACACGCAGCTCCAACAATCTGGAATTCCCTCCCAGATGATCTAAGAATGTTAACCGAGATCATTGAATTTCGTAAAAAATTGAAAACCTATCTATTTACTATGCATTACAACAATACAGATCATCCCTCAATTGATTAAGATAAAGGCTAACCAGTTTTTGTCTGAGTTGATCCAACGACCTAAACAGACAATTCCACCTAGCTGAAACTGTACTATGCACAATGCTAAAGCCCTACATTATGTGTATCTGTATATAGTTTTCACTGTTCTGTTCTGTATTAACATTTGCTGTTTACTTATATTATTGCTTGTGGTTATAAGATGTTACATGTAAAACAAACTCTGCTTTGTTGACTGTTGTTTATTGTGAACCGCAACTGATCTCTGGAAGATGCGGTATATAAATGATTGTTAAATAAATAAGCAGACAGAAAGTACATCCCTAAGGAGGTGACAGTGCTGAGATCCACCCCAGTGTTACATTGTATCCTAATGGATTGAAGGTATCTAAAGTAAAAATCCACTTTTGTTCAAGTTGATCAAGTGCATTGCCCCATTGAAGGTTATCAATGCAATCAATGACCAATCATTTTAAGTATTATTTGTTTAACAGGTTTTCTATACTGCCTTATCCGTCAATCAAAGTGGTTTACATTGTAACTTAAAGCTACTTATATTTCAAAATAGTAGAGGGAGGGGATTGTCATTGATGTGCCATATCCAGGCAATGTTGAACTATGGGAACTGAAACCACAGAATTGACAAGTCAGGATTTATGCTCACCGAGTCTGGTCTTCATCATGTGGCATGTCCTGCCAATGTAGAGCTTCATACAAGAGCAAATGATCATATACATCACTCATGAAGTACAACAATTCATTATGAGTGAGGGGATATTGATGCTTATTTCTGATATCCATCCAGGTATGAATATTTAAAAATGCACTACACATATTACATGGCCACACAGTGAGCAATGACCTAACCACTCAGCCTTCCATTGTTGCAAAAGGAACCCATACATTGCGCCCCCCTAGTGAATGCTATGCAAGGTCCAAAAAACACCCAATGTAATGCCAAAATGTGCCAATGTGATTGAAGGTTTATAGGGTGCCAATAATCATGTTGAAGGATATGATTATTGGCACCCCTATAAACAATTCAAATCAGTTTGAACAGAAGAACCACATTCCCACTGCAGTAAAATGAGATTTATTTAGCAACTTTTCTATACTGCTGTATCTACAAGTCACAGCGGTGTACATGGGACAAATTTATTTTATTTATTTATTTAACATATATTTATAACCCGCAACTTCCAGAGTTCAGTTGCGGTTCACAATAAAACAACAATCCACAAAGCAAAAGCTTAGTTTTACATCGAACATTTTGTAACAATAAACGTAATGGTTAACAGCATGAACTAATGCAAAATAGCAAAACTGGTTTGTAAACTATGTACAAAAAACTATATACAAATACATGTTGTGGGTACTTTGGAATTGGATCATAGTGTTTTTATAATTGTGTATTGTCTGTTAAATTGTTGGGATTAGTATTACTCTGTCATAATTTTTAACCTTTATCTGATCAAATCAAACAACGTTACATAGAACATAGGTAACAGTAAATGAAATTAAACAAAATGAATATAACTATTTACATGGCAGAGTGGGGGTTAGGTGTGAACCTAGTCAAGATATGGTAGGTGGACAGTTAAGAGTTTGGTCTAAAGTGCTCCTGGAAAAGAAGGGCTTTTAGTTTATGGCAGAATTCTCCTAGGTCTGTGAGTGAGTGTAGTTCTGGTGTGAGGGAATTCCAGATGGTGGAAGCATAGAAGGAGAAGGCTCTGCTGGTGGTGGTGGTGGTGAAATTGGAGTGGGTGAAAACACTTGGGACTGAAAAGAGGCTGTGATTGGTCAATCTTCTCACTTCTTGAGAGGATGTTGCAGGAGAGCGTAAAGAATGTTCACCGAGAGGTGGTGAATGGTCTTAAATATGGTTAAGGAGACTTTATATTTAACCCTCATGTGGATGGGGAGTCAGAGAAGATGTTTTAGAGTGGGGATGATATGCTCTCGGGAACCGGTGCCTTTAATTATTCTGGCTGCTGTATTTTGAGCAAGCTGTAATGGGATTAAGGATGATTTGGGGAGCCCCTGGTAAATTATGTTTGTGTAGTCCAGAATAGGGGTGATAAGTGCTTTGCCGATGCTTCTGAAATCATTTTGATTCAGTAGGGGGCGATGGTGTCAGAGTGTTCTCATCCAGAAGTAAGCGGCCTTGCTAACTTGTTTGATGTGGTGGTGGAAGTAGAGTTGTGGATCCAGGGTTATGCCAAGCTGTTTAACTTGTAAGATTAAGTTGGTCAGTTTGAGTGTGGCTGGTGGGGTGAAGGAGGGGGAACCTGGTTATGTGAAGGACTTCTGCTTTGTTGGGGTTGATGTGCATGCAGTAGTTATTTAGCCATTGGATCATGGATTCTAGGCATTGGCTAATAGCAGAGTAGTTGGGGTTGGTGATGGAGAATGGGGTGTAAATTAGGATGTCATCTGGTAGAGGATTTTGTGATTCAGAGTAGTTACTCGTAACAGGTGTTCTCCAGGAGCAGGAATCAGTCCTCACATATGGGTGACGTCGGTGCTGACGGAGCCCCTATGCGGAGCATTTCCCCAGCTTTCAAAGAAAGCCTTTGGGAATGCAGCACACCTGCGTGGTCCCCTTCCCGCCCAAGGGTGCCATCTTGCTCAGTCTGATGACATAGCTAAAAGACAACAAAAAAACAAAATAAAGTATATGACTGCAACTCCAGGGGAGGAGGGAGGGTCATGAGGACTGATTCCTGCTGCTCCTGGAGAACACATGTTACAGGTAAGTAACTACTGTTTCTCCAGGACCAAGCAGGAAGTCAGTCCTCACATATGGGACTCCCCAGCTCTAGGCTACAGAGAACCTCAGCTGAAAAAAATGGCTCCCTCTTAAGAGCCTCAGCATCCGTGATAAGAATATCCTCTGAGAATGCCCCCGTACGGTAGCCCAACACAAGGGCCTGAGGGTAGGAGTTGCCTAAACCTCAAAGAGATTACGGAGTACCGCCTGTCCGAAAGCACTGTCCCATTGGGACTCTTTCGAGGCAGTAGTGGGCTGCAAAAGTCTGGCTTGAAGACCAAGTAGCGGCCTGGCAGATATCTGCCAACGGAACAGAGCGGAGATGAGCTACTGACGCGGCTTTCGCCCTGACACGGTGGGCCATGACTAGACCCTGAAAGGAGAGGCCGGCTGCCTTTTACACCCAGGCGATACAATCTGCTACCCAAGTGGACAAGGTACGCTTGGAGACAAGCAACCTTAGTTTATTAAGGTCAAAGGAGACGAAGAGCTGAGTAGCCCTTCGATGCCCCCGTGTACGTTCAATGTAAAAGGACAACACCCTCTTACAGCCCAGGGTATGCAAGACTATTTCAGCCAAACGACGAAACCTGGAAACAGCACAAGCACTGGAAGGTCAAATGCAAGGCATTGATAAAGCGGGCAAAGGGAGAATTTGAGAAGAAGCTTGCTGCGGAAGCAAAAACTCAAAATAAAGATTTTTTCAAGTACATTCGTAACAAAAAACATGTGAGAGAGTCAGTTGGTCCATTAGATGATAGAGGAGTTAAAGGGGCACTAAGAGGCGACAAGGCGATAGCGGAGAGACTGAATGAATTCTTTGCTTCGGTCTTTACTGAGGAAGATGTAGGGATGTTACCCATGACTGAAGTGGTATTTAAAGGTGCGGGAGAATTGAAGGAAATATTGATACATCAGGAAGATGTATTACAACTATTAGATAAACTGAAGAGTAGCAAATCACCTGGGCCAGGTGGTATACATCCAAGGGTTTATTGTTTATTGTTTATTTCATATTTAATATACCGCCTCCCATAACATCGAGGCGGTTTACAATGTAAAATCAATAGTTAAAACAATGTAAAATCAATAATTAAAACAGAAAAGAAGAAATTGCAATACATAATAAAGAGAGAAAGTAGAGACAGAATAGGTATCCAGATTCCAGACAGAGATACAGAGAAAGAGAAATTTAGGGAGGAAAAGCTAAAGAGAAAAGATGAGTTTTTAGAAGAGAGCGGAATTTAGGATAGGATTCTTCTGTACGGAGATTGGTGGGGAGGGAGTTCCAGAGAGAGTGTGCTAAATAGTAGAATGCTGATTTCCTGGTAGATTGCAGATGAGCTTTGGAGGGTGCTGGGAGATGAAGACGGTTAATGTGTATGGACCGAAGACTGCGTGAGGGGGTATGATAAGTCAGTAAATCCGAATGGTAAGCAGGTGTTGATTGATGAATGGCTTTATGAGTTAAGGTGAGAACTTTGAAAGAAATCCGGTAATCAATTGGCAGCCAGTGGAGGTGATGTAGCAGAGGGGTGACATGGTCACAAGGGGAAGCGTGGAGAATCATGCGAGCAGCGGTGTTTTGGATTAATTGAAGACGGTGTTTTTGATTTTGGGGGAGACCGGCGAAAATAGTGTTACAAAAGTCTAATCTAGTGATAACCAAAGAAAGAAGGAGAGTAGTGAGAGCCTGAGTGGACAGAAAGGGACGAACAGCACGAATTTTCCGGAGACATAGAAAAGAACACCGAGAAATATGCGAGATATGGTCATGGAAACTAAGGGCACTATCAAGAAACACCCCAAGGTAACGAAGCTTAGGAACTACAGTGATGGTGGAGCCTGCAAGGGATGGAGCAAGTGAGGGAGTAGGAGAGGTGTGGGGAAACCAAATTGCAGCAGTCTTATTAATATTAAGCACCAAGCAGTTAGAGGAAAGCCAAGAAGAAATAGAGGACAAACAATCTTCTAAAGGTGAGATATCAGGACAGAATGAGGAAGTGTGATGCAACAAAAAGATATTGTCAGCATAGAAGTAACATGAAATCCCAGATTGTTGGATAATCAGTGCCAAAGGGGCAAGAAAAACATTAAACAGTAAAGGAGCCAAGATAGAACTGGGATGAAGAAATAGTGTAACAGCAAGGTAGTGAGAAAATTGTGAGAAAACCACCTTTTCCAGTAGCTTAGAGGCGAAAGGGAGATTGGAAACGGGACGGTAGTGAGCAGGGTTGGAGGGATCAAGGGTAGGTTGTTTTAGGAGAGGGCGAACTGTGGCGTGTTTCCAGGGGGTAGGGAAGAAACCAGAGGATAAACTAGAGTTAATGATAGTCAGCAGAGGTTGCAGTAATAAGGGAGGAGGTTCAGAGAACCAAGAAGAAGGAATAGGATACAAATCACAGGTAGTCTTCCGAGTAGTGGACAGAAGATGAAGTACTTCTGAAGAGGAGACAGAAGAGAAGGAGGACCAGGTGTGGGAGAGACATGAAGAAAGTGGGGGAGAGATAGGAGGAGGTGATGGCAGGGCTTGTGGACAATGAGGGAGAGAGGAACGGAGGTTTTGGATTTTGGCAGAGAAAAAAGACGCCAGGGTAGTAGGGCTAGGAGCTGTGTTGGGATGAGAGGAACCGTGAACCGAGGAAGACTGTAAATGAGAGAGTGTTCAGTGTAGCAAAAAGCTGACGGGATCTATTGGGGGCAGCTATGATTGTTGAGGTGTAAAAAGAGCATTTTGCCTGGTGAATAGCGGAGCGGTAATGGGCATGACAAGATTTAAATTTGTGATAAGAGGAGGCAGAAGGGGCCTTGCGCCAAAGACGCTCAGCTCTTCGTAGATGAGATCGAAGTAGAGAGAGCCCGGCATGGTACCAGGACTGATGAGGGTGTTGAAAGAACTGAAATATGAGATTGCAGACCTGCTATTAGTAATCTGTGAACTATCATTAAAATCATCTCTAATACCTGAAGATTGGAGGATCTCCAATGTAACACCAATTTTTAAAAAGGGTTCCAGGGGTGATCCGGGAAACTACAGACTGGTGAGCCTCACGTCAGTACAGGGAAAAATGGTAGAAACCATCATAAAGAATAAAATTACTCAGCATATAGATAGTCATGGCCTAATGGGAGACAGCCAATATGGCTTTAGACAAGGAAGATCTTGTCTTACTAATCTGTTATGTTTTTTTGAAAGTGTAAATAAACAGGTGGACAAAGGTGAGTCGGTTGATATAGTGTAACTAAACTTTCAGAAAGCCTTTGATAAGTTCCCTCAACAGAGGCTTTGGCAAAACTAAAGAGTCACGGGATAGGAGGCAGTGTACTACTATGGATCAGGAACTGGTTAAAAGATAGAAAGCAGAGGGTTGGGCTAAATGGCCAATTTTCCCAATGGAGAAAGGTGAATAGTGGTGTACCCCAGGGATCTGTGCTGGGTCCGCTGCTTTTTGATATATTCATAAATGACCTGGAAAGTGGAATAATGAGCGAGGTTATCAAATTTGCAGATGACACAAAACTAAAGTTGTTAAAACCCAAGAGGATTGTGGAAAATTGCAAGAGGATCTTGATAAATTGGAAGACTGGGCATCAAAATGGCAGATGAAATTTAATGTGGACAAGTGCAAAGTTCTGCACCTAGGGAAGAACAACCCAAACTATGGTTACACAATGCAAGGTTCCACATTAGGAACCACCACCCAAGAAAAAGATTTAGGCATCATTGTGGATAACATGTAAAAACCCTCGACCCAGCGTGCAGTGGCGGCCAAGAGAGCAAATAGAATGCTAGGTATCATAAGGAAAGGAATGGAAAATAAAACAAAAGATATAATGCCTCTATACCGTTCCATGGTGAGACCGCACCTTGAATATTGTGTGCAATTCTGGTCGCCGTATCTTAAAAAGGATATAGCGTTATTAGAAAAGGTTCAGAGAAGAGCCACCAAAATGGTAAAGGGGATGGAAGGATACTCCTATGAAGAAAGGCTAAAAAGGTTAGGGCTCTTTAACCTGGAAAAGAGACGGCTGAGGGGAGATATGATAGAAGTCTATAAATTAATGAATGGAGTGGAACGGGTAAACGTAGATCGATTGTTTACGTTATCAGAATATAGAAAGACTAGGGGACATACAATGAAGCTACAGGGTAAACTATTTAAGACTAATAAAAGAAAATATTTTTTCACTCAATGTGTAATCAAACTCTGGAATTTGTTACCGGAGGATGTAGTAAAGACTGTTAGTGTAGCTGGGTTTAAAAAAGGTTTGGACAAGTTCCTGGAGGAAAGGTCCATAAACCATTATTAAGAAGGGAACCAGGATATCAATGCTTGACCCAGTACAAGCATTGCAGAACCTGTCTTTTGGGGAAACTGCTAGGTACGTATGACCTAGATTGGCCACGGTTGGAAACAGGATACTGGGCTTGATGGACCTTGGTCTGACCCAGTATGGCATTTCTTATGTTCTTAGCCCGGCTGGTATGTGGCCTGGGAAAGAATGTCAGAAGAACCACCTCCTGGTTGAGGAGGAAGGAGGAGACAACTTTTGGAAGGAACTTCGGACTGGTCTGTAGGACCACCCTGTTCCTATAGAACCGTGTGTACGGTCTATCAGAAAGCAGAGCTTGTAGCTCACTCACACATCTGGCTGAAGTAAGAGCTACCAGGAAGAGCGCCTTCCAAGAAAGGAAGCGTAAATGGCAAGTAGCCATCAGCTCAAACGGTGGGTGAGTAAGTTGCTGCAAGACCACGTTCAAATTCCACTCAGTGGCTGGTGGACGAATCGGAGGCTTGAGCAGAAGCAGGCCTTTGAGGAAGCGGGACACCAAGGGGTGAACCGACAGAGACTGACCCTCCACCGGTGAGTGGTGTGCTGATAGAGCACTGAGGTGGACCCAAACAGAATTGGACTTAAGGCCTAGGTCTGACAGGTGAAGCAGGTATTGTAGTACTACTGGCACAAGGCAGGAGAAGGATCTTCATTGCGCTGAGCACACCATATTGAGAACCTATGCCACTTGAGGGCATATGACTTTCTGGTGGACTGCCTCCTAGAGGCCAAGACCACTTCCTCAACTTCCCTAGGTAGAAGTAAGGGAGCTAGCACTATCCTTTCAGCAACCAGGCCATCAGATTGAGGGATCTGAGATTGGGGTGAAGGGAACCCTGATCCTGAGACAGGAGATCGGGTTGGAACCCCAGAGGGAATGGAGTTTCCACCACCAACTTCAGAAGAAGGGGAAACCACGGTTGCCTCAGCCATCTGGGTGCTACCAGAATCACCGAGGCCTTGTCCCGTAGAATCCTGAACAGAGTTCGGGCCACTAGCGGCGTAGGAGGAAACGCGTACAGGAGGCCCATAGACCAAGAGATCAGAAACGCATCTGCTGCCATTCTCAGGGGATGCGGCTGTCTGGAGCAATATCTGGGCAGGTGACGGTTCAGTGAACTTGCAAAGAGATCGATTGATGGAAGTCCCCATCGTAGAAAGATCTGCTGGACCACCAGTGCATTCAACTGCCATTCGTGAGGCTGGAGAATCCTGCTTAGTTTGTCTGCCAAGAATTTCTCCTGACCAGGTAGATAAACTGCTTTGAGAAACATGCCATGTTTGACTGCAAAGGAGCAAAAGGCCTTCGCCTCCTGACATAGGAGTCTGGACCCTGTGCCCCCTTGCTTGTTCACATAGAACATTGCTACCTGATTGTATGTCTGAACTAAGACATACTGGTGAGAGGGGGCATGAGAAAAAGTCTGGAGAGCCAAGTGGATTGCTCGCAGCTCCAACAGATTGATCTGCTGTGTGGCCTCCCGAGGAGTCCAGAGGCCTTGAGTGCATGTGCCCTGGCAATGTGCACCCCAGCCCTTTAAGGAAGCATCGGTTGTCAGCACCCTTGTGTGTGCTGGGGCCTGAAAAGGTACCCCCCTGGGAAGGTTTGGAAGATGTAGCCACCACTGCAAGGAGTCCAAAAGTGGTTTGGACACCTTTACTCTGTCTCGGAGGTCGCCTGTGGCCTGCACCCACTGAGCTCTGAGGCACCACTGAGCAGCCCGCATGTGCAGACGGGCATTCGGAGTGACATGTACCGTGGATGCCATGTGGCCCAGGAGCCGCAGGAAGTGCCTGGCGGAGATCTGAGAATTGCTTTGGAACTGGTTGGCCAAGTCCATCAGTCTGTGGGCCCTATCCTCAGGCAAGTAAGCTCTTGCCTGCAGGGTGTCTAATCTTGCCCTATAAATTCTAGGTTCTGTGAGGGGAGCAAAGTGGACTTTGTGTAGTTTATGACAAAGCCCAGGTGCTGAAGAAGAGAGACAGTACGAAGAGTGGCTTGCCTGTCCTCCTGGAGAGACTGGCCCCTGATGAGCCAGTCGTCCAGGTATGGGAAGACGAAAATTCCCTGATTCCTGAGATAGGCCGCCACCACCGCCAGGCATTTGGTGAAAACACTGGGGGCGGAAGTTAGGTCAAAGGGAAGTACTCTGTACTGGAAATGGTTTCCTCCCACCACAAACCTGAGATATTGTCTGTGGTCTGGATGGATGAGGATGTGAGTATAAGCATCCTTTAGATCTAAGGAGCATAGCCAATCTCCCTGCTGGAGGTAGGGCAGCAGTATCCCAAGGGTAAGCATCTTGAACATTTCCCTTTCCAGAAACTTGTTTAAGTTTTGCAAGTCTAGGATAGGCCGAAGGCCTCCTGTCTTTTTTGGTACCAGGAAGTACCTGAAGTAGAAGCCTTGCCTTTCCAGGTGATGGGGCACCGGTTCCACCGCCTGTTCCTTTAGAAGACTTGCCAACTCCTAAAGGAGGAGGTTTCTGTGCAGAGAGAGTCTTGGAGGCTCCCCTGGAAAGTAGGAGTGGGGTATCTGGTGGAAGTAGAGCAAGTAGCCCTTCTGGACTATGCTCAGTACCCAGGTATCCCCTGTGATGGCTGGCCACCTGTAGGCATACAGGGTCAGCCGACCTCCTGTGCTGAGTGGAGCCAGCTGAGAAGAGGCAATGCTGTGGGAGTCAAAACCCCGCTCCCTGCTGTGCAGGAGCCAGAGCTGGCGGCCCATGCCCCTGCCCCTTGACCTGCTGGCCCTTTTGGGGAGCTGGAGAGGCCTGGTATTAAGGGTAGGATTTGTAGGCAGCACCCTTCCTTGGGAAAAAGGGCTTCTTTCCCAAGCCCTTCTTTTTCTGAGAAAGGGCAGAAGTCTTCCTGGACAGCCTTGTCCTGGTGAGAGTCTCAATCTCGATTTCCACAGCCTTTTCAGTCATGGGCTTACCGAAAAGGTTTTCACCTCGGCAGGGGACATCAACCAACTTGTCCTGCACCCAAGGCTCCAGGTCTGATGACTGTAGCCAGGCCTGACGGCGTGCACCGATGCCGGCCACGGCTACCCGGGCCGAAGCCTCGAAGCCATCATAGGCTGCTCGAGAGAAACTTCGAGCACTCTCGAATCCCTGTTGACAAAGCCTTGAACCTCTGCAAAGGTTCCTCGGAGAGGCCAGCTGAGAACCCGGAAATCTCCTTTGCCAGGTCTCGTAGATACATGCCCATGTACAGCTGGTAGGTCTGGACATGGCAAGATAGAAAGTGCTTCCAGGGCTCTATGCTACCGAGGGCATCCAGGTTCCGGGCCTCCCGGCCGGGGGGCACTGAGGAGTGCATCTTCTGACTCTTCAGACAGTGCATGGCTGATTCCACAACCATGGAGTGGTGCGGTAGCTCCTCATCGGCATCCGCAGGGAAGACCAAGGCTTTGGCCATGTCCCTCACGAAGTCCGAGAACCAGGTATCCTCCGGGGGGGGGGGGGGACTGTCTCAGAGGCCCGGACTCCGGAAGGTGTCCAGGGTCTCCTCGTCCTCCGTCTCCCACTCCAACTCCTCTGAGGAGGAATCGAGCGGCTCTGGCCATGTGGGCCTCGGTGCCACCCACCCCGACGCCGAGGGTATCGGCGTCGACGACCTCGGCCCCGCATGGGAGGTCAAGGGGGACCTTGCCTGAGGATCGACTCGAGGCTTCATCGACTAGAGGATCGGCTCGGTCTCCGGGGTCGACTTAGACGTCGAGGTCCCGGTGGTCGGGGCAAATGCACCGGTGAGACCGGCGATCAGCACCCGCTGCTGTTCCATGAAGGCAGCCAAGCTGCTTTCCAAGGCTGCCAACCTGAGTCTAAGCTCAGGAGACTCTGCGGGCCCCTACGGCATCGGGCCTGACGTCAGCTCCCCCGGAGGAGAGTCCATGAGGACAACTACACTTACGTGACTTGGGTACTCCGGCTGCACCCGAGGTAGCTTGGAAGGCCTCTCCGACTCCGAGAGCCCGGGGCGGTTGTCAGGGCTACACGACCTGGCCCTCGAGGAACCAGGAGCCTCCACCGATGCCGCCCTCGCAAGCTTTTTCTTCCTTCTGTGCTCCCGGGTGAGAGACTCCCTTTCAGAGGACTCCCGAGATGTCGAGGCCTCTGACGAAGTCCGGGCCCGGGCAGGCGCGGAGTCATAGAAAATTCTCTCACGTTGATGCTGACGGCTCCGAAGCGCCTTCGATGACATTTTGCCGCACGAGCCACAGGCCAGCGGGTCATGGTCGGGCCCGAGGCAGCAGTCATGTGTGTCGGTGAGAGATATAAGTTTCTTGCACCGATCACACTTTTTGAAACTGCTGGCAGCCATCGGGGGGAAAAAGGGCCCCTGCAAGGTCAAAAGACCGGGCTGCCAGTGAAAACACAAAAAGAGCACGAACGCTAGTCACAAAGGACAAAAATCAAAACTCCGGACTCGATAGGTGTACCGAGCCCAGACGGGAAGGGGAACTGGCGTCAAACCGGATAAGACAACGAGAAAATCGCAGAAACTCACGTCCGTTGGGCTCTGCAGAAAAAGAAAGACTGAGCAAGATGGCACCCTTGGGCAGGAAGGGGACCGCGCAGGCGCGCTGCATTCACAAAGGCTTTCTATGAAAGTTGGGGAAATGCTCCGCACGGGGGCTACGTCCGCGCCGACGTCACCCATATGTGAGGACTGACTTCCTGCTTGGTCCTGGAGAATGTATGATTTTATATAGGGGCTGGATGAAGATGATAAAAAGTAGTGATGATAATGCAGAGCCTTGAGGTAATCATTGTTGTAGTTTATAAGGTTTAGAGGTTTTGTTTCCAATTCTGACTTGCTGGCATTGGTTGGATAGGTATGAGCGAAACCACTGTCGAGCTGTACCTCTGAGATCAAGAGTGGAACCGTGAGATTAAATGAGAGTGGGAGACAGAGTTGAAGGCTGTAGAAATGGTGAGAAAGATGGAGAGGTAATAGATTAAAAAGGTGGAAGGTGTGGACTTCAAAAGGAGGGAAAGGAGTGAGACTGAGGCCGAAGGAAGGGTTGAAATTGGCAGGAATGAGAGAGTAGGAACCCAACACCACCACCATGGCCAATAGGATGAGGCGTGTGGCAAAACTGGCAGCCACCATGACAGAGGGCAGCGACTGAAGCCAAGTCATCAGGGAGGATCAGGTCCCAGCTAAGGCCAGAAAATGGAGAGCATTAGAGATAAAGAGATCATGAGTACAGGCAAATTTATTAGATAAGATATGTGCGTTCCACAAGGTGCACAAGAAAGGGAGAGGAGGTGGAAAGGAGAGGGATATGAATGAGATTGGAGCAGTTGCATGAGGAACACAGTCCAAAGGAAAGAAGATAGTCATGTGCCTACCAGGCTCTTCAGCCAGTAGGCATACAAACCAAGTTGTTGAAATACTTAGCGCAAAAAGTGAACACTCCAAACTTGATGTTGTTATCCACTTGGGCACAAATGACCTGGCTAGAAACAGTTCCTCTACAGCCCAAAAGGACTTCCAATCTCTGGGAGAGAAACTCAAGCCCATTGTTAACACTGTTGCATTCTCAGAGGTTCTACCTGTGCTTGGTAAGGGGACAAAAAGGTTGCATCACATTAACAGCTTTAATACATGGCTCCAGACCAGTTGCAAACAAGAAGGATTCAGATTTATTGGCGACTGGGGCAACAGATAGACTATACTGTGCTGATGGACTACATCTCTCTGTCGTAGGGAAAAGAATCCTAAGTGAAAAATTCAAGCAGTATGTGGATATGCATTTAAACTAGGAAAAGGAGGTGACGGATGTGGAAGGTCAACATCTGCATGCCACCCCCTGCAAAAGCAGATCATCATCAGAAACAGCCACACTTTTAAACCACACATCAAAAACAAGTGGGAAGTGGGCAGAACAAAATCAATGCAAAATACACACAAGCCAGGTAAATGCTAGAAAGCAATGAAACATGGTTTAATGAATCACATGATTGGGATATAGCCATAGCTGGCTATAATCTATTCAGAAAAGACAGAGAAAATGGAAAAGGAGGAGGAGCAGCCTTGTATGTCAAAAGCAATATTAAAGCTACTGAAATGCAGGGGACATGGGGAAAAGAAGCAGCGCTCTGGATTGCGTTGGAAAGAGGAGATGGCACTGTCATCCATATTGCTGTAGTCTACAGACCTCCAACTCAAATTGAAGAGATTTGATTATAGATATTGCCAAGATAGCAACAAAGGGGGAAGCGATCATATTGGGTGACTTTAATCTATCTGATGTGGACTGACTTACTCTTTCTGCACATCTGTAAAGCAGCAAAAAAAATGTGGATGCTCTCCAAGATGCATTACTTAGACAAATGGAGATTTATTTATTTATTTACATTTCTTATATACCGCGCTATTATAATCAGTGCGGTGTACATTTGAACAGAACACACCACAATGTAACAGGCCACATTGAGTTTTACAGTAAACAGGGGTAGTAAACATGGACGTAACCGGGGGAACTATTTACATAATGGACAACTTTATGCGAGAGACATAGATGGAGCATTTATCAGAGGGGTATATATAAGACATGGTGGGAGGGAAAGGGAGATCTGATTAACCATTTTCTACAGGGGGCTGGGCTATGGGGCAGTCTGGGTAGGAGGGCAGGGTGATGGCTGTGTGACTTTCAGAGTTGGAATCAGGGTAATATTTTAGGAACAGGTGATGTTTGAGAGCCTTTCTGAATAACGTTAGGTTCGTGATGGCTCAGATTTCAAATGGGAGGGCATTCCAAGCTCTGGGTGCGAATAAGGAGAAGGCTCTGCTGGCTGTTATCAGCATTTCGTCAATATCTTAGGGACTTCTAGTGTGTTAAAAAATGAAGACCTCCTGCTCCTGTTGACTGGCGTGCTGTGGATATGTTTACTGATGGGCATGGGGGGCTGATTCTTTGAGGCCTTGAATGTCAGGACTAGAGTCTTGTAGTGGATTCTGGCCTGCAGAGGTAGCCAGTGTAGGTTCTTCAGGACTAGCATTATGTGGTCTGACCTTGATACTCCTACAAGTACCCTTGCTGCTGAGTTCATGGCAAGTCGGAGTGGGCTTAGTGTTGACTGTGGGAGTCTGTGAAGGATAATACTGGCAAAGTCAAGGTGTGGGATAACCAAGGCTTGGAAGATTGAGCGGTAGTCAAGTAATGGGCGAAGATGACGCAGTGTTCGGATAGCGTAGTTACTCACCTGTAACAGGTGTTCTCCAGGAGCAGCAGGAATCAGTCCTCACTTATGGGTGACGTCGGCGCCGACGGAGCCCTCGCGGAGCAATTTTCCCCAGCTTTCAAAGAAAGCCTTTGGGAATTGCAGCGCGCATGCGCGGTCCTCTTCCCGCCCAAGGGTGCCATCTTAGCCAGTCAGATGACATAGCTAAAAAAAGACAGCATAAAAAATTTGCAAAAGAACATAAGCAGACGATTGCAACTCCAAGGGGAGGAGGGAGGGTAGTGAGGACTGATTCCTGCTGCTCCTGGAGAACACCTGTTACAGGTGAGTAACTACGCTTTCTCCAGGACTGAGCAGGAAGTCAGTCCTCACTTATGGGACTCCCAAGCTCAAGGCTACCGGAGACCCTAAGCACAAAAATGAGCTCCCTCTAGCTCAGCAGCACAGAAGGAAAGAATCTTCGCTGAATTATCACCCACCGGTAGCCCACATCCGGGATGGAGGGCAGGAGTTGCTCAGACCTCAAAGAGATTACGGAGGACTGCCTGTCCGAAAGCACTGTCCCTGCGGGACTCCCTCTCGAGACAGTAATGGACCGCAAAAGTCTGGCTCGAAGACCAAGTAGCGGCCCGGCAGATGTCTGCCAGCGGAACAGAGCGGAGGTAAGCCACTGACGTAGCCTTTGCCCGAACGCAATGAGCCGTGACTCGACTTTCTAAGGAGAGTCCGGCTGCCCCATAAGCCCAAGAGATACAGTCCGCAACCCAGATGGACAAAGTACGCTTGGAGACCGGGAGCCCCAATTTATTGGGGTCAAAAGACACAAAAAGCTGAGCAGCTTTACGGTGCTCCCGCGTACGGTCAAGGTAGAAGTTCAAAGCCCTTCTACAGTCCAGGGTATGGAGGACCGTTTCAGCTCGGCTGGAGTGTGGTCTGGGAAAGAAGGTTGGAAGTACCACCTCCTGATTGATGTGAAAAGGGGAGACCACTTTTGGAAGAAATTTTGGGTGAGTCCGTAGGACTACCCTATTTTTGTAGAACCGAGTGTAAGGGGGATCAGACACGAGGGCCTGCAATTCACTTACGCGTCTAGCGGAAGTGAGGGCTATCAAGAACAGTGTTTTCCAAGACAGAAAACGGAGAGAACAGGTAGCCATAGGTTCAAAAGGCGGACAGGTGATCCGCTGCAAAACCACATTCAGGTCCCAGTCAGGCGCTGGCGGGCCCAGAGGTGGTTTAAGTAGAAGGAGACCTCGGAGAAACCTCGCTACGAGAGGGTCGCTGGAGAGAGGTCTACCGTCCACCGGCACATGATGTGCCGAAAGAGCACTGAGGTGAACTTTGACGGAGTTGGACTTAAGTCCCAGATTAGAGAGGTGTAGCAAGTACTGCAAGATCACCGACACCGGGCAGGAGAAGGGATCCTGAGACTGTTGGGTACACCAGACGGCAAAGCGACGCCATTTAAGGGCGTAGCATTTGCGGGTAGAAGGCCGTCGCGAAGCCAAGACGACCTCCTCCACCTCTGCCGGCAGGAGAAGGGGAGCAAGGACTACCCTCTCAGCAGCCAGGCCATGAGGTTGAGAGACCTGAGGTTGGGGTGTAGTAGAGACCCCTGATCCTGAGTGAGGAGATCCGGTTGTACCCCCAGAGGGAATGGATCCTCCACCGCTAATTGCAGTAGGAGCGGAAACCACGGCTGTCTGGGCCAGCGAGGGGCCACCAGGATCATGAAGGCTTTGTCTCGGAGAACCTTGAAAAGAGTCCGAGAGACTAGCGGGATGGGAGGGAAAGCGTAGAGAAGGCTCCCCGACCATGAAATTAGAAAAGCGTCCGCCGCAACCCGAAGGGGGTGTGGCTGACGAGAGCAGAAGCGAGGAAGCTGCCGGTTGTGAGGACTGGCAAAGAGATCCACCGTGGGGAGGCCCCACTTTAGGAAGAGCTTCTGAACTACCAAGGGATCCAGACGCCACTCGTGCGGCTGGAGGAACCTGCTGAGTTTGTCCGCCAGGCAATTCTCTTGGCCCGGGAGATAAACTGCCTTGAGGAGAATGCCGTGACTGACGGCCCAAGAGCAGAGCTTCTGTGCCTCCCGGCAGAGGAGGAAGGAGCCCGTGCCCCCCTGCTTGTTCACGTAGAACATGGCAACTTGATTGTCTGTCTGGACAAGGACGGACTGGTGGGAAGTCAGGTGGGAGAAAGCCTTGAGAGCCAGGCGGATCGCCCTGAGCTCCAGGAAGTTGATCTGCTGAGCAGACTCCCACGTGGTCCAGAGGCCCTGAGTACGTGCCCCTTGGCAATGTGCTCCCCAGCCCAGGAGGGATGCATCCGTGGTCAGCACCCGGGTCGGCTGAGGTGACTGGAAAGGCATTCCGAATATCAGGTTCGGCTGCCGAAGCCACCACCGGAGAGACGAGATCAGCGGCTCGGAGACGCGCACTAGGTCTGCTAGGCCGCCTGTGGCTTGTCGCCACTGCTGGCGGAGACACCATTGAGCAGGCCGCATATTCAGGCGGGCATTGGGGGTCACATGGACGGTGAAAGCCATATGGCCGAGCAGTCTCAGGAAGCGCCTGGCGGAGACCAGGGGCTGGCTGCGAAAACGGTCGGCTAGGTCCATGAGCCGTTGAGCCCTGTCGAGCGGTAGGTACGCTCGTGCCTGAGGAGTGTGGAGCCTTGCGCCGATGAACGAGATCCTGTGAGGGGAGCAAAGTGGACTTTGCGAAATTTATAACAAAGCCCAAGTGCTGCAGAAGAGTCACCGTGCGGCGTGTGGCGCTGGTGACCTCCGGAGCGGACGCCGCTCTGATGAGCCAGTCGTCGAGGTACGGAAAGACATAGAGGCCGTGAAGCCGGAGATGGGCCGCCACCACCGCGAGACATTTTGTGAAGACTCGCGGTGCGGAGGACAGGCCAAAGGGCAGTACTCTGTACTGGTAATGATTTCCTGCCACCACAAACCTTAGGTACTGGCGGTGGCTTGGGTGGATGAGGATGTGCGTGTAGGCATCCTTTAGATCCAAGGAGCATAGCCAATCTCCCTGCTGGAGGTAGGGCAGAAGGATTCCAAGAGTAAGCATTTTGAACTTCTCCCGCACAAGGAACTTGTTGAGGTTGCGCAAGTCCAGGATGGGTCTGAGGCCTCCTGTTCTCTTTGGTATTAGAAAATACCTGGAATAAAAGCCTTGACCTCTCAGGTGGTGTGGCACCGGTTCCACCGCCTGTTCCTGCAGAAGACCTGCTAACTCCTGAAGGAGTAATTCCCTGTGCAGGGGGGTCGTGGAGGTTCTCCCGGAAAATAGGAGGGAGGGACCTGGTGGAAGTGGAGAAGATAGCCTTCTCGCACGACTTGAAGCACCCAGGCATCTGTGGTGATGCTGGACCACCTGTGGGCGAAGTGAACCAGCCGGCCTCCGGTGCTGGGAGGAACCAGCGGGGGGGGAGAGGCTATGCTTAGTGAGTCAAAAACCCCCACCCTGCTGAGCAGGGGCTGGTGGTGCAGGCTTGGGGGCTTGCTGCCTACGGGACCCGTTACCCCGTCCCTTGGCCTGCTGGCCCTGTTGGGGAGCTGCAGGGGCCTGATAATGGGGGTATTGTTTGTAGGCAGCCGCCTTCCTCGGGTAAAAGGACTTTTTCCCCGAGCCCTTCTTTTTCTGGGAAGGGGCAGAGGTCTTCCTAGAAAGCCTGGTCCTGGTGAGAGTCTCAGTCTCAATTTGTGCAGCCTTTTCAGCCATGGGCTTGCCAAAGAGGTTTTCGCCTCGGCAGGGGACATCGACCAACTTGTCCTGCACCCAGGGCTCAAGGTCTGACGACTGAAGCCAAGCCTGTCGGCGGGCACCGATGCCGGCTGCGACCACTCGAGCCGATGCTTCAAAGCCATCATAGGCTGCTCGGGACATGAACTTTGAGCATTCCCGAATGCCAGTGGACAAGGCCAGGAACCTCCGCAAGGGTTCCTCGGACAAACCAGCGGAGAATCCGGCTAGCTCTTTAGCCAGATCTCGGAGATACATGCCCATGTATAGCTGGTAGGTCTGGACACGACATGCGAGCATAGAGCCCTGGAAACACTTCTTACCAAGGCCATCCAGGTTACGGGCCTCCCTGCCAGGAGGCACCGAGGAGTGCATCTTCTGGCTCTTAAGACGATGCATGGCCGATTCCACTACCATGGAATGGTGTGGTAGCTGTGCCTTTTGAAAGCCAGGGCTCTTGCGGACTCGATAGATAGAATCGACCCGCTTGCTCAGGACCGGCGAGGAGGCCGGACTCTCCCACATGCGGAAGAGTAGTCGTTCCAGCATAGGAGGAACCGGTACAGTAAAGTGTTCCCTTGCGGGAGAGTCATACTGGAGGGCGTCGAGCTCTTCGGCTCGAGGCTCCTCCTCGGGGTCCGCAGGGAAGGCCAAAGCCTTGGCCATATCCCTGACGAAGTCCGAGAACCGGGCATCCTCCGGGGGGGACTGCTTCCGAGGCTCGGACTCTGGTGAGTCCGAGGGGACACACCGAGTCCGGAAAGAATCAGGTGACTCTTCCTCCTCAGACTCCCAGACCGACTCCGACGAGGACTCGGTGGGGTCGACCCGGGCAGGGCGCGGCGCCTGCCGCCCCGACGCCGAGGGAGTCGGCGCCGGCGACCTCGGTCCCGAACGGGAGGCCGAGGGTGACCTCGACCGAGGATCGACTCGAGTTCGCATCGACTCGAGGATCGGCTCGGTCTCCGGGGTCGACTTGGACGTCGACGTCCCGGCGGTCGGGGCAGCGGCGCCAGCGAGGCCAGCGAGCAGTGCCCGCTGCTGGTCCATGAAGGCAGACAGTCTGCTCTCCAAGGCCGTCAACCTGAGTCCGAGCTCAGGTGACCCAGCAGCCCCCGACTCGGGCCCCGACGGCGTCGGGCCCGACGTCGGCTGTCGCGGAGGCGAGTCCAGAAGGACCACAGGACTTACCCGAGCAGGCATCTCCGACTCCAGGCGAGGTCGCTTTGTGAGGTGCTCCTTCTCCAAGGACCCGGGGCGGCTGTCGGGGCTATGCGACCTGGCCCTCGCGGAGCCAGGAGCGTCCACCGACGCCGCCCTCGCGGGTTTCACCTTCCGACGATGGTCCCCGGAGGGAGAACCCCTGTCGGAGGAACTCCGACGACGGTCCGAGCTGGAGCCTTTGGACGCGGAGGCCTCCGACGAGGTCCGGGTACGGCTGGGGTCAGCGAAGATCCTATCACGCTGATGCCGCCGACTTCTCAACGCTTTGGAGGACATTTTGCCGCAGGGCCCACAGATCAGTTCCTCATGATCTGGGCCCAGGCAGCGGAGGCAAAAGTCGTGTGTGTCAGTTAGTGACATATTTCGGTCACACTGACCACACCGCTTAAAACCACTGGCAGCCATCGGGGGAAAAAGGGCCCCTGCGAGGTCAAAGGACCGGGCTGCCAGGGAAAAATCGAAAACGAAAGCTGACTAAGTCAGAAAAACCGAAAAAGGAAGAGGACTCGTGACCGGCGTCGCGAGTCCGGGCGGGAAAAAGACCGGCGTCGAACCGAAGGAAAAAGAATAAAATAATGAAGAAATATCGACTTTTTCGCGGGGACAAGACGGGGACGTCTGTAGGGCTCCGCGGAAAAAAGAAGACTGGCTAAGATGGCACCCTTGGGCGGGAAGAGGACCGCGCATGCGCGCTGCAATTCCCAAAGGCTTTCTTTGAAAGCTGGGGAAAATTGCTCCGCGAGGGCTCCGTCGGCGCCGACGTCACCCATAAGTGAGGACTGACTTCCTGCTTGGTCCTGGAGAACTTGTGATAGATGGCTTTCGTGGTGTTTTTGACGTGCGCTGACATGTCAAGTCGTTGGTCGAGTGTAATGCCCAGATAGCGAATTGTGGATTTGGCCTTCAGTTCAATGTTGTTAACTTGAAGTAAAGGAGGTGGCATAAACTTCTGATTTCTCGTGACGAATAGGACGTCAGTTTTGCTGTGGTTAATACATAGGTTTTGTGTGAGGAGCCAGTCTGCTACTGCTTCAAAGCATCTTATTATTGGTGAGAAGTCTGGTTGATCGATCTTGAAAGGTGTGTAAATCAGGATGTCGTCTGCATAGGCCAGACACTGGACACTGAAAGAGCGAATCAAAGCACAGATGGGCTGCATGTAGATGTTACATAGAAACATGACGACAGAAAAAGACCACATGGCCTATCTAGTCTGTCCTTCCATAACAACAACTACAACAGTCCACTTTTTACCTTTAGAGATCCTCTGTGTTGGTCCCATGCTTTTTTGAATTCAGTTACTGTCCTCATCTCTACCACCTCCACTGGGAGACTATTCCATGGATCCACTACTCTTTCCGTAAAGAAATATTTCCGCATATCACTCCTGAATCTATCTCCCTTCACCCTCATCCCATGTCCCCTCGTAGCAGAACTTGCTTTCAATTGAAAGAGGCTCTCTCCCTGAACATTTATGCCACGGAGGTATTTTAACATCTCAATCATATCACCTCTATCCCGCCTTTCCTCTAAGGTGTACATATTAAGATCCTTAAGTCTGTCCTCATATGCTTTATAATGAAGCCCACTAATCATTTTAGTAGCCACCCTCTGCACCGACTCCATCCTGTTCACATCCTTTTGAAGGTCCGGTCTCCAGAATTGCACACCATACTCCAAATGAGGTCGCACCAAAGACTTATACAGAGGCATTATCACCTCCTTTTTTCTGCTAGCCATTCCTCTCCGTATGCACCCAAGCATCCTTCTAGCTTTTGCCGTCGCCTTTTCTACCTGTTTAGCTACTTTAAGATCATCAGACACAACCACACCTAGGTCCCGCTCTTCTTTAGTGGACAAAAGTACTTCACCTCCTATACTGTATTGCTCCCTTGGATTGCTGCAGCCCAAATGCATGACCTTATATTTTTTAACATTAAATCCCAGCTGCCAAATTCTAGACCATTCTTCAAGCTTAGCTAGATCCCTCCTCATGTTATCTACACCTTCCTGGGTGTCTA
Organism: Ichthyophis bannanicus; assembly: GCA_033557465.1. NCBI lineage: Eukaryota > Metazoa > Chordata > Amphibia > Gymnophiona > Ichthyophiidae > Ichthyophis > Ichthyophis bannanicus. Next base: position 8,521,408 of record CM066032.1, read on the forward strand.
CTCTATTGCAGATTTTGGTATCATCTGCGAAGAGGCAAACCTTACCCGACAGCCCTTCCGCTATATCACTAACAAAGATGTTAAAAAGAATCGGACCAAGGACAGATCCCTGGGGCACACCAGTGGTAACATCCTTCTCCTCAGAGTGAGCTCCATTTACTTGTACTCTTTGTCGCCTCCCACGCAACCAATTTCTAACCCAAGCAGTAACTTTAGGGTCCATCCCTAGGGTGCTCAGTTTGTTTATAAGTCGCCTGTGAGGAACAGTGTCAAAGGCTTTACTGAAATCTAAATACACCACATCTAGAGCTCTCCCTCGGTCCAACTCCCTGGTCACCCAGTCAAAGAAATCAATCAGATTGTCTGACAAGACCTGCCTCTGGTGAATCCATGCTGCCTCGGATCCTGTAATCCGCTGGACTCCAGAAACCTCACTATTTTCTCTTTCAGCAGCGTTTCCAATAATTTACTCACCACCGAAGTTAAACTAACCGGCCTGTAGTTTTCAACCACCTCCTTACTTCTGCTTTTGTGTAAAGGCACAACATGAGCCTCTCTCCAGTCCTTTGGCACCACTCCCGACTCCAACGAGGCATTGAAAAGATCAGTCAGTGGAGCTGCTAGATCATCCCCAAGTTCCCTCAGTATTCTAGGGTGTATCCCATCCGGTCCCATCACTTTGTCTACTTTAAGTTGAGCTAGTTTCTCACGAACACAGTCTTCTGAAAATTGTTCAAGATGTCCCTCGCTTCTGTTCTTATTTGTGGGTGTTTTCTGAGGTCCTGCTCCTGGTTCTTCATCTGTGAACACAGAACAAAAATATTTGTTAAGCAATTCCGCTTTATCCGTATCAGCTTCTACATATTCCCCCCCCTGCACCCTTGAGTCTGACAATACCACTTTTGCCCTTCCTCTTCTCACTAATATATCTGAAAAATGTCTTATCCCCCCATTTTATTGCATTGGCTATTTCCTCCTCCTTTTGAATCTTTGCCTTCTTGACTACTTTGCTAGATTCTCTAAGTTTTTCCAAATACAGATGCCTGTCTTCCTCTCTCTGTGATCTCTTGTATTTCATGAAGGCCTCCCTCTTTTTCTTCACTTTTTCAGCTACTTCCTTAGAAAACCATTGCGGTCTCCTTTTCCTTTTGCCTTTATTTACCATTTTAACAAAAAGGTTGGTTGCCCTTAAAATACCCCCTTTCAGTTTTGCCCACTGTTTTTCTACATCCCCCAGCTGTTCCCATCCCACTAACGACTCCCTGAGGTATTGGCCCATCTTCGCAAAGTTAGTCTTCCTAAAGTCTAAGATCCTCACCTTGGAATGGATTCTAACAGCCCTAGTCCTAATACTGAACCACACCATCTGGTGATCACTGGATGCAAAATGATCTCCCACTACAATATCAGAAACACTTTCACCATTGGTAGGCACCAAGTCCAGTATGGCCCCTTCACGTGTGGGGTCTGTTACCAATTGCCTGAATAGTTCTGCCTGTAGAGAATCCAGGATCTCCTTACTTCTAGATGATACTGCAGCAGGAATGTGCCAATCAACATCTGGCATATTGAAATCTCCTATCAGTAGCACTTCCCCTTTCCTAGCAATTTATTTATTTAGCTGTATTTATATCCCGCTTTTCACCGGGTCAAAGCGGTCAATTGGGGGACACATATGCTAATACTTACAGGGAACATGGGCAATGGAGGGTTAAGTGGCTTGCCCAAGACCACAAGGAGTGCCTACAGGACTAGAAATCCCAGTCCCTCCGGCCTGAGATTGCTGTCCCCAGGTGGGACTTGAACCCCCGGCCCTCCGGCCTGAAGTACCTTGTCCTAACCACTAGACCACTCCTCCCTATGCAGATAGGGATGATCCCTGAGGTACACCTTGCTTCAGTGTAAATGGTTCTGATGTGGCAGAGCCTGCTCTGACTTGTTGCCATCTGTTGCATAGGTAAGATCTACACCAGGTTAGAGCTGAGCCTTGTATGCCTTTGTCTTTAAGGCAAAGTAGTAATGTCTCGTGGTTCACCAAAATCAAAAGCGGCTGCAATGTCCATAAAGATGAGGACAAATCCTTGATGGATGTTGAGTCCTGTGACTAGGTTGTTAAAGAGGGTTGTGAGGATGGTGTCAACACCATGTGCTTCTCTAAAGCCATGTTGGGAAGGGTCAAGTGGTGCTTCGGTGTCGACATGCAGTTGAATTTGTTGCTGGACTACCTTCTCGATGATTTTGGCTAGCAAGGGGATGCTCGAAATTGGCCTGAATGATTCGACTTTAGATGGGTCAAGTCTGCTATTTTTCAACAGTGGGCGGATTGATGTGTACTTTAGGCTCTGTGGGAAGGACCCTGTTGAGAAGGATTGGTTCAAGATTCTACTTATGGTTGGGCTGAGGTCGTGGCGCAGCTCTTTAATCCAACTGGCTGGACAGGGATCATTGGGTGCAGTGGTGAGGTTAATGGAGGAAATGATCTCTTCAATCTCTTTGTTGGATACCTCACAGAATTTCAGCAGAGCGGCTGGCTGGGAAGTGATGTGCGGAGTGGAGAGGGATATGGAGGTAGCGTTCATGTTGGTTTGAATCATCTTTGATTGTAGATAGTTGGAATAGTCTTGCGGGTGGGGCATGTGTGGTTGACCTAGGGTTGGATCACCTGTTAAGGACTTTACGATAGAGAATAGGTCATGTGGTTTGTTTATTGACCACTTTAGTATCTCCGAATAGTACTGTTTTCTCTTTTCCATCATCTTTTGTCAGTGTATTTGTAGGTGTGAGGAGTCTGCACAAAGTGCCTCGGAGGTTCGGGTGTGGCACCACTGTCTCTCGAGCCTGCGTAGGTGGAGAAGCGATGTGCGTAGGTCCTGGGAGTACCATGGTGCGTGTTCCCATTTCGTTGGTTTCTTGCTGGTGGATGGGAGACAAGCGGCGGCTCAGAGCGTCGTCCCAGTTGGACACCAATTCGTCTGGGTCGAGGGAGGCATTGGAGAGAAGAGGAAGGATCTTCTTGACAGCTTTATCCTTGTTGAGGGGCCGGAAACGTGTTGCTATATTTCTGGGAGGGACACATTTTATTGCTGCTATCGCTGAGGTGGTTGGTGGGAATGTGGAATAGGAGTAGGTTATGGTCGGACCAGGGTACAGGTGTTATTGAGATCAGAAGGCTTTGTGTTGAGATGACAGCAGCCTGGGGAGCGAAGACCAGGTCCAGTTTACTCCCCTTACTATGGGTGGGAGAGTCAATGAGTTGTTCGTAGCCCAACTGGTTCATTGCTTCAAGGAAGGCTGATGAATGTGTATCTTGGAGGGAAGGCAGGTTGAAGTCTCCTATAAGCCAATTTAGAGAGCGTGGGATGGTGGAGTTACAGGCAAGGTCGATTATGGATGGTAGGTCATCTGGTGATGGTGTTGGAGCTCAGAACAGTAGGTTGATTGTACAGTGCTCATTTGATATGGAACCAACCAAGGAAAGCTCAACGCTGGATGTAGTGCTCACCAACGGTGATAGCGTGTCGAATGTCTGCGTGAGTGTCCCTGTGAGCAACAGCGATCATCACACGGTGTGGTTTGAGATAAGTGCCATGGTACAGGCCAATCATAGCAAGCTCAAAGTCCTAAACTTCAAAAACACTGACTTCAATAAAATGGCCGAGTACTTAAAGGAGGAGATGACTGGGTGGAAGGAGATAAGGGAAGTGGAATTGCAATGGGCTAAACTAAAGGTGGCAATAAAAGGGGCAACAGATAAATATGTAAGAAACGTAAATAAAAACAAGAGAAGGAAACCTATTTGGTTTTCCAAAGAGGTAGCTGCTCAAATAAAGGCAAAAAGCACAGCTTTCGCAAAATTCGAAAGCTTGCAAACAGAAGAACACAGAAATGAATACAGGATCAAGCTCAAAAAAGTCTAAGAGAGAAATAAGGATAGCAAAATCAAAGGTAGAGGAAAAGATGGCTAAAGATGTTAAGGGTGGCGACAAAACTTTCTTCAGGTATATTCGGGAAAGGAAGAAGATCAGAGTTGGACTTGCAGGACTCAGAAGTGCTGGGAAAGGACGCGTGGAAAGTGACACTGAAAAAGCAAAATTGCTAAACAAATACTTCTGCTCTGTTTTTACTAAAGAAGATCCTGCAGATGGACCAGCTGTGACTCCCAAATATAAAAATTAGAATGACGTAGATACCACACCATTCACAGAAGATTAGGTGTTAGAACAACTTGTTAAACTGAAAGTGGACAAAGCCACGGGACCAGATGGGATACATCCCAGGATACTGAAAGAGCTCAGAGAGGTTCTTGCAGGACCGTTAAAGGATGTCTTGAACCTCTCCTGTTTCCAAGGATCTGTTGCTCAGTACTGGAGAATGGCTGATGTTGTACCTCTACACAAAAGTGGTGACAGGGAAGAAGTATCAAACTACAGACCCATGAGCCTTACCTCGGTGGCTGGAAAAGTAATGGAGGCGCTCCTGAAAGAGCGAATAGTGAACTTTCTCAAAACCAACAGATTGCAAGATCCGAGGCAACATGGTTTTACAGAAGGACGGTCTTGCCAAACAAGTCTGATTGAGTTCTTTGACGGGGTGACCAAGGAACTAGATCAGGGACATGCAATGGATATCATCTACCTGGATTTCAGCAAAGCCTTTGATACTGTTCCTCATAAGAGGCTTGTCAAACTCAGTAGCTTGGGGATGGGTCCCAAGATGGTAAACTGGATTAGAAATTGGTTGACTGACAGACGATAGAAGGTGATGGTGCATGGAGCTCACTCGGATGAAAGGAAGGTGATTAGCGGGGTGCCCCAGGGTTCAGTCCTGGGCCCGAAACTGTTCAATGTATTTGTGAGTGATATTGCTGAAGGACTGAATGGAAAAGTCTGTCTTTTTGCAGATGACACAAAAATTTGCAACAGAGTGGACTCTGAGGGAGTGGTTAACATGAGGAAAGATCTACAAAAGCTGGAAGAATGGTCTAATGCTTGGCAACTACGAATTAATGCAAAAAAGTGCAGTGTCATGCACTTGGGTAGCAGAAATCCAAGGGAAATGTATGCAATAGGGGCGAGAGGTTGGTATGCACGGTTCAGGAGAAAGACCTTGGTGTGATTATCTCTGATGATCTCAAGGTGGCAAAACAGTGCAACAAGGCAGTAGCAAAAGCCAGGAGGATGTTGGGCTGCATACAAAGAGGGATTACCAGCAAAAAGGAAGAGGTACTTATGCCACTGTACAAGTCACTGGTGAGGCCTCACTTGGAATACTGTGTTCAGTTTTGGAGACCATATCTTGCAAAAAAAGCAAAAAGACTGGAAACTGTTCAGAGGAAGGCGACCAAAATGATTTGGAGCCTGCGTCAGAAACCTTATGAGAAGAGACTTGAAGACGTAAATATGTACACTTTGGAGAGGAGGGACAGGGGAGATATGATTCAGACCTTTAAATACTTAGAGAAATGATGAACAAACAAACCTCTTCCAGAGACGGGGAAGCTGTAAAACTAGAGGGCATAACATGAAGCTGCAAGGTGGTAAATTGAAATGCAATGTCAGGAAATATTTTTTCACTGAAAGGGTGGCGGATGCTTGGAACACAGTGGATCCCTTTGCAGCAAGAGGATAAAAACAAAATAAACGGTACCATCTAACTTCTGAACCATCTAACATCTCAACAAATAGGGGTGTCCTATATGGAGTGAACATAAGAACATAAGATATGCGATACTGGGTCAGACCAAGGTCCATCAAGCCCAGTATTCTGTTTCCAACAGTGACCAATCTAGGTCATATGTACCTAGCAGTTTCCCCAAGAGACACATGTGCCACAATGCTTGTACTGGGTCAAGCATTGATATCTTCGGTCACTTCTTAATAATAGTTTATGGACCTTTCCTCCAGGAACTTGTCCAAACCTTTTTTATACCCAGCTACACTAACAGCCTTTACTACATCCTCCGGTAACAAATTCCAGAGTTTGATTACAAGTTGAGTGAAAAAATATTTTCTTTTATTAGTCTTAAATAGTTTACCCTGTAGCTTCATTGCATGTCCCCTAGTCTTTCTATATTCTGATAAGGTAAACAATCGATCTACGTTTACCCGTTCCACTACGTTCATTAATTTATAGACTTCTATCATATCTCCCCTCAGCCGTCTCTTTTCCAGGTTAAAGAGCCCTAACCTTTTTAGCCTTTCTTCATAGGAGTATCCTTCCATCCCCATTACCATTTTGGTGGCTCTTCTCTGTACCTTTTCTAAAATCGCTATATCCTTTTTAAGATACGGCGACCAGAATTGCACACAATATTCAAGGTGCAGTCTCACCATGGAACGATATAGAGGCATTATAATATCTTTTGTTTTATTTTCCATTCCTTTCCTTATCATACCTAGCATTCTATTTGCTCTCTTGGCCGCCGCTGCACACTGGGCCGAGGGTTTTAACATGGTATCCACAATGACGCCTAAATCTTTTTCCTCGGTGGTGGTTCCTAATGTGGAACCTTGCATTGTGTAACCATAGTTTGGGTTGTTCTTCCCTAGGTGCATAACCTTGCACTTGTCCACATTAAATTTCATCTGCCATTTTGATGCCCAGTCTTCCAATTTATCAAGATCCTCTTGCAATTTTTCACAATCCTCTTGGGTTTTAACAACTTTAAATAGTTTTGTGTCATCTGCAAATTTGATAACCTCACTCATTATTCCACTTTCCAGGTCATTTATGAATATGTCAAAAAGCAGCGGACCCAGCACAGATCCCTGGGGTACACCACTATTCACCTTTCTCCATTGGGAAAATTGGCCATTTAGCCCTACCCTCTGCTTTCTATCTTTTAACCAGTTCCTGATCCACAATAGTACACTGCCTCCTATCCCATGACTCTTTAGTTTTGCCAAAAGTCTCTGAAGAGGGACCGTGTCAAAGGCTTTCTGAAAGTCCAGATACACAATATCAACCGACTCACCTTTGTCCACCTGTTTATTCACTCCTTCAAAAAACATAACAGATTAGTAAGACAAGATCTTCCTTGTCTAAAGCCATGTTGGCTGTCTCCCATTAGGTTGTGACTATCTACTTGCTGAGTAATTTTATTCTTTATGATGGTTTCTACCATTTTTCCTGGTACTGACGTCAGGCTCACCGGTGTGTAGTTTCCCGGATCACCCCTGGAACCCTTTTTAAAAATTGGTGTTACATTGGCGATCCTCCAATCTTCAGGTATTAGAGATGATTTTAATGACAGTTCACAGATTACTGATAGCAGTTCTGCAATCTCATATTTCAGTTCTTTCAACACCCTTGGATGTATACCATCTGGCCCAGGTGATTTGCTACTCTTCAGTTTATCTAATAGCTGTAAGACATCTTCCCGATGTATCGATATTTCCTTCAATTCTTCCGCACCTTTAAATACCACTTCAGTCATGGGTAACATCCCTACATCTTCCTCAGTAAAGACCGAAGCAAAGAATTCATTCAGTCTCTCCGCTATCGCCTTGTCGCCTCTTAGTGCTCCTTTAACCCGTTTATCATCTAATGGACCAACTGGCTCTCACAGGTTTTTTGCTACGAATGTACTTGAAGAGGTCTTTATTTTGTGTTTTTTGCTTCCGCAGCAAGCTTCTTCTCAAATTCTCTCTTTGCCTGCCTTATCAATGCCTTGCATTTGACTTGCCAGTGCTTGTGCTGTTTCCAGGTTTCGTCATTTGGCTCTTTTTTCCATTTCTTGAAAGATGCTTTTTTGGCAACAGCAGCCTCTCTGACCTCACCTTTAAACCATGCTGGCAGTTTTTTGGACTTCCTTCCACTTTTCTTAAAGCGTGGAATACAGCTGGTCTGGCCTTCCAAGATAGTATTTTTCAACAACACCCAAGCTTGATGTACGTCTTTAACGTTCGCAACTGCTCCTTTTAGTTTTTTCTTAACTGTTTTCCTCATTTTATCATAGTCTCCCTTTCTAAAGTTAAAAGGTAGTACTGTGGATTTCCTTACTATCCCTCCTCCACTAATTAAATCAAAGGCGATCATGCTATGATCACTATTGCCAAGTGGACCCAACACCCTTATCTCTTGCACTAGATCTGGTGTTCCACTAAGGACTAGGTCTAATATGGCTTCCCCTCTGGTCAGTTCATGAACCAGCTGCTCCAAGAAGCAGTCATTTATTTCATCTAGGAACTTTATCTCCCTAGCATGTCCTGCCGTGACACTGACCCAGTCGATACCGGGGTAATTGAAATCACCCATTATTATTACTGCGCTGTAACTTTTGTTAGCTTCCTTGATTTCTTTGAGCATTTCATCATCCATTTGGTCATTCTGGCCAGGTGCTCGATAGTACACCCCCACTGCCATTGCCTTCCCCCTTTTATATGGAATTTCAATCCATATAGATTCTACAGCAGATTTTATTTCCTGCAAAACTTTAATCCTTTCTGAGTCAATGCCCTCTCTAACAGAGCGCAACCCCTCCACCAATTTGATCAGCTCTATCATTATGATATAGTTTGTACCCAGGTATCACAGTGTCCCCACTGGTTGTCCTCCTTCCACCATGTCTCTGATATTCCAATCATATCTAACCTTACATTTAGTGTCATATATTCTAACTCTCCCATCTTATTCTTTAGACTTCTAGCATTTGCATACAAGCATTTTAGAGAATGTATTTTATTCATGTTAATTTGGCTATTGTTAGACATGGGTAAATTGGGATCTTTAAGCTCTGTCTGCTCCATACTTGAGGGCATTTGGGCTACTTACTCTTTTGTGGAACCTCTCTGCTTTTGGTAGTATCCTTCAAGGATACATTCTTCCGAACCATCCGCTCTTGGGCGACTGTCGCTTTCCCCTAATATCTAGTTTAAAAGCTGCTCTATCTCCTTTTTAAAGGTTAATGCCAGCAGCCTGGTTCCATCCCGGTTAAGGTGAAACCCATCCCTTCGGAAGAGCCCCTCCTTTCCCCAGAATGTTCCCCAGTTCCTAACAAATCCAAAACCCTCATCTCTGCACCATTGCCTCATCCACGCATTGAGACTCCGGAGCTCTGCCTGCCTTTTGGGTCCTGCGCGTGGAACAGGAAGCATTTCGGAGAATGCTACCCTGGAAGTTCTGGATTTCAACTTCCTACCTAAAAGCCTAAATTTTGCCTCCAGAACCTCCCTACCATATTTTCCTATGTCATTGGTATCGACATGTACCAAGACAGCAGACTCCTCCCCAGCACTATCTAAGACCTTATCTAGGTGGCGCGTGAGGTCCGCTACCTTCGCACCAGGCAGGCATGTTACCAGGCGATCCTCACGTCCACCAGCCACCCAGCTATCTACATGCCTAATGATCGAATCACCAACTATAAAGGCTTTCCTAACCCTTCCCTCATGGGCACATGGCCCTGGAGAAACTTCCTTGGTGCGAGAGGGTTTTACATCACCTGGAGGACAGGTCCTAGTTACAGGATCACTTCCTGTCACACCAGGGTGATGCTCTCCTGTCACGTGACCTCTCTCCTCCTTGGCAACAGGGGTGCTGCCAGAATGGAGGTGGGACTTCAGGACTATATCCCTGTAGGTCTCGTCTATGTACCTCTCTGTCTGTCTTATGTTTTCCAAGTCTGCTACTTTAGCCTCTAGAGAACGGACTTGTTCCCTGAGAGAAAAGAGCTCCTTGCACCTAGTGCACACATAAGACCTCTCACCAACTGGAAGAAAATCATACATGTGACACTCAATGCAAAAGACTGGAAAGCCCACATCCCGCTGCTGGACTGCTGTCTGCATCTTAGTTTTAAGTTTGTGTCTAGATCTTTAAGTTCTTACTTACTAGGGGTTGCTATGGGTATTTATACCAATATAACTGTACCTAATACGTTTAATATACCTTGTTCACCTGAAGCTTAATTAATCTCAGGTCCTTAGTGTATGACTGATTTGGGTAATGAGCTTCACCTGAAAGCACCTCCTGTCTTTTAAGATGTGTAAGTACCTATAAAGCTATGATTATCCCAGGGGAGGGAGGGAAATAACACTTATTAAAAGAGGGCTGCTACACAGTACCCTGTCTTGTGCTGCTGAGGTAAGCTAAATTCTGATTTGATTTAAATTATAGCTCTTAGCTGCTGCTAGGCTCTAACTTGTTATGAAATTTAAACTACAAGCTCTCTGCTGGGTATGAAATGTAACCAGAAAGCTCTCCTCTGTGTTTTAAATTCAAACTTTAATTGCTGCTACTAGGCCCTAACTGATCCAACAAAAAACAGTGGGTTCACAGATTAAGTAGCTTTAATACAAAGAATTCTTTTTAGAAAATTACCAGAAGTATATACTCACAGTTGCAGATTTCTCTCCAGACGTAACAGTCCCCCTTTCTAGTCACCCCTAAACAAAGACATGGGGAGGGGTGGCCTGCACAGACCGACAGGTGCACCTACTTTTGCCATCTTGCTGGGCAGACTAGATGGACCATGCTGGTCTTTATCTGCTGTCATTTACTATGTTACTATGAGTGAGAGAAAAGTCGGGGGGGGGGGGCAAGGTTTGGATTAACATCTCCAGATGATAGGAGAAGGAGCAGGAGCAGAGCACAGGGCAGAGAAGAGAAGGCACGGTGGAAACCAGGATGATGGTCTCTCAGAGAGAGAGAGAGAGGGATGAATGACAGGAGGAAAAAGGTGAAGCTCAAGAGCTGATGAAAGGTTGGATGACAAAATGGGGAAAGAAATGAGGATGGTAAGAAGGGGATGATAAAGGGGGGAGGTGTTTGAAGTTGTTGGTATGAGGGAAGAAGATTAAGGCGGGTCAAGAACAGGAAGAAAAAGTGATGTAGAGCCATAAGAAGAGATAAAGGAGAGCAGAAGAGAGAAAAAAATATTGAAGGCCTGGGAGTAATCGTGGTATAAAACCACCCTTTAAGAAATGGCAGTGTAGGAGGGTGAAGTTCTAACAGAGAGAGAGAAGAGAAGGATGAAAGCAAAAGTTAGGGTTCAGAGGGTGGCTGCTAAAATGGTTAGTGGTCTTGTTATAAAGCATATGAGGACAGACTTAAAGATCTTAATATGTATACTTTAGAGGAAAGGCGGGATAGAGGAGATATGATAGAGACGTTTAAATACCTCAGTGACATAAATGCACAGGACATTCTTTTGACTGAAAGCAAACTATGCTAAGATAGGACATATGATGAAGGAAAAAGGGGTTAGACTCAGGAGTAATATGCAGAAATATTTCTTTATGGAAAAAGACCACTCTGTGTGGAATAGTCTCCTTGTGGAGGTGATAGGAGACAAGGACAGTATCTAAATTCAAAAAAGCATGGGACAAACAGGATATCTAAAAGTAAAAAGGAGACTATTGTTGTTGATATGGAAGGGCAGACTAGATAGAAATATGACAGCAGAAAAAGATCATATGTCCTATGTTAGCTAAAATATAAAAATACAAATAAGTATTTAATCTAAAATTCAGTTGAAAATTGGATAGACCAAGATCGTCACTGTCTATTTCAGTCCAGACCTGGAGGTGTTGCTAATAATAATGATGCATCTCTGTCTATTCATTCAGGCCAGGCAGAGTTGCTGGTAGTAAGACAATTATAATAATACAATTGGCTGGAGTGTGTATTGTACTCGTATATTAGTGTCCATGAATCCCTAAAGGAGATGGCTCTTTGGGATCCGATTCCTAGAGTTAGCCAAGTTACCAGTTCCAGGAGCAACAGCACTGGGAAAAAAGAAGAGGGAATCAATGGTGGTGAAGGAAGAGGTGTTAGGGAAGTTGCCTCGTGCTTCTCAAGATGACGTAGGCCTCTGCCATGATGCTAACAGCTCACACATCATTTCGATTGGAGTTGACACTTGCAGTGTTTTGCAGCCAGTCCTGGAGATAGAGACATGTTCTTGGGCTGCTTAAGTTACTAAAATATCCCCAGCTCTCTTTTGAGGTTAGTTAGGTGTCTCAGAATGCTCCTTTCCTCTGTATGGTGAATCGTAAGAGACCCAGGAACTGCACATGATCAGGCAAGTGGCTAGTGTTGTTGAAGGGCCAGCCTCTGACACCTCCCACGGTTCTCATTTACAGCTCTCACCATTTCACTCATGAGAACATCTGCTCTTTCCCACCTACTTCTGCTTTGTTTAAGGCTTCCCATGCTTTTCAGTGTGTCCTGGCCTCCAGAGGTTCCCCAGGCAGCTGTGTGCTCACATTTAAGTCCTCTTGCAGCATGGAGCCACCATGTTATACTGTATTGCACTTGTTATACTGTAAACCACTCTGATTTCTTGAAAAGGTGGTATAGAAAACCCATAAATAAATAAATAAATGAATGAATGCCGCACAGAACGGTTTTATGGCTGGCATCACTGCAGAAAAAAGCACCACCTCGGGGGGGGGAAAAAAAAAACAGTACTCATAACTCACACTATGACACCCAAAACACCTGACGGAGGGAGGGCGGGCTTAACATGGTAATGAATGTCACCGGCAACTGTGGCCTCAATTGCCTCCCCTTACTGGTTTCCTCCATTCTTCAGACTCTTTATTGCACTTTATTTTATTTATTTTTTAAATTTTTTTTTACTCACATTCCTCAAGGAGGAGTGAAAAGAGGGAGCAACCAACTTGCAGTAACTTCCCCTCACAAAGATAATGTCAACGCCGCAAAGAGAAAGCATCACACTAACCTATTAAGCAAAGCTATCAACAGACCACGTGAGTTATTCGAATTCATCAAATCGTTAACTAAAACATCTCAGAGTGACAACCTAAACAACGCAATCAAGGCCCAAACTCTGGCAAACCACTATGCGAGCAAACCAGGGCTGTGGAGTCGGAGTCGGAGTTGTGGAGTCGGAGTCGGAGGAAATTTTGGGTACCTGGAGTCGGAGTCGGCAAACAATGCTCCGACTCCGATTAAATTTAGATTGGAATTAAAAAAACACACAAAAAGGAGAAGGCAGCAGCTTCTGCCCAACTACCTCTCTCTGCTAGAAGAGCTTAGAAGAACTTGGTGGAACAGCTTCTTGGATTCAACTGTAAGTGTTTATATTTATTTTAAAACCTGCATGCCTGCTTGTCAGTATGAGGGAAGACATGTGTACATGTTTCTGGAAGAAACTGTCTATCCTAGATTTGTAAGTGTGGTGCTGCAGGAATGTATGAATGTTTATGTATAGTGCAGATTGTTTATATGCTCTGAGTACTAAAATGTAGGCTCTGTGTTATGTGTGTGTGTGTACAGTACATGTCTGTGCATGTTTTTCTGTATAGGACAAAATCATGTCTAGGTTTAGTGCTGGGATATAAAGCTTGTTTGTTTGTATAAATCCATGTACGTACAAACTTACAAGACTGTGTATGTTGATATTAAAAATCTAATTATATGCCAGTTAGTATAACATATTTTATATTTTAGGGAAAGAGGCATCCTAAACAATGGCAAAAAGACTGCTAACAACAAACACGACAAAGTCTACTGTTTATGAGCACTTTGCATTATCAAGTGATGGAAAACATTACGTGTGCCAATGTTTTTCCTGTGTTTGTATTCTTTATTATTATGGACATCACTGATCCCATAATGTGGACTTTATCCTAGACATATTTCCTTTATTTGTCATTCTTTTGTTAATGCTTTTGCATTGTTCGGATTGACCTTTCACTGTATTTTGGTTATGTATATTAACTGAAAATGACAAAAAAAAAAAAAAAAAAAGAAAAGATGATGATGGTGAAAAACAATGTGATGCAAAAATTAGCAGTTTCAGTGGGCCTGATAAAAATGCACCTACAAGAGCATCAAATTTGAAAAGACACAGCGTTTTCATCCCAAAGTGTTAGAAGACGTGAATGAGAAAGATAGCAATGAAAACATTGCATCTACTTCTGTGACAAAAAAACGTTCAGAAATCTACTGGAGAACAAACACAAATAAGAAAATTCTTTATATCTGACAAAGTTACCATAAGGATGACACCAGAAAAATTCAAACACCACATTATTGAAATGGTAGTAAAGAATAGTTTACCACTATCCTTCTTTTCACAGACAGCCTTTTTAGGCCTAAATGGAGAAATGGCAAAAAAACTTGGTGTTTCTCTGGAAAGAGAAAGTATAAGGAAACTTATAATTGAGGAGGCCAAATGTAAAAAGAAAGAACTACAGAAAGTTCTGAAAGGACGTTTTGTCTTCCTTAAAATGGATGCATGCACACGTCACAGAGTCAATTATTTCGCTATTAATGTTAGATTTGTGGATGAAAATAACAAAACAATAACAGTGACCCTCGGATTAAAGGACACTCAGGCACATCACACCAGTGATTACCTTCAGAAGTTAGTGGAGGGTGTTCTAGAAGATTTTTTTTTTTTTAAAGCTTTATTTATCAATTTGCAAACATAACAAGCAAAACATTACAATAACGAATGGAACAAACTAAGCAAAAGACAGATACAGACAGGCTCATTACCTATTCACAATTAACCTGAGCATCAAGGCAGGAAGGAAAGGGGGGGAGGGGAGAAGACCGCAAATGTCATACCTCCATGTTAAATGCTAAATAACGATTAACATTGTTCCAAGTTAAGGGTGCCCCATTTTCTCAGCAGACTGCCAAAGGTAGGATTCAGTTTGATATATGCCATCTCACAGGAACGGTGATAGCAAACTAAGTTCCACCAGTATGCCACGTTCAGGGTACTGAAGGTCTTCCAATGGCTCATAATGGCCTTCTGTGCCAAACTTAACAGTAAGTCGAACATCGCGAACTGCTGCCGTTGGAGATTTGGCACATCCGCCAGAGACTTATATATGACTATCTGGAAAGTTAAGGGCGTGTCGATCCAGCATAACCTCTGCACACTCTGCCATACCCCTTGCCAGTAAGCCGATAACTGCGGACAGTAGTAGAGCATGTGCGCCAGGGTCCCAACTTCCGAGCCGCAAGACCAACAGCGATCATCCTCCTGCATTTGCCATTTGGAAATCTTGACCGGGGTCAGATATGCGCGGTGCGCTAGAAAATACAGCGTCTGCGTAAGCGAGGCTGACCTCGATATCCTTATCTGGGACCCCCAGAAGAAAGTCCACTTTTCCGGGGTTGATAGGGGTCCAATTTCATTTTCCCATATCAACCGAGCGCCTCTGGGATTATGGCCATCTGCTGACCTGAGGATCTCCACAAACTTCGATATCAGCCCAGTTCCCAACTGGAGCTCTTGAACCCGGAGATATGACGGTTGTCCACTGACCCTATGCAACGGCGTCACACCTGCTTTACTCAGTGTCGCAGCTGACCCCACTGGAACAGGCATTTGTAAGGAAGTTGAAATTCCAATTGCAGCTCTGCAAAGGTTTTATAGCTCCGTCCACTAAGGAGTTGACCCAGGCTGAAGATACCATGATGTATCCAAGTGGTCCATGCAATACATGTCCCTCCTATCTTAAAACGCTGGTTAAACCAGAGCGGAGTGGCATCCGTAAAGGTCTGTTCGTCTCCCAGAAGCGGTGTCACAAGGTTAAAGGCTTGCTGGGTGGCCTGTAGGATCCCATTGCTCGTCTGGGTTTGTTGTACAGCTGCTCCAATACAGTATCGCAGCGGAAAAGGGCCGTTCACCGCAGCCTCCACAAGGAGCCAAATGGGGGCTCCCGGGACGTCCAACTCCTCCGCCCACCAAGAGCCCTGTTTTAGTATAGCTGCAACGTGATACCAATAGAAATTTGGAAAGTGGACCCCTCCTCGCTTCTTAGGAAGCTTTAATTTCCAAGCTGCAATCCGCGGTGTTTTCTTCTCCCATAGGAAGACCAGTAGTTTTTCTCTCCAAGTCCTGGTAGAATTTTTTGTCAAAGAGCACTGGGATCATACTTAGAATATATGTGAGTTTGGGGACAATAACCATTTTAATGGTTTCTAGACGCCCCCACCATGTCAAGTTTAGTGGTGACCACTTTTGGACACATTCTTGCAGGATCTCTTTACATCGGTCTACATTGAGGGAGATCGTATCTGCTAAGGTGATACCATAGGTGACCCCCAAATATTTGAAGGACGATTTTTCCACTTGGAAGGGGTACCGTCGAAGCAAGTCTTCCGAAACTGCAGCCGTGAGTGGTATGCTTATAGTCTTTTCCAAATTTAACTTATATCCCGATATGCAGGCGTATTCCTCAATAGTCTGCAAGGTGATATCCAACGAATTCACATCAAGGAACAATAGGAGATCGTCTGCATAGGCAGACACTTTACATTGATAGCCTTCCAACGGCATTCCCATTATACTAGACATCTGTCGAATTCTAAGAAGCAGAGGTTCCAGGGCTAGGTTGAACAGCAGGGGGGACAAAGGACATCCCTGCCGAGTGCCTCTTGTAAGTAGGAATTCCTGGGAAGTAGCGCCATTCGCCGCCCCCCGAGCCACCGGCCTGGCATATAAGAGTTGGACGCTCTTCAGGAATCTGTCAGGGACCCCCATCCAGCGCATGGTTTGGAATAGATAGGAGAGTTCGACCCTGTCGAACGCTTTCTCTGCATCTAACGCAAGGCCTACTATTGGCAGAGCCACCTGTTGCGCTTTCCGGAGAACATGAGCTAGTAGACGACCATTATCTACCGTGGATCTCCCTGGCATGAATCCGCATTGGTCTGGATGGATAAGTGTCCCCAGGACCTTGGAAAGTCGATTGGCCAGGATCTTAGCGTAGATTTTGTAATCCACATTCAACAGGGAGATAGGTCTGTAATTCTCAACTTTCTCCGGGTCTCTCCCTGGCTTGGGGTGTATCACTATCGTCGCAGCTGCCAGTGCCCCTACCGCTGGGCAGTCCTCTGTCAACCCCTCATAGTAAAATAGTAGCTCTGATATCAGCTGGTCTGAAAACGCCATGTGACTTCGGACTGATATAGCTTGGAGTAGAATGTTTCACAGATTGCTAAGATCTCTTCATCTGATACTTTTAACACTCCTGCAGAGTCTTTCAAACCGGCAATCCGAGTTACCGCTCACTTCGTTTTTAACGCGTTCGCAAGTAGAGAGCTCGCCCGGTTGCTATCATGGTAACATCTCCCCTGCTGCATTTTGAGAGACTCAGTAACTTCTGCTTGCAAGAGAGCATTGTACTGGGCCCGAAGCCTCTGCAAGCGCAACAGGACTGTCGGGTCTGCCTGCCGGGCCAGGAGTCGTTCACCCGCTCGGATCTCCACCTCCAGCTCCGTCCTTCTCTTCACCTCCGCTTTGCGCTTGCGAATCTTGTAGGTTGTCATATGCCCTCGGACGTTAGCCTTGAAGGCCTCCCACCAGGCCCACGTTGAGGTATCCCCGTATCGATTAACAGCAAAGTATTCTGAAATAGCTGCCTTCATAGCGGTGCGGAATTCCTCATCTGCTAACCAGGACTTCTCAAAAAAGAACCGTCCCTGAGATTTTTTGCCAGGGCCCACACTAAGGTCTATGAAAACCGCAGAGTGATCAGAAACTGTTCTAGGGAGCAGACCTGCGCCCACAACCTTAGGTAGTAGCGTCTTGGAAGTTAAAAAGTAATCAATTCGAGTTTGTGAGTTGTGGGGTAGAGAATAGAAGGAGTACTCTCTGTCATGGGGAGAGAAGAGTCTCCAGGGGTCAAGTAGCCCAAGCAGGTCCTTCATATTCAATAGCTCCTGAGATGACTGAGGCTTGTGCTGTGGCTTATAGGGAGTTCTATCCATGAGAGGGTCAGGTATAAGGTATAAGTTTACCAATTTACCAGGTATAAGTTTACCAATTTCAGTATTCCATTTATGTACATAGTTTCCCCTGTTATCCAAGTTGATTGCTCCTGTTCATTGTAATGACCTGACTCTTGTTCATTGTCGGATTATGTTTTGTTTTATGTAAACCGCGCTGATCGTAAATAGTGCGGTATATAAGAAATGTAAAATAAATAAAATAAATAAATAAAATAAGGTTAAAGTCACCCCCTAGAATAATTTGTGAGGACCCGGTGCCTAGGAGCTCCTGGATGACCTGAATGAAGAACTGTGGGTCATCAGTGTTAGGGCCATAGATCGTCATGAATGTGTAGGGGTCTCCACTTAGATGCGCTGTCACCCTAGCCCAGCGCCCTGCCGGGTCAATCCTGGTCTCTTTCACAGCTAATGGAAGGCCTTTCTTAACAAGTATGATGACCCCTCCTTTCTTCTTAAGGGCTGGCGCGGAGAGGATATTCTGGTAGGTCTTGTCCGTCACTTTGTAAGACTCCGAGAGGGACAAATGGGTCTCTTGTAAGTATACAACATCTGCGTTTTGATGTTTGCAATAAGTTAGGATTTTCTTCCTCTTGGCGGGGTTGGAGATGCCTTTGACATTTAGGGACAACACCCGCACTCGGTAGTTAGCCATATTTGACCCCACTGGGATATACGAGGATGACATTCACGGTCAACTGCCCCAAGGATAGAATAACAAGCTTTCTTAATTTTGCAACCATACAACCTGGCTGTATTATGCCATAAACAAATACAACTTGCCCGGCGAGGCCCCAACCGCCCATCTAGGCCCAACCCTCCCCCTCCCAACATTAAATGAAAAAGGACAACCAGCTACATTCTTTGAGCCTGACTAGGAAGCAGGAATCCCCCAACACAAAACACATGTATCTGTTGCATACAATTTTCATTTAAGGATTATACATTGGTATAGTATTAACATAATTACTTTTAGTGAACCCAACATCTACCCATACCCCCAGTTTCGTACTAGGGGAACTGGAGATTAAGACAAGAATCTCCCTCAAAATCACAGCCTACCACTAAAGCAACGCTGCGCCTTTACAGAATCTTCATTTTCTTTCAAGTCCCCACCTCCATCCGAACTCGATCTTGCAGAAATGCACGGAGCGTGGGACCCTCCGTAAAGGTGTGGGTACTATTGTCCAGGGTCACCCTCATACTAGCGGGGTAAAAAAGGCCAAAACATGCCTGTAATTGTTGCAGCATAGGTCTGCAGGTCAAGAGCTCCTTCCGACGCTGGGCCGTCAGCTTACTGAGATCTGGAAAAAATTATATTCTTTGCCCGTCCAGTTGCAAATTTTGTCTCCGTTTCGCCGCTTGCATAATCTGCATTACGTGCTGGTATCGAAGTACTTTCACGACGAACGGTCGGGGCCTCGGGGTGTGAGAAGTCGGGTGCGACGGGACTCGATGTGCACGCTCTAACTCCAGGGCCCGTTCGAAGGTAATTCCCAGGATCTCCGGAATGAATTTCTCAAGGAAGGTAATAGGATCTGACCCCTCTCGTCCCTCTGGGATTCCCAAGATTCAGATATTGCTTCTCCGGGCTCTGTTGGACTGATCTTCAACGTGCACTTCCAGCGCTGTGACCCTCTGGGCCAGCGGGCCTATCTGGGCAAGCACAGAGGACTGCCTGTCCACCTCGGCCTCTACATCATCTAGGCGCTTGGTCAGATCGCCCAGTCGTTCTCTTACCTCATGTAAGTCTTCTTGGACCTGCGTTAGCGTCCCGGAGTTAGTGGTGACAATTTCTTTTACAGATCTCAGTTCTTGTAATATCTCCCGCACCCCTTCTGACGTGATTTTATCGGCCGCCAATTTCTGAGGGGAGGCAAGCTCCTGTTTAGCCCGTTTATTTGACTGCCCCGACGTCTGCTGAAAGTCCAGTCTGGCCGGCTTTAGCGTAGACATCTCCCCGTAGTTCCCTCTAACGCGAATTTGTATTTCCAGGGGTTCCCGCCTCCTATATCAGCTCCGGATTCTAAAATGTTGAGAGGGAGCTCCGATCTAAGCGGCCATCTTCGTATGCGGTAGACTCCGCCCCCTTCTAGAAGATTTTGAAATTAAAAAGGAACAGATTTTATGTGTTGTGACAGATAACAATTGAGAAGATGAACGCAGATGAAGAAGGTAACAAACAGATATTAGAGTTAGAGGAAGACAGCTCTGCAAGTATTGGAGAAAGTTTAGAAACTGAAGAGAATGCTGACATTTTTTTAGACAACTTTGTTGAAGAAGCATTGAAGCTTGCTACTATTCATCATATGCGATGTGCTGTTCATACACTGCAACTTGCCATAAGAGATGGATTAAAAGATCGCCATGCAGCTACACTAATTGGCAAATTACGGCAAGTAACTGTTGCAGCCAGGGCCCCGAAAACAGATGCAATTTTGAAAAGACGTGCAGGAAAAGGAGCCATTTTAGATCAAACAACTCGCTGGGGAAGCACTTATTTAATGGTGAAGCGTTTTCTTGAACTTAAAGACTTCATAGAAGAAATGGACAATGAAAATCTTGCATTAACTGAAAGCCAGTGGACACAAACAAAAGAGCTGGAGAACCTTCTTTTTCACCCCTTCACTGTCACCAAGAGGTTGCAATGTGACGATCTAACCCCGGGTAAATTCTTCTTGGAATGGAAGAGCCTGTTATATCGCCTGAACAAAAATGGAGGGTTAATAGCTGAGGGCATTGCATCTTCAATGATGAAAAGAGAGAGTCTTTTGCTGGAAAATGAAATCTTGTTAGCGGCTATTTATGTCGACCCAATGAGCCAAATTTTGTTGAACAGTGAACAGACTGCTACTGGGAAAAAGGCCCTCTATGATGTAGCAGTTCGCATGAAGGGATTACGACCTGAAATACCTCCACAGGATGAAGTTCTTCTTTTAAGCAATAGTGGTAACTCAGGATCATCTTCTTCAAACGAAGAATTAGACTGATTCCTTCTTAAAGAAAATAGAAGTTGCTAAAAGCAAGCGACGTTGCATAAGCGTTACAGAACCAGTAAATGTCCAAATAAAAAAATTCCAACAGGAGTTTTATAAAGCACTAGAAGAAGTTGAAAAGTATGATTGCTCATCAAAACTTACTGTTGAAGAAGCCATCCTTGTTTATCCAGAGATCGTTAGTGATGTGGCCAGAATAGTTACTGCAATGCCACCCACCCAAGTCATCAATGCCACCCACCCAAGTCAGTGTCGAAAGATTATTTTCAGCCCTAAAAATAATAAAGTCTGACTTAAGAGCCTCTATGAAAGAGGATCTGGCAGAGGCAATTCTCTTCCTTAGAACTCTACATTGAATTGATTTGCATTTGCTAAGCCTATAACTACATTTCAAGATTAATATAAACCATTTCTAGGTTTTACAGATTTTGGTTTTGGTTCATATAGATAAGCTTTGTTTTTGTTCTAAAACAACCAAATAATGTGGTTTGTATTTTTGGACTGGTAAAGTTCCTGTTCCTGATGTTTATGCCTGCTGCTACTATCCAGCCACTTGATTAATTAATAAAAAAAAATTAATAAAACGTTGTTTTCATTGTGTTTGTCTTTTGCTTAAACTGTTCAATACAGTAGACTGTTGGCTTCCCAGCCAGTAGTCCTGTGGTAATGACATGTATGTTGCCTTTCTTTCCTTCATATTAATACAGAGGAGCCGGAGTCGGAAGTACAAAAAACTGAGGAGTCGGAGTCGGAACATTTATCTACCGACTCCACAGCCCTGGAGCAAACTGACGGCCACAAAACCCACGCTCTGCCTAGAAACAACACTGCCAACACCCCCACTCAACACTGAGACCAACGCAACCCAAGACCAGGTATGGAACAACTTCCACAAAATCGGAGACCAGCAAATTGTAACCATAACACAGGTACACTAAAAAAAATTTTTTTTAAACTGCCTCTAATGTTTCGATTGATTTTTACGTTTTTCGGTGCGCTGAATCCAAATCTGGTAACCAATTTGCTCCATCACGTACAGATTTTTTGCTACATTGGGTTAGCAGTTTGAGGTGAACGTTTCAAATTGAGTGCGATCGAGATAAAAGTTTCTTGGATGAATTCTTTATACTAATTGTTTAGTAGTTATTCAAATAAGAATAAAGAAAATTGTAACAAGGCAGCACATAAGAATAGAGTAATGTCAACAAAACACACTGTGATGGTAGCAAAATTGTCTGCACTTAAAACAGCCACATACATGTGCACAAACATTGAGCATATAAGAGCGAGGTTAGACACAAAGCAAAGCAAAGAAATGTGCAAAAAATGTTGTACAGGTATGTATGTAAGAATAGAAAACGCAAACCGCACCATTGCAATACATGAAGACAAACACCCGATGGTGTGAAAATAAAATTCTAATAAATGAGATCCGACACTGTGGTAATGACTAGCAAATTTTTATTTCAAAGTTTAGTAAAAACACGATATTTGTCAACACAGTTTAGATTTTAAAGTCATTCTTGGGTCAATCAATCTCCTGGTGGGCCCGTTTCTTCTTCCCCCGAATGCTTCTCTTGGTGTGCTGCTTGGCGTATTTTTCATCTGGGGTTTCCCGCAGCAGCAACCAGCAGAAATCAGCCATCATAGTGGTGTTCCATCTTCCTTGGTACCTTCTCTCTGCGTCCTTGATGTCCTGGTGAAACCTTTCACCTTGTTCTTCACTGTACGCCCCCATGTTTTCGGGAAAGTAGTTCACATGGGAGTGCAAGAAATGGACTTTCAGGCTCAAGTTACAGCCTTGTTCTTTGAAGACATTGAGCATCCTGGCAACAATATCCTTATAGTTCTCATCCCGCCTGTTCCCCAAGAATTTGAGAACAACATCCTTGAAGGAATCCCAGGCTTCTTTTTCCTTCTCAGACATCGTTTCAGCGAATGCTCCATCTGAAATGAGTTTCTTTATATCAGGGCCAACAAACACTCCTTCCTTTAGCTTTGCTTCAGAAAGTCGGGGGAACTTTGAGCAAAGGTACCGAAAGCACTCACCATCTTTTGGAAGGGACTTGATGAATTGCTTAATGAGACCCAACTTAATGTGGAGAGGTGGTAATAGAATTTTATCACGAGGTACCAAGCTCTCATGAAGAACATTTTTCTCACCGGGTCTCAAATACTCCCGAATTGGCCAGTCTTTTTTCCCCCAGTGTAGGTCGCGGGCCCGGCTATCCCACAAGCAAAGGAAGCAGGGATATTTGGTGAAACTGGATTGCTGCCCTAATAGCATGGATAGAGTTTTAAAGTCTCCACAAATCATCCACTTATGCTCATCATAACGAATCTTCTGAAGAATCAGGGCCAAATTCTCATATTTTTCTTGGAGAATAACAGAGTGAGCAATAGGAACTGAAGCGAATGTGTTGCCATTATGAAGAAGAACACCTTTTATGCTGTCTTTTGATGAATCAATGAACAGCCGCCATTCAGCAGGATCATACTTGAGTTTAAACTTTTCCATCACTACGTATATATCGTTGCAAAATACCAAATCTTCCTCTTTGCTGAAATACTTCAAAAATTGTGTCTCGCGGTTGCGGTACCAATAAAAAGTTGTTCCTGGTGACAATAGATTTTTCTGTTTAAGCCGAGAACCTAGCAGTTGGGCAGCATCTTTTGGGAGTCCTAAATCCCGGACTAAATCATTCAATTCAGCTTGAGAGAAAAGTTCAGGTTTCGGATCTGGTTCAGTTTCAAACTCGGAAGTACTGGACTCATCGGGAAAAGCCATCTGATGAGTCTCATCATGATCAGAACCGTCCACACAAATATGATCCAAAGATTTTGGTGGTTCAGGCACAGGTACTTCGTTGCTATGAGGCATAGGCCTAATTGCTGAGGGAAGGTTGGGGTATCTTATTACGTTCTTATTTTTTAAGTTGTATCCCTTCACAATGCAAGAGCAAAAATAGTCACTGCTGTGGTCTCTTTGTTCACGCCACATCATAGGTATTCCGAAACGAAATGCTTGTTTTTTACCTTTCATCCATAAGCGTAGATCTTCCTCACATGTCTTGCACACTTTGTGAGGAGCCCATGGTTTGTCTTGATCGCCTAACTTCAAACCGAAATAGGCGAAATATACTTTTTAATAAATGCAGAAATGTTCCTCTGCCGCTTTTTCACGGTATATTCCCCACAAATAAAACAAAAACTGTCCGGAGATTTGACGCAACCTCTGGCTCTGTGAGCCATCACAAATACACAGCACTGCAAACTACAACTGTAGTGAACCACTTCGGAATAAAGCTGGATTACGACTGAGCAAACAAAAGGTAATAATGAACTTGCAAGAAACTGAAATTTGACAGGAACGTTCATGTCGCAACCACCGTGTTTGAGCGAGCGAACGAGGCGAGGCGAACAGGAAAGAACATGCGCCAGCGCGAGTACTGGATTTAGCCCCCTGCCTCCCAATTGTCCTGTTAATATATAAAATGAATACAAAACACTCTAAAATATCATGAGGGAGTGTTTCTAGTTAGTTAACCATTACAACCTCTATTTTGGGCCAAGAAAATAAACTGCAGTCGGCTAAAAAGAAATTATGTGAACATTCCTTATATAGGTAAGAAATCTAATTTTGCAAGAAAACGTGACGTGATGGAACATTTTGGCTATTTTTCCTGGATTCAGCACCCCAAAATCTATAGGAATCAGTTGCAAAACTGGAGGCAGTTTTTTGGTAGTGTACCTGTGTAATCACAAGCATAAACAGCACCACGTCCCCTCTCGATCCATGCCCAGCAGCCTGGGTCAAGGCAGCGAAACAAGACATAGCCCAGTACGACTCTCACATAGTAAACCTATCACTGCAACAAGGAATCATGCCTTCTGAACTAAAAAAAATCTATCATAAGACCGATTCTAAAAAACAGTACACTCAGAGATGACCCAGCATCCTACCGCCCAATATCGAGCTTATCATTCCTAGAAAAGATCATTGAAAAGGCGGTCCTACTACAACTACAAGACCACCTGAACGACTATGCTCCCCTAGATGCCCAGCAATACGGCTTTAGACAACATCATGGGGTAGATACCCTATTACTAGTCCTGCTCAACAACTTACTCAAGGGACTGGAAAACAAAAAGAAAATGTACATACTCTTATTCATCGACATCTCAGCTGCCTTCGATACAGTTAACCATGGAACCCTCTTAAACAGGATCAAGTCAATAGGAATATCAGGAACCCCCCTAAAATGGTTCACGTCATACATCTCAAACAGAATGCAACAGGTGCAGTTCAACGGCAAAAAAGCGGAAGCATTCCCCCAAACACAAGGTATACCGCAAGGCTCTGCACTCTCAGCACTCCTTTTTAACGTATATATGCAACCACTATGTGAAATCTTCAATCGGCACAAAATCAACTACCATATATATGCCGATGATATTATGCTGTACACACAACTTGACACTGACAACCCGGACTACAGCCCACTCGAAACATGCCTTAGCGAGATGCAATACTGGCTAAAACAAAGCAGCATGGCAATCAACCATAAGAAAACTGAGGTGATGTATATCTCCAGGAAAGCAAATTTTTGACCCCCCCACAACAATAACCTTGTGCAACAATACCTACCAAACGAAGAAAGAAATAAAATATCTAGGAGTAACATTTGACTGCGACCTAAAAATGGAGAAACACCTCCGCAAAACCAACAGGGCAGTTTTCCACAAACTGAGAGTTCTACAACCTATACGGAACATAATTGACCTCCACGACTTCAGATCCGTCGCTCAAGCACTCATCATGCCACATTTCGACTACTGCAACGCCATTCTTCAGGGACTACCTAAGAAAACCCTTAACATCCTGCAAATGGCGCAGAATGTATCCGCCAGGATCATTATGAGGAAAAGTCTTACTGAACACATCACACCAGTACTAATTCAGTTGCAATGGCTCCCCATTACAGCTCGCACAAAATACAAAATACTGACAACCACTTTCAAACTCATCCACAGCATTGCTCCATCCTTCCTCTCCACCCTAATCGGCATGCAACCCACCAACAGAAACAGAAGAACCATCAACTTCAACACCCTCCACACACCTACAGATATAAGATCTGTCAAAGTCAGCACTAGTAACAGGGCATTCTCATACACAGCACCTACACTATGGAACCAACTACCGCCCATGCTACGAGCCAGCAAAGATCTATCGGATTTTAGAAAAAAACTCAAGACGCACCTATTTCAAAGTCATTTCAACCCGTTCTAAATCCACATGAAGGGCAACTATTTACCCAAAGACCCAGAGAACCTTCTATGTAAAAATGTACATATGTAAACTCTTTCCCCATAGACTAGAAGTAGATAATTTTCTGTGTGCCATCCTTTCCTCCCGAATCAATCATGTATATACCATAAATTTCCTGTTTTGATTTGACAGCTTTTTCTATGTAATCATACCCGCTTCTGTTCACTGGACGGAGCGGTATACAAATGCTTGCTAAATAATAATAATAATAATAACTTACAGCAGTAGCAGTCAAGGAGGAAGGGACCCAGAACACCAGGTTTGCACCCCACTAACCTGAGGAACTGTCACTGACTTAACAGGTCCCAATTCCCCACAGAGGCAATGTCGACCTGATCAGTTACCACACATCCCACTCAATGCCTCTTTCTTATCAAAAGTATATCTGCATATATTTTTTTTCAGGCTATCCTATCATTGTAGACCAGAAGCATAGAGCTCCTCCCCATCTGCTGGAGACCAAGAATACTGGCCAGTCAAGTGACTCACAGAGCCCTTATGTGATGACATCATTAAAGCCTGTCATTCTCAGTCTCCATCTGATGGTAAGAGGGCATAACCTGGATGACATGGAAAGTCTTACACCTTGAAAAGAAAACTCAGGTGATAGTCATAACATAAATATCTACTCCTGGTGACCTTGTGGATAGTTATCAATTTGATGGCATTTAACAACAATAGTAAAAGTGCAATATAGACAGAAATTCCAAGTATGATGTGGAGGAAGTCAGACAGGTCTAAGGTCCTAGATTTGTCTATATCATGGCTCACAGTTGACACATTGTTCCCTCTCCCTAAGAAACCTCCACCCCCAGAGCAACACCTGCTTCCTCCAGACGACCCCCCCCCCCAACCCAAACAGCCTTCCTATCCCTGGTGTCTAAAGGAGGGGCTACATGGGAGTGATTCTCAGTTGCCCTGTCACTAGACTGGATTTAAAACTGTGGTTCTGACTCTTAATGGTAAGCACTGCTAGACTATTGCTAGGAGGTCATAGTTGCCATTTTGAACTTGGAGCAGCTGGTAACTGCTGTTTGCCTTCTCCATGACAGACACTAAGGATAGACTTGGGGAGTTACAGTGGAGGTATGTGTGTGTGTGTGGGGGGGGGGGGGTCGGACTGTTTCAGGGGATGGAAGATCTTTTGGAAGGTGAAGTGCTTATTGGGGGAAGGTGGTCCACGGTGGGCTCAATTATTTAAAAACTTCCATCCCCTTTAACATGGTGCCCAGTGTTAATAGCCTGATGCTCTTGGAGAGGAAAATAATGCCAAGTCAAAGCCAGCATGATTTTTCAATGAAATAAACATAGCTTGCAATGTTTAATGCAAGTTGCATTATTTGAATAATAATGTGATGTTCTGCATACATAACTGCATGCTTTGCATCTCATTATTTGTAGCACATCTTACAGTAAACTACTAAAATGTGTTAAGGTAAAATAATGGATGATTTTGCCATTTAAGGTGTTATTTGGCAAATATTGGGGCATGCTTACTAATATGCACTACCTGGTAGCGTGAGGTTTGGAGTGTGGTTAGGGCACCATGCTAACAAGTAGCATGGACCCCCATGCTAAAAATCTCACACTACCCAGGTTGAGTAATGGAACGGGGACAGGCAGGAGCAAAAAGATGGTGCTAGCAGCACGGGCACTAGTAACCCATGCTTTCTTCCTTTAGCAAGGGTGCTCCTCAGTGGGTGGTGTTTCTGCATGTCGGCTAGCACAGTGCAGCATTTTGGACCCACGCTAACTGCAAGGAAATGGGACACACATGCTTCCTGAAGTTAGCGTGGGCTCCCACGCTGGTAATGCAACTTGCACACAGGTTACAGGTATGGGCTTTATTAAATATGCCCTACAGTGAGTTGTTCTCTTAATGCACATTAGTACTTAGCCCCTACACACCCCCCCCCCCCCCATTACTGGGCAATTTAAAGACATCGGCCAACAATATATTATTTCTTAACTTTCCTATAAAACATTATTTAAGCTTATTTTCTGTCTTGTTTATTTTCCCAGCTGGCTGCCTTCCTGATATGAACATGTGTATTACTTGTTGCTAATCAATTCTGAATCTGCTTCAGGTATTGACAACTTGGGCTTTATGGTTAAATGTATTTTTTTACCCAAGTAGCTTTATCCTTGGGTACAACTTTCAGTTAAGCAATGCTGGACTGCTATTCAAGCATTTTACTTTAAATTATAATTTGAAAATGATAAATGCTTAAGAACTGCCCTACTGGGTCAGACCCAAGGTCCAAGCCCAGAGTTCCGTTTCCAATCACAGCCAATCCAGGTCACAAATCCCTAGCACAGCCTCAAATTAGCCAGTTCCATGCTACTTACTCTCAGGGATAAGCAGTGTTATTTTCTCTCAGTCTACCTTAATAATAGTTTAAGCATTTTTCCTTCAGGAATTTACTCAAACCTTTTTTTTTAAACCCAGCTACACTACCTGCTTTTAACACATTCTCCAGCAATGAGTTCCAAAGTTTAAACATTGAGAGAGAAACCGTTTTCTCCCGTTTTAAATATACTACTTTTGTAGCTTCATGACTTGTCCCCTAGTCTTTGTACTTTTTTGAAAGAGCATACAATTGATTTGCAGTTATCTACTCCACTCCGTATTTCATAGACATCTACCATATCTTCCCCCTCAGCCGTATCTTCAAGCTGAAAAGCCCCAACCTCTTTAGCCTTTCCTCATAGAAAAGCCATTCCCTCCCCTTAATCTTTTCAAAAAATCAAGGTGATAAAAACTACTAACCAAATACTTGAAATTGAGGGGGAAATACACAAGCATAGAAGGAAGACTGGTACTAACTCTGGGAAGCATCATCATTTGGCTCTGTAGAGACATATGGGTCATCATCGTCGTCAGTCGCCATCGCCATCCCCCTCCTCCTCCCTCCCCCCCCCCCCAACATGGGAAAAATCAATCACACAAACCTAAAGAAGCATGCCTTTTTGTAGTGCCTATGAGGAACAGAGGGGGATTAAGAAGTGATTGAATGTAACCATAAGTAAAAAAGAAGTTTAGACCTACCACAGACCAATTAGCACCATTTATTTAGGGTCTTATGGATAACTACATTCAAGATCTACAGCAATCAACTGCCATTATAAAGGAACAAGTTAGAGGCCATACTTTAGAGCTAGAGACATCTGTTAGCTGCTGCTATTATTACTACATTCAATAGCGCTCTGACAGTAGGTCACCTCCACCTTCCTCCTGTTCCTGGGGAGAATACACTAGATGGGAGCCTGACTACCACACCGATTTTGGTCCCTGATAGAAGATTAAATATGAAAGAATCATCCATGGGTCATGATCTGTAACCTCCAGAGGCATCCTATTGACAATATTAGTATCTCCTTCACTGGAAACAGATGGTACTCAGAGAAAACCCTGGAATTCTAAGGTACAGTTTATATCTGGCAAGTGGTGTTAAGGAACAGAGACTCTTCACCAGGATTCAATTACCCAGTTATGTAATTTCTCTACAGAAATTGTTATGAAGATTTTAAAAAATGTTACTCAAAAAAAAAAAAAAAAAAGTAGCATAGGTGAAAGCAAATTCTCATGTAGTAGTCCTTCAGTCTGCTTGTACAGGAATCAGTCCTCACATATGGGTGACATCAGCACCGATGGAGCCCAAATGGAAAGGCTTTGGGAATGCCACCGCATATGCATAGTCCCCTTCCCGCCCAAGAGCACCATCTTAGTCAGGTGCCGTAGCTAGAGCCCTACCAAGAAGATGGCAAAAATGGACAGCAACTACAAGGGAAGGAGGGAGAATTGTGAGGACTGATGGCCTAGGGTGGTCTTGTGTACTCATCCCAAGTTCCTCCCGAAGGATGTCTCGGATTTCCATCTGAACCAAGAGATAGTGCTGCCCACCTTCTTCCAAAAGCCTCATGCCAACCGGGCATCAGCAGTTCTCCACACACTGGCCTGCAAGAGGGTTCTCTCCTACCTGTAGCAGACTCAGGACCACTGCAGATCTGGGCAGCTCTTCGTCTCCTATGACCCCAGCCGCCTGGGACTGGCAGTCACCAAGCGAATCTTGTCCATCTGAATGACGGACTGTTTTGCTTTGCCCAGGCCGGGTTTCCCCTGGATCACAGAGTCATAGCGCACAATATCCCCAATGATGGCAACGTCAGTCGTTAGCCCGCACTCAGTGCCCCTGGAAGACAGCTGCCGGGCCACCACCTGGTCCTCTGCACACACTTTTGCTGTGCTTTATTGTCTGGAAGGGGAGTCCTGTCAGGACAGCACCTTCGGCCAGGCCGTACTCCCTAACCTGTTCGGGGTTTAAGCAACTCCTGCCCTCCGACCCTTCTTGTTCCGGCTACCAGGAGCATAGCCACACCAGAACACAGGATCCTCGAGCTGCCTTCAGTTTCACTGGTGACTGCTCACGGCTCTGCTGTGATTTTTTTTCCTATAGGTCTTTGGTAGCCTGTAGCTAGGAAGTCCCATAAGGGAAGACTGACTTCCTGCTTGTTCCTGGAGAAAGCATAGTTACTCACCTGTAACAGATGTGTTCTCCAGGGACAGCAGGAATCAGTCCTCACATATGGATGACGTCAGCACCAACAGAGTCCACACAGAGCATTTCCCCAACTTTCAAAGAAAGCCTATGGGACATACTACCACACATGCGTGGTCCCCTTCCCGCCCGAGAGTGCCATCTTGCTCAGTCAGATGACATAGCTAGGATGGCAGTAAAAACAAAAACTAAAACAAGGTAGGGAGGCAACTCCCAGGGGAGGAGGGAGGGTTGTGAGGACTGATTCCTGCTGTCCCTGGAGAACACCTGTTATAGGTGAATAACTATGCTTTCTCTAGGAACAAGCAGGAAGTCAGTCCTCACATATGGGACTCCCTAGCTCCAGGCTGCTGAGGACCGAACTACGACAGCAGCAATGGCGACCAATCGGGTAGCCGTGAGTTGCAGAAGGTGAGTCCCCACAGAGACTCTGCAAGACCCTAGCATCCAGCGACACTATCACTCTGGTAGCCTGAACATAGAAGGGTAGGAGGGCAGGAGTTGCCTACACCCTAGGAATATTATGGCATACTACCTGGCCAAAGGTACGGTCCCTGTAGGACTCGCTCTCCAGGCAGTAGTGAGCTGCAAACGTATAAATTGAAGACCATGTGGTGGCTGTGCAGATTTCTGTCACTGGCACTGAGCGGAGGTTGACCACCAACACGGCCATTGCCCTTACGCGATGCGCTATGATCCGGTGTTCAAAGAAGAGGCCAGCTCGCTCATAGGCAAGAGCAATACATTAGTCTGCCATCCAAGTGGACAGAGTTTGCTTAGTTACGGGGAGCCCCAGTCTGCTGAGGTCATAAAACACAAAACTGGAGTTTTTCAATGGGCCAGAGTCCGCTGTAAGTAGAAGACAGGGCCCGTTTGCAATCTAGTGTATGAAGTACTAGTTCCTCCTTGCCAGCGTGAGGCCATGGAAAAAAGGTGGGGAGGACCACCTCTTGGCTGAGGTGGAAAGAAGACACCACCTTCAGGAGGAATTTGAGGTGTATGTGGAGCACTACCCTGTTCTTGTAGAACCTTGTATATGGTGGATCAGGGTCTAGAGTTTGCTCATTCTTCGAGCACACATAAGAGCCACCAGAAAGGCCACTTTCCAAGCCAGATACCACAGGTGGCAAGTGGTCAGGGGCTCGAATGGCAGTTTGGTGAGCTGGAAGAGTACCATGTTGAGGTCCCACTATGCCACTGGAGGGCAGAAAGGGGGCTTGGATAACAGGAGGCCCCGGAGGAACCTGGAGACCAGGGGCTGGCTTGAGAGGGGGTTTCCCCTCAATAGAGTGGTGGTGAGCGGCTATGGCATTCAGATGAACCCTCACTGAGTTAGATTTCAGCCCAGTGTGTGACAGGTGCAGTAGGTACTGAAGTACTAGTTGCACATGGCAGGAAAAGGGATTCTCCTCCCTTTCCGCACACCAAGCAGAGAACCTTCTCAAACTTAAAGGCATAAGCCCGTCTAGTGGAGGGTTTTCGGGAGGCTATTAGGATCTCCTCGACTTCTCCTGGAAGATTGAAAGGGGTCAATGCTACCCTTTCAGCAGCCATGCTGTTAGCGTTAGTGACCCAAAATTGGGGTGCAGGAGGGAACCCTCTTCATGGGAGAAGGTCCTGGGCTCGGCTCAGAGGGAATGAGTGTGCCACTGGCAGGAAAAGCAGCAGAGGGAAGCAAGGTTGCCTGGGTCACCTAGGGCAATCAGTATAACCAATGCCCTTTTGCTCTGGACCTTGAAGAGGGCCCTGGCAACCGGGGAGTGGTGGTGGGGGGGGGGGGGGAGGTTGGTGGGAACACATAGCATAGGGCCTTGGACCACGAGATCAGGAAGGCATCTGCCGCCACTTTCTACGGGTGTGGCTGACAGGAGCAGAAGCAGGGTAGCTGTGTGTTGTCTGGAGAGGTGAATAGATCCATCACTGGTCTGCCCCAGAGGTGGAAGAGCTGATTTGTTACTCTGGGGTTTAAGCGCCACTCATGTGGATGAAGGACTCTGCTCAGCCTTTCCGTTAGGCAGTTGACCTGGCCTGGGAGGTACATCGCTCACAGAAGCATGCTGTTGAGGGCTGCGAAGGAGAGGAGGGCCACTGCCTACTGGCAGAGGGAGTATGAACTTGTGCCCCCTTGCTTGTTGATATAAAACATGGTGACTTGGTTGTCCGTCTGGATCAGCACAGGCCAGTGTCGCAGGCGGTGGCAGAACACTCCTAAGGCCAAGAAGATTGCCCTGAGCTCCAGGGGATCGATGTTTAGGAGTGACTACTCCCAAGTGCAGGGGACATCAAGCAGCTTGTCTTGGACCCACTGCTCGAGGTACGAAGCTGCAGCTAGGCTTGATGTCAGGCGCCAATGCCGGCAGCTGCTACCCAAGTCGCTTACTCAAAGCCATCATAGGCTGCCAGGGAAAGGAACTTAGAACAGTCCTTGATCCCGGAGGTCAGGGACTGGAACTGTTGGAGGGATTCTCCAATAAGCCTCACTGAAAACCTGTACAGCTCCTGGGTTAAGGCCTTTAGGCACATACCTATGTACAGTTCATAGGCTTGGATCCTGCAACCCAGCATGGAGCCCTGGTAACACTTGCACCCGAGGGAATCGAGGGCTCTAGTGTCCCTTACAGGAGGGACCGAAGAGTGGGGCTTCTGGCTCTTAAGTTTCTGCACGGTCAACTCGACGACCATGGAGTTATGTAGGAGTTGGGGCTTGTTGAACCTGAAGCCCTTCCAGACACGGTAAATAGTGTTGAGGCACCGGCTCACCACTGGCACAGAGGCAGGCATCTCCCACATTCTGAGTAACTGCCACTTGAGGATCAGCTGCACGGGCACCATGAGTGTCTCCTTGGGTGGAGACTCATACTGGAGAATCTCCAGTTCTTCGGTGCACAGATCTTTCTCCATCTCGGTTTGCATCAAGAAGGCTCTGGCCAGATCCTTGACAAAGTCGTGGAAGGCCACAGCTTCCAGAGGAGAATGGTGCGGGGGCGACTGGTCCAAGAGAATGTCAGTACTGATTGCTTGTCATCAGTCTCCAGCTCTGAGTTGAACGGTGATGAGTTTGAGGCCTTGCAAACTGATAATGTCGAGGCTGGGGCCAAGTGGCTGGCAGCCTCCAGAGGACATGGGGTCCGAGTCGCAGAAACTTGCCAGGGAGGTTCGGATGCCTGAGGATTGGGACCAAGACCCTCGACTGGCGCCGAGGGCTTACCTGAAGCTGATAGAACTCTGAGCTCAGCTTGATGATCGGGGACTCCCCTGCAGTAGGGGGCCCGGTTGTCAGGGCAGATGATGCAGATGAACCAGACATCATTGCCTGCTGCAGGGCCAGGATAGCAGTGATGTTATGCTCCAAGGTCCCCATTTTGGCTTCCAAGCCAGAAGGCTCCGCAGCTTTTGGCTCAAGCACAGAGGACCCTGGGCCCAGTGCAGGCACTCAAGAGTGTGTCCTCGACTAGGACTATGGTCTCGAGGAACCTCGCATGGTCTCCGCCGGCAGAGGAATTGTTCTTGAGGACCTTGGTAAGGCACTTCTCAGAGTCGCCAGAGTCCCTCCGGGCGTTTTACCAAGTTTCTCCGGTGCAACCTCGGTGGACTTAGAGGATTTTTTCTTCTCTCTCTCAGGTTCAGAGATCTTCTCGGAGGAGCTACCACTGCAAGACTCAGAGGACGATCAGGCCTCATGGGAAGTGCTGGCTTGGAGCTCGGTGTCGGGAGGCCGGTGCAGAGTCAGACCTGGGGAAAAGTTTTTCTTGCAACTCAGACCTCTTTT
This sequence comes from Ichthyophis bannanicus, assembly GCA_033557465.1. Taxonomy (NCBI): domain Eukaryota; kingdom Metazoa; phylum Chordata; class Amphibia; order Gymnophiona; family Ichthyophiidae; genus Ichthyophis; species Ichthyophis bannanicus. The sequence continues at coordinate 8,555,782 of CM066032.1, forward strand.
TATTGGCACAGGTCGCAGGAGGTGCTGTCATGGACCGGGTCCAGGCAGCGTAGGCAGCAGTCATGGGTGTCTGTCACTGACATCGCTTGACTGCAGCAGTCACATTTTTTTGAACCCTCCAGGGGACATGGTGGGGAACAACTGGACGGGGTCGACAACTCCCAGGCGAAAAAGGGTGCGAACGCAGGTCAGGGCGAGCCTAGATCAAAAAAGACAAACGCCAAGAAGAGTGCTGGTGACAGTACCAGCTCAAGGCAGGAAGAGGAACTGGTATGCAAACTGAGAAACTATTTTAAGGATAATTAGCTAGGATTATTCCAGGGAAACAGGACAGATATCCCTTGGGCTCTGCAGAAAAAAGTCACCAGAATAGCACAGAGAGGACACGGCCACACCTCTTAAAAACAAAGAAACCTTTTATTTCGTATAACCTTCAAAAGGTACAGACCCGACTTGGCCAAGTTTCGGTTGTCAGCCAATTAAGATTCAATTGCATATATATTCCAATGGCAGTCAGGACATTGTAACAAGAGCCAGTAGCTGAAAGCTTAATAAGCACTTCTCAGGAGACTGAGCAAGATTGCACCTTTGGGTAGAAGGGGACCATGCATGCATGTTAGCATGTCCCAAAGGCTTTCTTTGAAAGCTGAGGAAATGCTCCACTTGGGCTCCGTCGGCGCCAACGTCACCCATATGTGAGGACTACTTCCTGCTTGTTTCTGGAGAACAGCTATTTATATATGGAGAACTGTGCCATGTCTAGATTGCAAGGAGATGTGGTTAAGAGCATGGAGAAAGAATGGTTTGGATAGGCCTACAATACTGATGTGCATTTCCTATTTTATAAGGGGAATCTACTTTTTTTTTAAATTCAATGCCTTATTTACAGCAGAAGTGCCTGCTAGAAGCAGCAGGTATAAATATTGAGGTCAGCATACTCCCTGATGCCTCCCTGATGTCAGCACTTCTCATTTATTTCTCCTTCCCCCCCCCCCCCAGACAAAATGTCCTTATTTGGCTGCTTGATTCCTAGCAATATTACTACAAGGCTATCAATAAGGGTCACGAGTGCCATTTAGAATCAGACACTGACAGAGCAAGAGCAACTAGGGAATGTTCCTGCTCCCCTCTAGGCACCAGGGACCCATGTTACAGCTGGGGATGGGAAATAAGGGAGGTGCTAATGTTAGAGAGGGACAGGGGGTGTGCTCATTTCTCGAGTTTGGAGGGCTCCGCCCAAGATGTCGGGGCCTCAGACGAGGCCCTGGCCTTTGGAGGCACAGGGGACTCGGAGGGGGGGGGGGGGAACTTATCGTGCTGCCACTGGCAGCTCTTAAGGGCCTTAACTGGACATCCTCTTGCAGAGACTGCAGGCTGCTGGGTCATGTTTCAGCCCAAGGCAGTGGAGACAGCAGTCATGAGTGTCAGTCAAACACATAATTTTAGAGCACCGATCACACTTCTTAAAGCCACTGGTAGCTATGAGGGAAAAAAGCACCCCTGCGAGGTCGAAGACTCTCCGAGCTGCCAGTGGGGGGAAAAAAGGCATGAAGATACCAGGAAAAAAAAAAAACTAACAAAAAATTTGAAAAATAGACTGAACTCGACGCCGAGGCAATGAGGTCAGTAGGCGGTTAGAATACCGGTACAAAACAGGAGTTGAGTATGAAACTGAGAGAAAAATCAACTTTTGCTGGGGACAAGCCAGACAAACATTTGAAGGGCTGCGTGGAAAAAGGAGACTGAGCAAAATGGCACCATTGGGCAGGAAGGGGACCACGCATGCATGGCGGCATCTCCCAAAGGCTTTCTTTAAAAGCTGGGGGGATGCTTCTGTGAGGGCTCCATCGGTGCCAATGTCACCCATATGTGAGGACTGACTTCCTGCTTGCTCCCGAAGAAATACCTCTATTGTAAGGAAAGCAAATTAAAACAAGAGAAAAAGGCAACCAATGTGATTTTCCAAAAAGTAGTGAATACAAAAATAAAGGCAAAAAAGGTGGTATTCACAAAAAGCAGTTATTCACCTGTAGCTGGTGTTCTCTGGGGACAGCAGGAATCAGTCCTTACATATGGGTGACGTCAGCACCGACAAAGCCCTCGCAAAAGCCTCTCCCCAACTTTCAAAGAAAGCCTTTGTGAGATGCCACCACACATGCATTGTCCCTTTCTGTCCAAGGGTGCCATCTTACTCAGTCAGTCTAATGACATAGCTAGACAAAAGAAAATGGCAAAAAATGGAAAATGGAGTGGAGGAGTGGCCTAGTGGTTGGGGCAAGGTACTTCGGGCCGGAAGGTCGGGGGTTCAAATCCCACTGGAGGACAGCAACCTTGGGCCGGAAGGACTGGGGTTTCTAGTCCCACAGGTGCTCCTTGTGGTCTTGGGCAAGCCACTTAACCCTCCATAGCCCATGTTCCCTGTAAAATAGTTCTCTGTGTGCTGTGCTTTCCTGTCTAATCAATGTGTTTATACCTCAAAAAAAAAATTTCCTGTCATGATTTGACAATTTCCAATCTGTAATCAAACCGCTGCTGATCGCTGGAAGTAGCGGTATACAAATGTATACTAAATAAAATAAATAAATAAATAAAAAATAGATATACAGCAACTTCAAGGGGAGGAGAGAGGGTTGTGATTCCTGCTGTCCCTGGAGAACACCTGCTACAGGTGAATACTATGCTTTCTCCGGGAACAAGCAGGAAGTTAGTCCTCACATATGGGACTCCCTAGCTAGTCTACTGAAAGCCCATAGAGAAAAACACAGTCAATCTCAAGAGGAGATGTGAGCAGCAGCAATTGAATCCGTGGATACATACTGCAGAAGCACCCGTGTGTCCGATGTGAACCAACGCTCCGGTGGCCTGAACACAAAAGGGTTGGAGGGTAGGAGTTGCCTAGACCCCAAAAAGATTACAAAGCATGGTCTGGCCGAAGGCACTGTCCCATTGGGACTCCCTCTCCAAGCAGTAATGAGCTGCGAAGGTATGGACTAAAGACCAGGTGGCGGCCTGGAAGATGTCCAACATCGGAACAGAGTGCAGGTTTGCCAAAGAGGCCTTCATGGTCCTGAACTATATGCCATGACCTGACCATGCAGCATGCCTCCAGCCTGCTCATAGGTGAGGGTGATACAGTCTGCCACCCGGATGGACAGGGTTCGCTTGGTCACTGCCTGTCTCAGACAACTGGGGTCATAGGAAATGAAGAGCCGAAAAGCTTTTCGGTGGCCCTGGGTACTTTGAATGTAGAAGGACAGGACCCTCTTACAGTCCAAGGTTTGAAGGATGGTCTCTGCTCTGATGGAGTGAGGCCTCGTTAAGGTGGGTAGCACCACCTCTTGGCTGAGGTGGAAGAAAGACACCACCTTCAACAGGAATTTGGGATGCATGCATAGCACGACCCTTTTTTTGGAGAACCTGGTGTATGGTGCCTCTGCCACCAGGGCTTGGAGCTCGCTGACCCTGTGAGCGGAGGTAAGCAGCACCAGGAACATGACTTTCCATGAGAGATACCCGAGATGGCAGGTAGCCAGGGGCTCGAAAGGCAGACAGGTGAGCTGTGACAGCACCACTGAAGGGCGGATGGGGGGTTTTGACAGCAGGAGCTCCCTCAGAAATTGGGTAACCAGAGGCTGAGCTGAGAGGGGCTTGCCTTCAACAGGGTGGTGGTGTGCTGCCAGGGCACCGAGGTGCACTCACAGAATTTGATTTGAGCCCAGATTGCGAGATGCAGAAGGTATTGCAGCATCAGCTGCAACAAGCAGGAGAACGGGTTCACCCCTTGCTCCGCACACCACACCGAGAACATGCGCCATTTGAAGGCATAAACTCTCCTGGTGGAAGCTTTACGGGAGGCTGGTAGGATGTCCTCCACCTCCCCTGAGATGTGGATCCCAAATTGGGGTGCAGGGGAGAGCCCTCTTCCTGAGACAAAAGCCCTGAATCGCATCCACCAAAGACAACCGAGGTGCAACGGGAACCACAGCTACCTGGGCCATCGGGGAGCCACCAGGATCAGTGACACTCTGTCGCGAAGAACTTGAAGAGGGTCTTGGCAAACAACAGTGTGGGTGGGAAGGCATACAAGAGGCCTTCCAACCACGAGATGAATGACGCATCTGCTGCTACCCGGACCGGGTGGTGCTGACGGGAGCAGAAATGGGGTAACTGGTAGTTGTCCGGGCTGGCAAAAAAGGTCCACCTGTGGGATCCGATCCCCCAGAGTCAGAAGAGCTGGGTGGCCACTCTGGGGTCCAGCTATCACTCGTGCGGTTGGAGGACCCTTCTCAGTTTGTCTGCCAAGATATTGTTCTGGTCTAGAAGATACACCACCCATAGGAGCATTCCTTGACAAACTGCGTATGAGCAGAGTGTCATCATCTCATGGCAAAGGGTGTGAGAACCCATGCCCTCTTGCTTGATCACGTAGAACATCACCACTTGGTTGTCTGTTTGGATCAGCACAGGCTAGGTATCTCAGACAGTGGCGAAAAACTCATAGGGCTAGATATATTGCCCGGAGCTCCAGGAGGTAGATCGGCTGGTTGCCCTCAGCCTGTGACCAGCTGCCCTGGGTGAGAAGTTCCTCGTAGTGGGCTTCCCCATCCCAGCAGGGAAGCATCCATCTTGAGGACCCTTAAAGGGCTCAGAGCTTGGAAGGGCATTCCTGCCAGGAGGTGTGGATCTTGCCATCACATCTGGGAGTCTGCTAGCTGGTGGGTCACTAAGACTCTGTCTTGCATTAGGCCCATAGACTGTGTTCACTGGTCTCTTAAGGCACCAGTAGGCAACCCTCATGTGCAAACGGGCGTCCAGGGTGACACGGAGCGAGGCGGCCATGTGGCAGAGTAGGCGCAGCAGAAGCTGGGCCAACACCGAGGGACGGTGTTGCACATCGGCCTGCCTTGGCCTGGACTATGTCCAGCTTTGCCCCATGAACTCCAAACCTTGTGTCGGGAGAAGATGGGACTTGGGGTGGTTTATCACAAATCCCAGGTGTTGTAGGATGTAGTTGTTGCGAGCCATAGCTTGCAGCACCTCGGCGGCTGTGCCTCCTTTTATAAGCCAGTCGTCCAGTTAGGGGACGACAAATACTCCCTGGAGACAAATATAGGCAGCCACTACTGCCAGGCATTTGGTGAAGACCCTTGGGGCAGATGCCAGACCGAAGGATAGTACCCTGTACTGGTAGCTGCCTCCCCCCACAATGAAGTGGAGATACTGCCTGTGGCTGGGTTGAATGAGGATGTGGGTATATAAGCATCCTTCAGATACAAGGAACATAGCCAATCTCCCTGCTGGAAGTAGGGCAGCAGTATTCCAAAGGAGAGCATTTTGAACTTTTCCGTCAACAAGAATTTGTTCAGGGTCCGCAGGTCTAGGATGGGCCGTAGGCCCCCCGCTCCTTTTTTTGGCACAAGGAAATACCTGGAGTAGAACCCTTTGCCCCTGAGATGTTGGGGTACTGGTTCCACCGCCTTGTCCTCAAGAAGGCCTGCAAGCTCCTGCAGTAGAAGATCCTGGTGAAGGGGAGATCTGGGGGGGCTCTCCTGGGAAGAAGAGAGGAGGTGTCTTTGTCAGGTGGGGAAGGTAGCCTTCCCTGACCACCTGGAGTGCCCTGGAATCAGTGGTGATGATTGGCCCCCTATGGGCATAGCAAACCAGACGTCCCTCTGTGGGCTGCTGTCCTTCTTGGGATAGAGAGGCTATGCCCAAGGAGTCAAAAGCATCCCTCAGGCTGGGCTGGAGCAGACGCCTGGAGCTTGGGAGCCTTCTGCTTACAAGGGCCATGGCCCCTGTCCCTTAGCCTGCTGGGGAGGCTTGGAAGTTTGAGTAGTTTTTGTAAGCAGCTCCTTTCCTTAGATAGAAGGGTTTTATACCCGAACCCTTCCTTCGAGGAAGGGTAGTGGTCTTTTTGGACAGCCTGGTCCTCAACATGAGTTCAGTCTCCAACTCAGCAGCAAAAGAGGTTCTCCCCTTGGCATGGGACATCAACTTATTTGTCCTGAATCCATTGCTTGAGGTTGGAAGACTGAGGCCAAGCTTGGTGTCTGGCACAGATGACCGCCATCGCTACTCTAGTTGCCGACTCAAAGCCGTCATAGACTGTCCAAGTCACGGAGCACTCATGGACAGCTTTGGACAGATTCCTAAACTGCTGTAGGGGTTCCTCGGAGAGACCAGCCAAGAACCCGGCAAGCTCCTTCACCAGGTCTCTCAGGTACATGCCCATGTACAGTTGGTAGGTCTGGATCTGGCCGGTGAGCACTTTCTGCCAAGGGAATCCAAGGTGCGGGGGCCTCCCTACCCGAGAAACCTAGGAGTGCATCTTCTGGCTCTTCAGCTGATGCATGGCCAATTCCACCTCCATGGAGTTATGCAGCAGCTGTGCCTTTTGGAAGCCAGAACTCCAGCGGACCCGATACATCGAGTGCAGCCACTTGCTCATGATGGGCACTGACACCATTCCAGGATAGGTGGGCTGGGCAACATCAGTGAATCCCTCGGTGGGGTCACGTATCAGAGGATTTCTAGCTCCTCCATCCAAGGGTCCCCTCCGATTCAGTTGGGAATTCTAGAGCCTTTGACATGCCCCATATGAACTCGAGGAACACCATGTCCTCGGGCAGGGACAGACATCGAGACTTGGAAGGGGACAGGTCTGAGGGGACCGCCATGATGGAGATGGATGTCGAGGGACTCCTTGTCCTCTGTCTCCCATTCCGAGTAATTGGTGGAAAGCTCGAGGTGAGGGCAACCCAGTGGTTCCAGGTCTGAGCCCAGTCCGAACCCCACGGAGGTCCCTTGACTGGTGTCATGCATGCTAGCCAGGGAAGACCTCTATCCCATCGAATGGGACCCGGATCGAGACCTCGGCTGAGGAACGACTCGGGACCGTGTGGCTTCGAGGATTGGATTGGCCTCTAGGGACATCCTCGACATCAAGGGCCCGTGGTCTGGGTGGATAAACCAACTGAGCTGGTCCATGAAGGCAGACAGGCTGAGATCCAGGGCTGCCATTCTGGACTCCAGTCCAAATGGCTTTGCGACTCTCAGCGCAGGCACCGAAGAACTCGGGCCCAAAGCAGGTTCCCCCAAAGGAGAGTCTTCAATGAGGATGTCCTTGGGTGTCCGTGGCCGATCACACAGGCTCCACAATGCTTGTACTGGGTCAAACATTGATATCCTGGGTCCCTTCTTAATAATGGTTTATGGACCTTTCCTCCAGGAACTTGTCCAAACCTTTTTTAAACCCAGCCTTTACTAACAGCCTTTATTAAATCCTCCGGTAACAAATTCCAGAGTTTGATTACACGTTGAGTGAAAAAATATTTTCTTTTATTAGTCTTAAATAGTTTACCCTGTAGCTTCATTGCATGTCCCCTAGTCTTTCTATATTCTGATAACGTAAACAATCGATCTGCGTTTACCCGTTCCACTCCATTCATTAATTTATAGACTTCTATCATATCTCTCCTCAGCTGTCTCTTTTCCAGGTTAAAGAGCCCTAACCTTTTTAGCCTCTCTTCATAGGAGTATCCTTCCATCCCCTTTACCATTTTGGTGGCTCTTCTATGAACCTTTTCTAATAGCGCTATATCCTTTTTAAGATACGACGACCAGAATTGCACACAATATTCAAGGTGCGGTCTCACCATGGAACGATATAGAGGCATTATAATATCTTTTGTTTTATCTTCCATTCCTTTCCTTATGATACCTAGCATTCTATTTGATCTCTTGGCCGCCGCTGCACACTGGGCCGAGGGTTTTAACATGTTTTCCACAATGACGCCTAAATCTTTTTCCTGGGTGGTGGTTCCTAATGTGGAACCTTGCATCGTGTAACCATAGTTTAGGTTGTTCTTCCCTAGATGCATAACTTTGTACTTGTCCACATTAAATTTCATCTGCCATTTTGATGCCCAGTCTTCCAATTTATCAAGATCCTCTTGCAATTTTCCACAATCCTCATGGGTTTTAACAACTTTAAATAGTTTTGTGTCATCTGCAAATTTGATCACCTCACTCGTTATTCTCTTTTCCAAGTCATTTATGAATATGTCAAAAATCAGCAGACCCAGTACAGATCCCTGGAGTACACCACTATTCACCTTTCTCCATTTAGCCCTACCCTCTGCTTTCTATCTTTTAACCAGTTTCTGATCCACAATAGTATACTGCCTCCTATCCCATGACTCTTTAGTTTTGCCAAAAGTCTCCGATGAGGGACTTTGTCAAAGGCTTTCTGAAAGTCCAGACACACTATATCAACCGACTCACCTTTGTCCACCTGTTTATTCACACCTTCAAAAAAACATAAGATTAGTAATACAAGATCTTCCTTGTCTAAAGCAGTGTTGGCTGTCTCCCATTAGGCCATGACTATCTAAATGCTGAGTAATTTTGTTCTTTATGATGGTTTCTACCATTTTTCGTGGTACTAACGTCAGGCTCACCGGTCTGTAGTTTCCCAGATCACCCCGGAACCCTTTTTAAAAATTGGCATTACATTGGCAATCATCCAATCTTCAGGTTTACAGAAGATTTTAATGATAGTTCACAGATTACTAATAGCAGGTCTGCAATCTCATATTTCAGTTTTTTCAACACCCATGGATGTACACCATCCGGCCCAGGTGATTTGCTACTCTTCAGTTTATCTAATAGTTGTAAGACATCTTTCCGATGTATCGATATTTCCTTCAATTCTTCCGCACCTTTAAATACCACTTCAGTCATGGGTAACATCCCTACATCTTCCTCAGTAAAGACCGAAGCAAAGAATTCATTCAGTCTCTCTGCTATCTCCTTGTCGTCTCTTAGTGCCCCTTTGACCCCTCTATCATCTAATGGACCAACTGACTCACAGGTTCTTTGCTAAGAATGTACTTGAAAAAGTCTTTATTTCGCGCTTTTGCTTCCGCAGCAAGCTTCTTCTCAAATTCTCCCTTTGCCTGCCTTATCAATGCCTTGCATTTGACCTGCCAGTGCTTGTGCTGTTTCCAGGTTTCATCGTTTGGCTCTTTTTTCCATTTCCTGAAAGATGCTTTTCAGGAGGTATTAATGCCCCTATACAAGCCACTGCTAAGGCCTCACTTGGAATATTGCATTCAATTTTGGAGACAGCACCTCACAAAGGCTATAAAAAGACTTGAAACAGTTCAAAGGAAGTGACAAATAATATGAGGCCTGCATCAGAAGATGTATGAGGAGAGACCTGAAGACCTAAATATGTATACCCTAGAGGAGAGGAGGGACAGAGAAGATATGATACAGATATCTAAATATTTAAAGGGTTTTAATGAACAAACTATAGTAACTTTCTTCCAAGATGGAGAAGCTATAGAACTTGATAACATGAAATAAAGCTGCAGGAGATAAACTCAAAAGTAACGTCAGGAAAAATGTTTTTATGAAAAGTGTGGTGGATGTCTTCAATGTCCTCTTCGAAGAGGTGGTGGTGTAAAAACAGTGACAGAATTTTAAAAAAGGTGTGGAAAAGGCACAGAGGACCCCCTTTATAGCAAGAAGGATCAAAGCTAACTTAAGTAACTTTTAAGGTTGAAAAAAAAAAAAAAAAAAAAAAAAGAGGGGTAACCTAAAAATGCTAAAACAAAAGGCATGGGGGGAGGTAATTTGCACAGAGCAGCAGGTACAAAATTGAACAAACGCAAAGAGGGGAGTAACCTGGATCAAGTGGTGGGTACAACCCTCACTACTTCAGTGGGCAGACTAGATGGACCATGTAGATCTTTATCTGCCATCATTTACTAATTTTCCATGTCCTAACCTGGCCGCCTCCATTCCCCTCTTCACATCCTATCTAAAATTTTCCTTAGTGCGATATAAAATAAAACAAACAAGTAATACTTCCTTTCTTTCTTTGGACACCTAATAGCCACCCTCTAGCATTCATGTCACAGAAATTCATGTTTGAGGAAAACCGCCACCCACCATCCACTGACTAGATTTATAATAGAAGATTATAAACGATTCAGGAGACCAAGAAATGACCTTACTTGCCACTTATTTTATGATGAAACAAACAAGAATATTTAATTGTTTTCCATCAATATTGCTTTAGTTGCAATTTATGCACAAGTTCTGTACACAGAGCAATATTTTAAAAACAGAAAAACAAAGCTTTGATCTGTAACACAGAAGAGCTGCCACATGTCTTAGCTTGTACATTTATGCTTGTTCAGGACTGCTGAGTAAAAACCGAACCAACAGTTTAAGTACTTCATCATTAAATCCTTTGACATCACCGTCTTCTATGGTCTCATACAAGGGCATGCTGTCCACCCCCCAACATATATTCTTGCGAGAGTTATTCATATCAGTCTCAACAGAGAGTGCCAACGTGTTCAGCTGATAACAAAAGAAGGCAAAATATTTTCCATCATGGATCACGCCCTGGGAGACAAATGGACGAGTCACATCTGCATGGCTCCAAAAACCTGTAAGATTAAAATTATAATTAGGCTATTATTATTCCAGTAGGCAAAACAAAAAACAAAGAGACCCTTTTACTAAATGCCACTAAAAGATCTGCATGCGGCAAATGGCTGCGGTGAATGCTAACGTACGGGCAGGCCAGCGATCGGTCACCAGAATGCATGTTAACTGGCAATCATGTGCTAATGTGAAGAGTGGGTGGGTGGGTTCGAGGCAGAGTGTGGGCTCAGAGAGCACGTTAGCACTTGATCACTGTCAATGTGGCAATTAGATGGGTGTACCTAATGGTACCTCTATGGGTTTCATTAGATGTAACCGCATTAAGTGTGTCATATGTTAACATTCAAATTTGCGAGTTAAAGGCTGAAAACATGCTAGTCACACCCTGAAGGTTAATACAGAAGCTCTGCATTTACCATGTGTTAAAAAATGCACATTAAGGGCAAAACATTACACAGGATTTAATAAAAGGGTCCCAACACTTTTGTCAACATCTACTACAAATCATGTATTGGCTTGACATGCCCACATGTTTAGCTAATCCCGCAAATGGAGGAGTAGCCTAATGGTTAAGCACTGGCTTGGGAACCAAGAGACCAGGGTTCAATTTCCACCAGCATTCCTTGTGGCCTTGTGCAAGTCACTTAATCTTCCATTGCCTCAGAAAAATAACAAGAACATAAGATATGCCATACTGGGTCAGACTAAGGTCCATCAAACCCAGTATCCTGTTTCCAACAGTGGCCAATCTAGGTCATAAGTACCTAGCAGTTTCCCCAAAAAACACAGGTTCCATAATGCTTGTATTGTGTCAAGCAGTGATATCCCGGGTCCCTTTTAATAATGGTTTATGTCCATATTTAATGTACATTACCAAGTTTAAGTTATAATGTAAACCGCTTTGACTGAAATGATAAAGCAGTATAAAAAACGTGTTAAATTATCCATACATGAAATGGTATATAAAGGTGATGTAACAGAAGATTTGAAAGAAACATTGATAAACTGGGAAGATATATTATAACTATTTGATAAACTGAAGAGTAGCAAATCACATGGACTGGATGGTATACATTCAAGGATGTTATTTATTTATTTGCATTCTCATATACCGCGCTATTATGCATCAGTGCGGTTTACATTGAAATGAAATTACATTGAACAGGGCATTATAACTTGGATAATGTTGAAAAAGCTGAAATATGAAACTGCAGACCTACTAGTAGTAATCTGTGAACTATCATTAAAATCATCTGTAGTACCTGAAAACTAGAGAATGGACAATGTAATCTCAATTTTTAAAAAGGGTTCCAGGAGTGATCCAGAAAACTACAGACCGGTAAGTCCGACATCAGTACTGGGAAAAACAGTAGAAACCAATATAAAGAACAAAATTACTGAACATGTAGATAGTCATGGTTTAATGGGAGAACGTCAAAATGGATTTAGCCAAGGGAAGTCTTGTCTTACTAATCTGTTATATATTTTTTTTAAGGTATGACTAAAACAGGTAGACAAAGGTGAGCTGCTTGAAATAGTGTATCTGGATTTTCAGAAAACCTTTGACAAGGTCCCTCATGAGAGACTCTTGACTAAATTAAAAAGTCATGTGATAGGGGGCAGTGTACTATTATGGATCAGGAACGGGTTAAAAGGCAGAAAGCAGAGGGTAGGGCTAAATGGCCAATTTTCTAATTGGAAAAAGGTGAATAATGGAGTACCTCAGGGATCTGTGCTGGGCCCACTGCTTTTAACATTCATAAAGACCTGGAAATAGGAATAACGAGTGAGGTGATCAAATCTGCAGATGACACAAAATTATTTAAAGTTATTAAAACGCAAGAGGATTGATAAATTGAAAGACCAGACATCCAAATGGCAGATAAAATTTAATGTGGACAAGTGGAAAGTTATGCACCTAGGAGAGAACAGCCTAAACTTTGATTACACGATGCAAGGTAACACCTTAGAAACCACCATCCAGGAAAAAAAATGTAGGCGTCATCACGGATAAAACCCTCTGCCCAGTGTGGAGTGATGGCCAAGAAAGCAAATGGGGAAATTAGTCCATACCTGTTAATTTGCTTTCCTTCAGTCCCTCCATTCCATACTAAGTCCTGACTCTTGGGTTTTGTCCTTATTCCAGCAGATGGAGAATGAGCATACTTTTGGTGATGTCACCCTATAAGGAGCTAATGCTCCTCCCACCAAGTCAGTATCCCTTTGTTCAAGCAGCTAAACCAAAAATACTATGAACTATGTACAGAATTACAATGTGATGAGAAAGCACAGTCCACAAGACTCAAAGCTGCAGCCAACTGAATGACACTGCAAAACTTAATCCTTAGGTTCCAGCTGTGCCTCCCCGCACCCTGTAGAGGTAAGGCAAATCCTTAGAAAGAAAACAAAACTGTGGCCTTCTGAAACTGGGCTTGCCACAAAACAAAGATCAGGTGGGTTCTGGACTGGACTGGACAGACTAAAGGAAAGTAAATTAGCAAGTAAGGACTAATTTCCCCTTCCATAGCATCCCTCCAGTCCAGTCTGGACTAATTCCTAATTCTTGGGATGTAACAGAGCAGTATGCAAATGTGGGTGGGACTCGCAAGCCCAGTCATTAACACTTGAGCACCAAATTGGCCACCCGCCTGATCCTGTAGATCAAGTTGATAATGACGAGCGAACAGGTTGCCCAAGTTGCTGCTTTACAAATGTCACTCAGTGGAACAGATCTGCACTCGGCCCAAGAGGCCGCTTGCGCTCTGGTGGAATGGGCCCAGAACCCCATCAAAACCACCTGACCGTTCAGGATGTACGATCGATGCTTTCAATCAGGGTGCAATGGACATTTTGGATTCTGCCTCACCCTTGCAAGGACCCGCAAAGAACACGAATAAAACGGTCTGTGGTCTGAAAGGAGGCAGTCTGCTTGAGATAACACCACAAGATCCTGCGGACATCCAGATAATGAAGCTGGCCCGTGACTTCTCCAGGAAAGGCAGGCAACATCACATCTTGTTGAGATTAAATTCCGAAATCACCTTGGGCAAAAATGCCAGAATGGTATGCAGTGTAATCTTATCCTTGGAGAGAATTAAATAGGCTTCCTGGCACGAGAGCACCTGCAACTCTGATATGAGGCGAGCTGAGCAAATGGTCACCAGAAAGACTGTCTTTAAAGTGAAATCTTTCAAGATGGTTAAGACCATTGGCTCAAAGGGGGCCTGCGCTAGCGCTGACAAGACTAGATTCAAGTGTCATGGCGGAATAGTCTGTCTTTGAGGAGGCCACATCTGCTTCACTGCTCTGAAGAAAACAGACTACATCAGGGTGAGTGGCCAGTAATACTCCTTGCACACGGCCCCTGTAACATGCCAAGGCAGCAATCTGCACCTTTAGCGAGTTGAGAACCAAGTCCTTCTCCAGTCCCGCTTGTAAGAAGGCCAGGATCTCCGGCAGAGAAGCTTCCAAAGGGCATAAGCTTCTTTCCTTACACCAGTGTACGAAAATGTGCCACATCTGTACATAAGCCAACGAGAGACTGCCGCCTCGACTTGATCAATGTGGCGATAACTGGCACAGAATAACCCGCTTAATCAAAAGCGCCCTTTTAAGAGCCAAGCCGTAAGCAAGAATCGATCCACTCAAGGCATGTGAATCAGACCCTGTGCCAGTATGGTCGGGTCTGTTTGGCAGCCACCATGGTCTGTCCGCCATTAATCGAACCAAATTCACATACCATGGCCACCAAGGTCAGTCTGAAACGATGAGCGCCACCCACCCCATGATGCACCTCTATGCGCTACATTCCTCGCCCTATCAGAGACCATGGTGGGAAGACATACAGGCGGCCTGCAGTGGGCCATGCCTGAGCCAACACATCGAGCCCCTCTGACATGCGTTGTCTGCTATGACTGAAGAAACACTTCACCTGAGTGTTTCCCGTTGTCGCTATCAGATCTATTACTGGCTGACCCCACCTCCGGACCAGCGCCTGGAAAATCATCTGTTGAAGTGACCATTCTCTGGGATCCAAACGGCACCAACTGAGGAATCGGCCTGTATGTTCTCTTTCCTTGCCATGTGCGCTGCCGACAACTGCAGCAGGTTGGTCTCTGTCACTTAAGAAGTGGAGCCACCTTCTCCACCATGAGTGGGCTGCCTGTGCCTCCTTGGCGACTGATATAAGCCACTATCGTAGCGTTGCTGGAGAGGACTCGCACTGCCCGACTCTGTATCATAGGCAAAAACTGATGAACAGCCAACTCCACAGCTCTCAGCTCTAGGCGACTGATGCACCACTGTATCTGTTCAGGCGACCAAGTCCTCTGCGCCACCTGCCCTAGACAATGTGCTCCCCAACTAGTGTCCAGCTTGGTTGTGCCAAAGGCATTCCCTTTAACAGACTGGCGTCCCCTAACCACCAGTCCAAACTGCTGCGGACCTCTATGGGACAAAGGAGCCAGTGTTGGAGTGGATGACATTGTGGAGACCAGCAGGTCAACAATGCTCTCTGCAGGGGCCACATGTGAGTTCTCACCCAGGGCACCAGGTCCAAGGTCGCTGCCATCGACTCCAATGTCTGGAGGTAATTCCAAGCTGACAGATTGTGTTGAGAGAGAGAGAGAGAAAAACGGTTGTATTTGCCCCAGAAGCTTCGCTTTGTGCTCCACAGGTAGAAACACTAATCTGCTGACCATATTGTACCAAGCTCATAAATAAACAAGGTTCTGCGATGGAGTAGGATGACTCTTGGCCACATTCACCACCCATCCGAGACTCGGAAGCTGTCTGAGGACCAAACTGTGTTGCCTGTTCGCTCTCCACTTGCAATTTCACCCATATCAGTCAATCACCCAAGTAGAGCTGAACCGAGATTCCCTGACTGTGGAGCGAAGCTGCCACTACCACTACCACCATGATCTTGATGAATGTGCACAGAGCAGTCGTCAGTCCAATCGGAAAGGCTTGGAACTGGAAGTGGTCCAAGGGCACAGCGAACATGAGGAATTTCCAGTGGTCTGGCCGAATGGGAACATGCAAATACACTTCTGTTAGATCTAATGCAGTCAAATATTCCCCACAATGAACCACCATGATCACCGAATGCAGTGTTTCCATCCGAAAGTGAGGAACTCACAAGGTGCAATTGACATACTTTGAGATCAAGAATGGGTCGGACAGATCTCTCTTTCTTGGAGACTGCAGAATAAATTAAGTATAGACCTTGACCTAACTGGCCGCACGGAACCAGTACCAACAACCCGCAATTTCAGCAACAGGTGCCTTGCACTGTGAAAAAAGAAACATATCTGAGAGAGGGCAAGCAAACTCTAGTGCATACCCCTCCCGAATAACCCACTGGTCGGTGGTAATTCGGACACAGATGGAGTAGAACTGCTGGAGCCGACCCCCTACCAGCACTACCATACCCTCCAACTAGGTCCACCATGCTTCATTGTGACTTCTTGGGGTTTGGACTGGAATTGGAGAAGAAAGCTCTCCTGGTCCCCTGCAAGGGCTGACCCCTTGACGGATTGCTTGGCTTATTGTAAGGAGCAAAGCATGTCACTCGAAAGTGCCTGAACTCACAATTCGAGCCCAGGCTGGTCAGAGATGCCTTCACAGTTCTGGGCTTATCCTCCGACAACTTAACTGGTTTTGCATCACCGTGTTCCTTTACCAGAATTTCCAGATCAGTTCCAAATAAAAGTCTACACCTAAAAGGAAGCTTTGTGAGTCTCTGCTTTGAAGACACATCCGCAGCCCAGTTGAGGGGCCATAGCAGCCGATGAACCAATACTACTGGCGCCATGCCCTTGGCAGTAGCTCTCAGCAAATCATAAAAGGCATCCACTAGATATGCCACACCTGACTCCAGGCACACGGTGTCTGGCAGAGCAGATGCTGACTCAGCACCCCCCAAGGCCTGAGCCCGGCACATTAACCTCAAAGGTTTGCTTCAGCAAGGTTTCCAATTTCTTATCCTGCGGATCCTTTAGCATCGCCCTTCCCTCTACAGGTGTGGTGTGTCTTCTTGGTCACCACTGTGCAAGCGCAGGATCTCTTACTCCTTGGCCACAACCGAATACAGCCACTGCATTGCTCTGCTACCTCAGATCTGTCTCTGGAACTTCCCATTCAACGTCAATCATCTGCTGTAGAGCTCTGTGTAATGGAAAGCCACCTCAGACAGTGCTATGCCCTACAAATGGGGGCCTTTCAAAGGCAGTTCCTCTAACAGAGGACGTATTGAGAGGTTCAGAGCTGTCAAAGGGTGAGTAATGAGTGCTGCGAGTTTCTCGCTGTGGAAGACTAACAATATTAGGGTCCTCTCCTGCTGGGGGTCTCTCTTCTTGCTCTAGAGTAACTGAGTCGTCTTCCCAGCCATGAGACAGACCCTCCAAAGGGTTCTCTGACCCAAAAGAACACTCTGAGCCCTATGCCTCCGTTCCGTCCAGCTCTAGGGTTGCTAGTCCCTTAGTGGTAGAAGACTTAAGAAGTATGTGTGCACCCATGCACTTTCCTGACAAGTCCTGCGTGCCTTCCCGACTCTGCAATAAGCCTGATGCATCATCAGGATGAATTCAGTGGAGAAAGGAGCATTGACAAACCCCCTCCTCCCACCCCGAGTTCCCCACCAATGGTCTAACCACA
Source organism: Ichthyophis bannanicus (assembly GCA_033557465.1). Lineage (NCBI taxonomy): Eukaryota > Metazoa > Chordata > Amphibia > Gymnophiona > Ichthyophiidae > Ichthyophis > Ichthyophis bannanicus. Next base: position 8,572,900 of record CM066032.1, read on the forward strand.
TAGCCCTCCATATCAGGAAGCTTCCCTGTATCGGATGACTTGCCCAGAGAAGCTTTCTAAATCTTGGGGAAAAAGGAATTCTTTACATTAAACCTGATTAATTTGTGAACCCAGTGTATTTGTTAAATCAGTCAGGACCTAGTAGCAGCAAAGAGTTTTCAGTTTAAATTGAAAATATAGAAGAGAGCTTTCTGGTTAGATTTAGAACGCAAGACTCCCTCTATCCAAGCAAGGGCTGTGGGACACCCCCTGGAGATTGGTCACAGATTACCTTAGAAACACAGGACAGGGTACTGTGTAGCAGACAGCTTTTAATAAGTCTTTTTTCCCTCCCTCCCTCCCCGTTGCCCGCCCACCCCTGGGATAATCGTAGCTTTATAGGTGCTTAAACCTCTTAAAGGAAAGGAGGTGCCATATTCACTCTCAGGTGCAGCTGTTTATTCTCATCAGCATACATTAATGACCCGAGATTAATTAAACTTCAGGTGAACAAAGTACATTAAACGTATTAGGTATAGTTTTATTAGTATAAGTATCCCCAGCAACCCATAGTAAGTAAAGAACTTAGATATCTAAACACAACCTTAAAACGAAGATGCAGACAGCAGTCTAGCAGAGAGATGGGAGCTTTCCAGTCTTTTGCACCGAGTGTCACATGTATGATTTTCTCCCAGTTGGAGAGGGGTCTTACGTGTGCACAAGGTGCAAGGAGCTCCTTGCTCTCAGGGAACGAGTCCTATCTCTGGAGGCAAGAGTAGCAGACTTGGAAGACATAAGGAAGATAGAGACATACACAGACGAGACCTACAGGGATATACTCCTGAAGTCCCACGTCCAGCATCCCTGTTGCCATGGAGCAGAGAGGTCACGTGACAAGAGAGCATCACCCTGGTGTGGCAGGAAGTGATCCTATAGCTAGGACCTGTCCTCCAGGTGATGTAAAACCCTCTCGCACCGAGGAAGTTTCTCCAGGGCCATGTGCCCATGAGGGAAGGGTTAGGACAGCAGTTATAGTTGGTGATTCGATCATTAGGCATGCAGATAGCTGTGTGGCTGGCGGACATGAGGATCGTTTGGTAACATGCCTGCCTGTTGCGAAGGTAGCAGACCTCATGCGCCACCTAGACAAGGTCTTAGATAGTGCTGGGGAGGAGTCTGCTGTCTTTGTACATGTCGGTACCAATGACATAAGAAAATGTGGTAGGGACGTTCTGGAGGCTAAATTTAGGCTTTTAGGTAGGAAGTTGAAATCCAGAATTTCCAAGGTAGAATTCTCTAAAATGCTTCCTATTCCACGTGCAGACCCAAAAGGCAAGCAGAGCTCCAGAGTCTCAATACGTGGATGAGACAATGGTGCAAGGATGAGGGTTTTGGATTTGTTAGGAACCGGGGAACATTCTGGGGAAAGGAGGGGCTCTTCCGAAGGGATGGGACCAGGCTGCTGGCATTAACCTTTAAAAAGAAGATAGAGCAGCTTTTAAATTAGATAAAAGGGGAGAGCCGACAGTCACCCAAGAGCGCATGGTTCAGAACAATGTATCCTTGAAGGATACTACCAAAAAAATGAAGTTAAGGCACATGAGCAGAGAGGTTCCAATAAAGACAAAGGTAGCCCAAATGCCTTTGAGTACAGAGCAGAGCTTAAAGATTCCATTGCACATTACACTGCACATAACACTGTATAAAAGCTCATGCTGTAATTAGCGCACCCCAATCAACCCACCACACTCACACACATTCACTGTACAGTATAAGAACACATGAGAACACAAATGCCAATTTAAATTGATTGTGTGTACACCGCCTTGAAGGATAAGGCGGGTTATAAATACCCTATAAATAAATAAACAAACAAACAAATTGCCCGACTACCGACAACCAGATTAATATGAAAAAAAAACAGTCTCTAAAATGCTTGTATGCAAATGCTATAAGTCTAAAAAATAAGATGTGAGAGTTAGAATATATAGCACTAAATGAGAAGTTAGATATGATTGGTATCGCAGAGACATGGTGGAAAGACAACCACCAGTGGGACACTGGGTACAAACTATATCATAATGATAGAGCTGATCAAACTGGTGGAGGGGTTGCGCTCTATGTTAGAGAGGGCATTGAGTCACAAAAGATTAAAAGTTCTACAGGAAACAAAATTTGCCGTAGAATCTCTATAGATTCAAATTCCATGTAAAAAAGGGGAAGCCAATAGCAGTGGTGTTGTACGATCGACCGCCTGGCCAGAATAAACAAATGGATGATGAAATGCTCAAAGAAATCAGGGAAGCTAACAAAAAAGTTACAGAATGGTAATAATAATGGGTGATTTCAATTACCCCGGTATTGACTGGGTCAGTGTCACGGCAGGAAATGCTAGGGAGATAAAATTTCTAGATGAAATAAATGACTGCTTCTTGGAGCAGCTGGTTCATGAACCGATCAGACTGGAAGCCATTTTGGACTTAGTCCTTAGTGGAACACCAGATCTGGTGCAAGAGATAAGGGTGTTAGGGCCACCTGGCAATAGTGATCATAGCACGATCACGTTTGATTTAATTGAGGAGGGATGGTAAGGAAATCCACATTACTTCATTTTAACTTTCGAAAGGGAAAATATAGTTGAGAAAAAACTAAAAAGGAGCAGTTGCAAAGGTTATAGATTTACATCAAGCTTGGGTGGTTTTTTTTAATACTATCTTCGAAGCCCAGACCAGCTGTATTCCACGCTTTAAGAAAGGGGAAGGAAGTCCAAAAAACTGCCAGCATGGTTTAAAGGTGAAGTCAGAGAGGCTGCTGTTGCCAAAAAAGCATCTTTCAGGAAATGGAAAAAAGAGCCAAATGATGAAAACTGGAAACGGCACAAGCACTGGCAAGTTAAATGCAAGGCATTGATAAAGCAAGCAAAGAGAGAATTTGAGAAGAAAGTTGCAGTGGAAGCAAAAACGCATAATAAAGACTTTCTCAAGAAAATTTGTAGCAAAAAACCTGAGAGTCTTCCTTCTATCACACTGACTCAGTTTCTCCTGACATCACCCCTCTTAATGATTGTCTTTCTTCCGTGGCATCTTGGCTTTCTTCCAATTTCCTGCACATTAACCTTTCTAAGACTTCCGCCATTTGGTTTACCGCCGGTAATCCCACCCCCGCTCTTGCCCCTTTACTCTCCTCTTCCCCCATCCCCCTTGTAACATCCCTGCATTATCTAGGCGTAACCCTCGATTCATCATTGTCCTTTAAAGCCCATATCTCCTCCGTTGTCCAACGTTGTTTTTCCACCCTCAGACAACTTCGCTCCATCCGCCCTTTCCTTTCCTCCTCGTCTATGACTACCCTTCTTCTTTCTCTTGTTGTCACTCGCCTCGATTACTGCAATGTCTCCCTGGCCGGTCTTCCTCAGTCCCAACTGCAACGTTTACAGAGAGTTCACAACACTGCAGCCCGCATTCTCACTTGTTCCTCTCGCTTTGATCACATCACCCCCCTTCTCATACGTCTACATTGGCTTCCTATTCCTTTTCGCATCCAGTATAAGATTTTAACCTTCACCCACAAATCCATTCACACTGGCACCCTCGCTACCTTGCTGATTTGATCCACCTCCACACTCCTCACCGCTCTCTCCGTTCCATTCATGCTAATCGTCTGTCCTTACCCTCCCCCTCTCAAGCCCACCTCGAATCCACACGCTCCTCTGCCTTCTACTTCCTTGGACCCCGCCTCTGGAATTCGCTTCCCCCGGACCTCCGCCTGGAACCCTCCTTGAAGACCTTTAAGGCCCACCTGAAAACTCACCTTTTCTGCTCAGCCTTTGACCTTCCCCCACCACCTTCCCCTCTTCCCCCCCCACCCCCCGGTGATTTCTCTCCGTCTATCATGACTCTTGACTTCTCCCTACTTTTTGAACCTTTTTTTGTCTGTCCTATCATTTAAGTGGCGTTCTTTTCCTTTTTCCTAGCAGCTTTTGTATACTTTGTTCACCGCTCAGACGTTGACGCATTGAGCGGTATATTAAGCTCCTAATAAAAAGATAAAGACCATTAGATGATGGAGGGGTAAAAGGGGCAGTAAGAGGGGACAAAGCTATAGTGGAGAGACTGAATGAATTCTTTGCTTCGGTCTATACTGAGGAAGATGTAGGGATGTTACCCAGACTAAAGTGGTATTTAAAGGTGATACTGCAGAAGAACTGAAAGAAATATCGCTACACTGGGAATATGTATTACAACTATTTGATAAACTGAAGAGTAGCAAATCACCTGGACCGGATGGTATACATCCATCCAAGGGTGTTGAAAACTGAAATATGAGATTGCAGACCTGCTATTAGTAATCTGTGAACTATCATTGATATAATCTGTAATACATTGGCGATCTTCCAATCTTCAAGTAACGCCAATTTTTAAAAAGGGTTCCAGGGGTTATCCGGGAAACTACAGACCCGTGAGCCCAACATCAGTACCAGGAAAAAGGGTAGAAACCATCATAAAGAACAAAACTACTCAACATGTAGATAGTCATGGCTTAATGGGAGACAGCCAATATGGCTTCAGACAAGGAAGATCTTGTCTTACTAATCTTTTATATTTATTTATTTACAATTTCTTCTATACCGCACTATTCAGCATCAGCGTGGTTTACATGGAACATAATCAGACAGGGTACATAAGTCTGAGTTTACAATTAACAGGAGAACCAACTTGGATAACAAGATAACTATTTACACAACAGTGTCATATTGAGACATAGTAAAAGGGTGATTTAATGGTCAGGGACTCATTGCATGGTGTGGTCACCTAGCTGATAGGGTGTGGTGGCACAGTTGAAAGTATTTGAATGGGGATTAGGTTCACTACTCTCTGGGAAGAATTGTATGAAAAGGAAGTGTTTAAGGGCCTTCCTAAACTGGGTTAGGCTGGTGATTGCCCTAACGTTTGATGGTAATGAGTTCCAGAATCTTGGGGCGCAGAGTCTGAAGGCCCTGTTTGCAGTTGTCGAGGTGCATCTTGTTAATTCTCTCGGCACATCTAGCATATTTATCGCTGTGGATCTTCTTGGTCTATTAGTAGCTGTTGTTTGGATAAGGTCAGATATTGAAGATGAGGAGAGTTTATTGCTTTGAATGTCAGCAGCACAGTTTTGAAGAAAATCCTGGCTTGTACAGGGAGCCAGTGTAACTGCTTTAGAAGGGGCGTCACATGGTCCCTCTTAGATGCACCCTGGAGAACTCACAGCACTGTTCATGGCAAGTTGCAAGGGGTTCAAGGTGGATTGGGGGAGACCTTGTAATATGGCGTTGGCATAATCAAGGTGTGGTATGATAAGAGCCTGGTAAATTGTCCGAAAATCTTCTGGTTCAAGCAAGGGGCGTAGGTGTCCGAGTGAACGGATCTTGAAATAGATTGCTCTTACAGTATTAGCTATGTGAGCCTTCATGTCAAGGTTTTGATCCAGTGTAACTCCCAAGTAACGAATTGTGGGTTTTGCTTGAAGATCAGCTTCTTTAACTTTCAAGTATTGGGGTGGGTTAAAGCTTGGGTTCCTCGTAATGAAGAGCACCTCAGTTTTCTTATGCTGGATTCGAAGGTTTTGTGATAAGAGCCATTCAGATATGGCATTGAAGCAGTTGGTCAAAGGGGAGAGGTCAACTTGATCTATGGAAAATGGCATGTAGAGTAGGACATCATCAGCATATACCATACAACTGACATTGAAACCTCGGATGATGTTGCAGATGGGTTGCATGTATATGTTGAACATCAATGCCGATAGGGAGGATCCTTGAGGAACTCCTTGACCTTGATGAAAAGGTTCTGATGTTGTTCCACCTGATCGTTTGTGCTGCCATCTACCAGACAAGTATGATCTGCACCAATCCAGAGCTGTTCCACAGATACCCTTCTCTTTTAGCCGTCCTAAGAGAAGCTCATGATTTACTGAGTCGAAGGCTGCAGCAATGTCTACGAAAATGAGTGCAAAACCCTGACGTATGTTGTCAATGCCGGTGATTATATTATTGAAAAGGGTGATAAGGAGTGTTTCCACTCCATGTGACTCCCTGAATCCATGTTGGCATGGATCTAGTGGAGCAACAGAGTCGATGTGGTCTTGTAACTGCCTTTGCACCTCTTTTTCGATTAACTTTGCGAGAAAATGTATACTTGAAATGGGTCTGTAGGAGTCTACACTTTGGCGGTCTAGTTTACTATTTTTTAGCAGGGGTCTGATTGACGTGCGTTTGAGGGCAGATGGGAAGTAACCACTTGTGAAAGAAAGGTTCATTATTTTCGATATTATCGGACCGAGATCACTGCGCAGTTCCTTTATCCAAAAAGCCGGATAAGGATCTGTTTGCGCAGTAGTGGTATTGAGGTTCATGATAGTATCTTCGATGCATTTCTTGGAAGGGGTTGAGAAAGACGTTAAGAATGTTGCACATGTTGAACACCCTTGGTCTGTGTTGGAGACACCAATTGAAATTTTATTTGTCTGACATAACTTGGATTGTAGGTAGGTGGCAAACTCCTGCGGATGAATTTCACATTGGTGCTCAGGTGTTGGTTCCTTGGATAGAGACTTGACAAGGTTGAAAAGATCATGAGGTTTATTGAGTGAGCATTTCAGGGTGTCCGTGTGGTGCTGTTTCATTTTCCTTGAGATGGCTTCGCGGTGAGCGGCTAGCTGGTGGAGATATGTAGTCTGGTCTTGAATGGAATGTGACCTTCGCCAACGCTTCTCAAGCTTCCGTAGTAACTTCAGTGATGCTTTTAGATCAGATGTGTACCATGGAGCTGTAGGTCTTTTCCTTGATGACTTATTAGGTGGCTGACGAAGTGCAATCACACTGAGGTTATTGTTCCAGCAAGTGACCAGCTCCTCCAGGTCCATGGTGGTCTCATTAAGGAGCGGGCCCGTTTCTGCCAGGATCAGATCTTTATTGAATGGGCGGAAGACTCGACTATTGTAATATCTTTCTGGCCAATCTGCCAGCTTATCAGTTGCAACGTCTCCAACTCATACAGAATACCGCTGCTCGCCTTCTTACATTTGCTCGTCGTTATGATCATGTCTCCCCTATTCTTTATCATCTCCACTGGTTGCCCCTTCGTTTCCAGTTTCAATATAAATTTCTTATTTTGACACAGAGCTATCCATACATCCACCCCATTGTACTTATATAACCTCATTTCACTCCATACACCTTACCGTCATCTTCGTTCCTTGCACGCAAATCGTTTATCTCTGCCGTCACCATCTCAGGCTCATCTCGAAAAAACCAGTCATGCAGCTTTCTTCTTTCTCAGCCCTGTTCTTTGGAACGCCCTCCCTACTTCCCTCCATCTTGAACCCTCTTATACAAAGTTCAAGGAACTGCTAAAAACCCATCTATTCCAACAAGCTTTCGACCTGCCCTCTACCATCCCTTCCTGAGTTTGGTCTTGTTCTGTCCGTTGTATTTTGCTGTATGTTTGCACTGTCCTTTCTCCCTCTTTCCTATTTTACTATGGCGCTCTTTTTCTATAGTTAGGGAGCGTAGTCTTTTTTATTATTGTAAACCGCTTATATGTTTCGACCAAAGCGGTATATCAAATGTGGGAATAAAGATAAAGAAACTTCTAACAGGTAGTTTAGGGGGATTACTTGGAGTTCTGTTGATCTTTGATTGACTGTCATGAGTGGGAATCTGGAAAATGATGAGTTTGTGATCTGACCATGGTACAGAAGATATGGACAACACGGTGTCATGGAATTGGTCAGAAACTGACTGTGGAGCAAAAATGAGATCTAGTGTATTTCCCTTCACATGAGTGGGTTCTATTACTAATTGCTTGTATCCTAGAATATCGAAGGCTTCAAGAAAGGTAGAAGAATGGCTATCTTGAAGCGCTGGCAGGTTAAAATTACCTAGAATCCAATTTGGTGTAATTGGATTCTGGATATTGGATGCGAGGTTTATAATAGTTGGGAGGTCCTCTGTGGAGGGAGCCCTATAGAGTAGATTTATAGAGCAGATCTTGTTGGAAATGGAGACTGTTTCCAAGTGATTTGTACTAATGGAATCAACTAGCTGGAAATGGAGCTCTGTTCTGCTGAGGATGAGAACACCACCTCCTCTCCTGTTTTGTCTATTGCCTGTGTATGCTGAGAAATTCAAAGGGAGAAGCTGATTGAGTATGACATTATCTTCAGGAGATAGCCATGTTTCGGTGACCATGAGGATGTCAAGGTTATGGAGGGATATTATATCTGCAATCACTGGTCACTTCTTACGTATTGAGCGGGCATTGATAAGAGCACATTTTAGATTTGGTGGGTAGGGGCTTTTGTCCTGTTTAGCTTACCTAGAGTGTTGAAGTGCAATGTGTAGCAGATGGGAGTGATGCGATCGTGTGTCCCAATTTACATTATGATGAGATGTACCTGCCCATCTTCTCCCATGGCTATGAAGGATCGGGATCTGATTGTAAGAAGGAATTAGGGCTAGAGAGCTTGGGAGCCAACTAGTGAATAAGAAAAAAAGGCCAAGTATGGCAGGGCTAGGGTGTTCCATCTTTGAGCGCTAGGAATTGAAAACAACTCACTAGAGGATTGTTGCTGTACTTCAATTGGTTGGGTAGTCTAGCAGATATAACGTACAATAACGTACAAGAATATAAGAGTAAGAGGGTGGCAAACAAAACAATTTGCAGTAAGTACAGAAAAGACAGCAAGCCTGTTCACAGGGTAGATATCTGCTCAAAGCATCAGGGAGAGAGAAACAGGAATAGTATACTCGGCTATCAGGCTAGACAGGAGAGTGCATGCAAGATACACAAGTCTTCAGAGAGGTTAGCTAGTTAAAGGCAGTAATAGCAGTATGAGGCATTCTACAATATATACAATGTATTCAAGTACACTAATTGATTAACATTGTATTGCTAGGTGTCTAAACATCGGCTATATAGGTATTTGACAAGAAAGACCTTGAGACCAGGGCGCCCAATCGTTCAATGTTGCTCTCCAAACAGCTTTCTGTAGTCTCTCTCTTCAAACCGCTTCCTGTAGCTGTACTGCTTAAGGGTTCGGTTTGCTCCCCGCCCGTCGGGCCCGCGCCTAAGAGCCACGCCCAAGGGCCCTCGGACGCGGGCCCTCAGGCACGGGCCCACCTGTCGGCGGCTGCTCTTTTTAGCTGCTGGCTCCTCCTCCCACAGCCCCGATTGGGCTGGAGGCCTGAGCGGGAAGGCTGGCTGGCCCGCTCAGGAGCTCGACCCTGATCGGGGAGCTGAAGATGGCTGCGGGCGTTTCCTTGGGTTCCCGCCGGCGGCAGCTGCTCTTTTTAGCTGCTGGCTCCTCCTCCCACAGTCATGAAGGAAAGGTCCATAAACCATTATTAAAAAGGGACCCGGGATATCACTGCTTGCCTCCCACAGCCCCAGCACCTTTTTGAAGGTGTGAATAAACAGGTAGACAAAAGGTGAGTGGGTTGATATAGTGTATCTGGACTTTCAGAAAGCCTTTGACAAGATCCCTCATTGGAGACTTTTGGCAAAACTAAAATGTCATGGGATAGGAAGTGATGTACTATTGTGAATTAGGAACTGGTTAAAAGATAGAAAGCAGAGGGTAGGGCTAAATGGCCAATTTTCCCAATGGAAAAAGGTGAATAGTTGAGTACCCCAGGAATATGTGCTGGGTCCGCAGCTTTTTGACATATTCATAAATGACCAGGAAAAGGGATTAACGAGTGAGGTTATCAAATTTTCAGATGACACAAAACTATTTAAAGTTGTTAAAACTCAAGAGGATTGTGGAAAACTGCAAGAGGATCTTGATAAATTGGAAGACTGGGCATCAAAATGGCAGATGAAATTTAACGTAGACAAGTGCAAAGTTATGCACCTAGGAAAGAACAACCCAAACTATGGTTACACGATGCAAGGTTCCACATTAGGAACCACCACCTAGGAAAAAGATTTAGGCGTCATTGTGGATAACATGTTAAAACCCTCCGCCCAGTGTGCAGTAAATAGAATGCTAGGTATCATAAGGAAAGGAATGGAAAATAAAACAAAGGATATTATAATGCCTCTGTATCGTTCCATGGTGTGACCGCACCTTGAGTATTGTGTGCAATTCTGGTCGCCGTATCTTAAAAAGTACATAGCGTTATTAGAGAAAGGTAGAACCATCAAAATGGTAAAGGGGATGGAAGGATACTAAAAAGGTTAGGGCTCTGAGGGGAGATATGATAGAGATCTATATATTAATGAATGGAGTGGAACGGGTAGACGTAGATCGACTGTTTACGTCATCAGAATATAAAGAGACTAAGGGACATGCAATGAAGCTACAGGGTAAACTATTTAAGACTAATAGAAGAAAATATTTTTTCACACAACGTATAATCAAATTCTGGAATTTGTTACCGGAAGATGTAGTAAAAGCTGTTTGTGTAGCCGAGTTTAAAAAAGGTTTTGACAAGTTCCTGGAGGAAAGGTCCATAAACCATCATTAAAAAGGGACCCGGGATATCACTGCTTGCCCCAATACAAGCATTGAGGAACCTGTGTCTTTTGGGGAAAATGCTAGGAACTTGTGACCTGGATTGGCCACTGTTGGAAACAGGATACTGGGCTTGATGGTCCTTGGTCTGACCCAGTATAGCATATCTTATGTTATGTTCTTCAACCTGCAAAAAAGACGGCTAAGGGAAAATATGATAGAGGTCTATAACATCAATGAATGGAGTGAACGGGTAAATGTAGATAGATTGTTTTATGCCATCAAAAGGTAGAAAGGGGAAATGCAATGAGGCTACAATGTAACCCATTTAAGATAAAGAGAGAAAATATTTTTTACTCAATGCGAAATCAAACTCTGGAATTCATTACCAGATGATGCAGTAAAATCTGCTAGTGTAGCTGGGCTTAAAAAAGGTTTGGACAAGTTCCTGTAGGACAGGTCCATAAACCATTATTAAAAAAGACCTGGGAAATCCACTGCTTACCCTGGGAAGAGCACTGTGGAACTTCTATGCCTTTTGGGAACCTGCCAGTTAATTGTGACCTGGAATGGCCACTGCTGGAAACAGTTTCCAGCAGTGGCCAATCCAGGTCACAAGAATGGAGAAGGGCTGATGTGGTACCTCTTCACAAAAGTGGTAGTAGGGAATAAGAAGTGAAACTACAGGCCAGTAAGCCTTACCTCGGTGGTGGGAAACGTAATGGAGGTGCTCCTTAAAGAGTGAATAGCGGACTTCCTCAAAACCAACAGGTTGCATGGTTTTCCTAAAGGACGATCTTGCCAAACAAATCTGATCGAGTTCTTTGACTGGGTGACCAGAGAAATAGATGAAGGGCATGCGATGGATGCGATCTACCTAGATTTCAGCAAAGTCTTTGATACTGTCCCTCATAGGAGGCTTATCAAACTCAGCTTGGGGAGGGGTCCCAAGATGGTGAACTGGATCAGAAATTAGTAGACAGACAGAGGGCGACGATAAACAGAACTCACTCGGATGAAAGGAAGGTGATTAGCGATGTGCCCCAGGGTTTGGTCCTGGGACCGGTACTGTTCAATGTATTTGTGAGTGATATTGTTGAAGGACTGAATGGAAAGTCTGTCTTTTTGCAGATGACAAAAATTTGCAACAGAGTGGATTCCCCTGAGGGAATGGATGACATGAGGAATGATCTACAAAAGCTGGAAGAATAAATCTTAACTGCCAAGCATTAGACCAAGGTGAAGAAATGCAGTGTCATGCACTTGAGAAGCAGAAATCCAAGGGAATTGTATGCGATAGGGGGTGAGAGGTTGGTGTGCACGGTCCAGGAGAAGGACCTCTGAGTGATTGTTTCTGATGAACTCAAGGTGGCGAAACAGTATGACAAGGCGGTGGCAAAAGCCAGAAGGATGCTGGGTTGCATACAGAGAGGAAGTACCAGCAGAAGGGAAGAGGTACTAATGCCACTGTAGAAGTCGCTTGTGAGGCCTCACTTGGAATAATGTGTTCAGTTCTGGAGACCATATCTCGCAAAGGACATAAAAAGGATTGGAAAAGTTCAGAGGAAAGCGACCAAAATGATTTGGAGCCTGCGTCAGAAGGCTTATGAGAAGAGACAAAGACCTAAATATGCACACTCTAGAGGAGAGGAGGGACAGGGGAGATATGATTCAGACCTTTAATTACTTAAAGAGTATTAATGAACAAACCTCTTCCATAGACGGGGAAGCTGTAAAACTAGAGAGCATAACATGAAGCTACAAGGGGGTAAACTAAAAGGCAATGTCAGGAAATACTTTTTCCACTGAAGGGGTGGTGGATGCTTGGAATGCCCTCCTGATGGAAGTGGTTGGGGAAAATACAGTAACAGAATTCAAAATGGCATGGGACAGGCAGCATAGTTACTCACCTGTAACAGGTGTTATCCAGGGACAGCAGGAATCAGTCCTCACATATAAGGTGACATTGGTACTGACGGAGCCCACATGGAGCATTTCCCCAGCTTTCAAAGAAAGCCTTTGTGAATGCCACCACGCATGTGTGATCCCTGAAAGGAAGCTTGTCTGTACAGGGCTGTGTACACAGTCAGGGTACTTAACTCTTTCTTAGGGCTTTTAGTAATATGATGTTAGCACCACAGACATTCCAGAGCTTATTACTCAGCAACAACCTTGAAAGACTACTGAAATAACTAGGCTGAACGTTCCTAAAAACAAAGACACTAGGTTTGTTATAAAATAAAACTTACAGGGAGAAGTTTGTTTCTCAGCCTCTCAGTCTCGATTTAGAGATATCAAAACTGCAAGTGTTAGAATTATTGTCTAAAAGGTTATGTCTGGGAATACATGTATGTCTCCTCATGATGACCTATGCCGGGGTCAAAGGAAACGAAGAGCTGCCCAGATCTACGGTGGTTCAGAGTCCCCTGCAGGTAAAAAGAGAGAGTGAGGAGAATCGCTGACGCCCGGTTGGCATGGGGGTTTGCGAAGAAAGTGGGCAGCACCATCTCTTGCTTGATATGAAAATCTGAGGCAACCTTCAGAAGGAACTTGGGTTGAGTCCGCAGGACCACCCACTACTTATAGAACTTTGTGTACGGTGCCTCGGCCATCAGCGCCTAGAGTTCACTGACTTTCCAGGAGGAGGTGAGAGCTATCAAGAAGGCCACCTTCCACAACAGGTACCGCATCGAGCAAGAAGCCATGGGCTCAAAGGGCAGCTTGGTCAGCTGCGTGAGGACCACATTGAGGTCCCATTCTGCCAGAGGAGGATGGGTTGGGGGCTTGGAAAGAAGCAGGCCTCGCATAAAACGCGAAACAAGTAGTAACCCCAAAAGAGGTTTGCCCTTGATGGGGTGGTGGTTCGCTGAGATGGCACTCAGGTGAACCCTGACCGAGTTAGACTTCAGCCCGGACTGCGAGAGGTGGAGCAGGTACTGCAAAACCAAACTGGTAGGACATGAAAATGGGTCCGCTCGGAGCTCCGAGCACCACATCAAGAACAGACATCACTTGAAGGCTTAAATCCGTTTGGTCGAGTCCTTTCGAGAGGCTAAAAGAATGTCCTTGATCTCCACGGGGAGACGGTAGGCAGCTAGGGTGACCCACTCAGCCACCAAATTGTGAGGGACATGGACCTCAGATTGGGGTGAAGAAGCAAACCCTCCTCCTGCGTCAGCAGCTCCAGTGAGAACCCGAGAGGGACCAGGGGCTCCGTCAAGAGATGGAGCAGCAGGAGAAACCAAGGCTACCTGGGCCATCTCAGGGCTATGAGGATCATTGAGGCCCTGGGCCACTGGACCTTGAGAAAAGTCCAGGTGATGAGGGGCATGGGCGGGGGGAGGGGGGAGAAGGCATACAGTAACCTCATGCCCCACGAGATGAGGAAGGCATTGGGGGGCCACCCTGCCCGGGTGCAGGAAGGGACCGCAGAACCAAGGAAGCTGCGAGTTTACCAGGCTGGCAAAGAGGTCCAGGTCTGGAGTCCCCCAATTCTAGAAGAGCCACTGGGCCATCCAGGGACACAGGTGCCACTCGTGCGGCCGTAGGACCCTGCTGAGCCGATCCACTAATGCACTGTCCTTACCCGGGAGGTAAGTGGCCTGGATGGTCATGCCCTGGCTCACCGCAAAGGAGCACAGGGCTGATGCCTCCGAACGGAGGTTGTAGGAGCCAGTCCCCCCCCCCCCCCGTTTGTTCACACAGAACATCGTAACCTGATTGTCCATTTGGACCAGGAAATTGCCCAGAGTTCCAGCAAGTTGATTTGCTGCCGGGACTCCAAGGAACCAGAACCCGAGTGCGCAGCCCCTTGCAGTGGGCTCCCCAGCCCATGAGGGAGGCATCCAAGGTCAAGACCACCTGATGCACCAGGGCTTGAAAGGGCATACCACAAAGCAGGTTCCGAAGTTCCAGCCACCAAGCCAGAGACTCTGCCATGCTGGTTAAGGCTGAGATAGGGTCTTGGAGGCAGCTGTCTATGCCCATTGCTCCTGGAGGCACCATTGCGTCACCCACATGTTGAGGCGGGAGTTGGGCATGACATGGACCGTGGAGGCCATGTGGCCGAGAAGGCGAAGCATCGTCCAGGCAGGGATGGCACCACAGCACCACACCTCAGATGCCAGGAACACAAGGGAGTCCACCCTGTCCTGAGGAAGAAAAGCCATGGCCCGAAGGGTGTCCAAGTGAGCCCCAATGAACTCCAGGGACTGAACTGGAGTGAGGTGGGAATTTGGGTAATTGATCACGAACCCCAGCTGCTCCAGGAGGCTAATGGTGTGGTCCGCGGCCTGCCTGGCTTCAGAGGCCATGCCTCCTGTTATGAGCCAGTCATCTAGATATGGATAGACGAAGATGCCCTGCAGCTGCAGACGGGCCGCAACCATGGCCAGGCACTTTGATGAAGACCTGCGGGGCGGATGCGAGGGCGAAGGGAAGCACCCTGAACTGGTAATAGTTTCCCTGAACCATGAAGCAAAGATACTTTTTATGTTTGGGGTTGATGAGGATGCGAGTGTAGGCATCCTTTAAGTCCAAGGAGCATAGCAACATTCCAAGGGAGAGCATCTTGAACTTCTCCCACACCAGGAACCTGTTGAGGTTCCGCAGGTTGAGGATGGGAAAGAGACCACCTGTCCACTTCGGGATGAGGAAGTATCAGGAGTAAAACCCCCATCCTCAGAGGTGCGGTGGGACTGGTTCTACCATGCCATCCTTGAGGAGGCCTGTGAGCTCCTGACTCAGGAGGGCCTTGTGCTGGGGAAGCAGAGGTGCCTCCCCAGGAAAGTACAGAGGAGGGGCCTGGTCCAGATGGAGATGAAAACCTTCCCGAACGACCTGGAGAACACAGGCATTGGTGGAGGTGGACTCCCACCTGTGGGAGAAATGGACCAGATGCCCCCCCCCCCCCAAATGAACAGCCACCCTGCCGGAGGGGGAGAGGCTATGCTGATGGTGTCAAAACCCCAAGGCTGGCTGAGCCGGAGCCGGGAGTTGGGTCTTGGGGATCATAGGCTTGCGAGGGCCGTGGCCCATGGACTTGCCCTGACTGCCCTGAATGGAGTCAATGCCAGAGGATAGACCGGGTAGCCCCTGTACGGGAGCCCCTTCCGCTGGAAGGGCTTCTTGCTCTGTTGCTTCTTCCTGGAGAGGGAGGAAGTTTTACCGGAAAGGCGAGAGCGAGTCACATACTCCGTCTCAATCTCCGTGGCCTTGTCCTCCATAGGCTGCCAAATAGCTGTTCCAACGAGGCAAGAGACATCCAGCAGCTTCTCCTGGACCCACTGTTCCAGTTCAGAGGACTGGAGCCAAGCCTGCCAGTGGGCTCCAATGCCAGCCACCGCCACCTGGGTGGAAGTCTCAAAGCCATCGTATGCTGCTCATGAAAGGTATTTCAAGCATTCCCCGATGGACTTTGAGGGGGCTTGAAAACACTGGAGATAATCTCTGCCAAGGCCTGTTGCGAAGCCTCAGAGCTCTCTAGCGAGATCACGGAGAAACAACCCAATCTATAATTGGTAAAACTGAATGCAGCATGATGAGCCATGATAAGCCGAGGGTACGAGACACTCTGCCTGGGGGACTAACGGATAAGTCTTTGGGCTCTTTAGCTTCCGTATGGCTGATTTGACCATCATCGCGGTGTGGGGAAGCTGCGCTTGCCGAAACCCCGGACCTTGCTGGACCTTATACATAGTGTTCATGCAGAGCAGGAGGCGGTTCAGAATGAGAGGAACCAGCACTGAGGAGCTCCGTGCCGAGGAGCTTCGTATTGCAGGATATCAAGCTCCTCGGCATGGGGCTCCTCTCTGATTCAGTGGTGAGCGTGAGGCCCCACGCAATGTCTCGGATGAACTCCAAGAAAGAGGTGTCCTCGGAAGGTGATCACCGCGCTCCTGGGTCGGCGGGGAGGTCTTGGTGGGACCGAGTCTCTCCGTCGGACTCCCAATCTGGAGGACTCGAGGTTGGGCGGCTTGAGACACATCGGTGACCCGCGCCAGGTCTCTGAGGCCAAAATTTGCCAGGAGCTGGAGGCGTTCACCCATGAAGATCTCGCACCCGAGGAACTGGACGGAGATAGACATCTGGCTCTCTGGGGTCACAACAGAGGCCCGGGGAGTCCTCAAGATTGAGGTCCCTGCGGTCTTGAGGCATGTGCCATGGGGCCGGGCATCAGCGCCTGCCGGACAGTGAGGAACATAGAAACGCTGCGTTCCAAGGCCAGCTTTCGGGCCTCCCACTCGGGAGTGGGGCCCTGCGACACCGACGCCAAAGTGACCGGAATTGGGTGTCGAGGAGGAGAGAGGGGTCCTCACCGGGATGACCCTTGGGAGACTGGGCGCCTCCATATCAGTTTGGAGGCACCTTACTGGGCCGCTCCCTCTCCAACTCCAGAGACTGCCGAGGGGGGCTGAGAGACCGGGCCTGTAACCTCTCAATGCTTACCTGGCGCCCCCCCAGCCAGAGTCTGAGACCTCCTCCTCCTTCCGCTCGCATTCAGGTGATCCCTGATCAGAGTGCTGCCGGGCCCAGGCAGGAGCCTTGGGAGACTCCAGAGCTTGCGGGACCAAAGAGCGGGAGGCTACCAGGGCTGCCTTATGGAAGAGATCATCCAGCTTCTGCTTATGACTCTGGATGGCCTTGGAGGACGACATCTTAGAGGGAGCACAGCTCCAGGTCATGGTCTGCTCCTAGACACCTGAGACAACAATCATGAGTGTCCGAGAGCAACATGTGTTTTGGAGCATCTATTGTATTTCTTAAAACTGGAGGCCATTGGGGCAAAAAGGACCCCTGTGAGGGTCGAAAAGCCTCAACACAGCTAGTGGTTAAAAAGTGAGCGAAGCGCGGTAAAACAAAAAAGGGCAAAAAAGAAAAACCCCGAGACCGGGGCCGAAGCAGAGGTATTTGAGAGGCAGGAAGAGGGCCAGCGAAGGCCGGTAGAACAAAAATCGGCTGGAACAGAGAAAACGTTTTCCGGGGACGAGACGCACATCTGAAGGGCTCCGCGGAAAAAGGGAGATTGAGTAAGATGGTACCCTTGGGCGGGATGGGGACCACGCATGCGTGGTGGCATTCCCAAAGGCTTTCTTTGAAAGCTGGGGAAATGCTCTGCATCCGTCAGTTCCGATATCACCCCCATATGTGAGGACTGACTTCCTTCTTGTTCCTGGAGAAACAGTGGATCCCTTTATAGCAACAGGATAAAATAAAAAACAAACATATCTCAACAAATATGGGTGACCTACATGGAATGGTGGGTACACCTCTAAACAAAGGCATGGGGAAGGGTGACCTGCATGGAGCGGCAGGTGCACCTGCTCTTGCCACCTTGTTGGGCAGACTAGATGGATCATGCTGGTCTTTATCTGCTGTCATATACTAAGTTACTATTTATGTTACTATGAAGTAATTTACAAGAATCAGTGTATGCCAAGACTGTACATTCCTAGAGCTGAAGAAGGACTAGGACTTAGAGATTGATTACATCTACAGAGCTATCATAGGCCTCCAAGCCTACATGACAGCATCATCGGATCCAAATACGCAAAAAGTGTTGAACTATGAAAGTAAACAAATTCCTCCCTTACATTCAACCGGATCAACATGACCCTCAAACATTAATCTGCAACTGGAACATAACCGCAGCAGCAAGCTCTGTAACAACATGCAAAAGACAGAACACTAGACTAGTCAAAGCAAGATGGTTCACCCCCACCCTAAGGAAACTCAAGACACAACTCAGATTAACAGAAAGAAAATGGCGGAAATAAAAAAATGAGACAGACAGGATAAAATACATGGAAGAACTAAACCACTACCACATGACAGACAACGCAAAGAGGATCTATCACTCGAAGCTGATAAATGCATCAACAGACCACAAGAACGCTTTGAGATCATCAAGTACCTGACAAAATCCCCAAACCAATCAAACCAACTTCTGAATATACCACCTCATCAGCTTGTGAAACAATACAAACAGCTCCAGCAGATACCCGACACCAAGAAAACACCTATAAGTGACAACCCCAATACCACACTAATATCAGAATGGGAGACCTTTGAGACAGTCTCCAAAGAAAGAATTTATATTACCATATCAAGCCTCAATACCACTACATTCCTCCTAGACCCCTGCCCAGTAACCTGGATAAAGAACACAAGACAGGATCTAAGCCCAGCACTCGCCTTCATTGTGAATGAATCCCTCAAACAGGGGTTAATGCCTATTAACCTCAAGACATCCATTATCTGCCCAACCCTCAAAAAGCCTGAACTGGACCCAACAGACCCTGCCTCTTACAGACCAATAGTAAGCCTCCCAGTCACCGCAAAACTTATTGAAAAGATAGTTCAAAAGCAACTGCAGGATCACCTAGACACCAACAGCACTCTAGACCCACAGCAGCATGGGTTCGGCCCTCAATATGGGGTAGAAACCCCTATGATCTCACTCACAAACACTCTAATCAAAGGTATCCAAAACAAGCACACTAGATACGCCTTGATCTTTTTGGAAATCTCTGCTGCATTTGATACCATCTCCCACACCATCCTCCTACACAGACTACGAGAAATTGGCATAAAAGATAACGTCCTACCTGACAGACCGATGTCAACTAATTCAAACCGTTTAAAAAAGTTATCGTTCAAATTTTCCTCGTGAGGGAAACTAGCAAAATGGGTCTCAGTTAAAAATTAACTCCGCTAAAACTGGGTTATCACCCTGTACTTAGCACCAGTATTTGATCACATCAATGACCCATTGCCAGTTTTACCGACGATTTTTAATCCTTTTTAGAAGCTCTTGATCATCTTAACTACAGAACTGATCGTTTTATTTCATACAGAAAGATACTCAGCTTCTATGCAGGAACTGCTTGCAATCTTCTAACTTTGTCCCTGCATAGAAGCTGAGTATCTTTCTGTATGAAATAAAACGATCAGTTCTGTAGTTAAGATGATCAAGAGCTTCTAAAAAGGATTAAAAATCGTCGGTAAAACTGGCAATGGGTCATTGTTGTGATCAAATACTGGTGCTAAGTACAGGGTGAAAACCCAGTTTTAGCGGAGTTAATTTTTAACTGAGACCCATTTTGCTAGTTGTTTCCCTCACGAGGAAAATTTGAACGATAACTTTTTTAAACTGTGTTACTATCATTCAGTGGCCACAATAAGTATTGTGCAAACTAATTCAAACCAGCACCACTGTCTCCACACCCTACCGACAAACGCAGGGAGTACCATAGGGATCCACACTCTCTACTCTGCTCGTTGATAAGGACCCACAATATCAAGTTCCATATACACGCAGACGACATTATGCTCTATGGACCCATTACAACTTTAAATCCAACAAACACGGACCTAACAAACTGCTTTAACTATGTTTCTAACTGGCTACAGGACAACAAATTCACTATAAATCTTAAGAAAACAGGTCTGTTTATTACAAAAGACCAAAACTCCCCCCCCCAACCCACCTCACCCTGGAAACACCACAGATTAAGGTCCAGACTCAAAGTATCTAGGCATCATATTGGACCAAGCACTGTCCTTCAAAACAGATCACAATAACAGCAAAAAACGTATTTTTCAAAGTCAGGATGCTCAGATCAGTCCTTGACCCACTGGACTTCAGAATGGTCATGCAAGCAATGACTCTCCCTCACATAGGACTACTGCAATGCGATATACCAAGGACTACCAGCCAGCAACCTCAACCCTCTATGGACAGCCCTCAACACAATAGCGAGTATCATACAAAAAGGGAATAAATATAATCACATCACTCCAATATTACGAGACCTCAACTTTCTCCCTCTCGAAGCACAGATCAAATATAAAACACTGATTATGATTCACAAAGCATTCCACCAACAAGCAGCCATGCATATGAGCACCCTGCTAACACGGCTGAGCTCCAACAGACCAACACGGCAGCCCACATCCAACCTACTAGAAGTACCACAAGAAAGAACAAAATTTAACCAACAATCCTACAACCAAACTTTTAACTTATATGCTCCATCATTGTGGAACACCCTTCTCACCAACATCCATGGTAACAAGGATCTCACCTCCTTCCGGAAACAACTAAAAATTCACCTATTCACCATCCACCTAGGACATGAACGAACAAGCACCAATTGACCCCAGGTTCATCCTCTGTCCGGGTTAATCAGTCCCTCAACAAAACCCATTTTGTAAATATTACTGGCTGCACTGTTTCAACACCTCCTTAACCTCCTTATTGATACTCCCTTTTGAACCTCCCCAGTTATGGTGCCCCCCCCCTTTTTTTTTTTTTTACCTATGTTATAAATGTCTCATTGTATTTCCTCCTTGATTTTGTAAACCTCTTTGACCCGGTAAAAGGCGGTATATCAATACAGCTAAATAAATAAATGAATTAATGAATGAATAAATAAAAGTAAACGCCCGAAATCTGTCTCCATCAAACTTGGACAAGCATTCCAACGATTAGAAGAAATGAGTGAGAATCCACAGGCATGCATGGGAAAGGAAGTAAAAGCATTTGCAAAACAAGAGAAAAAACTCTTCAAAGAATTAGATCAGCAGGCGAGGAAGAACTAATGGCAAATGCACAAATACAGTGGACAATACAGAGTTGCTCCAAGAATCTTTTATCAATCAAGAATGGACACATGAATGGTTAAGGAGAGGTCAACTAAAACCGAAGGATGAAAGATTGATAGCTGCAGCCCAGGACAGTGGATTACAGACGAGATGGTTTACGACGAGCATTGAAAAAAATGGCAAAACATACATATGTTGATTCCGTAAGAGCGAGCTAGAAACAGTGACTCACCTCATAAGCAGGCTGTGAAGTTCTGATGGTGGAAAATTTCTATACAGAAAGGTAAAAACAAAGTAGCACGCCTCCTCCACTGGAAACACTGCAACATCACTGTCCCTGAAAAGTACTAGGACATGACCCTAAGAGAATAACAGAGAATGAAAAGGTAATGATCACCTGGGACATTCCCATTCCAACAGATAAGAAACTGGATGCCAAACAACCTAACATAGTAGTAAAGGAGAAGAATACCAGAACAGCATCGTTAACACAGGTACACTACCAAAAAACTGCCTCCAGTTTTGCAACTGATTCCTATAGATTTTGGGGTGCTGAATCCAGGAAAAATAGCCAAAATGTTCCATCACGTCACGTTTTCTTGCAAAATTAGATTTCTTACCCATATAAGGAATGTTCACATAATTTCTTTTTAGCCGACTGCAGTTTATTTTCTTGGCCCAAAATAGAGGTTGTAATGGTTAACTAACTAGAAACACTCCCTCATGATATTTTAGAGTGTTTTGTATTCATTTTATACATTAACAGGACAATTGGGAGGCGGGGGGCTAAATCCAGTACTCGCGCTGGCGCATGTTCTTTCCTGTTCGCCTCACCTCGTTCGCTCTCGCTCAAAACACGGTGGTTGCGACATGAACGTTCCTGTCAAATTTCAGTTTCTTGCAAGTTCATTATTACCTTTTGTTTGCTCAGTCGTAATCCAGCTTTATTCCGAAGTGGTTCACTACAGTTGTAGTTTGCAGTGCTGTGTATTTGTGATGGCTCACAGAGCCAGAGGTTGCGTCAACTCTCCGGACAGTTTTTGTTTTATTTGTGGGGAATATACCGTGAAAAAGCGGCAGAGGAACATTTCTGCATTTATTAAAAAAGTATATTTCGCCTATTTCGGTTTGAAGTTAGGCGATCAAGACAAACCGTGGGCTCCTCACAAAGTGTGCAAGACATGTGAGGAAGATCTACGCTTATGGATGAAAGGTAAAAAACAAGCATTTCGTTTCGGAATACCTATGAAGTGGCCTGAACAAAGAGACCACAGCAGTGACTGCTATTTTTGCTCTTGCATTGTGAAGGGATACAACTTAAAAAATAAGAACGTAATAAGTTACCCCAACCTTCCCTCAGCAATTAGGCCTATGCCTCATAGCAACGAAGTACCTGTGCCTGAACCACCAAAATCTTTGGATCATATTTGTGTGGACGGTTCTGATCATGATGAGACTCATCAGATGGCTTTTCCCGATGAGTCCAGTACTTCCGAGTTTGAAACTGAACCAGATCCGAAACCTGAACTTTTCTCTCAAGCTGAATTGAATGATTTAGTCCGGGATTTAGGACTCCCAAAAGATGCTGCCCAACTGCTAGGTTCTCGGCTTAAACAGAAAAATCTATTGTCACCAGGAACAACTTTTTATTGGTACCGCAACCGCGAGACACAATTTTTGAAGTATTTCAGCAAAGAGGAAGATTTGGTATTTTGCAACGATATATACGGAGTGATGGAAAAGTTTAAACTCAAGTATGATCCTGCTGAATGGCGGCTGTTCATTGATCCGTCAAAAGACAGCATAAAAGGTGTTCTTCTTCATAATGGCAACACATTCGCTTCAGTTCCTATTGCTCACTCTGTTATTCTCCAAAAAAAAATACGAGAATTTGGCCCTGATTCTTCAGAAGATTCGTTATGATGAGCATAAGTGGATGATTTGTGGAGACTTTAAAATTCTATCCATGCTATTAGGGCAGCAATCCAGTTTCACCAAATATCCCTGCTTCCTTTGCTTGTGGGATAGCCGGGCCCGCGACCTACACTGGAGGAAAAAAGACTGGCCAATTCGGGAGTATTTGAGACCCGGTGAGAAAAATGTTCTTCATGAGAGCTTGGTACCTCGTGATAAAATTCTATTACCACCTCTCCACATTAAGTTGGGTCTCATTAAGCAATTCATCAAGTCCCTTCCAAAAGATGGTGAGTGCTTTCGGTACCTTTGCTCAAAGTTCCCCCGACTTTCTGAAGCAAAGCTAAAGGAAGAAGTGTTTGTTGGCCCTGATATAAGGAAACTCATTTCAGATGGAGCATTCGCTGAAACGATGTCTGAGAAGGAAAAAGAAGCCTGGGATTCCTTCAAGTATGTTGTTCTCAAATTCTTGGGGAACAGGCGGGATGAGAACTATAAGGATATTGTTGCCAGGATGCTCAATGCCTTCAAAGAACAAGGCTGTAACATGAGCCTGAAAGTCCATTTCTTGCACTCCCATGTGAACTACTTTCCCGAAAACTTGGGGGCGTACAGTGAAGAACAAGGTGAAAGGTTTCACCAGGACATCAAGGACGCAGAGAGAAGGTACCAAGGAAGATGGAACACCACTATGATGGCTGATTTCTGCTGGTTGCTGCTGCGGGAAACCCCAGATGAAAAATACGCCAAGCAGCGCACCAAGAGAAGCATTCGGGGGAAGAAGAAACGGGCCCACCAGGAGATTGATTGACCCAAGAATGACTTTAAAATCTAAACTGTGTTGACAAATATTGTGTTTTTACTAAACTTTGAAATAAAAATTTGCTAGTTATTACCACAGTGTCGGATCTCATTTATTAGAATTTTATTTTCACACCATCGGGTGTTTGTCTTCATGTATTGCAATGGTGCGGTTTGCGTTTTCTATTCTTACATACATACCTGTACAACATTTTTTGCACATTTCTTTGCTTTGCTTTGTGTCTAACCTCGCTCTTATATGCTCAATGTTTGTGCACATGTATGTGGCTGTTTTAAGTGCAGACAATTTTGCTACCATCACAGTGTGTTTTGTTGACATTACTCTATTCTTATGTGCTGCCTTGTTACAATTTTCTTTATTCTTATTTGAATAACTACTAAACAATTAGTATAAAGAATTCATCCAAGAAACGTTTATCTCGATTGCACTCAATCTGAAACGTTCACCTCAAACTGCTAACCCAATGTAGCAAAAAATCTGTACGTGATGGAGCAAATTGGTTACCAGATTTGGATTCAGCGCACCAAAAAACGTAAAAATCAATCGAAACATTAGAGGCAGTTTAAAAAAAAAATTTTTTAGTGTACCTGTGTAATAGAAGTGTCGGAACCAAGTGATTATTATGTGAATCTTGTGGAGAGGCAGAAGATCCTGAAGAACCAAAAAATGCAGTCAGAAACAAAGAAAATGTGGCAGAAAGATACAGAACTCTTTCCTGTTGTACCGGGAGCGAGAGGCTTTATAAAGGAGGATTTCCAGGCACATCTTGATAAACTACCCATACCTGTTACATCTTACAAACTCCAGAAGGAAGCTCTCTTTGGCACAATTTAAGTATTGCGCTGAGCATTAGCAGCAAATTTGAGAGACTAAGATCCACATATCCTGGCTTAGAAGTGTGGTTCACGACCATTATAGTATCCGCAAAAATGCCCCAAGACTAAACATTGTGGCCTGGACTAATGAGCTTCCAAAACCTTCCTTAAGCAAATCATCTCAATGATCCAAGACTCTACCATAAAAGAAACTTGAAAAAAAAAGGTATATACAACTAACTGAGTAGAGTAAGGACCAATTACAACACAAATTACTGACAGAAAATATCAGCAAAAAATATTTATAGAAAACTGAAGCAGATGCTGAAAACTGCTGTAACATTATAGCCATTAATCAGCTTGCAGTCCTTGGGATTTCATAGAGCTTTGGAATTTGGCCTCAGAAAGAGCTTGAAAAACTGAATGTAAGAACAAGAAGCTCATGTGCATGAAGAGGTTATCCATAAAATAAAAAAAAGTTAATGTCTGTCAAGACTACATTCCGGACACAGAAGGAGGAATAAGCTTTATAGATTACACATGCAGAGCCACAATCATAGGTCTACAGCCCTATATTTAATAGCATTAATAAACTCAAATGCACTGAAGGTGCTGAAATATGAAAGTAAACAAGGGTGGATCCATCAATATCTTTCAGGAAGGGAGCAACAGAATCTGCAAAAATGAGACAAAAAAACCTCTTCAAAGAATTAGATCAGCAAATAGGAAAGAAAACAAGTGTAATACACAAATACTGCAGGGCATACAGCCAAAAGTAGATCAAAACCTGACAGACTAATAGTTAAAAAGTGGTGAATTTAAACCTAAGAACATGAGATTGAAAAAAAAAAA
This sequence comes from Ichthyophis bannanicus, assembly GCA_033557465.1. Classification (NCBI taxonomy): domain Eukaryota; kingdom Metazoa; phylum Chordata; class Amphibia; order Gymnophiona; family Ichthyophiidae; genus Ichthyophis; species Ichthyophis bannanicus. Next base: position 8,598,385 of record CM066032.1, read on the forward strand.
AAAACCTTTCACAGTATACTGGTCCATAGCCAGCATTAAAAACAAAACTAAACAAAAAATAGTAACACACAAATGCAGATTTTACAACAATAGACAAAACAATCACACATCTAATGGCTGTGTGTGATGTGCTGATGTCTGAAAAACTGTACAGAGAAATGATAAATTATGACTACCTGATAATTTTCTTTCCTTGTGTTTTACCAGACCCATGCAGCTCAGTGGGTTATGATCCCCTGTCAGCAGATGAATACTGAGAAAAACTGAGACAGACTCTTCACTCCTATAAGGCTTGTGTCCTCGCTTCTTTCTCTTCAGCAAAAAGTACCCAAGTCTCTACTGAAATGACCACTGTGGGCTTTTGAGCAACCAGAACAGAATCAAAACAACACCTATCTAGAAGGCCCTATCCATACAAAAGGCTGTGAAAACCCAGGGAAGAGATTCTCCTAACCAGTAAATAAGTAGCAATTCATTGATACCATACCAAAACATTCCCATGCAATTCCTCACACCATCTAGAGCGCCAACGGATCAGGGAAGACCCTGGATTGGTCTGGTAAGACTCAAGGAAAGAAAATTATCCTAAATCAGAATTTTCCTTTCTTCATCATCTATACCAAACCAGTGAGATGTACCCAAGTCTTCAACAATCAAAGGGGGAGGAGGAGGGTTTAAGATAAAGCTGCTCTGATAATCCCATCACCAAAACTAGCATGTGACTGAGCAGCAACATCAAGCCTATAGTATTTTGATTAGTGCAGTGACGACCAGGTTATTGCTCTGCATTCTGCCCAGGAAACAGCTTGGGCCCTCATAGAACGTACCCTAAGCCCCTCCAAAGAACTGGTTTCTGCTTCAGAACGTACACCAAAGCAACAGCCTCCTTGATCCAACATGAAATAGACCCCTTGAAGGCTGTCTAATCCTTCCAAGGGTCTCAAAACAATGCAAGAAGCTTGTCTGTCTTACAAAAGACATTAGTAACCTGCAGATACCTCAAGAGGACTCTGTATATTTAGTCTATGCAGAATCCCGGCATCTTCCGGACAATCTTTGCTTCAAAAATGACCTGCTTGACATGAAAGGCAGACACTATCTTAGGAAGAAAGAACACAAGACAGGAGATATTTAAAAGATCTATATCATATCTCCCCTCTCCCACCTTTTTCCAAAGTATAAATACTGAGATCTTAAAGTCTATCCTCAAATGCCTTATGATGAAGACCATCTATCACTATAGTATCTACCCTCTTTACCAACTCCATCCTGTTTATATCCTTTTGAAAGTGTGGTCTCCAAAATCACACACAGTACTCCTAATGAGGTCTCAAAGACTTATAAAGAGGCACTGTCATCTCCTCCTTCCTGCTGGCCATTCCGCTCCCTATGCGCCTAAGCATCCTTCTGGCTTTCACCATCGCCTTTTTCTATCTATCTATCTGTTTAGCCATTTGGCAAGCATTATACAAAAGATGACTATGATGTATTTTTGTTTTATATTTCTGTACCCTAAATGTATTGCATATTCTCTTGTATTATGTTTACTTGAAACACTTTCACCACTTTACAAAGTTCTTAGGTCACTCTTCATTTTTTCAGTTCCACTTGGAGTGTCTAAACTCTTGCAGAGTATGATTACTGTCTGCAAAAAGGCAAGCATTTCCTTTTAATCCTTGTGCAATATCATTTAAGAATACTTTGGAAAAAAATGGTTCCAAGATCGGTTCCTGAGGCACTCAACCAGTAATCGTTTCTTTCTTGACACAAACACAATCTACCACTACTCTCTGTTGCTTAGTTTAATACGAGGAGTCACCAGACCAGCGCAGGGAGGACACGGCCACACCTCTTAAAAACAAAGAAACCTTTTATTTTGTAAAACCTTTAAAGGTACAGACCCGACTTGGCCAAGTTTCGGCTGTCAGTAATACCAATTAAGATTTAATTGCATATATTTATTCATTTTTTAAAATTTATTTACATTCTCTTATATACCACGCTATTCTGCATCAGTGCGGTTTACATTGAACAAACTGAAGTTACATTGAGCAGGGCATTATAACTTGGAGATAACTATTTTACAGGGAACATGGGCTATGGAGGGTTAAGGGCTTGCCCAAGACCACAAGGAGCACCTGTGGGACTAGAAACCCCAGTCCTTCCGGCCCAAGGTTGCTGTCCTCTAGTGGGATTTGAACCCCCGACCTTCCGGCCTGAAGTACCTTGCCCCAACCACTAGGCCACTCCTCCACTCCACATACAGCAGATCTACACTCAGCCAAGGCAGAACCAGGGCATCCTGCGGCGACTTTAGAAACAATCAACCTTGGTGTTCTCCAGAGACATCAAGTCCATCGCTGGTCACCTCCAGCGATCCACAATCTACTAGAACACGGACTCCGAGAAAACCCACTCCCTGGGGTCCAGAAGAATTGCGACTCAGGTAGACTACCTAGACATGCTCCTTCTCGGTGACATGGGACTGCCAAGAGCACCAGTATGTGGGCTACTGCCCACTGCAGCAATGGAATCACCTCGACTGCTACCACTGAGCTCCGAGTGCCACCCTGGCAATTGATGTACACCAGTGTCATGGCACTGTTCAACAGCACTCACACCACCCTGCAACTCAGCAGTGGAAGAACACCTCCAAAGTCAGATGCACTACCAGCATCTAAAGCTATTGATCGTCCAATGACTCTCCTCCTGGTTCCATCTGTCCTGAGCCACCTGGGACTAACTATGTCCGCCCCAGCCGAACAGGTTGACGTTTTATTTTATTTAACAGGTTTTTATACCGCCTTATCATAGAGTCAAAGCAGTTTACATGCAACATGAACCAGGAAATGTACATTGAACAGGGTCAATCAACTTGGAAGATTATATGGGGATGATCTGAGGCTTACAGGATTAGTAGCTAAAGAGTAGATTACAGAAGGGTATATATCTAATTACTTAAATGGTCACCACCACCACCACCCAGTCTGGGAATTTGAGAGGTATCCCTGACCTGAGCCTTTCTGAATTCAGCCACCACCTCAAACTCATTTGGGCCGCCGCCTGGAGTGGAAGGTAAACTCCCATGGATTGCAACTGGGGAGATGACAGTGACATCAAGTCCATCTGATGGGCTCACATGTGTAACCTTGCCCAGGGCACCAGCTCCAATGTGGACAACATAGAACCAGGCACCTGAAGGTAGTCTCCCACCCGTAGGCAAGGATGGATGAGGACCCTTGCTTGCACAAGTCTGCCACCACTACCACCATGACCTTGGGTGAACACCCAAGGCGCAGTGGTGGCTAGACCGAAGTGTAAGGCCTGAAATTGAAGATGCCCCCTCGGTACTGCAAATTGCAGAAATCGCTGATGACAGGGGCAGATCGAAACATGTAAGTAAAAGCCAGTCAAATCAAGAGAGGTCAGAAACTCTCCCAGACATACTGACACAATGGCAGAACGCAATGTTGCCATGCAAAAGTGTGGGATCTTCAGAGCCCTGCTGACCCTTTTCAGATCGAGAATAGGACGCCAAAGCCCCTCCTTCTTGGGCATCACAAAACAGATGGAATGCCAACCAGAGTCTCAGTCACCTGGAGGGACCGGTACAACCGCATCTAGCCACAAAAGGTATCGACCCATCTCTCTCCAGTCTGAGCCTTGCTGGAACCCAGCACGGCAAGCTTATGAAGGCATCTGGGAGAGGCCAGGCGAACTTGAGGGTGTAACTGTATCTGATCACCTCCAGCATGCTGGTGTATGAAATAATCTAGGCCCAAGCAGGAAAGAACCGTTACCAGCAACCACCTACAGACTGGCTCCCCGCTAGAGGCCCCACACCTTCACTGAGAAGGCTTTTTTTGAGGATGCAGGGTTCTATCTAAAGCAGAAGGTAGTTTTCCTCGATATGTGCTGATTCTTTTTTGTTTTTTATCATCTGGTCTCTCTTATATGACAAGATGATATTGTGCTATTTACTCTTGAACGTCTTGTGCTTATGTATTTGGATATTTGTGATCTGTTTTTATTATTTGTCAGCTGCTTTGATCCTATGGTCTTGATGCCAGGTATACTGTCTCTTTGGTGATGTCAAGTAACCAACTCTCTCTAAAATAATCTGCAAATACTTCAAGCTGAAATTGTGGATGACCCCAGGGATCTGTGCTGGGTCTTCTGCTTTTTAATTTATTCATAAATGACCTGGAAATGGGAATAACTGAGTGAGGTCATCAGATTTGCAGATGACACAAAGTTATTCAAAGTTGTTGAAACCCAAAAGGATTGTAAAAAACTGGAAGAGGACCTTGATAAATTGGAAGACAGGACATTCAAACGACAGATGAAATGTAATGCACCTAGGACAGAACAGCCCAGACTATGGATATACAATGCAAGGTCCCACATTAGGAGCCACCATCTAAGAAAACCTTTTAGGTATCATTGCGGATAACACGTTGAAACCCTTCGTCCTGTGTGCAGCAGTGGCCAAAAAGGCAAATAAAATGCTAGGAATCATAAGGAAAGGAATGGAGAATAAAACAAAGTTTATTATAGTGCCTCTGTATCATTCCATGGTGTGACCGCACCTTGAATATTGTGTGCAGTTCTGGTCACCGTATCTTAAAAAAAAGATATAGCAAAATTAGAAAAGATGCAGAGAAGAGCCACCAAAATGGTAAAGGGGATGAAGGATACCCCTTATAAAGGAGAGGCTTAAAAGGTTAGGGCTCTTCAACTTGGAAAAGAGATGGCTGAGGGGAGATTATGATAGAGGTCTTTAAATTAATGAATGGAGCGGAACAGGTAAACGAAGATCAAATGTTTACGCCATCAAAAAGTAGAAAGACCGTTTAAGACTTAATAAGAGAAAATATTTTTTGACTCAATGTGTAATCAAACTCGAATTTGTTTCCAGAGGATGTAGTAAAAGCTGTTAATGTAGCTGGATTTAAAAAAGGTTTGGACAAGTTCCTGGAGGAAAGGTCCACAAACCATTATTAAAGAGGACCCGGGAAATCCACTGCTTCCCCCAATACAAGCACTGTGGAAGCTCTGTGTCTTTTTGAGAACCTGCTAGGTACTTGTGACCTGGATTGGCCACTGTTGGAAGCAGGATACTGGGCTTGATGGGCCTTGGTCTGACCCAGTACGGCATCTCATGTTCTTATGAAATTTATCATAGTCAAATCAGATTTCTCCATAGAAGGTGACATTATTTTTGATATCTTAAAATGTCTCAATTTCCACGGTCATCCTCAATCAATTACGAATAATACTTTCTCTGCGCAGTGATTACATCCTTTTTACAATTGCTGATTTCCAATTCAACTTATGTACTGTATCTTTAGGTCACCCTCCAGGCCTCTTTGGCTTCAGACAGAACTGTCGTAGGTTAATTGCGGGTCATACCAAGTGATAGCTCATCGCACTATTGTCTTCCTAAGCTTAATAGGAGCTAATTTACTCATGTTGTTATTGTTGATGTCGAGTGCCATCGAGTCGGTGTCGACTCATGGCGAACCTTTGGATAGCTGTCCTAAACTGTGCTTGGAATTCAGTCAGGCAGCCCATTGTTGATAAGAGTGGCACCCATAGCTGCTGTTGTATTAATTCATCTCATTGCTCTTTTGTACTGTCCTTCTACCTTGCCAAGCATAATGAATTTCTCTAATGATCTCTCTCTTCGCATGATGTGTCCAAAATAGGTAAGATGAATCTCGTCATCTGAGCACTGTTCCCTCTAAGCTGTGCGTGTGTGCGCGCGCACACAGCTCGCCGAGCGCACATACTTTACAACAGAGCGCACAAAAATTACAGTTCTGATTCTGATAGAAAACAGACGTCTTAAAATTTAAAAGTTGATATTGCAATTACTAGAAATTTTCCGCTTCATTTAGTAATCGTCTATTTTTATTTAATTTGATTAAAATCAATGTGGTGTACATACTGTATTCTGAAGTGCAGTCAAATTTTAAAGTATATAATTCCGAGTGTCGTTATGTGGCGCACAAAAATTTAACCTTCCTTCAAAGCTGCACAGCTGATATTTTATGCGCACACAGCCTACAGAAAATTAGAGGGAATATTGCATCTGAGCTTCTAAAGAAAGCTTAGGTTTCATCTCCACTAGTACTGACTGGTTTGTTATTTGGGCAGTCCATGATATATGCAGTATTCTTCGCCAGCACCATAATTCAAAGGCATTGATTTTCTTCATTAATTAGATTAAGCCATGTTTCAGCCATTTTCTCCAAATCCAAACCCAAGTGGAAGTCCACAAAACAACCTATGTTGTGGGAAACCTCCTATCAAAGTTGAAAATTCTTAATCTTTTTTTCTAACCTCTATTTTACCCTTTGTTGAGAGTCTAGGAGATGCTGCCATTTTTAAATTTTAATGTAAAAGAAAGCAAACCAGATTATAGGTTCTGAACTACACTGTGCAACATTAGTACCACCATCTATGTTCAGGTCTAGTTGATTACCTTTGTCATTTGTGGGGGAGGAATTCATTAAAAATAAATTCAAACTTCATTATGATCAAAATAATCACTGGCTGCAAGATCACACCTGTTCTCTAAATTTGAATTCAAATCCCCTAATAAAACTGGGGGTCAAAGGGTGTGCAACATCAAAGTTTCCTAAGAGTTGTTGGTGAATTGTTGTATGTCTCTTTACGGGAGAGAATAAAGTTCCCCCCTCAAGTCTTGCCGAGTACCTTCACATGGTGACCCCATCGTATAACATCACACTAAAGCTCAGCAAGGCGACACTACAATTGAAGTACAATAGGAACAAAAAAGAAAAAAAAATAAATACTGGCTGCATGGCACCCAGGATAAAAAGGTGCCCACCCGTAGCTTACATACTAAGGCTAATGATGGTGGTTGCAATAGTGCAAATACTGCAGATGTAGATAACATCTGTGCCACAGATAAAGACCAGGGTGAGCCTGTTCATGGACCCACTGTGGCAGGAGCTAATGAATAAGTTAAGAGGGTTAAGTGGATTTCTGCAGATAAAGAGGAGATAATGTACTGCTATTTTTATGCTACAAACCCTATATTTGTCAAGGGGATATACAAAAATAATCTGCCAAAAACTGGAAATAAACGGAAAATTGCCACAAGAAAAACTGCAAAAAGCAATAAATGCCAATTTAAGATCATTAATTTCACAGATCAAAGAAAAAAGTATGTGTGAGATAACATCTTGAAGCAACTAAGGGCTTCCATGGAAAAAGAAATACAAATCAACAGGAGGAGGATGAAAGGGAGGACGACGACCTAGAGTTGGAGGAATTCAGGATCGAACTCAGAGTCCACATGGAAAAAGATGAATATGCTGGGCTCCAGGCAAGGGAAAAATCACCCAAGTTAAATTTAACACTTAGGGTTAGGAGTATGATAAAATCAAGAAGAATAAGGCCATATCCAGTAAAAAGAGACCATTTATTGACATCACCAGAATAAATCAGATACAGTACCGTGCAGCTAAAATTATTACTGCAAATATATTATCAACTAAGGTACAGAGCCAAAAGAAGAAAATGAAAACAGTTCCTCCTTGAAAAAAGCACATTGAGGGAACAGTACAGTCATTGCATGTGGAGGTATCCCTGACAGACAGGTAACTAAAAGGATTAAGATTATCAAGGATACTGAGGAAGATTCAAGATGGTAAGCTGAAGCATGACGCATTAACGGAAGATCTGAAATTGATATATGTTCCAACAATAAACTGAAAGTAGTAGATGAAGCACAAAACCTGCAATGATATAAAGAAAACAGAAAAGAAAGGTATCAAAATAAATTATTTAGAGAGAACCCAAAACAATTCTACAGGGAATTGGAAAAGAGCATTAGTATGGTAAAAGCACCGTTTTAACTTTGGTTGGCAGAAACCTATATGAGGACTCTATAGAGCACAATTAAGAAGCAGAATGCTTTTTCTAAATACTCCCATATGCAGAGTAAGCAATCATCAAATCTATGGAATGACCTGAAGTAACAATTAAAAAAATGAAAAGCAGGTTAAAACGGCCACCAAACTGGAAGAGCCCTGGCCCAAATGGAGTAACCAACTTTTGGCTCAAACAGTTGACATCACTCCAAGATCTGGCGAACTGCAAAAATCAATTGTTCAAGCAACCAGACTTAACACCACAATGGCATACTACAGGAAGAACATTTCTCATTCCAAAAAGGAAACCCCGAGTAACATTCCCAATAATTATAGACCAATAACTTGTCTACCTACAATCTATAAGCTGTTCACTGCAATAGATGCAGACAGAATATACGATCATATCGAGTTCAATTACATCATGGCAAGAGAGCAAAAGGGCAACAAGAGAGGAGATACGGAAGCAAAAGGGCAACAAGAGAGGAGATACGGAACCAAAAACCAATTAATGTTGAATAAGGCTAACATGGCCAGCTCTAAGAAAAACAGAAATCTCAGCATAGCATATAAGAAAGCTTTTGACAGTGCCCCACACTCCTGGATAATAAATTGCCTTGAAATATATAAAATAAATACTGGTTTGATAGAGAACATTAAGTTCACCATGACAATGTGGCAAAGCGCACTTTTTGAAATATGAAAATGGTCAATATATCATTCCTAACATTAAGATCCAGCAAGGAATATTTCAGGGAGATTTCCTGTCGCCCCTTCTATTTTGCGTGGGACTTAATCCAATGAGAACCCTCATCAACTCTTTGGGATACGGATTTAGTCTGAATCCTAAAGACAGTAACCACCCAGAAACAACATACCATTTACTATTTGTAGATGATCTGAAACTCGATAGTTCCAGCGACCAACAATTAGCAGAGCAACTCCGTGTGGTGAAAAGCTTTACTGATGACATCAGGATGACTTTTGGCCTTGACAAATGTGCCAAGGCAACTTTTTTTTTTTTTTTAAAGAGGAAAATTGAGCAAAAACAGAAAATTTCTCCCTTGTTGAGAGCTGTGATATCAAAGACCTGGAACAGGAAGGTGCATATAAGTATCTTGGGGCAGAGGAAGGAATGACACAAGCAGAAATTACTGAGAAAAAGAGATCAGTAAAGAATAAAATCCTTATTGGAAAGTGTTTTAACATCACAGAATAAGATACAAGCTATCAATCAGCTGGCAATTCTTGTACTGTCATACAGCTTTGGGATTGTGGAATAGCCTCTTAAAGATCTTGAAATATGGGATATGCGAAGAAAACTCCTCCATGCCCATGAAGTAATTTACAAGAACATGAAGTAATTTACAAGAATCAGTGTATGCCAAGACTGTACATCCCTAGAGATGAAAATGGGGCTAGACCTCACAGAGATTGATTACATATACAAAATAGTAATTAGATCTTACCTGCTAATTAGTGTTCCTGAAGGAACGACAGTCCAGTCCCTTTACTTCTGGGTTACGCAACCCTTCCAGCAGCTTGGAGGCTGAGCCCAACCTTTTTGGAGGTGGAGCGGTATAAATACCACTGGGACTACCCACCAACTCCAGTATTCGAATGAAAAAGCAGACATAATGAACTTCACTCAATAATCTTAACGAACTAATAAGCATTCCAAAAAAAATTTTTTTATTTTTATTTATTTTTTTTTTGAATGGTATAGGAGAAGGAGAGGAGGAAGGCAACGGGCGGAGGGACCTGAGACTGCCCGGGCCGGCTTTCTCCTGCACTCCTTCATGCCGAACCTGTCCTACGCTCGGTCCGATGCTCTTCCATGAATAATAGGTCTCGACGTTCGCCGGAACCGGGTGGGATCAGGGACTGGACTGTCGTTCCTTCAGGAACACTAATTAGCAGGTAAGATCTAATTACTATTTCCTTATCGTCACTCCAGTCCAGTCCCTTTACTTCTGGGAAGTACCCGAGCAGTTCAAACCTGGGTGGGATCCGGCATACCGGACTGAAGAACCGCTAGACCAAACCGAGCGTCCGCTGCACTCTGCACGTCCAGCCTGTAGTGCTTGGTGAAGGTATGCAGAGAGGACCAAGTCGCTGCCCTACAAATATCCTGCGGGGGAACTAGGCTGACTTCCGCCCAAGAGGTAGCCAGAGCTCGAGTGGAGTGTGCCCGCAGGCCCCCTGGAACCTGCTTCCCCTTCAGGATGTAGGCGGAGGCAATCGCCTCTCTGATCCACCTGGAGATGGAGGCCTTGGCCGCCGCCTCCCCTTTATGCGGACCCCCGAACTGAATGAACAGCCGGTCGGACTTGCGGAAGGGCGCAGTGCGAGAGAGGTACCGTTTCAAAGCCCTCTGGACGTCTAGGAGACGAAGCTTGCTATCCCTGCCTTCCTGTCCCCCGGTCGAGAAGGCCGGGAGGGTGACTGACTGATTCACATGAAAAGGAGTGATCACTTTGGGTAAGAAGGAGGGAACCGTGCGCAGAACTACTTTGTTCTTGAGAAAGGACAGAAAGGGGGGTTGGGACGACAGCGCCTGTAGTTCCGAAACCCTCCTGGCCGAACAGATGGCGACCAGAAAAAACTGTCTTCAGTGTCAAATCCTTTAAGGAGGCCCTCTTTAAAGGCTCGAAGGGTTCCCCGACCAAGGAATTTAGCACTAGGTTAAGATCCCACGGGGGAATGATCGACCTCCGCTGAGGACGTAGCCGTTTAAAACCGCCCTTAGGAACCTGGAGACGTCCGCGTGGGCCCCTAGGGGTTTGCCACGGACCTTGCCTCGATAGCAGGTGATAGCAGCTAGCTGGACCCGTAAGGAGCTGTGCGCCAGACCCTTGTCAAATCCTGCTTGCAAGAACTCCAGAACATCCGGGACTGAGGCCGACAGGGGCTTCCGGCGGTGCTCTGCACACCAGGCTTCGAAGATTCGCCAAACTCTTACATAGGATAGACAGGTCGAGTGCTTCTTAGCATTCAACAGCGTCGAGATTACCGCTCCAGAGTAGCCTCGTTTCAGGAGCCTCGCCCTTTCAATAGCCAGGCCGTAAGCGAGAATCGATCCACGTGAGGCATCCGAACCGGGCCCTGTCTCAGCAGGTCCCTTTTGTGAGGGAGCCGCCACGGTTGGTCGGCGATCATCCTCACCAGATCCGCATACCATGGGCGGCGAGGCCAATCCGGAGCTATGAGGATTACCAATCCTTGGTGGGACTCCACCCGCTGGAGAACCTTTCCGATCAGGGCCCAAGGCGGAAAAACATAGAGTAGACCTTCCGAGGGCCACCTTTGGGCCAGGGCATCTAAGCCCTCGGACATTCTTTCCCTTCTCCGACTGAAGAATCTGTCCACTTTGGCTGAGGAGAAACGCGCCATGAGGTCCATGACTGGGAGTCCCCACCGGGCCACTATCTGGTTGAATGTCTCCTGGTCCAGTTCCCACTCTCCGTGGTCTATCTTGCACCTGCTGAGAAAGTCGGCTGTGACGTTGTCCGTGCCTGCCACGTGTTGAGCCGAGAGCGCTTGCAGCCGGACCTCCGCCCACTGGAATAGAGCGTCCGCCTCCTTCTCCAAGGCGGGGCTGCTGGTGCCTCCCTGGTGGTTGATGTAGGCCACCGCGGTGACATTGTCGGAGAGAACCCGAATAGCTCTTTTTCGTACTAAGGCCTCGAGAGCCTTGAGCGCTAGGGTGACGGCCCGCAATTCCAGTCTGTTGATGGGCCATTGGGATTCCAACTGTGTCCAGAGACCCTGGACGAACTGGTCCTCGCAGTGCGCTCCCCAGCCTGTCAGGCTGGCATCTGTCGTCAATAACAACCACTGATGAGGTTCGAGGGGCATCCCGCGATCCAGATTCCTTGGGCACCGCCACCAGCGAAGGGACTGCTTGGTCCGCGGGGCGCAAGGTAACTGCATTGGCAGAGGATGAATCTGTGGAGACCAACGACGTAACAGAGCCCACTGCAGAGGCCGCATGTGGGCCCTGGCCCATGGTACAACCTCTATCGCAGCCGCCATTGTTCCCAGAACCTGAAGATAATGCCACGCCGAGGGATTCCTTCTGCCTAGAAACTGCGTGACTAGAAGCCTTAGTTCCCTTGATCTTGTCCGGGACAGGAACACTCTGCCCCTGTAGGTGTCGAATCTTGCTCCGAGGTACTCGAGCTCCTGGGAGGGAGTCAACCTGCTCTTTGCACGATTGATGACCCACCCCAACTCCTCTAGAACCTGGATCACTCTGGTCGTTGCCGAGTGACTTTCCTGTTCCGATTTTGCCCGGATCAGCCAATCGTCTAAGTAAGGGTGTGTACTAATATTCCCTCCTTCCGCAGAAAGGCTGCTACTACCACCATCACCTTGGTGAACATCCTGGGAGCTGTAGCCAGACCGAAGGGTAGGGCCTGGAATTGAAAGTGGCCTCTTGGCACTGCGAATCTCAGGAACTGTTGATGGGACTTCCTGACTGGGATATGCAAGTAGGCTTCTGTCAAATCGAGGGACGTTAGGAACTCCCCGCCCCTCACAGCTGCTATGACTGAACGTAGGGTCTCCATCCGGAAATGTGGTACCCTGAGACAGCGGTTGACCTGCTTTAGATCCAGGATCGGTCGGAAGGACCCTTCCTTCTTTGGTACTACGAAGTAAATGGAGTAGTACCGACCCGAGCCGCACTGGTCTGGTGGTACTGGGACCACGGCCCCGAGCGCTATTAGGCGAGCGAGAGTTGCCTCTATCGCCGCCCTCTTTGTAGATGAACCGCAGGGAGACTGAACAAAGCCTGGAAGTATTTGTTTGGCCAATTCGAGAGCGTATCCTTCTCTGATCACCTCTAGAACCCATTGATCGGACGTGACTCGGGACCAGGCGGGAAGAAACAGCCTTAGGCGCCCGCCCACCGGCCGCTCTTCCTCCTGGACCCCCGTCATCTCATTGCTGTTTTCTAGGTCCCGAGAAGGAGGAGGAGGACCTCGACCTGCTCCTCGAAACCCTCTGAAACCTAGACCCTTCGAGGGAAAACGGCCCCTGGTAAAAGTGTTTGACCTGGCCGGGCGAAATCTCCGTGAGTCCCTCGACTGGGGACGCACTGGGGCTAAGGGGCGCCCTTGCTTTGGTCTATCTTCTGGGAGTCTGCCTCCCTTCGACTCACCGAGGTCCTTTACTAACTTCTCTAGATCCTCTCCGAATAACAGCTTCCCCTTAAAGGGAAGACGACTCAGGCGTGCCTTCGAGGAAGCGTCGGCTGACCAATTCCTTAGCCACAGATAGCGCCTAGCCGCCACCACCGAGGCCATGTTCTTGGCTAGGCTTCTGATGAGGTCGTACTGACTATCCGCCAAGTAGGCTGTTCCGGATTCCATCCTAGCCACGTTGGCCTGTGTTTTGCCGGATGAGTCCTCTGCCTGGAGCTGTTGAGCCCACCTTAAACAGGCCCGAGCCACCCAAGCTCCCGACACGGAGGCCTGCAAGGCGAGGGCGCTTACGTCAAAGGCCTGTTTCAGGAGCATATCCAACTTCCTGTCTTGAGCATCTCTTAAGGCCGTGCTGCCCTCAACTGGGATAGTCGTCTTCTTAGTAACTGCTGAGACCGCTGCATCCACCCTGGGAGATTTCAGCAGCTCCTTATCTGCCTCTGGAAGAGGGTATAGGCGAGTCATGGCCCGGACTCCCCTTAAACTTGACTCTGGTTGATCCCATTCTTCCTGGATCATCTGACGCACGACCCTGTGGAGAGGGAAAACCTTCTGGGATCTCCTAATGGCCTGGATTAAAGGGTCCTCCAACGCCTCTTCCTGTGCCGGCGTGTCTGAGGCTACATTGAGGGCTTTCAGGGATTCATTAATTAAAGCTGGGAGCTCATCCCGACGAAAAACCCTACCTATCCGGGATTGATCTTCTTCCGGGATCTCCCCTTCTTCAAGCTCCTCCTCTTCCTCGTCCAAGTCCTTATCAGAGCTATCCTCCTCTGGGGTACCCTGAGAGAAGGACGCTAGAGGCTCTTCACAAGCAAGACGGGGACGTTTAGGAGGGATACCGGATTCCAGATTGCTTGCTCCCATGCATCTAGATGACTTGTCGTCCGATGACGTGCCAGCCTCCTCTGTCCTAAAGCCCTGCTTACGTAGGCAGTAAGCCTTATGAAGCAAGAGAATAAAGTCAGGGGAAAAAAATTCTCCGGCCCCCCCTGCACCAGAGGGGAGGGACGGAAGGGGCAGAGGAGGAGTGGGCAGATCCGAGGGAGTAGAGAGGGGCAAATGGGACCCACTCTCTCCTTCTAGGGGGTCTCCTGACCCCTGAGAGGGCTGTGTCATAGTTAGATTAGTTTCTTGTTCCACGGAGGCAGCCACTGTGGCAAAAACCCTACAGATCCCTGCCTCCGAGGAAGTTCCCCTGCGAGAGCCGCAGGAGGGACACTTAGATTTGGCCGCCATACCTTGAAAAGAGCTCCCGAAGCCCTTCTTACTCAGAGGCTTTGGAATAGCCGAGAGTCCTAAGTCTGCACTGCCCAGGATACGCGGATCTCTCACCAGAGTCTGGCACTCTTTTACACGGGCTGAGGGTTCTGTGTGCTCTCTCCCCCAGTAACACAACAGTTCCCCCTAACCGGGAATTAACAGGCCCTTTGTCCTTATTAAATTAAAAATTACCTTCCAAAGAAACAGGCTACATAACACAAAAAGCCAAAAAAAACAAACAAATAAACTAAAATTAAAATCCTCCAATTACAATGCTATGAAACTTAAATGTACTTGCGATTAAGTGCCTGATGTTAGCTGGGCCCGGCTCAGCGTTCACTGCCCGTTGGCTCAACACGTGGTGAGCCTCACCACGTGGAGCCTGAACGGGGCGCCGCGAGCCTGTCCTCCGTGCCGGCAGCCGAAAGGAGACTGGAGATGGGAACCACTCTTCCCAAAGGTGATCGCCGCTTGAAACTGCAGCCCCGCCGGTAAAACGGGGTACCCCGCACTCGCCCCCGCGTCCCTCTGCTCCAGGACGGGTCCGGCGGTGGGAGTAAGATGGCGGCGCTGCCTCAAGCGCTCAGCCACCCAGGGGGCTTCGGCGCGAGGCAGGAGGGCTCTCGGTGAAGAGTGCAGGAGCCAGTCGCAAATACAGCCGAGGAGATCAGCCAAGGAAGTCTCTTCGCTGCAGCCTGCAGGAAAAACGTCTCCGACGCCCGTGCCGACCCCGGGGGGGGGGGGGGGGGGGGGGGGGGAGGAGAGCAGGCAGGAGGAATTAAAGGTGCAGTACCTACTAAGTACTAAAAGAAAGGAAAACAGCAGACAAATAAGAAATAAATGAGAAATAAATAAGTAAGTAAATTCTAACTAAAAGGAAAGACTCCAGTAAGCCCTAGGCTTACGGAACCCTCCAGCTGCTTGGAGGCTGAGAATACTGGAGTTGGTGGGTGGTCCCAGTGGTATTTATACCGCTCCACCTCCAAAAAGGTTGGGCTCAGCCTCCAAGCTGCTGGAAGGGTTGCGTAACCCAGAAGTAAAGGGACTGGACTGGAGTGACGATAAGGAAGTTACTATCATTGGCCTCCAGGACTACCTAATTGCATTATCGGATCCAAATGTGTTATCTAAATTTTCTCTGCCCCAAGATCCAAATGTGTTATCCTGTTTATCCTGTTATCCAAGTTGGTTTGCCTGTTAACTGTAAAAATCAGATAAATGTAAATTGTCTGAAGTTTCTTGTTCCATGTAAACCGCACTGATAACGAATAGTGCGGTATATAAAAAATGTTAATAAATAAATATGCAAAAAGTGCTGAAATACAAAAGTAAACATCCAGAATCTGTCTCCATCAAACTTGGACAAGCGTTCTGACGACTAGAAGGAATGAGTGAGAATCGACAAGCATACACAGGGAAGGGAGTAATAGAATTTGCAAAATAAGAGAAGAATTTCTTCAAAGAATTACATCAACACACAAGGAAAAACAAGTGGCAAATGCACAAATACAGTAGAGAATATAGTGTGTTACTCCAGGAAACCTTTGTCGATCAAGAACGGACACATGAATGGATATCATCTACCTGGATTTCAGTAAAGCCTTTGATACTGTTCCTCATAAGAGGCTTATCAATAAACTCAATAGATTGGGGATGGGTCCCTAGGTGGCAAACTGGATCAGAAATTGGTTGACTGACAGATGTCAGAAGATGATGGTAAATGGAGCTCACTCGGATGAAAGAAAGGTGTTTAGTGGGGTGCCCCAGGGTTCGGTCCTGGGACCGGCACTGTTCAATGTATTTGTGAGTGATATTGCTGAAGGACTGAATGGAAAGGTCTGTCTTTTTGCAGATGACACGAAAATTTGCAACAGAGTGGACTCCCCTGAGGGAGTGGATAACATGAGGAAAGATCTACAAAAACTGGAAGACTGGTCTAATGCTTGGCAGTTAAGATTTAATGCGAAAACATGCAGTGTCATGCACTTGGGAAGCAGTAATCCAAGGGAAATGTAAGCAATAGGGGGGCAAGAGGTAGGTGTGTACGGACCAGGAAAAGGACCTTGGTGTGATTATTTCTGAGGATCTCAAGGTGGCAAAACAGTACGACAAGGCAGTGGCAAAAGCCAGTAGGATGTTGGGCTGCATACAAAGAGGAATTACCAGCAGAAAGGAAGGAGGTACTAATGCCACTGTATAAGTCACTGGTGAGGCCTCACTTGGAATACTGTGTTCAGTTTTGGAGACCATATCTCGCAAAGGACGTAAAGAGACTGGAAACGGTTCAGAGGAAGGCGACCAAAATGATTTGGAGCCTGCGTCAAAAGCCTTATGAGAAGAGACTTGAAGACCTAAATATGTTTGTTCTTGAAGACCTTAATATTCTTGACGTATTTGTGATTCTTCACCAACCTCTTTACGTGAATACACAAAACAGTATTTATTAGATAGGGTTATTCTTTCCTTGCTGTTCTCAGCATATTTCTGCTTTTCACTTCCTAATCTTACAGTCCCACCTCTGGGCTTTCTTCTATGAAAATATTTGCTCCTTGTTTTGTCCCTTTAGCCATTTTTACCTCTGTTTATGACCTTGTTCTCCTATTTCCCCTGCTTCCCAGATATTTATACTTGTTTCCCTCTTGAGATTCCTTGCACCTTTAGAATGCCTTTATTCATTTAGCCACCTCGTTTAAAAAAAAGACCACATTAGTCTAATTTTGATTTCATTTATTAAAAACTTTCTTACATAAAGATTTGCTGCTGCCCTAACAATGGCTCTTTCTAGTTTAGTTCAGTGTTATTTTTCACCTAGATCTTCCCACCCTGCCGGTGCCTCTAAAGGTACCCCCTAATTGGTACACACATCTGGATCTCTGTGTAACCCATCTCTGTATTTACTTGGAAACAGGATTAGGAACAAATGCAGAGAATACAAAACCTACATATGTGCTGCCTAGCAGTTAAAAGTTTAAGATTTTCAGTAATGATTAGAAAATAGAATCATCAGTTCTTCATGACCTCACTGCAGTGATGCATATCTGACAAATAAATGAGTCAGGAAAACTGAATCGATAACCTCTAAATACTGACTTGATGGGCAAACAGATTCTGTATGTCACAGATCATTTATTTTAGAACCTCACCCAATAAATTTAGGCTAACCTTGATACATGGCTTGTGCTCCAGTCCAAGCAAAGAGACTTGCAATAGCATTAGCACGATAACGAACTTCAATTTGGTCAGCAAGATTTGCTTTGAGGAGTCCATCCCTCTTCAGTTTACCAGACATCAAATGAAACTGTGTATGCCCATAACAACATGGATCTTCTGTTTTAGTACCTACAAGATATAAATACATTGCTATTAATCACTAACACAAAATATCACATTTTTGATTGCCAAAAGAGATGTTAAAATTTTGTAAGTTTACTACACATAAAAAGCCCAGGCCAAGTCTAACACTCTGATTAGACTCGCGTTAACAGTGAGCAAAATTAAGCATCTAGCAGCAAATTATATAACATGAAGGAGACAAGCCCATCAACACTTCCATTTAACTCAAAAATTGAGAAGAGTTTGAGATCATACAGTGATTCGGCAGCAGGGCTGTGCTCTACAATGCAGAAGACCCAACTTCAATACCCAAGCTCGAACAGGGATATACTGAAGGTATCAGTTTCCAGCTACTGTACAACAGTGACATCTAAAGGCTGGACCTACGGTGTATGAATATGGGATATTGGAAGGAATCACAGCACTAGACACCCAGCAAAGGACTATTACTGCAATGGCTGTGCTAGAGTTGGTTTTAAAAATAGGGCAACTATCCAAGCAGTTGTGAATCAATGTTACCCTTGTCTAATAACAGTCACTTCCAAATGAGTTACAGCCTAAAGGAGGAGGAGGAAACTATTGGTTAAAAAAAAGATAAAGGAGATTTTGGCATCAAATCAGAGGAATTTAGAGAAAATAAAATTTAGAAAACACATATGCTAACGATGAAGCAAGAACTACCTGAAGTGCAAGCAGGGTTCAGGAAAGGGCGAGGAACAAGACACATCATTGCGGACGTGAGATGGATCCTTGAAAAGACTAAAGAATACCAAAAGGATATCTATTTGTGCTTTACCGACTATAGCAAGGCTTTTGACTGTGTAAACCATGAGAAACTCCGGGCCACATTAAGAAGCATGGGTATACCAGAAGACCTGATCGTACTCTTGCACAATCTGTACATTGATCAAGAAGCAACAGCTTAAACGGAACAAGGAGAAACAGAATGGTTTAAAATTTTATTTTATTTAAAGTTTCTTATATACCGCGCTATTCATCATCAGCGCGGTTTACATAGAACAAAACAATCTCAGTACATTTGAAACACGTATGAGTTACAGATAACAGGGCAAAAAACTTGGTTAACAAGGGCAACTATCTACAATACCATAACGATTGACTATTTGCATAAAATCAACTAACAGAGAATAGAGTGTGCAGATGTAATTACATCAAAATTTCTTAGTTCAAAAGGGTGTATGTCTTGTGGAGTGTTTATGCTTATGGTTATGAGCAAAGGTGTAAGACAAGGCTGCATACTTTCCCTCTACCTGTTTAATTTATATGCAGAACAAATCATCAGAGAAGCAGGTTTGTATGAAGACAACAGAGGTGTGAAGATTGGTGGAAGACTCAACAACCTTCGCTATGCTGATGATACCACATTACTGGCTGAAAGTGAAGATGATCTGAAACATTTGCTTCTAACAATCAAAGAACAGTCTCAAAATGGGCCTGCACCTTTATGTAAAGAAGACAAAGATCATGACAACTGGCATAATCAACAGGTTCATCGTTGAAGAAGAAGAAATTGAAATCGTGAACAACTTTAACCTACTTGGATCAACTATCAATAAAGAAGCAACAAGTAGTCAAGAAATCAGACGACGCATTGCTCTTGGCAAAATGGCTATGAAAGACCTAGATAAGATTCTCAAGAGCAGAGATGTCTCTCTCCATACAAAGATTCGACTTGTTCAAGCCATGGTATTTTCAATAACATCATATGGATGTAAAAGCTGGACAGTGAAAAAGATAGACAGGAAGAAAATTGATGTCTTTGAAATATGGTGCTGGCGGCGAATACTGTGTATACCATGGATGCCCGAAGAACAAACCAGTCGGTACTAGAGGAGATCAAACCTAAGCTTTCTTTAGAAGCTCAGATGACAAGACTTCGACTTTCATACTTTGGACACATCATGCGAAGAGAGAGATCATTAGAGAAAGACATTATGCTTGGCAAGATAGAAGGTCAACACAAAAGAGGAAGGCCAGCAATGAGATGGATCGAGACAATAACAGCAGCTACAGGTACCAGTCTGTCAACAATGAGCCGCCTGACTGAAGACCGAACACAATTTAGGATAGCTATCCAGAGGGTCGCCATGAGTCGACTCCGACTCGACGGTACTTAACAACAACAACAACGATGATGAAGCAAGCTACTGGAAAGAAACTGTAAGGGTAATCTTAAAATGTTGCTTAACTAAAACTGCTAAATTACAGGCGGTACAGCTAGCAAAGTGTCATCAGTTTTGAAGAATTTTCTCAAAGACATGTTCTAGCTACTTCCTGGTTGAACTAAGACTACCTCTCTGGTCATAATTTTCATTTATGAAACCTAAAATCTCTTCTCTCTACCATATTCTATTCTGTTTGGAATTTAAGTCAGTATAACCGTTTCAAGAATAGCAGCAATAATGGATATGTGGCTATTTCATGGCATTTAAGACTAAGGTGGCTAGGTTAGAGGGCTGAAAATTCTTTTTAGTGCAAAGTTTCTATAGAAAATTATGCAATGCTGAAGAACTCCAAATTATTGTTATTGAATGGACTCAGATTGTAACAGGGAAGAGTATGCAAAGGTAATCTACTGTGCCAGCATTTAATTTCAAAAGGGAGACTGATAAAATGATGAAAATGGTTAGAAAAAAGGAACAGCTGAAAAAGGTCAAAGGTTTACATTAGAGGCAGGGATGATGTTGTAAAACACACAATCTTGGAAGCCCATATCAGATGTATCCCATGCATTAAGAAAAACGGAAGGAAGAAGGCCAAAACAGCCATGTGAAAGAGGCTATTAGAACCAAAAGGCATGTTTCAAAAAAAAAAAAAGAAAAATAGACAAAAATCTTGCTAGTGCTTATGCCATTTCCTGTTAAATGCAAGAAACTGATAAGGAAAAAGAATTTGAAAAGAAGCTTGCTGTAGACAAAGGTGAGCCAGTCAATATAGTGTATCTAGGGGACATGTTTACTAAAGAACGCTATTTGCGCCGCGTCCCGTTAGCGCGCGGTAAGGTACCTTACCGTGCGATAATGGCGCTTTTAACAGGCCAAGCAGGAAGTCAGTTCTCACATATGGGTGACTCCCAAGCTCTGGGCTACCGAGGAACCCAGGCTGAACAAGAGACCTCCCTCTAGTCTCAGCAGCAAAGAAAGGCTTTTCAAGGACACAACCTCCACCGGTAGCCCAACAGAGGGCAGGAGGGCAGGAGTTGCCTAAACCTCAAAGAGATTCCGGAGTACTGCTTGGCCAAAAGCACTGTCCCTACGGGACTCCCTCTCCAGGCAGTAATGGGCCGCAAAAATCTGGCTTGAAGACCAAGTTGCATCCCTGCATATGTCTACCAAGGGCACAGAGCGGAGATGAGCCACTGAGGCAGCCATTGCCCTGACACGGTGGGCCGTAACCCGACCCTGCAAAGGAAGGTCAGCCGCCTTATAAGCCCAGGTGATACAGTCAGCTACCTAGATGGACAAGGTATGCTTGGACACAGCCAACCCCAACTTATTGGGGTCAAAGGAGACGAAGAGCTGAGTAGCCCTTCTATGCCCCTGCGTACGGTCAAGGTAGAAGGATAAGGCCCTCCTACAGTCCAGGGTATGCAGGACTGCTTCAGCCTGGCTTGCATGAGGCCTAGGAAAGAATGTTGGAAGAACCACCTCCTGGTTGAGGTAGAAAGAGGAGACAACCTTAGGGAGGAACTTTGGATGAGTCCTAAGGACTACCCTGTTCCTATAAATCCTGGTGTAAGGCCTATCACAGACCAGGGCCTGAAGCTCACTTACTCGCCTAGCCGAGGTAAGGGCTATCAGGAAGAGTGTCTTCCAGGAGAGGAAGCGTAGTGGACAAGTAGCCATCGGCTCAAAAGGTGGGCGAGTCAGTTGCTGCAAGACCACCTTCAGCTCCCACTCAGGGGCAGGAGGACAGATGGGAGGCTTGAGCAAAAGCAAGCCCCTAAGAAAGCGGGACACCAAGGGGTGACCAGACAGAGAATGGCCCTCCACCAAAGAGTGGTGAGCTGCTAGAGCTGAGAGGTGGACCCGAACAGAATTTGATTTAAGGCCTTGATTTGACAAGTGCAGTAAGTACTGAAGGACTACTGGCACAGTACAGGAGAAAGGATCAACTGAACGTAGCTGACACCACACAGAAAACCTTTTCCATTTGAGAGCATAGGTTTTCCTAGTGAACTGTTTCCTAGAGGCTAGGACAACCTCCTCAACATCCTGAGGCAGGCCCCAGGGAGCCAAGACTACCCTTGCAGCCTCCAGGCCATCAAATTGAGAGCTTTGAGATTGGGGTGCAGAAGGGAACCCTGCTCCTGTGAGAGAAGGTCGGGTTGCAACCCCAGAGGTAGTGGAGAATCCACCGCCAGTTGAAGTAGAAGAGGAAACCAAGGCTGTCTCGGCCACCTGGGAGCCACCAGCAGGACCGAGGCCTTGTCCTGAAGAATCTTGAAGAGTTCGGGCCACCAAGGGCGTGGGAGGAAACGCATACAGGAGGCCCTGAGACCAGGATATCAGAAAAGCATCCACTGCTATCCGCAGAGGATGCGGTGGCCTTGAGCAGAACTGTGGAAACTGCTTGTTCATGGGGCTGGCAAAGAGATCCATCAAAGGGAGACCCCATTTCAGGAAGATCTTCTGAGCTACTGAGGGATGTAGCTGCCACTCGTGGGGCTGCAGTATTCTGCTTAATCTGTCTGCCAGGTAGTTGTCCTGGCCTGGAAGGTACACAGCCCTGAGGAGCATGTTGTGCTTGAGGGCAAAAGAACAAAGGTCCTGAGCTTCCCGACAAAGGATCCTGGACCCAGTTCCGCCCTGTTTGTTCACATAAAACATGGCAACTTGGTTGTCTGTCTGAATCAGGACAGACTGGTGAGCCAGGGTAGGACTGAAAGCTTTGAGTGCTAACCGAATAGCTCGGAGTTCTAGAAGACTGATCTGCTGTGCAGCTTCCCAAGGGGACCACAGGCCCTGGGTGCACTTGCCCAGACAATGAGCACCCCAGCCTTGCAGGGAGGTGTCTATGGTCACCACTACTGTGTACCATGGAATCTGAAAAGGCACCCCCTTCAGTAGATTGGGTGGGTGTAGCCACCAGTTGAGGGAGTTCAGAAATTGTCTGGACACCCTTATCCAGTCTCTGAGGCTGCCTGTGGCCTGTGACCACTGAGACCGAAGGCACCACTGTGCAGGCCTCACATGTAGCCGGGCATTGGGGGGTCACATGTACTGTAGAAGCCATGTGGCCTAGAAGCCTCAGGCAGAGTCTGGAGGAGACCAGGGACCTGCTGAGAAACTGATTTGCCAAGGCCATTAACCTTTGGGCCCTGTCTACTGGCAAGAAAGCCTTTGCCAGCAGAGAGTCCAGCCTTGCCCCTATGAACTCCAAGTGAGGGCATAGCCCTTGTGGACTATCTCCAGCACCCAACTGTCCCCGGTGATAAGGGGCCACTGGTGGCCAAAGAGGGTGAGGTGACCACCTGTGCAGGGTTGGGAGAGCAGTGGAGGAAAGGCTACGCTCAAGGAGTCAAAAACCCCCACCCTGCTGAGTGGTAGCAGGGGCCTGAGGCTTGGGGGTCCTCTGCCTACGGGGCCCATTACCCTGGCCCTTGGCTTGCTGACCCTGGGGGGCAGCTTGGGCAGCCTGATATTGCGGGTACTGTTTGTAGGCAGTACCCTTCCTCGGGTAAAAGGGCTTTTTACCCGAGCCCTTCTTTTTATGAGAAGGGGCAGAGGTCTTCCTCAACAGCCTTGTCCGTGTGAGGTGCTCAGTTTCGAGCTGAGTGGCCTTCTCGGTCATGGGCTTGCCAAAAAGGTTTTCACCTGTCAAGGGACATCGACCAACTTGTCCTGAACCCATGGCTCGAGGTCCGATGACTGCAGCCATGCCTGGCGTCGAGCCGCGATGCCGGCTGCCGCAACTCGGGCCAAAGCCTCGAAGCCATCGTAGGCGGCGCGGGACATGAACTTTGAGCAATCCCGAATCCCCGAGGACAAGGACGTAAATCTCTGCAAGGGTTCCCCGGAGAGACCAGCAGAGAAGCCGGCCAATTCCTTTGCCAGATCCCACAAGTACATGCCCATTTACAGCTGGTAGGACTGGACACGGCAAGCAAGCATCAAGCCCTGGAAGCACTTTCTACCGACGCCATCGAGTTTCCGGGCCTCCCTGCCAGGGGGCACAGCGGAGTGCATCTTCTGGCTCTTCAGACGATGCATGGCCGATTCCACAACCATAGAATGGTGTGGTAGCTGTGCCTTTTGAAAACCAGGGCTCTTCCGGAGTCGATAGATTGAATCGACTCGCTTGCTGAGAACCGGCACCTCCCACATACTGAAGAGGAGCCGTTCCAGCATCGGAGGAACCGGAACAGTAAAGGCCTCCTTCGGAGGAGAGTCATACTGTAGGGCCTTGAGCGCTTCAGCTAGAGGCTCCTCATCGGGGTCCACCAGAATAGCCAAGGCAGCGGCCATATCCCGGATGAACTCCGAGAACCGAGTATCCTCCGGGGGGGACCTACTCCGGGGCTCAGACTGCAGTGAGTCCGAAGGGACGCACCAAGTCTTGAAGGTATCAGGAGACTCCTCGTCCTCCGTCTCCCAAGCTGACTCGTCCGAGGAGTCAGGGTCTGACCCCGCGGGGCCCTGGAGCACCCGCCCCGACGCCAGAGGCACCAGCGTCAACGCCCTCGGTCCCGAACGGGAGGTCTAGGGAGACCGCGACCGAGGTAGACTCCGAGCCACGATGGACTCGAGTATCGGCTCGGTCTCCGGGGTCGACTTCGAAGTCGATGTCTCAGTGGTCGGGGCAGATGCGCCAGACAGGCTGGCCATCAGTGCCCGCTGCTGCTCCATGAAGGCAGACAATCTGCTCTCCAAGGCTGTCATCCTGAGACTCAGCTCGGGAGACGCAGCAGCCACCAACTCGGGCCTCGGCGGCGGCGGCACTGGGCCAGACGTCGGCTCCCTGGGAGGAGAGTCCGAGGACTACGGGGCTTACGTGTCCAGCAGACTCCGGCTCCACGCGAGGAACTTTTGCAGACTTCTCGTGTTCCACGGGCCCGGGGCGACGGTCGGGGGTTTTAGACCTGGCCCTTGAGGAGCCAGGGACCTCCTCCGACGATGCCCTTGCAAGCCGCTTCTTCCTCTTGCGTTCCCAGTCGGGGGACCCCCTGTCCGAGGAGCTTCGACGGCGCTCGGGATCGGAATCCCGAGATGTCGAGGCCTCAGACGAGGTCCGGGCCTAGCCGGAGGCTGAGTCCAAGAAAAGCCTTTCATTTTGCTGCTGGCGACTTCGGAGTGCCTTGGAAGACATCTTTCCACATGGCCCGCACGACTTAGGGTCGTGTTCGGGGCCGAGGCGCCGAAGGCAGCAGTCGTGTGTGTCGGTGAGAGACATCAGTTTCTTACACCGATCACACTTTTTAAAACCGCTGGAAGCCATCGGGGAAAAAAAAAGAGTCCCCGCAAGGTCAAAGGACCGGCCTTCCAGGGAAAAATGGAAAAAAGGGCGCGAACGCCAGCCACGAAGGGCAAAAAACAAAAAAGAATAAATCGGGCTCGATACCGGTGTACCGAACCTGGCGGGAGGGGAACCGGCGTCGAGCCAGGAGAAAATAAATAGCGAAAATCGCCGAAAAAATCTAATTTTAACCGGGAGAACAGGACATGTCCGGTGGGCTTCACGGAAAAAAAGAGAGACTGCGGTAAGATGGCACCTTTAGGCGGGAAGGGAACCGTGCATGCGTGCCTGCATTCCCAAAGGCTTTCATAGAAAGCTGGGGAAATGCTCCGCTGGGGCTTCATCGGCGCTGATGACACCCATACGTGAGGACTGACTTCCTGCTTGGTCCTGGAGAAAGCGGAATTAGAAAAGGTACAAAGAGGAGCCACAAAAATGGTAAAGGGGATGGAAGGATACCCCTATGAGGAGAGGCTTAAAAGGTTACGGCTCTTCAACTTGCAAAAGAGATGGCTAAGGGGAGATATGATAGAGGTCTATAAAATCAATGAATGGAGTGGAACGGGTAAATGTAGATCGATTGTTTTACACCATCAAACAGGATACTGGGCTTGATGGACCTTGGTCTGACCCAGTATGGCATTTCTTATGTCCTTACATAGGCACAAAACAACTCATAGTAAAAGTCTTTTTTTCAGAAATGTTTGAAACAAAAAGCTGAAGGAGTAAGTTGGACAACCAGATGATCAAAGGGTAAATGGTACTCAGTGATGGCAAGGCCATAGCTGAGACACTAAACAAATTCTTTGCTATGGTCTTACCGAGAAAGATGCAAGGAAGCTACCCATGGCAGAAAAGAGCATTTAATGGTGATGAGTCAGAAGATCTGAACCAAATCTCAGTGAGCTTGGAAGATGTAGTAGAACAAACTAATAAACTGAAGAGCAGAAAGTCACCTAGACCAGACGGTATATATTGTGCCCAAGACTACAGAGATATAATAGTGACCAACAACGGCACTCTTGCAGTTTAACCCCTTAATGTCCAATATCTCCTAAAAATAAAAAAGCCTGGCCAGTGAAATGCCTTTTGATTTAATTTTTTTATATAGTCCAACAAAACCAATTAAAAAAGGAAATATGAAATAGTATAAACACTGGGACACTGCCAGGACATGATTATTGGCACCCTTATAAACCAAATCACTTTGAACAGAAGAATCACATTCCCACTGCAGTAAAATTAGATGCACCTGTGATCAATTTTCAGTACTCACATGACCTAACCAATAAATGATGGCTCTAATGTTTAAAATGGCCACATTCACAATGGTGAAGACGAGAACTGCCTAAGACCATCAGAAAATCCATTATCACCAAACATCAAAAGGGTACAAGGCCATCTCCAAAGACCATGGAATTCCTGTCTCTACAGCTCACAATGTTATGGGTAAATCAGAGCTTACCTGCTAATTTGCTTTCATTTAGTCCCTATAAACCAGTCCAGACTATAGAGTTGTGTCCACCCACCAGCAGCTAGAGACTGATATGCAAATTTTTTCACAGTGATGTCACCCCCTAAACCTAGAGGAACTTCCTTTCTCCTGTCAGTATCATCTTGTCAAAGCCTATCCCCTATGAAGGAACAACTCACACAGAAACACAAAACATCTGAAACAGAGCTGAAATACCGGGGAGCATGTCCCCTCACTTCCCTTGAAGCACTCTCACAATTGGTACCATGACCATTTAAAATCTACCATTGATGCCAAGCCGCTGCGGCCAAATTTTTTTGTTTTGCTTATGCAGGCAAAGGAATGAACCCTCCTGTGGATTCAAGAGTAGTCTGTACCAAAACGGCAGTCCACGTGCTCCTGACCAGGATACCTCTAGCTGAACTCTTGACATGGGCGGCTCACTACACCAATATCCAGACAGCACCAGGGCAGGTCCTGGACTGGATTGTAGGGACTACATGAAAGCAAAATTAGCAGGTAAGCTCTAAATTTACCCTTCATCTGCATCCCTCCAAAGCAGACAATCCCATTACTGGGAGGGGCAGCGAGCCCCGCCCTTAACACCAGAGCACCAAAACGCACCTCCATCCCCACCTGCACACTGAGATAATGCTTAACGAATATATGCAAATACGGCTACATCGCCGCTCGACAAACGTCTGTCGGTGGCACCAAACTGACCTCTGCCCAGGAAGCCTCCTGGGAGCATGTAGAGTGGGCTCGCAGCCCCTCCGGCACAGATCGACACTTCAGGAGATAAGCAGACAAAATTGCTTCTTTTATTCACCTGGAAATCAAAGCCTTAGAAGTAGTCTCCATTCATCGCGGGCCTCCAAACAATACAAAGAGGCAATCAGACTTCCAGAAGTTCCGTACTCTCCCGAACATCCAGGCAGTGCAACTAAGAGTCTTGCTTTCCACTTATCGATCCTGCAAATACTGGGAGTGTCGCCACTTGGTCAACATGAAAACAGTGAAAGCACCTTTGGTAAAAAGGATGGAACAATTCGAAGAAATACCCGTTCCTTAGTCATCAGCAGAACGGCTCTCTACAGGACAAGGCCTGCATCTCAGAAATATGTTGAGAGGAGCAGATAGCCACCAAGAAAAGAACCTTCAAGATCAAATCCTCCAAGGAAGCCTGACTCAAGGGCTCAAAGGAAGCTGTGACCAAGGTTGATAAAACCACATTTAAGTCCCAAGAAGAAACCATAACCCACGTCAGTGGCTTAACCTGCTTCATCACTCGCAAGAACCAGATGACATTGGAGTGACATGCCAAAGGTGCCCCTTGAACCTTCCACCTGTATCAGGCCAAGGCTGCTACCTGCACCTTCAGGGAGTTTAGTGCCAACCCCTTCTCTAGACCATCCTGCAGAAAAGTCAGAATGTCCACTACAATGCCTCTGGTCACACCAGGCTTTGAATACTCGCCAGACACAAATATAGGACAACAATGTAAATTTCTTCTTGGCCTTCAACATGGTAATCATGCCAGGGGAATACCCTAGTCACAACAGTCATGCCCGCTCATGAGCCAGGCCATAAGCAAGAAGCGATCCACCTGGGACATCATTACTGGTCCCTGAGAGAGCAGATCGGATCTCTGCAGAAGTCTTCACAACTTGTTCATGAGCAATCAGATTAGGTCCACGTACCACGGCCTGTGCGGCCAATCCAGTGCCACGAGGAGCACTCAAACTACATGTTGTGCAATCCGATGTAGCAGCTGGCCGATCAGGGCTTAGGGAGGGCAGTCCTAAAGAAGCTCCTCTCCTGGCCACTACTGCACAGTGTATCCAAGCCTTCCAAACATGTGCTCTCTCCTTTGGTTGTAGAAGCGACCGATTTTGGTACCAACTGCGATCGCCATCAGATCCATTACTGGCTGTCCCCCAGTGTTGAATGATCTGCTTGAAGACTGCATCCACCAGGGCCCACTCTGCCACATCCATCCGATGTAGGCTGAGATAGTAGGCTTGGACATTGTCTTGTCCTGTCATGTGAGCCACTTAAGTGTTGTGCAGCGCAGCTCAGCAGAGACGCTACTTCTGCTGCCAGCAATGCGCGACCAGTGCCACCCTGCCTGTTAATATACACTACCATCGTGGCAATGTCCGAGAACACTGACTGCATAAGCCTCCAACATCGGCACTAAGACTAACTGTATCTACAAGTGATTGATGGATCAGGAGCTTTCCTCTGCCATCCACGTCACCTGGGCCATCTGCATGTAACAATGAGCATCACAGCCGCTAAGACTGGCATCTCTAGTAACCACCATCCACTGTGACTGCTCTAGCAAGACTCCCTTTGCTAAACTGCCCTTTTTCAGCCACCATTTCAACTCTCTCGTTGTACTCTCTGGACACTAAAGCCTTTGAGACAATGAGTGGTGCTGGGACAACTACCTCGAGAGCAACGCCCTCTGCAGTGGTTGCATAAAACTAAGTCCAGCGCCACTGCCATCAAACTGAGCATTTGCAAATAAAGCACAGTTACTTACCTGTAACAGGTGATCTCTGGGAACAGCAGGAATAAGTCTTCACATATGGGTACGTTGGTACCGACGGAGTCTGCGCGGGAACGCTTCCCAGCGTCCAATCAAGAGCTTTTGGAAGCATCCCAGCACGCCTGCGTGCTGCCTTCCCGCCTTTCCCAACTGCCTCTCCTCAGTTAAGTTTTAAAGCTGAGACAAAGAGAAAGAGAAAGGAAAGGAAAGATAGAGATACAACTCCTGGGGAGGTGGGTGGGTTGTGAAGACTTATTCCTGCTGTTCCCAGAGATCACCTGTTACAGGTAAGTAACTGTGCTATCTCCAGGAACAAGCAGGAATGAGTCTTCACATATGGGGACTCCCAAGCTGAGATGCCTGGAGTCTCAGCATGTCATAGGTTAGAACATGCTATCTCCCAGAACACCAGGCATCCTGAGGATGGAGGGTAGGAGTTGAAGAAAGAAAAAATGCTGTGGAACAGCTAACCTAGCATAGGACTGCAGGGAAGGAGTCCATGTGTGGATGATGATTGCCATCAATGATGTTGCAGAAGAATGCAATAGAGACCTCCCCTAACAGGATTTCACAGAAGTATGGAGGTTCATGGATCTACTGGGAACCCAGTAGAGGAACCTTGAAGAGGACCTCACTGTAAAGTGGAGGTAATAAACCTGTAGGAAAAATAGTGGAGGTCAAAATCCTGAAAGGAATAGGTAACCCCAGTAGGAAAACCTGGGGTAGTACAAAAAACGGTGGGCCTTCAGAGGAAGGGTTTATGACAAAAAACCTAACCCTTTTGGCAGGAGCGTGGCTCACTCTTAGGAGCAAAAAGAGAAAGGCTAACCGATTTGGACAAACAGGCATAGTCCTTGTGGGGAGAAGGGATACAAGGGGTCCCCATACCCTAAGAAGAGAGGACAAATGCCGGAGGCGTTAAAGCCTGTGATTAACTGAAGATCCATAATGTCTCTCCTAACTGGGATAAGCTAGGAGAGATATTGAGTATGGAGAGCTTCAGAGGTACCTAAACCATTAGGTTATGGTATAAAAATTGTTGACTACCATAGGAGTGGGTGTGTGTAAAACCCCAAACCTGCTAGATAGCATAGGTATGGGTAAAAGCCCTCTGTCAGAATCATATAGGTATATGAGAATAGACAGGGAGATAGATATGTATCCACATACTTATCTATCTATAAGAAAATATCTCAACAGATATATTCTTATATGTCTATCTAATATGTGTATGTATCTATAGTGAGATATGGCAGGGCATAAAATACACAAAAAATGTAGGCTTACATATAGGGGTCTGCAGGTAAACAGACAGAGATATGCCTACAGTACAGTGATCACATAGGCTATGTGGAGAGGAAAGATTCATCTAACAAGGAGGTAGAACCTACTTGAGAAGACATATAGAGAATCTATTCCTCCTGGTTATAATCTGCAAGAATGCTAGTTAGTGCAAAAAAAACAGGATTGTTACATGAAAAACCAAGGATAATGTCAATGTGCAGCCAGGAAGTCCCGGGTCTTCCAGGACTCTGGCATGGTAAGTAGACAGAAGACGCCTAGAGATGAGATACCATATTGACCTGCTTAAGGGCAAAGGTATCATGTGTTCTTACCATGAGGACGAGCATATCCCCGATTGGGAATACTATGGACCAAAGCAAGGAACTGGCAACTCCTTGAGTCTTCACGTAAGAGAAGGCCTATGTCCTTTATATCAAAAAAGGAGAAAGAAAAGAAGGGGGACCCTTCTAGTCATGGGCGACATGACTGAAAAGCTTTTTCTAACCAGCTAGGATAGCTGTTGGAGAACCCCCCCATGCTCTCTAGCAAGGGCCCATAGTGTAGATTGCAGAGAGCATGGAACTGGCTGGTAGAGAGCCAGTATCTCAGTCAACTATGCTGCCAACTCAGGAAATGAAGATGGCAGAATAGAAAACAAACAATCTAGAAAGCTTGTAGTGAGATGATCTCCAAGAGAGATGGAGTACTGACTTGGAGCCACTACAAAGACTAGACAGAATGTTAGTGGAGGACAATCTGGTAGTTTGTGGATAAGAACCAGTGGTCCAAACATTAAAGCTCCTGGATGGGCAGCTGTTGGCTAGACAGCAGAAGAATCTTACTGTTCAAAAACAGAAAGAACAGACAGAACAGGAGTAGGAACTCTGGACATGTCTGATAAGCTGCCCCAAACAAAATTAAAACAGAGGAGGTGACTCAGAGAGGAAAACTCCGCACTGGAAAGTGAGAAAACTAGAGAGGCTGAAGAGAAAGCCTCCCAGTAAGTAATTCCACTCTTACAGAGGAAAAACTTGGTAAGAGGGTGAAGAGAATGGAGCTGAAGAAGACTTACGAAGTAGTAAATCTATAGAAAGGAAAAATACATGCTGGCACAGGAACTATCATCTGATAGTGGTTAGACCTCTTTCCCTAGCAGGGAAAAAGAGGAGAAACCTGTGACTTATAGGCATGAACAACCTGACAGCTCATAGAAATATAGAAAAAATGGATATCTTTTGGAAAGAGATCCCTGTGTAGGGGTTAGAATAAAGTGATGGATTGCCTCTATTGAGAAGACGCAACTGTAGATTCTAACCCCAAGGGTCACAAGCATCTGATGATGATCGATCAGAAACCCTGTAGGTGCTGGGTTTGCTGAGCCTGGTGAGAGGTTAGATTCTTTAGACCAGGACGATGCTTTCCCTGTTGGGGAACATCTGTATGATGGGCAAGTGATGAATAAAACCTTCTCCTGTGGGAAGAAAGTTTGGTAGGACAATTCCTACGTACTGGGACAGAGGAAGGGGTAGAACAACCCCTAGAACAGGTAAATCAGTGGACAACTGAGTAACCTGACGTAAAGACTCCTTGTTGAAAAGATTTTCTCCAGTGCAAGGAGTATGTCCCAGCTTTTGTTGTGCCCATTTGTCCAAGTCTGAAGCTTGGAGCCAGGCTCTACGTCGTGCCCCTATAGCTATAGCAGAAGTCCTGCTAACAGACTCAAAAGAGTCTAGGGAAGCACGAGAAAGAAACCAAGAGATATTCTGGATATGCTTAAGCAGTGAGGAATAGTCTGTACTCCTGGAATCTGAAAGAAAAGGAGAAAAAAAGATGTAATTGCTTTGTGACCTCCTCAAGAGAAAGACTCATATAAAATATATATGAGAGAATTCTTGCAGAAAGCATAGATGTCTGGAAGGTTTGACGTCCAAAGTCATCTAGTGTTTTAGACTCACGACCTGGCAGATAGGAAGAGTGCTTTTTCTTACACTTTACCCGCCTCATTGCTGATTCCACTACTAGGGAATGATGAGGAAGTTGAGTCTTTTGAAACCCTGGAGAGGGGGGCACCTGATATAACAGATCAGTTGCCCTGGGAGGTGGGGGTATCCGGAAAGGTGTTTCCCACATTGCATCATTCCTTGCAGGATCTCCTTCTAGGAAAGGAAGCATTATGTTCCCCTTTGCTTTGGTAGAAAGAGAGCCTTGTACAGGATCATGTCCTGGGATAGGAATGGCAAGAGATCTTGCTATATCCCAGAGGAAACTCTGAAAAAAGGGATCCCTAACAGGAATCTCTCTTGGACAGGTTAGATTTACAGAACTAGCCTGAGCATCCAGAGGTATCCAAATATATAGGAATAGAAGATCCTGCACAGTGCAGTGTGGAATGCTTAAGAGATGGTTGCTGGTACTGGGTATCATGAGCAGCAACCGTCCTTACCACATTGTCCATGCCAGATATCGACTCCAAGCTTGGTATAGAATGGAGCGATCCTGTTGAAAAAAGCATGGTAGGAGTTGGCCACGATGCTACTGTGGATACCGGTACCGATGTCAATACCGGTACCGATGTTGGAGTCGAGTCCGACAAAGACATCGGAGTAGTCATCTGTGACAGTGCAATTGGTACCGAGGTGACCGAACCCATCCGGCCAGTATCCTCGGTACCAAAGCACCGGTATCGATCGATGTTGGTACCAAAAGCTATTGGTACCGAGTCTTCTAGACTAGAGATCGATTCCAAACTCGGCATCGAGGGCAGAGAGCCCGATAAGCGAAGCATGGAAGGCACCGACTGCAAAGATAATGAGGTCGTCGGTACCGATTTCGGTACCGTGTCTGACACCGATGAAGGAAGGTCAACCAGTGGCAACTCAATCGGCCTCAAGGGAACCGAGAGCTGTGGATCGGAATCATCGGAACCGAGCCTTTGGTACCGCCGAGAGCCGGTACCAAGGCGAGTCGGTACCCAGTCCTCCAGACTGGAGATCGATTCCAGACTCGGCATCGAAGGAAGCGAGTCTATCGATGCACGTCTGGGGGTACCGACGGCAGTGGTAGTATCGGTGCTGGTACCGATAATGGAAAGTCAGTCTGGGGTGTATCCACCGGTCCCGAAGGTACCGAGGACGCCAGATGACGATCCCTGGTGAGGAGTGTTTCATCCAACACCGGGGTACCGGTACCGCTCTAAGCGGATGCCACCACCGGACACGGCTGAGGTATGTTCTGTGAGGGGTGAACCCCAGGAACAACCCGAAACCCCTTATTTGCTTTGGAGACCGAAGACTCCCGCCGGGGTTCTTCATGCTGCGCATGAGACCTACCACTCGAGGACTGGCTAGTCTTAACAGACTGTTTGTGGGTTACCTGATCTTGTGTGGAAGAAGAAGGGGACGGTGCCCCGAAGTTGGAGGGCAACCGTGTATCGAGGGATTCTCGATGTTGAAAACCTCTTCTCACCAAACTGTTGTCAGGACCCAAGCAGGTTAGACACCGACTTTGAGGGTCTAAAAATAAATTTGTACTGCCACAGGATGAACATTTCTTGGAGAAAGTGTCTGGCAGTTCCATGAAGGAAAAAGAAGAGGCCTAAAAGGCCTAAGACCGTGGGACACTATGAGGAAAAAATATATCCCGTGGAAAAGGAAAAATATTTCAAGAAAAGAAAAGAAAAGAAAACACCGGCGGTACCGGTGGCATCGGGAAGACAGCCGCGACCACAAGAAAACTAAAAAATAAAAACAAGAATTTTCTGCGGTGACAGGAGGACGTCCTGCCGGCTCCGCGGAAAAACGAAAACTGAGGAGAGGCAGTTGGGAAAGGTGGGAAGGCAGCATGCAGGCGTGCTGGGATGCTTCCAAAAGCTCTTGATTGGACGCTGGGAAGCGTTCCCGCGCAGACTCTGTCGGTACCGACGTACCCATATGTGAAGACTCATTCCTGCTTGTTCCTGGAGATATACCACACTGACAGCCATGAGATCCATAGAAATTGGCGCAAGAGCAAATGGAGCTTGAGCACACGCTCCTCCATCAATGAAACTAAGCCAGCTTGTGTGTCGAAGGGCACCCAAGTATATCAACTGTTGAGACAGAATCAGCTTGCTCTTTGCTGAGTTGACTACCCAGCCCAAACTCTGCAGAAAGGTGATTACCCTCTGTGTCACACGCTGACTTTCATCCTTTTATTTTGCTCGGATGAGCCAATCATCCAGGTAGGGGTGCACTAAGACCCCCTGCTTCTGCAGATCTGCTGCTACCACCACCATTAGCTTTGTGAAAATCTGCGAAGCCTTGCTAGCCCAAAATGGCATCGCCTGGAACTGAAAATGACCCAGAAATGTCAAACCTGAGAAAGCATTGATGCTCTGGGTGCAATGGAATGTGAAGGTACACATCGGTTACGTCTAGCACCATGAAGAGCTCGCCACGCTGCACAGCTACCATAACAGACCGTAAAGTTCCCATACGGAACTGTGGTACCCTCAATGCTGCATTTACATGCTTGAGGTAAAGGATGAGAAGGAACATACCTTCCTTTTTGGGAACCATGAAGTAAATAGAATATTGACCTAAACCGCACTGGCCAGGCAGTACCAGAACTACAGCTTGAAGTGCCAGAAGACGCTTCAGTGTCACACAGACCGTGTGACGTTTACTTGGTGCCGAGCATGGGGAGAACATGAACGCTTCTCATAGGGGATGCTCGGAACTCTAATGCATAATCAGAGGATAATCTTGGATCAGTGGGTCCTGGAGGTTATGTGGACCCAGGAGTGGTAAAACTACCTTAGTCGCCCACCTATGTGTTACTCCACCCTCCTGGGTCCGCCTGACTTCATTGCGGCTTTTTGGCCACTCTGGAGGCACCTGCATAATAGCCACAAATCAGCACCACAGAGCCAAAAGGACTGCCCCCAAAATGGGAAACATCACCGCTGGGAGGAAGGGAACCTAGTGAGCTGAAACCGATTGATACCTCAGGCACCCCCTTGCGACGGGGCTGCTTGCCTTTTGCCTCCACGAGGCTAGTCTTCAGGCAGCCTGCCCCCTTTGGACTCTCCCAAATCCTTGACCAACTCCTTCAGGGGCTCCCCAAATACAGCTTCCCTTTAAATGGAGCTTGCTCAAATGGATCTTGGAGGACATGTCTGCCAACCAGTTTCTCAACCAGAGATAAAAAAACTATGCGGGACCACGACTAGCTCCATCTTTTCAGCTGATGATCAGACTAAATCATAACTAAAAAGTCCAACAAAGAGGCTGTGGCTGATTCCAGTTTCAGGATCACTGCCAGGTATGTGTCCCCCTGGTCTAGACCCGGAAGCGCCTGCCCCCATCTCACGCAGGCTCTAGCCACAAGCACCACAAATGAAAGCATGCAGGGATAAGGCATTGACCTTGAACGCCTACCTCAAGAGTGCCTCCAAACGATGATCCTCCGGGTCCTTGAGTGTTGTGCTGCCTTCCATTGGGTGTCGTGGGTCTTTTTAGTCACCGTTGTGGCCAAAGAGTCCATCTTAGGGATCAAAAAAGCTCCTTTTCAGCAGGAGGCACACAGGGTAGAGGCAAGCCATTTCCCGCCCTCCGGAGCCTCCCATTTGGCTTCAATCACCTGCATAATGGCCTTATGGGAAGGAAAAGAGTTCTGAGACATTCTCATGCCCTGAAGAGGGTCCTCCAAGGGAACTTCATCCTGCAGTACCCAAAACGGGGAGGTTTAGCGCTGCCAGGGATTGCGAAATCAGTGAGACCAACTCTTTATTGTTGAAGACCCACACAATTGTGGGGACCTCTCCTGGCACGAGAGCCTCCTCCCCCAGTTCTGGGCCTTCCGGATCTTCCTCAGAAATGGACAGACCTTCTCCAGAGTCCTCCTCTGGGGTACTGGATCCCCCCCAAATCGCCCCCTCACTCCTCTCAGAGCAGCAAGCGTGTTTCTGCGCCCTGCTACCTGACCAGGAACAGCGGACACTTGGGAGGCATTCCCTTTCCTGCAATCCGGCCAGTTTCCTCCTCCTGGCTCTGCTTCAAGCAATAGGCCCTATGAAGGAGCAACACAAACTGCGGGGAAAACAGAGATAACTTCCCTAGAGAGCTATGTCTGGTCCCTTGCACACCCTGACTGTCTGCTCCAAACTGAGTGTCAGCCGATAAAATGGATGCAGCCACTTCCAATATGGTCGCTGGAGATGCAATGCAGGAAAGTTCCCACCTGTCCGAAGGCGATACAGAGGGCTCTCTGTACTGTTTCTGCTCTGCCGGAGGCCTCCTAGAGATTTCAGGTCAAGTACCCAGCTTCCCCCATTGCTACTCTGCATCACGGCTTTCCCTATGCACAGCAGCAGCCCACTTGTGAAAGAAAGGACGGCATGCAGCACACAAGGCCTTCACACTGGGCATAACGAAAAATGAAAGCGCAGCTGCTTACATATTCCAACACACCTTGCAAGGCCCCCAACTCTCGGTGAACACAGAAACAAGATGACCACACGGTTTTCATTGGCAGGAAGAAAAAAAAAAAAAAACCAACACTCACCAGAATCACAGACAGGCGCTAAGAACCTGATAAGCATACAGGGGCTGTGCACTGCAGTCGGGAGACCTGATGCTGACTGAATGGCTCATAGGCTCCCCACGGAGGTCTCTCCTCACCCACTGAAGGGCTCCAGTTTAACTGCATGGGATTCAGATTTTTATTTTCCCCAAACTCTCCCACTGAAGCTTAACTAATGCAATGAGACTTCCGGTAGGACAGCTCTGTCTCCACGCCACACAGCAATCAACTACCTAACCCGGGGTGACTCAAAATCAGTCATACAGCCATCACGATGTCTGCCCATCAGCTGCTGAAGACTGAAGATACTGACAGGAGAGGGGAAAAAAATTTGCACATCAGTCTCCAGCTGCTGGCAGATGGACACAACATGATTGTTTGGACTGGATTGGAGGGACACAGATGAATAAGAAGTTTTCTGCTCATGGAACTGTCAAGAAAATGCCCAGGATGAGGTGGGAAAAGGAAAATTAATCCAAGTAGTATTTGAAGGTTAGTGCAAACTGTTGGAAAAACACCATGTACATACATCCAAAGAGCTTAAGGCTGACCTGGGAAAATCTAGAGTGGTGGTTTCAACCCACACCATATGTTGCACACTACACAAAGAAGAAGGACTTCATGGGCGAAGGTCAAAGGAGGACCCCACTGCTCAAAGAAAGACATAAAAAGGCACACCTGATCTTTGCCAAAACCCGCCTTCAGAAACCACAATCCTTCTGGGAAAATGTTCTGGGGACAGATGAAACCAAACTGAGCTCTTTATCAATACAGACCAGTGATACTATAAACTTCATTTCTTTGCCTGTAAATAAGGGAAAAAAAACACCCTCCTACAGTTAGATATGGTGGAGGTTCCATAATGTTGGAGGCTGTTTTGCTGTCTCAGGAACTAGAGGCTTGGAATGTATTAACGGAATCATGAAATCAGAGGACTACCAAGGTATTTTGGAGAGAAATGTGCTACCTAGTGTCAGAAAACTAGGTCTGGGTCAAAGGTCATGGATTCCTCAGCAGGACAATAACCCAAA
Organism: Ichthyophis bannanicus; assembly: GCA_033557465.1. Taxonomy (NCBI): domain Eukaryota; kingdom Metazoa; phylum Chordata; class Amphibia; order Gymnophiona; family Ichthyophiidae; genus Ichthyophis; species Ichthyophis bannanicus. The sequence goes on from CM066032.1 coordinate 8,636,472, forward strand.
ACACACATCCCAAAGTACAAATGAATGGTTAAAAGGAAAAAAAATGGACTGTTCTAAAAACTGGCCAGCAATTAGTCCTGATCTCAATCCAAACAAGAACCTTCGGTAAAAACATAAATACTTTAACAATACCAAAAGATTTTACAAAAGCCAGAAAACAAACCAATAAGAGAGCTTTCTCACACTCTGCTCCAATACTCTGGAACAATTTACCTGACAACATTCGCCTACTGTCTGACATAAAAGAATTTAAAAAAAAATTAAAAACTCACTTATTTACATTACACTATAATACACTCCCAAAACAGAATTCTCAAAGGGATACAGGCTAACATTTATTTTTAATATTATATACCCTATTTTCAAAAATAAACGACACTAATACACTAATTTAACCATACTACACACTCATTTACATGATGATTAATAATTTAACTAGCAATGTATATATGTTCTAATATGTTATACTTGTAATGTTACAATTTTCCTTGTAATTTATAATTATCTGTTCTATGTAAAATGTCCTGGTATATCTCATACCAATTAACCTACTGTTACATGTAAACCGCACTTGAAACATGGGAAAGAGCGGTATATAAATAACTGTTAAATAAATAAATAAATAAATAAATAAATAAAAGGAACCCTGCAAACATTCATGAGCTGGAACAAATCACAGCTGAAGAGTGGGAGAAACTACCAGCAGACAGATGTACAAAATGCATAGATGACTACAAGAAATATTTGGAGCTGTCATCACTTCCAAGGGTTGTGCCACCAAAATTATTAGTGAAGGGTACCATTATTCCTGCCCAGGTCATAATTTGTTTTCTAAGAAATTACCATGTCTAAGTTGCAGACATCTCTTTTTATTTATCTCTCTCTCTCTATATATATATATATATCTATATCTATATATCTATGCATTTCAGGTATATTGTGTCTGATGTCTTGAGAAATCATTAGAAATATTCTAAAATGTATGTCATACTACTAAAATATTATGTTCAAAGATATATATATCTATGTCTTTGAACATAATATTTTAGTAGTATGACATACATTTAGAATATTTCTAATGATTTCTCAAGACATCGGACACAATATACCTGAAATGCAAGGGTGCCAATAATGTTGACCACAACTATAACTCAAAGATGAAATTACAGAGCTACTATTAGTGATTTTTAACCTATCATTAAAATAGTTTACAGAAGATAGGAGGATGGCCAATGTTAATGTCTATTTTTAAAAAGAGCTCCAGGAGCAATCCAAGAAACTCCAGACCAGCAAATTGAATTTTGGTGTCAAGCAGAATGGTGGAAACCATTAACCACAAAATTACAGGAACGTAGACAAATATGGTTTAATGGAACAAGTCAGCATGGATTTAGCCAAGAGACATCTTGCCACACCAATCTGCTCAATTTGGTGAACATATATATATGGATAGAGGTGAGCCAGTTGATATAGAGAGTTATTTTAGAAGCCCTATTCGTGCTTTGGACGTTTGAAAAACAGGCAAGTGGAGGTCCAAATCACAGAGACATCCCCTGAGCCAATTTTTGAAGCCAGCACAAGAGCCTCTAAATCACAAAGGGACAGGACGGAGGCATAACTGAGGCATTCCAGGCAAGTTGGACATGTGAACCTGATCTCAGAAATAGACAGCACATTCTCAAATGCAAAACAGCTTGCACAGACATGTATTCATCATAGATAAGACATCACCAACCAAGTGGTTGTAGCAGGGATGTCTATGTGGCTGCCAGTATTGCCATCCATTTCAGTGGCATCCAAGTTGCTAAAATTGGGCCAAAACGTAAATGGCCCAGGCATTTTTTTTGTGTTTTGCCCTAGATGTCCTTTCTAAAATGTCACTTCACATGTATTTAGATCGTTGGTTCTCAACCTTTTTTGTACCGCAACCCCTTTTACCATTGGTCAACTTGTGATGACCCCCCAGTGATAAAATCAAATTCGTCTCTCTTCCTTTACCGTTAACGCATTGTCGCTGTAATCATCTGTTGAATTATTAATATGTTATAGGCCTTTGCAATATGTTTTTATTTATAACATTTACTTATTTTTCTACCTTTTGTTGTTTGGGCATTTTATTTTTCAATTGCAATTGCTCCAGTCACTTTCTTCTGGTCTCTTCTGTCTTCTGCTAAAATTCTCCATTGTCTGCTGTCCATTTGTCCTTTCTTCTCTCATCTAGATTTTTTTCAATTCTATCTTCTACATTTGCTTTAACATACTGATCTTTCCCCTTTTGCTCTTTCCCCAATTTATTTTTTTTTCCTTTATCATCCACTCAAATTTCACCCTTCCATTCTCAATCCCCACTTACTCTGTCAATACCCAACAATTTGTAGATTTTTCTTCCCTCCCACACAAAATATCTTTTCCCCCTCCATCCTCATTCCCCCAGCCCCATCCCCTTCTAGTCCTCCCCACAATCAGCTCCCTTCTAGTTCCAGCCCCACTCAGCATCCGCTCCCTTCTAATTGCATTCTACCCCCCCCGCATCAGCCCATTTCCAGTCCTAGCCCCCCCCAATCAGCTCATTTGCAATCCTAGGCGCCCCCCCCCCCATCAGCCATTTCCAATACTAGCACCCCCCTCAAACCCTATTCCAACCCTTTTCCCGTGAGCTGATGGGGGGGGGGGGGGGCTTGGACTGGAAATTGGGCCGAGTGTGGAGGAGCTTCAGCCCATTTCCAGTCCAACCTCCCCCACACTCATTCAATTTCCACTCCAAGCACCCCCCCCCAACTCATTTCCAGTCCAAGCTGCCCCATCAGCCATTTCTAAAAGTAGCCCCCTCATCGGACATTTCCAATCCTATTCCAGAACTACATCAGTTCATTTCCAATTCTACCCCCTAAAAGCCCATTTGCTGTCCTAGTCCTCCTCAGCTCATTTGCACCCCCGCCCCCACTCAGCCCATTTCCAATTATAGCCCCCCCAGCCCAATTCCAATTTTAGACCCCTCAACAGCCCATTTCAAGCCCAAGCCCTCCTCGCCAAAGAGCCCCACGGCAGGTTTCACTCAATAGGATGGATTTATAAGTCATTCCAGGCTCTCATCTGGTGTGGTGTCCAATAAATGCAAACAAAAGATTTACCAGGGGTCGCCTTCTTTAACAGCACCTGGCAGGCTCAGCACAGCTCGTTACCGCTGAAGTGAAGAGCATTGGTTCCCTTCACTTTGGCAGCTGTATTGTAATGAAGATCGCAGGCGCGCTGAGAGCCGGGACACAGGAAGTGTCCTTTGACCTCCGGCACGCCTGCAATCTTCATTACAATTCAGCTGCCGAAGTGAAGGGAACAACGCTCTTCACTTCGGCGGCTCTAACAAGCTGTGCTGAGCCTGCCGAGTGCTGTTAAATGCAGCGACCCCCATGGGGGTCGCGACCGACAGGTTGAGAACCGCTGATTTAGATATTCAGAAAGTGTTTGACAAAGTTCCACATCACAGACTCCTGTCTGTCTACATAGAACACGTCCACTGGGACACTGTCAGCTGCTGTTAATTGGTATACTATGCCCTTCAATCTGGAAAGCCTGTACCAACGCAGCCTGGTTATGTCAACATACTGGGCCATTAAAAGCCAGCAGGCTTCAGAGGCACTATACTTCAATAAAATAAAAAAAAAATGCTCTACTTACTAACCATACTGTAACACCTCTATCTAAGCACAAAATCCGAGGAGAGCAAATCTCAGAATCTGCAAGGGCACCGATTTACCCAAAAGGGTCAAAAGGTGTCATCCTTGACAAAAAACAGCAATGGATTTGCTCTAATCTTCTATTAACAATATGGCAAAATCTAAATTATACAACTTCAAGGATTAACACAAATTTCTACAAAAACAATCCTATAGAGAAATCATTCATTCTTCAGAAACAAATATCAAATAGATCCGCCAACAAAGTAAGCTAAACCCAACGCCCGCTGAGACGTCTCTTCAGCGTTTCGCATCCAGCTGCATCAGGGGCAAACTAAAAATAAAAGAAAATTGCTCACCCAGCATATCAGTGTCAAAATAAACCAACCCTATACCATACAAGAACCATAAATTGTCCATAACATACCCATTGAAAGTACTTAACTTCTCATCCACATATCATCATAAGCAGCATATTATTCATGCATCGCTCTCAGCTTGATTACTCCAGCTCAACCGTTATCCAAAAAACACCGCGCAGGCACTTATATCTATCAAAACACGCCTTCCTAAACTAGTTATCCAATTACTTCCAAGGCACAAACTACAAACACACTCTTCAATCAATACTAGAATTTAAACCCTCAGGAGTCACTGTTCCAAGCAGAAAGATCCAGCGCTGCTCACGCAACAAAAGAAACTGATCCCTTGACTTTTGCCCTTGACCACCCTGCACATGCTCACTATCAAAAGTGCTCATCCGATAGGGTTGTTAAGGAATCTACCTTTTTCACAATTTATCCGGTATCAGAGAAATTGTTCTTCAACAGTAGAATTTAAACAGGCTAGATCATTGAAAAGCGCTTTTTTAGCTAGAGGATAACCTGTGAAAGTGGTATAATTTAGGATAACCTTGAGAAAAGTTGTATAATTTAGATTTTGCCATATTGTTAATAGAGGATTTGAGCAAATCGTTGATGTTATTTGTCAAGGATGAAACCTTTGACCCTTTTGGGTAAATCGGTGCCCTTGCAGATTCTGAGATTTGCTCTCCTCAGATTTTGTGCTTAAAGGACGGTGTTACAGAGTGGTTAGTAAGTAGAGCATTTTTTGTTATTTTATTGAAGTATTGTGATTTTGCTCTGAAAGTGCCCAATAATATTATTGTACGATTACAAATTCAGAGGCACTATGCCAAGGGGCAAGACATACCCCTTGGTGTGCCTCTTAATGTGCACAGTTTATATAATTCCCATTCAATTTGTGAGGGCTACTCTATTTTTGAGATAAGCACACTTAAAGATATAGTGATAGCAATTTTTTGAAATCTCAGCAGTGAATGAGTAGAAACATCAATTGTGAAGACTTGGATTTTGAATAGTATTAAAAGACATTCAGATTATCGTATACCTGCTTGATTCAATATATAATTTGGAACCGGAGAGGTCATTGATGCGAAAAAGCAACACATTCCCTAAGAAAACATGTTCAGGAATGTTGCTGTTATTGTCCGAGACCCTGGATTCTTTTAATCTTCTATGATTAGCATATGGTCATAGTTGATAGCAGTGGAATTCAATTTATTCATCTCTTAGTACATTTGGAGGGATATATACTTTTTTGTTTTCAGTTATAATTAGTTGCAACTGGATTGATAGATTGTGGGTGGGGTAAAAGGGAGCATTTGGGGGGGATTGTACCGCCTTAATAGATTATGCTCTTATTTGGAAAGATAGGACTTACCAGGGAGTGCATTCCCCAAGAAACTTTCCATGTTGACTTTTTTTAATGCGGTGTACTTTGACCTGTCAGAATATCAGCTGCAACAGTTTCAGTACGCACAAAATTTATACAGCGAGATTGGTTTATGCCAAGGGTAAATATGAACAGGGACTCCTCTGCTGCAAGAATCACACTAACAGCGAGGCAAAAACCCAATTTTAAGGTTTTATACATTGTGTTCAAATGTTTACAAATGGAAGTGCCAATATATTTGGCCTCTGTTGTATTCTTGCAAGTAACCTCAGGTACTGCATTGCAATTACCCTGTTTTCCACAGATCAGGTTATTAGCCAAAAATGCAGCTTTCAGTGTTTGGTGCAGGAGCTGCAAACAGCCTTCCAGAGAAGATGTAGACAGAATTAAATTATCTACAGTTTTGTAAAGGGATAAATATGTGGTGATGGGGGGCGAGTTAAGTTTCAGGAGTACTGTGTTTGTATGAGAAAGGAGGCGATACTGTTTTTGTCATATTATATTTTATATGTTGTCTATGTACTCAGTTTTTAATTGTAAGTGGGATTTCAAGAGCCAGTACATACTTAATTAAAAAGTCATGGTATAGGAGGCAATGTCCTACTATGGATTAGAAATTGGTTGATAGAAAATAGAGTAGGGATAATGGTCAATTTTCTCATAGGAGGAAGATGAATAGTAGCGTACCTACACCAAGGATCTGTATGGAAACTGTGCTTTTTAACATGTTTATAAAACATTTTGTTATTGGGGACAAGCAGCAAGGTTATTAAAATTAACACTATATCAAATTATTCAAAGCTGCTAAATCGCATGCGGATGGTGAGAAGTTGCAGGAGAATCTTGCAAGATTGGGCATCCAAATGGCAGATTAAATTTATAAATGGACAAGTACAAAGTGATGATTGCAGTGAAGAATTCCCGCCCAAGGGTGCCATCATGCTCAGTCAAATGACATAGCTAAAAAGACGGCAAAAAGATATAAAGTAATCAGAGGACTGCAACTCCAGGGGAGAAGGGAGGATCGTGAGGACTGATTCCTGCTGTCCCTGGAGAACACCTGTTACAGGTGAGTAACTACGCTTTCTCCAGGAACAAACAGGAAGTCAGTCCTCACATATGGGACTCCCTAGCTATAGGCTACCGAGAACCCATAGCTGAAAAATGGCTCCCTCTAGGAGAGCCACAGCAGCTGTGATAGGAATTCAGCAGAGAACGCAACACCTCCGGTAGCCTGACACCAAAGGGTCGGAGGGTAGGAGTTGCCTAAACCTCAAATAAATTACGGAGCACCGCCTGGCCAAAAGCACTGTCTTGTCGGGACTCTCTATCCAAGCAGTAATGGGCTGCAAAAGTCTGGTTTGAAGACCAGGTGGCAGCCTGGCAGATGTCTGCCAGCGGAACAGAACAGAAGTGAGCCACTGATGCGGCCTTAGCCCTGACACAGTGGGCCATAACTCGACCCTGCAATGGGAGGTCGGCCGCCCTGTACACCCAGGCAATGCAGTCTGCCACCCAGGTGGACAACGTGCGCTTGGAGACAGGTAGCCCCAGCTTACTGGGGTCATAAGAGACGAAGAGCTGAGTATCCCTTCGATGTCCCCACGTACACTCTAGGTAGAAGGCCAATGCCCTTACAATCCAGGGTATGCAGGACCGCCTCTGCCCAGCTGGCATGCAGCCTGGGAAAGACGGTTGGAAGAACCACCTCTTGGTTGAGGTGGAACGAAGAGAACACTTTCCGAAGGAACTTGGGGTGGGTGTGCAGGACCACCCTGTTCCTATAAAACCGTGTGTACTGTCTATCCGCAACCAGAGCTTGTAGCTCACTCACTCGTCTGGCAGATTTGTGTGCCACCAAGAAGAGCACCTTCCAGGAGAGGAAGCGCAGATGGCAAGTGGACATCAGCTCAAAAGGTGGGCGAGTAAGCTGTTCCAAGACCACATTCAAATCCCACTCTGTTGCTGGGGGACGAACCGTGGTTTTTAGCAGAAGTAGACCTGTGAGGAATCTTGACACCAAGGAGTGGGCCAAAAGAGGTTGTCTTTCCACTGGAAAGTGGTGTGCTGACAAAGCACTTAGGTGGACTCTGACAGAGTTAGACTTTAGACCCAACTCGGAGAGGTGAAGCAGGTATTGCAGCACAACTGGTACAAGGCAAAAGAAAGGGTTTTCATTGTGCTGGGTACACCAGTCCTCAAACCTATGCCACTTGAAAGCATAGGTTTTCCTAGTGGACTGCCTCCTTGAGGCCAGTAACACTTCTTCCACCTTCCTAGGTAGGAGGAGGGGAGCCAGCACTACCCTCTCAGCAGCCATGCCATCAGGTTGAGGGACCTGAAGTTGGGATGTAAGAGAGCCCTTCTCCTGGGACAAGAGATCACACTGCGTCCCCAGAGGGAGTGGGGCTTCCACTGCCAGCTGGAGGAGAAGCAGAAACCAAGGTTGTCTTTACCATCTGGGGGCTACCAGTATGACCGAGGCCTTGTCCCGAAGGATTCTGAACAGAGTCCAGGACACCAGAGGCGTGGGAGGAAACACATACAGGAGGCCCTCGGACCAGGAGATCAGAAAAGCATCCACAGCCGCCCTCTGAGGATGTGGCTGTCTGGAGCAAAAGCTGGGCAACTGGTGATTTTGCAGACTGGCAAAAAGGTGCCCCCAGCAGTGGAAGATATCCTGGGTCACTTCCGGATTCAGTTGCCATTCGTGTGGTTGAAGAATCCTGCTTAGCTTGACTGCCAAGAAGTTTTCCTGATCTGGCAGGTAAACTGCTTTCAGAGACGTACCCTGTCTGATCGCAGAGGGGCAGAGGTCCAACGTCTCCTGACATAGGAGATGGGACCCTGTACCCCCTTGCTTGTTCACGTAGAACATCGCTACCCAATTGTCTGTCTGCACCAAGACAGACTGATGTGAGAGACCATGAGAGAAGGCTTGAAGGGCTAGGCGAATCGCCCGAAGCTCTAAGAGGTTGATTTGGCGTGTACTCTCCTGAGGAGACCACAACCCCTGAGTGCATGATCCCTGGCAATGGGCTCCCCAGCCCAGCAAGGAGGCATCTGTTGTCAGCACTCTTGTGTGCGAGGGAGGCTGAAAAGGCACTCCCTCGAGCAGGTTGGATGGCTGAAGCCACCACGCCAACGACTTCACCAGTCGTTTGGATACTGATCCTGTATCGGAGTCATCCTATGGCTTGTGTCCACTGATCTCCGAGGCACCACTGAGCTGTCCTCATGTGGAGATGGGCCTTTGGGGTCACATGTACTGTGGAGGCCATGTGGCCCAGGAGGCATAGGAAGTGACTTGCTGCGATTGAGACTTGTGGCTGACTTGGTGCACCAACGCCAGAAACATCTGTGGCCTGTCATCTGGCAGGTAAGCCCTTGCCCGAAGGGTGTCTAGCCTTGCTCCTATGAACTCTAAGTTTTGAGTGGGGAGCAGAGAGGACTTTGCGTGATTTATGACAAAGCCTAGATGTTGTTGGATGTTGATAGTGCAATCCGTGGCCTGTTGGGCCTCCTGCGGCAACTGGGCCCTGATAAGCCAGTCGTCCACATAAGGGAAGACAAAAACTCCTTGGTTTCTGAGGAAGGCCGCCGCTACTGCCAGGCATTTGGTAAATTTATTTATTTATTTATTTTATTTATGCTTTTCTTCTATACCGCTTTTTCCAGAGATCAAAGGCGGTTTACACTTAACATATAATGAACATGGTTTTACATGGAACAGCGTTTTTCATAACTATGTACAATTAACTTTTCATGAACAACAACATGGAACAGTGTTTTTTCATAACTATATACAATTAACATTGGCTAGTAATGCTGTAACTATTTACATTAATCATTCATTATTAATCGCAGTTTGTAAGAGTTGCTTTTTTTCTTAAGTGTATTGAGGTTTGAGGCTTTTTGATCTGTGGTTAAGGAGGATTGTTATGGAAGTGTAGTGTGCGGGATGGAGGGGATTCATTAAGATTTATAAAGTGTTCTATAAACAGATATGTTTTTAGTTCTTTCCGGAATATATGGAGATCTTTTATTTTGCGGAGGCTTAGCGGAAGTTTATTCCACAGGGTGGGGGCTGCATATGAGAAGGCTCTTGAGCTTGTGGGTTTTTTTGTTTTTCGAATGGATTTTTTTATGTCTAGAGAGTGGGTTGCATTTTGCCTGCGGGTTCTAAGTTCTTTTGGAGCATGTATCAGAGTGGCTAGATGTGAGGGTGAGATGCCGTTGATAAGTTTAAATGTGGTTAAGAGTATTTTGTACGATATTCTACTATTTATGGGAAGCCAGTGTAGTTCGGCGAGGATGGGAGTTATGTGGTCAGTGAGGCGAGCTTTTGCCGTTACTCGAGCACAGATGTTTTGAGCTCGTTGAAGTATATTGGTATTTGTGAGAGGGAGGCCGATAAGTAGACTATTACAATAGTCGAAGTGTGGAGTGATGAGTGTGCTGATAACAGATCTGAAGTCATGTGTGTCTAGTAGTGGTCGTAAGTGTTGAATGGTCCTAAGTTTATAGAATATGGTTTTCACTGTTTGTTTTATGTGAGGGAGCATACTAAGTGTGTGATCTATTATGATGCCTAGGTATTTTACTTCTTTTTTAACTGGGATTATTGTGTTGTTAATTGTTATAGTTTCAGGGAGAGTAGTGTCTGGTTTTCTTGATACGAACATTGCTTCAGTTTTTTTTAGGTTGATGCTGAGGTTATTTTCTTCTAGCCAAGTATTTGCTTCACTGATACAGTTTATTAAGTTCTGGTAGGTGGGATTATTTGTGTTTATCGGTAGTGTGAGCATGATATCGTCTGCGTATATGTAGTGGTTGACTTTATATTTTTTAAATATATTTGTGATGGGTTGAAGATACAGGTTGAAAAGGAGGGCTGATAGGGCTGAGCCTTGTGGAATACCTTGTCCTTGTGTGAAGGGTTCTGAGGTGCTTTGGCCTAATTTAACGCGTATCAATCGGTTTGTAATGTATGATATAAACCATTGTAGAATTGTTCCTCCTATTCCTAGGTTTAGGAGTCTGTTAATGAGTGTGTTGTGGTGGACATTGTCAAAGGCACCAGCTATATCAATGAATATGAGGATGTAACCTTGGTTACATGTGTCAGTGCCTTTGATGAGGTCATCCATGAGTGTTATTAGTAAGGTTTCGACTCCGTGAGATGGGCGGAAGCCGAATTGGTGTGAGTCAAGTGGTGCATGTGTGTCGATAAAATCTTGTAATTGGAGTTGTATGATTTTTTCTATTACTTTGGCAATAAACGGTATGCTGGCTATGAGTCTGTATGAGTTCGGGTCTATAGGATTGAGTTTATTATTTTTTATTATAGGGCGTAAGGATGTAAGTTTTAGGGCATCTGGCATGATGCCCTGGGATAGTGATTGATTTACTATATTTTGTATATGGATAGCCAGTTCAGTTTTGGTGTTTTTTATCCATGATACGGGGCATGGATCCAGGGGGGGAGGTAGTGGTGTTGATCATTGATATGACATTGAGGAGGTGTTTTTGATCAATGTCTTGAAAGGTTGTCCATTTATTGGTTGGTTTTAAGTCCGTGGGTGTTGTTATGGTTGTGCTAGATGATTTATTTCTTAGTTTGTTAGCAAAATGAGTTGCAAGAGTTTGTGCGCTTATCGTTGATTGTTCAGGTTCTGGAGTTTGGGTTCTTGTTAGTGTTTTTATAATTGCGAATAATTCTCTCGGGCGGTTGACTGCCATATTTATTACTTTTGTGTGATATTCTCCTTTCGATCTATTAATTGTGTCTTTGTATTTGTTGAGAAGACTCAGGTATTGAGCTTTATTATCGCTTGTTTTAGATTTCCTCCACCGTTTTTCTTGTTTTCTTAGTTGCTTTTTTAGGTTAGAAAGGTCTTTATTAAACCATTTTTCTGACTTTTTTTTTATGAATTGTTTTTGAGAAACTTGGTTGGGAGTTGCTGCTTCTTTTATTATTGAGTTCCATTGGTCTATTAAGGTGTTGACTTCAGTCGAGTTATTTGTAAGGTTGGGTAATACAGTATCTAGGAAAGTATCTTTGTTAAAGTGGGTAAAGCGGGATTTATAAGGTGTTGGAGTTGTTTCAGTGTTGGTGTGGGATAGTGAAATTAAATTGAAGGTTATTAAGTGGTGATCTGACCATGGTACTTCCGTAATAAGAGGTGAGGATTGTAGTTGGTGTTTATTAAATGGGGTGGGAATGAATACGAGGTCTAGGGCGTTTCCTTTTGTGTGTGTAAGTGTTTGTATGATTTGGTTGTAACCCATTTCTTTCATGGAATCCATAAAGTTGGTTGTGTGTTGTGGGTTAAGTGATGGAAGGTTCAGATCACCTAATATGATAAGTGGTTTTCTCTGTGTGGCTGCACATGCAAGTTCTAGGATGGGGGTGAGATTTTTGTGGTCAGCTGAGGGGGGTCTGTAGATAAGGGACAGTGCAAGGGTTTTATTTTCTATATTTATGATGTCCATACCGTCTATGTTATTTACATTTGTTAGTGAGTATTGGAGCTCTTTTTTAGTGATAAGGGCTCCGCCTCCCCTCTTTGCTTCTCGGTGGCAGTTGAAAAGGTCAAATGGATTCGTGTTAAGTTGGTTTAGGAGGATTGTGTCTGTGGGTGAGAGCCAAGTCTCTTTGATGAGAAGGATATCGGGTTTTTTATCAGTGATTATGTCATTAATTATTGGTATTTTATTTCGTATGGATCTTGCATTTATGAGGATGAATTTTCTGATAGTGTTTGTGTTGGGAGATCTGTTTTTAGGTTTATCTTGTTGGAGATTTATTTGTATTAGTCTTGAATGTCTGGGGGTGTTGGGACGGTGGGTTTGGTTGAGTGTATATGAGTATGGTTGTGGTGTGTTTTTGTATGTGTTGTGAATGATGGGAATGGTGTTATATGCTGTTGGATTTGGTTCGTGTGCACAGATGTTGTGAGCTAGGTGAATGGTTAGTATGGTGATAAGAAGGTAGGATTGATACTTTGTGAGATCCATGTTTCTTCTGGAATGTGTTGTGTTATGTGATAACAGTAAAAGATCATACAGTGGCTATGAATGAAATTACTGGCAGCAGAAAAAAATCAGACAGAGGTTAAGGATGAGATTACTGGCGACAATAAGAATCAGGCAAAGGTTAATAATGAGATTATGGCTATGATTACTTGGAATAGTAGTAGACAGTGGCTATGGGTGAATTACTGACAACAGTAAATCAGACAACAGTTGATGAGATTATAACTGAGATTACTTGCAACAGTAAAAGACAGTGTCAATGAGTGAAGTTACTGGCAACAGTAAGTCAGACAGTATTTAATAATGCGATTATATCTGAGTTTACTTGTATTAGTAAAAGACCAGATGGTGGCTATAGATGAAATTACTGGCGACAGTAATTTTTGTTTATGTATTAAAATTACTGGTTATGAATGAAATTACTGGCAACAGTAGAAAATTGGTTCATTGGTAATAATAATATCAGATTACTGACAACAGTAGGAGTTCGTGATTGTTGGCAATAGTAAAAGTTCGTAATTACTGGCAACAGTAAAGCATTAGGTCACTGACAACAGTAAACATTGATATTTAAACCAGCTTCGGATGATGAAGGCCATACAAATTTTAAGTGAAAGTTTACAGTCAGGTATACTTGCTGTGAGATGGTGATATGACGAATCAGAGGGGTAAGCGAGCTTGACCTAGAGGGAGCTCAGCTGTATCATGTTGAAGCTCGTCAGACAGCTGCCTGGGTGAGAATCTTCACAGTCTTGACAAGTGCATATCTCTATATGATTTGCAAGGTATTGTGGGCAATGTAGTTCATTCACACCAGACACAGCTGCTGACAATCATTTAGTTGTGCTCTTGGGTAAAGCCAATAAGATATTTTATTTATGGGGTTATTTCTCCCAACACAGATATGCTTGGTAGCACATAAATTAGGTTACTTGCTTTCAGTGTTAACTTGGAAAAACAAAGTCAAAATCAGGAAAACAACAAATGAAAAGCCACAAAACAAGAAACAAACTGTTCTTTTCAGGTTAACTTCTGATTACTTCCCACATAGATTTTTATTTATTTATTTATTTATTTATTTTTCTTATATACCGCACTTTTTAGCATCAGCGCGGTTTACATGGAACCATAATTAACAAAACAAATATCAGTTTTACATAGAACAGGGAAGAAAAACTTGGATAACTTAGGGAGACATGCACAACAATTATTTACATATATAACAATAATCTTTGTGAGTATCTTATAATACAGAAGTGATTCTCTCCTAGCTCACAAGCAATTAGGTAAGGCTTAATTGCTAGCAGTTATCCAGCTGAAACCCCTTTAGCTGGCTTGCTTTCTACTGTGTGAGTCAAATCCTGCTTCTGGAGCTTTTCTGAGTAGATTAAAGAATACATTTGTATTTCTTTGTGATGGTTGCTGTACTTTATAACAGAAAGTTACCAACGGAGTTTAGATAGAGAGCAGTCCATATAAACAGGATCCTCATCTGCTATTATTCCCCCTTGTTCAACAAGCATGGGTTCAATATCATGGATTGGCACAGATGAATCTCTCAATGGAGCATTTTCAGGAGAATACTTGTTTCCCTGCTGTCTTTCAAGGTTATAGCTAGGGCATAGATCAGTGTTCATACCTGAGCTTCCATTGCTGCTAGAGTTCCTCTCTATATAGCCTGGCCAGTATGTAGTCCAGTTCTTATGTCCAGCCTTCCAATCCAGATCCCTGGACACTGGATCTCTCTTCACATACCTTCTGGCACAGGTCTTAGGGTCCCTTCCACGTGCAGCCGTCTCCCTCACAGGTAGCCTCTGGTGATTCCTAGCTCTGCAGCAGCATTCCTCTGGCTTTCCCCAGTCCAATGATGTATGCTGGCCCTTGGAATACCTCCCAGTATACGTACTGCTTTGGACTCTTCTAGACCTCTCAAAGGCTTTTCTCTTCCTTCTTCCAAAGGGTCTCTTTGCCTCTCTGTCCGTCCGGTTTGGCTTCTGCTTCTGATAATCCTTCAGATGAAACTGAGGATAATTCTCTGTATATCCAAGGTGATCATGAAGATGGTCATCTGTAAAATAAACTCTACTCTTATTCTGCTTGGATGAGTGCTCCTCCCTAACACAGCGCAGCTGTGCTGAATCAGGCCCTGCCCTTTGAGATGAGTGCTTAGGGATTACCTCATAGCCCTCCTGATTGAACACACGTTTCCCCACTTCAGCTCCTCTAATGGCTGTTGGAAACCTGGTGCATTCTGGGACTGGTAGTCTTTTATGGGAAAATTCTGTTTTCTTATTTCTAACAGAGCTGACAGGTTGCTTGTTCAGAGTCACTTCACCTTTTCTATAGCCCCTTCCTGAGCTATGATAAGCTTCCTCATCACAAGCTGCTGTTGATTTCGCCGTCGATTTTCTTCTATATTTCAATGGTAGTTTCAGGATCTTTCGGCACTTTGTATGATGATCGATCCAAGGCTGTTATTTCTGTTGAAGGAGGTATTTAGGTGTTTTTAAGGCTGTTGTTAGTGCCACGCCAAAGGGCCACGCCAAAGGGCCCTCTCGCGCGGGCCCGCAAGGCGCGGGTGCGCCGAAGTAGCGCTGCTTAAATGTGTTGCTGAGAAGACCCCGATTGGGCGGATGGTGCACGTGGAGGCGGTGAGATGCTCGGAGAGGCTCTATCCCTCGTCGGGAGAGCTGTAGGAGATCCGGAGATGAGCAGCAACGAAGAGGAGCTCGCGCCGAAGTAGCGCTGCTTAAATGTGAGCAGAGGCTAGGCCAAATGGAAGTACTTTGTACTGGAAGTGGTTTCCTCTCACTACAAATCTGAGATATTGTCTGTGGTCTGGATGTATGAGGATGTGCATGTAGGCATCCTTCAGATCTAAGGAGCATAGCCAATCTCCCTGTTGGAGGTAAGGCAGCAAGATTCCAAGGGAAAGCATCTTGAACTCTTCCCTCACCAGGGACTTGTTTAAGTTTCACAGGTCGAGGATGGGTCTGAGGCCCGCTGTTCTCTTTGGTATCAGAAAATACCTGGAATAGAAACCCCGACCCTGGAGGTGGTGGGGTACCGGTTCCACTGCCTGATCTTCTAGAAGACCTGCCAACTCCTGCAAGAGGAGGTCCCTGTGCAGAGGGGGTCTGAAAGGCTCCCCTGGGAAGTAGGAGGGAGGTACCTGGCTGAAGTAGAGCAAATAGCCCTTTTGGACTATTTGAAGGACCCAGGTATCTGTGGTGACCGCCGGCCACCTGTGGGCGTACAGGGCCAGCCTTCCTCCTGTGCCAGGCCTTACCACTGGAGGGAGAGGGACTATGCTTTGGGAGTCAAGAACCCCCTCCAGACTGGGCCGGAGCCAGGGCCTGGGGGTTTTCTGCTTACACAAGCCATGCCCCTGTCCCGTGGCCTGCTGCCCCTGTGGGGGAGCTGTGGAGGCCTGATAAGTGGGGTAGTTGGGCAGCAGCACCCTTCCTCGGGAAAAAGGGCTTTCCCACGAGCCCTTCTTTATAGAAGGGGCAGACGTCTTCTTGGAGAGTCCTGTCTGGGTCAAGTACTCTGACTCGATTTCAGCAGCCTTCTCAGTCATGGGTTTGCCAAATAGGTTGTCACCTTGTCCTGAACCCATGGCTCCAGGTCCAACGACAGGCACCGATGCTGGCTGCGGCTACCCAGGCCGAAGCCTCAAAGTCGTCAAAGGCCGCTCGAGATATAAACGTCGAGCACTCGCGAATCCCAGTGGACAAGGTCTTGAAGCGCTGCAAGGGTTCCTCGGAGAGGCCAGCTGAGAACCTGGCAATCTCCTTTGCCAGGTCCGGTAAGTACATGCCCATGTACAGCTGGTAAGCTTGGACACGGCATGACAGCATAGAGACTTGGTAACACTTTCTGCCGAGGGCATCCAGGATCCAGGCCTCCCAGCCAGGAGTCACCGAGGAGTGCGGTTTTTAGCTCTTGAGCCTGTGCACAGCCAATTCCACAACCATGGAGTTGTGCAGCAGCTGTGCTTTTTGGAACCCAGGGCTCTTGCAGACTCGATAGATGGAAATTGACTTGCTTGCTGAGAACCGGCATTGAGGTCGGTGACTCCCACATGTGGAGCATCAGCCGTTCCAACATCAGGAGGAACCAGAACCATAAGGGCTTCCTGCGGGGGAAAGTCATAGTGGAGGGCCACGAGCTCGTCGGCTTGAGGCTCCTCCTCGGTCTCCGCCGGGAATGCCAAAGCCTTGGCCATGTCCCTGATGAGGTCCGAGAACCGGGTAACCTTCGAGACCACCTTCTCCGAGGCTCGGAGCCCAACGAGTCCAATGGGACACACCGGGTCCGGTGGGTGGCTGGGGACGACTCATCTTCTGTCTCCCATGCCGATTCCACGAGGAGGAATCGAATGGCTCCGGCTGTGAGGGCTTCGGCCTCAACCGTCCCGACGCCGAGGGCACAAGCATCGACGACCTCGGTCCCGAATGGGAGTTCGAGGGAGACCTTGGCCGAGTCTCAACCCGAGTCCAAAGAGTCTCAAGGATCGGCTCGGCCTCCGGGATTGACTTGGACATCAAGGTCCCAGTGGTCGGGGCAGATGGACCACTGAGACCAGCCATCAGCACCCGCTGCAGCTCCATGAAGGCAGACATGCTGCGCTCCAGGGCCGCCACTCTGAGACCGAGCTCAGAAGGCTCTGCAGTCTCCGGGCGTCAGGACCCTATGCCGTTTCTCCCGGAGGAGTGTCCACGAGGACAACAGCAGTTACCTTTCTCGGCGTCTCCGGCTCCGTGCGAGGTATCTTTGGAGGCTGCTCTGACTGAGGACCCGGGGCGATGGTCAGGACTCCGCGACCTGGTCTGCAAGGGCCCAGGTCAATCAGAGGCATCCAACGACACCGCCCTCATGTGTTTCTTCTTCCTCCGGTGTTCCCACGAGGGAGGAGACCCCGCTCAGAAGACCCCTATGTTCGGAGTCAGACAGCTCCTGAGACATCGAGCCTTCTGAAGTGATCCGGACCCAGGAGGATGCGGACTCAGTGAAAATCCTTTCACGCTGCTGCTGCCTACTCCTAAGTGCGTTAGAGGACATCTTACCACATGGGCCACAGACCTTCGGGTCATGATCGGGCCCGAGGCAGCGGAGACAGCAGTCGTGTGTGTCGGTGAGCGACATTAATTTTTTGCACCGATCACAATTCTTGAACCCGCTGGCAGCTAGTGGAGGAAAAAAGGGTCCCTGCGAGGTTGAACGACCGGGCTGCCAGTGAAAAATTAAAAGAGCGCGAACGCTAGTCACTAAGGACTAAAAACGAAAAATAAAACAACCAGACTCGATACTGGTGTACCGAACCGAGGTGGGAAGGGGAATCGGCGTCAAACTGGGTCGAAGAAGAGAATCTTCAGTAGTTTTGCCGCACTTTTTCCCATGAGGGAACTTGGACCATGTCCGTTGGGCTCCACGGAAAAAGGGAGACTGAGCAAGATGGCACCCTTGTGCGGGAAGGGGACCGCGCATGCGTGAGGCAATCCCAAAGGCTTTTTTTGAAAGCTGGGGAATTGCTCCGCACGAGGGCTCATTCGGCGCCGACGTCACCCATATGTGAGGGCTGACTTCCTGCTTGTTCCTGGAGAACTATAGATACACAATGCTAGCTTCCATATTAGGAGTCACCACCCAGAAAAAGCATCTGGGTGTGATCGATTATACACTGAAATCTTCAGTTCAGTGAGCAGTGACAGCCAAAAAAGGAAACAATGTTAGAAATCATGAGCAAAGGAATAGAGAATTAAACAAAGGATATCATAATGCCTCTGTATTGCTCTATGGTGTGACTGTACCTTGAGTGTTATGTGCAATTCTGGTCTCTACTTCTCTAAAAAGATACAGCAGTATTAGAAAATGTACAGAGAAGAATGACAAAAATGATAAAGAGAATCAAACAACTCTTAGGGCTCTTCTGCTTGGAGAAGAGATGGCTGAGATCTATAAAATCCTGAGTGAAGTGGAATGGGTAGACATAGTTTATTTTCAATAATTACAAGGAGTAGGGGACATGCCATTAAATACAAAGTTGTTTTGTTAAATGCTGTCAAGTTGGTGTCTACTCATGGCGACCCTCTGGATAGTTGTCCCAAACTACGTTTAGCCTTCAGTCAGGCACCTCATTGTTGAATCGATATAACAGCAGCAGCTATAGATGCCACTTTATCATCTCATTGCATTTCTTTAGCGTTAACTTTCAACCTTGCCAAGCACGATGTCTCTACTGATCTCTCTCTTCACACAATGTGTCCAAAGTACGGAAGTCAAAGTCTTGTAATTTGAGCTTCTAAAGAAAGCTTAGGTTTGATCTCCTCTACTACAGACTGGATTGTTCTTTGGGCAGTCCATAGTATACACCATATTCTTCGCTAGCATCATAATTCGAAGATATTGATTTTCTTCCTGTTTATCTTTTTCACTGTCCACCTTATGCATCCATACGATGTTATTGATAATACCATGGCTTGGACAAGTTGAATCTTTGTATGGAGAGAGACATCTCTGCTCTTGAGAATCTTGTCTAGATTCTTCATAGTCATTCTGCCACGGGCAACACATCATCGGATTTCTTGTCATTTCTTTAACCTGCTTGGATCAATAATCAAAAAGTTGAAAACTATTTCAATTTCTTCTCCATCAACGATGAACTTATTGATTTTGCCAGTTGTCAGGATCTGTGTCTTCTTTATGTTAAGGTACAGGTCCATTTTAAGAATATGTTCCTTGATCGTGAACCATCTGTTTACAATGCAGTAATATCTTGAATTCCTCAGATGCAACAGGGGTGATGAATGCCACACGGAAGTCTTAGGCTTGAATTCCAGTAGACGCTGCAGTTTAGCTTCACCCAAATCTTTCATGAGCTTCTTCAAATCTTCCCCAAAAAGCAGCCAACCCTTAAAGGGAAGCTTCACCAAGCAGGACTTGGAGGCCACATCCACAGCCCACTGCTACAATTAAAGCTAACACTGGACTACTGTAGCCACTACTATCACATGTGCAGATAAAATGACTAAAAGGTCATACATGCAGTCGGCCAGAAAGGCCATCACAAGTCCCATGCAAGCTGATCCCGAAACCTCTGGCCACCAGGGCCCAGCACAAAAGGGTCATGGCCTGCAAACACTGAAGCACCTTGACCTTACACTCCTACTGATCCTGGAGAGCAGTACACTCTCCACCAGGATAATGGCGAGCTTCAAGACAGTAGTCTCTAAGACGTCCACCTTAGGGAAATGCAGTCATCCGGCCTTTTTGGTCTATGAAAGGGCAAAGAACCTTCCCATGTCCTTTCCTCTCTGCAGAAGCCCACCTGGAGTTTCCCATGACATCAGAATTATGCGCTTAACCACTTTGGGGAGAGGAAAAGCCCAGAAGAGTAATATCTTCTCTTCTCCCAGTGTCTCTGCAATGTAGAGAGCTGAGAAAATCTGAGAAATCAGAGAAGACTCCTCCTTGCAGAAGAAGGGAATGACCGGTCATCATCCTCCTTCAAACTTGCACTGCTGTGAGGGGAATTAGGCTCAACGTCCACCTCCTCGGCCCCTGGGAAAAGACACATTCTGCGAGCACGATAGGAACTTTGAGGGCTCCCGCCTTCACCCTAGAGAGAGGCAAACATGCTTCTACAGTAGCTCAGAGAGAGAAGAGGGAACCCCCAGATGGAGCTGCAACTTCTGGGACCACTACCAAAGGGCTCCCCTCCCCCCCTTTTGAAGCCACAGGGTTCTGGGAGATGAACTTCAGACACCGCATTCTGCCAAAATTGCAGTGGCTCCTGCCATTTCAGCCAGGCTGGGTTTGAGTGGGGACGTGTGATCTCCCAGTCCCTGGCACAACAATGAAGATCCCCCTTGCATCCACCCTGGAGGAGAGCCCTCCAGGACTGTCAGCATAATCAACACAGAGGGCAGATGTGCTGAGCAGGCCAAGTAGCATTGGCTGTGGCTGGCATGCTCGCGGCCATGTACTGATGTAAACTGCTGATAAGCACCACAACACGAGAGGCCTCTGAAGCTGTGGAAGGCCCAAGGGAAAATCGTAACCTTTATTTAAAGCAGGTCACAATAGAGAACTGAAGGAAATTGTAGCCTCCAAGTACTCCTCTCTTTCCCCTTATTTATTTATTTAGCTGCGTTTATAAACTGCTTTTCACCGGGTCAAAGCGATTTACAACAAACAAGGGGATACATCAAAACAGGGCTATTCATATTTACAGAAGGGGTATACCATCACCAGGGGGGTCAACATATTTACATTCAAGAGTTTGGCGGTATTAGTCTTGTTTACAGTTCTGTTTTTCTCACTAGTTGCAATCCACTTAGTGGACTTCAGTGGGTGTTGGTCCATTCTGATCCTAGGTGCTCCCAGAATAGATGGGTTTTTAGTTGTTTTCTAAATCTAAAGAGTTCCTTGATGCTGCGAATTTGGGTTGGAAGGGAGTTCCAAAGTGAAGGGGCATACAAATCAAATGCACGACTACAGGTTTGTAGATTAAACTTTGTCCTATCATGTGGCACAATGAGTGCATTGTTTGTAGTCTGGCGTGTTGGTCTTCCAGAGTTCATTCGGGGGAGCAGGGTTTGCAAGTGAGATGGTGGTTGTTGGTAGAGGGCTTTATGGATCAGTACCAGTGTTTTATAATCTATCTGTGCTTGTAATGGAAGGATGTGGAGATCTCTCAGGACAGGGGTGATGTGATCATGCTTCTTTAGTTTCTGGATGATTCTGGCCATTGTGTTGATGGCTGTCCAAAGTCGGTTGATGGTGGTGGCCGTGAGCCCTTGGTATATCACATTACAGTAATCTAGGTGGGGGAGTGTTATTGCTTGCATGACTGTTTGGAAGTCCTGTGGGTCTATGAGTGGTCTGAGGCGTTGTATCATCTTTGCTTTGAATACTGACCTTGCGTTTTTTGCAATCTGCTGTTTAAATGATAGGTTTTTTATCAAGGATGATTCCCAGGTATTTCACATGTGCGTTAACTTTTATTCGGGTTGCTCCCAGAGAGAGGTATGGTGGGGGGGGGGGGTGAAGGTTTGATCTTTGGTAACAAATAAGGTTTCCGTTTTTTTGAGGTTTATGGTGAGGTTGTTTTCTTGTAGCCATGTCGAAACATCATTGAAGCAGTCTATTAGTTGAGGGTTTGCTGGGTTGGTAGTTGTGATGGGTCCATACAGCATAATGTCATCTGCGTATAGGTGGAAGTTGATTATTGTGAGATTGTATTATT
Organism: Ichthyophis bannanicus; assembly: GCA_033557465.1. Classification (NCBI taxonomy): domain Eukaryota; kingdom Metazoa; phylum Chordata; class Amphibia; order Gymnophiona; family Ichthyophiidae; genus Ichthyophis; species Ichthyophis bannanicus. Next base: position 8,658,189 of record CM066032.1, read on the forward strand.
GCACAGAGGGGTTGAAGGTAAATGTTAAAGAGCATGGCTGAGAGTGGTGAGCCCTGAGGTATTCCTTGGGTTTGATGAAAAGGAGAGTAAGTGGTGTTGCTGGTTCGGATGAATTGATATCTGTTGGTTAAATAAGATCGGAACCATTGCAGCACTTTGTCTTGTATGCTGATTTCCTGTAGTCTGCTTAGGAGGATGTTATGTGAAACTGTGTTGAATGCTGCAGAAATGTTGAGAAACATTAGAGCATATCCAGTTCGTTTTGCCTGTATACCTTTGATTAGGGCGTTTAGAAGAGTAACCATGAGGGTTTCAACCCCATGAGAGGGGCGGAATCCGTGTTGCTGTGGATCGAGGGTGTTTTGGTTGGAGGTGATCTTGCAAGAAGTTGTTGGACTATCTTCTCAATTATCTTTGCAGTGAATGGCAGGCTTGCTATTGGTCTGAATGAGGTGGGTTCCAGGGGGGTCGATGTCAGGCTTCTTGAAGGTTGGTCAATGTTGGTCGAGGGATGTCTTTAGGCTGTTGGGCATTTTGCCTTGTTTGAATGATACATTTATTATGTTTGCTAGTGCAGAGCTTAATTCCTTTTTTGTCTTTTTTATCCATTCCACTGGGAATGGATCAAGCAGGGAGGTGGTGGTGTTTAGACCCGATATGATGGTTTTGATTCTTTCATTGGATATTGATTCAAATGTCCCCCATTCTGCGGAAGTAGTATGGCCGACACTCAGTTATTGGTAGTGAGTCGGGTTGTTGTTGAAGCTGCTTATAATGTGCTGCCAGTTGTTGCAGTGGTAGGTTTGGGAGCTGGTTCACATGGTTAGGGGTCTTTGTTAACTTCTTGACAATGTCAAAGAGCTTGCGTGGTCCGTTTATTGATGACATTATGGAGTTTTTTGTGGTATGTTCTCTTAGCATTATCTGTTTCAGTGCGATATTTGTCCAGCTCATTCATGTATCTTGCTCTGTTTCATTCTTTGTCTTTCTCTATTTCCTTTCAGTTCCGAGTTGTGTCTTCAGTTTCCGTAAGGTGGGTGTGTATCATCGTGCCGAGGTTGGTTTCGTTCTGTTTCCTATGTGAATTGTCGCTGCTTGTGCTGCTGAGGCAATTACAGTGTTCCAATTGTTGGTTAGGTCTTCAATGTCAGTCATTTCTGATTGCATGTTAGGAAGTATTTGCCCTAGGAAGTCTTCCTTGTTAAATGGCTTGAATCTTCTTGACAGTTGGTCTTTTCCTTGACAGAAGCAGGTTGATATGAGGTGGTGAAGGTGATGAGGTGGTGATCAGGCCATTGGACAGCTGTGATTCTTGTGTTTTTGTTTGCGGTGGCATTTTGAGAGTTGAGGAATATGAGGTCGAGCGTGCTTCCCTTCTGATGAGTCAGATCATGGATAATTTGTGTCATCTCCATTGCCTCAAGGAAAGCATTGGCCTGGTTCTCTTGTATTGATGGGAGGTTGAAATCACCGAGGATTATCTGATCTTTTGTGGCGTTAGTGCCGCCTGTCACTTGCTTGAGAATGTCTGAGAGGTCTGAGTTTGCTGTCGGTGCTAGGTATATCAGGCATATTGTGAAGCGTTTGTTGGTGACTGTGATTATGTCTGCTTCCTCGGTGGTTTCTGTTGCATAAATCCTGAAGTGGAGTTTCAATTTGGCTAGTATGTCTACTCCCCTTCCTTTGGCGTGCACTCGGGAGCAGTTGTAAAGACTATATCCATGAGGCGTCAGCTAGTTCATGAGTACTGTGTCTGATTCCGTTAGCCAGGTTTCAGCTATGCAGAAGATGTCGGTATTTCGAGATGTGATGAGGTCTCGGAGGCATGGAGACTTTATCCGAGTGTGTGTGAGAGTGAGTGTGTGAGAGAGAGTGTGAGAGTGTGTGTGTGTGAGAGAGTGTGTGTGTGTGAGAGAGAGTGAGTGTGAGTGTGAGTGTGAGTGTGTGTGTGTGTGTGTGTGTGTGTGTGTGAGCTTTCGGCATGGGTGTATTTTTGTGGTATTTGTTGTTGTTTGCTTCTGAGGCATGTCATTGATAGAATCAGCCCTACAGGACAGACCTGCTGGAGACCCAGTGCCAGGCCTCTCGTTCCCGCTCCCCTCTAGGAATGGTGGAGCGGGCTGAGGCCACACTGTTATCCCAAGATGCCCTCCAATTGGGATCCTGCTGATCTTACTCCCTCGGGGGGGGGAGGGGAGAAAACTAAGTCAAATAGAAGAAAAGAGCAGAGAGCTGGACATCAGCCTCCGCGAACAGTCCTAAAAATCTTAGCAAGGCTGATCTGGTCAGGGACACTGATGAGGAGCCCTCCCTTCACAACAGAAGCTCAATCATTAGGGTGCCCCTGCAGGTAAGCCCTGGGTGCACCTGCTCAACTGGAAAAACAACCTGCAGGACAGCTGTCCAGAAGCCATGGGGACAAACCCCATTAGGAAATGCAGCCCTCAGGTCAGGGCCCCAGGAGTAAGGTGGCCGACACAAAAATCAGCTGTACCAGTCCAGCAACCACCATCAGTTGGAAATAGTGAAGGATACCCCCTAGCTGCACCAGTCCTAATATCAATGGCGATATCATTGGAAGCTTCTAGTTTCTGTGTCCACCATCATCTGCTGACAGGAGGCAATTATACCCGAGAGAAAAAAATACTTTAAATCACTTGGTCTGAACTGATCTAAAAGGATGAACTCAAGTATATTTTTCTCTCAACGTATAATTAATCTTTGGAACTCATTGCCAGAGGATATGGTAAAAGCAGGTAATGTAGCTGAGTTTTAAAAGGTTCTGGACAAATTCCAGTAGGAAAAGTCTATAAACTGGCTACTTTGGTATATAAAGACTAACCAAGTGTGCTTTCAGTGTGGGTGTGAATAGAGGTGGAGTTTGGACGGCACACAAATGTATGCATTTGGGTTATAAAATATGATTACTTGCGCGTGTTACTGCCAAAAGGGCAGGCAAATGTGCTCATGTCTAGTTCACATCTCTTTTCAAACCACTTACACCCCGATTTTATGAAGTAAAGCATATACATAATTCACTTTATAAAACAGGTCTCAAATATGCACATACTAATGCACATAATATCCACAGGAGTTTATAATAGTACCCTCCATGTGTCTATACATTTCCACCCGACCCAGCAAACGAGCACATACTGAGTTTTAGACTGTAGAATGTTTTGATGTGGCAGAAAACGTTAGACTTTATATTTGACGTCTGTTGACTTACAGAGTAAAAACTCGTAGATGAGATATACAGTCTTCCAGATTGCAAATGATTTGAAAAAGAGTAGTTACTCACCTGTAACAGGTGTTCTCCAGGAGCAGCAGGAATCAGTCCTCACGTATGGGTGACACCGGCGCCGACGGAGCCCTCATGCGGAGCATTTCCCCAGCTTTCAAGGAAAGCCTTTGGGAATGCAGCGCGATTCCTGAGATAAGCCGCCACCACCGCCAGGCATTTGGTAAAAACCCTGGGGGAAGAGGTTAGGCCAAAGGGAAGTACTCTGTACTGAAAATGGTTTCCTCCCACCACAAATCTGAGATATTGTCTGTGGTCTGGATGAATGAGGATGTGAGTATAAGCATCCTTTAGGTCTAAGGAGCATAGCCAGTCTCCCTGCTGGAGGTAAGGCAGCAGTATCTCAAGGGTAAGCATCTTGAACTTTTCCCTCTCCAGAATCTTGTTCAGGTTTCGCAAGTCTAGGATAGGCCGGAGGCCCCCTGTCCTTTTTGGTAACAGGAAGTACATGTAGTAGAAGCCTTGCCCTTCCAGGTTGTGAAGCACCGGTTCCACGGCCTGTTCCTTTAGAAGACTTGCCAACTCCTGATTGAGGAGGTTCCTGTGTAGAGGGAGTCTGGGAGGCTCCCCTGGAAAATAGGAGGGGGGTAGCTGGTGGAAGTGAAGCATGTAGCCCTGCTGGACTATGCTCAATATCCAGGTATCCTCTGTGATGGCTGGCCATCTGTAGGCGTACAGGATCAGCCGATCCCCTGTGCTGAGTGGAGCCACTGGCGGAGGAGAGGCTATGCTGTAGGAGTCAAAACCCTGCTCCCTGCTGTGCAGGAGCCGGAGCTGGCGGCTTGGGGGTCTTCTGCCTATGGGGCCCATGCCCCTGCCCTGCTGGAGAGGCCTGATATTGAGAGTAGGATTTGTAGGCAGCACCCATCCTCGGGAAGGAGAAATTTCACTTACCGTTAATATCCTTTCCTGGAATACTGCTAGACCAGTCCAGACAAGCGGGTTATGCACCCCTACCAGCAGATAGGGAGACAGAGAAAAAAAAAACCCAGAGCTGCGATTGGTCAGGCTCTGGATGACATAGGCATACCCCTAGAGGTCCTATTCAGTAACTATAACAAGCCAAAAAGGCAACACCTCAGGGAAAAAAACGCAACTATGAACCCTTAAAAAAGGAACCAACTCAACCCCTCAACCCGAACGAAAAACGGAAGAGGAGATCAAATATCATTCCCAAGGGAAGAAGTCTGAAATGACTGCTTTGACACATTCCCAGGAAACAAACTCCGGAAGTGCTCGCGAAGCGTATGACTGTCGGCTGCTCTGCACAAGTACCAGTACCTCTGACAAGCTGGGTGGGTTCTGGACTGGTCTAGCAGTATTCCAGGAAAGGAAATTAATGGTAAGTGAAATTTCTCCTTCCAGATCATACTGCTAGACCAGTCCAGACAAGCGGGAAGTACCCAAGCTAATTACCCTCAGGGTGGGCAGTTAGAGCCGCCGACAGCACCCCAACTCCGAAACGACTGCCCTCTCGGGCCTGTATATCCAACCAATAGTGCTGAACAAAGAGGACAAGGACGACCAGGTGGCCGCTCGACAAACATCAAGAGGAAGGACGTGGGACCTCTCGGCCCATGAGGTGGGATTGGACTCGAGTGGAATGAGCTCAAAGCCCTTCTGGAACCGGCTGGCCTTGGAGAATGTAAGCCGATTCAATGGCACGATGCAGCCACCTAGCGATAGGTTTGGAAGCAGCAAACCCTTGCGCGGCCCCATAAGGAAAACAAAAAGATGGTCAGTCTTGCGAAAGGAATTGGTAACTTTCAAATAGCGAAGGAGAACTCGCTTGAGGTCGAGGAAGCGAAGACTTTTGCGCCTACCCGCACACTGTTCTTTAGAGAAGGCAGGCAATAGCAGGGGCTGATTGACATGAAAAGGAGTAACCACTTTGGGCAGGAAGGAAGGAACCGTGCGAAGTTACCCCCTCAGGAGAGAAAGAAAGATACAGATCCCTGCACGAGAGAGCTTGAAGCTCCGAGATTCTTCGAGCCGACGTAATTGCTACCAAAAACACTGTTTTGAGCGTCAAATCTAGAAGAGACACTTCCTTCAAAGGCTCAAAGGGCGAATTTCCGAGCGCCCTGAGAACTAGTGCTAGATCCCAAGGAGGAACTACCGGACGGGCAAGAGGACGAAGCAGCTTGACCCCTTTCAGAAACCGAGACACATCAGCGTGGGAAACAAGGTATCTACCGTGCACCGGACCCCGATAACATGTCAAGGCAGAAATGTGCACTCTAAGCGAACCGAGCGCCAAACCTTTATCAAGACCATCCTGTAAAAAGGCAAGAATATCAGGAATTGAGGTACGCCACGGGGACAAGTGAAGACGAGAACACCAAGCCTCGAAGATGCGCCACACTCTCGCATAAGCAGCGGATGTTTAAGACCGTCGCGCGCTAAGGAGGGTAGCTACCACCTTCGGCGAATACCCCTTACGGGTCAAAACGGCAGATTCAAGAGCCAAGCCGTAAACGAGTAGGGAGCTGGATTTTCCATGAAGATCAGTCCCTGTCTGAGGAGTCTGGAGGGAGCTGCCAGCCGTAATGGCGACCCCCCGTGACAGCCTTATGAGATCGGCATATCATGGTCTTCTTGGCCGATCCGGGGCGACGAGGACTACCAGCCCCCTGTGCAACCGAATTCGCTGCAGGATCCTGCTGATCATGGACCAGGGTGGAAAAACAAAGAAGCTGCTTTTCCGGCCAAGGCTGAGCCAACGCATCGATGCCGAGAGTCCCACGTTCTCTCCAATGGCTGAAGAAACTCAGAACTTTGGCATTCGCTGCCGACGCCATGAGATCTATCGCCGGCGACCCCCATTTTTGAACTATCCTCTGGAAGGCTAGCGGGGCCAGTTCCCACACGCCGGGGGCGAGGGTATTGCGACTCAGAAAGTCCGCCTTCACATTGCTGGTTCCTGCAATGTGTTGGGCAGAGGGGGCTTGGAGATTTCTCTCTGCCCAAGGAAGAGCCATCTCGTTCAACACTCCAGTGCACTTGGTCCCTCCTTGACGGTTGATGTAGGAAACTGTGGTCGCGTTGTCGGATAGTATCTGAACCATTTTCCTGTGCAGAAAAGTGTGAAATATCAGTAGAGCCAGACATACTGCTCGTGCCTCTAGTTGAATGATCATCCAGCGGGATTCACGTGTTGTCCAAGCGCCCTGCGCAGTGTGAAATCGACAGTGCACGCCCAAACCGGACAGACAGGCACCCGTTGTTAGAATGGTCCAACACGGAGTCTCTAAGGGAACCCCCTTCAAGAGGTTGCTGGAGGAAAGCCACCACCATCGGCTTAGTCTGACCCTGGAGTGAAGCGGAAGGCAAATTTGGTAGTCTTCCGAAACTGGCGACCATCGTGTCAGGAGAGCTTTCTGTAGACAGCGCATGTGCGCTCTGGCCCAAGGCACGAGATCTATGGTCGCCGCCATGGATCCCAGGACTTGAAGGTAATCCCATGCTCGAGGCGAGACCTGTGCTAGGAGACTGCGAACTTGAGAAGTTAACTTGAGGAATCGAGGCATTGACAAAAAGACCCGACCTAAGGCTGTTTCGAATCGAGCCCCCAAAAATTCGATCTCCTGGGAAAGCTGAAGACAACACTTGTCGTGGTTGATTACCCAGCCGAGGCTCTCGAGAAAGGCAACAACCAACGGTACTGTGCTGCAAGCCTCGGGGAGAGAGTCTGCGCGAATGAGCCAGTCATCCAGATAAGGATGAACTCTGATGCCGCGGCTGCGTAAGGCCGCAGCTACCACCACCATTACCTTGGAGAAGGTTTGAAGCGCCGAAGCTAGACCGAAGGGCATCGCATGAAATTGGAAATGCTGACCGAGTACCGCGAATCAAAGGAATCGCTGATGCCCCTCTCGAATGGGAATGTGAAAGTATGCTTCCACGAGATCGAGGGAAGCTAGAAATTCCCCCTTGTGTATCGCTTGAATAACGGATCGCAGAGTCTCCATTTGAAAGTGTGGTACCCGCAGACTGCGATTGACACTTTTGAGGTCCAAGATAGGATGAAAGGAGCCGTCCCTTTTTGGCACCACAAAATAGATAGAATAACAGCCTAGTCCTCTTTCCAACAGTGGAACTGGACGAATGGCATCTAAACGCTGGGAGTCTTTGAACGGTGGATTGGATGACTAGCCTTTTCCCGGGGGAACGTCCAGGAGAAACCAAAAACGCGTCTCAAATGGGGCGCCAACATTCTAGGGCATATTCCAGAGAAACAATGTCGAGGACCCACTGATCTGTAGTTAAGGCCCACTGACGTGCAAAGAGGGCTAAACGACCCCCTACTGGTGGAAGCGGCTCGGGTGGGCAAAGCATCCCGTCAGCGGGACGGGCGGGAGGCGCCAGAGAATCTACCTGTACCCGAATAGGACTCGGATCCCTTACGGGCTCCCCGAAAGGACCGTGCCCACTGGGTGAAGCGAGGGGCAGGAGCAGAGGAGGAATTCGGCCTGAACGAACGATTCCTCCTAGAGTCACGGAAGGAGGCGAAGCACCAAAAGGATTGTGTACAAGATCTACGGCGAGAAGCTTTAGGTCTATCTTCAGGTAGGCGTTGAGGTTTAACCTCTCCTAGATCTTTCACCAACTTATCCAGATCTTCCCCAAACAGGAGTCTGCCCTTAAATGGAAGCTTCGACAATAGCATTTTAGAGGCCACATCCACTGCCCACTGAAGCAGCCAGAGCCAGCGTCTAGCCACAGTCACCGCTGCTAGCGAGCGAGCTGAAAGACGCAGGAGGTCATAAAATGCATCCACTAAGAACACGGCCACCGATTCCAGACGATCAAATTCCGGATAAGTGTCAGGAAGCTCAAGAAGCCAGGCCTCCACAAACGGTTGTCTGAAGCGACAGAGCCGAAGATGAGAAGGCTGTCTTAAGAAGACCCTCGACCTTACGGTCCTGTTGATCCCGGAGCGCCGCTCCGCCTTCCACCAGGATGGTGGTATGCTTTGCTACCCCGGTCACCAAAGCATCCACCTTCGGGTAGGCTAGCCAGCGGTCGAGGTCCAAAGGAGTCCATTGATATAATTGCCCAATACGGCAAGCGGTGCGTAAGGAAGCATCTGGGGAGTCCCATTCCCGAGATACCATCTGTTGCAATTCAGCTGGAAAGGGAAAGGTTCTGGAAGGCTTGCGTATTCCCTGTAATATAGGATCCGGCTGAGATTGAGGCTACAAGGTTTGAGAGACGGGAGGGTCAGAGAGGCGCAGTGCCTCCACCACCTGCGCTATAAGAGCAGGCAACTCCTCTCTGCGAAAGAGCCGGATGTCCCGAGTCTCCTCAGGTGCTGTCAAGGAAGAATCCGAGAGAGAATATTCTCCGTCTTCACGCTCTGAAGCAGGCAAACTTCCTTCTGAAGATTTGCGGTCCTCAAGCAAATCGGTAGCCTCTGCTAACCATGCTCCTTCTCCCGAAGGTGGTACTTGTTTGAGAAATGTGGTCTTATGAGATCGCTTACGGCTGCCAGAAATCTGCTTATCAGGAGTTGGAGCAGACCCCGTGGGAAGCTCTGAAGACTCTGTACGTCAAAGGGTCCAAGCCTGGCGAAACAGTGTCGAATCTTTGAGAGTCCCCGACGGCTGAGGAAACAAGGTGTGGACTGGCTGAGAACTCTCAGAAGGTGAGACACCTTGTAGAGCATCTAGGGAGGGAAGCTGGGAGCTGACCTCAACTGCAGGCAGTGTGGGGAGAACAGAAGCAGACGATTCCCCAGGGTCTGACCAACAGGCAGAGCACAGGCGATTAGTTAATTCTTTCTGCTTTCTATTACAGAGTATGCATCTGAAAAGAGAAGGCGGCATGACTGAAACTAGCTTCTTTTTTTTTTTTTTAAACAGTAAAAGAGAATCAAATTAAAACAGAAAATAAACCCCCAGAAAGTGACAATGAAAACCTGTTGTGCCTGGAATGCTAAGGAGAGAAACAATCTCAGTCAGCAGCTGCTCCCGCCAAAACTAATGAAGAAAAAAAAACAATGCCCCGTTTTTCAAAATGGCCACCGACACAACTAAAGGACAGTAAATGGCTTCTCCATCATTAAAAACTGCAGAAAACACGGCGATTTCGGTTGCAGTATGGCGGGAAGTGCTGTCAGCAGCTAAAAGGAACTTCAAAACCCAGTTTAACAGACCCCGACGAAAACCGGAAGTGAAGGAATCAGGTCAGAGACAGCCGATCCCGATGCAGAGCAGTTGAAATAAACCCGGGGCAACTGAGGCAAGTAACAAAACAGCTTACTTACAGTTTTGCTCTGAAATTGATACCTGATCCTCCTGCTAAAGCCTAAGCCCTCGTGGCAAAGACTCAGTGCTGCTTTAAGAAAATCGGGAGCTCCCCTTATCTGGGGAAGCAAGTTGCTGGGAAACCCAGAGTAACACCTCTTGTGTACTCTGGGTGCATCCAGGAGCCTCAAGATAAAGTGAAAAAAAAAAAGAAATTGTAGAACAAGCTTGAAGAACACCCTAATCTGCTGAGACAGAGAAAATACTGAATAGGACCTCTAGGGGTATGCCTATGTCACCCAGAGCCTGACCAATCACAGCTCTGGAGTTTTTTTTCTATGTCCCTATCTGCTGGCAGGGGTGCATAACCTGCTTGTCTGGACTGGTCTAGCAGTATGATCTGGAAAAAGGGCTTCTTTCCTTAGCCCTTCTTTTTTTGAGAAGGGGCAGAAGTCTTCCTGGACAGCCTTGTCCTGGTGAGAGTCAGAGTCTCAGTCTCAATTTCTGCAGCCTTTTCAGTCATGGGCTTACTGAAAAGGTTTTCACCTCGGCAGAAGACATCGACCAACTTGTCCTGCACCCATGACTCCAGGTATGATGACTGTAGCCAGGCCTGACGGCGTGCCCCGATGCCAGCTGCGGCTACCCAGGCCGAAGCATCAAAGCTATCATAGGCTGCTCGAGAGATAAACTTCGAGCACTCTCAGATCCCTGATGACAAACCTTGAACCCTCTGCAAAGGTTCCTTGGAGAGGCCAGCTGAGAACCCGGCAACCTCCTTTGCCAGGTCTCGTAGGTACATGCCCATGTACAGCTGGTAGGTCTGGACACGGCAAGATAGCATAGAGCCCTGGAAGCACTTTCTACCGAGGGCATCCAGGTTCCGGGCCTCCCAGCCGAGGGGCACTGAGGAGTGCATCTTCTAACTCTTCAGGCGGTGCATGGCCGATTCCACAACCATGGAGTTGTGCGGTAGCTGCGCCTTTTGGAACCCAGGGCTCTTACAGACTCGATAAATGGAAATCGACCCATTTGCTAAGAACTGGAGTCGAGGCCAGTGCCTCACACATATGGAAGAGCAGCCGTTCCAGCATCGGAGGAACCGGTACAGTAAAGGCTTCCTTCGGAGGAAAGTCATACTGGAGGGCATCAAGCTCTTTGGCTCGAGGCTCCTCCTCGGCGTCTGCAGGGAAAGCCAAAGCTTTGGCCATGTCCCTCATGAAGTCCGAGAACCGGGTATCCTCCGGAGGGGACCTTCTCCGAGGCTTGGACTCCAGTGAGTCCGAAGGGACGCAGCGGGTCCGGAAGGTGTCCGGGGACTCCTCGTCCTTCGTCTCCCACGCCGACACCTCTGAGGAGGAATAGAGCGGCTCCGGCCATGTGGGCCTCGGTGCCACCCGCCCCCGAGAGTATCGGCGTCGACGACCTTGGCCCCACACGGGAGGTCGAGGGGGACCTTGACTGACTCGAGACTTCACTGACTCGAGGATCGGCTCAGTCTCCGGGGTCGACTTAGACGTTGAGGTCCCGGTGGTCAGGGCAGATGCACCGGTCAGACCGGCGATCAGCACCCGCTGCTGTTCCATGAAGGCAGCCAAGCTGATCTCCAAGCCGTCAGCCTGAGTCCAAGCTCAGGAGACTCAGCAGCCCCCGATGTCAGTTATCCCAGAGGAGAGTCCACGAGGACAACAGCACTTACGTGACTCGGGGACTCCGGCTCCACGCGAGGTTACTTGGACGGCCTCTCCGACTCCGAGAGCCTGGGGCGGTGGTCAGGGCTACGCGACCTGGCCCTCGAGGACCCAGGAGCCTCCACCGACACCGCCCTCGCAAGCTTCTTCTTCCTTTTGTGCTCCCGGGCGGGAGACTCCATCTCAGAGGAACCCCGATGGTGCTCGGGGTCAGACTCCCGAGATGTCGAGGCCTCTGACGAAGTCTGGGCCTGGCCGGACGCGGACTCTGAGAAAATTCTCTCTCACGTTGATGCTGACGGCTCCTAAGTGCCTTCGACGACATTTTGCCACACGGGCCTCAGACCAGCGGTCATGGTCGGGCTCGAGGCAGTGAAGGCAGCAGTCATGTGTGTCGGTGAGACACATACGTTTCTTGCATCGATCACACTTTTTGAACCCGCTGGCAGCCATTGGGGGAAAAAGGGCCCCTGCACGGTCAAAAGACCGGGCTGCCAGTGAAAACACAAAAAAGGCGCGAACGCTAGTCACGAAGGACAAAAACTGAAAATCAAAATTTCCAGACTCGATACCGGTGTACCGAGCCCGGGCAGGAAGGGGAACCGGCGTCAAACCGGATCAGAAAAAGCCAAAATAGCCGAAAAAAAAAATCTACTTTTCCCGGATGACATGAACTCACGTCTGTTGGGCTCCACGGAAATAGAAAGACTGAGCAAGATGGCACCCTTGGGCAGGAAGGGGACCGCGCATGCATGCTGCATTCCCAAAGGCTTTCCTTGAAAGCTGGGGAAATGCTCCGCATGAGGGCTCCGTCGGTACCGGCGTCACCCATATGTGAGGACTGATTTCCTGCTTGGGCCTGGAGAATAAATTATACACATTTGGTACAAAAAAGTGGCAGAAGTTAATAGCTGAAAATTGACAATCTGAACAAGCAATTTAAAATAATTTGCATGAGTAACATACAGCTATATGTCATTCACAAAAAAACCAAGGGCCATGGACATATATACATTACCTGAACTACAATAAGCCTTACCTATAAATATGTTGTTCTCATACTGTCTTTTAAATAGTGGCATTTTATCAGGTGTATGATTAATGACAGGAACTTCCCCAGGAACAGAATATTCTAGAGGTACAAACTTAGAAAACAAATGAGGTCAACAAAGCAATTACACAGATCTATAAAACTATGCACTGAAAGTTTCTATCCTCAGCCGAGAGCTATTTTTAGAAATAGTTGCATTATCTACAATTAAAAGAACCAAGCTACAATGAAATCATGGTTGCAATCTTTTTTTTTTTTAGAAATGCCAGAATAATCAGAGTTCTAGCACCATTTCAAGCTGATAAAAACAACTGATATTTTGATAGTTTTCAGCATAATGGGTTACAACTTTTTTTTTTTTTTTACTGTAGGTTACAGATGAAATCAAAAGCCAATAACTGATTGCCTAAGACAACAGTGAGTACACATGATGCACTATAGAACAATAGGGATTATAGCTTCCAGTAGAGAATGGGGAAGGGGATCTGCTAAACTGTTGAAGCAACTGTCTGGACTGGGCATACTGATTATAACTGGTGCTCTCCTCTTTTTCCCAGATAGTTAAGAGAACCAAACAGTTTACCACCTGTGCTGAAAACACTGGTCAAATTTTTATAAAAGTCATGTTACTGAAATAAAAATAATCATTTCTTATCAATTATTATATGCTGAACACGAATATGACAGTGAAATTGCAAAGTTGGCTCTAGGTTTTTTGTAATCTACAAGAATTAATGTTTACATCACGAAATGCATGTCAACAGTAAATATAATAGGCCTTCGGTTAATACCTGTAAAAAACCAAATCAGACTACTTCTTAGATTTTTTCACCTGTCTCTTGTACAGCTGTTCGGGAGCTTCTCTGGGGAGTGTCCAGCAGTAGTCAGACAGCATTGTAGTGGACCATATTCCCTGGTATCTTTGCTCCATCGTTGCGATATCCTCGTGAAAACGTTCGCCCTGTTCATCACTAACCATATACCACAGTTGTCAGGAAAGAAATCAAGATGGGAATCAAGGAAATGGATCTTTAGAGACATATTGCAGCCAAGTTTCTGATACTGCATCAGCATATCTTCTACTAGTTCCTTGTAGTTTTCTGCCCTAACATTCCCGAGAAAGTTTGTTGACACTAGGTAAAAAGCATTCCATGCTTGTTTCGCATCACCCTGCAGCAAGTTGTTGAACCGGTCATCTTTGAAGAGCTCTCGAATCTGAGGACCCACAAAAACTCCCTTTAATCTTTGCTTCGCTGAGTCGAGGGAATTTTTCATGCAGGAATCGGAAAGCTGGCAAAGTGTGGGCCATGGCTTTCACAAAGTTTTTTATCAAACCTAGTTTGATGTGATGTGGTAGCAGGATTTTGTGAGCCTCAACCAGAGCTGGGTGCTGGATATTCTTCTCTCCAACTGTTACATTTTGTCTGCGATTCCATTCCTTCTGCAAGTAGTGCCAATCCCTTGCTCGGTTATCCCACTCACATAAGAAAAACACATGTATTTTATATATCCCTGTTGCAGTCCCATTAAAAGGGCAACTACCTTCAAGTCACCACAGAGGTGCCAGCTGTACTCGTTATAGTTAATGGAAGTCAGTAGATGCTTTGAGTTATCGTATGTCTCTTTCATGTGGACACCAATGAAAAAAGGCCTGCTAATTAAACATATTGCATCATCAGTAATTTGTTATAAGAAACAGTGTAGTGCACAGTTGTTTGTGTATCAACTATTTTTTGTCGGATCGTCTGTGAGTGAGGATGTGAAACATTCTCTTAAAACAGACCCTCCATTTTATTCAATTTCTAAAACGGTCTCAACGACCCACATTTGCCAGAGGCTATCAACGGCCAAAAAGACCAGCCACTGCAAACATAAGACTTTTAAATGATTATCAATCCCTAATTAGAAACAGCTTCCTGCTATCACCAAATGTCACAATAGGAAATTCACAAAGTTCATCAAAACTGTGTCAGATGATATAGTGTTAGGGCTGAACAAGTATAAACTTATCTCCCCCGTCGATGTTAACTTTTCATCTCATCCCGACGGAGACCGTAAGCTGGTTCGCCACAATTAATTTCCTTGAAAGACATTCTCTCCAAACATCGGGTAGTCCCACGACACAAAACTTTGTGTTTCAAGCCCAATGCGAGAATGGCCCTTTATCAAGCATCATACCCGACTTCCTGTTCCGGTCAGAACAAGGATGATGTCATTACTGTTGAATCCAATGACACAGTTTTGATGAACTTTGTGAATTTCCTATTGTGACATTTGGTGATAGCAGGAAGCTGTTTCTAATTAGGGATTGATAATCATTTAAAAGTCTTATGTTTGCAGTGGCTGGTCTTTTTGGCCGTTGATAGCCTCTGGCAAATGTGGGTCGTTGAGACCGTTTTAGAAATTGAATAAAATGGAGGGTCTGTTTTAAGAGAATGTTTCACATCCTCACTTACAGACGATCCGACAAAAAATAGTTGATACACAAACAACTGTGCACTACACTGTTTCTTATAACAAATTACTGATGATGCAAGATGTTTAATTAGCAGGCCTTTTTTCATTGGATTCGTTTGTGGCTTGGCTTATGGGGTTTCTTCTGTGAGAGTTCTTTCATGTGGACGGCATGCACTACTGGAATAGATGGAAGACGGTTTCCATTGTTCAAAAGCACAGCCTTCAGACTCAGTTTCAAAGAGTCTATAAATAGTCTCCAGTCTTGTGGGTTATGAGTGATTTTTAAGGCATTCATGAGGCTTTCAATATCGGAACAGAATACCAGATTACTTTCCTTTCTGAAGAAAGGCTCCAACTGCTGGTGGCGCTTTCGATATGAAGTAATGTTGACATCTTCTTCTAAAAGATTCCATTGTTGGAGTCTTGATCCTAGCAATTCTGCCTTGTTCTTGGATAAGTCCAAATCACGAACCAGGTCATTTAGTTCTTCCTGTGTTATTCTGTGTGGAGTTGATATGCATCCCAGTGAAAATCTGGGTCACTGCATGCTGACGGATCAGGAGAAGAACAGGTCGGCTCACCCTTGTCCTCATCAGATGAAACAAGAGAATATTCTGATGGAGGTTTTGGAATAGGAAGTCCCTCACCATGTGGAACTGGTCTCAATGCAGACGGAATGTTTGGGTAGACTATGCTCAACTTCTTTTGCTTCGTTATTCCACTGGAAAGAGGAACCACCAAGCAGAAGTAACAGTTATGTGGTTGCTTGGCTCTCTCCACACCATGGGGACTGCAAACGGCATTGATGGTCTTTTGCAATTCAACCACTGTGAAAGCTGTGTTGTACATGTAGCAAACATATATGCGGGGCCCAAGGCTTGTCGTGGTCACCAATCTTGCATCCGAAGTAAAGATGATATGCCTTCTTCAGTTGAGAAGTGATACTTTTCTTCTGGTTAGCAAATGTCACTTCCCCACAAATGTAGCAGAAATTGTCAACGGTATTAACGCACTTTCGCGGCATTACTGTTCTGTATTGTACCTAAATGGCTAAAATTATATGATTAATAAAAGTTACATGTAACAATAGCTTAAACTGTCTTGCACACAGTCTGAAATATTTTAAATGCTCAACCTTTCCGACTGCGTATAGTACACTGCTGACGTCAGATGGCCTCAGCAGCCGTCTGGCAGTAGTATTGCATTGCATCAGAAAATGATGCAATCAACTCTGGATGATGTGTGCATGCTGGTATAATGCAATGTGATGCAATATTACATCATTCAAGGCTTATTTGGGATGTTGTTGATGTCCTACTGGATAAATTTACACGGTGAAACGTCAAAAATGAACTACATGCAATATCTTCAAAACGAGAGCCAATAACATTTTTTTAATGTTATATTCGTGTTCAGCTCACCAAGATACTACAGATTAGGGCCTTTTAAAGTCAGTAACAATTTCAATGTTGACCAGTGTAACAGAACTCTGATCAACTCTTTGGCTCCCTTTAGGAGTAAAGCATGACTGAGGAAAAAGATGTTTGTCAGAAGAGAGGAAAGCTCAAAGTGTGTGATTCAGCAGAAGAGATTTAGTTGGACAAAATCAAATGACTCCACTGGGCTAGTGCAGCACCTCTCCCCTCTCCAACGGCTAGTGTAAAGTTAAATCAGCATGGTGCTTCCCCTTCACTCCAATGGCTGGCAGCAAAACCACCACTGCCTCAAAATATCACAAAATGTGACTCTTCCAACAGACAAGTTAAATTTTGAGTCAGATTTAGCCCGGGTTAATAAAAAGATGGCAGTGGCTGACCCCTATCACTACAACAGATAATGAAATAACCATGCTGATCTTTAATAGTGCGGTATAAAACCAAATAAAACCAAACAAATCTGTACCTCTGGAAGTTGCTTTGGTACCCGAATCTGGCATTGAGGGTTGTCATCAATCTGAAACTGGACTGGATCAACCTTACGCCGTCGATGTCCACGAGCAACCACTGTTTCACCACGCAGCCAAAAATAGTTCACTTGTGGTCTAATATCTGCATATTAAAATTTCACAACACAAAAAGAATTGTTTCAGTAAACATACATACCTACATATTTTACCTGCAAAATCACCTATTTTATCGCTTTTTGTGATCTGGCAAAAGGGCATTCCACTACATTTTCGACTTTCCACTTGTTCTTTCTGTTGCCTCGAAAAGACAAAGCATTGTTTGTATCTGGCGATTCTTCACCGCTGTCAGAATTTTCAGAAAGTCAGTCAGAAAAAAAAATTACTTTTGAGTTATCTGGTTCTTGTATACATCTTTCTTTCATCCATGGATAGATAAGTCCATCCTTATAATCTCTTGCATCCCTAGTTAAATTTTTTGATTTTACAAAACCATCACTACCACCTTCAAGATACTTCATCTCCGAGAGACAGAAAGCTGAGAGGTTATGATCACAACCACCTACTCAACAAGACCAAGAATAGCCTCTAATCAGAACCTCCTGAACATCCATCCGCTCAGGACCAAAACCACACAGCAGACCAGCAGAACATTCTCCTTGTATGCCCCATCAATGTGGAACTCACTACCAGATAACATAAGATCAGCAAAATCCATCACCAAACTAAACAAACAATTAAAAACACACCTGTTCAGAGAATAATACAGACCCGATGACAAAATCTAGGAGCTAAAATACCACATAGGACTGCTAAGCTGAACCAACCATTCCTCCCCATAAAACATAGACCATCCCTACGTGTAAACAGTTCACTCCCTCACATAACGTATCTCGTATCTATCTCCAAGTTATAATCCCTGTTTAATGTAAAACAATTCCCTTGTAATTGTTATGTTGTTTGATGTAAACTGCCTTGTATAAAGGTGGAATAGAAAAACTGTTAAATACATTCATTTCTCATTTTTCAGACTTTGTGCATCAATGAAAATCTCTTGGTACTCAATTCAACCTATGCTCCCAGGAATTCCAACATACCCTTGAATGTAAAGTGTGTATACTGAACATGTACACAGCAATGCATTTTTATACAAGGCCTCCTTTTCTCCATGTAAAACTGGCTTTTAATGCAGTGAGAATACATCTAGAGCTGGTGTAAATGTCCACACTTTAACTTAAGGTGCTAAGTCACAAAGAATTAACATAGGCCCCTTAAACAGCACTAAGTATTACAGCCTCCTATAAAATTACCCTTCACAAATGGAAAGGGCTTTGAAAATTGTCTTGTTTATTAAACCGTGCTAAAAGAGCAAGTGTTCCGTTAATGCACATTAATGGGGCATATGTGCCATTAGTGCACATTAACGCTGCTTTAGCACATGCTAATGGAATCGGCAGTGTAAAACGCCTTATGAGCGGAGTATTTATTTATTTAAACTGATTTGTATACCACCTTATCCTACAATCAAAGTGGTCACATCACAATTGGAGGGTTACATGTAACATGAGGGTACTTAACGACATTATACCTGAGGTATACGCTGTACATTATACCTGAGGGTACTTAACCACATTATTCATTGAACTTATAGGTTTATTAGGGGTGGGTATTGAGATGGTGGAGGTAGTTGCATTGACGTAGTTGCAATACTGTTCGGATGGAGTTTGTTCGTTGGTTGTTTGTTCGTAGGTTTCTGTGAAAAGCAGGGTTTTGAGGGCTTTGCAGAAGTCTTTGGAATCGTTCATGGCCCTCAGAACAGGTGGAAAGTAAGGGTCAATGGGCGGGGAGTGGGCGGAAGAAGTAATTAGTCCTTACCTGCTAATTAGTGTTCCTGAAGGAACGACAGTCCAGTCCCTTTACTTCTGGGTTGCGCAACCCTTCCAGCAGCTTGGAGGCTGAGCCCATCTTTTTTGATGATGGTGTGGTATAAATACCACTGGCACCACCCACAGGCCCCAGTAATCTAATGAAAAAGCAGACTTATCGGATATCCAATTAAGACCCTATAAAACTATAATGTAATAATATCAACATTTAGGAGGTAAGGAGGAAAGAAGAAGGGAGGAGGCGGCTTACCTGAGCCCGCCATAGCCTTCCTCCACACCCCCCCCCCATCGGGCTGCCACGCCCCCAGGACCTTTGCGAGGGACCCTTCCGCTTCGTCCCTGACTTCGGTCCGTTGTCCTTTTCTCCCTACGGGGAAACTCTGCCAACTGAAGAACCCGGGTGGGATCAGGGACGGGACTGTCGTTCCTTCAGGAACACTAATTACTTCTTCCTTATCGTCACTCCAGTCCAGTCCCTTTACTTCTGGGATGTAACAGAGCAGTTTAAGCCTGGGTGGGGTTCGTCATCCCGGACCGAAGCACTGCGTCCCCAAACCTAGCATCAGCTGTTCTCTGAACATCCCAGCCTGTAGTGTTTGGTAAAGGTATGCAGCGACGACCACGTAGCCGCTCTGCAAATGTCCAGCGGCGAAACTAAGCTATACTCCGCCCAGGAAGTTGCCTGTGCCCGAGTTGAATGCGCGGGAAGACCTCCTGGAACCTGCTTCCCCTTCAGGATATAGGCAGAGGCAATAACCTCCCTGATCCACCTAGAGATGGAAGCCTTGGCCGCCGCCTCTCCCTTGTGCGGCCCTCCAAATTGAATGAGCAAACGTTCAGACTTTCAAAAGGGCGTCATGCAGGAGAGGTAACGCTTCAGCACTCTATGCACGTCCAGAAGATGCAGCTTCTCATCATTCCCTTTTTGCCTTTCTCCCGAAAAGGACGGAAGTGACACTGTCTGGTTCACATGAAAAGGAGAGATGACCTTGGGCAAGAAGGAAGGGACTGTCCGCAAGACCACCTTATCCCTGAAGAACGAAAGAAAGGGGGGCCGAGAGGACAGTGCTTGAAGTTCGGAGACACGCCTGGCCGAGCAAATAGCGACCAGAAAAAAACGTCTTTAGTGTCAAATCCTTTAGGGAGGCTTTCCTTCCTGGCTCGAAAGGCTCCCTGGTCAAGGCATTCAATACCAGGTTGAGATCCCAAGGAGGGATTACCGATCTTTGCTGGGGTCGCAGACGCCTAACCGCTCTTAGGAACCTGCCAACATTGGCAAGGGCCCCTAAGGATTTTCCGCAGACTATCTCTATAACAAGAAATGGCTGCTAACTGGACTCGTAAGGAGCTGGGCGTTAGACCTTTCTCGAAACCTGCTTGTAAAAAATTCCAGGACCTCCAAGACAGAGGCCGAAAGGGGCTTCTTCCTGTGTTCCGCACACCATGCTTCAAATATGCGCCAAACTCTCACGTAGGAAAAAGACAGGTCAAGCGCTTTCGCGCGCTCAACAAAGTTGAAATTACTGATCCCAAATAACCCCGCTTCTGGAGCCGCGCCCTTTCAATAGCCAGGCTGTAAGCGAGAATTGATCCACGTGAGGCATCCGAACCGGTCCCTGCCGCAACAGATCCTTTCTGCAGGGGAGCTGCCATGGCCGATTGGCCGTTAGCCTCACTAGGTCTGCATACCAAGGATGGCGAGGCCAATCCGGAGCTATGAGGATTACCAATCCTTGGTGGGCTTCCACCCGCTGCAGAACCCTTCCTATGAGAGCCCAGGGAGGGAACACATACAGGAGACCCTCTGAAGGCCACCTTTGGACCAGAGCGTCTAAGCCCTCGGACATCCTTTCTTTCCTGCGACTGAAAAATCAGCTTGCCTTGGCTGTAGCGTAACGTGCCATGAGATCCATGATCGGGGGCCCTCAAAGGGCTACTATCTGGTCGAAGACCTCCTGCGCTAGCTCCCACTCCCCGTGGTCTATCTTGAACCTGCTGAGGTAATCGGCCGTACCATTGTTCTGGCCACGTGCTGTGCTGATAGAGCCGCCAATTGGGCTTCGGCCCACTAACAGGCTGTCCACTTCCTTCTCCAAGGAGGGACTGATTGTTCCTCCCTGGCGGTTGATATAGGCCACCGTGGTGACACTGTCGGAGAGGACACGGACTGCTCTTTGTTGAACTAAAGGCTCGAGTGCTCTGAGCGCTAAGGCTATCGCCCGCAACTCCAGTCTGTTGATGGACCACTGAGACTCCCCCGAAGTCCAGCAACCCTGGGCGAACTGGCCCTCGCAATGAGCCCCCCAGCCTGCTAAACTGGCATCCGTCGTCAGCTGTACCCACTGAGGAGTTGAGAGGCATTCCTCAATCCAGGTTCCTTGGGCACCGCCACCACAGGAGGGCCTTCCTGGTCCGAGGGAGGCAGGGCAGCCACATGGACAAAGGATGATACTGATGGGACCAATGTCGTAACAAGGCCCGTAGCAGCGGTCGCATATCAGCACTAGAGTGGTGCAGATCTTACCTGTCTGGAAGATGGCAACATGTTCGATCAGACGCGGCCACATCCGAACCATTTCCTCAAACTCAAGGAGTGCCTCAAGGATCCTCCCTATCATCCTTGATGTTCAACATATACATCCAACCCATCTGCAACATCATTAGATCGTTCAACGTGAGTTGTATGTTATATGCTGACGACGTACTGTTATACATGCCAATTTCACTTGACTGCCCTGACCTTACCCCTCTGACTGCATGCTTCAACACCATATCCGATTGGCTACTATCACAAAATTTAAGAATTCAACACAAGAAAACTGAGGTGCTTTTCATCTCGAGAAACCCCAATTTCACACCACCCAGTTGTTTGAAGGTAAATAATGCCGAGCTACAAGTGAAATCAACTATACGTTACCTTGGGGTGACGTTGGACCAACATCTCGACATGAAGCAACACATAGCGAACACTGTTAGAGCGATCTACTTTAAAATCAGATCCCTCAGACACTTACGCCCGTTACTCGAACCAGATGATTTCCGCACCATCTACCAAGCCCTCATCATTCCTCATTTTGATTATTCAAACGCCATCCTACAAGGACTCCCCCGAGCAACCTTAAACCCCCTGCAACTGGCCATGAACAGTGCAGCGTGGATACTATTCGGAGCTTCCAGAAGAGAACATATCACACCCCTCCTGAAACAGCTGCACTGGCTCCCCATTCAAGCCAGGATTAGTTTTAAGACCTTGTTGATAACGTTCAAAGCTATCAAGGGGCTCTCCTCCCCCTCTCTGTCCGACTTCATACAACCACTTGCCCCCAGCAGACTAAGAAGAACCGCAGAGACCAATATGTTATCTATACCGAAAGAAACGACCAACTGCACCAAAACAACATCCAACACAGCCTTTAATCTCTGCGACCCAAGTCTATGGAACACCCTACCACCACACATCAGAGCAATCCCCAACCTGAGCCAGTTCAGGAAGGCCCTGAAACATTTCCTCTTTATCAAATATCTCACTTACAGCCCTGAACCCCAGCCACTCTCGTATAATTCGTCCCCAAAAATGTAACACCAAACAGGATCCTTTCCCATTGAACTCCTTATGTATATAGTTTATCTTTGTTCTCCAAGTTCCATTCCCTGTTCAATGTAATGACCAGACATATGTATATTGTCGGATGTTTTTGTTCTATGTAAACCGCACTGATTGCAAATAGTGCGGTATATAAGAATTGTAAATAAATAAATATGTGCCCTGGCCCACGGCACTACCTCTATCGCTGCTGCCATGGTTCCCAGCAATTGAAGGTAATGCCAGGCAGTAGGGTTTCGCCTGCTCAGAAACTGCGAAACGAGGATCCTTAGGTCCCTTGACCTCTTCTTGGACAGAAACACTCTTCCTCTCCTGGTGTAGAACCTTACTCCGAGGGACTTGATCTCCTGCGTGGGTATTAACCTGCTCTTTGCCCGATTGATGACCCACCCCAACTCCACCAGGAATTCTACCACTCTGGCTGTAGCAGTGCGATTCTCCGCTTCTGACTTCACCCGAATCAGCCAATCGTCCAGGTAGGGATGTACCAAAATTCCCTCCTTTCGAAGAGCCGCGGCTACCACCACCATTCCTTTGGTGAAAGTCCAGGGGGCTGTAGCTAGACCGAAGGGCAGAGCCTGGAACTGAAAATGACCTCTTGGCACCACGAATCTCAGGAACTGCTGATGAGACCTTCGGACCGGGATATGCAAATAAGCTTCCGTCAAATCTAAGGATGTCAGGAACTCCCCTCCTTACGGCCACAATGACCGACTTCAGGGTTTCCATTCACTTTGAGACAGCGATTGATTTGCTTTAGATCTAGAATCGGGCGAAAGGATCCTTCGTTCTTTGGTACCACAAAATAAATTGAGTATCGACCGGAGCAGCATTGGTCTACCGAAACAGGAACCACCGCTCCGAGCGCTATAAGCCTTGAAAGCGTGTCTTCTATCGCCGCCTTCTTTTCTGGAGATCTGCAGGGAGACTGGATAAAGGCTGGAAGTACCTGCTTTGCAACTTCGAAAGCGTATCCCTCTCGGATCACTTCCAGGACCCATTGATCGAATGTGACCTGGGACCAGGTGGGAAGAAACTGCTTTAACCGACCCCCCACTGGCAGGCAACCCTCCTGGACCCCTGTTATCTCATTGTGGTTTTCTAGATCCCACGGAGGAGGAGGAGGAAGAGGCCCCAAAACCTCTACCTGCCCCTCGAAACCCTCTGAAGCTTTGACCCCTCGAAGGGAAATGGCCCCTAGGAAAGGAGCTCGATCTGGCTGGACAGAACCTCCAGGAATCCCTTGGTTGGTTCCGCACAGGAGCTAGTGAGTGTCCTTGTTTTGGTCTGTCTTCTGGAAGCCTGCCTCCCTTAGACTCGCCAAGGTCCTTTACCAACCTAAGTCTTCCCCAAATAACAGCTTCCTCTTAAAAGGCGCGCCTTTGAAGAGGCATCAGCTGCCCAATTACGTAACCACAAATAACGCCTAGCTGCTACCACAGAGGCCATGTTCTTAGCTAGGCTCCTGATGAGGTCGTACTGGCTATCCGCCAGGTAGGCAGCCCCGGACTCCATCCTAGCTGTGATAGCTTGCGCATCACCTGAGGTACCCTCCGCTAGCTGAAGTTGCTGGGACCACCTCAGACAGGCCCGAGCCACCCAAGCCCCTGAAACAGAGGCCTGTAAGGCGAGAGCACTAACATCAAAGGCTTGCTTCAGCAGCGTATCCAATTTTCTATCTTGAGTATCCCTCAGAGCCGCGCTTCCCTTGACCGGGATAGTCGTCTTCTTTGTTACTGCTGATACTGCCGCATCCACCCTGGGCGACTTCAGCAGTTCATTGTCCGGTTCCGGCAACGGGTACAGGTGAGCCATAGACCGGACTCTCCTCAAACTTGACTCTGGTTGATCCCATTCCTCCTGGATCATCTGTCGCACCACCCTGTGGACAGGAAACACCTTCTGAGACCTCCTAACGGCTTGGATTAAAGGATCCTCCAAAGCTTCCTCATCTGCTGGCGTGTCCGAGGCCACATTGAGCACCTTTAGGGACTCATTAATCAATGCTGGGAGCTCCTCTCGACAAAAAACTCGAACTATGCGGGATTGATCCTCCTCTGGGATCTCTCCCTCTTCGAGCTCCTCCTCATCTTCACCTACTTCTTTGTCCGAGATCTCCTCTTCCGGAGTGTCATGTGAAAGGGACGTGAAAGGCTCCTCGCTCATTAGCCCTGCGCGCTTGGGCGGAACCCCGCAGTCCTGGGTCCTTGCCTTCATTGGTCTGGCCAACCTGCCTTCCTTCACCGTGCTTGACTCTCCTGTCCCTAGCCCCTGCTTGCGCATACAATAGGCCTTGTGCAGCAGAAGGACGAAATCAGGAGAGAAGTGATCCCAGTCACCCTCCTCCCCAACGGATGTGGAGGGAAGGGACAGAAGGACCGGGCAAAACCGAGGTTGAAGGCGGAGGAGAATGGGTCTCCCCTCCCCCCTCCAGAGGGTCTCCTGACCCTTGAGAAGCTTGAGCCATGGACAAGTGGATTTCTTGTTCCATGGAAGCAGCCTTTGCAGCACATCCCCTGCAGATCCCTGCTTCCGAGGCCGTACCCCTATGAGTGCCACAGGACAGCCACCGTGGCTTGCCAGTCATTTATTTATTTATTTAACAGTATTTCTAAACCGCCTTATCTTAATAATCAAGGTGGTATCACAGCAAACAATCGGGTAAGGTGAGTGTGTTATACATGCAGTGAGGGTGAAATTTAGTTGGGTGAGTGTTGTATTGTGTGCTAGATTGGTATGAGCTATGTACAACGTGGGCTATATACAGTGGTTCTAAATACATTTTCTATACATACATTGTTTAGGCGGGGTTATGTGCTGTTATACATTCTCTGGGGTTATGTGATGTGTCCATAGTGTTCTATGAACAGCATGGTTTTCAACTGTTTTCTAAAGTCCTTGAGGTCTGTGGTTGCCCTCAAATCGTCTGGTAGTTTGTTCCATATTGTTGGAGCAGCCATGGAGAGTGCTCTGTCCGTTGTGTCTTTGCGTGTGTTTTTGTATTCACTTGGGGTGCTGACTCGGTTGTGTGTTTGTTTCCTTCTAGGACGAGTGCTGGTGTCTGGTTGTATGAGGGTGTGCAGGCTGTTGGCTGATGTGTGCTGTTTTATCTTAAATAGGTTTATGATGGTTTTGTATCTGATGCGTGCACCGATTGGGAGCCAGTGTAAGTCCTTTAAGGTGGGTGTGATGTGCTCCTGTCTTGCGGTTCCGGATATGATTCGTGCTGCGGTGTTTTGTGCCAGTTGGAGTGGTTTGAGGGCTTGTTTCGGTAGTCCGAGGTATATTGGATTGCAGAAGTCCAGTAGTGGTGTTATCAGGGCTTGACAAACGGTTCGGAAGTGATCTGGGGCGAGGAGTGGTTTCAGTCTCCTGATGATTCGCATCTTGTAGTAGGCCTTCTGGATTGTTTTGTCTATGTGTGGCTTGAGATTGAGTTGATTGTCCAGAGTAACTCCGAGGTATCTCACCTCTGACCTTATTGGTATTGTGGTGCTTTGTATCTTTATATTTGGTGGGTGTATGAAGCTTTGGTTCCGGGTGATGATTAAAGCTTCGGTCTTGTTGTAGTTTATTGCGAGGTTGTTGTTTTGACACCAACTCGTCATCTGGGTGAGGCAGTCTGTTATCTTAGAGAAGTCCGGGTTATCGATTGATATCGGGGTGTATATCATGATTTCGTCTGCATATATTGTGTATTGGATGTTGTTCTCTTTCATGATGTTGCATATTGGTTGGATGTATATGTTAAATAGGAGTGCTGAGAGTGCGGATCCTTGAGGTACTCCTTGTCGGACATTTATGGGTCGGGAGGTGTTGTGTCCCACCTTGACCTGCAGTTGTCTTTCCGTTAGGTACGAGTGGAACCATTTCAGTGTGATGCTGTGTATACCGGTGATCTTTAGTCTTTCCAGGAGTGTGTTGTGGTCCACTGTGTCGAAAGCAGAGGAGATGTCGATGAAGATCATTATGATTCCATTCCTGGTGTTGTCAATTATTCTCAGGATGCTGTCGAAGAGGTATATCAGTAGTGTTTCGACTCCATGGTTGGGGCGAAATCCGTGTTGGTTGTCGTCAAGTGTTTTGTGTTTGTCGATGTGTTCCTGAAGTTGAAGTTGAACCGTCTTTTCGATGATTTTTGCGAGGAAGGGTATGCTGGAGATTCTGTCCCCTTTAAGGCAATAACTTAGAATTACAGCTTCAATAACCAGAATTAATAAATTTAAATTAATTTAACTTAAAGAATGCAGAAATTCAAGTCAGGGAGACAAATCTGAATTCAATGTGGCCTCCCCTCCCCCAATCCGTTAACACAACACAGCAAGGTTTTAAAAAGGAACTAAAAGGAAAGAAATTAAAAATAAAATAGAACATAACCAGCGAGTTTATTTCTCCCCAGTACTTGCCGTTTGTTGCTCCTCTCCTCAGCGCGTTGTCCAGGCACGAGGAAGCCAGCCGTCCTTCGCTGGCTTCCACATGGTAGGCCGCAGCCACGTGGAGTCCTAACCGGCGGTCGGCGTCTCTGCTCGCGCCGCTGGTTTTGTGTGCCTGCTGCCTGATTCTGCGCTCCGGGGCTGCCTCCAACGCCCCGCCACTCCGGGAGCTGCAGCGCGAGGCAGGTAAGGCCATGGGGGAAGTCGCAGAGCCGCCTCAAGTGCTCAGCCACCCGGAGGGCTTCGGCGCGAGGCAGGGCAGGCCTACGGGAAGGGCCTCGGGGTGCCGGCTGGCCGAGCAAGCGAGAGACTTCTCCGGTCCTCCTCACTGCTGCAGGCAAACCTCCTCCTCCTCCTCTGGGCTGGGAGCTCGGACACCAAGAAGGAGAGAGCGAAGGAAGGAGGGGGGGGGGGAAAGAGGAGAGGAAATTTAAAAGGCGCAGAGTTCAACTAATAGGGAAAAACCAAATGAAAATTTAAATTAAAGTAAACTAAAGTAAATTAAAGAGATAAAAATAAATGAAGACTCCAGTAAGCTCTTGGCTTACTGGAACCCTCCAGCTGCTTGGAGGCTGAGAATACTGGGGCCTGTGGGTGGTGCCAGTGGTAAAAAAGATGGGCTCAGACTCCAAGCTGCTGGAAGGATTGCACAACCCAGAAGTAAAGGGACTGAACTGGAGTGACGATAAGGAACAAGGCCCGGCTCCCTTAACAGCAGCACCTTACCACCAGGAACTTTACCACATATCAAAACCTCACAATAAGGGTGCATTTTGAGGTGAGAGAGCTTATTTAAACGTCTGCAATGTGCTGTACAGACAGGTGAGCCCAATAAAATGATAGTAGTGGTCCATTAGCAGCAACAGCATAGTACCCAAGTATGAAAGGGCACTATGTTGATGGGGCAAAGAAGGGTGCAGGTGGATCATACAGTGGGGACTGCTGGTGCATAGGGTAGACCCGGCAGTTGCCTAGGTGGCACATAGGACCTGAAAATATGCCAGACCAAGGTCCATCATGCCCAGTATCCTGTGTCCAACACTGGCCAATCTAGGTCACAGGTACCTAGCAATTTCCCCAAAAGACACACAGGATCTACAATGTTTGCATGGAGCAAGCAGTGTATTCTTTAACAATGGTTTACGGATGCTCCCCAGGAACCTGTCCAAACATTTTTTAAACCCAGCTAAACTAACAGCCTTCACTACATCCCCCGGTAATGAATTGCAGGGTTTGATAACACATTGACTGCAAAAATATCTTCAGCTAGTAGTCCTAAATGGGTTACACTGTAGCCGTATTGCATGTCCCTTAGTCTTTCTACATTCTGATGGCATAAAGAATCGACCTACGTTTACCCATTCCACTCCAGGCAATATTTTCTAGGCCTCTAACATGACACCCCTCAGCCATCTCTTCCTCAGATTGAAGAGACATAACATTGACAGGCGATTATGGGGCCCCTAGAGAGGCAGATGTATATCCACTCATCCCCCCAACCATGTATGCCACCACCTACCCCCCCACCAGACCCTGTGCACTAGGCACCCGCCTACCCCCATATTGGCTGGCCTGGGGCTGCACACTGCCAACACTGACAGCACACGGGCATGTCTGCATGGCATGGGGGCTGTTGGCAGAGGGGGCAGTGGCACCCACCTGCAGCAGACCAAAGCCATGCCCTGATCCAGTGTGCCATACACAGTGCAACATGTGCCAAGATCCGTCTGATGGGAAGCATGTCAGCCCTAACTGTGGCGCACTACACAAAGTTGGTGTGTATAGGAGCAGAGGGTCACAGATTCAGGTCCTGGCAGTGGATCATGCAGTGCATGTCTCTGTGGCTATATTTTATCCCACAGTGCAGGTACAACACCAACATGTGCAACACCCAATGAATCGGTGAACAAGGGTAGAAACACCCACACAGACAGGCTCCACTATCCTCAGCTGGATGGAGAGTCAGGCTGACAGCATCAGCACACTGAGCAACTGTTAACATTAGAGCGCACCACTGGCCCCTGCACAATGAGTACACCTTAACAATGCCTGAGCTCAGATTGGGACCAGAATGGCAGACAGGAATTTCCAACAATCCCCATTTTGCACAGTGCAGCGATATGAATGTGCGTGTATGTCTATTCATTGTTTTGTGGCTTTCTACTCCTCACTGAGCTTCATAGTGACTGTTTCCATGTGCATGATGAGGAGCAAAGTATTGTGGGTATGGCCCGAACAGGGCAGATTGGCCAATATGTCTGCATCAGGGGTAGGGCAATGGCTGGGACATCATAGTGCCCAACTGCCACCTGTATGGAGTGGGTGGCCACATCATGTCATGCTTGAAGGGCACTCTCACTCTGACAGAGCAGTGACCATGGCACCACTGCGTATCCACATAGTGCTATATAGCATCTGGTACTAATGATATGGTTGCACTTCCTGATCTGTGGGCCCGATCACTGAACCAACTGCTGGCTGTCCATGCTGTATATCCCAAGCCTGGGTGCACATGTAATGCGTACTGGCCAGTGGACTGTCTGCAGCTGGTATGTGCAGGCTGGGACACTCAGTGGTGGGCAGCAGGTCCAGGCCCACTCCCAATACGAGCTAGCAGGACCCTAGTAACAACCCCATGCACATCTAGAGGCCCCTTCCCCCTGGTAGATGGCAGGCATGGCATCAGCATTGTAACACTGAGTATTGTAATGTACTGTTCTAGGTGGGTTAGGGTCCAACAGGGTCAGATGTGACTGGTGCATACAGCAGGACACAAGGTGACCAGCCTATCACACTGCAGACAGTACCTGCCACACACTGGTGGTGATGGGGATCTGCAGCAGAGACCGTCTCTAGCACTGCAGGTACATGGGATCTGGTGCTGGATGCCCATCCTCACCCTCGGGGTGACCGCAGAAACCACTCAGTTGCACGGTTTTTAGCTGCTCTATGCTTGTATCACACACTGTCAGTTTCTCTTACTGTGCTGAGGTGATGAATACATGCAATCTCCAGTCGGTGATCAGCTGTAGACTGCTGTTCTGCATGTGCACTGCATCATGGGTACTACCTATACTGGCACACACAGCAGACATTTTAGGCGGTAACCTGCAGTCTCTTTGTATCCAGCCATTGCTGTGCAGAGGTGCAACCTATTGGTTAGTTCACGGTCTTCGTAAGCAGGGGACAGGGGTTTGATCCTACCTGTTCTTTTTGTGACTGTGCTAATCAGATCATTTTCATGCCTGTAACAGTCAGGGCTCTGCAGATCTGTGCTGCCAATCCATACCACCCTCTCCTCAGCCACCATCTGCCTTTGTCGGCTGTGTACAGTCCTGTCTTTTTGTGCAGGCTGCTACCCCATGACCTACACTGGTACCCTTTTCCACATTATGGCTCTTCGTGCTCACCTCTCCAGTGACTAATCTGCATGTACCCACTACTAATCTGTCCTATCGCTGCTGCACACATCCTGCCTCTGCTGGGGGACATGTCTTCCCCATCCTATGCCACACACTGCCACTGCAGCACTTTACATTGGCACCACCCTGTGCAGTGGTACAGCTGCCTCCCACATGCTTGTCCACTTTACTGGCTACCACAATGTGCCCATCAATATGTCAGGTCCATTAACTCCCACCTGTCCTTCCTTCCATCACCTTTACACTGACATTCCTTGGTGCTCTGTCCAGCGTTTGGCTTGCAGCTGTGGTCCTGCTTTAAGGTGCATGCTTTCCACCTTAGGGCACCTTGTCTCTCCTAAGGACACCTTATCTCACGTTAGGGCACCTTACCAAATCTTGGGATACCTTATCTCCTTTTAGGGCACCTTATTTCCTTTAAGGACACCTTATCACATCTTAAGGTGCCTTGTCACCTTACTGCACTTGGTCCTGTTAACTCACGTTAAATGGCCCAAGGCACCCTAACGCTGGCATGCCCCCTACCCTCCCACTGCCTTATATGCTTCAGGCACCTTAATGCTGCCCTTTCTGCCAGTGACTTTGCTGCAGTTTACTAAAAACATACCCCTTAAAATCCAAAACAATGAAAACAGCAGAAAAACAAAAAAAGGAAGGAGATGCCACAACCAAGCCAAGTGAGAAGAAAACTGTCAGATTAAAGGTCAGCAAATGACATCTGAAAGAGTCAAAATATATATAATCCCTTTTTAAAGTTTGGTGAAGGAGCTTCCAAGCCTTAAACCCAAAAGAAGGGAATTCCATAGGGCAGGGTCCAAAAGTACAAACACTGCTGAGTGAGTGAGTTCCAGTCAGAACTAGAAGGGAGGAAGAATTACTAGATAGTTCTGTTGGGAAGATTATAGTGTATGATTTTGGACAATAAGGTTTCACAGAAGCATACAAATAAAGAGGCATAGTTGAATAAAAGGCCCTATGTATTAAAGATAAGGTCTTAAATGGGATCCTACTGGAAATTGGCAGCCACTTTTTTTCTTGTTATCTTAAAAGTTACGATACTATAATAGGAGCTTACTATGCAAGAAAATCACTGGAGTGCTGAGAAAAAAAGCTTCTCTTGCAATAAAAATCTCAGCCAGAGTTCTTGCCCAAAGAAGAAAGCTCTCTCCACAATGGACAACACTTGCCAATGAAGTATTAATCTGTGTTATGCCCTGTTTGTGTAAGAATCCAACATAACAAAAATAGTCATATTCTGCCATTCTTTGCTATTACAGAAAAGCTTCCTAGAAGACCTGTAATGAGCGTACCAGAGTGATGAGTGTGAAATGCTGATGTCAGAAGGCCTGTATACAGAAAGGCATAATACAAGTGGCATGGCTCATTCAACAGAAACCATATAAAACACCAAGACTGCTGTGCAGGAAAGCACTGGATCCCGGATCAAAGTGTAGAGAATGATCTAGTCGTGATCACTGTATCACAAACACCAATAAAAAAAACAGACCTTGCAGTAAAGGAGAAAAAATACCAGAACAATATTACTAACAGAAGTGTCAGCACCAAGCAAACATTCTGTATAATCTATGAAGAGAGAGAGAAGATCCTCATGTACAAAAAAAAAAAAAATGCAAAAACTAAAACAAACTTGCAGAAAGTTAGACAGAAGTGTCCTAAACAAACATTTACTGTGGCCTCAAATCCATTATTTTAAAAGTATATATCCAAATAAATGCCTGACCATTTTCAAACTTCATTCTAAAGAATGTAAGCTCTAATTCATTCAAAGGCATGTTTACTAAACCACATTAACCAAAAACAGGTGGTTTAGTGTGCAGTTCAGGCACAGCACTAAGACGTAGCATGGGCCCTAGTGCCCAAATTCTCATACTACTCTAGTGGCACAGGGACTGGGTGGGACAGGTCTGTATTGCAACTAGTGCAGACGTTCATGGTCTGCAGTGTTTGCTTAGATATAACAGTGACATCAGAGCGATGACATCTTTCAGTCTCCAAAGCTGCTGGTGGAGGTTCACAACTCTATGTTTCCGGGACTGGACTAGAGGGACGCAAAGGAACCACGCTTGATATCCTTAGTCCAGATGCACTTAATGCCACCTCAATGGGTGGCATTAAATATATCCACTTGCTGGCTTGCATGGTGCCATACCCTTCGCCCATACCAACTGCTAGGGGACAGAAACATATGTCCCCTGAAGTTAGCACTGTAGGCATGGGGCTTAGTAAACATGCCCTGCAGAAAGACAGATATTGAGGGCAGCACTGTATTTTTTAATTAAATGATTTAATAAGTCAAAGGAGAGAAAGACCTAGCAAAGACAAAGGAATCCATTAAATATATTATCAGAATTAAAGCCATAACAAAAGCACAGAAATATACAAGACATATTTATGGATAATATTTATCAAAAAGTACTAAATATTTTGATGTTAGTTTCTAAACAAGAAGACGCATACTCCCTCAAAAGAAACAGGTTGGGGGGTATTATATTGAGTGACTTGTTCTATATATGTGTGTCTTTACATAAAATTAGAATATAACATGACGTCAGAAAAAGACCACATGGCCTATCTAGTCTGCCCTTCCATATCAACTACAATAGTCCCCTTTCTACCTTTAGAGATCCACTGTGTTTGTCCCTTTTCTAAATTCAGATACTATCCTCGTGTCCGCCACTTCCACTGGGGGACTATTCCACGCATCTACCACTCTTCCCGTAAAGAAACATTTCCACATATTACTCCCAAGCCTATCCCCTTTTACCCTCATTCTATATCCCCTCATAGCACAGCTTGCCTTCATTTGAAAAGACTGGTAAGGGGGACTGTTGCTCCTGGAGGGAGATCTGCAACTGTGAGTATTTACTTCTGGTAATTTTCTAAAAGGAATTCTTTGTATTAAAGCTAATTAATCTGTGATTCACTATTTTTGTTAAATCAGTCAGGGCCTAGTAGCAGCAGTTTAAGTTTACATTTAAAACACAGAGGAAAACTCTCTGGTTACATTTCATACCCAGCAGAGAGCTTGTACTTTAAATTTAATAGTCACTCAGGGCCTAGCATCAGCAAAGTTCTTTTAGCTTAAATTTACAACACAGAAAAGAGCTTTCTGGTTAAATTTAGAACCCAGCAGAGAGCTTGTACTTTAAATTTCATAAGATGTTAGAGCCTAGCAGCAGCTAAGAGCTATAATTTAAATCAAATCAGAATATAACTTACCTCAGCAGCACAAGACAGGGTACTCTGTAGCAGCCCTCTTTTAATAAGTGTTAATTAGTGGAGGAGGGATAGTAAGGAAATCCACAGTACTACCTTTTAACTTTCGAAAGGGAGACTATGATAAAATGAGGAAAACAGTTAAGAAAAAACTAAAAGGAGCAGTTGCAAAGGTTAAAGACGTACATCAGGCTTGGCTGTTGTTGAAAAATACTATCTTGGAAGCCCAGACCAGCTGTATTCCACGCTTTAAGAAAAGTGGAAAGAAGTCCAAAAAACCGCCAGCATGGTTTAAAGTTGAGGTCAGAGAGGCTGTTGTTGCCAAAAAAGCATCTTTCAGGAAATGGAAAAAAGAGCCAAACGACGAAACCTGGAAACAGCACAAGCACTGGCAAGTCAAATGCAAGGCATTGATAAGGCAGGCAAAGGGAGAATTTGAGAAGCTTGCTGCAGAAGCAAAAACGCGAAGTAAAGACCTTTTCAAGTACATTCGTAGCAAAAAACCTGTGAGAGAGTCAGTTGGTCCATTAGATGATAAAGGGGTTAAAGGAGCACTAAGAGGCGGCAAGGCGATAGCGGAGAGAGAGACTGAACGACGAATTCTTTGCTTCAGTCTTTACTGAGGAAGATGTAGGGATGTTACCCATGACTGAAGTGGTATTTAAAGGTGCAGAAGAATTGAAGGAAATATCGATACATCGAGAAGATGTATTACAACTATTAGATAAGCTGAAGAGTAGCAAATCACCTGGGCCGGATGGTATACATCCAAGGGTATTGAAAGAACTGAAATATGAGATTGCAGACCTGCTATTAGTAATCTGTGAACTATCATTAAAATCATCTCTAATACCTGAAGACTGGAGGATCGCCAATGTAACACCAATTTTTAAAAAGGGTTCCAGGGGTGATCCGGGAAACTACAGACCGGTGAGCCTGACGTCAATACCGGGAAAAATGATAGAAACCATCATAAAAAATAAAATTACTCAGCATGTAGATAGTCATGAACTAATGAGACACAGCCAACATGGCTTTAGACAAGGAAGATCTTGTCTTACTAATCTGTTATGTTTTTTTGAAGGAGTGAATAATCAGGTGGAAAAAGGTGAGTCGGTTGATATTGTGTATCTGGACTTTCAGAAAGCCTTTGACAAGGTCCCTCATGAGAGACTTTTGGCAAAACTAAAGAGTCATGGGATAGGAGGCAGTGTACTATTGTGGATCAGGAAACTGGTTAAAAGATAGAAAGCAGAGGGTAGGGCTAAATGGCCAATTTTCCCAATGGAGAAAGGTGAATAGTGGTGTACCCCAGGGATCTGTGCTGGGTCCGCTGCTTTTTGACATATTCATAAATGACCTGGAAAGTGGAATAACGAGTGAGGTTATCAAATTTGCAGATGACACAAAACTATTTAAAGTTGTTAAAACCCAAGAGGATTGTGGAAAATTGCAAGAGGATCTTGATAAATTGGAAGACTGGCATCAAAATGGCAGATGAAATTTAATGTGGACAAGTGCAAGGTTATGCACCTAGGGAAGAACAACCCAAACTATGGTTACACGCTGCAAGGTTCCACATTAGGAACCACCACCCAGGAAAAAGATTTAGGCGTCATTGTGGATACCATGTTAAAACCCTCGGCCCAGTGTGCAGCGGCGGCCAAGAGAGCAAATAGAATGCTAGGTATGATAAGGAAAGGAATGGAAAATAAAACAAAGGATATTATAATGCCTCTATATCGTTCCATGGTGAGACCGCACCTTGAATATTGTGTGCAATTCTGGTCGCCATATCTTAAAAAGGATATAGAGTTATTAGAAAAGGTTCAGAGAAGAGCCACCAAAATGGTAAAGGGGATGGAAAGATACTCCTATGAAGAAAGGCTAAAAAGGTTAGGGCTCTTTAACCTGGAAAAGAGACGGCTGAGGGGAGATATGATAGAGGTCTATAAATTAATGAGTGGAGTGGAACGGGTAAACGTAGATCGATTGTTTACCTTATCAGAATATAGAAAGACTAGGGGACATGCAATGAAGCTACAGGGTAAACTATTTAAGACTAATAAAAGAAAATATTTTTTCACTCAACGTGTAATCAAACTCTGGAATTTGTTACCGGAGGATGTAGTAAAGGCTGTTAGTGTAGCTGGGTTTAAAAAAGGTTTGGACAAGTTCCTGGAGGAAAGGTCCATAAGCCATTATAAGAAGGGACCCAGGATATCAATGCTTGAACCAATACAAGCATTATGGAACCTGTGTCCCTTGGGGAAACTGCTAGGTACATATGACCTAGATTGGCCACTGTTGGAAACAGAATACTGGGCTTGATGGACCTTGGTCTGACCCAGTATGGCATATCTTATGTTCTAAAAAGAGACCCTCCTGTGCATTTACGCCACAGAGGTATTTAAATGTCTCTATCATATCGGCCCTATCCTGCCTTTCCTCTAAAGCATACATATTAACATCTTTAAGTCTATCTTCCTATACTTCATAACAAAGACTACTAACCATTTTAGTAGCTCCTCTCTGCACAGATTCAAATCTGCTTATATCCTTTTGAAGGTGTAGTCTCCAGAATTGCACACAATACTCCAAATGAAGTCGCACTAGAGACTTATACAGAGGCATTATCACCTCCTTCTTTCTGCTGGCCATTCCTCTCCCTATATACCCAAGCATCTTTCTGGCTTTCAGAGTCACCTTTTCTACCTGTTTGGCTACTTTAAGATCGTCAGACACAATTACGCCCAGGTCCCGTTCTTCTTTTGTGGACAGAAATACTTCATCCTCTACACTGTACAGCTCCTTTGGATTTTTGCAGGGCAAATGCATGGCCCTGCATTTTTTTAGCATTACATTTCTGCTGCCAAATTCTAGACCATTCTTCAAGTTTAATTAGATCCCTCCTCATGTCATCTACTCTATTGCAGATTTTGGAATCATCCGCAAACAAGCAAACCTTACCCGACAATCCTTCCGCAATATTACTAACAAAGATGTTAAACAGAACCAGACCAAGGACAGATCCCTGCGGCACACCACTAGTCCTTCTCCTCAGAGTGAGCTCAATTTACCTGTACCCTTTGTCACCTCCCACTCAACCAATTTCTAACCCAATCACTTCAGAGTCCACCCCTAGGGCACTCAGTTTGTTTATAAGTCACTGTGCAGAAGTGTCAAAGGCTTTACTGAAATCTAAATACACCACATCTAGGGCTCTTCCTCAGACCAAATCCCTGGTCACCCAGTCAAAGAAATCTATCAGATTTGTCTGACCATTATCTCTAAATACTGCCCTTTTACAAGTAATATTTGAACAACTGTCATTTTATTAAAATTTGCATTTAACTGATTTTTTTTAATAAAGCAATAAAGGAAACCAGACTGAGGTAACATTTATCTCTGTGTTTGCATGCTGACTGATGCAAGCTTGGATGTCCAAGCCAGAACATCCAGGAAAAAAAAAAATGTAGGCACATCCAAGTTCGGGCACAAATTTGCAAATGTGGACCTTTGCAGGGCAGTCCACATAGATGTCCCCGGGATAGTATTAGATACCGGAGAAGTCTATGAAACATGTTATGGTTGGTGGTTCAAACAATTTTCCCAATAAAATAAATCCTTCTGTTTGTGGAGATTACTGATGATAGCAGAGTGCCAACTGCTCTACACACTTCAGATGTTCCCAATAGATTTCAGAACCCTCAGGGACATCTATGACCATAGCATTGCCCCAAACACCTCCACAACATCCCTGCTTAGCTGGAGGTGCCCAAAGCTGAATTGCCTTAAAAAGTCACTTTAAAATATGGCTGTAGGGAGGTCTCCGTGATGTGGACGTCCAAGTTATGTTTAAGCCTTTTAAAATGACACCCATAGAGAGCAATCTCAACGTTCTCAGCATTTTGACACCAAGAGCTTTATTTCCCTAAGGGACTGTATTGTTCAGTATCTGCGGGAAAGCCCTGGATAAACCCAACCCCAGATAAAACAAGAGTTATCTAGGACCTCTCCACGCCATCCCTCACCCAGACTGGAGTCCATGAGCAGCGGGTTGCGTTTCGTCAACAGCATCGTCAACGTGGACACCATGTTAGTGAGGAATGGGGCATCGAAATGCCTCCGGTCCGTATACAGGTAAGGACTCTTCTTCTTCATATAGAAGCGTTCTTGTAAGAGGGTATGACACAGGTGTGAACGCAGCTCGCTTAGCTCTTCCTCCTCCAGTTGCCCAGGGGCCACAGACTCCGGCAGCCTCGGCACAAAAACGGTCTTGGTGAAGCTCTGGTACCAGCGGTCGGCGCCCAGAGAAAAGGTCTGCGGCGGCACCACAAATTTGAGTCGCTGTAATTTAGTCAGCAGTCGCAGTTTATCGGCGACCGCCGGGGCTGCGTGCACACGCTTCCGGTACTCCTCGGCACGCCGTCGCAGTGAGGCTTTGCTGCGAGCCGTGAGGGAGGGCAGTATGGGAGGATAGAGCGGCGAATCCGGGACAGATTCCGAATGTACAGCTCGCCATCTGGGTACGGAAACCTTCAGACCGAACCTCATCAGTCTCCACTCCTTGCACGCCTCCATCCTCTTCTGCTTTGCGTTTCACCGAAATATACTTCCGGTTTAGGGGGGGGGGGTGACTTAACCAATCATGTTGCACGGCGTTTTAGGAGCTATTCGGCACTAGGACGTTTTCCTCATGAAGTCTCGTTATTTGCGCCTTAGAACTTCCGGGTCACAAGGCAAAAAACTTTTTTTAAAAAAAATCTTTATTGCAACATGAAATCATAATACAAACACTCAGATTACAACTTGTTTCAACTGGGAGATGCCCCCTGCCCTCTCCCTCCTTTATCTATATTTTTTTGAATGATAGATCTGAGACCCAGAGTTGCCCAGTTCCAGGATTGAAATTTTTAAGCCAGTGATGGATTTCTGAGGTCCTTATTCGAATGCATTATAGAAAGTGGAGAACTTGTGGTAGGCGACGGCCTATGATCCATGCTAATTGAACTAAGCAGACAGGCCTGAGCAGCTTGACCTGTAACTGAAGCCTGTAGTTAGGCCCAGAGGAATGAAAACCCCCCTGAATGATGACACCATAGAATTGAAACTTAACTCAGTTTAACTGAACATAGCTAAGCAGAAACGAAACTTATAAAAGACAGAAAACAGCTCTAATTGGTACTGATAAGAGAGCACAGCTTCTATGGAATTAATTAACTCTGCAAAAAGCAAGGTTACAGTGCCCTGCTTCCCATATGTTTTAACAAGCTCAGCGACCTTGGAGGAGAGAAGTAACAAGTTGGAGACACTGACCACTGTAATTGGGACTAGAAGGGGGGCAACCAGGTGCTGGGCCCAGACCAGAGTCCCGATTGGGTAGCCATATCAGTACCGGGACCAATAGATGGGTGAGAGGGGTACTGGGACCAATGAAAAGTTTGCCTATGCTTAGAATGGACAAGAAAGCTATAAAAGTTGTTGTTTTACTAGAAGCCATTGCTCAGCCATTTTGAAATTGCTTATTGCTTGAGCCATGTGCACATTAAACTGGCTTGGATCCTTGAAAAGACTCCTGGATTTATTTATTGCATGCTTATCTGCTGCTGCATTCTTGGTGCGTTGGCCGAGAAGTGCGAGTGGTGGATAGTGTTCAAGTGAATAAATCCACGTAATTCGCCTTGAGGTTTGGTCCAGTTGGAACCATGCCAATCCGACGCAGGGGAATTTCCCTGGGCCCACCGATTCCTCTTGTATCGGAGGGAGTTCTGCCTGGCCTCGGCAGGCACTGAGTCCAGCTGGCCAACACTTCCGACCCGGGGAGTCCAGGATCCAACTCAGAAGCTTGGGAACCAGATCTGGTAAGTATAGTTTTGAAAACCTGTCTAGACAGATGAGTTAGAACTGCAGTTTGAAAACTTAGAGAATCATGATTCAGCCTGGTCAGAGCAGACAGGACTGGGTTTTTGGTATGTCTAGACAGAAATAGAAAGAGCAGTACTGCCAGTGGAACTTGGAATTTGTAATCTCGAGATATTGGGAATTGGTAAGAGAGCTCTCAAGGAAGGGCCGAGTAACCCCGCATGGGAATTCGCCGGGTGAAACCCTCATCCTTTTTGTAATTGGGAAAAAGACTAGTCAGAATAGATAGAAAGGAATGCATTCTAAGATACGTTGCTAGCATGATTGTGTGAATGAAGTGTGAATGAGAGGTCTGGCAGCACGGACCAAGCAGAGTGGACTCTGGACTAGCGCAGTTCCTAGTCGGGTGACTGCGTCTAGGTCGCGAAACGGATGAAGCGTTTGGTGTATTGTCCGTCCTGTGTATTTGATTTTGCTATCTGTTGAAACTGCGAGTTTCCCTTTTGTTATATATGTGAGATTATTCTGTTGAGTAATTTGTGACAGTTCACTGATTAAGAAATTGTATTAATAGAGCAGAATGAAGACCCAAAACACCTACAGTCATTTTTAGAAATCAAAAAGCTGGTCTGACCCAGTTAGTTTTTCTACTGCAGTGTGAAAAACTGACAGGGGGCGTGTCTGAAGGAAAGAATGTCTAGTGTCGTCTTTCTAATCTTGTGCAGGCTTAAACCTCAATGCTGGTAGTTTGTGCTTATTTCAGGCAAATTGTACCTGTTTTATTTAATATGTTTTTGTTCCTTCTGCTGTGGTTATGTAATATATATCATTTATTTATCATTTAATAAGAATGTTTAGTCAGGATTGTGGGTCCCGATAGTTTTTGGGTTTAGCCTGAAAAGGATTAAGTTTGTATTAATCCCTTATGGGTTGCGGACCAAGTGAGAGGAATTTCTGTCGGCTGTATGTTCAAATTTTCAGTAAGCACTGAAACAGTTTAAATAGGAAATGATAAAGAACTGTTTTTGTTTTTCCTTTGATCTACAAAGTAATTAGATCACTACTTAACATTGATTTAAATTGTTTTTTTCTGGCATCTCTGTCCATGTGAATGAGAAGTCTCTTTTTATGAGCACAGTTCAATTGTTTCCCCGCGAGCAGAGGGGTGTGGCTTCTACATAGCCTGCAGAAAAAAAAAAAAAAAGGTTCTGGAGAGACAGCTGGAGACTGCAGGAGATTTAGGAATGAAAAGGGACTCCCGATTTGAAAAGTCTCTTCATTTAATCGAAGCGTGATGAATTTATAATTAGTTTTTTCTCTGGTTTCACTAGCTCTGTTTAACCAAAAGTTTTAAAAACAAAGTTTATCTTTTTATGAATGAGTATAAGTCATTTGAATGCATGCTTCCCCTCTGTGCTGGTTACTAATGAACAAATCAGTTAGCTTTTCTGTATTTAAAAAAAAAAAGGAAAGGTGTACTGTATTTTATGAAAAATATCCGGAATGTCTTTTAAATATTTGCTTCCTGAACTAAAAAAATAATTTCTTTTGCAGAGACATGCTGACAGATAGCTATAGTTCTCTCTATAAGAAGCATAATGGATGTATGTGCTCAATCTAAGTGTTTCCTGCCTGCCCTATGTTTACAGAAATAATAAGTGTCTTTTCAAGTATGATCAAGAATTTCAGTAAGGGATTTACTGAAGATTATGAAATGTCTCTGTCCCAATCAGGATTTTGCCCCAGAATTTCTAGATATCCTGTCTCGTCTCTCTCTCTCTCTCTGTAAGTAGTTCAGTTCAGAGTGCTTAAGGGGGGGATGGAGCCCAGTCCACCGATGATGTCAACCCCCCCCCCCCCCCCGGTGGGCGTGAACTAATGTGCCCACAGCAGAGAAGTGGATCCTTAAAAAAAAAAAAAAAAAATCAACCTCCTGGATAGAGCATTGCTAGGAGAAACAGAATCCAGGAGAGGGGGGGGGGGGGACTACAGATTCCCAAGTAGTTTGCTAGCCACCTCTGCAACAGGGGAATGTCCACCCCCTCCGGACTAGAAGTGAAAGTCAGCTGACCAGACTTGTTTAGAACTGAAAAAAACTGCATTATACACTGAGAAGTTTTAGGACTTGATTGAACTAATGAACGGAAATTGCAAAGAACTGGATGAATTTGCGGGCATAATGGTTAAATGAAAGTTAATCAGAGGGTGTGTAAATTGTGAAAATAAATGTAACAGAGAAAGTGAATGATATTTTAGTTGAATGATGTGAGGAGATTATCCTAATCGAAGGAACAGAGGAAGTGAAAAACTGGGTGTGAGTACGCCCATTATAGAAAAAGAAGGACATTAGAGAAGTGAATGCCCGTATCTTGACTCCCGAGGGAGTACTTGATTGCAAAGTCATAAAACAATAAACCAAGCACAGTGTTTCAGCACGAGAGTGAAGCAGCTATAGCGTGAGTGGCAGCCGAAGAGGGCTACAGCATGGATGAAGACTAGGCCAGACCGGACTCTCCAGTTTCCCTGGGTCCCCAGGAGTCAGTCTGAAAAATAGGGGACCAATATATGGACTTTTATGGGGGATACAGGAGCAGAATACTAAAGCCAGTAGCCCCTGTGTTTTTCTCGCAAAGCCTTTTCTGCAGAACCACATGTGTGAACTAGAAAAAAAAATAATAATAATGTACCAGTTCCTGTATATGCCTGAATGCCCTATTCCATTTTTGGGCCGAGACCTGCTTGCAAAGCTTCAAGCACAGATATCCTTTGTTGAAGGGGAAAAAAATGAAACTCAAAATCTGCTGGCCTGATGGTGTTAACTGTCCCCAAGAAGAAGAATGGCGGTTCTATTCACCTGCATCCAAAGCAACAAGCTGTACACTTACCAACCTCATAGCCCCACCTGGAGGATGGGCAGAAGATAATCCACCTGGCCTAGCGAAGAACATAGCCCCTGCCATTGTCACCCTCAAGCCAGTCAAGAAGCCTGGGACAGGTGATTACCGCCCAGTGCAGGATCTAAGAAAGAATGAATGATGCAGCTGAAACTATACAACCAGTGGTACCAAAATCCTTATATTCTCTTGGAACTGATCTCTGCTGAAGCTATACATTTCATCATTCTGGACTTAAAAAGATGCCTTTTTCTGTATACGCTTAGCCCAAGACCCCACTACAAGGAGGCGGGGCCAACTCATCTGGACAAGATTACCTCAAGAATTCAAGAACTCGCCTCACTCAGCAAAAGATTTGACAAGTTATCCAGAAACTCAAGAAAAAAAAAAAAAGAAAAAATTCTACTTCAATATGTGGACAACTTGCTCATAACCACCAACTCAGAAAGTGAATGTCCACCAGCCACCAGTGAACTCTTGCACCTTTTTAATGAGGCTGGATACAAAGTCTCAAGAGCCAAAGCATAATTATGTCAAACAAGTTAAATACCTAGGATTCCAGTTGTCCAGCGGAATTTGACGCCTGGAACCCTTACCAGAACGCAAAGCAGCTGTATGCAGTATTCCTACTCCAATCACCAGGAGACAAGTGAGAGCCTTCTTGGGTGCCACAGAGTATGTTGTATATGGATCCCCAATTTTGCGCTGCTAGAAAAAAAAAAACAAAAACAAAAACCATTGTATCAAGCTATCAAAGGAATGGGGACTTGAACAGGATGCAGCCTTTTGATCTTTGAAAAAAACACTCTGATGTTGTCACCAATTCTGGGTCTACCAGATGTCCAGAAAACCTTACAGTCTCTATGTTCATGAGTCGCAAGGAAATGTTCTGGGAGTGTTGACTCAATCTCTTGGACCTTATTTGAGAAGCTGTTACAGCTACAGCCTTCCTAGTAAGCAAAAACTAAAAGAAAAATCCCTTCACAAAGGAAATTACTAGCTAACAAATCTATGAATGTTGAAATATTAGAGTATGTTGTGTGAAAACCCCAGATACAACTGAAGGGTCAGTCAAGCTTTCAATCCTGCTATGTTGTTATCAGTTGGTCTTGATCCCCTGATCATGACTGTTTAGAAATTATGGACACTGTATTCTCAAGCCACCTGGATTTGACTGATGTCCCTCTGGAGAACCCTGAACAGACTTTCTTTGTGGCTGAAGGCAGTTTCATCATCAATGGACATTGTTGTGCTAGATATGCAGTGGTGACCCCTGATTTGGTAGTTGAGTCCTCAGCCCTGGCCCCAGAAACTTCACCACAGAAAGCTGAACTGATAGTCCTCACTAGAGCACTAACAATAGGAAAAGAGCCCTGTCTAAATGTGTACCCAGATTTCAAGTATACCCTTACAACCTTGCATGCATATGGGGCCCTGTACAAAGAATGAGGGTGGATAACCTTAGGAAGCAAGTCCATTAAGTATAGCCCCAAGATATTGATATTAATAGATACATACTGCCTATAGATCTCAGAATTTAGGAAAAGTAGAATGTATGAATAGAACCCTGAAATCTCAGTTGTCTAAACTTTGCCAAGAGGTTTACCTGAAGTGGCCCTAGGTTCTTCCTATAGCCCTTCTTAGGATATACTTAGCCCCTGCTAAGTCTTTAGGAGTTTTCCCTTTTGAAATTCTGTATGCGCAACCCCTGCCTATTGTATAGGAAATAAAAGGAGATATGAGACAGATAGGATCTGAAATTATTAGACATGAACTATTGGTTTTAAGTTCTGTTTTGCAGGAGTCTTCATACCTGAGTACAAAATCGATTACTCATCAATTTGCCTGCACCCCTGCATCCTTTCAAGCCTGGAGTCTCAGTGTGAATCAAAGAGTGGAGAAAGACACCGTTGACACCGCATTAGAAGGGACCTTATGTTGTTATCTTGTTAACCCTACAGCAGTGAAAATTGCAGAACTCGAACCCTGGATTCATCACAGCAGAGTGAAATCAGCAGCAGCTCCAGAGCCAGACCAGTGAACATCAGAACAGATCCAGAAGTTCCATTGCAGCTAACTTTGCAAAGACAAGCAAATTGAAAAAAATTCAGGAAGTTTTAAAAACAAAAAGAGAGACTGTGCTAATATAGAACTCCTGAATCTCAAGAGACTATTTGTTTATTCTGAAGAGATTATCATCAACAGAAAGAGACTGTATTATGAACTATATTATTTGAAAATCTTTGTGCCATTTTGATCAAGGACAGTGCAAACTAAAAGGACTGTGTTTATTGAAATACGCTGGAATCTACAGCTCTACACTCCTACCAATGAAATTGGTAAGGTCATGTACAGCGGAAGCTTGAGGATCTACAATCAACGCTACACCTGTTGCATGCTACTGAGAGCAAAACAGGTCAACGTACAGTAAAGAAGAAGAAGACTTCGTGGTCAAGAATTATCAACAGATTGCACTGGTTTTTCAAAGACTTGCACTAATTCTTCAGAGAACT
The DNA here is from genome assembly GCA_033557465.1 of Ichthyophis bannanicus. NCBI lineage: Eukaryota > Metazoa > Chordata > Amphibia > Gymnophiona > Ichthyophiidae > Ichthyophis > Ichthyophis bannanicus. The sequence goes on from CM066032.1 coordinate 8,702,694, forward strand.
TTCATCATGATTCTCTACTGTTTCATCGTGATAGCAGCCTTGGAGTGCTTTGAAATGACTTTTGCCTTATCTCCCTGGGCAGCCTGTATAAGTACAACATGAACTGGACCGAAGGTCACTCAGACCTTGTTTTATCATTCTTCCTATACTTGCATTGGTATACTCTCCAATCCAAAAGTTGTTCTAGATCTTGACTTTCTACAAGGCTATGCAAGCCACCGTTGCAATTCCTCATACCACCACCAGAACTTGTTTCTTGAACTTACTGGAGCAATAGCATCTAGTCTCCACACTTCTGACTGTTTCTATTGTGGAGGAACTAAGATGGGAGATCAGTGGCCCTGGGAGACGCAAGAACTGAACTATTCTATCCTATACAATCAGACTGATTTACATAATACTACTAGTGAGTGGGTATTGGCCCACCCCATTGTTGACAGTTTGTGTTTTGTTCGGACTGGACCACAATCTACTACGAAGGATGGACAGCTGGTCTGTCTAAATCAGAAGCTTTACGACAGCACCACAAAGATGCAACCGAACCTTCTAATCCTTTAGTTCTTTTTCCCACTCTTGCCAAACTATGGACTTTGACTATCTGCCTGTTGCTCCCTTGTTTCTTGCCATTTTGCTTGCAAATGATAACTTCAGTTATTAATAACACTGTAGAGCGTAAGACAGCTACAAAGATATTAGCTATGTGAACTTACTACCCTATACCACAGAGTGATACCTTTACCTAGTATTATGTGATTTGATTCTCACACCTTATTAACATGCGGGTGAGAATAATCAAAGGGGGGAATGTGGTAGGCGACGGCCTATGATCCATGCTAATTGAACTAAGCAGACAGGCCTGAGCAGCTTGACCTGTAACTGAAGCCTGTAGTTAGGCCCAGAGGAATGAAAACCCCCCTGAATGATGACACCATAGAATTGAAACTTAACTCAGTTTAACTGAACATAGCTAAGCAGAAACGAAACTTATAAAAGACAGAAAACAGCTCTAATTGGTACTGATAAGAGAGCACAGCTTCTATGGAATTAATTAACTCTGCAAAAAGCAAGGTTACAGTGCCCTGCTTCCCATATGTTTTAACAAGCTCAGCGACCTTGGAGGAGAGAAGTAACAAGTTGGAGACACTGACCACTGTAATTGGGACTAGAAGGGGGGCAACCAGGTGCTGGGCCCAGACCAGAGTCCCGATTGGGTAGCCATATCAGTACCGGGACCAATAGATGGGTGAGAGGGGTACTGGGACCAATGAAAAGTTTGCCTATGCTTAGAATGGACAAGAAAGCTATAAAAGTTGTTGTTTTACTAGAAGCCATTGCTCAGCCATTTTGAAATTGCTTATTGCTTGAGCCATGTGCACATTAAACTGGCTTGGATCCTTGAAAAGACTCCTGGATTTATTTATTGCATGCTTATCTGCTGCTGCAAACTGATTTCAATAAGTAAAACTAGGGACTACAAATACAATGGAGCAATGCAAATTTAAAACCAGAACCAGAACACTAATTTGTGCGTGAACCTATGTAACTTAGTAACTCTGGTGACCCTTGTTCTATCATATTCTAAGAAGCCAAGGGTGAACCATCCCAGAATGAGGTATACCGCTCAAGACAGTGAGATTGAACTTCAAAGAGTGAGATTTTGGATGTCACATAATCCATCCATTAATTAAATATAATATTGCTTTGCAAATGAAAATGCTGGCGCTGGCGGCAAATACTGTGTATACCATGGACTGCCCGAAGAACAAACCAGTCGGTACTAGAGGAGATCAAACCTAAGCTTTCTTTTGAAGCTCAGATGAAAGACTTCGACTTTCATACTTTGGACACATCATGCGAAGAGAGAGATCATTAGAGAAAGACATCATGCTTGGCAAGATAGAAGGTCAATGCAAAAGAGGAAGGCCAGCAATGAGATGGATCGATACAATAACAGCAGCCCCGGGTACCAGTCTGTTAACAATGAGCCGCCTGACTGAAGACCGAACACAATTTAGGATAGCTATCCAGAGGGTCGCCATGAGTCGACTCCGACTTGACGGCACTTAACAACAACAACAAATGAAAAAAGCAGCATAAAATGTTATTTGTGTTTCTTTAGAGCCTCTGAAAGGATGCAGACATGGCAAAGGAAATACGGATAAATTCTTGGCCTGAAAATTGCTCTCCACTCCGTGGCTAGAAGTATGTGCATAGGATTCATGTTACCTATGGTCCTTGATTTTTAGGGATTGTCCCCAATTGATTCCATGGACTATAACCACTTCCTGTCCCCGATTTCAGTGGGGACAGAGCAAAGAACATTGCTTTTCCCTCATACTTCTCTAGTGCAGTCTTCTCGATCCTGTTAGGAGAAGATGTGAAATTAACTTTATGAAAAAAAAGAAGAGGAATTTTAGAAATATATATTTATTGTAGTTATTTATTTATTTAACTAGACTTATATACTGCTTTCCTACAAATCAAAGCGGTGTACATTCAGGTACTGTATATATATTTCCCTTGTACCTTCAATATTTCTATGTAAGATTACCAGATGTCCCTGATTTTTGGGGATTGTCCCCAATTTTAGAGCATGGTAGCCTCCTGTCTCCGATTCCAGCAATTGGGGACAGAGGGGATAGAAAAAAAAATATTTTCAATTTAGGAGTATGTTTACTAAGCCGACCAATGGTTAACCCAGTCTATCTGCAACTAGATCCTATGTTATTCAGTGAAACCGCTCACTGCATATATGCATAGCCGCCATGAAGATGTGTATAAACAGCATTGATGTCCAGCAGCCTGGCTAGTGACTGGACTGCAATTTAAAAAAACAAAAAAAACCAGTGTCCATATCACTGAAATTTGACCCTAGAGAACCCTATGTGGATACATAGCCCTGACAGGTAGAGTCTAGCGAAGGCTTCTTGAGGAGAGGTGTAACCACAGCATGTTTGAAGGACACAGGAACAGTTGCAGTGGAAAGTGATAGGTTAAGGATATGACAGATTGAAGGGTGGAAGAGAATTCAAGAAAGCAGGGACAAATACAGAAGATCTCTAAAGGAAAAAAAGGGACTCTAGAGCTCAGTAATTGGTATGGAAGGGCAGACTGGATAGCCGTGTGTTTTTTTTATCTGCCGTTGTATTTCTATATTTCTATTTTCAACACAAAAAACAAAGTAGAGCCTGCAAATTAGTTCATGTGTGTCACTCAGGGCTCTACCGATCCCACCCCTTCTGATGTAAACTTCTTGTTTGTGAGGGACAGGACCCTGAGTGATGCGTATGAACTAACTTGCAGGCTCCACTCTTTTTTTGTGTTGTATTGCCACTGCCATAAGTCCCGGCAGTGGCAGCGGAAGTGGGCACTGGTGGGGTGAGGGAGCTAGACAGTGGAGTGGGGAAGCAGAGAGGCCTGATGGGAAGAGGGAAGAGATGGTGGACATGGGAAACACTGAAAGTGAGAGGGGATGTTTTGATTTGGGTTGGGGTATTGATACAAAGGAGGTGATGTTGGACAAAAAAAAAGGGGGGTTCTGAACAGAGAGGAAAAAGGGTGATTAGTGAAATGTTGGATATGGGGGAATAGGGGCACAGGAGGGATCAGACGTTGAACATGGAAGGTAGGAATAAAGAGACAGGAAGATGCTGGCATGTCCAGGTGGAGGAGTAGGGACATTAAGGAGGTTGCCAGAGACACAGAGAGGGAATGCTAAACATATGAGGATGATGGAGCAGATGCTAGCTGCTGTGGGGAATAGGGACACCAAGAGGAGTTGTTGGACATAGGAGGAGGAATAGGGACACAAGGGTGGATGCTGGACATGTGAGAGATGGATTAGGATTATAGAGCGGAAATGCTGGGCATAAGAGGGGGATGAGGAACCAGAAGGGATATGAGGTAAGTAGGAAGACAGCTGGGAGATAACCACAGAGATAGGGGGAGAGAGAGAAGGGATATTGAACAAAGAGGGGGGAGAGTGAGAGGAGATGCTGGAAGGTGATGGAGAGAGTGAGGTAACATTCTGGCAAGAGAGGGAAAGAGAGGAAGTGGGGGATGGGGAATGGGAGGGCCAGGGTGAGAAAAAGTGATAGACACTTGTGGGCTAAATCCATTTCCCTGCTTACATGCAAGTCACGTAAAAGTCAAGAAAGTATGAAAATAAGGCACCACAGGATACACCAACCAAATAAGATCCATGGTCTAATTACAAACATTGAATCTCCCCAGAAACACCCTCCTGATAACCCCCACCCAAGCAAGAAAATACCTCACCAACATTGAAAGACGGAATCCTAACAAGAAGAGACAATCGTACCAATAGCTACGCTAACAGAACTGTGAGTAATCCCCATTCCTATCTCCATACACTAACATTACAACAGAATAAGCCCCAACTTTAAGACCAATCTCCTTAAAATATATAAAATAATAACCACAAAATGAAAAAAAGTAATACAATACTATTACTTCTTCTCCTACTCCTGCTCCTGAAAAACAGATACCTAATTGCTGGAACAACTAATTTGCCTCCCTCCACCTACCTGATACCAATAATACATACAACCAGAGGCATAACACACAAAATAAGCATAAGCATAAATATAAATTTGCATAATAAACCACGAAGATTAATTTGTATAGACCCCACCACCTATCAGGAGATAGCTCTCACCACGAAACCACTTCTTACATCCCTCAATTGTGCACTAATCATCACTCAATGAATCTGGAACAAATTCAACACTATTATAGATTACATTTAGAAAAAGAACATAGATATTATGTGTATTACTGAAACATGGCTCTCCGATACAGATAATGTCATAAATCAAATCTCATCACAACAATATGCATTACACAATTCTACAAGACCATTACGAAGAGGTGGTGTCTTAATCATTGCAAAGTCACACCTAAAATTCAACACCATCTCATCAACCCAATCTAAAGGAAGAAACTCAATAGCCATAATAAATAAACATTTAGCTGTATGCCTCATATAAAGAGCCCCAAGTACCAATGATGATCTCTCAACCATTCTACAAAATGTCTGCTCACATAGCACCCAGAATAAACCTTTAATCATTCTAGGTAATCCTAACCTACCATCACTCCCTGCACACAACACCAATGCCTTCCTAGAAGCAATGGAAGACCTCTGATACAATCAATAAATACCCCAACACATAGAAAGGGTGGAATTCTTGACCTTATTTTTGCACCGAACAATCATGACATTAAAGAACTGGTACAGCATATAACAGTATATTCAATCCCATGGTCAGATCACCACATGATTAACTTCAACATAAACTCTCCCAGAACCATTGAAACCCCCAGGAGATTCCGATCTTTCGACAAATATAAATTCCTGAAAGAAATATTACCAGAACTCGAACAGGCCCTAACAACCATTGCAAACTGGAACAAAACTTTCCATCATGCAGCTTCCGCACTAGACAAACCAATCCACAACAAAATGAGAAAACACAATGCTCCCTGGTTCTTGAAGGAAATAAATGATCTAAAGAGATAGCTAAGAAAAATGGAAAGGCTATGGCGCCAAACCAAAAACCAACAACATCTAGCTGAATACAATATAATGCAAACCAATTACCACAATACAATAAATAAATACAAAAAGGAATATCATACAAACCTAATAATGAACTCCATCAACAAACCAAGAGAACTCTTCACAATAATAAAAGATCTAACAAAAGAACCAATTGAACAAAAGATTCAAACTCCATATCCCCACAAGATATAGCAGATTTTATAAACCTAAAATACCTACAAACAACACTTGTAAAACTACCCAAATCCAACTCATACTACAGCAGTGATGGAACTTGGGACACATTCCACATCCCAATAAGAAAACAACTCTAATCTATTATATCTAATATCAACTCCACAACATCACCTATTGACCCTTGTCCAGTTAATTGGATTAAACAATCAAAAGAACACCTAACACCACATCTACAAAAGATCATCGAATCATCCTTCAGTCAAGGTTATCTTCCACCACAACTAAAAGAGGCATTAATCAGACCAATCCTGAAAAACAGCAACCTACATAAAATGGACCCAAGCTCTTATCGTCCTATATTAAGCCTTCCATTTGTAGCCAAAATAATAGAGAAAATGGTTCAACAACAGTTATAAGAACACATAGATACCTATGCTCCATTGGACCCCCATCAATATGGATTCAGGCAGAACCACAGCGTTGAAACGCTTATCACATCTCTGATAGATACTCTTATTACTGGTATAGACAACATTCCCCAAGGATTCATTTTATGCTTCATTGACATCACAGCAGCCTTTGACTCAGTAAACCACAACTCCCTGCTACAAAGACTTCAAGATATAGGAATAAGTGGAACAATTCTAAATTGTTTTTTCTCATACCTATCCCACCACTGTGGTTAGAGCAACTGCCTAGTACCCAGAAGATCAAGGGTTCAATTCCCACTGGCACTCCTTGTGACTTTGGGCAAGTCACTTTACCCTCCATTGCCTCGGAAGAAAAGGCTGGCAATCTACTTCCAGTGATACATTGCCAAGAAAACCCAGAGGTAGCTGGGTCGCTATAAGTCAACACTGACTTGATGGCACAAAAAAAAAAAAAAAATCCCACCACTACCAACAAGTTAGAATCAAGAGCCAGCAATCTAAACCCTTCACCCAACACCAGGGTATCTCCCAGGGTTCGGCCCTATCCACATTACTCTTCAATATTTACATACAACCACTATGCAACATCATAAGACATCATAACATTCAATACAAAGTATATGCGGATGATATTATGGTATTTTTCTCTATAAATACCAACTACCCAGACTACTCCCGAATTACATCATGCCTTGAATCCATGGCAAAATGGCTCAATGAACAGAACCTATACATAAATTTCAAAAAATCAGAATTAATGCAGATAATCAGGAACACCACATTCTCTCCACCTGACTCCATCAGAATCCCAGATAACACCTTAACCAACAAACAGGAAGTTAAATATCTTGGAATAATTTTTGACCAGCACCTCAGCTTTCAACCCCACATAAAAAGAATAACTAAATCAGCCTACCACAAACTCAGAACCCTAAATAAGCTTAAACCACTACTCGACGACTATCACTTTAGAACAGTATGCTAAGCCATGGTAACATCAATACTGGACTATTGTAATGTAATCTACCATGGCTTACCTAATAAGACAATACTCCCCATGCAACTAGTACAAAATACAGCTGCAAGAATCATTACTGGAACAACAAAGTACAGTTATATAACACCTACACTTCACCAACTTCATTGACTCCCTGTCAAAACACGCGTTAAATATAAGAATATAATTGTAACTTTCAAAATACTAAAAAACCTATCTCCACCCACACTTCAACCACTGATCAAAAAAAAAAAATGCATCCACCTACAACAAGAAGAGGAGCAGACAACAACACCCTAGAAATTCCATCTAGCTTCAGAACCTCAAAGCATTCCTCCAGCAATAAAGCTTTCTCCCTTTATGCTCCCCATCTATGGAATGAACTGCCCAGATCTATACGTGCAACCAAAGACCTACTTGATTTTAGGAAAGCTGTAAAGACGCATCTCTTCCTAGAATACTATGGCCCCACCATGGAAGAAAGTGAACTATAAGAACTCACTGGAGTAACCTAATAACCTGCTAATCACTCTACATCCCTTTCTACATCTGTACCCCACTCGTGATTTAATATAATGACTTTAAAACTCACTGACTCTCCTGCAACAAAAATCCATGCACTCAATGCATACTGCAACATTGTTGCCTCTAGATAACAACTATAAAATGTAACCACAACACCCACTTTCATGCAAGAATGCAGATGTACATAGTTTGAGAAGTTAAATGTTTTATACTCCATGTAATCCAATAAATTCCTCCCTTTTCTATGTAAAGCTTGTTGCTACAATTGCTATATGCCACTTTGAATCTATGAAAAGGCGGTGTATAAAACCTGTTAAATAAAAATAAATAAATAAATAAAAAGCATGTGCTTTCGTGGCACTGTGCATACCATGGAGTAATTTTATAAAAGTCCTTTTACACGTATAAAAATGCCTTTACATGAGAAAAATCCTTTAGAAAATTACCCCATTATACATGTGCTAGCTGACACCTAGTGAAATTCACTTGAGGAGTTTGTTTATTTCCCTTGTCCCTGCTAAAATCATCTCTCACAAGCTTGATCCCATCATCTCTCTCTTGATTATTCGATCCAAATGCCAGCTGTCATCCAGTCCAATAGAAATAATCCCAGAATTTCTCTCTCCATCCCCCTTTTCCCTCCTATGTATATTCCCTTCCAGCCCCCTCCCCCCCATGTCATCCCCATTGCCAGGGCCGGATTTACCTATACGCCAGGTACGCCGTGGCGTAGGGCCCACAGCAGGAAAGGGCCCACAAACAAGAGTTCATCACTGAGAAAACCCCCACCTGGGGCCGACCCACACACCGGAGAGCTTCAGAGGGAGCAGGGTAAGCTCACGCGAGGCCCCGGCTCCCTCTGTACAGCCGCCAGCGTGAAGAGCCTTTTCCTTCACGCTGGCGGCTGTATCTGTGAAGCCGCGATTGCTGGGAAAGGTTAAAGGCAATACCCTTTAACCTTTCCCAGCATTCGCAGCTTCACAGATACAGCCGCCAGCGTGAAGGAAAAGGCTCTTCACGCTGGCGGCTGTACAGAGGGAGCCGGGGCCTCGCGCGAGCTTACCCTGCTCCCTCTGAAGCCTCTCAGACAGCTGCGGTGCTGGTCGGGGGGGGGGGGGCAAGGACTGCATGGGCGGGGATTGGGGGGGGGCCGGGACCGGAAAAGGGCGTTGGGGGGGGGGGGACGTGGACTGGAAAGAAATGGGCTGTGATGGGGGGGCAAGGAATGAATGGACTGTGATTTGGGGGGGACCTGGACCGGAAAAGGGCTAAGGGGAGGGCGAATAGTACTGGAAAGAAATGTGGTGTGATTGGGGGGGCAAGGACTGCATGGGCTGTGATTGGGGGGGGGACCTGGACCGGAAAAGGGCTATGGGGGGGGGGGGGACTTGGACTGGAAAGAAATGGGCTGTGATGGGGGGGGGGACCTGGACCGGAAAAGGGCTATGGGGGGGGGGTGACGTGGACTGTAAAGAAATGGGCTGTGATGGGGGGGGGGACCTGGACTGTAAAAGGGCTATGGGGGGGACATTGAAAGGAAATGGGTTGTGATGGGGATGGTGAACTGGAACTGAAAAGGGCTATGGGGGGGGGGGACTTGGACTGTAAAGAAATGGGCTGTGATGGGGGGGGGGACCTGAACGTTAAAAGGGCTATGGTGAGGGACATGCACAGTAAAATGGTTGTGATGGGGAGGGTGAAATGGACTGGAAAAGGCAATGGGGGGGAGGGTAACTTGGACTGCAAATGGGCTGTGATGGTGGTGGGGGGGGGAAATAGGACTGCAAATGGGCTGTGATGGTGCAGGGGGACTCGGACTGCAAATGGGATGTGATGGTGGGGGCTAGGACTGGAAATAGGCTGTGATTGGGGGGGGGGGGCTAGGACTGGAAATGGCCTGTGATGTGAGGGCTAGCACTGGAAATGGGCTGATGAAGAGCTAGAATAGGACTGGAAATGGGCTGATGTGGGGCATGGGAGAATGGGACTAGAAGGGAGTGGATGCTGGGTGGGTCTAGAACTATAAGGGAACTGATTTTGGGGGAGGACTAGAATGGATGGGGAATGAGAATGGAGAGGGGAAAAATATTTTGTGTGGAAGAAAAGTCTATGATGGACTGGGTATTGGGAGAGTAAGAGGGGCTTGAAAATGGAAGGGTGAAATTTAAATGGATGATAAAGGAATAAGGAGCGAATTGGGGGAAAGAGCAAAAGGGAAACAATCAGTATGTTAAAGCAGAAATAGAGAGAGAATGGAAAACATCTAAAAGAGAAGAAAGGACAAATGGATAGCTCGTAGAAGACACGAAGAAACCAGAAGAAAGTGACTGGAGCAATTGCAACTGAAGTAATGCCCAAACAGAAGGTAGAAAAATACTTTTTATTTTGAATTTATTAACTGGAATATGTCTGGTCTGGAAAGTGTGTATTGCTAACATCTTTGTGTTTTTGTTTAGTGCAAGAGGAAATTACTTTATAGTTTTATTTCTCCAGTGTTGTACATTTCATGTTTGGATTTTGGGGTTCCCAGTTTAATTATTATCTGACCAAGGAAGTTAGCCTACACGTATCCTCGGTAATGTTTGTGGGTGGGGCTGGGTGTGGGGCAGGGGTGGGACTAGGGGCAGAGAATGGGTGGAGCATGGCGAGCAACAGGTGTCGGGTTTTTCTCGGTGAAAAAGTTGGCAACCCTATTTGTGGGTGTGTTGGGTATAGTCAGAGTGAGAGGCGGGGTTGTGCGAGCCTGGAACCCTCGCTCTCTAGAGAGAGTTGAAATTGCTGCGGCCTAGCTGAACGGGGCCGTCCGCGAGCTTCTCCAGGCCCTGGCATGAAGGGGAAAGAGGAAAAGGAGAGTGGGGGAGGCGGGAGTCCGGAGAAGAGCACTAGCGCTCAGGAATTGAAGGAGCAGGGAAACAGACTCTTCGTCACCCGCAAGTACCAGGAGGCAGTGGCCTGTTACACCAAAGCCATAGTGAGTACCGGGGAGTAGCGATGGCCAGGTCCGTTTCCTGTAGCTGCTGTAGTACCGCCGGATCATTCAATGATCCTCTTCCCCGATGGATAAGACATTTTTTAATGTATTTCTTGAATTCCGATGCTTATTTTGTCCCTATTGCCTCTTTATGTCAGGCAATTCTATACATCTATTGCCATTTCTGTTTTGATAATTGATCTCATTTTTATTTTTTCTGGGGGCCCACAATTTTTGTTGGCGTAGGGCCTCACTCAAGGTAAATCCGGCCCTGCCCGTTGCAGATCCCACCTTCCCATCATGTCTATTCCCTTCCAACCCCCTCCTCCCCACCATCAGCCCCATTGCAGATCCCACCTTCCCATCACGTCTATTCCCGTCCCACCCCTTACATTAACTTCCTTTGGGTGTGGGACGCAGTTTCACAGGTTCCTTCACTGAGGCGGCGGGAAGGCTCCGCACCAGTTTGACTTTTTGTTTAAACTGACAATCGCTAGCACAGCCGCAGTTCTAAGAGGCAGGAGCCGTGGCTGCCATAGAAAGGAGAGGCCAATCTGCCATTGCCGAGAAGCGGACTCAGCAGCGGCACCAACTTGTGCACTTGGGGCATTTTTTTGTTTTTAATTTTTGAAGGCGAAGTGAGGCGGCTGTTTTGGGGGCATTTTTTGCCACCCTCAAAATGTTGCCACCTGAAGCAGTCGCCTCACTTCGCCTCATTATAGGACTGCCCCTGCCAGACCCTTTAGAAAGTCCCCAAGTTTGGTGTAAGTGCACTGCTTGAAACATTTGGCCTGATAGATACCTTTGTGATTCATGGATTTACAGTGTCATCCCTGGTGGAGTCCTCACTGGCAGGCAGAGGCTCTAATTGCTAGAGAACCCCATGCCCATTGATAGAGGGAGTTTTGTTGTCTCCCAGGGAACCCATGCTGCTTGCAAGGAAGAAATATGGTTTGCTGATTGGGGTGGCTATGTCTCATGATGATGTTCTTCTGATGCCTGAGTCCAAAGGTAGAATGGAGTTGTGGCAGCGGGAATGCCAAAGTCCGCATTGGAAGCCCATGGCACTGGGCTGAATGGCTTTATGGAACATTGATTTGTTGCAGTTGCATGGGAGTGATACTCTTTGAACACTGACATGTTAACTGTTAAGTTTACCAGGACTTTCTACTGTTACTGTATGGGATATGGTGGTACTGTAGGTTCTTTGTGTGGATGGGGTGTGGGGCTACAGTGCATGTGTGTGCCAGTAGTGCAGACCTGGGGAGACTCTCTTTGTGTGGTGCAGAGGTGGGGTGCCCATGTATGTGTTTGTGTGTGTGTGTGTGTGTGTGTATGGTGCGGAGGTGAGGTGTTTGTATGTAGTTTGGAGGTGAGGTGAGGTGCCTGTGTGTGTGTGTCTGTCATGTGGAGATAGGGTGCCTGTGTGTGTGCATGTCTTGTGTGGAGGTAGGGTGCCTATAGAGGTGCTTGTGTGTGTTCTGGGGAGAGGGGAATGCACCTTTTGGCAATACCTTGCACTCTTGTGTCTCATTCCAACACCTCTCCTGCTGGTTCCCCTCTTTTGTCACTCTCCCAGACCCTTCCCCTTCACCAACCATCCTCCCCCCCCCCCCACCAGCACTCTCATCCACTGCCCTAAAATCCCCACATCCTCCTCTTTTTTAATCAACCCCCTGCCCCTTTAAATTGTCCCTGCCTTCTCTACCTCACTCCCCCCCCCACACACACACACAACCTATTTTGCTGCATACCGCCACTGTGGCCTCCCTCTTCTCTTTGCCTGTAGGGATCTGATCTCCCACGAGCAGATAGAAGGATTCTTTGCCACAATTGCAGCCATCCCTTTTCTTCTGCTCATGTTTTAGATGACCATAAGGAACATGTATGAGATGTATAATATGCAAATATGTCACCCTATCCTTTGCTTCCCCAAATGAAACAGTCAAACTATGCTCATGCATCAGGCTCGGATTTAGGCTTAGGCAACTGTGTAGGGCACCACATTTTGAAGGTACCAAATACATGAGCTAAACAGGCATCTGATTCCACTTGCTTTAGGACGATGCTCTATGAGCTCTGGGGAAGAAACCTCTTCTCTCCACCATTCGCTGGTCCTTCCCAGGAGTGCCAACGTCTTTTATCTGGCCCTAGATAACATTCTATGGGAGTGACAGCTAAGCAGATTTTTTTTCTTCTTTATAAACTATTCTTCATTTAGGAATTTTGCACTGTTATGCACTGCTCATCTCCACATGGTCCTAATGATCTCAGGAAGGAAGGCTGTGAGATTGTCAGCTCCCTGAAAAGTCCCTAGTTGCTGAGGAACAAAAAGAATTAAGACAGGAAAGCATTCAACTGTATTCTGTATACAGAGATGACTGCCAGACAATGAGGAGCCTTTGGATAAAAGCACCAGCCCTGAAACAGAGAATAAATATCAGGATCTGATGCCAACAAGCCTCAAACAAGTGTTCTGAGGTTTTTCAGTCTCTCTCTCTCTCTCTCCTGAGTGAATATATCAGCCATCTCATGTTGGATGCTTTCCAGTTAGTTCACCTTTCTTTCTCTAGGTGTTTTGCGACCTGTGTTTTATCCCACCTTCTGTTTTCTGATTGATCCATCAAAGTGCTTACTAGCCATTACATTTCTGTCCAACATCTGACTATGCTCCTTGCTGGCTAAATGTATTCCTGTTTTATGTTCCAGAGTTTCCAAGTTACTCAGCTCCATGAGTGAACTTTTTGGCCAGTTCTGGTTTTAAATCTGCATTGCAATGCAGTGTGGTATTTTTAGTCCCAGATTTTACCCATTAGCATCAGTGCTGCAGGTCCCATAATGATTCAGGATGAGACTGTCAGAAATCCAAGAATGGCTTAAAATCTCATTCCTGGAACTGAGTAACTTGACATCTCTGATTTTCCTGAGTTCTGCATCAGCCTTGTTAGTCTACTCCCGTTGAACTGTCCTGGACTGTATCCTGCTTTGCCTCGACCTTTCCTTGTTCTAGTATGATCTGGGTTCCTATGTCTGGTCTTGCAGAGTTGCCAAGTTACCCAGTTCCATTAGTGCGATTTTAAGCCAGTCCTGGATTTCCGACAGTCTCATCCTGATGCATTATGGGACATGCAGCACTGATTCCAATGGGTAAAATCAGGGACTACAAATACCATACTGCACTGCAGTGCAAATTTAAAACCAGAACTAGCAAGAAATCTCACTCGTGGAATTGAGTGGCTTGGCAGCTCTGGTCATTTTTGATATAGATGTTTAAATATCTGAAAGATATTAATGAGTCAACAATCCTTTTCCAAAGACAGGGAAGCTAAAATACTAGAGGGCATAAAATAAAGCTGAAAGGAAGAAACTTTAAAAGTGACATCATGAAATACTTTTTCACAGAAAGGATGCCTGGAATGCCTTTCCAAAGGAGATGGTATGGACAAAAATGGTGATGGAATTTGCAAAGCCATCAGATAAACACAAAGGTTTCATCTATAGCAAGGGTTCTCAACCCGGTCCGTGGGACACACCTAGCCAGTCAGACTCTCAGGATAACCACAATGAATATGCATGAGTGAGATTTGCATACAATAGGGCCAGCGCATGCAAATCTCTCTCATGCATATTCATTGTGGTTATCCTGAAATCCAGACTGGCTAGGTATTTCCCAAGGACTGGGTTGAGAATCTTTGCTCTATAAAACAAGGAGCATTCCTGCTTGAGCAAAATTTAAATGACTTTCATACTTCAAAAGCATAGCAGAGGTAGCTGTCATGTAGCATTGTTATAGCAAACGCTGTGAAAAGCTCTTATTCAATCTCTCACCCACAGAAGGAAAACTCACAGACAGGCTGGAATGCAAACAGGATCTTTTAATGTGCACACAGGATCAGACAGAGAGCCGGTACCCTCCAACAAAAAGTCTAAGCCCCGAGGGACGTCCTACAATGCCTTATATGCAGTACAGTTTTAAACTCATTCTACAATCCCATTTGCCACAGGTATTTCCTGCCCACCAATCAGCAGCCCCTGGGGAAGGTACCTGGGTGACCTGTCCAAACCGGTATGCTCAGGTCTGCTGATTTCTGGGCAAGGGGACATTGTGCTCAGACCTGGAGTGGGGGAAGGGTGTCTACTGAAATCTCAATGCCTTCTCTTAGCAGGCTGATTACCTCATGGCTTGGGGGAAGGGTCAGGCTGATCACTTGTGTAAGAGCCTCATGGCTTGCGGGGGAAGGGTCAGGCTGATCACTTGTGTAAGAGCCTCATGGCTTGCGGGGGAAGGGTCAGGCTGATAAGAGCCTCATGGCTGCCTCACTCCCCCCTTTTTAAGTGAGACCTCAACCGCTAGAGGCGGTTGAGGGCTGTATTACTGGAGGCAAGCCGCAGAGGGGTACACTGGGTCAGGGCCATGACAGTGGTAACCGCCTTGCGCTCTACCAGGGTATCAAGGGTGGTGGTAATGAAGCGGTAAAGAATGGGGATACAACATGGCAGAATGGCACATAGCAGTAAAATAAAAAGAACCCCTACCACTGGGATTTTTAGTCCCCCTGGTCAACTGAACCACTTCATAAACCACCCAGGACCCATGGACGGGTCAGCAATATGATTAACTAGATCACCCAGGTGTTGGATAGAGTGTTCAATGGAAACACCTGTGTCAGTGAGTTTAAAACACCACATACCCTATACCCTCTGTAGCAACTCCTGCACAAAAGTTTTGTTCCGTGTGCAAAAGTTGCTGTTCTGACTGTAAAAGGTTGCAGGGCCTGCAGAGGCCTCTTTCCTTTGGGACAAAGGAGGGCCATGTGCAAAAAGTCTGCAGAGGCTTCTTTCCTTTGGGGCAAAGGCTCTTTCCCTGGGATCCACCCTTATCAGCATATTAATGGCTTTTATTCTTGCTAGTGTTGAGTCATTCTGGCTGCACCCTGCCATTCTCTTTGCTTCATTAAACACTGGCACTGTAGTCTTCAGGGCATATGAGTACTTTGTATCACCAGCTTTGTTTGGCCTGTTTAACTTGTCCAGGCTTGCCCAGCTTGCTCAGGCCTGTTTAACCTGTTCAGGCCTGGCATGTCTTTTCTTGTGCTGGGTCCATTTTCTGTGCACTTTCAGGCCTGACCTGTTTCTTAGCTAGGTCCATTCTCTGTGCACTTCTGTTCAGAGTATGGTTCCCCCTGGCTTTACTCTTGTTGTGCTGGGCTCTGGGTACTCATTTTCTTAGCCCACATGCTTTTTTCGTGCCATCATAATGTATTACAGCCTCAGGCAAGGATGCAGCCATACTAGACATACCTATCAGCCAATTTCCCTTCATTCCCAATTTTTCTTTTTCTTTTCTTGTTTATGGGGCAAAGGTAATCCCACTAAGGGCAATGGACAAGCAACCATTTGAGACAGATATTGAGACAGATAGGGGTCATCAGAAAAGCAGCTCCTGGTACTGTTCCCTAGAGACAACATACATTGTAACATCATTTTCTTGCAGCTGGTCAATAATATTGAAAACACATAACATGAAAGTATGTCAAAAGCAGCAGTGCTTAATAATGTGATAAAGAAAGTTCTGAGAATAGTACAGCAAAAACTTGAGCTGGTGTGGGTATTGCAGTTGCTGAAGCCGAAATGGCTTGTAGATTTCAGTTACTTTCTAAGAAAACAATATTAAAAGGATAACAATACAATCATTCACAGAAGCCCCCAAAACCCCCCAGTCAGTCCAATAGTTCTTTTTCCTGCCTCTCAGCAGTTCCCCAGGACCTCGCAGTGTGCTCCACCCCTCTCTGAAGTTTAAGTTCTGCTTCTCTTAAAAATTTAAACCTCCCATTCTCATAGGCAGACACCCTGGCCCGTTTTCAATGTGACACACTGATCCAGATAGGGACTCCTTCACACCTCTCAGCGGTGGGCAGCTCTGAGTTCTCGGGATGGTCTGCTCCATCTGGATCCCGGCCACCTCCCTCGTCTTGTGTTACGATTTGGACATTCATTCTTCCAATGTCCCTCCTCTTTGCAGTAGGCACATTGATTGGGGGCTAGGGGAAACCTCGGCCCCCCGTATCCGTGGCCTCGCCCTCGTTCTTCTGCGCTGAACAAAGTAGAAAGCAGTTGTCTAGTGTCCGACCAGGCAGGCTGGTGTGTTTGCATACTACTGGTCATAGGGTCTGTCAGTTCTTGGGGCTTTTCAGTATAGGAAGCATAATGGGTTTTCCAGTTCAACAGGTCCGTGGTGGAGAAAGGGACATAAATCAGGCTGGATGGTCCCAGTGTCACACGCCCAGCAGCATCAAGGTACGGGAGCCCCTGTACTTGTCGTAGTGGCAATTGGAGATCATGCAACCACAGGCGGCAGGCTACCGGGGTGGATGATTCAAGCTCAGCCTGTGTGCTCTCAGGGGAGGAGATGGTGGCACTAGAGGTGGTACCAGGAGTGGGAGGGGAGTCTGAAGATGAGGGGCTGGAATCCGCAGAATCTTTCCTAAATCTGGCATCACCCACCCTAAGAGGAGGTCTTCCTGACTCTTCAACTAGGGGCGGACCCTGCAGTGGTGCAGATGGGACATGAGGTTGAAGCAGAGGGAGAGGGCGTGGAGGAATGTCTGGAGAGTCCCACCCCTGGTAGATAGAGGCGGGTGTCCATCCCTTTTGGCGACCACTGACCGCCACCATTATTCTACACTGATCCTCGTGACAGTGCTCGAACCATCTTGGTCTGAGCTGGCATATGGCCAGCCATGAATCAATATAAGGGAACTGGTCAGGGCGCTCTTTTGCAACAATTTGATGGAGCAAAGACACAGTGGACAGGTCAGTGGACCCCTGGGGAGGCCATAACTTAACTAAGGCTGGCCATTCCCTCTCACACAAAAAGGATAATCTGGAGGCGGAGAGAGGTACCCCGTAGTCCTCTCCAAACCCAGATTTAAAATTGAGAAGCATGCACTGTAGGGGCGTTTTTTCTTTTGACTTTCTCAACCCCATGCTCTAATTCTAGTTCAATAACTAAGTACAGTATACAATGTGGATCAGGTCTTCTAACCTAATCTCAATTAAGGGGAAAAAATGCAATTTACAGTAAGAAAAAAATGCAATTTACAACACAGATCCTAATATAATTCTCAACCAGCTCCTTCCCAATAACTATGAGGTTTTCACCAGCTGCAGACAAGGCAAAAGAGGTGGAGGAGTTCTTATCATCGCTAAGAACGGACTCCAACTTAAAATGGTTGACTCTTCTAGCAACAATCTACTCGAAACAGTCTCTATCTCTAACAACCTCTACTCTATAAACTTAGTCTACAGAGCGCCATCACCTTCCCCAGATGATCTCTCAACCATTATAAATCTTGCCTCCAATTCACAGAATCCAAACAGACCCAATTGGATCTTAGGAGACATTAACCTACCATCTCTACAAGACAACCAATCTGACGCCTTCATAGATGCCCTAGAAACACTAGGCTACAAGCAAGTCATACAACAATCCACACATATAAAAGGCAACATCCTTGATCTCATATTTGCCCCACTATCCGCTCTCAACCAACTTCAGAATATTATTCTAGCAATTACAGAGGTTCCTTGGTCAGATCATAACCTCATTATGTTCCAGATTCCCATTCAAAAGCAGCAATATTCCGATGACAAGAACCTAAACAAATATGCAAATACCACATCCAGAAACTTCCAACCTTTTAACAGGGAACAAATCCTCAAGGAAACTGATGCTCTATTTAATGATTCTACCCTAAACCTGGAAGAGTTTATCACTTCTTGGAACAACAGACTCAACCGCATCTCATCTCGTCCGACCAGAAATAAGTCATTAAGAAGAAAAGCTACGGCACCTTGGTTTACATCAGATCTGAAAGAATCCCTAAAACATTTGCGAAAACTTGAGAAGAAATGGAGGAGATCACGCAACGATACTAATCAGTCTGCATACATGCAACATCTTGAAACCCACCGCGAAGCTATTTCTGAAAAAATGAGACTATATCATACAGACATCCTTAAACGTGCTATAAACAAACCTCACGACCTATTTACCCTCGTTAAGAAATTAGCCAAAGAACCCTCACAGGAGCACCAGTGTGAAATCAACCCACAAGCTTATGCCCTTTACATACAATCTAAGATATGCTGCACAAATAAAATTACAATACCCACTATCTTGAATGCTCATGCACTCCCAGCTCCTTTAGCTTCTTTCTCCACCCCTTCTTTGAAGCTAATTGAAGATATTATCTCATCTCTCAACTTATCCACAGCACACACCGATCCGTGTCCAGCTTTTTGGATAAAGGACCTCCGCAAAGAACTTGCTACAACAATATCCAAAATCATAAGTCTATCATTTGACACTGGCTCATTCCCTTCTGCCCTCAAACAGACCTCCATCCGACCTCTACTAAAAAACCTCAAATTAGATCCGCAAAAAAAAGACTCTTACCGACCCATCTCCAGCATACCCACCCTTGCGAAAATAATCGAAAAGATAGTCTACAGACAATTGCAAGACCATATCGACACTGAAGCGCCTCTGGATACCTGTCAACATGGATTCTGGGAATCTTACGGGGTCGAAACGCTCCTCACCTCACTTCTCAACAGCTTAAACTCTGGCATCGACAACATCAAACAGGGCTTTGTCCTCATCTTTTTAGATATTGCGGCTGCTTTTGACTCGGTCTGTCACGACATTCTTATTGTCCGCCTAAGAGAGAAGGGCCTCTGTGGAAATGCTCTTGAATGGTGCAACTCTTACCTCTCAGAAAGATGGCAGCAAGTTCGCTCAAATGGTGAAACATCAGATCCATTTCACCAAGGTCAAGGAGTCCCACAAGGTTCCTCTTTGTCATCATTATTATTCAACATCTACATGCAACCCTTATGCAACATTATCAGGTCCTTCAAAGTCAATTATATGATCTATGCTGATGATGTCTTATTATATATGCCATTCTGCATTGATAAGATGAATCTCACCACCATATCCAACTGTTTTAACGCCATCTCAGACTGGCTACTGACTCAAAATCTCAGAATCCAGAACAAGAAAACAGAGGTACTTTTCATCTCAAGAAACCCCAAGTTCACACCACCTACATTCCTTGAAGTCCATGATGCTAAGTTGCAAGTAAAACCCCACATCCGTTATCTTGGTGTTACCCTGGATCAGAATCTAGACATGAAGACCCACATAGCCAACACTGTAAAGGCAATTTATTTCAAGATTCGCTCCCTTAGACACCTTCGCCAACTAATTGATCCAGATGATTTCCGTACTGTCTACCAGGCTTTAATTATCCCACACTTTGACTTCGCAAATTGTATACTACAGGGGCTCCCCCAATCAACCCTCAACCCTCTTCAACTAGCATTAAACAGTGCTGCAAGAGTGCTCTTCGGGGTACCAAAAAGAGAACATATAACACCTCTCCTGAAACAATTACACTGGCTCCCTATCCAAGCGAGAATCACCTTCAAGACCCTGCTACTAGTCTTCAAAGCTCACAAAGGACCTGCTCCCTCCTCTCTATCAGAGTTGATACAACCTATCCCCTCCAACAGGCTTAGAAGAACCTCGGAACTAAACATGCTTAAAGTTCCAAAAGAATCCTTAAAATACATCTCTGCAACTGTGAACCGATCATTCAGCTTATGTGCTCCAAAACTGTGGAACACCCTCCCACCACACATTAGGGCCATCTCTGATATCCCCCAGTTCAAAAAGGCCTTGAAGCATCACCTTTTCATCAAATACTTTCCAGAGAACACAATAACACAAGTTCATCCAAATAGCTCTAATCCCGTTCCTATCTAACAAGATACCTTTTCATGTAATATTACTATCATATGTATATAGTTCAATGTCTATTATCCTTTGTTACAATTACCCCGGTTTTCCAAGTTTTTCTTCCTGTTCCATGTAAAAAACAGATATATGTATCTTAACTGATGTTTTGTAGTTCTATGTAAACCGCGCTGATAATAAATAGTGCGGTATATAAAAATGTTAAATAAATAAATAAATAAATAAATAACTAGTCTTAATCCAGGAAAAATAATACAATTTACAATACAGACCCTATCTAGTCCTAGTTCAGGAGGGGAGAGAGAGAGAGAGACAAAAAAACACACAATTTTTTTACAATATAGGTCTTGGCAATTTACAAATATACAGTCAGATTTGATTCAGACAAGAGTAAGATAGCTATTATTAAATGTCCACCAGATGGAGATCCAGGATCACTTTAAGCATGAGGAATAGTAGTATGGTAAATACAGCTAATGTCCACTAGATGGAGCTCCAGAATCACTTTAAGTGTATTTGGGTGTAGCTTACACGTGGTCTTTTCAAGATGGCCGCCTCCTCGTGCGTTCCACACCGGATTCAGCTCTGCACACCTCCGGACACGACTCAGCTGTTCCTGAAACGTGGTCTTTGCAAGATGGCTGCCTCCTCGTGCTCTCCATACCGGCTCACTCTCCACTCACAGATGAGGAAAGAAGGAAAGCGATGGACATCCAGGCTTCTCCTTCAATGACTCTGTTTTTGCTGACTCTGGGCCCAAAGGGAAAAACAGGGATAGGCATTGGGGCAGCATAAACCAGCATCGGGGAAGCACAGATCAGGAGCGGGAACACAGCAGCAGCATCGGGGAAGCAGAAATCAACAGCGGGAACACAGCGGCAGCATGGGGGAGCAGAAATCAACAGCGGGAACACAGCGGCAGCATGGGGGAGCAGAAATTTAACACCGGAGCACAACGGGAGCATGGGGACAGCATAAATTAACATCGGAGCACAACGGGAGCATGGGGAGAGCATAAATTAACACCGGAGCACAACGGGAGCATAGAGACAGCATAAATTAACACCGGAGCACAACGGGAGCATGGGGAGAGCATAAATTAACACCGGAGCACAACGGGAGCATGGGGACAGCATAAATTAACACCGGAGCACAACGGGAGCATGGGGAAAGCATAAATTAACACCAGAGCACAACGGGAGCATGGGGAGAGCATAAATTAACAGCGGGAACACAGCGGCAGCATGGGGGAGCAGAAATTAACAGCGGGAACACAGCGGCAGCATGGGGGAGCAGAAATTAACAGCGGAGCACATCGGAGAACTCTCTCCTTGCAGTCACGCTTCAGAAAACTCCCCACAAGCAGAAAGGAAAGAAGAGAAGCAGCGATCTATTCTTTATCTCAGGTATGTTTAGCTTATCAAGTGCTATATTTTGGTTACTTTTAGAAGTTTTTTGGCAGCGCTTTTAAAAGATTCTTAAGGGAGTTAATACTAATATCCTAGGCAATTTTTCTTCAATTTCTTTGGCAGCGCTGCACTTTAAATAGCAAAATTAATTCATACTGCAGTTATCTTACTGGTACTCTGATTTCTACTCAAAACTGGACGAACGATGGCTTCAGAAACCCCCCCCCCCCCCGGGGTCCCTACTAGGACCGTTCGTGCGGGTGATCGGGCCGCTACAGGTTCACAGAATTTACTACCCAAAACAGTAAGGCAGTACTTACCAGGCCTCTGGTCAGGAAGAGTTTGGATGCCAGTCTATCCAGCCGGTTTTCAATCGGGGATTCAGCCGCAGGGACCGACTGACCACACAAGTCAAAGAGTCCTTCGGAGCACAAAGGGGCCCCGTGGCGCCAAGGATCGTTGATCACCTGGAGGGGTCGGTCCCTGACCGGTGGAGGCCCTGATCCTGCAAAAAGCAGTAGTCTTCCCACTGTGGGTGTGATGAGAGAGGCTTTTCTTTAAAGTTTCCCGGCCAATGCACCAAATGTTATAGCAAACACTGTGAAAAGCTCTTATTCAATCACTCACCCACAGAAGGAAAACTCACAGACAGGCTGGAATGCAAACAAGATCTTTTAATGTGCACACAGGATCAGACAGAGAGCCGGTACCCTCCAACAAAAAGTCTGAGCCCCGAGGGATGTCCTACAATGCCTTATATGCAGTACAGTTTTAAACTCATTCTACAATCCCATTTGCCACAGGTATTTCCTGCCCACCAATCAGCAGCCCCTGGGGAAGGTACCTGGGTGACCTGTCCAAACCGGTATGCTCAGGTCTGCTGATTTCTGGGCAAGGGGACATTGTGCTCAGACCTGGAGTGGGGGAAGGGTGTCTACTGAAATCTCAATGCCTTCTCTTAGCAGGCTGATTACCTCATGGCTTGGGGGAAGGGTCAGGCTGATCACTTGTATAAGAGCCTCATGGCTTGCGGGGGAAGGGTCAGGCTGATCACTTGTGTAAGAGCCTCATGGCTTGCGGGGGAAGGGTCAGTTACAACCCAAATTAAAAGCATGGAGCAGGGATAGCCTGAACAGAGCAGCAGTTACACCTCAAAATAAAAGACAAATAGCAGGGTTAATATGCAGAGCAGCAATTACAACTCAAATAAAAGCACAGAGTGGGGATAACTTGCACAGAGCAGAAAATACACCCCAAAGTAAAAAGCAAAGAGCAGGGATACCCTGTACAGAGCAGCAGTTACATCCCAAAACACCCTGCTGGGCAGATTAGATGGGCCTTGCTGGTCTTTTCTCTGCCATTATTTACTGTTACTTTGTTGGTATATTACTCTCAAGGATTGATTCCCACTTCTTGCACTCTGTCTTTTTTGGACTTCCTGACTTCAGACCTGGCCCTTGATCTTGCCCTGTGAACCCATGTCCTATTTGCAAGTATATGCAAATTTCTTGGATGCTTCCAGTCCCTGTTGATTGCTTACATCTTGGCTTTGAATCCTGACAGGACGCTGTTCCTCTTGGTAGTCTTTGCCTTCACTGAAGACTCTGATCAAAACATATCTTGCGGCACTATTTATTTTGAACTTTCATGATTTCCTAAAGTGAGAGATACGGACTATGTGGCCTGTGCAATAAACTGGACAAGAGGTAATGTGGTCACTGCGCTTTATTATTAAAAACGCCCCAACGTGTTTCGGCAACGCCTTCCTCACGGGCTGAGAACTGCAAACAAACATGATAAAATAAAATAAACAAACAAATACATATTAAAAACATATTAAAAAACATAAATAGACCAATTATAATAATACAAATAAGTAAATACAAATATAAATATCAAATAATCGAATTCGCATAAAATGAACACCCAGAGAAGGACTAACAAATATAAAAATAAGAAAATAAAAAACAAGAATATCATTTAAAAAGACAAGTATCATTTAAAAGGATACTTACAGTTGACCGTGTCTTTAAATTGATAGAAGCACACAGGAAAAACATATAGCACTATATATAAGCTAAAAAATATATATAACAAATAATCAAATAAATGCAAAAAACTTATAATACATGTGCATAAAAACTCAAAAGAATAAAGCAAATGGCAAATGGTCAACTGTAAGTATCCTTTTAAATTATACTTCTCATTTTATATCTTCCCTCCTCATCAATAATCTGGTCATAGCAAAATAAATCTGATGTGAGATTGATGCTGGTCTGATGGGAGGGGGCTGTGTAAGTGGCTTTTCATCAATCAAATTCAATGTTTTATTATGTTTGTTTTATTGTAACATCTGTTTTACTAAATTGCATGTATATATTTGGAAGCCAACTAGGATTTTAGATTGATGGCATATATGTTTTTAAGTAAAGTATACTCAATTTATGCAAATAATGCTACAATGAATCTCTGCACATGGCCCTGCATCACCCTCATGCCACCCCTGGGAGGAAGTAGACAGTGGGGGTGAAGGAAAGCAGAAACCTCAGATTGGGACCAGCATGATCAAGAATATGTAGAAGCTGATGAGGATTGAGCAGAATTACTTAACAAATATTTCTGTTCTGTGTTCACAGATGAAGGGCTGGAAGGAGGACCTCAGACAACACCCACAAACAGGAACAAAGGCAAGGGCCATTTCAAACAGTTTTCAGAAGACTGTTCATGAGGAGCTAGCTAAACAAAAAGTGGACAAAGCGATGGGACCAGAGGGGATACATTCAAGAATACTGAAGGAACTTTGGGACATTCTAGCAGCTCCACTGGCTGACCTTTTCAATGCCTCTTTGGAGTTGGGGGTGGTGCCAGAGGACTGGAGAGAGGCTCATGTGGTCCCTTTACACAAAAACAGAAGTAAGGATGTGATTGGAAACTACCAGCTAGTTAGTTTAACCTAGATAGTGAGTAAATTATTGGAAAAACTGCTGAAAGAGAAAATAGTGATGTTTCTGGAGTCCAATGGATTGCAAGATCCAAGGCAGCATGGATTCACTAGGTGCAGGTCTTGTCAGACAAATCTGATGGATTTCTTTGACTGGGTGACCAGGGAGTTGGACCGAGGGAGAGCCCTAGATGTGGTACATTTAGATTTCAGTAAGGCATTTGACACTGTTCCTCAAAGGCGACTTATAAACAAACTGAACACCCTAGGGATGGACCCTAAAGTTACTGCTTGGGTTAGAAATTGATTGAGTGGGAGGCGACAAAGGGTACAGGTAAAGGAACTCACTCTGAGGAGAGAGTTACTAGTGGAGTGCTGCAAGGATCTGTCCTTGATCTGATTCTTTTTAACATCTTTGTTAGTGATATTGCGGAAGGGCTGTCGGTTAAGGATTGCCTCTTTGCGGATGTTATCAAACAATAGACACCCAGGAAAGTGTAGATAGTCCACCAAAGAAGGATGGGACCTAGGCGTGGTTGTGTCTGACAATTTCAGCATTTCAACAGGTAGAAAAGATGACAGCAAAAGCTAGAAGGATGCTTGGATGCATAGGGAGAGGAATGGCCAGCAGAAGAAAGGAGGTGGTAGTGCCTCTGTATAAGTCTTTGGTGTGACCTGACTTGGAGTATTGTGTGCAATTATGGAGATCGCACCTTCAAAAGGATATAAATAGATTGAAGTCGGTGCAGAGGGTGTCTACTAAAATGGGTAGTTGTCTTCGTTATAAAGCATGTGAGGACAGACTTAAGGACCTTAATATGTATACTTTAGAGGAAAGGCAGGACAGAGGTGATATGACTGAGAAGTTTAAATAGTCCGTGGCATAAATGCACAGGGGGAGAGCCTCTTTCGATTGAAAGCAAGCCTTACTACTAGGGGACATAGGATGAGGGTGAAATATGCAGAAATATTTCTTTATGGAAAGAATGGTAGAAGCGTGGAATAGTCTGCCAGTGGTGGTAGAAATGAGGACTATCTAAATTTAAAAAAGCATGGGACAAATACAGGGGCTCTCTAAAGGAAAAAAGGTTGTAGTGGTTGAAATGGAAGAGCAGACTAAATAGGCCATGTGGTCTTTTTCTGCTATCATGTTTCAATGTTTCTATGCAGCTCATGAAGGTCCACTGTCCTAGGCAACTACATAGGTTCACCTACTGGACAGGGCGACACTGGCTCCCATTCACAAATAAGTTCCTTCTGGCAAAGGCAGTTATGAAAGCTGATGTTGGGCCTCCCTCCCCAAATCGCTGCTCCAACATGTGGAACCCCCTCTGTACTCCCCCTCTACTCCTCCCCCCCAGCTGGTGTTCAAGGTCCCCTCCCCCTAATCAATAGTGATCTCTCCAAATACCCTCCTTAAATGGCCACATTCCCCCCAGCCACCCTTTCAAATCAGCCCTGATCCCCCCATCTTCCCCCTCAAAGCACAGCAGCCCCACCCCCAATGGCAACCTTGATCACCCTCCTCCTCAAAACCGTCACAGACATACAATATACTTTACTTGACCCCCTTTCAACTACTCCCCCTTCGATCCCCCTGGCAGGCCACCCACCTTCTGATCCCTAACCTGGGGCTTACAAGATTTTGGTGGCCATTGGGAGCAAGATAGATGTCCCCTCACTTCTGCTCAGCATGTGGTCAGAACCAAAATGGCGCTGGTGATTCCTAGCGGTAATCTCGCAGTACTGTGGGTACTGTGAGGTTACTGCTAGGAGTCATCGGCACTATTTTGGCTCCTGCTGCATCTTGAGCAGGAGCAAATGGGCATCACTTCTGATCCCACTGGCCACCATTAATCCTGATAAGCTGCGAGTTGGAGATTTCTAGATGGGGGAGGCATTTGGGGAATGTTTGTAGTTGGGGTATGGGGTCAGGTAAAGTGTATTGTGTGCCAGGGGAGTCCTTGAGGGTATGAGGGATTGGGAGGCCTTGGCTGCTGTGCCTCGGGAAGGAGATGGGAGGAATTAGAGATGATGACAGGGGGAGTGGGAATGTTTAGGAGGTGGTTGGGGAGGGGGCCTTGGACACCAAGTGGGGGGGGGGGGAAGGTGGAGTCAGAGATGGCCCGGATGGGGGTTCTACATGTTGGGGCAGTGATTGGGGTGATGGGGCTGACCAGTGCTGCTGATCCAGGTGTGCCCTCTGTGCTGGAGCTGTGATTTGAAGAGGCTGCTCCTAAGTCTAGATGAGGTTGGGTTTCCATGGCTTTTTCTCTTGTGCAGCTTCTTAAAATTGCTGTTTCTTCCAGACATGGTGAGGCATATCCATGCAGTCCTGCTGCCATTTTACAAAGAGCTCTTTGTTTTTTCAATTTTCAGGGTCATAGGGCATCTTAGTAAGTGGAACCAACGTTTCAGCCATCATGTTGTGCCTTTCCTCTCCACCTACTAAGGCATGACCTGGAAAACTGGAAAGATCATGATACTAGCCACGGAAGCCTAAGAGAACTCTCTTGTAAAAATCTCCATATCCTTTATCAGGTTTTTTTATACTGCTTTATCATTTCAGTCAAAGTGGTTTATATTGTAACTTAAACATGGTAATCTACACTAAACAGGGACATTGATATCCTGAAATGGACGTGTGATTTCCCCTCTTTACAGCCTTTTTAAAATGTTCCTTCACATGTTTTATTTCTTGTCAAAACGCCTTCAACATGGTGGTTTTCGGCTAGTGAAGACTAGATTGCTCACTAGATGTCACTGTTTGACTACAGTACAAGCCCTTCATTATTAGCCTTGAGATATTGATTTCAAGTGCAGAACAGATTTCATTCTAGGATATATTTTCATAAATTTAGAACTGTCAAAGTCTTTGTCTATGCAGGTTTCTATACATATTTGTTATACTTTCTGAAGATTATTATTTACATCTAAACAAATATCTATAGTTGTTTTAAAAAAAAGATAAAAAAAAGAAGAAATTTTGAGAAAAGAGAAAAACGTTTGTGGTGACATTAAAAGGTCCTTGATGCAAAAAGGTGTATGGTGATTAGGCAAACTAAGACTTAACACATAACCCGCTCTAGTCTGAGACCTTGTCACCTATAAACATCGTATTCTCACAGTTAAGTGTTGGGGCATTTTCTCATATGTGGTTAATATGCAAGTTTCTAAACAAGAAACATTACTTCTATAGGAAAGAAATATGCTGTGAGTAAATCTAATGTTCAGATAAGTTAAATGTTGTTAGACCATAGGTAGTGGAGTCTCCTGTATATCCAGTGCATTGATTTGAGCCATCGGTTACTCTAGTGATGAATTTATGCTTAAAGAATATGGTAACCTTGCATCCCTCTGATCTTTCCTTTATCTCATTCCTTTGTCCTCTCTTAAACCTTGCTGCCTTCACAGACGTCTTGCCTTTCAGTCCCTTTTGCCTCCTCATTTTACATCGTCTTTCCCTTTCCTCCAACCAGATTCTGTTTTGTGTCATTGGTCTTCTTGGCTTGGTCTTTTCACTCTTTTGAAGTCTGTTCACTGATTTTTAACAATAGTGTCTGTTTTCGAGGGTATGTCAGTCTGTCTGCTTGTTCATCTGTATGCATCTCATTTCTGTGCATGCACAGCAAAATGATTCAGCCTGAGTAGCTGGTGGGGTTCCTGAACTTCACTGGCTAAAAATAAGGATTTGACTGCAATGGCTCAACAAGTAATGACACTGGCTGAAGATGTGTCCAGACTGCTGGTGATGCAACTAAAGGATCAGTTAGAGAAGAGATAGGAAAATGAGTGGAGAGGAGCAGACAATGGGGAAAGTAAATGGGAAAGGGAGACACGATAGGGGAGGAGAGAAAGAGCATAGAATGAAAGGAAGAGAAAGAAAAAGGAAAGGTCTGACTCACATCTCACTGAGTGTTCACACACTACTACACTCATACTCCACCCATGAAATCACACATTCATACATATACTCCCCACCCATTCACTCAAGGAAGCACATTTTTGTGCAATGCTTAGAACATATACTTTTACAATTATTTAATTAATAGCCAACTAAAATGGCTGGCTATCGCTGCTTTCCTGTTAACCCAGATATTCAATGCTGGGCCATATCCAGTCACAAGCAGTGAATATCCGGGTTGGCCAGTTAGAATTTTAGTTAACTGGTCAGTGGCTATATTCAGCTACTTGCCAGATAGCTAAAGTGGCAAAAGTTAGGTCAGCCTTTTTCTGTCTTAATTTTAAGTTAACCAGCCAGCAGCTGACTGTCACTGCCCCCAGAATGCCTGGGGAATGCCCTGATGCTGACTGGCTGGCATTGGGGCATACAAATCGGGTAGCAGGGGATATTTAGCAGCACTGAAAGGTTTAGTTCCACTGAATATCCCACTTACTACAATTTAATAGGTTAACAGGTCTGCTAACCGGATAAATCACTTTGAATATGCTCCCAAAATGTTTTAATTGATGTTAGTGTTTATTGATTAGTACAGTAACTTGCTTTGCCAAATATTTATCATCAACAGTTTGGTACAATATGGCCTGGTTACTATACTGACCTCATCTGTGACTATTTTAGATTTGTTACCTTTCTGTCCCTTATGTCTTTGACTTCTTTGTCTTCACTATACATTTTCTACCTCCAAAAGCTATCTGAAAAAACACGTCTAATGAAAGGAATTCCATTTTGTCTTAGGGCAGTTTCTCAAAAAAAGTTAGTTTTGCGCATTCTATGACAGTCATGAAACTCACGTTTAAGCCAGGATATGTGGAATATGGTCTCAGTCTCTCAAATTTACTGCTAAGGCTCGGTGTAGTACTTGCATTGTGCCAAAGAGAGCTTCCTTCTGTAGTTCAGAAGATGTAACAGGTATGGGTAGTTAGTGAAAATGTGCTTAGAAACAGGGGCGGCTCTATAATGAGGCCAAGTGAGGCAGTGGCCTCAGGCGGCAACTTTTGGGGGTGGCAAATAATGCCCCCAAAAAGACCGCCTCACTCAGCCTTCCAAATTGAAACAAAAAAAGCTGCTGCCACTGCTTCACAGCAGCGGCAGAATCAATCGCCCCATGCCCCCCCCCCCCTGCTGCCCCAGAAGAGCCCTGCCAACACCCCGGCTCAACTTTGCAGAGCTGCGAGAAGGAGCAGTGTTTCTCTCCTTTCCCGTGGCTCTGTTAAAATTAAGCCCACTGACGCTGAGGGTAAACAAGGCATTTCCTGTCTCATGTGAGACGAAATGCTCCAGACCCTAAGAGCGCCGGCGGGCTCAACTTTAACAGAGCCGCAGGAAAGGATAGAAACACTGTTCCTTCTCACGGCTCTGCAAAGGTGAGCCAATCAGGCAACAGCAGGGTTCTTCCTTGGGGGGGACTTGGACTTGGACGCCTGGAACAAACTACCTGTGTCTGTACACCAGGCACCTTTTCTGACCCTTTTCAAAACCTGGCTGAAAACTCACCTCTTCACTGCTGCTTTTGGATCTTGACTCACCTAATCTCCTTGTTTCTTTACCATTCCTCCTTGTTTTATCCCTGTCTGCACCTTCTGTGTTGTCTGCTTTGACTAGATTGTAAGCTCTGATGAGCAGGGACTGTTTCTTACATATCTGTGCAGTGCCCAAATGTCTTGTAGTGCTATACAAATGCTCAGGTGTGTGTGTGTAGTAATGGGCTAGGCTGGACTGGGGGGTAGCACTTGAAATAGCCTAATTGAGGGGTTTAGGACTTGTAATGGGCTGATGGGGGTGGGGCTAGAACTGGAAATGGGCGCTTAAGGGAGGCTAGCACTGGAAATGGACTGATCGGGGGAGTTAGGACTGGATATGGGCTGATTAGGGGGACTAGGATTGGTTATGAGCTCATCAGGTGGGGTTCAGACTAGAAATGCGCTACAACTGGAAATAGGCTGATCGGGGGGGGGCTATGACTGGTAATGGGCTAATGGATGGCTAGCACTTGAAATGGACTGATGGGGGGGGCTAGGACAGGAGCGGGCTGATAAGGGGGATATGCTGGAAGGGGAATGGACAGAGGGCAGAGTGACTGGAAGAGAGCTGACTGGGGTGGGGGGTGGCACTGAGAGTGGAAGTGAGCTGATACCTGTGATGATATTTGGACTAGAAAGGGATGGACAGTGGGGAAGGAGGGGGACTGGAATGGAATGGACACCAAAGGCAGTCCTGGGAATACAAGGCGGTTGACATTAGAAAGTACTGGGGGGGGGGAGGACTGGAAAGGGGGCTGATACTGGGGAGGGTTATTGGGACTGGAAATAGGCTGATGGAAGGAAGTGAAGAAAACAAAAGAGATAAGAAATGGCAGATGGACTACAGACTATAGAAAGAGAGCTAAGAGAAGACAGAGGAAAGCAGAAGCCTCAGATCGGGACCAGTATGATCAGAGAATAAAATGGTCAGACAACAAAGGTAGAAAAAAATATTTTCATTTTAGTGATTGGACTTTGTGCTACCTTTATATTTTTCACAGTATGGGGAACTGCATCTCTTATTTATCTGATGTTGCACTGCATGCAGAGTCTGGCTTCTTGGGGTTTCAGTTTAATTTTTGTCTACATATTTTTATTTTAGGTTGTAGTCATTTATTCTGTACTTGTTGAGGATCTGAGTTCTGAGTGTGTGACTGAGGCTAGGTATTCTGTTAACATGGAGTTTTTACACAGGGATCTATACTGTACTAGAGTAATTTGACTTGTTGAGCTTTTCAAATAGGTGTATGGATGTTCTAGAGGGCCTGCTGCAGTATTTATCGTGCTGCTTTTTTCTGGGAAGGTCCCTTGTATGAATTTTGAAAGTTTATGTGTAAGTGGCTTTTAATTAATCAAATTTAATGTTTTATTATTACGTATGTTTGTTTTATTGTAATATCTGTTATACTAAATTGCATGTGTAAGTTTAGAAGCCACCTAGGATTTTAGATGGGTGGCATATACATTTAAAAATAAAATATACTAAATTTATGCACATGATGCCACAGTGAGTCTCCGCACATGGCCCTGCATCACTGGGAGATAGAGGAAAGCAGAAACCTCAGATTGGGACCTACATGATCAGGGTATAAAATGGTCAGACAACAAAGTTCAAAGAGAATTTTATTTTCAATGTAATTATCTGACTTGGTACTGTCTTTATATTTTATGCAGTACAAGGAAATGCATCTCTTTCTATTTCTCTGGTATTGCACTGTATGCAGAATCTGGTTTCTTGAGGTTGCAGTTTAATTTTTATCTACATATGTTTATTTTTAGGTTACGGTCACTTATTTTGTACTTGGTGAGGGTCTGTGTAATGAGTGTGTGACCAAGACCAGGTGTTCTTTTATCATGGAGTTTGTACATAGGGATCTGTACTGTAGTAATCTGACTTGTTCAGTTTTTCAAATAGGTGTTTGGATGTTCCAAGGCCCACTGTAGTATTTACAGTGATGCTTTTTTTGGATGGGCCCCTTATGTGAGTTTTAGAAGTTGGTGCTGATATGGTATGGTATCGTATGGTATGGTAGATTTGCTCTATAGATACTCAGTGACTCTGTGGTAGGGTTTTATTTTAGTTCAGAATATGCCTGGAACTGGAGAATGTTTGTTGTTGTTGTTAGTGAGATGATCAGAATCAGATTTTTTTTTAAGATATTGAGTTCTGTGGATGAATGTCCTAATACTGCTCTGCACCCACTGTTGAAAGGGGTTCTGTGGATGCAAATATATGTTCAAAAAGAAAAAGCAAGAACCATAATGTGATTTATAACAAAATAAAAATGAGTTATAATTTAGTTTTATAAACTGTGCTGTGGTTCTCGCTCTCTTTTAGTTCCTTGGTGTGCAAACATCTTGCATTTCCTCCATATAATCTAATCGGCTTTTTGGTTTGGTTCAGTCCCTGTCTGAAGTTTTGAGAAAGTCCCGCACCCTCTATGGGGGCGGGGGGGGGGGGCATCTCATCCTTCGCCTCAGGCAGCAGATTGCCTTGAGCCTCCCCTGGTTTGCTCGTACATTTATACCAGCTCCTGAACTGGTAGGAATGCCTGTAGCTTCAATCTGGCCACTTTTTTCTGTTGGTTTACACCTCTAATGGCTTACTCAACCTAAGTGATCTGTTATAAAATTACCCCTAGACTGGACAGTGCCTGCTGGAAGCTTGGCATATAGGTGAGTGATTGTGCATATGTATGTATGTATCTCTGTTAGATGAGTGTGGGCTTTTTGTGTCACCTGCTTTGAATATCCAGGTTAGCCGCACAACCCATTAGCTAACTGGTCAGCAGCAATACTGAGATGCTATCCAGTTAGCGTCCCATGGGTAAAGATAGGTGTGGTGAAAGCTAGCCTATCTTTACCCGCAGGAACTAACCAGGCAGTGGCTCAATATCGCCGCTGACCAGTTAGCTTCTGGGCTGTGTGGCTGACCCGGATATTCAATGTTGGTGGCCAGATATGGCCCCAGCATTGAATATCTGGGTTTAGCATTCAGTGGCAATGACTAGGCACTGTAATCACACTAGTTACTGCCACTGAATATTGGGCCCTCAGTCTCCTGTGCTTGGCTTATAGTGCCGAGCTCCTTGTGAGCTGCACCACACATGTACCCCATTGTCACTTTGGCTAGCAGAGCTCAGGCTTCTCACCTTTTCTGCCCCATAGTGCATCTGGTGCTGCCTTTTATTGGGCTTCTGAGGCCTGAACTCCCTGCGAGTCATGCCACAGAGATCTGCTATTTTTGTCTCCTCTTCAGCATGCGGTTCCTGTGCTCCCCACCTACCCTACAGCTTAATGCCTCTGATGCACTTGGGGTTTGTCAGGCTTTTACTTCCTACTTGAATCCCAATGGCTGCTTAGGAGCTCCATACTTGCAAACATCTCAAGATCTGATCTATTACAGATTGAGACGGGGTGGCAGCACAAACTGCCCTTGCTGCTCCCCTCCTCGCTATCTTGGCACCTTCAAAAATACCTCCTGGGACAGCACAGATGGGAGAAACAGTGGCATAGGCTGCAGTTGCCCCCTCTTTTCTCTTCCTAAATGGATTGTAACCAGTGGTGGGATCCGGCCGGTTCGGCCTGGTTCACGTGAATTGGTTTCTGCTACGTGTCGCATTTGGCAAACTGGGCCAAAAATGATATCCGGATGCTGGCACTGCACTGGTGGGACTCCCAGCACTGCTTGTGGTTTGTCAGCATTGTGGGACTGCGGTATCGCGGGAAGCCCCTGATGCCATCAAACCACTTGCAGGTAGGGGGATCGGGCCGCTGGGCCACCAGTATACGTCTTCCCTGCAGTTATCGCCAGTGGTCCAAGCATGCGGCGCCAGCAATGCAAACGCAAGCCATGCTGCCGCCTGCTCAATCTTGTCAGTGGCGGGATTGAGTTGAACTGGTTTTTGTTCAGATCGGATCCCACCACTGATTGTAACCTTGTATGCCACTGCATAACCTTGCATGCACACTTTACAATTCTTATTGCCTCCAGGATGCATACAGCAAGATGGATAGAGATGTGCTGACATACGAAGAGATGAACAGAGATGTGCAGATATTTGAAATGATAAATGTCAATGACATATTCTATGTTGTTTCATATGTTCAAAAGGGAATAACAGAAAATATAACTCCTACATTTTTTATTTTTTTTCATTATTAATAGTACATAACCATTGGAGTCAGGAGTGGTGCCAAAGGACTGGAGAGAGGCTCATGTGGTGCCTTTACACAAAAGCGGAAGTAAGGATGTGGTTGAAAACTACAGGCCGGTTAGTTTAACTTCAGTGGTGAGCAAATTATTGGAAACGCTGCTGAAAGAGAAAATAGTGAGGTTTCTGGAGTCCAGCAGAATACAGGATCCGAGGCAGCATGGGTTCACCAGAGGCAGGTCTTGTCAGACAAATTTGATTGATTTCTTTGACTGGGTTGCCAGGGATTTGGACCAAGGGAGAGCCCTAGATGTGGTGTATTTAGATTTCAGTAAAGCCTTTGACACCGTTCCTCACAGGCGACTTATAAACAAACTGAGCACCTTAGGGATGGACCCTAAAGTTACTGCTTGGGTTGGAAATTGGTTGAGTGAGAGGCAACAAAGAGTTCAGGTACATGGAGCTCACTCTGACGAGAAGGAGGTTACAAGTGGTGTGCCCCAGGGATCTGTCCTTGGTCTGATTCCTTTTAACATCTTTGTTAGTGATATAGCGGAAGGGCTGTCGGGTAACGTTGGCCTCTGCAAAATCTGCAATAGAGTAGACACCTAGGAATGTGTAGATAACATGAGGAAGGATCTAGCTAAGCTTGAAGAATGGTCTAGAATTTGGCAGTTGAGACTTAATGTTAAATGCAAGGTCATGCATTTGGGCTGCAGCAATCCAAAGGAGCGATATAGTATAGGAGGGTGAAGTACTTTTGTCCACTAAAGAAGAGCGGGACCTAAGCATGATTGTGTCTGATGATCTTAAAGTAGCTAAACAGGTAGAAAAGGTGATGGTAAAAGCTAGAAGGATGCTTGGGTGCATAGGGAGAGGCATGGCCAGCAGAAGATAGAGGTGTTAGTGCCTTCATATAGGTCTTTGATGTGACCTCATTTGGAGTAATGTGTGCAATTCTGGAGACCGCACCTTCAAAAGGATATAAACAGGCTGGAGTCAGTACAGAGGGTGGCTACTAAAATGGTTAGTGGTCTTCATTATAAAGCATATGAGGACAGACTTAAGGATCTTAATATGTATACCTTAGAGCAGTGGTTCTTAACCTGGGTTCGATCGAACCCTAGAGGTTCGGTGAGTCAGTCTCAGGGGTTCGGCGGAGGTCAAGACACAAGACACAAGACACGCACCCGACTCATATGATTCGTGATGACACGCCCCACTTGGCCATCATTGGCTGCAGGTGATCACGCTACATTGCTTGGCCAATCTGTGCTGCAGGGAATTTGGTGCACTCAGTAGTCGACATGTCGTGATGGCATGTCGTGTGATTTCTTTCTTAATATTTTAATCCATACTAACTATGTCGAGCAAAAAAATAAAGTGGTCGGACGAATATGTACAACATGGATTCGCATATATAACAGAACGTGATGGGAGTCAGCGTCCTATCTGCATGATTTGCAATGCCAAGTTAAGCAATTCTAGTCTAGTACCGGCAAAACTAAAGGAACACTTCCTTAACCTGCATGGAGATGGGGAATACAAGAACACAACGCTTGCTGAATTCAAGCTGAAGAGAGCCAGATTTGATGAAAAGGCTACTCTGCCTGCTCTCGGCTTTGTACCCATCAACAAACCGATCCTCACAGCATCGTACGAAGTTGCTTACCTGATCGCAAAGCAGGGCAAACCACACACCATTGGTGAAACACTCATAAAACCAGCTGTGTTGAAGATGGCGAATCTGATGCTGGGAAAAGCGGCCGAAGTTAAATTATCCCAAATTTAAATGACACCATCAGCGACAGAATAGAGGACATGAGCAAAGACATCTTGGCTCAAGTAGTTGCAGATCTGATTTCAAGCCCGGCAAAATTCAGCCTCCAACTTGACGAGACCACAGACGTTTCTAATCTAAGTCAGCTTGCTGTATTTGTGCGTTATGTGAAAGACGACATGATAAAGGAAGATTTTTTATTTTGTAAGCCTCTTACAACAACAACTAAGGCAGCCGATGTGAAGAAACTTGTGGATGACTTCTTCAGAGACAACAATCATTCATGGGATATGGTTTATGCAGTTTGTACGGACGGAGCTCCAGTCATGTTGGGAAGAAAGTCTAGTTTTGGTGCGAGCAATCCTTTTCGAGGATGCTGGACATAAAAACGAAGAAAAGGAACAGACTTTGCTGTGAAAATGACATGAGAGTGGCACTTGCCAAGGTGAAGCCACGCATTTCTGAACTGGTCTCTCAAAGGCAACAGCTGAAGTCACACTGATTTGCAGTAAATATTCATTATTATTGTAGCGGTGTAGCCTGATGGAAATTAGGTGATGGGTGTGTGTTAAAATGTTAAAAATAATAAATAGCATAAATACAATAAGTTCATTATTGGAATACATAAGGTTTCTATTCTAACTTAAGGGTTTGTATACCAAACTATGCTAAAGTTTTGAAGGTAAAAATCAACATACAGTACATGCAACGGTCATGTAGTACTTACTGGGAGTGTGTACATCATGGCTTCAGTAGCTATCACACTGATTTGGACTCTAATGTGCAATCTCCAGGAACAAGCAGGAATGTAGTCTTCACATATGGGTGATGTCGGCACTGACGGACCCCACCCAGGAATGCTCCCCAGCATCCTATAGGAAAGCTTTTGGGAGCATCCCACTGCACCTGTTAAAACCATGTTAATGGTTAATGTTAATGTTAATACCATGTTAAAACCCTCGGCCCAGTGTGCAGCAGCGGCCAAGAGAGCAAATAGAATGCTAGGTATGATAAGGAAAGGAATGGAAAATAAAACAAAGGATATTATAATGCCTCTATATCGTTCCATGGTGAGACCGCACCTTGAATATTGTGTGCAATTCTGGTCGCCGTATCTTAAAAAGGATATAGAGTTATTAGAAAAGGTTCAGAGAAGAGCCACCAAAATGGTAAAGGGGATGGAAGGATACTCCTATGAAGAAAGGCTAAAAAGGTTAGGGCTCTTTAACCTGGAAAAGAGACGGCTGAGGGGAGATATGATAGAAGTCTATAAATTAATGAGCGGAGTGGAACGGGTAAACGTAGATCGATTGTTTACCTTATCAGAATATAGAAAGACTAGGGGACATGCAATGAAGCTACAGGGTAAACTATTTAAGACTAATAAAAGAAAATATTTTTTCACTCAACGTGTAATCAAACTCTGGAATTTGTTACCGGAGGATGTAGTAAAGGCTTTTAGTGTAGCTGGGTTTAAAAAAGGTTTGGACAAGTTCCTGGAGGAAAGGTCCATAAGCCATTATTAAGAAGGGACTCAGGATATCAATGCTTGAACCAATACAAGCATTGTGGAACCTGTGTCCCTTGGGGAAACTGCTAGGTACATATGACCTAGATTGGCCACTGTTGGAAACAGAATACTGGGCTTGATGGACCTTGGTCTGACCCAGTATGGCATATCTTATGTTCTTAGGTTAAAAATTAAAACCATTTCAGTGTGGTAGTATTGAAAAAGGTCATGTCTTTGTGAAAAGTTATGTATGTAATTTGTTGTGAGTTCATGCATTGTATTGGTTTTGTTCTTTGAACACAGTGATGTTAATGCACGATTCATTTTGTGAACCAGTAAAACATATACCTATGTCTTGAATTTGAAAAAAAAATCATATTTTATTTTTCAATAAAGAAGGGTTCGGTGAATGTGCATATGAAACTGGTGGGGTTCAGTACCTCCAGCAAGGTTAAGAACCACTGCCTTAGAGGAAAGGCGGGATAGAGGTGATATGATTGAGATGTTTAAATGCCTCCATGGCATAAATGCACAGGGGGAGATCCTCTTTCGATTGAAAACAAACTCTGCTATGAGGGGACATGGGATGAGTGTGAAAGAGGATAGATTCAGGAGTGATATGCAGAAATACTTCTTTACAGAAAGAGTGGTGGGTCCGTGGAATAGTCTCCCAGTGGAGGTGGTAGAGATGAGGACAGTATCTGAATTCAAAGAAGCATGGGACAAACACAGAGGATCTCTAAAGGAAAAAAGGGGACTGTTGTAGTGGTTGATAAGGAAGGATAGACTAGATAAGCCATGTGGTATTTTTGTGCCATCATGTTTCTATGTTTCTATTCTCACTTAAGGGTTTGTATACCAAACTATGCTAAAGTTTTGAAGGTAAAAATCAACATACAGTACATGCAACGGTCATGTAGTACTTACTGGGAGTGTGTACAGCATGGCTTCAGTAGCTATCACACTGATTTGGACTCTAATGTGCAATCTCCAGGAACAAGCAGGAATGTAGTCTTCACATATGGGTGATGTCGGCACTGACGGACCCCACCCAGGAACGCTCCCCAGCATCCTATAGGAAAGCTTTTGGGAGCATCCCACTGCATCTGTGCCTCTGCCTTCCTGCCTTTCCAACTCTCCCTCCTCAGTTTTTCATTTTCTGCAGAAGTGACAGGGAGCAATTCCTGTCACCGCAGAAAATCTTTTCTTTTTGTGGCGT
Source organism: Ichthyophis bannanicus (assembly GCA_033557465.1). Classification (NCBI taxonomy): domain Eukaryota; kingdom Metazoa; phylum Chordata; class Amphibia; order Gymnophiona; family Ichthyophiidae; genus Ichthyophis; species Ichthyophis bannanicus. The sequence continues at coordinate 8,741,699 of CM066032.1, forward strand.
CGACGGGAAGGCAGTCGCACCACAAAAAGAAAAGATTTTCTGCGGTGACAGGAATTGCTCCCTGTCAGTTCTGCAGAAAATGATATCATCGGTGTTCTTTTCTTTTTCTATTTTCTTACCTAAAAAAAAAAAAGCTTTTTATTGGAGGGTCTTTCCCTCTAGGTGCTTAGGTGCAATTTTGGGCCTTAGGCCCCTTTCTTCCTCAAAATGGAAAAAACAACTAGTGGTTTCAAAAAGTGTTCCAAGTGTAGCAGTACCATTTCTGTTACCGACACCCATGACTGGTGTCTTAAATGCTTGGGACCAGACCATTCACCGTCGGAATGTCTCCTCTGCAGAAAGATGACAAAGAGGGGCCTGCAGAATAGAGCTGCGAAACTCAGCACCCTTTTTGCCTCGGATGCAATGTCTGTGGCATCGACGTCGTCCAGGGCTTCATCTTCCTCCCATGGATTTCAAGTAACGAAACCCAGGTCTTCTTCAAAGACTGGTTGGTCCTCAAAGGGTAGATCTCCTTCTCAGCATTGAGATGCTTTAAGTGTTGCCCTAGAGGAGAATACACCAGGCCAAACAACCCTGGCGGGAGGTCCCTGCCTCCAAAGCATTATCGGGCCCCAAGATGTTCCCGAGGCGTCCACCTATGGAGAGCTCTTGGTGCCATGTTCTGGGATCGTGGCCCACTCTTCAGGTACCGATACCCAGGCATCGGCTGGCTCCATAGATCAACATATCCTAGCCATTGAGCGGAGTCTTGCGGCATTGCTGGCAGCCTCGGTACCGCTAAAGCCTTTACAATTGGTTCCGCAGCCATTGGTACTGGTAACGGAGGTATCGACATCAATCATTCCACCGCTCTCCATGCTAACACCCATGCCGGCCCTGGAATCAGTGTCCGGCACTGAGGGTCTGATACCGAGGCATTCCGATGCTGATTTCAATCGGTACTGTCGTCGGGCCGGGCGGGAGCACCCGGCCCGTCGATACTTTAAGTTGTCTGATTCCGATTCTTCCGATGAATCCATCAGTACCGGAGAGGCTCTTCTGGAAGATCCGGCTCCTTCCCCACAACACTGAATGTCTCCACCGAAACACGTCTTTTCAAGACTTTATACGGGATGTGGCTCGGGGCTTCTCTATTACAGTGACCTCTGAGAAGGAACCGAGAGCTGAAGAACTTGAAATTCTTCAATATCCGGTAGCCTCTAAGGAGGCCGCGACCTTACCCATTCATGGGATATTGCATGACCTCATGCTTAGGATGTGGGAAACACCTTCAACGGTGTTTCCACATTCTCGAAGACTCAATACCATGTACTGGGTACTGCAGTGTCCCGGTTTCCAGAAGATGCAGTTACCGCACCATTTCATGGTTGTGGAATTGGCAATGCGTCAAATTAAAAGTGCTAAGACACATTCATCTAATCCTCCAGGCCGTGAGGCGAGAACTCTTGATGCCTTTGGCCATCGATGTTTTCAGGCCTCCATGTTGTCGGCCAGAATAAATTCATACATACTCTACATGGGTATGTTTCTTCGGAAGGTGACTAAAGATTTGGAACTCATGACTCCTCTTCTCCCAGATGATAAGAGGGCTGATTTCCTGACACTTGTTAAACATGCCCAGAATGTTTCCAAGTTCATGAACAGGGCAACCTTTGATTGTTTTGAGTGTATTAGCAGGACATCTGCTATTTCCATCAGTGCACGTCGGATTGCTTGGTTACAAGCATCTGATTTAAAACAGTGGGTGCAAGATAAGCTGGGGAATATTCCTTGCACGGGAGAAAACCTCTTTGGCAAGGACTGGCAAGACAAAGCTTCTCAGCTTGAGTCCGAGAATACCACCCTAAACAGGCTCTCTAGGACCACTGCCAATCCAGCTAAGAAAAAGACGGTTAAGAAGCCCTTTTTCAACAAGAAAAAGAAGTTTTATCCTTCTTACACCCATGCTGTCCACTGTCTGGTCCATGCTTCCCAGAAGGGAAAGCAACAACTGAAGCAACAAAAGAGGGCTCAGGCCCCCAGAGCTCAACTAACTCAGCAGACCCAGCCTCCACAAGGTCTTTGACTTCCTGCTAGAGAACTTAGCTATCCTACCCCTGGAAATTCCAGAGTCAGTCAACATCCCAGGCAGACTGTGTTACTTTGCCAAAAGATGGCACCAGATAACATCAGAACATTGGACTCTCTCCATAGTGACAGAGGGGTACAAATTTCACTTCCAAAGTATGCCCCCTCCCTCCACTCCAAGAGAGTTCAGCTCTCAGCCCCCTCTTACCACTCTCTTTTGCCAGGAGGTTACCACCCTTCTCGCTCAGGGTGCGATAGAGGAAGTGCCACTTTCCCAACAAGGCCTGTGTTTCTATTCCCCCTACTTCCTTATACTAAAGAAAATAGGAGGATACAGGCCCATTCTGGACCTCCGAGAATTAAGCAAGTATCTGCTCCGAGAGAAATTCAAAATGATCTCTCTTGGAACACTTCTCCCTTACATCCAGAGTCAGGATTGGCTATGTTCTCTAGACTTAAAGGATGCATACACACATATCCTTATCCACAAAGATCACAGGAGGTTTCTTTGATTCCTCTTTCAGGGAAAACATTACCAGTACAGGGTTCTACCCTTCGGCCTGGCTTCTGCATCAAGAGTCTTCACAAAATGCATGTCAGTAGTAGAAGAATTTCTAAGAACTCTAGGGATATTTGTCTTCCACTACTTAGACGACTGGCTCATCTGAGCGTTGTCAGCTCCAGAGGCCAGCTCTGCTCTCTCCTGCACAATGCAGGTTCTTCAACATTTGGGGTTTGTAATAAATCTTCCAAAATCCCAACTCACCCCTTCTCATATCTTAGAGTTCATAGGTGCTCTTCTAGACACGCAGAAGTCAAGGGCTTTTTTGCCACATGTATGCTGCACTCGAATAGTTCAACTAGCTTCTCAAACAGCTATGAAGACTTCCGTAACTGCTCGAGAAATACTTTAGTTGCTCAGTCATATGGCTTCCACTGTACATGTGATTCCCTATGCTCGTCTACACATGCATACAGCTCAGTGGACCCTAGCTTCACAGTAGACTCAAGCATCAGGTCATTTGGGGGACAAAATCAGGAACTCTACATGCCTCATTTCGTCCCTACAATGGTGGCAATCACCAGAAAACCTACTCGTAGGGTCACCTTTTCAGAAGTCACCACACCAATCCACCCTGACGACGGATGCATCCAAATTGGGTTGGAGAGCTCATCTGAACAATCTCTCCACTCAGGCTCTTTCGACTCAGCAGGAGGCTCAACTTCACATAAACCTGCTAGAACTCAGAGCCATCTTCAGTGCTTTCAGTGTGTTCCAGGACTACCTGCACTCCAAAATGGTTCTAGTCCAGACAATTAGGTAGCCATGTTCTATGTGAACAAGCAGGGTGGAACAGGTTCTCGGGCATTGTGCAACAAAGCCCTACACCTATGGTCCTTTGCCATATGCCTTCAGATCCACCTCCTAGCGGTGTATCTCCCTGTCAAGAAGAATCTCCTGGCAGACAAACTCAGTCGAGTACTACTGCCATATGAATGGTCTCTCCATTCAGAACAAATTGCTCGAATCTTTCAAATCTGGGGAACCCCAGATATAGATCTGTTTGCAAGTCCTCAGAATGCCAAACTTCCCCACTTCTGTTCCAGAATTCCTTCTCAGAACAGTCAGACAATGGATGCTTTCCACCCCCACTTGGGTCAGGACTTCCTATATGCCTACCCACCCATTCCCATCATTCCCAAAACTCTATTCAAGCTTCAGAGAGACAGGGGCTATATGATTCTCATAGCCCCACGCTGGCCATGACAGACGTGGTATCCACTGCTTCTACGTCTCTCTCAAGCCAAACTTCTAGAGTTGGGATGTGCTTCAGATCTACTCTCCCAGGAGAACGGGATGCTTCTGCACCTGAACCCTCAGTCTTTGCACCTGATGGCATGGCTGTTGAGAGCTTAGAACTCCAGGATATCAACCTCTCTCAACAGGTTAAAGATATCCTTTTGGCATCCAGGAAACCTTCCACAAGGCATGCTTTTAAATGGAGAAGGTTATCAATCTGGTATTCAAAGAAGGAGCCTAATCCCTTTTCCGTTGCAGTAGAGGCATTACTTGAGTATCTCCACCTTTCATTCTCTGGACTTAAAACTAATTTGGTAAGAGTCCACCTGAGTGCCATTGCGACTTTTCACATGCCCTTTGATGGACAACCTGTCTCCTCTCAACCATTTGTAGCAAGCTTTATAAGAGGTCTACTCTTAACTAAGCCACCACCTGTGGCATGGGATCTCAGTCTTGTCCTTGGACAATTGATGAAACTGCCCTTTGAACCCCTAGCCACTACATCCCTGAAGTTTCTTTCTTGGAAAGTCATCTTCCTATTTGCTCTCACTTCTGCAAGACGCATCAGTGAGCTCCAAGCTTTAGTGGCTGACCCCCTTATACACGGTTCCACCATGATAAGTTAGTCCTTAGGACTCATCCTCACTTTATGCCAAAGGTAGTTTCACCTTTTCATTTGAACCAGTTGGTTTACTTTCCTGTCTTCTTCCCTAGGCCTCATGCCTCTAGTGCAGAAAGGAATCTACATACTCTGGATTGCAAGTGTGCTTTGGCCTTTTATCTTCAAAGAACTAGGCAGCACGGAAAGGCTTCACAGCTTTTTTTGCATTTGACTCCAGTCACCTGGATCTACCAGTTTCCAAGAGAACACTCTCCAAGTGGATTGCAGACTGTATATCTTTTACCTATGAGAGTAAAGAACTTTCTCTTGAAGGTCAAATCACAGCAGACGATGTGCGAGCAATGGCCACCTCTATGGCAAACCTATGCTCGGTGGCGATTGATGAAATCTGCAAAGCAGCAACCTGGTCTTCTGTCCACACCTTTGCGGCCCACTATTGCTTGGACAAGGACTCCCTTCAGGATGCCTCGTTTGGCCAGGCTGTTCTCCAGCATCTCTTTCAGACTTAGAACAACTCCTACCCCCCTGTCCCAGGTTTTGATACCAGAGATCCTTGGGAGGAAACATGACCCACTTCACCCTTTGTTTCACTGCTCTCTCTGGAGTCATCTCGCTGGCATCTCCAAGCTAGGGAGTCCCATATGTGAAGACTACATTCCTGCTTATTCCTGGAGATAGTGTAGTTACTCACCTGTAACAGGTGATCTCCAGGAACAGCAGGAATTGAGTCTTCACAACCCACCCTCCTCCCCTAGGAGTTGTATCTCTCTCTCTCTCTCTCTCTCTCTTTCTCTCTCCTTCTCTCCTTTTATCTCAGCTACAAACCCAACTGAGGAGGGCAAGTTGGAAAGGTGGGAAGGCAGCGGTACAGGTGCAGTGGGATGCTCCCAAAAGCTTTCCTTTACGATGCTGGGGAGCGTTCCTGCGTGGGCTTCATCGGTGCCAATGTCACCCATATTTGAAGACTCAATTCCTGCTGTTCCCAGAGATCACCTGTTACAGGGAGTAACTACGCTGTAGCGGCAATCACGCTTAACGTGGATGCACTTAACACTACCCATTGAGTGGGCATTAAATGCATGCACAGTAACTGCAACATTGATGGTGAACGTGTTCTGTGAACCCCTGTGCCAACTGTGCTGTGCAGACATGCCTGTGTTCTGCCTCTAGTCCTCCCATTTCCCTTGCTAAGCAGATAGCATGAAATTAACCGTGTGCTGTTTGTTTAGTGCATGTACTAACTAGTAGTGAGATCCATTAATGAATGCTCAAGCTTGTGTTAACACTAACGCAGCTTACTAAACACGCTCCTTAGTGTGTTTTATTCGTACATTGCACATACCATGTAAGAATAGCATGCGCTAACAATAACCCCCTCCTCCCTAAAACAGATTTTAAAAACTGGAAATGATACAAATCGTGAAACAAAATGGAAAATGTTCCAGTGCACTCACCTTGAGCTACTACTGATAAAGGAAGGAACAAGTCATGCTTATAAAGCCTTTTCCACAGGCAAAACACCTTTTTAGTCACAGAAAGGGATGTTACTATTGCCCTCCCCATGTCTCCCTTCCCTCTCATTTAGACTGTAAGCTTGTTGCAGCACAGACCTCATAGACTGAAAATTAGTGGTTCTCAAACCAGTCCTCTGGGATTCCCCAGGCCAGTCAGGTTTTCAGGATATCCACAATTGTATGCACTGTTTCCACTGTATGCAGATCTATCTCACGTATATTCATTGTGGATACTCTGAAAACCTGACTGAATAAGGGGTCCCAGAGGGCTGAGTTGAGAACCACTGGACTAAATTAAACTGGCATCGTTTGTGATGTCATTTATATCCTTATAACAATGTGAGGCATTGACATTGGATAGCATTGTGTACAAACAGCTGTATATAATAGGTGTGTGTGTGTGTGGGGGGAATATTCAAAGGCATTTATGCCATGTGCAGACTTGCAAACCATGTAAATGCTGCTCACTGGGATATTTAGCTCACTTGGTTAGTGCCACTGAATATGCCCAGCTTGTGCCAATAAGCAACCCAATGCTAAGTGGCTAGCATCGGGGCGGTCTGGGGTTGAAGCAGGGCTCGGGGAGTGGCTGAATGGCTGTCCTAATTTTATCCAGTTTTGCAATTCATCCAATGGTTGAATATCACTGCTGAACAGTTTGAAAAATCACTATTTAGGCAACCTGAATGTCCCTGGCATTGAATATCTGGGGCAAAATTAAAGTGGCAGTGACCAGCCGCTTTGTATGCTGGCCACCGCTGCCAAAAATCCCCCCTCCCTGGTATTTTTAAAAGACATTTCCATGAGTAAGCAGTATTTTATGTGCAGAAATAGACTTTTATAAAATCATGTCTCTATCCCCCAATATGTGCATATCTTATGTACACACAGTCTGTATACGCATATGTTTAGCCAAACCAAGGGCAGATATTCCTGGGGATGGGGGCTGATGAGGAATTAGATTTCACATGCATGTTTTGTAAAACTTGCACTGAAATTCATTTGGAAAAGTCATGCAAAATATGCATTTATTTGATGCACAAGATAGCCTGTTATAGAATCACCCTCACTATTGATAATGGGATTACAGTAGAATGTTACATATTCAGTATAATAGCTTATATTGTTTCTTGTGTACAGTATTTGAATGACTGAAATTTTGTGCTTCCAAAAATACAGTTAAGGAAGCTCCAGAAAGCACTGAATGTGTCTTCTGGTCTTATTAATGGGCTGAGAAAAAATTGTTCCCATAGGTATAGAGTAAGAGAAATCCTTTTAGTCTTATGTTCCAAGGTGTCAGTGTGGGTCAACAGTTATTTATTTATTTACAGCTGATTTTTTTTTTTAAATTAAACTTTCTAGGGAGATTTGTATTGTTACACAAGCAACTGTGAGTTGCAGGATATGTTATAAGGATCCCCAGGTTCCCTGTAATTAGATTATGCATTATCCTTTGAACTGTTTATATCAGTGGAAGACAATTGCAAAGTGAAACAGTGATGCAATAAAACCATATAATTTGATTTTAAGAATCTCAAGAGTCTTACTAATATATCTCTGAGGTTTTCTCTTTTTATGATAAGAAATATCACCAGTGGATACGATAGTTATTACTAGTTAATGACCTGACTAAGGTAAAAGCCGTTTTTTTGTCCAAAGTGGCCTATTGTTAAGAATACCAAATTGTTTGCCAAGAAATTATTGATATAATTAAATAAGAACCAAAGCTTATAGTAATACAAGCAATTAAATGTCTACAAAAAGATATTTCTAGGGAATTAAAGTCCCAAATTCTAACCAGTTATATTCCTTGTAAACAAATCTAATTTTAAATATTCCATTAAATAAATATTTTCTCACCATTATTGTATGAATCAGAATATGTTTTTAATTATTATTTTTTTTTACTCTTTCCCATTTCTGTTTTCTTTGTTGCTTTACTTTTGTAAGGGAACCCTTATTTTCCCTTATTAGTGCCTGTGTTCCCCACTAGGAAGCATATGAAATATATTAAACTGTTGCTTAAAATGCACTCCACAGGAGTGACCATAACTGATGCAGTCCAGCCAGTGGTCAGTATATCCACATTGATTTGCAGGGAATTGGTTGATCAAGAGGAGGAGAGAGATGTGGCCGGTATATATCCTGCCTGTCTCCAGAAAGAGAAGGAAGTAGCCTTCAGGAAGTCTATTGGAGAGGAAGCTCCAGAGAGTTAATGGAATGAAAGAATCAGAACTTTCATCGCTAAGCTTCTAGCACTGGAGTTTGTGGCCAAGCAGTGGTCCTAGTCTGTTTGTAGTCTGTGGGGCCAATTGCTAGACATGGAGTCAAGAGAGAAGGATTCACCTTGGATCCCATGTCTGAGAAGAGTCAGAATCTCAGGAGGAAGAGTATCCTGCAGAGGAGATTGTGAGATGTACCTGCTTCCAGTCCTGATAATTAACGCACCTATGTTTCAGTCTGAAAGGCAGTGTATAGGAGCAGCTGCCCATTTGTGCTTACTCAAAGGATTCTAATGACAAGGAGAGATGGAGGAGACAATAAAAATGGGGTGTTCAAATACAAAAAAAAGGGTCCTTTGGATACAGGGAGCCTAGAGGAAGGGAAAAAAGTCTGTTGAGAAAAAGCAAAGAAATGAAAAAGGAGAGAATCTAGTTCTAGTCTATTACATGGGACAAATTCCAATTTTTTTCTGCATTATTTGTAAGAGACTTTTGCATTTGAAGATTTTATTTTTCATAATGACTACATGTTTTGGAAATCACACCATGTCTGGAGGGACCTTTGAAAGAATATTACACCTACGGCAATGAAGTTGAGTAATCCTCCTCCATTAGAGAATCCATGCAAAGTCTCTCTAAGTAGTTCATGGGCACGGGAGCCTGAAACTCAATAAGTCCCCGAGTACCCTGAAGTGGTGCTGCACTCTTTATTCTATTTTCTTTTCTCCACATATTTTTCATTTCTCCCTTTCGGTGGTATTTGTATTTTTTCCTCTGCAATACATGTTCTATGTAAAGTTAACGTTCCTTGTTATTCTTGTTCTATGTAAACCGCCATGACTGGTAGATATGGTGGTATAAAGTGTTTGTAAAATAAAATAAATAAATAAATAAATTATTCCAGTCTTTTTCCTGTTCTTGTGTCCTTTTTTCACACACATGTTCTCTAACATCCCTCCATTCTGTTATTCTCCATAGTTTAGTTTCCCTTTTTATCTTCCACTGATCCTTACTTCTATGACCTACTGCTGCCTTTTCACTTCCTTTCATCCTCTCTCCATCCAGTCATTCAACTCCTCCATTCCCCCACCTCCTATCCAGCCGCAAACATCTTTTCTGCCATCCTACCTCCCCAGATGGTCACTAGTCACCTTCTCTCTCTAACAGCCACTTGTCTTCTGCTTTCTTTGCCTCCTGCTGTCAAACTGCCATTGATGTCCTCCTCTCTGTCCCCTTTCTCTTTGACTGTGACCAGCGTCCTCTTTTTTTCTTGGTCTTTTGTGAGAAGAGTTTAACAGAAACACTGAGGACAACTAGGAGTTTCAGAGCATTGGTGGTTGGTACTGCCACCAGCTGACTAGAAGCCACCATGAGGTGCCCCTGGAGATGGAGAACCTGGAAGAAACGGCACATTCAGGGTACTAAATAATAAGATTAGATGTGCAGCATCCTATTCAATTTCTTAGCCTAGGACACTTTATGGGAAAGGATGGATTCTTCCTTGCCTTTTAGAAATGAGCATTCATTAGTGTGAATTCAGTTCATTAGTGCCACTAAACAAATTTATGGCCTGATATTCAGAAGGGTTTATTCAGATAGCAGCAGCTCCTGCTATCTAGATAAACCATTCTGAGAGGAATATTCAATGGTACTTTCCGGACAGTGCCACTGAATATCCCTTCTAACTACCGTGGCACTGCCCAGAGAGTTCCATGTCAGTCCATGCGTGAAGCAAGGTGGTTCCAGCACTTATCCAATTTTTGGACGCTAATCAAATTGGTAACTACATAAAGGTAGGCAAAAAAAGGAGGCCTAATTTTATGCAGTTTGGCTATACAGAGACCAAATATTGTCATTATCTGGATAGCCAGTGGCAGCAACCACTGAAAATAACACATGTTAAGTGCAAAACCTCCATGTTAGCTGTCGGGGGAGTGACCATGGCAGTTAATGCTCAGAAATGAATGCTAACATAAGCTACAGTAAGGTGGCTTCACCTATTTATTTATTTAACATTTTTTTATATACCACTTTATCCTATGGTCAAAATGGTTTACATTGTAACAGAACAGTATACATTGTAAGAGGATAATGAACTTGGAGAATACATTTAACATTAACTTAACTTAGTATATGTAGAGATACATTGTTAACATTTAGATAGTCATGGGAGGGTGAGGTAGGTAGGGTGGAGTTAACTTGGGAGGGTTGGAGGGAAGGGGGAAGGAGGCTGAGGATTTGGTTGACAGCTAGCTATGTGATGTCATCTGAGAAGCAGTCTTTGAATATGTGAGTCTTGAGGGCTTTTCTAAAAGTTGATAAGTCCTTTGTGGCCAGAAGTTTCTCAGGGACAGAGTTCCATAAGGATGGGGGCAAATAGGGAAAAGCCTCTTTTTTGATGTGGTGGCGCTGGTTTTAGTATATAGTGTTGGTATGCTTAGCATGATCTGTGAGCCAGTTCATCTCTTTCTGTTGTCAGGTGTCTCTTGGAGTAATGATTGCAAGTGTGGCAAAGATAGGTTATTGAGGATTTTGAAGATTGAGAGGATAGATTTGTATTTTATATGTTCAGTTATTGGTAGTCAGTGTAGTTGTTTGAGCAGGGGAGTGATGTGTTGTGTTCTATGTGTTTTGCAGAGGGATCATGCTGCTGTGTTAAGAGCAGGTTGGAGTGGGTGGATGGTTGCTTTTGGTAGGCCTTGGAGGATGATATTTCAGTAGTCAATGTGTGGAAAGTCAGCTGCTTGGAGGACTGATCGAAAGTCATGGTGGGCTAGGAGAGGTTTGAGGTGTCGGATTGTTTTGAGTTTGAAGTAGATGCTCTTTATGATGTTTCCTATGTGTCCTGTGAAGGAGAGGTATTATCCAGGGTGACTCCTAGGTAGCGTATCTCTTGTTTAACTTGAATGTGGGTTCCATTGAGATTGATGACATTTGGTAGTTTGAAGTTAGTGTCTCTGGTAATGTAAAGGGCTTCAGTTTTCTTGAAGTTTATAGCCAGGTTGTGTTTTGTGAACCATTGTCTGATGGAGGAGAAACATTTTGTTAGAGGGGGAGGGGGTATCTGGGTTGACAGTGTTGATAAGTGTGTAGATCATAACATTATCAGCATAGATGTGCTATAGGATGTTGAATGCTTTTATGACTGTCCAGATTGGTTGAAGAAAGATGTTCAATGTCAATGAGAAGAGAGTGGAGCCTTGAGGGACTCCTTGGGTTAGAATGTATGGGGCTGATTTGGTTCTGCCTGTTCTTACACGGAGCTGTCGATCTGAGAGGAGTGGCTGTCAGTCGAATTGCTTGCAGTCTCTGGAGTTGAATTCTGCTTTTATGTTTAAGAAAATGAGCATGAAGCCCATGTTGGGTTTGTCAGTGCCCCTAATGAGATTGTCAAGTAAGGAGGCCATTAGAGATTCAACTCTGTGGTAAAGTCTAAACCCATACTGTTGGTGGTCAAGTGGGAAATGTGTATCTATAGTAACATAGTAACATAGTAAATGACGGCAGATAAAGACCAGCATGGTCCATCTAGTCTGCTCAGCAAGATGGCAAGAGTAGGTGCACCTGTCACTCTGTGCAGGCCACCCCTCCCCATGTCTTTGTTTAGGGGTAAACCCACCACTCCAGGTAGGACACCCCTATTTGTTGAGATGTTATATGGTTCAGAAGTTAGATGGTACCATTTATTTTGTTTTTATCCTACTACTGTAAAGGGATCCACTGTGTTTGTCCCATGCCTTTTTGAATTCCGTCACCATGTTTGCCCCCACCACTTCCATCAGGAGGGCATTCCAAGCATCCACCACCTTTTCAGTGAAGAAATATTTCCTGACATTGCCCTTCAATTTACCACCTTGCAGCTTCATGTTATGCCCTCTAGTTTTACAGTTTCCCCGTCTTTGGAAGAGGTTTGTTTGTTCATCATTTCTCTTTAAGTATTTAAAAGTCTGAATCATATCTTCCCTGTCCCTCCTCTCCTCTAAAGTGTACATATTTAGGTCTTCAAATCTCTTCTCATAAGGCTTCTGACGCAGGCTCCAAATCATTTTGGTCACTTTTTCGTCTGAACCGTTTCCAGTCTTTTTACATCTTTTGCAAGATACGGTCTCCAAAACTGAACACAGTATTCCAAGTGAGACCTCACCAGTGACTTATACAGTGGCATAAGTACCTCTTCCTTTCTGCTGGTAATCCCTCTTTGTATGCAGCCCAACATCCTCCTGGCTTTTGCCACCGCCTTGTCGCACTGTTTTGCCACCTTGAGATCATCAGAGATAATCACACCAAGGTCTTTCTCCTGAACCGTGCATACCAATCTCTCGCCCCCTATCGCGCACATTTCCCTTGGATTTCTGCTACCCAAGTGCATGACACTGCACTTTTTCACATTAAATCGTAGTTGCCAAGCATTAGACCAGTCTTCCAGCTTTTGTAGATCTTTCCTCATATTAGCCACTCCCTCGGGGGAGTCCACTCTGTTGCAAATTTTTGTGTCGTCTGCAAAAAGACAGACTTTTCCATTCAGTCCTTCAGCAATATCATTCACAAATACATTGAACAGTGCCGGGCCCAGGACCAAACCCTCGGGCACCCCGCTAATCACCTTCCTCTCATCCGAGTGAGCTCCATGTACAATCACCTTCTGTCGTCTGTCAGTCAACCAGTTTCTAATCCAGTTTACCATCTTGGGACCCATCCCCAAGCTACTGAGTTTGTTGACAAGCCTCCTATGAGGCTTTGCTGAAATCCAGGTAGATGACATCCATCGCATGCCCCTGATCTAGTTCCTTGGTCACCCAGTCAAAGAACTCAATCAGATTTGTTTGGCAAGACCGTCCTTCGGTAAAACCATGTTGCCTCGGATCTTGCATCCTGTTGGTTTTGAGAAAGTTCACTATTCGCTCTTTTAGGAGCGCCTCCATTACTTTTCCCGCCACCGAGGTAAGGCTCACAGGCCTGTAGTATGACACTTCTTCCCTGTCACCACTTTTGTGTAGAGGTACGACATCAGCCATTCTCCAGTCCTGAGGAACCTCTCCCGTTTCCAAGGATCTGTTCAAGACATCCTTTAACGGTCCTGCAAGAACCTCTCTGAGCTCTTTCAGTATCCTGGGATGTATCCCATCCGGTCCTATGGCTTTGTCCACTTTCAGTTTAGCAAGTTGTTTTAACACCTTGTCTTCTGTGAATGGTGTGGTATCTACTTCATTCCCATTTTATATTTGGGAGTCACAGCTGGTCCATCTCCAGGATCTTCTTTAGTAAAAACAGAGCAGAAGTATTTGTTTAGCAATTTCGCTTTTTCACTGTCACTTTCCATGAGTCCTTTCCCAGCACTTTTGAGTCCTGCAATTCCAACTCTGATCTTCTTCCTTTCCTGAATATACCTGAAGAAAATTTTGTTGCCACCTTTAACATCTTTAGCCATCTTTTCCTCTGCCTTTGATTTTGCTATCCTTATTACTCTTTTAGGCTCTTTGAGTTGGATCCTGTATTCATTTCTGTGTTCTTCTGTTTGCAAGCTTTTGAATTTTGCGAAAGTTGTGTTTTTTGCCTTTATTTGAGCAGCCACCTCTTTGGAAAACCAAATAGGTTTCCTTCTTCTCTTGTTTTTATTTACTTTTCTTACATATTTATCTGTTGTCCCTTTTATTGCCTCCTTTAATTTAGCCCATTGCAATTCCACTTTCTTTATCTCCTTCCACCCCGTCATCTCTTCCTTTAAGTATTCTGCCATTTTATTGAAGTCAGTGTATTTGAAGTTTAGGACTTTGAGCTTGCTATGATTGGCCTGTACCATCGCTTTTATCTCAAACCACACCGTGTGATGGTCGTTGTTGCTCATAGGGGCACTCACACAGACATTCGACACACTATCACCATTTGTGAGCACTACATCCAGCGTTGAGCTTTCCCTGGTTGGTTCCATCACCATTTGTCTAAATAATGCATCTTGGAGAGCATCCACAATTTTTTTGCTTCTTTCCAGATGTGCAGAAGGAGTAATCCAATCCACATCAGGTAGATTAAAGTCACCCAATATGATCGCTTCTCCCTTTGTTGCTATCTTGGCAATATCTATAATCAATTCATTATCTCTCTCTTCAATTTGAGTCGGAGGTCTGTAGATTACAGCAATATGGATGACAGTGCCATCTCTTCTTTCCACCGCAATCCAGAGCGCTTCTTCTTTTCCCCATGTCTCCTGCATTTCAGTAGTTTTAATATTGCTTTTGACATACAAGGCTACTCGTCCTCCTTTTCCATTTTCTCTGTCTCTTCTGAATAGATTATAGCCAGCTATGGCTATATCCCAATCATGTGATTCATTAAACCATGTTTCTGTAATGGCCACAATGTCCAAATCCTTTTCCACCATTAGGGCTTCCAGGTCTGGAATTTTGTTGGCTAAGCTTCGAGCATTTGTGGTCATTGCTTTCCAGCATTTTCCTGGCTTGTGTGTATTTTGCATTGATTTTGTTCTGCCCACTTCTTCCCACATGTTTTTGATGTGTGGTTTAAAAGTGTGGCAGTGTCTGATGTTGTTCTGCTTTTGCTGGGGGTGGCATGCAGATGTTAACCTTCCACATCCGTCACCCCCTTCTCCTAGTTTAAATGCATATCCACATACTGCCTGAATTTTTCTCTTAGGATTCTTTTCCCTGTGACAGAGAGATGTAGTCCATCAGCACAGTATAGTCTCTTGTTGGTCCATCTGTTGTCCCAGTTGCCAATGAATCTGAATCCTTCCTATTTGCACCAGGTCTGGAGCCATGTATTAAAGCTGTTAATGCGATGCAGCCTTTTTGTCCCCTTTTGTCCCCTTTTTGTAGATAACATGAGGAGGGATCTAGCTAAGCTTGAAGAATGATCTAAAATTTGGCAGCTGGGATTTAATGTTAAAAAATATAAGGTCATGCATTTGGGCTGCAGCAATCCAAGGGAGCAATACAGTATAGGAGGTGAAGTACTTTTGTCCACTAAAGAAGAGCGGGACCTAGGCGTGGTTGTGTCTAATGATCTTAAAGTAGCTAAACAGGTAGAAAAGGCGACGGCAAAAGCTAGAAGGATGCTTGGGTGCATATGGAGAGGAATGGCTAGCAGAAAAAAGGAGGTGATAACGCCTCTGTATAAGTCTTTGGTGCGACCTCATTTGGAGTATAGTGTGCAATTCTGGAGACCGCACCTTCAAAAGGATGTGAACAGGATGGAGTCGGTGCAGAGGGTGGCTACTAAAATGATTAGTGGGCTTCATTATAAAGCATATGAGGACAGACTTAAGGATCTTAATATGTACACCTTAGAGGAAAGGCGGGATAGAGGTGATATGATTGAGATGTTTAAATACCTCCGTGGCATAAATGTTCAGGGAGAGAGCCTCTTTCAATTGAAAGCAAGTTCTGCTATGAGGGGACATGGGATGAGGGTGAAGGGAGATAGATTCAGGAGTGATATGCGGAAATATTTCTTTACGGAAAGAGTAGTGGATCCGTGGAATAGTCTCCCAATGGAGGTGGTAGAGATGAGGACAGTAACTGAATTCAAAAAAGCATGGGACCAACACAGAGGATCTCTAAAGGTAAAAAGTGGACTGTTGTAGTTGTTGATATGGAAGGACAGACTAGATAGGCCATGTGGTCTTTTTCTGTCATCATGTTTCTATGTTTCTATGTTACCAAGAACAGGTAGAACTTCTGAGAATGCAAGAGTGTTAACAACGTGCTTGAGTTTCTCTCCCAGAGATTGGAAGTCCTTTTGGGCTATAGAGGCACTGTTTCTAGCCAGGTCATTTGTGCCTAAGTGGATCATAACATCAAGTTTGGAGTGTTCACTTTTTGCAGTAAGTAATTCAACAACTTGGTTTGTATTCCTGCTGGCTGAAGAGCCTGGTAGGCACATGACTATCTTCTCTCCTTCGAACTGTGTTCCCAAGTTAGTGCCTCTGATGATGGAATCTCCAAGTAGTAGTAGTTTTCTGTTTGATGAGGTTTTCTTCATATTTGGTGTTTTAGCAGGGGATTGGGCATTGTCTGACTCATTTAAGGGCCCTTCAGTTTCTTTGGATTGGGCGTCCTCATTAGCCAAGGCAGAGAAGGCATTGTGCAGGGATATCTCTTGATGTATAGGATGTCTCTGTGTTATAGTTCACAATCTACCAGACCCCACTGTGATCCATTTGTTCCTGGGGTGTTTGATTCTTTGTGGGAGTGGTGGTGGACTTTGTTCAGTTTGTATCCTAGAAGAGGTGTGCTTCATTGCAGCCAGTTCCTCCCTCAGTAGAGACACTTCTTTATGCATGGCAGCTATGTCTTTCCTTAGTAGAGTCAGTTCTTCATGCATGACAGCTGACTTTAGGCATATAGGACAAGCTCTTAGGCTCCAAATGATTCTTCTTTGAATGAGAGTACTGCAGTTATTGCACTGAATACACAACATGTTTATGCAGTCCCAGAAGAAAAAGAAGAAAAGATGAAGATGATGTGTCTTTTAACCCAAGTTAGGAACAGTAGATGGCAAGTATGTGACCACTATATAGGCAATGTAGCCCCTGGGGTGGGTGGGGTGAGGGGTAGGGTGGGTGGGAACCTAAGTGTCTCTGAACTGTGGGCACACACAATGGAGTAGGTAAGGGAACCCACCACTAAGGACAAATTAGATAAAGATTTGGAGACAAACAGACTCACAGTTATTTGGAGACAAACAGACTCACAGTTATGTAGCAAACTCAGCAAAAATCACTTCTGGAAAGCACTCCTCTTCTTAAGGAACAGAAAGGCAATCTGAGCAAGCCCACGTGCAGCACAGGAAATGGAGGTCCACAACAATAACTCAGCAGGGGGGAGGGGTAGTCCCTCAGGTAGGCTAAGAGAAAGTTTAAAACTTTACAGCAATGGAGTAGGTAAGGGAACCCACCACCACTGTTCCCTCTAAGCTGTGTGCATGTGCGCGCGCACACACCTCACTGAGCGAGCGCACATACTTTACAACAGAGTGCACAAAAATTACGGTTCTGATTCTGATAGAAAACAACACAGACGTCTTAAAATTTAAAAGTTGTTATGTATTTACGGTTTTCACAAGTTCTACAATGTTTTCTAGTGCAATCAATGTGGTGTACATACTGTATTCTGATGTGTAGTCAAATTTTAAAGTATATAACTCTGAGTGTTATGTGGCGCACAAAAATTTAACCTTCCTTCAAAAGCTGCACAGCTGATATTTTATGCGCACACAGCCTACAGAAAGTTAGAGGCAACATTGCCCACCACTAAGGACAAATTAGATAGATAAAGATTTGGAGACAAACAGACTCACAGTTATACAGCAAACTCTGCAAAAATCACCTTTTGGGAGAGCTCTGGAAAGCACTCCTCTTCTTAAGGAACAGAAAGGCAATCTGAGCAAGCCCACATACAGCACAGGAAATGGAGGTCCACAACAATAACTCAGCAGGGGGAAGGGGTAGTTATTTGGAGACAAACAGACTTACAGTTATTCAGCAAACTCAGCAAAAATCACCTTTTGGGAGAGCTCTGGAAAGCACTCCTCTTCTTAAGGAACAGAAAGGCAATCTGGAGCTCTTGGGGGCGGTTGAGTGAGCTTTGGATCAACTTTGTGTAGTAGTCCTTTTTTTGCTTGAGTTATAGCAGCTTGGTAGTCTTGTAATTTGAGTTTATATGTGTTTAAGTGTCGATAGATCTAGTGTTTTTCCATTTTCTTCCAGTGATTTGGAGAGTGTGCTTCATGTCCTTTAGCTGGGGTGTGTACCAGATTGATGTTTTTTGTCTCATGCAGTGACTGGATGTGGATTTTCTTATTGCTGCTTTAGCTATGGTCTTGTTCCAGTTTTGTATGATGGAGTGATGTCTTCGGGAATGTCACATAGTATTGGTAATATATTTGCAAGAAAGTCTTTCTTTTCCAGCTTTTGGAATCTGCATGAGTTCTGTGATGTGTTGCTTGTGGTTGTGAATGCTGTGAGGTGTGTTAATTGTGATCATCTTGTGATCCAACCAGAGGACATCATTAGAGATGGGAGGTGGTAGTAGATGTTCATTGAGGATGCTTTGTGACATGAAAATCATGTTGAGGGCCTTTCCTTTGTTGTAGGTGGACTGATTGATGATTTGTACATAGTCCAGGGATTCCATCACCTCATAGAAGGGTTTTGCTTTGTTTGGTGGTGTGGATGTAAGTTGAAGTCACCTAGGAGCATTCAGAAGATTGATGGTGAGGTACGGTTGCATATTGTTTCTAAAATTGTGTCGAGTTGATCAGGGCCTGCGTTGGGGGATCAGTAGGCAAGGAGGATGGTTATGTTGCCATTTGTTATTGTCAGTGTGTCTAGACCATTATCTGATGTTTTTGTGAGGGTGCGGAAGTTAAGGTTTTTTCTTGTTAGGATGCACACACCTCCACCTCAGCATTGGGTCCTTGGTGAGCTGAAGAGATGTTAGTCATGTGGTGTGAGTTGGTTCAACAGGACAGAATCAGTTTCTGTGAACCATGATTCTGTTATGTTTAGGATGTCAATGTTGTTGTCAGTTAGGAGATCTGTCAGAAGTTGGATCTTATTTCTTGCAGATTGGGCATTAATTAGGTTACACTTCAGATGTGAGGCTTCCTTTGTGTGTTTTTGGGATGGTGAAGTATTTATGAGTGATTGGGTTTTGATGTGAATGATGTGATGTGTGTGTCTGGGTTTTCTTCTTTAATAGGTTTGGGGCGTTATGATGAGTGGGTGTGAATGGATGATTGGTATTTATGCAGGGTTATTGGTTTGGATGATGTAAGAAGAGAGGTGAGGCAGAGAGTTATTAGGATGCTAAGTGGGG
The DNA here is from genome assembly GCA_033557465.1 of Ichthyophis bannanicus. Lineage (NCBI taxonomy): Eukaryota > Metazoa > Chordata > Amphibia > Gymnophiona > Ichthyophiidae > Ichthyophis > Ichthyophis bannanicus. The sequence continues at coordinate 8,760,763 of CM066032.1, forward strand.
TCATTCTTGGAGATGTTTGCTAATTTGCTCTGGAGTCAGTCTAGGTAATCTGTGCTTTCTAGATCAGGGGCAGGTGTGCCTGTTAACCAGCTTGAGGTGATCGTCAGGTTGCAGTGAATCAGTTAATAGCTGTTAGAATGTTGATTCTTGCAGGAACATTATTTTGAAGGTTATTTGCTGTCTTGTAGGTCTCCTCTGGTCCCTGCCTAAGGGCCATGCCAAAAGGCCCTCTGGCGAGGCCCTCAGGCGCGGGCACGCCTGAGCGCACCTCTTATTGAAGCTCTTGCTGGTGTGGGCCGATTGAAGGTGACATCGGGGAAAGGGGAGGAGCATACCTTCCCATTCCCTGCTGGACCTGGAGATCGGCTGGCGGTGTTATGGCCAGCGCCTGAGCATGCCTCTTATTGAAGCTCTTGCTGGTGCAGACCGATTGGAAGTGACATGGAGAACAGGGAGGAGCTTACCTTCTCGTTCCCTGCTGGACCCAGTGACTGGCTGGCTGTGTTGATAGAGGTGTCATTAGGTGAACTCACATTAAAAGCCACATTGCTGCTGAGCGCATGACAATTGCCCTGGGGCTAGCAGTAATATGATTTCCATGCCCATGCTCCATTCATTCTCTTCCCCATCAAGTGATGGTCAATAACTGTGCATTTTAATGTACAGTGGCTAGCATGCCTGCATGTTAGTGTTCTTGGTTGCCAGTTGCTGCACGTTAAAATGAATGTTAACCAGTCATCAGGCTTTAGTAAGAGGGGCCCTTAGTCATTCTTACATCCATTTTTTGTAAATTGTATGGAGGGTAATTTATAAAACCTTGCCTAGGTTGGGAGGCCAATTCCTATTTTGAACCTATTTTATATAGACACATAGGCACCTGAGGAGTCATTTTAGAAGCATCTACATGTGGAAATAGTAGAATTTACATGTGTAGATCTCACACACATGTAATTGTTGATTTCAGAAAGCTTCTATTTCTATGTGTAGATGCCCATAGATTTCAAGGGAATATTGTTTGGGCAGGCTGAAAATGTATAAATGTATGACCTATCTTACAAAGGAAATACAAATATTTAAGCAAACTTCCCCACTGGGTTCCCCATTGAGTGCTCATTTCAGCCAGGTCTTTACATGAGAGATTAGTAGAGTAATTCTTAATCTTCCATTTTTTATTTCCTCTTCAAAATTAAAAATAATTGTTGCTTCTCTAGCTAATTGGTTCCACTTTTACACATGGGGGACTTTCTCTAAATGCCACTAAGTTCACACTTAACGAGAGTTACCAACCCACATTAAGTGCAAAGGCTTTGTGTTAGCTGTCAGGGGTGTACCTAGCAGATAATGCATGATAGGGTACCATAATGAATGGCCAAGTGAAGTGGGTGCACCTAACGCTACTCATAGAAGTACCATTAGGTGAACCAGTGCTAACATATTAATTTCACTTACATGCTAATGTGTTCACCATACGCTTGCTCTGCCTCTAACCTACCCACTGTCCTTATTAGCATCAGAGTACCAGTTAACGTGCATTTCAGCAATCAGTAGCTGACATGCCCATGCATTAAGGTTCACTGCGGCCAGTTATTGCTTGCTAAATTGTGTGTTAACTGTTAGCGGGTTTTATAGGTTTTTAAAATTGGCCCACTATAAGTTGGATTTTAGAAGCTCTATTTGAGTGTTGGACATCTGAAAATGGGCACATAGATGTGTAAATCATGGATATATCCCCAAAGCCATTTTAGAAGACCGAGTATATAGAGATCCTCCAGGTAGCAAGGTGGCATGGTGGAGGCGTGACCTGGGTGGAGCAAGGGACTTGCACATCACAGTGTGTTTCAGAACAGCACAAGCATGTCAGGTCTTTGTTATTGAGGCATCCATGCCTATACCTGCTCCTGACCACAAATAGGGTGCAAAAAAAATGTCATTTCATGGTTGCAACACATCCGGGGGAAGAGTAAAATATGCTTACATTGCTGAAGTTAATATTTCCTGGCTAAAGAAACCTCCCCATAAATACATACTCCAAATTTATTCTACCACCACACATCTGAATATCTGAAATGGCAAAGCAAGACATGCTAGTCTCATAACATAGATGTCTTCCTTCTGACCTACCCAGGCTAGAGAGTTCAAGTACCCAGTTCTGCAGGCGTGCACTTCGGGGGTGTCTACATTTGTAAAATGGTCTACACCTGTGCATGTACCTGGCCTTGCTATCCCCCCAGGGCCTGTCTTCAGAACCAGTTACTGGGATGTTAATTTTTCGAGGTGGAGATAGAGTGATTTTAGAAGGCACAGCTGCCATTCCCCTGGTTTTTGGGTTCTCTGCTCTGGACGTCCCGGTTTTTCCTAGACATCCCTTCTAAAATGCCACTTTATGTTTAATTGGGGACACTTCTACATGGAAGTTGCGAAATAGTCACTTTTGTGTATAAGTGGCAGCACTTCTATTTGGAAGCTGTTGGGTGATGCCACTCTTTATTCCAAATATATGTTTGCAAAACCAATGCTGGCAAATGCACATGTACTTGCTGGCACATGTACTTGCTTGGTGATGTATGTACCAGCAAATACATGTGTATTTGCCAGCATCCTCATGTGTTTTACAAAGGCTCTACATTCTGCATAGCCAGAAAATTTACACCAACTTTGGAACTCGTGTAAATGTACATGTCTGAAGTATATATTTAGGTGCGTATTTTATAACCTATGTGTGGAATTTGTGACTCCACCCATGTTCTACCCAAACTCCTTCCCTCACCATGTCTACCCTTGGGTCATATAAAAATACTTAAAAGAGAGTTGAATCAAGGGAGAGTTTTAGATGCAGTGTACTTAGATTTCAGCAAAGCCTGACACAGTTCTACATAGATGACTTATAAATAAACAAATTAATCACAAAAAAGTTTTAATAGGAACAGGATTGAAATAGAAAAACCTCCCCAAAAGAATCCTGGACAACTTAAATTAATATATAAGGGCCTCAAAATCAGTCAAGCAGATAGTGCTTCTAGCAAGAGAGCCGAGATGAACTCATGGCCACAAAGCCAGGAGAGTTTGCAATCTCATCATCAATTCAACTAAACTTCTAAACAGGGTCCTTGGTCAGGGTACCTGTTAGAATATAGAATTACATTTAATTCTACTTATAATATAATTTTTTGTTAAAAAATTTGATGATCATAAACAATAAAAATGCGCTTATCGGCTGTCATAATACAAAAACACAATCAAAAAGCACAAAAATGGTCAAATATCCAACACAATATATTGCATTTTGACTTATCTTCATCAGATTTATAAATAAATAAAGCATCTTTGGGGTGCACCCTAAAGAGGCTTAGTAGGTTAGAAAATGTTTGAGAGGGAGGTGACAAAGAGTAGTAGCAAATTTAATTCATTCTGAGGACAAGGGTGATGTCAGTGGTGTGCCACATGGAACAGTATGTAGTCCATTTCTTGTTTAACATTTTTATAAGTGATATTGTGGAAAGGCTGTTGGATAAGAGTTGCCGCCTTGTGAATGATACCAAAATGTGCGATAGGGTAGAAAACCTGGAATGTATAAATAACATAAACAAGGCTCCAACAGTGCTTTAATTATGGTCTAGAGAATATGGCACCTAAGATTTCCTGCTAAAAAATGCAGGATCATGCATTTGGACTGCAAACATTCCAGGGAGTGATGCAATATAAGTGAAGTACTTTAGTGCATGAAAGAGCAGGGCATAGAAATAATTATCTCTGATGATCTTAAGGTGGCAAAAGAGGTAGAAGGCAGTGGTGAAAGCCAGATGGATGCTTGCTTGTATAGGCTGAAGAAAGAGGAGGTGATAGAGTCTCTGTATTATCTCTGATGAAACATCATTAGAAGTACTGTGTAACATTCTGGAGACCCTATCTTCAAAAGGATATAAACAGGATGGAGTCAGTCCAGAGGACAGCTACTAAAATGATTAGTCATCTTAAACATAAAGCTTATCAGAACAGACTTAAAGATCTTAAGATATATACTTTGGAAGAAAAGTGGGAGGGGAAGATATGAGAAAGACATTTAAATACCTCTGTGTCATAAATGCACAGGAGTCAGGCTTCTTTAAATTGAAAGAATGAGGGGACATAGGATGAAGGTGAAAGGGGATAGAAGTAATCTAAGGAAATATTTCTTTATGGAAAGAGTGGTAGATGTATGGAATGGCCTCTCAGTAGAATTCAAAAAGCATGAGACAAGCACAGAGGATCTCTAAAAGAAAGAAAGGGATTGTAGAGCTTAGTAGTTGGTATGGCTGGGCAGACCAGATAGGTCATATGGTCTTTATCTGCTGTCATTTTCTCTGTTTTTAATGCTTCTAAGTACCTTCTTGTCATCAAGTGTAGCTTTATATGTGGGGCAATTTTATAACAGATATTTTCTGCATGTTCCAAAGGCTTTGCAAACAAAAAAAAATCCTTTTTAAAATTACCCCTACAAAATATAATTTTCATTTATATGGAACATCCCAAATCAACCAATGTAACTCACCCAACAGTGGGTACAGAGCAGAAGCAGAATGTTTCACTTTACAGTTCAACATACAGAAAACATTCTATTCAAATTCTGGTGTCACATCAAGTAACAGCAACACAAACCTGCTGTTGGAGAATTTGCCCCTGGATCCACTCCAGGGGAAGGACAGGGACAGAGTAAGCCCTCTAGCACTCGAGAGCAGCCAGGACTTGAAGAATAGGACCTGAAGAGGAAGGGAATAGACACCAGGTGTCGGGCAGAGGAGGATGCAGAAGTACCAGAAGAACAAGACCAAAATGACAGGCAGTGGCAGAATCTAAGAACAGACAGAGGTCAGAGCAGGCAGAGTGGGTTCAATAAGGAATGACAAATTGAAGTAAAGTACGTAGAAACAGAGTACAAGGCTCATTCAGAGCTCCCATGACCATAATCTGAGGACAAAGAATACTGGGAGTTCCAGGGTATATCTATATCTATATCTATATATATCTATATATATATATATATATATCTGTGTAGAAAACCAATCAGTGTCAGTCACCTTGAAGGTCTAATCATTCCAGAGAATCTTAGGAGGAACTGCAGCACCTCATAGGGCAAAAACAGAGAAAAGGACAAAAGCAGGAAGATTCTTTGGCTCACTTCTTATTTAGGACCTGGTTCATACAAGGAAAGTGCATGACAGTATTCCCCCTTCCCCCTCCTCTACAGGGGACCTCAGGAATCCTAGAATCAGATCTATTGCATTAGGATGATGTTTATAAAATTTGTGGAGAAGCCGACTAGTATGAATGTCAGAGGCAACTACCCATGATCTTTTTTCTGGTTTGTAGTCTTTCAAATGTACTAAATATTGTACCCCGCTTCTGGAACACTGAGAGTCAAAAGTAGATTGAATTTCATATTCAGGATTTCCATCTACCATGATAGGTGCAGGGCTGGGGGGTGGGGGTAAGCCCCCTCACATATGATTGTATGGTGGCTTAATCAGGGATACATGAAAGACATTGGGGATACACAAGAAAGGTAGTGATTTCAAGCAGATTTAAACAGGTCCCAACACATCTTGCAACTCATACAGATCAATGTATTTAGGACCCAGTTTGGTAAAAAGTAACTTATGCAGAATATTCTTGGTGGCCTGATTCCAATCCGGATGTATAGGCCCTCTGTGTATCCGGCTGGATCTGGACACACGGAGTCGCAATTTCGATCCCGTGGGGCATGTCTAGTTCCCCGAGATTGGAATCATGAACAGGCCTGTACGTGCAGGCTGGGACCGCGATTCAGCCTGGCCTGCACGTACAGGCCATGCCCGACTAACTCAGACTGGGCTTTAGAATGGAGCCGCGGTGCCATGGCACCATGGCTCCATGTAAAACCATGATCTCTGGCTGCCGGTTCCTACAATGCTTTCCCTTCAGCCTGACCTCCGATCCAGCCTCCCAAGGCCAGGGTTGGGCTGCAGGGAATGCTCTCCGCCCCCTCCCTCCACTGCCATGCCCCGGACCGCCGTCCTCTGCATGATCGGGGAACTTATTCCACCTCATGTCCGGGGCTGACAACCACCCACCACCCACCCTAACGCCACCCCTGATCCACCCTTCTCCACCCCTCTCTAACTTCCCTGTACAATGAGCAGGGAAGGAGGATGGGGTGCGGAAGGGCTTGAATAGTGGGGATGAATGTCCCAATGGGATGTCTATCCCTGCTATTCGTGGCTCAGAATGACCCTGATAGTAACATAGTATATGACAGCAGATAAAAACCAGTATGGTCTATCTAGTCTGCCCCTCAAGGTGGCAAGAGTAGGTGCACCTGCAGCTCCATGCAGGTCACCCCTCCCCATGCCTTTGTTTAGGGGTATACCCACCGCTCCATGTAGGTCACCCCGATTTGTTGAGATATAAGAGATAGTTGTGCTTTTTTTCATTTTATCCTGTTGCTATAAAGGGATCCACTGTATCTGTCGCATGCCATTTAGAATTCTGTCACTGTATTTGCCCCCAACACTTCCATCGGGAGGGCATTCCAAGAATTTCCTGACATTGCTTTTCAATTTACCACCTTGCAGCTTCATGTTATGCCCTCTAGTTTTACAGCTTCCCCATCTTTGCAAGAGGTTTGTTTGTTCATTAATAGTCTTTAAGTATTTAAAGGTCTGAATCATATCTCCCCTGTCCCTCCTCTCCTCCAGTGTACATATTTAGCTCTACAAGTTTCTTCTCATACGTCTTCTGATGCAGGCTACAAATGATTTTGGTCACCTTCCTCTGAACCATTTCAAGTCTTTATATATCCTTTGTGAGATATGATTTCCAAAACTGAACACAATATTCCAAGTGAGACCTCATCAGTGACTTGTGCAGTGGCATTACTACCTCTTCGTTTCTGCTGGTAATTCCTTTCTGTATGCAACCCAGCATCCTTCTGGCTTTTGCCACCGCCTTGTCACACTGTTTCACCACCTTGAGATCCTCAGAAGCAATCACTCCATGGTCCTTCTCCTGGTCATGCACACCAACCTCTCGCTCCCTATCGCGTACAATTCCTTTGGATTTCTGCATTCCAAGTGCATAATACTGCACTTCTTCACATTAAATCTTAACTGCCAAGCATTAGACCAATCTTCCAGCTGTTTTAGATCTTTTCTCATGTTATCCACTCCCTCAGGGGAGTCCACCCTGTTGCAAATTTTCATGTTATCTGCAAGACAGATTTTTCCATTCAGTCCTTCAGCAATATCACTCACAAACATAGAACATAAGATATGCTATACTGGGTCAGACCAAGATCCATCTAGCCCAGTATCCTTTTTCAAGTCCAGGTCACAAGTACCTAGCAGTTTCCCCAAAAGACGCAGGTTCCACAATGCTTGTACTGGGTCAAGCAGTGATATCCCAGATCCCTTTTAATAATGGTTTATGGACCTTTCCTCCAGGAACTTGTCCAAACCTTTTTTAAACCCAGCTACACTAACAGCTTTTACTACATCCTCCAGTAACAAATTCCAGAGTTTGATTACACGTTGAGTGAAAAAATATTTTCTCTTATTAGTCTTAAATAGGTTACCCCTTAGCTTCATTGCATGTCCCCTAGTCTTTCTATATTCTGATGACGTAAACAATTGATCTACGTTTACCCGTTCCACTCCATTCATTAATTTATAGACCTCTATCAAATCTCCTCTCATTCGTCTCTTTTCCAGGTTGAAGAGCCCTAACCTTTTTAGCCTCTCTTCATAGGGGTATCCTTCCATTCCCTTTACCATTTTGGTGGCTCTTCTCTGTACCTTTTCTAATAACCCTGTATACTTTTTAAGATACAGTGACCAGAATTGCACACAATATTCAAGGTGCGGTCGCACCAGGGAATGATACAGAGGCATTATAATATCCTTTGTTTTATTTTCCATTCCTTTCCTTATGATACCTAGCATTCTATTTGCTCTCTTGGCCGCCACTGCACACTAGGCAGAGGGTTTTAACAAGTTATCTATGATGACGCCTAAATCTTTTTCCTGGGTGATGGTTCCTAATGTGGAACCTTGCATCGTGTAACCATAGTTTGGGTTATTCTTTCCTAAGTGCATAACTTTGCACTTGTCCACATTAAATTTCATCTGCCATTTGGATGCCCAGTCTTCCAATTTATCAAGATCCTCTTGCAATTTTCCCCAATCCTCTTGGGTTTTAACAACTTTAAATAGTTTTGTGTTATCTGCAAATTTGATAACCTCACTTGTTATTCCACTTTCCAGGTCATTTATGAATATGTTAAAAAGCAGTGGACCCAGCACAGATCTCTTGGGTACTCTACTATTCACTTTTCTCCATTGGGAAAATTAGCTATTTAGCCCTACCCTCTGCTTTTTATCTTTTAACCAGTTCCTGATCTACAATAGCACACTGCCTCCTATCCCATGACCTTTTAATTTTGCCAAAAGTCTCTGATGAGGAACCTTGTCAAAGGCTTTCTGAAAGTCCAGATATATTATATCAGCCGACTCACCTTTGTCTACCTGTTTATTGACACCTTCAAAAAAACTTTACAGATTAGTAAGACAAGATTTTCCTTGTCTAAAGCCATGTTGGCTGTCTCCCATTAAGCCATGACTATCTACATGTTCAGTAATTTTGTTCTTTATGAGGGTTTCTACCATTTTTCCCGGTACTGACGTCAGGCTCACCAGTCTGTAGTTTCCCAGATCACCCTTTGAACCCTTTTTAAAAATTGGCGTTATATTGTCCATCCTCCAATCTTCAGATATTACAGATGATTTTAATGATAGTTCACAGATTACTAATAGCAGTTCTGCAATCTCATATTTCAGTTCTTTCAACACCCTTGGATGTATTCCATCCGGTCCAGGTGATTTGCTACTCTTCAGTCTATCAAATAGTTATAATACATCTTCCAGGTGTATCAATATTTCTTTCAATTCTTCCATAGTATCACTCTTAAATACCACTTCAGTCTTGGGTATCATCCCTACATCTTCCTCAGTAAATATAGAAGCAAAGAATTCATTCAGTCTCTCCGCTATGGCCTTGTCCCCTCTTAGTGCCCCTTTTACCCCTCTATCATCTAATGGTCCAACTGACTCTCACAGTTTTTTTGCTACAAATGTACTTGAAAAAGTCTTTATTATGCGTTTTTACTTCCACATCAAGCTTCTTCTCAAATTCTCTCTTTGCTTGCCTTATCAGTGCCTTGCATTTAACTTGCTAGTGCTTATGCTGTTTCCAGTTTTCGTCATTTGACTCTTTTGTCCATTTCCTGAAAGTTGCTTTTTTGGCAATTTGGTGTTAGGGGTCCTGAACCATGGGACCCCTAATCACCTTCCTTTCATCTGAGTGAATTCTGTTTACCATCACCATCTGCTATCTGTCAATCAACCAATTTCTGATCCAATTCACCACCTTGGGACCAATCATCAAGCTGTTGAGTTTAATGATAAGCCTCCTTGAGGAACAATATCAAAGGCTTTGCTGAAATCTAGGTAGATCGCATCCATCACATGACCTTCATCTAGTTCTCTGGTCACCCTTTTAAAGAACTGAACCAGATTTGTTTAGCAAAATCGTCCTTTGGTAAAAACATGTTGCCTCGGATCATGCAACCTGTTGGTTTCGAGAAAGTCCACTATTCACTCTTTCAGGAGCTCCTCCATTACTTTTCCCGTCACCGAGGTAAGGCTTACTGGCCTGTAGTTTGTCACTTCTTCTCTATTACCACTTTTGTGAAGAGGCCAGCCATGCCTTGTCTCCTGCTCTGTATTGGGGTTGGGTACAATGTTGCCAATCTGTTAGTTGCTTCTGTTTCTGTGTGACCAAAACAGCATAGATTGCATTGACTGTCAAATCTCCCTCATATGGTAGTAAGTCGAACTGTTGAGGGCACAGCTGTGGTGGCAAGGGTATTGTGATAAGGAAGCTTATCAGGACCTAGAAGAGAGGGGTAACAAGAAGGAATTTACCATAATAAAGAGACCCATTTTAAAATGTCAGGGACTTAAAACTCCATTTGCTCCTAGAAAGCAGGTAATTCCTGGCTATAGTAAGGAACAGAGTGCCCCTAGTGGTGGAAAGGAGAGGGAATACAGGCCCAGGGTAAGGAACCCTTACGTCACTGCATCCCCTAATCACTCAGCTGCCACAAGGGAGTTTGATCCCTCTCACCTGAGAGGGGAGAGGGTGGAGCAGGAGCCTGAGGGGTTTAAGTTTAGCTCAGTTGGAACAGAAAGGAGACCAGAAAGCAGAAGAGGGACAAGCAGAAAGGAGAGGACAAGGAGGACACATGGAGAGAAGCTGGAAGGAGTTCTGAGATCTGAGAGTGCTGCAGCTGCTGACCAGAGGGAAAGAGAGAGCAATAGTTTTACCTACTCAAGAAGGAATGGAGCAGTAAGAGCCAGAAGCACTAATTGGAGAACAGGACGTGCTGGATGGTGGCCAGAACATGTAAGAAGTGAAGCTACTACGGGCTTTGATCAAGGTATGAGTCCCAGAAGCTTAGCTAATAAGGAGCACTACGAATTTGCCAGAGACAGCTTTAACCATAACAGAAGGCAGTCAAGTAAGCTATCTGAATCTGAGCGAGAGAATGAACCAATGGAATTGGGGGAGCCAGATTTACCTTGTGAAGAAGAGGTCTCAAACATGGACTGCTCTGCATGCCAGTATGCCAATTCAGAGGGGTTGCAAGGGGTGTCAACCGTAAAGAGAAGCCTCCAGTGTCCAAAGCCCTAAGAGCTGTGTTTGCTTGTTAACGTTCTAAGTTCAGGAGAAGTGTGACGCAGTGCAAAGCTGAATCTTCCTGATTATCTTTTGAGAAACATCTGTGAGCAGTGCAGAGCTCAGTTTGATGCTGTTTCAACTGAGGAAGTAAGAAATGCTTTTGTTTGACTAACTACTGAGAAAACCTTTAAAATAGTTTTATCTGCTTGTGAGAATTTGTATGAAGTGCTGTGTTTAAGCAGACAAGATAGCCAGGTATTTGTTCTGGACTGGAAAGGGAAAGAAAACCCGGTTTAAAGTTTCTTTCTGTATGTTTTGGACTGCACGGCAAGCTCTGCTGGAAGCAGGTGCTGTTAATTAAGCTGAGGAAAGCAGTTTTGTTTCAGTTCAAGTTATCCTGTAATGAGTTACAAGAATTCCTGGTGAAATATCTAAAAAGGTGGATCTGTGAACCTAGCGTGTCTTTTCTTTTGAATAAATTCTTGTCAATGCACCTACTCAACCCAACTACAATGAAGGTAGTTTTTTTTTTCATCTGAGCCCAAATAATATCTAACTGAACTACCTTTCCCATAATGCATTAAAAGGCATCCAGTTAGAAAAAGGCCAGAAGTTGAAGCACCCCAATGGCAAAAACAAAACCACGCCCCTCCATACCAATGTAAGGGGCTAAGGGCGTGACAGTATGCATAAAGACCCTAGGGTATCTCCCATATACACAAAAGAAAGGGGTAGAATCAGTGAATGAGTGGGAGGCATTGTTATAAACAAATTCCACCCACAGTAAGAGCTTGGCAAAGTCGTCTTGATGATCGGAGATATAACATTGAAAGGAATTGTTTCAAAATTTGGTTAGTCCTTTTATTCCAACCATTGGACTATGGGTGATATGGTGAAGAGAAAAATAATTTTGCACCCATTTTCTTGTGAAAGGCTTTCTAGAATTTGGGTATGAATTGGATTCACCTGTCAGAGACCATGGGCAGCATTTTCGAAGGCATTTACATGGGTAACTTCCCTAGTTAACCATGTAAATGCCTTATCCAGGATTTTCCAAGGGCACCTACATGGGTAGTGCCTTTGGAAAATCCCAGATAAGTCCCTAACTCACCCAGATGCTATGCGGTTAGCATCGGGGTGTGTTGGGGGCATTCCAGGGTGGAGGTGGGGCGGATGAAAGGGCTAAGGCAAAGAGTTTCTTCGCCTATCTTTCAGGCACAGGGGCTAAGCGGGTAGCATCAAAAATTGCTTCTATCCGGCTAGCTTTTGCGACTTCTGGGTTGTGTGGCAAGAACTGAATTTTCAATGCTGGGGCTGCATATTTATTTATTACAAGATCTTATATACCGCACTATTCGGCATCAGCGCGGTTTACATTATAACATAAAGACCATAACAACAAGCTGTTTGGTTTACATCGAACAGGAGTACAAACTTGGAGAACCGGGGTAAACTATATACATGAGATAATTACATAGAACAGAATAGAGTCTTAATAATATCAAGAACGGCATTGAAAATCTGGGTTAGACAGACATCAGGCAGGCTATGCGCCAACGTGGCACATAGCACCACCCAAATGAAAATCGGGCCCAGTGTCTTTTGATATACCATGTATTTTTTAAAATGTATTTAATCATTTTGTTTTATACCGCTTTATCATTCAGTCAAAGTGGTTTACATTGTAACTTAAATTTGGTAATGTACATTAAATAGGTACATTGGTAACTTGGATATTTCTGAGTTCTTTATGTTGGATGTGTGTGGAGAATGAGAGAGAGGAGTCAAAGATGACCCCGTGATTAAAGACTAGAGGTTAAAGACCAAGATTAGAGATTAAAGACCTTCTAACCTTCAGGAAGGAACTTAAAACATACCTTTTCACCCAGCACTATCACAACTTACAGCTCACCCCCGAGCAGATGTCACAAGAGTACACAAATCACCTAACACAAGTTTACCTACCTAACTCATGTCCCACTCTCCCTTGCACTTTCCCACAGATAACCCTGCTATACTCCTTCCACCAAACTATAGTCAGACCTGTTCTGGCTGTTGTAAATAGTTAATATGTTTATTATCGATGTGCATATTTGTCCTACTCTCTGTAAATAATGAATATGTGCTCAATCTATGTAAAATAGTTAATATTTTCTCTGTAAAATAGTTATTATATGCTCAAAAATATTCTATGTAATTGATGTTTACCATGTTCTCTGTAATCCACCCGGATCTCTGGAAGGGGCGGTATAGAAACGCGCACAAATAAATAAATAAATAAATAATTGTAAGCTGAGGAAACAGGGAGGAGTAAAGTGTTATCCACAGAAATAGAGAAAGGAGAAAGGTGGGAGGTGGGAGGTGGGAGGTGGGCTTAGGGGGAAAGATAAGGAGTTAAAGTTTGGCCATGTTTGGTTTCAGATAGCGATGAGACATCCAGGCACTAATGTCAGATAAGCAAGTAGAGATCCGGACCTGTATTCTCAGAGGTTTCTGGTGAAGAGGGATAGATCTGAAAGTCATCAGTGTAGAGATGGTGCTGAAAACCATAGGTGGAGATGAGAGCACCAAGGGACTGTGTACAGAGCCCTGGTGTACACCAATTGAAAGCGGGATAGCAGTAGAGGATGATCCACCAGAACATACAAGAGGTTCTGTACTTCCTGGTTTTCAGGCTACCAAATGTCATTCCCTTTATTTTTAACAACTAGCTTCCATATTTAGTCTTGTCAGTAGTAAGTAATGACTATTGATATTTGCATGCGATTGTCAATAGCAAATGTGCCACTAGCTTCATTGGTGCTTTCCAAGAAGGCTTTTCAGCCCTGTCCTGAAACACCTCTAGATCAAGGGTTTTCAACCCAGTCCTACGGACATACCTAGCCAGTCAGGTTTTCAAAATAATCACAATGAATATGCATGAGATAGATATGCATGCACTACCTCATTGTACAGTATGCAAATATATTTCATGCATATTCATTATAGTTATCCCCAAATACCTGACTGGATAAGTGTGTCCCGAGGTCTGGGTTGAGAACCCCTGCTAAAGATAAATGGGTTTTCAGAATCCACAGTCTAGAGTAGGGAGGTCATTTCAGAACATGAATAGGGGTTTTGTACATGTGGCAGGGATATTTATCTGCCTAAAACTTCCCTGACCGTATTCTTAAACACTGCTGACATGCATGTCATGGCATTAGAATGAGGATCTCATAACATTCCCAGAAGGGGCAGAACAGAGACGTGGTCAGCCGCGGAGACGTGCAAAGCATATTCTGAAAAGGCCCATGTACATTCTGCGATATCCCCACAGATGCCCCCACTATCCCTTTCTTAGCTAAAATAATAGAAAAAGTGGTACAGATCCAGACACAGGAATACCTAGACTCTTACTACCCACTTGATGAACACCAATATGGTTTTAGACCTCAGCATGGAGTAGAATCACTTTTAACAGTCTTAATTGATACACTCCTTAAAGGGATTGATAATCACAAAAAAGCATTCATACTCCTATTTATTGACATATCAGCTGCATTTGATAGTGTACATCACACTATAATGCTTAATAACCTAAAACAAATAGGTATAAATGCCACGGTACACAAATGGTTCACTTCATATCTACATAATAGAACGCAAAATGTAAAAATAGCTAATCAGACATCCAACACATATAAACAAGAAATTGGTCTCCCACAAGGCTCAGCTCTATCAGCCCTCCTATTTAACATATATATAAAACCAGTTTGTGACATTTTCAAAAAATTCGGTGTACTCTATCATCTATACGCAGATGATATTATGTTATACATTCCATTCACCATCCCTGATGTACCGATAAAACTCTTAACAGATTGTCTTAACGAAATTGCAACCTGGCTAAAAGCGAAAAACCTCCACATAAACCATTCAAAAACAGAGGTATTAATTGTAACAAAAAACCATTCATATGTCCCTCCAACCCACATAACAATACAAAACCATGACATCACAATAAAAAACGAAATAAGATACCTAGGAATCATTTTAGATACACACCTTACGATGAACACCCACATTAGAAACATTATAAAGAAAATCTACTTCAAACTCAAAATACTCAAGCAACTACGCCCCTTAGTTCACTTACAAGATTTCATTAACATAATACAGGCAACCATAACCCCACACTTTGATTTTTCCAACCTAATTCTCTTAGGTATAACGAAACAAAACATTAAAAGAATACAACTAGCACAGAATGCAGCAGCTAGAACTGTAATGAAAGCACACTCATTCCAGCATATTACTCCAATATTAGCAACCCTTCATTGGCTCCCAATACAAAGCAGGATAATATATAAGACCACAATAACCACATTTAAAGCTCTCAATGGCATGGCTCCAATCCCATTAAGCAATCTTATAAGCAAGGAATCTCAAAAAGTCACTCACAGAAAAGGACACTCAAATAAATTAAGGACTCCAAATGATTTTATAAAAGCAACCAAACTAACTAATAACAGAGCCTTCTCACATGCGGCCCCCTTCATTTGGAACTCCATCCCAGAGGACCTAAGATCCACAACAGAAATTATAGAATTCCGCAAAAAACTGAAAACCTACCTCTTTGCCATGCACTACAACAACATTGATAATACACTAATCATCCCAGAAAAAGGCTAAATAACACCCAACTGAGTAAAGCTAAACCTCATAATTAACAGATTTGCACCCTCTTGTAAATAACCATGATTTAAATCTAAGGAACCTACAAACCTGTATCTGTACATAGTTCATAAATTGTTCTTGTTCTGTTATGTATTTAACCATTACATTGTTCTGTTATGCATTTAACCATTCACCGTTCTGTTACGTATTTAACTATTACATTGTTTACTGTCAAAAATTGTTCCATGTAAAACAAGCCCTGCTTTGTTGACTGTTGTTCAATTGTGAGCCACATCTGAACTCTGGAAGATGCGGGATATAAATGATTGTTAAATAAATAAATAAAATAAATAAATATTCTTGCTGAAACGTGGAATAAGGCCAGGACCTAGAAAATATTCTGCTGTGCTCTGTAATCCATCTCATATTGAAGAATGGTTGTGACAAGTATGTGCTGAACTAGTGTGACTGCAGTCTGGAAAAACACAAGACGCAGCTGTAAAGAACAGAAAGCAGAGGTGAGGTTGTAAGATAAAGAAACATTAATAAACACCCTTACAGAAATATTTTATATTAATACAATTTTACATAGTAACCAAGAATACATCTTTTACAGAAATTGAGAAATGATTACAGAAAAAATAATAATAGAAATCAGTATCAAGATAATGACTCAATCCCACAACCCAAAGAGATCCATATAGGAAACCAAAAACAAAAATACATCAAGTGAAGATAATCAAGAGAGGCGAACAACCAGCACACCCTAAATATCACGGTGGCAAGTAGCATGGCTGTAAGCATGTTTATTAATGTTTCTATACCTTACAACATTCCCTCACCTCTGCTTTCTGTTCTTTACAACTGCATCTTGTGTTTTTCCAGACTGCAGTCACACCAGTTCAGCACATACTTGTCACAACCATTTTTCATTATGAGACGGATTGCAGAGCACAGATTGCAGAGCGTTTAGGAAGGCCAGCGGCTGGGAGGGCTCATAAAATACATAGGAACAAGAAATATGTGGGTATTTAAGAAAAGAGTGCTCCCAGCTGCTGGACTCCAGGACGAAGGAGGAGAAATTCTTGTCGCTTTTGTTGTGTGTCCCGAGCCAAATCAGGAAATATGTGGACCAAGAGGCCCTTAAACATCAAGTTCCTTTTCCTAAAAAAGATCTTCATTAACCACTCTTTATCTGATAAAAAGCAAAGATAATTAGCAATGTAGCAGGAGTTACAGATTCTTCTTGAGAGTTCTCCAAAATAGCTGATATGTTGAGAACATCCACTTGCATTAACCCTGGCACATCCACCGAGGTGGCAACTTTCTTCGGGATAGGGAGGAAGTATACCTTCCCCATCAGTGGATGTGACTTAGCTGGAATACCCAAAATATCAATCAGATATGTCAGAAACATATCTCTAACTGAGACCAAAGAAACCCAAGGAAAGTTCACCAATCTCAGGCTTACTGCCCTGGTTGAATTTTCCAGCTGCACTAGCTTAACCTTGATTGCTGAAAAAATTCTTCACAAAAGAATCTGGTCTTCCAACATGGTCTTCATTTGAACTGCAGATAAAGAGTTTTGAACCAAAAGTACCTTAGAATAGTTCTCTTCAATGGCAGAGCAATTGCCTTGAACCTTCTGTGCAAGGCAAGAAACCTGGGGAACCAGGATTTCCCCCAGCTGCACTATCACAGATGACATCGACTCTAATGTTAATGTCTCTGAATGCTTAAGAATGAAGAAAGAAGAATCCTCCATCACTGGGGTAGCACCAACCATTCTACTCAGCCGTGTAGAGCAGCTGACCCTGCTGCCTGAACTTCCACTGCCTGCTCCAATGTTGAATCATGCAAATGCTGTTCTGGAGGGGCAGATGCACCAACCAATGGAGATCCCAGAGCCGACCCTCTATGGCTGTCAAATTCAACCACAGTGAGTAGAGCCTCCTGCCACAGTACTTCCGGGGAATTGTGTAAGCATGCCAGCTTCGAGGAGCGTCATGAATCAGGGGAGACAGAATCACTACCCAAGGTTAATGCCAAGCCTCCAGACTCCAATGTTAATACAGACAGGCTACACTGCCCTGAAATTGCTGGTTGCAGTGACAACCGAATGAGAAAGATGTCAAGAGGCTCAAAGGCCATCACAGATAAAGACGTAGAGGTTGAAGGGGCTAGGGAGAGATGCTTAGCCCCCTTAGCCTTCCACTTCTTTCCCATAAAGAAAATCATGCTGCTCATACATGCCTACCAACCGCCATCTTGGATCTCCTAACATAAATATTAAGAAGAGGAATAGTGTTTATTCAGGCTATGCTGATATGTGCTGTTTGTGCTAAAAGAGCTAGTCCAGGGCACCCTAATAAATCCTGTGTTCTGAAAATTGGGGCTGTTGATTTAAGAATAGCATGTGAGTGAGTCTGGAAACAAATCATGTTGGAGTGAGAAATGGAGATCATATGTGTAGTCCTGGGACGTCATGCCATCATGGTATAGCAGACGTTAGTTATAGGCTTGGTTTGGTAGAATGATATCTTTTGTGACTGCAAGTAAGAGTGTGTGGTTTTGGGGTAGTATGGGTTGATCTTGTGTGATGATCTGCAATTCAGTGGCCAGTGTCATCAAATGTCAGTGTGATAGGGCAGCCATACATTAGCTGTGCCAGATATTGGGAGACATAACTAATGTTGTGCCAACATCTCCCAGATTGTGCTATTAGGCCTACATCCTTCCCCAGTCCAAGATGTATGCAAGCTGTGGGAGTGGTGATATATCTGGAAGCTGGCTACCTGGGTATGATGGCACAGGGATCCCCCTTCCCATGCCCACACAAGCCTGACCAGGGGAGCAGTGCCACAAAGCAGACTCTGTGAAAGCAAATAGGGTTGTCCCACAGATAATGGATATATACAGACCGACATATGCCATGATAGGACAGGTGTAGCTGTTGTGAGAAATGCTAATACTCAAATATGTGGGAACCAGATGCCATAGCCAGAAGGCCCTACTACTACTAGTGATCATTTGTATAGCACTGCAAGGTGTATGCAGCGGTGCACAGACACACGTAAATGATAGTCCCTGCTCAGCAGAATTTACAATCTAATCAAGACAGACAACACAGCAGCTGTGGACAGGATACATCTAGGGGGAATGGTAAAGAAACACAAGGGAGATTAGGTGGATCAGATCCAAAAGCAGCAACGAAGAGGTGAGCATTCAGCCTAGATTGAGAAGGGCCAGGGGAAGAAGGCTGACGTACAGACTCAGGTAGTTTGTTTCAGGCATAGGAAACAGCAAGGTGAAAGGAGCGGAGTTGGCAGTAGAAGAGACGGGCACAGATAGAAGTGATCTGCCAGAAGAGCAGAGTTCCTAAGGAGGGGTGTAGGGAGAGATAAGAGAGGAATGGTACTGCAGAGCAGCAGAATGAGTACACTTATAGTCCATAGGCACAAAAAGTTCATACATTTATTGCTCAGCAATATTATGCATCCTTTGGGGAACTGCAATGTTAGTTTCAAGTTTTGTGCTTTTGGTAAGTGTCCATCCTTAGCAGTTTAAAGTGTGTTTGTAGAGGTGACTAAGGCAGGGATCACTGGGGTGATTTTATAATGCCAAGTACCATTTGATGCAAAGTATGTCCTGACATACATGTTCATATTTACATTCTCTTATACCATATTAGGGTGTACTGGGATGACCCAGCACTTTTCAGGGTCTGAAGAGGAGTGGTATATGCTCTAGGTTGCAGCAGCTGTCATTTCTCATTAGTATTTATGCCTAGTTTGAATCAGAAAGCTACTGTCAGTGTGAAGAGCAGCTTTTTATCGAGGAGACATGGCATCCACAGGTACATTGTAGTAACATACAGTATCCAAAATGTGCAACATTTCTGAATATGATGGGCATGGGGACATCCAAAATGTTTACCCGTGCCCCATAATATTGATGGGGGTCATGCTTCTCCATTATATCGCATGGCCTGTACCTACATCTATACATGGGCCGCATACCAGATGTGTGTACGGGCCAGCTGGATGGCGGCTGAATAGCCCGTGCCATGCCAGACACGTCTATCTCCCTGATTCTGGACCTGCATGAACATCTAGACCTGCAGATGCAGAATTAGGTTCAAACAGGGTCCGTTTTCAATTTAGATGTGCCCACAGGCCAGACGTGCATGTTATGGAATCTGCTTCTATATGCATGACTTAGGTTTCCATGCACTGCCTCCATTGTATGCAATTCTATCTAATTAATATTCATTGGGGAAATCCTGAAAACCTGACTGGATAGGAGATGCTTATGGACAAGTTTGAAAACTCGTGCTGTAGAGGATATTTCATAAAATCATTTGTGTACAATAAAGAGACCCCCATATTCCATACGCATCTCATCTTGCCAATAGCAAAAGAAGAGAAACCTGCCAGGCAATATGAACAGAGTGCAAAACATAAATTAGGACCACCTTCCTTGAAAATCAATTGTCATTCACATCAGGCCATGAAAGCAATTAATTATAAATTTTGAATTGGTTGCAGACTTTCTATTAGTTAAGAAACTGAAAAGGTCCTGGAGCTCTGCTAGGAATAGCACCAATCCCCTATATAGCTAAAAATAAAATGGTCTGTGATTTAAGTGGAAAGAAAATTGTTTATGCTGAACTTATGAGGGGTTTTTTAAAGTTTCCAGAGGCAAAAAACATACACATTAGGGATTAAAATCTCATGTAACCAAACTGATGCCCTGGCAATCATCCAACGTTTTAATATCCTGCAATATAATTTGTAGACTAAATCAGTACAGCTGCCAAAAATATATGTGTGCTTCTAGGCAGCAATGCTATCACAATGCTAGAGCAAAGAAAGCATATTAAATATGTTTCTATTATGCAGATTAAAAAAAATGATCTGAGGGGACAATTATTTGTATGCCATTACAATTTACTGCAAATTACCATGGGGTCAATATTTAAATGCCAGAGTGAGCTTTTGTTTAAAATGCTGACTGTGGAATTTAAATAATCCATGCATATACAGTGCTACTATTCTGGTAGTCACTGGTGCTGAATATATATGGAAGGAGATCGCCAGGTCAGTGATATTCAGCCACCACGGAGGTAATTTTATAAAGCCATTTTCGTGTATTTCGGCCTCTTATAAAATTCCAACTGCATTAAAAGTGCAAGCGTTGGCAAAAATGTGTGCATTTATTTGGCTGGTAGATGTTGTCAGGGGTGTGATCTGGACAGATCATGGGCAGAGTTTGCAAATACGCAGATAGATTACAAAATATGCTTACCTACATGTCCAAAGGAGTGGAGGAGAAGCCTAGTGGTTAGCACAACTGCCTAGTACCCAGAACAACAAAGGTTCAATTCCCACTGGCATTCCTTGTGACTTTGGGCAAGTCACTTTACCCTCCATTGCCTTGGAAGAAATGGCTGGCAATCTACTTCTGATGATACACTGCCAAGAAAACCCAGAGGTAGCTGGGTTGCTATGAGTCAACACTGACTTGATGGCACAAAACAAAAGTCCAAAAGTACTGTTATGTGTGAGCATTTACACTTGTTCTTGGGCAGGTATAAGTGATTTTACCTACAATGAAGATGCATTCTCTGCTACACATGCTAATAATTTATAAAGACATGTAGGTGCCTATCAACCTCTTAACATACTATAGGTGCTCCACATGTATAGCTATGTGGTTTAAGTTAGGGCAGCAATTTTTCTGTTCTAACTTAAACTGTTTAGCTATTTGGATAGTGGCTGAATATTAGTGCTATCTGTATAAATGGGTGAAACACCCTCACTTTGCTCCAGCACTATATGGGATAGTGCCAGAGCAGTTAGAATGAATTTTCAGCAGCACTAGCCGTATAGTACAACTAAAAGTGACCATTAGCAGGAAGTGTGGCCAAAGAGATGAGAGGACTAACCAGCTATTCCAAAGTCTCACAGACAACCTTGCTGGTAGGATAACTCTAAACATCCTTTAGAGGTGCATGACGGTCATTTATGTCAACCTAAGACCTTTCCTTGGTCCTATAACCTCTCTAGTGAACCAGCTATTGTATATTAGGGCAGTATATTCTGGAATCCAGAATGTCTTGTACTTTAAATTCAGGTTGGCACTTGATCAAGATTGAAGTTAAGGGTGTCTGGTTTCTAACAAATGGGTATGGAGGAGCAGGTTGCAATAATGTAAAACAAAAAAAAAAGTGATGTGTGTCTTTGGGTCAATGCTGACTCCTGATGACCCAGTAGTTCTTAGGTTTTCTTGACACTGTAACCAGAAGTAGATTGGCAGGCTTTCTTCTGAGGCAATGGAAGGTTAAGTGACTTGCCTAAGGCTAGAAGCAGTGGCATACCTACCTTTTTGGTGCTCTGAAGCTTGAACTGTTCTGGAGGCCCCTTTGCAACCAGCAACGAGGTCTGGGCAACCACTGTTATCTTCTTCAATGGGGTTGTTCCACGACAGATCACCACACATTTTTTAAAAATTTAACCACTACATCTCAGAACGTTTTTTTTGTTTACGGTTAGCCTACAAGATACTTTAATATCCTTTTAATTTTTATTTTAACTATTATTTTGTTTTGAATTCCACTATATTATTAATATTATTATTTTTTAAAAATCCCTTCTCATACAGTGGACGTAAAATGTTTAAACAATGTGGACTAAAGTTGCTTCTGGGGCCCCTCTGGGATTAGGTACCCTGAAGCTTAAGCTCCATTAGTTTCATAGTTGCTCCACCCCTGGCTACAAGGTGTACCAGTGGGAATCAAACGCTGGTCTTGTGAGTACCAAGCCAGTGCTCTAACCATTTTGCTACTCCTCCATGCCCTGTGGTTGGTTTTAATAAAAGGACATCAAATGAGGAAGGCAGTTTGAGACTCAGGAAGTCAAAGATACAGTGTTACAGGATTAATTCTTTCTGTAATAACATGCAGATCTATACGCTTGGGAGCCCAATATTCAGTGGTGGCAGCTAGTGCCACTACAGCGGCTAGCCGCCATCACAAAACTTTAAACCTGGATATTCAATGTCGGGACCATATCCGGGTGCCGGCAATAAATATCCGGGCTGCCTGGATTCCTGTGAAGCTAACTGGGCAGCGGCGATATTCAGCTGTTGTCCAGTTAGCTTCAGCAGCAAAGGTTAGGCCAGCCTTTTAAGTGCCTGACTTTCTCCATTTAGCGATAAACAGGCAGCGACTCGATATCTCCACTTCCCAGTTATCACCAGGTGCCGCCCCCAGACTGCTCTGATGCTAATCAGTTAGTGGCAGCACCCATGGATATTTGGTAGCATTAACCGTGTTAGTGCCACTGAATATTTCGGCTAGGGGATTAACATTTATTTGCTTAAAAGTTTTTTAATACCACTTTATCATTTCAGTCAAAGTGGTTTACAATGTAACATAAACTTGGTAATGTACATTAAACAGGGCACTGATAACTTGGATTTTTCTGAGGCAATGGAGGGTTAAGTGACATAGTTAGGATGTCCGCTAATCATGCTAATCCCTTGGATTCTAATTTAGTGCAGGGAAGTGTCAAGCGTTAAGTTCTCAGTGGATAACCAGAGCTACCCATTCTGTGAAGCTATTTTACTGGGTAAAAGCTCTTTATAGGTCACTACCTACTTTGATATGGGTTTTCTGGATCAACTGGGCTAAATCATTAACCACAGATATCTTAGTAGCTAGCGTAGAAGGCAATGAAGTATCAGGATGCTGACCATAATCCATAAATAATAAGGATAACCCTGTAGGTTTGGGTAAACATCACCCAGTTTTCTGATAGAACAAAGCAGGAACTTTTCAGGATCTTGATCGACCCTCTCCATCAACCTGGTAGTTTAAGATTCATATCATGAAGAAAACCAAAGTTTAATTTATATTTATTTTTTTTTCATACAATTTATAACCTACTTAGCAAGAAACCTGTTCAAAGCAGCAATAAAATATTCATAAGAATACAAACACAACTATTCAAAACATACAGCTACACATCATATATCTTATAACAAAGATACATGGACAGTTCTAAGTTATAGCAAACGCTCTGTCATCCGCACAACCTAGGTGGCCACATTGGACAACAGTTTCAGGGGAGGGGGAGCAACAAAGAATAGCTACATTCAAAGCAAAGCAATGGGTTCTCGCAGCCACACAAACTCAAATAGTCAGTACATACTTTTACCTGCAGGAGGAATGGTCAATATATAAATAGTCCATTTGCCCTTCTAAGAGGCTTTTCGCAATCTCCCTCATTATGTATATATTTACAAAATATAGATATTCAGATGAGCAGTAGTCGGCCGGTAATATGCTTGGAATTTGTATTTATTCTCAGGTTTCTTTGGGCAGGAAATAATAACTGTGGCAATGAAAGCGCATTATGCACATCCCCTGGAAACAAGCACTTTTTCAGCTTATTTGTAGTTGGGAGCAGGTATAGGCATGGATGTCTCACCAACCAGGGCCAGATGTGCCTATGCCATTCTGAAATTGCACCGTGATGTGCTTCTCTGTTGCTCCACTCAGGCCATGCCTCCACCACATTCCCCTGCTACATAGACATTCTAACACTGAGGACATCTCTAGACCTGGCTTCCAAAATATAGTAACATAGTAAGTGAGGGCAGATAAAGACCAGCATGGTCCATCTAGTCTGCCCAGCAAGATGGCAAGAGTAGGGGCACCTGTCGCTCTGTGCAGGCCACCCCTCCCCATGTTTTTGTTTAGGGGTGAACCCACCACTCCATGTAGGACACCCCTATTTCTTGAGACGCTAGATAGTTCAGAAGTTAGATGGTACTGTTTATTTTGCTTTTATCCTGTTGCTGTGGGATGTCTCTGGGGATGTCTCCATGATTTGCAACTCATGAATAGGGCTTCTAAAATACCACCCCCATAGAAGACATGGAGGAACCTTGCAGAATCCCTGAAGAAAGGAGCTTCTACACAGATTACTCCTCCCCAGAAAAAAAACAACAACAACAATTTAACACCATCCTGGAGATGCCCAACTCAAGCAATCACTGCTAAAATAGTTTGTGATCCACAGTGTCAAACACTCCAATCACATTCAAATGTCTCTTCAAACACCCTTATAACACATTAGAAATAACAATCAAAATCACATTAGTGCTATGCGCCTGCCAAAACCCTTGCTGTAATCCATGCAGGCAACTCTGGTCTATCACAAATTCCCCAACTGCGGAAGCACATACTTTTCCAAAAGTTTTGTGACTGTGGAGAAGTTGGAAACCAGACAGTAAGTTGGTCCAAACTGTTCCTTTATCAAGAATGGAACTACAACAGTTCACTTTAGCCCAGCTGGAACTACCCCACATCTCGAGATGAATTAGTACTAATAAGTTCAGCTCCTCTTTAAAAGATCTTTAAATCCAAGGATGAACCCATCCAACATGCACCCACCAGGGTCCAACTGTCCTAAATATTATGCAACCTCATCACAAGAAACCAAGGGAAACTCACTCCACAGCCCCCCCGCAGTCTCAACTGCATCAGTCAATCACTCACATCTTACTCTCACGATTGACAGACTCCAAGGGGTATGTTTACTAAACAATGCTAACATCGCAGTGGTGACGTTATCATGCGATAATGGCGCATTACCATGCGAGAACGTCACGTATCGCGCGATAACATCTCCACCGGCGTTAAGGCACACAGAGGGTGGAGTAAGGCTCCCCAGGGGAGGAGATAAGGAGTCAATGGGCGGAGAGTGGGCGGGGAGAGGCTCCAAGCACACTAACACCGTGAAATGAAGGTCTGAAAATTAGCGCCAGTGAAAACCTTGCTTTAGAGCAGGGGTTCTCAACCCTGTCCTCGGGATCCACCTAGCCAGTCGGGCTTTCAGGATAACCACAATGAATATGCATGGAGACATTTGCATATAATGGAGGCAGTGTATGCAAATCTCTCTCATACATATTCATTGTGGTTATCCTGAAAACCCGACTGGCTAGGTGGGTCCCGAGGACAGGGCTGAGAACCCCTGTCTAGAGGCACATTTGCAGGAGAGAGAAACCATTTCAGTCAGCAATGTACAGCAAAGCCAGGGAGACCAAGAAAAGTGATAGTAGTGATACATGTGCAGCAACATCATAGTGCTCAAGTACAAGAGGGCACTACGGTGAGGCTGCAAATGGGGTACAGGGGACTGCAGGCGGGACATGCAGTGGGGCAGCTGGGGCACAGGGTGGACTAGGCAGATGCCTAGGTGACACATAGGAATGTAGAAACTGAAAACCAGCAAGACAGCAACTGACCAAGGGCAAACATGTCCACGAGTGTGTGTCCCACAGTGTCCCAGGGGACAGTACCCAGCAAGTACCCCAAAGGGCACATAACATTGGCAGGCAGTGCTGGGGGGAAGCGTGGATGTCTATGCAGGCACTCCTACCCCATATCATGCACCATAGGCAGCCGCCTACCGGCACACTGGAAGGCCTGGGACTGCACACCACCAGTACCACCGGCAGAAGGGCATGTCAGCATGGTGGTGGAGGGGTGCTGGTGGTGGAGGGGCAATGGCATCTGCCCACAGCAGACCACGGCCAAGCCCAGTTTAGGTGGGTGTCATGCACTGCAACAGACAAGGTCTGTCTGACGAACAGTCATGGTATCCCCAGGGAATGATCTGCCTCCATGGCAACAGTTTGGTGCAGTACACACAGCCAGTGTGTTTAAGGGCAGAAAGTCACAGGTTCAAGTCCCAGCTGTGGCTCCTGGAAACCGTGTCCCTATATTTTACCCAGTACTAAACCATGGTAATAAAGACGGAACCTTTATTGCAGATAAAATAAACATGCCATAAACGCCTATACCTTACCCTACAGAGCACAGACACCATAACCATGTGCAATCCCTAGAGCAGAGTTTCCCAACTGCAGTCCTGGAGGGCCAAACACCATTCAGGTTTCATGCTGACACTAATAAATATGCCTGTGCTGCATTTGTATGCACTGCCACCATTGTATGCAAATGTATCTCATGCATATTTATTAGGGACAGCATGAAAACCTGAACCATGTTTGGCCCACCAGGACCAGAGTTGGGAACCTCTGCCCTAGAGCAGCGGCCAACAGGGGCACAAACACCCACACCCACAGGCTCCACTATCCAAAGCCTCATGGAGAGTCAGGCTGTTGGGCCCTGCGCGTGGGCCCTGCGCGGAGCAGCAGCTACCAATACTAGCACCTGCATACCTTAGCAATGCCATCCTAAACTTGGAAACACGGTACACATATATCAAAAGGTTGCTATGATTAATGTCAGATAACAAATCCTAAGTTAAATGCAATTTATTGACAGAGATTCACCATAGCAACCTTTCTGATATCTGTGGAGTGTGTGTCAGTTTTTGTTTCTGACAGTGTTTGCCACCCCGTGGAGTGACCTCAACAGTATTGTGTACCATAGCAATGCCTGCACTGTGCCCAGGACTGGTGTGGCGGCCAGGGCTGCCAAAAACCTCTATATTTGCACAATGCTGGCATAGGTGTGGCAGTGTGTGTATGTCTGTCCAGTGTTTTATGTCTGCCTACACCTTACTGAGCCCACACTGCTTCCACTGTTTCCAGTGTTAGCTTGCCAATGTGCATAATGAGGAGCAAGATACTGTGGGTATGGCCCGGACAGGACGGCCTGGGCAGGATGCATCTGCTCAGGGCATAGGGTAATGGCTGGGAGATTGTACTGCCAAACCACCACCTACACGGACAGGGTGGCCACAGCATGTCATGCTGGGGGGGGGGGGACACTCTCACCCTGACTGAGCAGTGACCATGGCATGGCTAGGCTCCCCCATAGTGCTGTACAGCATTTCTATCAAGTGATATCTATGAGTTTTCTTTTCTGGGGCCCAATCACTGCCATACCTGCGTGGTGTGTGTGCTTGCATCCCATTTTTGGGTGCACGCAGTTCCTCCAGGAGCATGCACTATGTACTAACTAGCAGACTGTCTGCAGTTAGCATGTGTATGGCTGGAACACCTTGCAGGGTGGAGACTGACTGTGCTCTCTGCTGGTGAATGTCTGATAGTGATGAGGGGCAGCTGAGCTTTTCCAGGTCTACTGCCAGTGCCCTATGTGATGTGTACAGATCTGCATTGACTGCCCTGTAGGGTGCCTATTCCCCAGCAGGACTGGGGTTGATGGTCCCCTCTACTGCCACCATTGCAGAGATGTGGATTTGGTGGTGGGAGATCCTGTCCCCCCTACCCTGACCCACAGAGGGGAGGGGAGGGGAGGGTGGTGCGACATAATCAGCTTTTGGGTCCAACCTCCACCAACCTTCTCTTATAACATGTGACCATGGCAGCCACACAGAATATGCAGTATTCTGGGTGCATCATAGTCCACAAGGGCTAGATGTGACTGGGAAATACAGATGGACACAGGTGTATCTACAAGGACTATCTATCACACACTGACACTGATGGGGACCTGCAGCACAGCCTAACTCAGCCAAGCCAGGTGCTGCAGACCTGGTGCTGGGCGCCCCACCTCACCCTCAGGGTGAGCACAGGAACCACACAATGTCACGGTCTGTAGCTACTCTGTGCCAGTAACACACACGGTCAGGTCCCCCTACCAGGCCGGGGTGCTATAGAGGTGTATACCCCATCTTGTGAGCAGATGTAGGCTGCCGATCTGCATGTGCAGTGCATCATGGGTACAGGTGGGTTTACCCTATCCTGGTAACCACGACAGACTGTTTGTGTGGTGACCTGCAGTCTTTCTGTAGTCAGCCAGCGATGTGGTAGATGCTATAGAGATGTCACCCACTTGTTACTTCAATGACTGTGAAGGCAGAGGTCATGGGGTTGATCCCACAGTGGTGTTATTTAATAAGGCTGTCTGAGGCTTTTCCTTTTAATTTAAATCAGTGCTGCCAGCAAAAACACCCTCACAGTGCCATAGCCTAAGGTGCCTCATAAGGCGCCCTATAGGGCACATTATAAGATGCCTTGGCGGACAGGACACTTTATAATGTGCCCTATGGAGTACCTTATAGGGTGCCTTATACTGCACCTTAGATTACCTACATTCCAACAAGAGATAAACTCAATACATTCAAACAGCCTTGTTAATTCTATATTTAGTGTGTGAAATTTTTTGTCGGATCGTTTTCTGTGAAAGGGAACCTTCCCTCTCTCGTAGCAAACCCTCCTTTTATTCTTTTGTTAAAAAAGTGCACTCACCCTTTCCATACCGCTGAGGTAAAATTACAAAATGATCCTCAGTAAATTCAATGATAAGATCACAATTATAAGAATGGTGTTGTGAGCAGATTAACGACCAACTTAACTCAAAGATCCTGTGGTCCCAAATACTCGCATGAGGTTTAGGTAGCACTGCCTCTATGGGTCTCAATAGTATGCACTATATACCCCAAGGGGCCCACAATCACTCCTATTGTAGATGGGGGTGTAGTGGGACAGGTGCCTGCACCCTGCAGAATGGCTGTAATACCAGCAAACACAGTCCTGCTGGCTGATGACAGCCCTCCAGGGCTGATGGGCCAAAGCCATACATGTGACCATGGCAGACCAGCAGTGATGCTTGGGGTGGACAGGGGAAGGCTCCACATGATGGTCTGCCATCCACCAAAACAATCAGACTGCACCTGCAGTATTCTACAGGGTGGTCCCACCATGTACAGACTAACTGTAGACAGCCCACTAGCCAGTCCATAGTGCATGCTCATGGGGGAACCCTGTGCACCCAGAGGTGGGATACACAGCACAAACACCAAGCACATATCTCTGTGATTGGACCCTAGAACCAGAAACACACAGGTATCACTAGAAACAAATAATGTGTGGCACTAAGTGGGAACATGGACATGCCATGGTCACTGATCGGTCAGAGTGAGAGCGACCTACCAGCGTGACTTGCTGTGGCCACCTTGCCCATGCAGGTGGTGGTCGAGTACTACAGTGTCCCAGCCATTGCCCTCCACCCTGTGCAGATGTATCCTGGCTGATCCGCCCTGTCTGGGCCATACCCACAATACCTTGCTCCTCATTATGCACATTTGCAGGCTAACACTGGAAACAGTGTGAGCAATGTGGGATCAGTGAGGTGTTGGCAGACACAAAACAATGGATAGACATACGCACACTCCCACACCTATCTCAGCATTGTGCAGAGATAGAGGTGGTTGACAACCATGCCCACCACACTGGTACTGAGCACAGTGCCGACATTGCTAAATTGTGCAGGGGGTAGTAGTAGTGCTCTGGTGATAACTGCAGCTCCGTGCTGGGGCCAACAGCCTGACACTCCATGAGGCTATGGATAGTGGAGCCTGTGTGAGTGGATGTTTGTACCCCTGTGCACCGCTGCATTGGGGTTTGCACATGTTGTTGTTGTGGCTGCATTGTGGGATAAATCTATGGGGTGATGCTCTGCAGGATCCACAGATGGGACTTGAACCTTTTGCTCTTGGACATACTGGCTGAGTGTATTGCACCACACTGTTGCCACAGCAGCATAGTGGTCCCTAGGACTACCCTTATGTTCCCCAGCCAGATCTCTTCTGTTGCACTGCACACCATGTACTGGTACAGGGCATGGGCTAGGTCCACTGCAGGTGGATGCCACTACTCCCACCAGCACAAACACCCCCCCTGCCATGCCACCATGACCATATGCTGTCGGTGCCGGTGGTGTGCAGTCCTAGGCCATCCAGGGGGTAGGTAGGCGGCTGTCTAAGGTGTGGGTTCTGGGGTAGGGGTGCCGACATGGCTGTCCATGCCTCCCCCGGCACTGCCTGTCAATGTTATTTGCCCCTTGGGGTTTCTGCTGGGTAATGTCCCATGGATGGGACACTGTGGGACACAGACTCATGGGCATGTTCGACCCTGGTCTGTTGCTGTCTTGCTGGTGTCTTGCTTAGGGAGGAGTAGCCTAGTGGTTGGGGCAAGGTACTTTAGGCCGAAAGGTCGTAGGTTCAAATCCCACTAGAGGACAGCAACCTTGGGCCGGAAGGATTGGGGTTTCTAGTCCCACAGATGCTCCTTGTGGTCTTGGGCAAGCCACTTAACCCTCCATTGCCCATGTTCCCTGTAAGTATTAGTGTATGTGTCTCATATCCCCGCATGTTAAATGTATCCCCCAATTGTGTTGTGACCTCTTTGATTGAAGGATAAGGCGGTATACAAAACTGTCTATATAAATAAATAAAATAAATAAATTTTCTGCATTCCTATATGC
Organism: Ichthyophis bannanicus; assembly: GCA_033557465.1. Taxonomy (NCBI): domain Eukaryota; kingdom Metazoa; phylum Chordata; class Amphibia; order Gymnophiona; family Ichthyophiidae; genus Ichthyophis; species Ichthyophis bannanicus. The sequence continues at coordinate 8,791,439 of CM066032.1, forward strand.
CACCTAGGCAACTGCCTAGTCCACCCCGTGCCCCAGTTGCCCCCACTGCATGTCCCGCCTGCAGTCCCCCTATGCTCCATTTGCACCATCACCATAGTGGCCCTTCGTACACTGCCACTATGCTGTTGCTGCAGATGGAACACTACTATTACCTTTCTCGGGCTCCCTGCCAATGCCCTACATTGCTGACACTGAAATCGTTTCTCTCTCCTGCAAATGTGCATTTAACGGCAGGTTTTCATTCGCGGTAGGATTCAGCCCTTCAGTTCAGTGCGTTAGTGTGCAGGGAGGCTCTCCACACCCACTCCCCGCCCATTGACCCCAGCTCTCCGCCCTCTCTCCTCCCTCTGCGGTGTCTACCGTGCCGCAGAACCCTTCCGCGCGGTCTGTAACGTTACCTCAGTTTAGTAAACATACCCCTAAGACGGTTTAGTAAATATACCCCCAAGTCTTTTTTCAGAAAACTATCTAAATTGGCTATTTTTCCATAAAACAAATCCTCGCAAGGAAACAAATCAGAGGCCTCTAAGCCTGTTCATACAACTAATCCAGCAGCCAATCACTTTATAGTATCAAACAACCCATGAGGGTAATTAAAAGCTTTTGCCAAATGGCCATTAACAAAAGCCTGCTGTTCACTTTGAATCAAAATATAATTTTGATTTCTCAAACACTGATACTGCCACCAACTAGCAGAAGATCAATCTTTAATCCATTTGCTTTTGGCATGCCAAACCTGCTGGTGTTTCAACACAATTTTCTTTGAGTACCTAAAGCCACCCACATTAGCAGAAGCTCTGATGACTTATCTCCTGCAGTGGACCAAGCTGATCAAAAATGGTAATTGACTTCTGGTCCCAAAGATTTACTGAAAACAAATGCTTTTCCAGCATCATACTACTACAAAAACAACTGCCAAGGGCACGAGTCAGTTCTGGACGTTGATCCTCTCTGTACATCCTGTATGAACAGGACATACAGAGGGGATCGCGATTCTGATCCTGTGGGGCACATCTAGCTCCACGGGATCAGATTCGCGAACAGACCTGCATGTCCAGGCCGGGACTGCGATTCAGTCTGGCCTGCATGTGCAGGACTGTCCCCGGCTAACTCAGTCAAGGCTCTTCAATGGAGCTGCAGCACCATGGCGTCATGTTGCCATGGCATTGCGCTCCCTTGAAGAGCCGTGATGCCAGCCGCTGGAAAGTAAAGCTAATTCCCCACAGCCTGACCCCGATCTGGCTTCCTATGGCCAGGGTTGGGCTGTGGGGAATGTCCTCCAGGCCCCACTGCCCCATCCGCGCCCCGGCATTTAAGAAATGACACGTCCTCGGAGGTGGAATAACTTCCCTGCACATGCCACCGGCCCTGGACATACAGGGCCAACATTAGAATCAGCCCTGTACATCCAGGGCCGGCGACTGCCAGACTCCACTCCCGAGCTGCCCTTTCCCCCCCCCCCCCTGTCTAACCTCCCTGCACAATTGGCTGGGAAGTTAGTGGCGGCCGAGTGAAGGCACAAATAGTGGGGATGGACATCCTGATGGGCTGTCCATCCCCGTTATTTGTGGCACAGAATAACCCCTCAACTGTATAACATATGCAGTAGTGTCAAAACTCCCATGTTGCTACTTCACAACCTACACAGATATGAGATTCTGATTAAATAGAAACCCGTTCATAAAATTTCTTTTTGTCGGAGATAGTCGTCAAAGTAAGAGGGAAAATTTAACAACCGCTGACCACCGCGACTGCTCCTTTTTTTATTTTTATTCAAACAATAGAAGTTTGATTGTACTTAGCTCATAGAGAATTTTGAAGAAGCAGATAGAATGCCAGATATCATCAGGTTGACGACGTGTTACACGTTTCGGGTTAATCATGTAGAAATATAACCCTTCCTCAGGTCATCTCATCACTGGCAACGCAACTTGAATTCTGCTCTAAGATTTAGAGCCGCTTTTCAAATAGATATCGGGTGGACTCCTCTTATACTTCGGCGTCTGACGTCACCGTTCCACAGACATTCAGCAGCCCAGTAGCCATCTTGTGAGCTTGTGTAGCCAATCCGAACAGTAAGGAAGATCTCACTGACAAGAGAACACCTTACAGGTTTAGCTACTTTTAGATAATAGTATACCAGTCTATTTGCATGTTGAGGCAATCAGGATTAACAGTGTTAGGAGGGGATATTCAATGGCACTAACCATGTAAGTGCCTTGAATATTCCCAGTTAAGGCATTTATATGGTTTACTGGACTATGAGCCATGTAAGCAATGTGGAGGAGTAGCATAGTGGTTAGAACAACTGCCTAGTACCCAGATGATTAAGGGTTCAATTCCCACTGGCATTTCTTGTGACCTTGGGCAAATCACTTTACCCTCCATTGCCTTGGAAGAAAAGGCTGGCAATCTACTTCCAGTGATACTATTGCCAAAAAACCCCAGAGGTAGCTGGGTTGCTATGAGTCAACACTGACTTGATGGCACAAACCATGTAAATGTCTTTTGAATACCAGGCCCCAGAGACCAGGGTTTGATTCCCACTAGTACTCCTTGTGACTTTGGGCAAGTTACTTAACTCTCCATTGCCTTGGAAGAAAGGCCTGGCAATCTACTCAAAGGCACACTTAACCCTCTATTATTCAGGCAGATTACCTGGTTCATAAAGTCAACAAAATTCCCCCTGAAGCTTTTTTCCTACTCTTTTCCAGAGTTCATAGATCTCCCAACTGAAACTCAGGTTGCATCTTGGATTACTAACTTGCAACTGGCCATTGATCAAATTGCCTGTGCCTCCTATGACAAGAAGTGAGGTGTGATTAAAGACACTGGTGCAGCCTAAATGAACTGCAGGGTTCAAGTCCCACTGGCACTCATTGTGACCTTGGGCTAAGTCATTTTATCAGGTACAAACTTAGATTCTAAATCCTGTGGAGACTGGGAATACCTATAGTACCTGATAGTAACTCACCTTGATCTACTACTGGAAAGGTATGAGCAAGATATACTAATAATAAATGTCAGTCCCTGCCTCTATCCCCACTGAAATTGAGGACAGGATATGGTTATAGTTTGTGCAGTTAAGGATACTATTAAAAAATTGGGGACAATCTCTGATCTATAAGTGCATTCACTCTGTCTCTCCCTACACCCCTCCTCGGGAACTCTGCTCTTCTGGCAAATCGCTTCTATCTGTGACTTTCTCGTCTATTGCTACCTCCAGACTTCACTCCTTTCATCTTGCTGCTACTTATGCCTGGAACAAACTACTTGAGTGTGTATGTCAGGTGCCTTCTCTGGCCCTTTTCAAATCCAGGCTAAAAACTCACCTCTTTGCTGCTGCTTTCGGATCTTTACTCACCTGATCTCCTTTGTGTTTCCTTACCTTTACCCCTAGACGTATTCCATGTCTACACCTACGGTGTTGTCTGTCTTGACTAGATTATAAGCTCTGATGAGCATGGACTATCTCTTACATGTTTCTGTGCAGTGCTGCATATGTCCTGTAGTGCTATACAAATGTTCAGTTGTAGTAGAAGTAGTAGTAATCTTAAACAAAGAGGAAGGCAAAGTGGTTAGAAAATATGGGCTTGACAACAGAAACAAAACTGGAGAAAAAATGATAGAATTCTGCAAGACCAGCAAGCTGTTCATCTCAAATATGTTCTTCTAGCAATACACACTGTACACTTGGACTTCACCCAATAGATTATACAGAAATCAAATTGACTACATGTGTGGAAGTCAATGATGGAAAAGCTCAATAAAATCAACAAAGACAAAACCTGGAGCTAACTATGGCACAGATCACCAGCTACAAGTATGTAAATATAACTTAAAGCTGAAAAGAGCAAGTCACTCATGAATGTAGCAATGTATTATCTTGAAAATATACCAGCAGAATTTAAAGACTGCCTGTAAAATTGATTCACAACTTGGAATACAAATGATAGAGCATCTGAAGAGCTATGTAATGACATCATGAAAATTGTGCTTAAAGAAAGTAAAAAGTCTCTGCAAAAGGTAAAAAAAGCCAAAATGGATACCAAAGAAACTCTGAAAATTGCTCAGAATCACGGAGAAAAGAAGGCCTGAGAAGAAAGAGACATAATCTTGTAATTTAACAGAAATCTTCAAACATGCAGAAAGATGAGACAAAGAAAAGTACCACAATGGTGCATGCAAGGGAATAGAAATTATTAGAGAAAGAAGAAGATCGGTTTCCTAAAGCTATGATGGTTAAGAGAAAATTCCACCCTCGTTGCAATGCTAAAAGATGCTCAAGAATCTATGTAGAAGGATGCTGAGAAGATCAAGAAAAGGTGGAAAGAATATACGGAATTGTTACATCATAAAGACCAAGTAGATCAACAGCAGTTTCAACCTGTACTTTATGATCAGGAGCTATTGTTGATGAAAGAAGTCAGAGCAGCATCAAAGGCATTATCAAAGAACAAAACACTGAGAATTGATGGCATTCCCATTGAAGTATTACAGCAATCAGATACAGCTGTTGCAATACTTACAAGGCTCTGCCAGGAATTTTGGAAGACCAGCCTCATGACCGATTGACTGGAAAAGATTTGTGTTCATACCAGTACTGAAGAAAGGTGGTCCAAATGACTTGAAATTATCACACAGTCAATCTGATCCCGCATGCCAGCAAGATTCTATTCAAGGGCCTTCAGTGGAGACAGGAACGAAAACAGGATTCAGGATATGGCGAGAAACATAACCAAGAAAACCTAAAGACAGTATTTCACCAAGTTCCAAACATCGTCAGCATAGGAAATAATATGCAATCAGCAGCAGCTTGTTACCAAATGCAGGGTCTCTTTATTTATTTATATTCTCTTATATACCATGCTATTCTGCATCAGTGCGGTTTACATTGAACAAACTGAAATTACATTGAACAGGGAATTATAACTTGGAGATAACTATTTTACAGGGAACATGGGCTATGGAGGGTGAAGTGGCTTGCCCAAGACCACAAGGAGCACCTGTGGGACTAGAAACCCCAGTCCTTCGGGCCCAAGGTTGCTGTCTTCTACTGGAATTTGAACCCCTGACCTTCCAGCCTGAAGTACCTTGCCCCAACCACTAGGCTACTCCTCCACTTTAAATGTCTAGCTATAGAAACATGGAAACATGATGGCAGAGAAAGATCATATGACCTATCCTGTCTGCCCTTCCATAAAAACTACTACAGTCCCTTTTTTCCTTTAGAGAGCCTCTATGTTTGTCCCATTCTTTCTTGAATTTAGATAAAGTCCTCATCTCTACCACCTCTACTGGGAGACTATTCCATGCATCTACCACTATTTCCATAAAAAAATATTTCCACATATTACTCCCGAGTCAATCCCATTTCACCTTCATCCTATGTCCCCTCATTGCAGAGCTCTCTTTCAATCGAAAGAGGCTCTCCTCCTGTGCATTTATGCCATGGGGGTATTTAAACACCTCTATCATATCTCCTTTCCTCCAAAGTATACATATTGAGATCTTTAAATATATCCCCATATGCCTTTTGACAAAGCCCACTGACCATCTTGGTAGACAACTCTTGTTTATATCCTTTTGAAGGTGTGGTCTCCAGAGTTGCACACAATACTCCAAATAGGGTCTCACCAAATATTTACTGTATACAGAGACACTATCACCTCCTTCTTCCTGCTGGCCATTCCTGTCCCTATGCACCCAAGCATTCTTCTGGCTTTCGCTGTCACTTTTTCTACCTATTTAGGGAGGAGTGGCTCGGTGGTTGGGACAGGTTACCTCAGGCCAGAGGGCCAGGGGTTCAATTCCCACATGGGGACAAGCAACCTCAGGCTGGAGGGACTGGGGTCTCTAGTCCCATCGCCACTCCTTGTGGCCTTGGGCAAGCCACTTAACTCTCCATTGCCTCAGGTACACTTAGATTGTGAGCCCTTCGGGGACAAGGGAATAAAAAGCACCTGTTAGTATACATGTAAACTGCACTGATTCTAAAGAGTGCAGTATAATAAATAAATAAAATAAATTTAGCCACCTTAAAATCATCTGAAATAAGAGAAATAAGGATAGCAAAATCAAAGGCAGAAGAAAAGATGGCTAAAGATGGGAAGTGTGGCAACAAGACTTTTTTCAGGTATATTCGGGAGAGGAGGAAATTCAGATGGAATTGCAGAACTCAAAAGTGCTGGGAACGGATTCGTGGAAAGTGACATTGAAAAGGCGACAATGCTAAACAAATACTTCTGCTCTGTTTTCACTAGAGAAAATCCTGAAGAAGGACCACCTGTGATTGACATATATACAAATGGGAATGGAGTAGATACCACACCATTCACAAAAGAGGACGTGTTAGAACAGCTTGAAAAACTGAAAGTGGACAAGTCTATGGGACCAAAAGGGATACACCCCAGGATACTAAATGAGCTTAGAGAAGTTCCTGCAAGGCCTTTAAAGGATGTTTTTAATAGATCCTTGGAGACAGGAGAAGTTCCACAGGACTGAAGAAGGGCTGATATGGTACCTCTCCACAAAAGTGGTAATAGGGAAGAAGTGACAAACTACAGGTCAGTAAGCCTTACCTCGATGGCAGGAAAAGTAATGGAGGTGCTTCTGAAAGAGTGAATAGTGGACTTCCTCAAAACCAACAGGTTGCATGATCTGAGGCAACATGGTTTTACCAAAGGATGACCTTGCCAAACAAATCTGATTGAGTTCTTTGACTGGGTGACCAGAGAACTAGATCAGGGGCATGCGATGGATGTGATCTACCTAGATTTCAGCAAAACCTTTGATATTGTACCTCATAGGAGGCTTATCAATAAACTTAACAGCTTGGGGATGGGTCCCAAGATGGTGAACTGGATCAGAAATTGGTTGACTGACAGACAACAGAAGGTGATGATAAACAGAACTCACTCAGATGAAAGGAAGGTGATTAGTGGTGTGCCCCAGGGTTCGGTCTTGGAACCAGTACTGTTCAATATATTTGTGATATTGCCAAAGGACTGAATGGAAAAGTCTGTCTTTTTGCAGATGACACCAAACTTTGCAACAGAATGAACTTCCCTCAGGGAGTGAGGAACATGAGTACACCCCTAAACAATGGCATGGGGAGAGATGACCTACACGGAGCGTCAAGGTCACCTACTCTTGCTGCCTTGCTGGGCAGACTAGATGGACCATACTGGTCTTTATCTGCCATCATTTACAATGTTACTATGTTACTATGTAATCATGCCCAGGTCCCGCTTTTCATTCGTGGCCAGAAGTACTTCACCCCCAATACTATATTTGGATATTTACAGCCTAAATGCTTATCAATGTAAGCTGTGCTGTGGGGGAATTTCTAGGCTTGGACCATTCACTTCCCCCCAAACAAAACCAAGGTAAGCACTCTCTCAGCTTGTCAGTACTACTCTCAGAATTCTCTCCCAGCCCCTCACAGAAACCATGGGCTTTAATCCTTATCTCTTGAAATAACAATACCTCTCCCTCATAGCACTGAAGGTTCAGAGTTAAACAAACCAACCACACACAAACACTGAAGTGTATCAGGTGCTTGATTCCTCATCTGACTTTTAACACAGAGCTTTCATCTCTACGTTATGCTATTCTGCTGGTTTTTCTCAGTTGCTATTCCAGTAAAAAACAAGCATTTAATATCCAAGAGTTTTCCCCTCTGCTGTAGCCCCCAGATGATAGCAGTGATCAAATTTTCACCCAGCTCTCCCTCACTTAGGCCATAAGCAACTTGCTTAGATAGCAGGAGAACAACTTAATGTCAGTCTGAGTTTGGACCAGGAACCAGCAGTGGAGCACCTGGTGACATCAGGACTACTCCTCCCCATTGGTGTTGGAGGGATATTTTGGCTTATCCTAAAATGGACAGCTTTTCAGTAGTTAATATATATTCTCTCCCTAGAGGTTGGTGACACCGGATAGCCTGGACCTTACGGAATTTCTGGAAATGTTGCAGGATTTGGTTTAGCAAACGAGCAACTCTCCTGGTTATGTTTAATTCTGAGCAAGAAAACCTTCTGATTTTGAAACTAGAAGTCTGCTCCTTTTTGTGGTCAGGCAATAAATGCTTTTCCTGACATGGCGAGAGCCACACAACTGTGTCAGAGGTTTTTTTACAATTAGAACCTAAGGTCTTGGCTATTGGTGCTACCTTCTACCTCCACATTCCCTGTTAATGTGATGTGAACTACTCAAGCAATGCATATGTTTTCCTACATATATCTCAATTGGAAAATTTCCTGAATGAAAAGTGCTTGTATTGTCAGAATTTGCTTGTTCAAATATTGGCTGTCCTGTTTATGTTGTTATTGTACCATTTTTAAAATTGATAAATAAAAAACCAAATGCTACTTTTAAGTTCCTTCCCATGCTGAGAAATTTGACAGTGTTGAAATATAGCACTATCTTAGAGGATAGAGGAATGGTTTGCTATGATAATATACCTGGTGGGGGTCTTTAAGTTAAGTATCTTTGTTTTTAAATTTTTTATATCTTTTAATGGGTGAGCCAATACCACAAACATTCCAGGTAACAACCTCTTATTTTTCACATGATTTCTGGTGTCAGATATCCCCACCAAAGAATCATCTTCCTTAAATTATAGGACCCCACAGCCCAGAGTCCCTGCCCCATCCAGGTTCTATTCCAAAGGATCTTTAGCTATCCCTTCATCTATGCATGCCTCTCCAGACCAAACTATCCCTAGCTCCCCCAAACCATCATTACCTCCTTCCACCATCTACCAGCAGCAGTCAAGGCTATCTCAGCACCTCCAATGACCGATCGTCATGCATGATGATGACAGGCCTTCCCTGTGCCCCCCCCCCCCAATACTTCACCATTACTCTTCAAGGTAGATACCCATAATGATACCTTGTGATGGGGTATACAGAATGCTACCCATCCCTCTCCAAAGGGATTAGCAGCAGTCCCCTTTAAGAGAGTCTGCAGCCCAGAGTTCAGGACTAGGCGGGCATGGTTCACAGGAAAGCTGCAGGAGGGGGAGAGGCCATTTGAGCTAGAAGTCCTTCCAAGGCAAGCCATACAAAGGAGTTCTGAGGTGCAAACTTTAACCGGGGCTGGGCAAGCTATGCAGAGGAGTTCTGAGGTGAGAACTTTAATTGGGGCTGGAGGAGGTGCTGGGAGAACCAGCTTTGTGGAGGTTTAACAAGCTGGGATAGAATAAAAGCTGATTTTGTTTTCCTTGGAGGTTCCTCTATCAATTGAACGAGCTCACATGGAAGTGGCTGCAACCAGAGGGAAAGACCGGGCCTGAGATAGTCAAGATTGTGCTCTTGGAGCAATTTTTAGAGGACTTGACCTCTCCGATGAAACAGTGGATACGTCAGCACCCCAAGATTACACTGGAAAGTGCACTGGAAATAGCAGAAGGGTACCATGAAGTCCAGCTGTCGATGGAGGTTGACACTAAGAAGGTGAAGAAGTCATCCATTAGCCCAGGAGAATGGAAGGGGAAGCCAGAGCAGATGTTGGCTCCCATGTTTTGAACTCTGAAGTCACCTCTTAGATGAGACCATGGGCCTTGGTGAAGGTCAAGATATTGTGAACATCAGTATATCATCCACAAATGGATGACCTTGTTGAGCGATTCAATAAAACTCTGAAACAGAGAGGGGTTAAGAACCCATCAGGCTGCAGGAAGTAGAGAGGCTTGTGGAGCCAAAAATCCTTCCAAGGCAAGCTGTGCAAAGGAATTCTGAGGTAGGAACTTTAACTGGGGCTGAGCAAGCCGTGCAAAGGACTTCTGAGGCAAGAACTTTAATTAGGGCTGGAAGAGGGGCCGGGAGAACCAACTTTGTAGAGGTTTAACAAGATGGGACAGAATAAAAGCTGATTTTGTTTTCCTTGAACTGCTGTCTGTTCTATGTTTTAAAGAAAACCCCTTCTCTCCGCGTGCCACGCTTACCACAAACCTCATAACCACAGATCCTCTTTCATCTACATTAAGACCCATACTTTACTACTCTATTCATCTACTTCATTCTCATATCAATATCCTTGTCCCACACTCCCCCATCTACCCCTTTGCCCATTCTTCTAGTGTAGAAGTCAACTGTGCTGCTGATGCCTCAGAAGCAAGATCTCAAAGGAACACAAACAACATTAACCCCCTCTCCCATGTATCAACACACTATACCATACTGGAGCTTACCCCCCATCCCAAGCCAGTCCCTTCTTCCTATCCCCACATACACATATGCATCCCTAAACTCCATATATATACACTACTTTCATACACACCAACCGACCAATCACCAAGCCTCTGGTAATGTCAATGACAAATCATAGTGTTGAAATCCCCGTCTCCAAGATGAAGAGTGCAAATTCTACATCCCCAGAGGAAAATTGCCAGAAAGGCCACAAGGTTAAATATTTCACTAAATTAGAAGTATAAGATCTGCGTAGTTTTTAGCATATGCTTGAAGCAAAAACTATTCCTATTGACAAATAACTTGAAATGTTATCCTCCATTATTATTGTTGTCAGTGCACCTTTTCCCAAAGGTTCCCATTGTCAAAACTCGCACGCCTGACACTTCCTTACTCGCCCATCAACCCCACCCTCCATCCACCAATCTTCATCCCCACATACCAAAAGAATTCCATTTCCAATGCTCCCCTACTCACAATATAAGATCTTGAATGCCTCCATTCACCCCAACTTCCCATCCACTCACATCCACTTCCCTTAACTTCCTTGATCCCCTCTAACCCTCCCTCATGCATACTTCCCACTCTCCTATATACAATCTTGTTTCTGCATCACAGATGTTCCCTGCCACCTTCCATAATCCCCAAACTCCAGATCTCGTCCAGCAACATCTATGCATTCTCATATACAGCATTCATCCAGAGTCTTGAGGGATATAAATGTGTTATAAATAAATAAATAAAATAAGTATTAACACATGTTATGTACTGCTAACCCCATTTTATACAGAATACATCATTTACTAGTAATGCACATTAATAGCTCATAGCATAATGCAGCTCACTAAGTGGAGTGGAGGAGTACCCTAGAGGTTAAGGCAGCAGCCTGGTATCAGCAAGACACTGGTTCAAATCTCACTGGTGCTCCTCATAGCCTTGGCAAGTCCCTTATCCCCCACTGCCTCAGGTATAAACTTAGATTGTAAGCCCTCTGGGGACAAGGAAATGCCTACTGTACCTGAATGTAGCTTGCCTTGGACTTCTAGGGGAACAGCATAAGCTAAATTCTGCTACTTGTAGGTGGTCTGTGTAAGGTCTTTTTAATCTGCACATTTTTTTAAGGTCATGGAAAATATTTCTTTTTTTGATAAATCTAGCCTGAACATCTGCTTTCACAACAGTTACTATTTGAATGTATTCTACAGTTTGCCAGCTAAAGGAATGAATCAAGTCTCAAATGATTACTAACATATGCGATTATACTGTAATTAGATCTACTGTTCCTAAGTGTCTATAAATTAATGTAGGTGTTTATTTTCTAGTTTATTAGGTGTTTTTGAGGGTATAAAATAAATCAGTGTATAGCTATGCTTTTGCAACAAAAGGACTTGCTGAGTATCTTTTATGGTGGAATAAAACATCAGATATTTCAGTCAAATGCAATTTGCATAGCCATTGAGTTAATGCATTTTATAGACTGTATATTATTTTCAATAAATGCAGATCAGATTTTGCTGCAGAAAATTTATGCCACTCACTTGAGCCACTGCATTGCACAAGTTAAGAGCTATTGGTACAACCTCTATGAAGATAAGGTTTATTTTCCCATTTCAGAACATGCTTGAACTAGCAGCAAATATAAGAAGATGCAGCAGATCTTTCATAGCACGGTCGTCATTAAAATCTCTGATATCTCATAATAATAAAAACATAAGAATGGATTAGAAGATACAGTCCAAATATAAAACCAATAGTGCCTGTTATCGCCCACTTCCTCTAAAATGTGATCTGATGCGTAGGCAACAAGGCACTGATGAAGCCTGTGTTTAACAATCAATCGATGTAGGATACAGTGCAACAGCACAAAAATCAACAAAGGTTAGCGGCACCTTATCGATTACGTGATTTATGGAGGCATGAACTTTCGAGAACAACTGTCCAATTCATTATAATTAGGGCTTCCGATTTTAGTTTTTAATTTATCAGCATCGCTAAAACACCCTGATGAAGAAAAATGAAAACAGATTTTTACTGAATGAACACCAAAAATAAAAATCAACTCCCCTAATACTCCCTCACCCCTCAACAGCTTATCTTGTATCCTCCACTCTCTTTTTTAATACCTTTTCTACATTGATGACTCCTAAGTGAAACAACATTAACTTACCTATTACTATAGATATATTTTGTCTTTGGAAACTAAGATCATTTTATTAAGTTGCTTGCTGTTATGCATCTGTTTACGAAGGTCTACACCTGATAGGATTTTAAATTGAACTGCTTAGTAAATAGATTTTATTAAATGTATGCTGGCAACAATCATTCTTAGGGGTATGTTTACTAAACGGCGGTAGCGGACTCCTGCGATATCGGAGCCGTGGCTGTCATTGAAATTAATGGGGCTGCGGCTCCAATATCGCACGGAGTCCGCTACCGCTGTTTAGTAAACATAGCTCTTAGACTTGTAATTTTAGATGAGGTGGGGTAATATAATATACAATAAGATCTATCATAAAAAGTTAGCTCTTTCCTGTCAAATCTGCTTTACAGTAATGGGTGTGCAAAGGGCCCATGGCCTATGTGCCAAAAGTTGCAAAATTATGCATAAATAAATATGCTTTTATTTTTCACACAGATTAAATAATGCTATAGAAGTAGCTTACAAACAGATGCAGACAACAGTTATGAGAATATATCCTGAAATCAGATGCCTCGAGCCATTTATGTGTCTACGGGGGTTATTTTAGAAGCTTTATTCACAATTTCCAGTATAACAAACATCCATGTGTTATCACGCCGCCCGCTCCCTAACCTTGGGGGTTTAAGGAGGGGTTGCCTTGTGATGCCCTGGAGGCAATTAGTTGTAGTTGTGTTTAGTACTTCGAGCAGTAAGGCATGGCAAAGAGAAATTTATTTTTCATGAGGTTTATTTGCCAGTTGTGCAGTTCAAATGGTACAGACGGTGCAGAAGTATAAATCCAAAACAAGAGTAAAGAAACTTGCTAAACAGACTTGCAATGCTGTGCTATATTCAGGAATTCACATTCACTTCATGTGATCCAATCAAAAAGGGTGAGACAGAAAAGTTCCTACAACAGCAGTGCTCCTGTTATAGCAATCACTGGTACATTGACTCATTCACTTTCTACCAGCTTCTTGTATAGGACGAGTTAAGTGCCTCTGCTATATTACTTCATATAACAGGTAAACTTTTCCCCTTAATTGTCTTTCTCAATTAAGCATGTAGAACAGTCCATTAACATATCCTCTTCTGAGGAAGGCAGAGAATTAGAAATAGGCATTCCTTCTTTACAGCCAGTAACTGGTTCTGGAGCACTGTAGTTAAAACTTGCCTTATGTTCTAAAAACTCTCTGAACTCGTGGAGAAGTGATTCAGCTGGTGACTTCCCTTCACTTAGCTGGCGTTCCTTTTCTCCCATGAGCAATTGTTTGCTGAGCCTCTCTATCTCAGGCTGATTAGCATATTTGTTTGTGTCAGGAAAACAAACATTCAATGTGCTGCTAACGTTATCTCCCCACCTTTCTCTACACGTGGGTGCTGTGCTTGGATACTTAGCAGTAATGGGAGAGTCTTTAAAGAGATATTTAAAAGCACTGACGTCAGCCCTTTCCTGGCTAGGTTCTTCAGCTAGCTTGTAAGAATATTCACTTTTATTCAAAGCTTCTCCTTGCTGAAAACAGCTGCCACCATTTTGTCTGACTTGGCTTTTAAAACTAGGGCACACTCTCTCTGGCTTTGGAGCATAACACTTATCCACTACTTCTCCCCCACTGGGTACCTTGTATAGAAGCTTTCCCTTGGAGAATTCTTTGTCCTTCTGCCTTTTACCCCATAGCTCTGCCTGGTCCTGTAGCCTTGGATCTCTCAGCGTTCTGAAAGTATTCTGCCTCCAGCAGTTCCTTTCCTCTTCTGAGTCTTCCACCACGCTACTTGCTAGTTGCAGACTATTGGAGGAATCACAGCAGCAAAGATATTTCCTTCCAGATTTTCCCTCTGAAACTCTTGTTTCTCCTTCTGGAAATTCTCTCCGTCCCTGTTGTTCTCTTGGCTTCTCTCTTAGCCTCTGTGGCTCTCCTAGTTTCTTTTGCTCTCTTTCACTTCCTGGTTTCTGACTATTTAACCAGGTGCTTCTAGCTTGCACTGCCCGCCTCCTCTTGGGGCGTGCCCAATCAAGAGCTTTACTACTCCCTTCCCCCGAGGTGAGTTGTTCTGCTTGATTAGTTCTGAGTTTTTTTCTTTCTGCAGAGAAATCCCTGCTTTCTCCTGCAGTACTGGCTTCTACCACCGGATGCTTATCTGTGTCCATCGGTTCCTGGGGAGCTACTGGGTCACAGTGTAAATGATGTTTTAGAAAGGGTTAAATTTGCATTTGGATGTTTTTGCTGTATAAAAATGGAAAGGGTATGTGTTAGGGAGTGACATGGATGGATCTAAAATGTACATGTGCATTCCCCATTTCATGTAGGGCACGCACATGTATGATTCCAATTGTCCATGTTTCCTGGCATGTATAGGTTTTTAAAAAGTGTTAGTTTCAGCCAGCCCTTCACATGAGGGATTAAAGGGGTAATCTTCCTTAATCCATCCATTGTTATTTCCCCCCTCCGTATTGGAATTAGGTAAAGATAATGGCATCTGTGGTAAACCAGCAGCTTTTACACACGTAGCTCTGCAAAATGGCTGCTATAGAAGTGTTAATGCCAGCACTTAAACATGAACATTTTGTGCTGAGTTTCCTCTTTTGATTTTTCCTACATATGCAGCAATGTGCAGCAATGGCCAAGAAAGCAAATAGAATGCTAGGAATCATAAAGAAAGGAGAATAAAATGAAATATATTATAATATCTCTGTATCGCTCCATGCTGCGACCACACCTTGAATATTGTGTGCAATTGTAGTCGCCATGTCTTAAAAAGGATATAGCAGAATTAGAAAAGGTACAGAGAAGAACATCAAAAATGGTAAAGGGGATGGAAGGATATCCCTATGAGGAAAGGCTTAAAAGGTTAGGGCTCTTCAGCTTGGAAAAGAGACAACTGAGGGGAGATATGATAGAGGTCTATAAAATAATGAATGGAGTGGAACAGGTAAATACAGATCGGTTGTTTACTCCTTCAAATAGTAGAAAGACTAGGGAACATGCAATGAAGCTACAATGCAGCACATTTAAGAGTAAACAGAGAAAATATTTTTTCACTTAACAAGTAACCAAACTCTGGAATTTGTTACCAGAGGATGCAGTAAAAGCTGTTAGTGTAGCTGGATTTAAAAGAGGTTTTAAAAAGACAAACAGCTTGGTGTCTATATACCTTTTGAGAACCTGCCATGCACTTGTGATCCATGTTGGTCACTGTTGGAAACAGGATACTGGGCTTGATGGACCCTTGATCTGATTCAGTATGGCATTTCTTATGTTCTTATGATCCTGTCAGGTACTTGTGGGAACAGTATGGCATATCTTATATTTTTATGGCCGGAATGGAAGGACCGCTGATCAGTGGCTCAGTGGCCATAAATCCTATACTGAACAGACCTCCTCCTCCCAAAAGCCCCATCCACTATATAGAAAATGTTGAGGGCCTCCTGGGCCCGCCCCCCCCCCCCCCCCCCCAATTCTTAGTGACCCACTGGATGCAACACTTCTCCATCTCCAAGGCAGGGCTAAAATATTGCAAAGACCTCCCCCTATAAGCCACTCCCCTCCAATCCCAGTATAGCACAGACCTCCCCCTTCCCAAAGTCACATGCATTATATACAAAATTATGAAGTTCTCTGTGGCCTGCCCCTCCCTGTTCCCCCCTCTCACCCAAAGGGGTTACATGACAGTGATGGAGGGAGGAGCAATCTCTATTCACTCCTGCCTTGGAAGTTGCCTCTGCGCAAATGGCATGGCTTGAACCCTGGAAGTAATCTCCCAGTATACCACAATATGACCAGGGTTCAGGCTGTGCATTTGTGCAGCCAGTCACCAGGGCAGGAAAGAATGACCTATTGCCTTTGATGGACCCTTATGAGTGAGCTGGAAGTCTAGAAGGAGATGGGAAGGAGAGGAGTGGGCTGCAGGAGGGAGTATCAGAATTTTACTGTATACATAGGCAATGTACTGCAGGGGGCCACATGAACACTCTCTGTGATGGTTTTTCTTGTATTTCATTGTGCATTCTGTTTCTTTACTGAGGGGCTTATTTACTAAACCATGGGTGCCTACTGTGTGTTTTGCCCTAAAAAATGAGTGTGGCATGGCACTGAACCTCCTAAATAATGGAGATATGTCTGGCATGTCCTCATGTAGCTAACATGGCCTGTGTGTCACTCCTACACTATGAGTGCTGATTAACATGATCAATACAGGTGCACTTAAAGCCATTCATTGATGTGGTGATAAGTGCATCCCTGCTAACTGCAACCAGGGCCAGTGTTTCCATTAGGTGGGCTAGGCAGTTACCTAAAGCACTGGCTCTCCAGAGGTGCCTAATGCTACAGCACTTACTTTAAATCACCGGCGCTACCTCACGGTTTTTGCTCTCCAATATCTGCCTCTTCTGTCCCGCTCCGATGCACACATTTCTGGTTTGCATCAGAGGGGGGACGGAAGAGGCCAATGGTCAAGAGCAGAAACTGTGAGGCAACATCAGAGGGTTAAAGTAAGTGCTGTCTCATGGTTTTTGAGCTATTGCTGCTGCAAGTCCCAGAGAGGTGTGGCAGCAGCAGCAATAGGGGCGAAGGAGTAGTGGGGGTCATAAGATGGAGGAGTCCACCTCGGGTGCCTTGAATCCTTGCACTGGCCTAGACTGCAAAATTTCTGGTTAGTTCATGCCAAAACACCCATGCTAACCGTGATGTGCTCGCTGCGCCCCAAACCACCAGTCTCTGCTGAAACCCATGCTGTGATTAACATGGCTTTTTTAGCACGACCACATATTTGGCATGTGATAAATGCTACTGCAGTGCACATGACTACTAAACCCCATGCTATTTGTTAGCGCACTTTAGTAAACATGCCCCTCAGTGAACTGGAGAGCATCCCCATATTGAGGAAATAAACCTTTTAACCCTGGGTTTGTTTTATGAGGACTAAAACCTTAGTCAAGTTTCAAGCAAACAGAATACTGGAGAGTTACTGTTTGAGTTTTATCAGCTATGTTTCTAAATTTGTTTTGTAAACCGCTTTGGTTTTGACAATAAAGACGGTATATCAAGCAAAAATCCCCCCCAAAAACCATAAACCATAAACAGAAGGTCCTTGAATAATCACGAATTCAACACCAATTAAGAGGAAACCTAAATTCTAAGAGGCAAAGGAGTGGATCCCAGGATCACAAAACTTGGTATTATGGATGCAACAAGGAGAAAATGTACAATGTGCAAAATTCTTGTGTGGAATAATATAGTGAGACATTATTCTACAATATAAAGATCAAGTGGATTCTTTCAACCTGTATCTTATGACCAGGAACCGTTGGTGATGAAAGAAAAAGTTGAAGTAGCACTGAAAACATTATCAAAGAATAAAATACCATTGATGGCATTCCCACTGAAGTATGGCAGCTCTCAAATGCAACTGTTATAATACTTACAAGGATCTGACAGGAAATTTGGAAGATAACATTTTGGCCAACTGACTGGAAAAGATCTGTGTTCGTACCAATATTGAAGAAAGGTGATTCAACTGCCTGTGGAAATTATTGTACAATTGCTCTAATTCCACATGCCAGCAAGATTCTACTTAAAATCAGTCAGTGGGGACTATAGCAATGCTTAGAGCAAGAACTGTCCAAACTGCAAGCTTTCAAACCTTTGTGAAAGGACAACAGATTTAACTCAGAGCGTAGAGCCCCAGGAAGGGAATTCCAGAATACTGGAGCAAGTACAGAAAATAAGCACTTACGCCATCACTGCAAATGGGTCTGGCCAGTCTCAGGAACCTGCAGTATCTGGGCTTCAGCTGATTGCAAGGCCTGACCGGGTACATACCATTGTAATAATTCTTCTAAATACCAGGGCCCCAAGCCCTGGAGAGCCTTGAATGCACTAGAAGATTAAAAATACATCTTTGTTTAATTGGAAGCCAATGTAACTGTGCTAATCACCCTGTGGCAAAGTCTCTACAGCTAAGATCAAAGATAACCCATGCCGCTGAATTTTGGACTACCTGTAACCTCCTAACAGAGGACACAGGTAGTCCCTTATACAAGGCATTACAGTAATCAAGCCGAGAGAGTACTAATGTTTGAACAACCTGGTGAAATGCATCCTGTTCCAAATAAAGTCATAACTGATGAACCAAGTGTAGGTGCCCATACGCCACCTGGACTACTTTTGAAATTTGTTGCTGAAGTCCCAAATCTGCATCCGACACTACTCCTAGATCATGAATTTCACTCTTCCAAGATAATTGAACCCCACAATGGACAAGCC
Organism: Ichthyophis bannanicus; assembly: GCA_033557465.1. Lineage (NCBI taxonomy): Eukaryota > Metazoa > Chordata > Amphibia > Gymnophiona > Ichthyophiidae > Ichthyophis > Ichthyophis bannanicus. Next base: position 8,810,074 of record CM066032.1, read on the forward strand.
AACCTTCAAACTATCATTGGTTAGCAGTCCACATTACAACACTTCCGACTTGGCAGTGTTAATAACCAGTTGGTGCAAACGTAGCCAGGAGGCAATATCCTCTAAACAACAGTTGGCAAGCCCCTCCACATCAATCATCAATTGAATGTCGTTGGCATATAAAAAGCCCTTCTAATTATGCCAGCTACAGGTCTCTCCAATAGGACTCAGAAAAATGTTAAAAAGGATGGGGGACAAAGCAGAACCCTGCGGAACACCACAAACCCACTGCCGAACAGTAGAGGAGCAAGTCCCCTGGCGTACACAAAAGTGACGCTCCAACAAAAAGGAGGACAACCAACAAAGCACTGTGCACCCAATCCCCAGGGCTTTACACCTCATCATCAGTAAATTCCCCATCCCCTCATGCCCAGCATAGCCCTTCTGCCCCTATGCCCCCATGCCCAGCATCTCCCCGTCTTGCCCCGCCTCTTCATGTCCAGCTGGCTCATCCCCATGTTGCCAACCCGGCCTGACCTTGCCCTGCTGCCACTTTTCCTGTTCCCTTGGCGGCGGCAGCAGTGGCAGCGGACCTTCAATTTTAAAAAAATGGGTCTTTCCTACTCTGCACTTGCATGACTGGTCTGATCCCTCCCTCCTCTGACATATGCTTGCATTAGAGAAGGGAGGGACTAGACCAGCCATGCAAGCATGGAGTTGCAAAGACCAGCATTTGTTTTTTTTAAATTGGAGGTATGCTACCATCGCTGCCACCAAGGGAACAGGAAACGTGGCAGTGGGGCAAGGGCAGGCAGCTTGGGGGGTGGGGGGAGGGAGCCAAGACCGACAGTTGGCATCTCTAAATGCGTCCTTATTTTTTTGCACCTAATGCAGTGGCACCGCTCGCACAGGTTTAGGTATGATGCTGTATCCAGCTAACTGAAGATCATACACTGTTTAGGACAACAGGGTCGCCAAGAGTCAACATTTACTCAATAGCACTTAACAAACAATCTTCTTTTAATAAATAATAGAAATGATTACTGTATTTTTTTCTGCCAAAAAAGGATTTACAGCATTTACAGGTTTGTCATAATACTGCAGTGAGGTTACTCACTGGGTGTAAGAAAAGGACAATATGACTATCCAGCTGCATTGGTAATGAGTGGTCTACATGTTGTTTTTTTAAGATTTTGGGGCTCTTTTACTAAGGTGCGGTAAGTTTTTGTACTTATTGCTCGTGTTGTGTAAAAACGAATGTGCAGTAAGTGAAAAAAGTCATGCACTAATGGTCAGGGGTGTGGCTAACATGTTCCCAGCAGTTATCACCTAGAAAAGTACCCTAAAGTGTGGCAGCAACATTCGTAAATAACATGTGTGCACTTAACGCCACTCACTGAGGTGATGTTAAACACCTGTGCTAATTGCAACATTGATGGCATGCAATATGTCCCCCTACCCTAACTTTAATACCACTCTCTGCCTCTAATATATCCCTTCCCTCCCTATTACCATAGGAATTAGCATACAGTAACCGTCATGCCTGCACTATAACAGTTACAACAGCCCTGTGCTAACAGTTACCATGCACTAGAATATGCATTAACCACTTAGCATACTTTAGTAAAAGGGCTCCTTTGTGTTTAGTTTTTAGGGTATAGAAATGGTGTATGCCTGCTTATCTAGCTGCTTCTTTGAGACAGCATAAGCCCATAGGAGCTCTTAGATCTATGCAGAAAACTTTATTGCGACTCCTTGGGCCAACTGATATTAGAATGGAATTTACTGCTTACTACTACTACTTATCATCTGTATAGTGCTACAAGGCATACGCAACACTGTACATATATATGTAAGACACATCCCTGCTCATCAGAGCTTACAATCTAATCAAAATGAAGAACATCACAAAACTGGGTACTGGAGCACAGTCGGCCCAAGGATTTCTGCTGTCCGAGGCAGACCCTCCATGCCACCCCCCAAAAGATTGTGGCACAACCCGACCCGCCATGCTGCCCCCCTCTTCTCATTGCTGTGTCAGGCTTTAAAAAGCCCGCACTAGTGCACTCAAGGCCTGTCGCTCCTGCCGTGCTCTGACACAACTTTCCATTGGAGGGAGAAGGAACAGCAGGGAGTTGTATGGAAAGGAGGCAGGAGCGGCAAGCTGTGAGTGTGAAAGTATTAGAACTTTAAAGCCAATGCAGCAGAGACATTGCTGTGCAGCCCCGCTTCCCCAGATGAGAAGATGGATGCCAGGATGAGGTGCGGAATAGCGGGCTGGGCAGCAATGAACTGCCGCTTCATTGAGAGGAGGGGGACCAATGCCGCTAACCAAGGCCTGACGCCCTAGACGACCACCTAGTTCGTCTAGTGGATGAGCTGGACCTGAAATGGAGTATGGTAAGACACATAAGTAGTGAACAAGAGAGTGAGGGGTATCAGGACCCAAAAGCAGTCTTGAAGAGGTGATTTTTAGCCTGGATTTGAAGCCGACATCCTAACTCAAGAAGCTTGTTCCAAGCATATGGGGCAGCAAGGTGGAATGAACAAAATCTGGAGTTGACAGTGGCAGAGAAGGGCACAGATAAAAATGATCTGCTAGAGGAGCAAAGTTCCTGAAGAGGGGTGAAGAATGAGATAAGAGAAGAAAGGTAAAGAGTCACCAGAGAATGAATGTATTTGTAGGTCAGTAGAAGTTTGAACTGGATGCGGAAATGGATAGGGAGCCAGAGAAGTGGCTTGAGAAGAGGTGTTACATGAGCAGAGCAACATTGGCAGAAGATAAACCATGCAGTTGAGTTTTGAACAGACTGAAAGGGAGAGAGATGATTCAGAGGGAGACTAGTGAGGGCTAGGTTAAAATAGTCAAGATGGAAGGTGACTAGAGAGTTTATAAATGTCTGAGTAGTGTGTTCAGAAAGGAAGGGATTATTTAGCTGATTTTATAGAGAAAGAAGTGACAGCTTTTAGCTCTCTGTTGGATGTGTGCCGAGAAAGAGAGAGTAGAGTTAAAGATGATCCCAAGGTTGTGAGCTATGGAAAGAGGGAGGAGTGTAATGTTATCCACAGAAACAGAGGAGGAAGGGAGAGCTTGGTTTAGGTGGAAAGATAAGGAGCTCAGTTTTGGCCATGTTTAATTTTAGACAGTGGTAAGACAGCAATGTTGGATAAGGCAGCAATGTCAGATAAGCAGGCAGAGATCTGGGCCTATATTCCAGGAGAGATTTCAGGTGCAAAGAGGTAGATCTGAGAGTTGTCAGCATAAAAATAGTACTGAAACCATGGGAGGAAATGAATGCACAAGGGACTGAGTGTAGAGAGAGAAAAGGAGAGGTCTCAAGACAGAGCCCAGAGATATACCCATTAAAAGCGGGATGACAATAGAGGAGGATTCTCCAGAACACACACAAGTGCAGGGGAAAGATAAGAAGAAAACCAGGATTGAACAGAGCTCCAAAATCCAAACAGGGTCAGGGTATCAAGGAGAAGGTAGGGATCAACAGTGTCAAAGGCAGAAGGAAGATCAAGTAGCCTAGTGGTTGGGGCAAGGTACTTCAGGCCGGAAGGTCGGGGGTTCAAATCCCACTAGAGGACAGCAACCTTGGGCCAGAAGGACTGGGGTTTCTAGTCCCACAGATGCTCCTTGTGGTCTTGGGCAAGCCACTTAACCCTCCATAGCCCATGTTCCCTGTAAGTATTTAGTGTATGTGTCTCATATCCCCGCGTGTTAAATGTATCCCCCAATTGTGTTGTGACCGCTTTGATTGAAGGATAAGGCGGTATACAAAAACTGTCTAAATAAATAAAATAAAATAAATAAAGACCCTTGGATTTGGTGAGGGATAAGTCACTGGAGACTTTGGCAAGAGCTGTTTCTGTAGAATATAGAGGGCAAAAGCCAGATTGTAGTTGATCCAGAAGGGCTTGAGTGGCAAGTCAAAATAGCTGCGGTGAACCGCTCATTCAAGTAGTTTTGAAGCAAATAGGAGGAGAGACATAGGCCAATAACTAGAAGGACATGTAAGGTCTAGTGAAGACTTTTTGAGGAGAGGTGTAACCACAGCGTGTTTGAAGGCCACAGGAACAGTTGCAGTGGAAAGTGATAGGCTAAGGATATGACAGATGAAAGGGATGATAGCAGAAGAGATAGAGCTTAGTAGATGGATGGGAATGGGATGAGAGGAACAGATAGTGAGTTTGGAGGAGGAGAGAAGATTTGCAGTGTCCTCCTCAGTGATTTTAGAAGAGGAAAAAGGGTGACAGAAGTTGAGGGAAAGATTAGGGATTGAAGAGGGGGAAGGGTGGGTGGATGTCATCCTGTGAAGCATTCAAGGCTAATCTTCTAGACTTTGTCATGGAAATAGTCAGTCAAAGTCTGGGCAAAAATGGAAGGAGGAGGAGGAGGAGGGGAGGAGGCAACTTCCACAATTTTTCACAACCTCCTAGAGATACCCTCAATAAAGCTCAGGAGCAACCAGCTTACATGCAATAGGGTTTTCTCCATTATAGAATGCCCTACCACCCCCTCTAAGATCCATTGAAGACATAGATGGCTTTCAAAACAAATGAAAAACTACCTATATCTAGAATACTATAATGCAGATCATCTCATGGCACACAGCCATATTCTCAATAGCACTAACTAGAGCCACCTGCCCTACATTTTCTGTACATAAATTCACATTGCCTCCAACCTCCAACCATATTATATTCATTATATAATTCTATCCCCCCTTCTATGACCATTAACCCACTGTCATCTGTTTAATTTTAAAGTTGATGTATATGTCATTCATGATGTTATTTGTAAACCACCTTACTGTTAAAGTTACTTAGTTCACCAGCACCGAGTTCTCCGTAAACCGTCTTGACTTGTAGAAAGACGGTATAAACAAGATATTCAATAAATAGATTACTCTATTGCATATTATTTACCTACTCAGCAAAGGATGGTAAATCCCTCTGAAGGGGGCCTCAATGTTTTGTCACCTTCAATCACTCAACACTTTCCTGGAAGATTTCTCACCATTGGTAACCTATGCTATTGGTAACCTTCTTCACTGAGTCTAAGATAAACGTTCTTAAAGCTTTCTTTCAAAAGAAAGATGTCCAATTTTGTGGACAGTGTATGAATATTTTTCCTGACGTTTCTCACAGTACACAACTTAGAAAGAAGCAATTTCATAAATTAAAACCCAAAGTTTTGGCTTTGGGTGCTACTTTTTTCCTTTGTTTCCCCTGCTGGTGCTTGGTCACCTTGCATGGGGATACTTTTTCCTTTAATGATGTTTCCCATCTTGAAAAATTTATATTTAACAGAGGGGAGGAAACTAGGATGGTTAATGGTTGAAATGATTTGTACCTCCTATACGGCTTTGCCTAATTTCTCGGTTGTTCTATCTTTAATGTTAGCTCATATGTAGGTCCCTTGATGTGGACTATTATTCCTATTTCAGGATATTATTCTTAATGTTTCTTGTCTTTTTTTGGAATTTTTCTTCACTGCTTTCAGTAATTAATGTTAAAAATGCTTTAAATAAAAATAAATAAATAAATAAAAACTTGAGGAGACAGTTCAGCTTAGCAAAGTGACCGTGAGGGTTAGAGGCAAGAGAGTTAGTCAAATGGAGATAGTACTCTTGCTTGGCAAGTGTTATGGCTGACTAGAAAGACGTTAGCATGACTTTTAAATGTAGGAAGTTAGCAAGGGTAATAATTTTAAGCCAAAGGCACTCTTCTGAGTGGGCACAGGAACACAGGTAGTGGATTGTTGAGGACAGCCAGGGTTGAGGTACAGTACACCTCATAGGGTGTGGAATGGGAGGAGCAAGTGCATCCAGAACAGAGGAGACTATAGCAGTTTTGGAAGATACTGCCTCACCACTACCTTTTCCTTACTTTAAACGCAGTGACAATGTAGATAGCCATCATACCTCATGTCAAAACCTATAAGTCCTGACTACATCCTGCGCTGAGGGTAGGAACAGTAGCAAAACCTCACAATTGGCATCGGCACTAGAGAACGGGTTGAGCATGCTCCTCCCTGCTCCCACACACACAGAGGCCAATTGGGCCAAAGAGGAGTCTTTTAAACATACCATGCTGAGGGTGCACCCGTGCCTGGCAGGCCTGTGCCTGAGGGCCTTGCCAAAGGACCCTTTGGCATGGCCCTTAGGCAGGGACTGGGTAGGAGAACACCACGACCCATACGAGACATCAAACCAACCCCAGGCCACCTCAAGGAGCAATGGACTATCACATAGAAGCCACAATCTGGGACCAACAGCAAATGAGACTTGAGAACAGCCCTGCCATCAGTTACCTGGTTTCCCAAAAGTGAGCATATACCAGCAGAGTAAAAGTACCCCATGTAAGGACCTAGCACTCCCCGGCCCAACATGTGGTTCCACATCACATCCCTGGTCATATCCCTCCTTCTAATACAAGTTCTGATGCCAAGTAAGGACCCTACTCACCAGAACACATGCATCCATATACTTGCACCTTCCACACTTCCAATGGATCACCCCATGGCATCATCAAGCATACATTAGGCAAAAAACACTGCTTAATCAAAATAATGCCCCAACACACTCAGCAAGCCACCCACTCCAAACCCATCCTTGACACCACCATTACCTGTATGCTCATTAATGCAAGGTCTATCAGAAATAAGGCTAACACCATCATCGACTACCTGCAGACCCAACAGACAGATATTCTGTGCATAACAGAAACATGACTCAATGATACCAATCAGGTCATATTGAACCAAATCACCCCATCCACATAATCTAGCTTCAACTGCCCCAGAGCTTGGGTGTTGTTGAAAAATACTATCTTGGAAGCCCAGACCAGCTGTATTCCACGCTTTAAGAAAAGTGGAAGGAAGTCCAAAAAACTGCCAACATGGTTTAAAGGTGAGGTCAGAGAGGCTGTTGTTGCCAAAAAAGCATCCTTCAGGAAATGGAAAAAAGAGCCAAACGACGAAACCTGGAAACAGCACAAGCACTGGCAAGTCAAATGCAAGGCATTGATAAGGCAGGCAAAGAGAGAATTTGAGAAGAAGCTTGCTGCGGAAGCAAAAACGTGAAATAAAGACCTTTTCAAGTACATTCGTAGCAAAAAACCTGTGAGAGAGTCAGTTGGTCCATTAGATGATAAAGGGGTTAAAGGAGCACTAAGAGGCGACAAGGCGATAGCGGAGAGACTGAATGAATTCTTTGCTTCGGTCTTTACTGAGGAAGATGTAGGGATGTTACCCATGACTGAAGTGGTCTTTAAAGGTGCGGAAGAATTGAAGGGAATATCGATACATCGGGAAGATGTCTTACAACTATTAGATAAACTGAAGAGTAGCAAATCACCTGGGCCGGATGGTATACATCCAAGGGTGTTGAAAGAACTAAAATATGAGATTGCAGAACTGCTATCAGTAATCTGTGAACTATCATTAAAATCATCTCTAATACCTGAAGATTGGAGGATCGCCAATGTAACACCAATTTTTAGAAAGGGCTCCAGGGGTGATCCGGGAAACTACAGACCGGTGAGCCTGACGTCAGTACCGGGAAAAATGGTAGAAACCATCATAAAGAATAAAATTACTCAGCATGTAGATAGTCACAACCTAATGGGAGACAGCCAACATGGCTTTAGACAAGGAAGATCTTGTTTTACTAATCTGTTATGTTTTTTTGAAGGAGTGAATAAACAAGTGGACAAAGGTGAGTCAGTTGATATTGTGTATCTGGACTTTCAGAAAGCCTTTGACAAGGTCCCTCATCAGAGACTTTTGGCAAAACTAAAGAGTCATGGGATAGGACTATTGTGGATCAGGAACTGGTTAAAAGATAGAAAGCAGAGGGTAGGGCTAAATGGCCAATTTTCCCAATGGAGAAAGGTGAATAGTGGTGTACCCCAGGGATCTGTGCTGGGTCCGCTGCTTTTTGACATATTCATAAATGACCTGGAAAGTGGAATAACGAGTGAGGTTATCAAATTTGCAGATGACACAAAACTATTTAAAGTTGTTAAAACCCAAGAGGATTGTGGAAAATTGCAAGAGGATCTTGATAAATTGGAAGACTGGGCATCAAAATGGCAGATGAAATTTAATGTGGACAAGTGCAAGGTTATGCACCTAGGAAAGAACAACCCAAACTATGGTTACACGATGCAAGGTTCCACATTAGGAACCACCACCCAGGAAAAAGATTTAGGCGTCAGTGTGGATACCATGTTAAAACCCTCGGCCCAGTGTGCAGCGGCGGCCAAGAGAGCAAATAGAATGCTAGGTATGATAAGGAAAGGAATGGAAAATAAAACAAAAGATATTATAATGCCTCTATATCGTTCCATGGTGAGACCGCACCTTGAATATTGTGTGCAATTCTGGTCGCCGTATCTTAAAAAGGATATAGCGATTTTAGAAAAGGTACAGAGAAGAGCCACCAAAATGGTAAAGGGGATGGAAGGATACTCCTATGAAGAAAGGCTAAAAAAGTTAGGGCTTTTTAACCTGGAAAAGAGACGGCTGAGGGGAGATATGATAGAAGTCTATAAATTAATGAACGGAGTGGAACGGGTAAACGTAGATCAATTGTTTACCTTATCAGAATATAGAAAGACTAGGGGACATGCAATGAAGCTACAGGGTAAACTATTTAAGACTAATAAAAGAAAATATTTTTTCACTCAACGTGTAATCAAACTCTGGAATTTGTTACCGGAGGATGTAGTAAAGGCTGTTAGTGTAGCTGGGTTTAAAAAAGGTTTGGACAAGTTCCTGGAGGAAAGGTCCATAAACCATTATTAAGAAGTGACCGAAGATATCAATGCTTGACCCAGTACAAGCATTGTGGAACTTGTGTCTCTTGGGGAAACTGCTAGGTACATATGACCTAGATTGGCCACTGTTGGAAACAGAATACTGGGCTTGATGGACCTTGGTCTGACCCAGTATGGCATATCTTATGTTCTTATGTAGAGCATGCAGAAGGGGAGGAAGATTGCTTATACTAGCTAGAAGCCAATAGAAATTTGAGACCATCTCATCAAGCAGCACAGATGAGTCCAGCATAGTCACTATATCCAACAAATATATGAACATACTTTATGCCTTGCATACAGACACCCGAATGCCAAGTCCAAGGAGCTATCCAGAATACTTGATATAATCTGCGTGCATGACACAACACATAAACCTCTCATTGTCCTAGGAGACTTTAACCTCAGTGCAACACCCAACAAGGAATCCAAAGCATTCCTTAAAGCGATGGAATCCCTCCAATACAACCAACTAATCAAGGCTCCCACACACAGACTAGGAACAACCCCAGACCCCATATTCATCCCCAAATCACTAATGGAACACAACCATATCATCCCCCCCATCATTTACACAAACACCATGGTCAGATCACTATTTAATAACATTCACACTGCGAATCAACAATCTTGTTAACCATTAAGAAGAGATTCCCAACGAGAGAAGATTCAAGGCCTTTAACAAGGAAGTATTCCTGAAAGAGGTAATCCCAAATCTACACTACGACATAAACGATCTGGACAATACCATGGAGAACTGGAACTGTATCATATCCACAATAACATCAGCTTCTTAACAGGAACACACAAACACATACAAGAGATCCATCGCCCCATGGTACTCCAATAAGATCAGGGAAGCAAAGCGAGAATTAAGGAAACGAGAAAGGAAATGGAGACAAAATAAAGCCTCAGATGTACTAGGCCAATATAGGACCAAACAGAGGGACTACAACAACCTGATTAACAGCTGGAAGCAACAATATCACACCAATATCATCATGAGATCAGCAAATAAACCCAGGGAATGATTTGACATTGTACGGACACTCACTATTGGGCCCAATATTCAACTGGACAGGGCTAAGCGCCATAGCTGTTTAGTTCTGCTCACCGACCCCAAATCCCGGATATTCACTTCCGTGGCATCGGACGTGAATATCCAGGTCTGGCCATGCTGTCTGGAAGCCACCGAGGCTAACCATGCAGCATCGATATTGGATGCTGCATGGTTAGCCTTGGCACCTGTAAGATAGGAAAGGAGTTTCCTCGCCTATCTTATTGGCGCAGAGCGCTAACTGTGCAGCTTCCAATATGGGTGCTGCATGGTTAGTGCCAGTCTCCGCCTCCGTTCCACCCCAGAATGCCCCTGGCAAGTCCCGATGCTAGCCAGCTAGAATCAGGGTGCAGAGGGGACTTAGTTGGGGATATTCAACGGTTTGCAGGCATTTACATAGTTAACTGGCTGTTAACCATGTAAATGCCTTTTGAATATCAGACCCATAGTATATGATGGCAGATAAAGACCATTATGGTCCATCTAGTCTGCCCAGCAAGGTGGCAAAAGTAAGTGCACCTACTGCTCCGTGCAGGTCACCCCTCCCCATGCCTTTGTTTAGGGCTGTACCCACCGCTCAATGCAAGTCACCCCTTTTTGTTGAGCTAGCTGAGGCAATTAAGGTTATTTTGATTTTATCCTATGCTTTGTGCAACAGCAGCATAAAATTAGGAGAAAAGACAGCTTCTGGCCTCTTAGCAGCAGAGCCCACTGTCCCTGGTACTGAATTGGACTGCCATTTCTTCCCCTGCTTTTTATCTACCTTTTTGTGAATTTTATCCGTCTTTCCCGAGGAAATGGCCACTGGATCCAAAATGGCCACATTTCCTGCCAAAACCACAGGCCTCGTAGAGGTTGGGGTATCCTGATTTGAGGCCCCTGACTTCAATTCCATTGTCCCGGCACCTAAAACTCACTCTGCTGACTTGCCCTGTCTAGCACAAATTTGGCAGATCCCTGCTGAGAGGATACTCTATGATCCCCCACATGCCACACAAGCTGAGGAAAACAGCCACATGCACCAGACCCGCGGTGGTAAAAAACTAAGCCGATGGCCTACCCAAAGTGAGGAGAGAGACAAACAACAACGCACCACAATCTGTGCCTACAACGAAGCTTCCAACCCCACGGGCAGGCAGAATCTGAGTTAAATCCCCTTTGAGCAGATAGGGAAGTGCTGGAATGATAGACACAACTCAACAGTATATCGCTGACGTGCATCCCCAAGACATGGCAAAATACATAATTGACATTATTGGAGGAGAAGATGAGGTCAAGGCATTGGCCATGCTTGTTACTAGGAGTGGTAGAGCACAGTTGGAGGTTGAAAAAGGAAGTTAGGGAAAGGAGTTTTAAGGAATAAGGGTCAGAAGGGTCATCAGCATGAATGTTAAAATCCCCAAGAATAAGGGAAGAGGAGATGCATCCAGAAAGGAGGAGATCAATGCATAAAAGTCAGTGAGAAAGGTAGAAGTGGACTTGTCAGGGGGTTGATAAATCAGTATACGAAAGTACACAATATGATCTCATGTATGAAAGTGATTCAAAATATTTTTTTCGTCTCACTAAGTATCAAACGATCATCTAATTACAGGCATGATCTACCAAATATAATCCATTTTAATTTCATACAAAAGGATAAACTTAACTCCAGTGTAGCACCACACACCCAAACATGTAGATATCATGAAAAGCTGCCCTTTCGTGATACATACACAGCTCACATTGTTTGATCATGTGATGCTACACTGGAGTTGAGTTTTGTTCTTTTGTATGAAACTAAAATGGATTACGTTTGATAGATCATGCCTGTATTGGATGATCTTTTGATTCTTAGTCTGACAAAAAAACACTTTAGAGGGTTGATAATAACAGATACACAGAGAGGTAGTGGAGTAAATAGGTAGATGGCATGGACTTCAAAGGAAGCAAAGGAATTAGACAGAGGTAGAAGGAGGGGCTGAAATTGGAAAGAATGAGAGAGTAGAAACCCAGCACCACTACCATGTCAAATGGGCTGAGGTGTGTGTGAAAATAGGTAGACAGAGGGCAGTGACTGAAGCAGAGTCTTCAGGAAGAAGCCAAGTTTCAATAAGAGCCAGGAGATACAGAGTATTGGAGGTAAAGAGGAAATGAATAAAGGCAAGTTTATTGGAGACAGAATATGCAGTCTACAAGGTGCATGAGAAAGAGAGAGAAGAGGGAGAAAGGAGAGGGATAGGAACCAGATTTGAGAAGTTGTGTATTGCTGTGTCTTGGGAGTGTGAAAAAGGTCTAGGAGAGCCAGGGTTGGGATTGATAAGATAAGAAAATAAGATGGAACAGGATAAGAGAAGGAGAAGGAGCAGGAGAGAACGAGGAAGAGAGGAGGAGGCAAGACGGAAGTGAGGGTGAGGTTCCGTCAGTGAGAGTAGAGATTGCTTTATGAGAGGAAGAAAATAGTGAAGCTCAAGGGCAGATGATAAGACGGAAGACAAAATAATAGAGGAGGTGGGGAAAGTAAGGAGTGGGTAATGAGGAGTAGGGACATGAAATTGTTGGAATGAGGGGGGAAGATTAGGGAGAGTTAACATCAAGAACACAAAGTGATGTGGAACCATAGGAGAGGGAGAGGAGGAGAGTGCAAATCAGAGGAGATACAGGTGGAAAGGCAAGAGAGAGATCCTAGTAGGTTCAGGTGCACAGAGTGATTGTGTCAATGAGCAGAGGAAGGCTATGAAAGAATATTAAGCCAGAGGTGGGTGACCTGAGGGTGCAGGGTGGGCAGGGAATCAATTAGGAGAAGGACTTTTGCTTATACCGGGCCAACTGAATGGAACTTACTTCTGCTTGAGCTGTGATAGGAATAGATTTGTGCTGTTGTGATAATTAGATATATTCATTCCGAGATTTCTGTTTAAATACTGCTTCATTGGATTGCTCTGCTCAAATGTAGGACTATGCACTTTTTTACATGCACATATATTGCACATATTTCCAGTAGGCTGAAATACTATTAAAATAATTTGATAATATAATTATATGTGATTTAAACTTACTATATGCCACAATTATTTCTATTTGTTTTGCCTGCCTTTTTGCTTTATCAAATCATTGGTTTGAATGTTTATCATACTTTAAAATGTAGATTTTGTACGAAAATATAAAAACTGAATGCTAAAGTTAAAGCAATCCTCTTTGGAGTTTCTGTATTTTATACAGTACCTCATATGTTTTAGATTACTATGGAAGCAGTTGTCTCAGTCCTAGAAAGAGGAAGGATCTCGCCTATAGTTAGTAATTCAGGCAAAAACATTTACTAGATGCCAGAGAGTGTAGTGCTCCATATCCCAGTGTTTGAGGGAAGCCTCTATAAACATTAAGGACATGATTTTTCGTTTAGTTTATTATCGCTTTGATATACTGCTTCTTATTATTCAAACATCGGAAGTTTTCCCACATACAGAAAGAACATGAGAAATGGAGTGAATTAGATTCTAAGGAGTAGTTTAAAGGGGTAACGTACGTTGAGAGGTAATTTGTGGAGCTACTTTGGCAGTATTTTAGTCATTAAAATACATGTGGGCACATATGCACGTTAATGACCTCAGAAAATACAGACCAGCATAAAGATTGACACAATGGCACATACTTTGCTGTTAGGCATGAGCATGAGCAGAACACGGGCAAAGCATAAGTACAATGCACATGTATACATATGGCTTATAAAATACTGTAATTTATGTGTGTTCTTGGAAAGTATAGTATTGCTGTGTTGGTCCACTTTAATGGTTTATAAATCAAAAGGATTAAAAGAAAAAAAGAAAAAAAGGTGATACCTTTTTATTGGACTAAATACATTTTAGGACTAGCTCTAAGGGGCCCGTTTACTAAAGGGCACTAAGGTGTTCCATCTAACGCGGTAAAAGCACCAAAATGATGGCACATTAGGTGCAACACGACTGCTTTAATGTCAGGGCTGTGATAAGCATTTCCCCGGCAGTTAACATGGAGCTCTATCCCTTACCGCATGCCACAATAGTGTGGACGCACTTACCTTCATATATTGAGGTGGCGTTGGGTGATCTCATGCTAACTGCGCTGAGCTCAACATGCCCGTTCTCCAGCCCTAAACCACCCACTCATGATTCTACCATGGATTACATGCGCTATCATAGCTTTGCATTAGCTGGCAATGTGTGTCTCAGCATGCATGCACGCACGCCAGAACATGCGCCACAAGCTAGAGCCCTTTAGAAAAAGACCCCCTAAGTAATTAAGCTAGTCCGGTGAAAAGGTATCGCTGCATTTTCTTTTTTGTTTCTCTTTTTATTTATCAATCATTGAAACATATATGCTCCATGGCTGGGGCAAATGTCTGCACCTTAACTTAAGGCTCAATCGCTGCTATTTATGCTGGCATTTATAAAGTCAAGTAAGTGCCTATTTCTCTTTATAACATAGGATTAACATAGGTGCTCTAAAAAGCACGTCATCTAGGTACTCCCTTTTTATCCTCCACGAGGGAAACTTTATAAAGGGCCTTTTATAAAATGCCAATCAGCATAAAAGTAAGCACATTGACATGATGGCATGTACTTTTTCAGTAGGCATGCTCATGGGTGGAGTTCAGGTGTAGCGTGGGTAAACAAATACATACACAAATTATAAAATACTTAATTTATGTGCGTTCTTGAAAAATATAGGCACATTAGTCAGCACTGGTTTGCAGGTGAAGGATAGTTTTATGAGGCCAGCTTCAGCTGTGGCTTACAGCAAGCGGCCTGATGGAAAACTTTGCTAGCAGTTAGCATGTCGAGAAAGAATATGAAATTGGTATTAGGCAGGCATACATTTTCAGTGGAATTTTCATAGGTGGATCCCATTCCTTAGTTTTTGAGCCTTTTCAGCCTTTACCCCCTTCTTGTCAGTTTAGTATGCATATGAAGAGATGATAAAATGTCCCATATTGACTGGATGTACCAGAGCTTATACTGGCAAATTAAAAGTCATCATTTTGAGACCTGTCAGTACACAGCAGCACCTGCAGATGAGAGATAGATGCCAGCATGATTTCTCTCTACACAGGCTGGGCCCCTCTCACTTGACACAAGGTCATTGACTCAATTACTAAGGAGTGGTAATTTTCTCTGTTTTCTGCAGCTAAGCCGAACTGTAGCATATCCCAGAATCCTTGGCGTCCAAAACTTCATTTTCTTTGGTTCATGTAGAGCAATGTTCAATAGGAAGAGACCTCAAGGTTATAGGAACTGTAGCAGCATTAAAAAAAAGAAAAAAAGAAAGAAACCTGACACTTCTTCCTCAACTCCTTTTCAGGATAAATGTCACAAAAAAGGAGGTCAATAATGAAAGTACTGATGTCATTCAAGAATGCACTGACTGAGAGGATAGAAAAATTTAAAACTGTATTTAGTTCTAAACATGTTTGATGTATATAGTTCTCAACTATCAACCTGTTCTGATAGATTGAACCCATTATTGTTATTACCGAAATTGTTATTACTGTTAACACTGTTATATGTAAAAACAGCATGATGTTTACTGCCGTTCCTTGTAAAACAGCCTTGCTTGTTCATTGTTGTTCCTTGTAAACCGCAGCTGATCTATGGAAGTTGCGGTATATAAAAACCTGCTAATTAAATTAAATTAAAATTAAAAAGTATAACATGTGTACATATGCTGGTTTTTGTAGGAAACACTCCCAAGGGAGAAAGGGAACCCCTCCCCCAAGGTAGTAGGTCCCTTTTAATCATAGAAAGCCAGGATTTAGCTCATGAAAGTGAAGCACTGATACCGCTGAACCAAACCAATGGTTGAAACAGGAATCTTCATAACGTGCCACGTTTCGAGCCCATATCAGAGCTCTGCTTCAGGTTTTTGACAAAATTCCTGAACTCAAATGTTCATTTGCTTATGTGTCCAGGGTGAAAACCCTGCTAGTTTTGTATAAAATGGCGTCTGACATAATTATGGCCAAGCCAATACCCCTTCAATCAGTGCAAAGGAGAAATTCCACCTCAAAAAGGAAAAACCCTCCACTGATCAGGCAGTTTGTTTATTGTGAATCAGATTAAATTAGACCAATCTAATTCCAAATGCAAATCCCGAAGGTCAACAGTTTGCAATTTAAAGATCCAGAATTGTCCTCTTTTCTGTAGATGGTAAACACAATCACCGCCCTTTAGGTCTTCAGGGACTTGGTCAATCACTCTCCACTTTAACTGATCAAAGGAGTGATCCAGTGAACTGCAATGTTCCACCATAGGGACTGACTGTGTTGCTGTGCGAAGTCTTGAAGCATGTTCCATCAATTTCTTAATCTGTCGAGCGGTTCTGCCAATATAATACATTGAATATAATACAACCGGCAAGGGCATATTATTAAATATACAACAAATGTGGATGTATAAGCAGTGTGCCAACGGGATTTTAAATCCAAATGGGAATGTGGATCATGCCATGATTCCCAGATATTGTAGAATTACAATACCAACAAGTGTCACAAGGATAATGGCCCAAAGACAGATGACATTTAGGTGGACAATCAATGGCAGATGCCGAATGAACCAGTTTATCCCTCAAAATGCCACCCCTTGCATATGCCAACATCAAAGATTTATTAAAACAATCGTCTAATCCTAATATGTGCCAATATTGGTGTAAAGAACGGATGACTTATGGAATGTGTTGCATGAATGGTAAAACACCAACTATTCTATCAGATTGTTGTTTTTTTAAGTTGTATGTGGGATTAAGCAATAATTCTCTATGGGCCCCATTCTGTTCAGGATGTCCAGGCATCTGTGCACCCAATTGGCATCAGACGCACAGGGGCAGACGTGATTCTGATTGTGCGGGGCACATCTAGCCCTGCAGGATCAGAATTGCGACTAGGCCTGAATGTGCAGGCCGGGACCCAATTCTGGTTGGTCTGCACGTAAAGGCTCCTACCCGGCTAACTCTGTCAACCAGCTGCCAATCTGTTCTCTCATTCCCAATAGCCCAACCCCCAATCTGGCCTCCCAAGGCCAGAGTCAGGCTGCAGGGAATCACCTGCACCCCTCCAACCCCTTCCGCCTCCCGGGCCTGCCGTCCCCGCCATCTAGGGTAACTTATTCTACCTCAGAGGTGGAATAAGCTCCCCGTTCAGTTTGCAGGCCTCGGATATACAGGGCCGACATCAGAATTGGCCTTGTACATCCGGGGCCACAGACCGCCCACTGTCCATCCTAACTCTTACCCCTTCCTGCCCCCATCTAGCCTCCCTGTACAAATACCTTGTTCATATGGGGAGGTTAGCCGGGGATACAGAGGAGGCCAAATGGCGGGGAAGGACAGCTTCGCTATTCGTGGCTTGAAATGACCCACTATGTGTATATGTAACCCTTTTATGGGCTTGATGAGAATAACCCCGGTCTGTCAAACGAATGCTCAACTCCTGAGCATGTTTGTGAAATTCACATAATGTTGAGCATATTCGCCACAGACGTAAAAATTGTCCATTCGGAAGGCCTTTTTCAGAGTAGTTGGATGGAAGCTGTCATATCGTAAAAGTGTGTTACATTGTACTGATTTATAGTACAAGGATGTGACAAAACCTTCAGATGTTAAATGAATCATAAGGTCCAAAAATTCAATTGACTCCATGGCTATCTTAGCTGTAAATTGGATGTTGGACTTAACAGAATTAAGGCACTGAATAAATTGTAAAAGGGATGTTTTGGGCCCTGTCCATAAGAAGAAAATATTGTCTAAAAATCTGTGCCTAAAAGGAAAGTAATGAAACCAAGTTGATGAGTAAATATGTTCTTCCTCAAAACTGGTCATATAAATTGTGGCCGTAGAGGGTACCACTTTTGCCCCCATAGCAATGCCAAAATGTTGCAAATAGAAATTGCCATGATTCAAAAAAATAATTGTTAAATAAAACCATTTCTAACAATTCCAACAGAAATGGCCTGGGGAGTCAGGAAGGCAAGGCAAGAGGAAAAGTCAGCAAAAACTATAACATCTCTTGTTGGCCAATATTAGTATAGAGAGCTTGTACATCTAATGTAACCATATATGCACATCTACGAAAATCAGTAACTGATGATAAAAGTGTAAGAAAATGAGAAATATCTTTCAAATAAGATGCAACTGTGGATGCAGCTGGTTGCAGAAAGTAATCACAGACTTTCGAAAGGGATTCCAGAATGGATCCCCTGCATGATACAATACACTAGGCCGTTATTTGGCAGTTTGACCCCTAGCAGTAGTACTGTGAGATTACTGTCCGAGATCAGGGGCATAATTTTGTAATCAGGAGCCACCATGAGCAGGAGCACTTGTGGATCACTCCTACTCCCTCTATACCAGGTATCCTCGTAAGGGTAGGGATGGAATCGGGGACGGGGGTGGGGCAACTTGATGCTGAGAGGGTTATTGAGGAAGAATAATGCTAGGAGGGCTATCTGCTGGGGGGTAGATGCTGGGAAATTGGGGGGGAGGGGCTTGATGCTTGGGATAGTTGGATGCATGGCTTGATGTCAGGGGGGGAACGGGATGTGTTGACGTTTGCCTTTTCATCAGCATCTTCAAGCAGGCACGTACATGTGCTTTAGAGTGAATGCAAATGCTGACCTGGAGATTTTTTTACATGTTTTCTTCCTGTAAAATGTGGAATACATATCAATATTTTAGACCTTCTCAAACCATGCCATAACCATGCCTCCTTGCAATGTCTGTGTGGTATGAATCACCGCATGTAAAGAGTGAATTTCTAAAATCACTATTTGTATATGTGGGATATCTACACATTTAAAAGCTGCTACAGTATTTATAAGCGGGGAAACTTAAAATAACCTTCTAAGGTGCCTATGTGTGATTATCAAATAGCTTTTTAATGGGCACTTTTTGACCTATCCAGATATGCACTCTGCTATAAAATTACTTTCATGGGGAATAGCACCACTAGAAACATAGTAATGTAGGGAATGATGACAGATAAAGACCAACATGGTCCACCAAATCTGACCTGTGGTGCAATGGAGGTTACTAATCCCATACCTTTGGTTTTTCAATCGTCTTCAAACATACAGTACTTGATGCATTCCCCAGGCTGCTGTAGGATGAGCCAGGCTGCCATTCTTAGTACAACCAGTTCAGAGCACACAAAATATTCTTCTGGATTAAAAAGAGAATTGCTGGGGGCACTTTCCAGGGTATAGTTTCACTTTGTCTGTTCAGCCCCAATGTTTAATACTGGTAGGCCAGAGTTACCTGGGTTAACTAAACTTTAAACCAGTTATCCAGCCCATGGGGATATAGGATACATACCCAGATAGATTGAAGTGGAAACAACTGTCTGGTTAACTTTCCTGCTTTTGGTTCTTTGAATACGGACCTCCCAGTGTAAAACACATGTATAGGCAAACAAGAATCAAAACAGATAGGAAATAAGTTCTTTTTAGCTAAGGTTTTGAAATGGATCCAAGCAATGTTCTTTTTTTTAAATCACCCATGACAAATCATGTGTCAAGGTGAATTTCTTTAGTGTTTTAATAGAAACCTTTTTTAAGCAGATTGCAATGGAATGAGCTACTCAAACTACCATTGTTTATCAACGTAGACATGAATTTGTTTAATCTCTTTCCACAAATCTTCAGAATGTCAAAGAATGCAGCCATTAAGGAACTTCACACCAAATATTTTGGGGGAACAAAGCATTTACCGTTTTATTAACTACAATCAGATTGCTTATTTATATAAGCTTCAGTGTCAAGTCAGCTAACATCTAACTTCTGCTTTCATGAAAGTGATATGTAGATGCCCGGATATCATCAAGGATAAAGGCCCGTGCTGAATTGATGGCTGTATAATCTGATCTCAGTAGTGTAATAGTGTTCAGTAGACAAGCTGAGAGCTTAGTGCTGTGGCATGTTTAAAAAGTAGTCTCCTGGCCGTGACATGTTTTATTTTATGGTCTTATGTATGCCCATTTCTAAGAAGCAAAACAACAGCAATGTCATTTATAAACTCAGCAAGTGATTGGGAGAGTATCCTGAAATATCAAGGCTTAACACCACAGTCACTGCACATAGTTTTGGGAGAGCCATTTACTCCTACCATGCAACTTTGCATGGGGCTTGCTCTATAAAGACAACAAAAGGAACAAAAGAATAAAGCATTATTTTAGTTTTCCTTTACTTGCTGCTTTTTTGGCAATCTATATATTTTTACATGTTCCTCTTACAAAATTATTTCCATAGTAGATTTTTAAATGGGTTTATATTCCTACTGGATTTTATTTATTTACATTTTCTTATATGCCATGCTATTCTGCATCAGTGTGGTTTACATTGAACAAACCGAAATTACATTGAACAGGGCATTATATTTATTTATTTATTTATTTATTTATTACAATCTCTTATATACCGCACTATTTGGCATCAGCGCGGTTTACATTATAACACAACGACCATAACAACATGCTGTTTGGTTTTACATCGAACAGGTGATCAAACTTGGATAACAGGGGTAACTATATACATGAGATATTTACATGGTGAGGAGTAACTTGTATAACAGGGGTCAATTATGATAAATTGGATAATTATTATAAATTGGAGAACCCTATTTTACAGAGAACATGGGCTATGGAGGGTTAAGTGGCTTGCCCAAGACCACAAGGAGCACCTGTGGGACTAGAAACCCCAATCCTTCCAGCCCAAGGTTGCTGTCCTCTAGTGGGATTTGAACCCCTGACCTTCTGGCCTGAAGTACCTTGCCCCAACCACTAGGCCACTCCTCCTAGCCCACACATTTTTATGAAATAAATAAGCATATGCTCACCCAGATAAGCTCAAGTTTTGAAAATGTCCTCCTTCCTCATACTGTATGTCTGGGTGTGAAAGTACACATGTTGTTTGACAGTGCACTATTTGGATAGCTATCTGGATAAGGTTTAGTCAGCCTTTTGCCCTGACTTTATCTAACTAGCTATCTGGATAAGTGGATTAAATATATTTTCATATATACATTCACATATTTGCTATTGCAGCAGGTTTTTTTTAGAAACGTTTTCTCCTTATGAATGAAAAATAAAGAAAATTGGGTATGTAAGATATCCTTTATTGATTATGATCTATGGAGAATGTGTTATGCTCATTAAAGGCACATTTTAGAAAGGTTGCATAGGTGAAATCTGGCATGTTCAAGTCAAAACATCTGAAATTCGGAGGGCAGGACAGCAGAGAAGGTGGGCATATGTACGTGCCTAGTAAAATCAGCTCTTTGCCACTCTGCAAAATTAAAGGGAAAATGTGGATGTACAGAGTAATGGGTCAGACATGTGCAGGTTTTCATCTGATTTTAGAAACCCGCACATGTTAGATATGGATGTCTGCCATTCCAGGGATATAGACATGCCCATGGCTGTATTTCAGAAGGCTCCTGTGTATCTCTCACCACATACACAACCCAGCCAGCCATCTTGAAAACAAGGACGTGCAGCAGTGCAGGAGCTAGGACAAATACCTTTTTACTTAAAGCCATACTTTTTTGAAGGAGTGAAAAATATCAGTGGAGTGAGGGGGAATCTCCTTTTTTTTGTTACAGGTTTGGTTTGCTGAAAAAAAGCACTTTCCAGAATCCTAATTGTGCCCAGGAGCAGGTATAGCCATGGGTGTCTCTGACGGCAAACTGAGACATGCAGTGCTGCTGTGAAATTGGTGCCCTCAGCATGCCCCAGAGTGACGTAGACGTGATTGCGCTGGACATGTGCAAATTCTGGGCCTTCTAAAATGGCTCTTGGAATGTGAATGTGATTAGGACATTTGAACGGCTATTTTCAGACATCCAAATCATGAATAAGACTTTGAAAATGACCCCCTTAGTGAACTGTTTTTCTTTCTTTTGGTGATGATGATGGAGACTGTTTGTGAGCCAGTGGTTAGTCAGTATTGCTCTTCATATTTCTTTGTCCTATGCTTACTCTAATCCTTCTTTTTATCTTTTTGTTTATCCTCTTTTGCACTCTGGATCTCTCTCCATCAGCTTCATTTTTGCCTATTTACTTGCTGTTTCTCTCTCCCTAACTCTCAGCCCTTCCTCTCTCTCACTGTGATTGTATGTTTGCCTCTGCAAGCCTTTGTGTGTCTGTCTCTGCATGTGGCTGTTACTGATGGTTGATCTGGTATAACTGATGGTGGCTAGGACTGGTGATACCTATGTGCTCTGTCTCAGAGAAGGGACAGGAAACAAAAGAGGAGGAGGTACTCTCTGCAGATGACCTAAAGTCCAAGAACCCAGTGCCCAGATTTATCTGAGAAGCAGTTAATAAACAGTTTTAGATTTTTCACCTATGCCATCAGCCAAAACTCAGCTCCATCCTGCTACTTGGAGGGAACACACTATGCCAGTGTACCAGAAGGTCATCACTGTCCTTGCCTGCTTCGCTGTAGGCAGTGATGATTCATCAAATCGCTCAATGGATAAACAACAACATTCTGCACAGGGTAAGAAATTGGATTTTCGCGAGGTGTCCAATCGGGGAAAAAGGTATCAGAAAGGCCCCCACCCCGACCAGTGGTGGGGAGGTCCCAGCACTTGATCCAAAACCAAGCAGCAATAGCAGTCATTAACTTATCCGGACAGATTTTGACACTACTCTGGGTACTGGATTTAGGGCTTTCTTTTATACATACAGTACGGTATGATCCTTTTAGGACGTGTGTGGCCTTGCATAAACTGTTTTGAAAATTATAAGTAACACACTTTTTTCAGACAAACCTTCTGTTTCAGTTGGCTCAGTGGTGAAAAATCCTTCCAAATAGACCCACCCGGGTCCTTTGGATACGGTGTTATCCACTTTTCAACAATTGGGGGTATGTTTACTAAACCATCTTAACGTGCGCTCTGCGACGTTATCGCGTGATAAGGTACCTTATTGCGCAATAACGCACAGGTACCTTAGCGCGCGATAACGCGTGCAGTGGCGCAAATGAGCGCTGAAGGTGGAGAAAGGCTCCCGGAGGGCGGAGGAAGGCTCCCCAGGGGCGGAGAGAAGGGGTCAATGGGTGGAGAATGGGAGGGGAGAGGCTCCCCACACACTAACGCTGTGAAATCCGAGGCTCAAAACTAACTCCAGTGAAACCCTGGCGTTAGAGCTGATTTAAAGGGAAAAAGCACAGTTACTTACCTGTAACAGGTGATCTCTGGGAACAGCAGGAATAAGTCTTCACATATGGGTATCGTCGGTACCGACGGAGCCTGCGTGGGAACGCTCCCCAGCGTCCAAAAGGAAAGCTTTTGGGAGCATCCCACAGCGCCTGCGTGCTGCCTTCCCGCCTTTCCCAACCGCCTCTCTCCAGTTCGAGTTTTAAAGCTGAGACAAAGAGAGAGAGAGGAAAGGAAAGATAGATAGAGAGATACAACTCCTAGGGGAGGTGGGTTCGGTTGTGAAGACTTATTCCTGCTGTTCCCAGAGATCACCTGTTACAGGTAAGTAACTGTGCTATCTCCAGGAACAAGCAGGAATGAGTCTTCACATATGGGGACTCTCCAGCTAGAGATGCCTGGGAGATCACCCAGATTGTGAGTCCCTGGGAAGGGCTCCACCTCCACCCATGAATCTCAGGCATCCAGTCAGGGATGGAGGGTAGGAGTTGAT
The DNA here is from genome assembly GCA_033557465.1 of Ichthyophis bannanicus. NCBI lineage: Eukaryota > Metazoa > Chordata > Amphibia > Gymnophiona > Ichthyophiidae > Ichthyophis > Ichthyophis bannanicus. The sequence goes on from CM066032.1 coordinate 8,833,593, forward strand.
TAGGTATGGAACAGGTGTTTGAGAACAGCCTGACCAAACAAGGCATCCTGGCGGGAGTCCTTGTCCAAGCAGTAATGGGCTGTGAAGGTATGAACCGATGCCCAGGTGGCCGCTCGACAGATTTGGTCGATGGACACAGAGTTTAGATGAGCCATAGAGGTTGCCATGGCCCTCACATTGTGAGCTGTGACATGGCCCTCCAGAGAAAGGTTCTTACTCTGGTATTATTTATTTATTTATTTATTTATTTAACATTTCTTCTATACCGCGCTATTAAAATCAGCGCGGTGTACATCGAACAAGAATACTGCAATGTATACAAATAACATTGAGTTTACAAAGAACAGGGAATTGAACATGGGAGCGAAACCATAGAAACTAAATACATATTAACTCGAACTATGTACAATACTCTAATGTGAATGGGTGTTGCATTGGTTTTGTGAGGGTGATAGGGTTTGAGGGAGGACGAAGGAAATACACTGAGCAATCCAATTGGACAGAGTTCTCTTAGAGACTGGAAGACCTAAATGAGAAGGATCAAAAGCAACAAAAAGTTGAGAGGACTTTCTATGTTGCTATGTCCTTTGTAAGTAGAAAGCAAGTGCTCTTTTACAATCCAGGGTATGAAGATTCCTCTCTGCATTTGATGCATGAGGTCCTGGAAAAAAGACAGGTAAATACACCTCCTGGTTCAGATGAAAAGGTGAGACCACTTTAGGCATAAAGTGTGTATTAGTTCTGAGGACTACCTTGTCATGATGGAACCTTGTATAAGGAGGATTAGCCACTAAAGCTTGCAACTCACTGATACGGTGAGCTGAGGTGACTGCAATGAGAAAAATAACCTTCCAGGAAAGGAATTTCAAGGAGGTAGTGGCTAAGGGTTCAAAGGGTGGCTTCATAAGCTGGCCAAGAACCAGATTCAAGTCCCATACCACTGGAGGTGGTCTAATGGGAGGTTTAGTCAAAAGAAGGCCTCTCATGAATCTTGCTATAAGAGGATGAGAGGAAATAGGTTGTCCATTGAGAGGCTTAAGGGATGCTGCAATAGCACTCAAATGGACTCTGATTGAATTTGTTTTAAGGCCTGCGTGGGATAAATGCAGCAAATAGTCTAGTAAAGAATTCAAAGGTATTGCAAGAGGGTTGAGATCCTTCTCTGCACACCAAATGGAAAACCTTTTCCATTTAAAAGCATAGGAACGTCTGGTGGAAGGCTTTCTGGAAGCATGAAGGATATCCTTCACTTGCTGAGAAAGGTGTAAATCCTGAAGGTCTAGGCCTTCAGCAACCAGGCCCTGAGATGAAGAGACTGAGGATTTGGGTGCCACAAGGTTCCCTCCTCCTGGGAGAGGAGATCTGGAGCAGACCCCAGGTCCAGGGAGGGAGCTTGAGAGAGATGCAGAAAAAGAGGGTACCACACTTGACGTGGCCAATGTGGTGCTATGAGGATCATAGACCCCTTGTCTCTCTGAAGCTTGAACAGAGTCTTGGGGATGAGGGGAATAGGAGGAAAGGCATAGAGGAAGTCTTGCCCCCAATGAAGGAGGAAGGCAACCCTGGCCTGAACTCCCTGACATGGAATCCTGGAACAAAACCGGGGAAGTTTGGCATTCCACGGACTTGCAAACAGGTCTATGTCTGGGGTACCCCAAATCTGAAAAATCCTGGCTATCTGGTCCCCATGGAGGGACCATTCGTGTGGAAGCAGAACTCGACTGAGTCTGTCTGCCCAAGAGTTTTGAACCCCTTGAAGATACACTGCTATGAGATGGATTTGATGCTCTCTGGCGAAGGCCCACAATCTCAGAGCTTCGTTGCAAAGTGACAGAGAGCCAGTCCCTCCCTGCTTGTTCACGTAGAACATGGCTACCTGGTTGTCCGTGTGGATGAGGACTGTCTTGTAGCTGAGCAGGGTGTGGAAGACTCTGAGAGCCAGAAAGATTGCTCTGAGCTCTAAGAGGTTGATATGTAGAGATTTCTCCTGTGGAGACCAGATGCCTTGGGTCGAGAGATCTTGTAGATGAGCTCCCCAACCCTTTGGAGAGGCATCTGTTGTAAGGGTTGCTTGGGGTAACACCTGTTGAAAGGGGACACCAGCAACAGATTTTGAGTGGACTTCCACCAGTAGAGGGACCAAAAGAGGTGACTGGAGGTTGCTATTTTGTCTGATAGGCACCCTGATGCCTGGGTCCATTGGGTGGATAGGGTCCACTGAGCTGCTCTCATGTGAAGGCGAGCATAGGGAACCACATGCACCGTGGATGCCATGTGGCCTAAAAGTTGCAACATCTCTCGAGCAGTTAAATGGGATTTTAACTGAATCTGGGAGGCTAACTGCACCAAGCGTAGGCAACGGGCCTGGGGAAGATAGGCCCTTGCAGTTGTGGTATCCAGTAAGGCTCCTATAAACTCTAGAGACTGAGTAGGGGTGAGATGGGATTTTGGAATGTTGATTACCAGTCCCAGATACTGAAGAACACGCTTTGTGCAGGCCAGGGAAGCCTGGGCCTCTGACTGGGATGGAGCTCGGCTGAGCCAGTCGTCCAGATATGGGAATACGAATATCCCTAGAGTGCACAGAAATGCAGATACTACTGCCATGCATTTTGTGAACACTCTTGGAGCAGAGGCCAGACCGAAAGGAAGCACTTTGTATTGGTAGTGCTTTCCTTGGTAAAGGAACTGAAGGAACCTTCTGTGTGTTGGATGGATGAGGACATGGGTGTACGCATCCTTGAGATCTAGAGAACAAAGCCAGTCCTGACTCTGGAGGTATGGAAGGAGAGTTCCGAGAGAAGTCATCTTGAATTTCTCCTTGCATAGAAACTTGTTCAATTCTCTGAGATCTAATATGGGTCTGTAGCCCCCCGTTTTCTTTGGGATGAGAAAATAAGGGGAGTAGAACCCTGAGCCCTGTTGAAGAAGAGGTACTTCTTCTATTGCCCTTTGGGCAAGAAGGGTAGCAATCTCTTGACCCAGAAGGTTGAGGAGAGATGTTGGAGAATTGAACTGTTTCACCATGGTGTGAGGGGGAAGGTTTAAGAAATGAAGCTTGCACCCATCCCGTATGATGGAGAGGGTCCGTTGCTCTGCTGTGATTTGTTCCCATCTGGGAGCCAAGTGAGCTAACCTTCCTGGGATGGTGAGAGGCTCTGGATGTTCTAGAGCCAGAAAGGCTAAGTTCTCTAGTGAAAAGTCAAAGACCCTGAGGAGGCTGAGGCTGCTGGGCCATAGCAGTCCTTGCAGCCTGAGGCTTGGTCTGTTTTGGTTGTTGCTGTCTCTTTGTAGCAAAACAACCTTGAGAAGAGGCCTGACCATAACCAGAAGAAAATTTCCCTTTTTTTGGGAAAGATCCTTTTTTGAACAACCTCTTTTTAAAAGGAGCAGTAGTAGACTTTGAAAGTCTATCTAAAGCAGAATTTGCAGCATCCATCTGGTTGGCCTTTGATTGCCAATCTTTGCCAAACAGGTTTTCCCCTGTACAGGGAAGGTTACCTAGACCATCCTGTACCCAGGATTCCAAATCAGAGGCTTGCAACCAAGCAACTCTGCGTGCACCTATGGCAATAGCCGAGGCTCTACTGGCACCCTCAAAAGAGTCAAAGGCTGCACGGTTGGAAAACTTGGATACATCCTGTGCATGTTTAAGCCAGGTGATATATTCTTCTCTCTTATCTTCTGACATAAAAGGAGATAAGGTTTGCAGATGATCTGTAACTTCTTTCAGAAACATCCCCATATAGAGACTATAGGAGTTGATTCTGGCCACAAGCATACTGACCTGGAAGATTTTCCTGCCAAAGGCATCTAAGGTTCTGCATTCTCTTCCTGGAGGAGCAGAGGAGTGCCTTTTTGTACTCTTGATTTTTTTCATAGCAGACTCTACCACAATGGAGTGGTGAGGAAGCTGAGTCTTATGAAAACCAGGACAAGGAGGAACACGATACATGGTGTCCAACCTTCGAGAATGAGGGGAGGTAGAAAGAGGAGTCTCCCATATGCCCAACATGTGATCATAAAGAATCTCATGTATTGGTAAGGTGGCTGCCTCTTTAGGAGCCTTAGGATATTGTAGGATATCTAATTTTTTGGCTCTAGGTTCAGTTTCAGAGGCCACTGAGATGGACAGGCCTCTGGCCACCTCCCTGATGAAGTCCTGAAAAGACAAGTCTTCAGGAGGAGACATTCTCCTTTTTGGAGAAGAGGGTTCCTGAGGAAGGATCCCCGATGCTTCAATAGAGGCCTCTGATGTATCAGAGTCTTCGGAGGAATCGAAGTATCGACTGTCTGGATGCTCTCGCAGAGCCCGATACGCGTACCGGGGGGTATCGACATCGGGAATAATCGGTGCCGAGTCAGTACTGATGGGCATCACTGGATAGCGTACCGCTGCCGTCGACGCTGATGTCGATGCAAGCGGTACCGGTATCGGAACCGATATCGGATCCAGTACCGGAATCGGTACCGGTACCAACAACGGGGTTTGTTGCGGTACCGTAGGCGTCGCAGCTTGTATGAATGCCGTGATGGCACGCTGCATAGTCAGAATATTCTGATCCATCGACGCCACCAATGTCTGGATGTCGGTACCGGTGGAAACCGCCGGTACCCCAGAACATTGTAACAGGTGATCGGTCGAAGCCGAGCCATCGATGTCAACCTGTGACCCCATAGATAGAACTTTGGAAGCCGGAGCCTCCCGCTGCGGTAATTTTGCCGGTGTGGATTCCTCAAGAGTAAGCCCGGGGGCATCTCGATACTTAGAGGGAGATGTACTCTTTGAGGACCGGCCGGATTTAAGTTTGGTTACCTGAGATCCATGGGATGAAGAGGAAGCCCTGGAAGATGTTGATGCCACAGAAGCTGCATCGGAGCGAAGGTAGCAGACCTCACGCACCGCCTAGATAGGATCGTAGATAGTGCTGGGGAGGAGTCTGCTGTCTTGGTACATGTTGGTACCAATGACATAGGAAAATGTGGTAGGGAGGTTCTGGAGGCTAAATTTAAGCTTTTAGGTAGGAAGTTGAAATCCAGAACTTCCAGGATAGCGTTCTCCGAAATGCTTCCTGTTCCACGTGCAGGACCCAAAAGACAGGCAGAGCTCCGGAGTCTCAATGCGTGGATGAGACAATGGTGCAAAGATGAGGGTTTTGGATTTGTTAGGAACTGGGGAACATTCTGGGGAAAGGGGGGGGCTCTTCCGAAGGGATGGGCTTCACCTTAATCAGGATGGGACCAGACTGCTGGCATTAACCTTTAAAAAAGAGATAGAGAAGCTTTTAAACTAGAAAGCAGGGGAAAGCCGACAGTCACCCAGGAGCGCATGGTTCGGACGAAGGTATCCTTGAAGGATACTACCAAAAGCAGTGAGGTTCCAAAAGGGAGTATAGTAGCCGAAATGCCCTTGAGTAAGGAGCAGACAGAGCATAAAGATGCCAAATTACCCATGCCTACCAATAGCCAGATTAATATGAATAAAATAAGTCTCTAAAATGCTTGTATGCCAATGCTAGAAGTCTAAACAATAAGATGGGAGAGTTAGAATACATAGCACTAAATGAGAGGTTAGATATGATTGCACTCTCAGAGACATGGTGGAAGGAGGATAACCAGTGGGACACTGTGATACCTGGATACAAACTATATCGTAATGATAGAGCTGATCAAATTGGTGGAGGGGTTGCGCTCTATGTTAGAGAGGGCATTGAGTCAGAAAGGATTAAAGTTTTGCAGGGAACAAAATTTGCTGTAGAATCTCTATGGATTGAAATTCCACTTATGAAGGGGAAGGTGATGGCAGTGGGAGTATACTATCGACCGCCTGGCCAGAATGAACAAATGGATGATGAAATGCTCAAAGAAATCACGGAAGCTAACAAAAGTCACAACAGAGTAGTAATAATGGGTGATTTCAATTACCCCGGTATCGACTGGGTCAGTGTCACGGCAGGACAAGCTAAAGAGGTAAAGTTTCTAGATGGAATAAATGACTGCTTCTTGGAGCAGCTGGTTCATGAACCGACCAGAGGGGAAGCCATACTGGACCTAGTCCTTAGTGGAACGCCAGATCTGGTGCAAGAAATAAGGGTGTTGGGACCACTTGGCAATAGTGATCATAGTATGATCATGTTTGATTTAATTATTGGAGGACAAATAGTAAAGGAATCCACAGTACTACCTTTTAACTTTCAAAAGGGAGACTATGATAGAATGAGGAATATAGTTAGGAAAAAACTAAAAGGAGCGGTTCCAAAGGTTAAAGACTTACAGCAAGCTTGGGCGTTATTTAAAACTACTATCCTCGAAGCCCAGACCAGCTGTATTCCATGCATTAAGAAGAGTGGAAGAAAGTCCAAAAAACTGCTAGCATGGTTTAAAGGTGGGGTCAGAGAGGCTGTTGCTGCCAAAAAAGCAACCTTCAGGAAATGGAAAAAAGAGCCAAATGATGAAAACTGGAAACAGCACAAGCACTGGCAAGTTAAATGCAAAGCATTGATAAGGCAGGCAAAGCGCATTGATAAGGCAGGCAAAGCGGGAATTTGAGAAGAAACTTGCTACGGAAGCAAAAACACGAAATAAAGACTTTTTCAAGTACATTCGTAGCAAAAGGCCTGTGAGAGAGTCAATTGGACCGTTAGATGATAGAGGGGTAAAAGGGGCAGTAAGAGGAGACAAGGCTATAGCAGATAGACTGAATGAATTATTTGCTTCGGTCTTTACTGAGGAAGATGTACAGATGTTACCCAAGACTGAAGTGGTATTTAAAGGTGATACTGCAGAGGAATTGAGAGAAATATCGCTACACCGGGAAGATATATTACAACTATTTGATAAACTGAATAGTAGCAAATCACCTGGACCGGATGGTATACATCCCAGAGTGTTGAAAGAGCTGAAATATGAGATTGCAGACCTGCTATTGGTAATCTGTGAACTTTCATTAAAAACATCTGTAATACCTGAAGATTGGAGGGTCGCCAACGTAACACCAATTTTTAAAAAGGGTTCCAGGGGTGACCCGGGAAATTACAGACCGGTGAGCCTGACGTCAGTACCAGGGAAAATGGTAGAAACCATCATAAAGAACAAAATTACACAGCATGTAGATAGTCATGGCCTAATGGGAGACAGCCAACATGGCTTTAGACAAGGAAGATCTTGTCTTACTAATCTGATATGTTTTTTTGAAGGTGTGCATAAACAGGTAGACAAAGGTGAGTCGGTTGATATAGTGTATCTGGACTTTCAGAAAGCTTTTGACAAGGTCCCCCATCAGAGACTTTTGGCGAAGCTAATAACTCATGGGATAGGAGGCAGTGTACTATTGTGGATCGGGAACTGGTTAAAAGATAGAAAGCAGAGGGTAGGGCTAAATGGCCAATATTCCCAATGGAAAAAGGTGAATAGTGGAGTACCCCAGGGATCTGTACTGGGTCCGCTACTTTTTGACATATTCATAAATGACCTGGAAAAGGGAATAACTAGTGAGGTTATCAAATTTGCAGATGACACAAAACTGTTTAAAGCTGTTAAAACCCAAGAGGATTGTGGAAAACTGCAGGAGGATCTGGATAAATTGGAAGACTGGGCATCCAAGTGGCAGATGAAATTTAATGTGGACAAGTGCAAAGTTATGCACCTAGGAAAGAACAACCCACACTATAGTTACACGATGCAAGGCTCCACATTAGAAACCACCACCCAGGAAAAAGATTTAGGAGTCATCATGGATAACATGTTAAAACCCTCCGCCCAGTGTGCAGCGGCGGCCAAGAAAGCAAATAGAATGCTAGGTATCATAAGGAAAGGGATGGAAAATAAAACAAAGGATATTATAATGCCTCTGTATCGCTCCATGGTACGACCGCACCTTGAATATTGTGTGCAATTCTGGTCACCGTATCTCAAAAAGGACATAGCGTTATTAGAAAAAGTACAGAGAAGAGCCACCAAATTGGTGAAGGGGATGGAAGGCTACTCCTATGAAGAGAGGCTAAATAGGTTAGGGCTCTTTAACCTGGAAAAGAGACGGCTGAGGGGAGATATGATAGAGGTCTATAAATTAATGAATGGAGTGGAACGGATAAACGTGGATCAATTGTTTACACTATCAGAATATAGGAAGACTAGGGGACATGTAATGAAGCTACAGGGTAAACTATTTAAGACAAATAGGAGAAAATATTTTTTCACTCAACGTGTAACCAAACTCTGGAATCTGTTACCAGAGGAGGTAGTAAGGGCTGTTAGTATAGCTGGGTTTAAAAAAGGTTTGGACAAGTTCCTGGAGGAAAGGTCCATAAACCACTATTAAAAAGGGACCCAGGATATCAATGCTTGACCCAGTACAAGCATTGAGGAACCTGTGTCTTTTGGGGAAATTGCTAGGTACGCATGACCTAGATTGGCCACTGTTGGAAACAGGATACTGGGCTTGATGGACCTCGGTCTGACCCAGTATGGCATGTCTTATGTTCTTATGTTCTTATGTTCTTAGGGTACTGAGCTTGGCTGCCCGATTTTGTAACCCTCTTTTAGACATCATGGAACAGGACTGACAATCCGCAATGGAGTGGTCAGGACCTAAACATTTTAGACATCAGTCATGGGTGTCAGTGACAGAAATAGTGCCACTGCACTTCGTGCACTTTTTAAACCCGGAGGCGGGTTTTTCCATGAGGAAAAATATATCTGTAGGCCTAAGGCTCCAGACGAAAAAATGCACTGAAGTAAGAAAAGAGTAGGGGTTTTTTTTTTTTTTTTTTTTTTTAGAAAGAAAGAAAAAAGACCGGTGGTACCGGTCCGGAGTCGAGAAGGCAGACACACGACTAAAGAAAAATAAAAGAAAATAAGAAATTCTTCAGCGGTGACAGGAAACACGACCTGCTGGCTCCGCGGAAAAGAAGAACTGGAGAGAAGCGGTTGGGAAAGGCGGGAAGGCAGCGCGCAGGTGCTGTGGGATGCTCCCAAAAGCTTTCCTTTTGGACGCTGGGGAGCGTTCCCGCGCAGGCTCCGTCGGTACCGACGATACCCATATGTGAAGACTCATTCCTGCTTGTTCCTGGAGATGAAACCATTTCCGTCAGCAATGTACAGCAAAACCAGGGAAACCTACAAAAAGTGATAAGTGTGATACATGTGCACGGAACAAAAGGGCAAATAAACTCTGAAAATGTACAGAAGAAAATGTAAAAATAAAATAACCAAGCTGGCCAATAGTGATGTCAATGGGAAACATCAAAAAACACTCCCAAGAAAGCTCCAAAAAAAAGATATTAATTTTGGAAGGGTCTATGCTCCGTCCCCATACAAGGTGAATGAGCCCACAGTGTAATTGCGCTGAGCAGGGTTTCTGACTCCATTGGCCAGGTTTCCTGTGGCATGTACATGTTCCACAACAGCAGGGTGGGCATGTTGGAACGGGCAACTGGACAGATGCTGGAAAAGGGGACACAGAGGGCTTCAGGCGGCACATGCTGCGGTGCAGCTGGCCCACAGTGCGGACTAGGGTGATGCCTAGCTGCCTCATAGGAATGCTGAAACAGTAGAGCAGCCAGACAGCAACTGCTGAGGGTCCAACATGGGCACGAGTGTGCTTTCCACAGTGTCACAGGGGATAGTACCCGGCAGGTACCCCGACGGGCACGGAACATTGGCATGCGGTGCTGCGGGGAAGCGTGGACAGCTATGCAGGCACCCCTACCTCAGAACCCACACCATAGGCAGCCACCTACCTGCACACTGGATGGCCTGAGACTGCGCTCCACCAGCACGACCAGCAGAAGGGCATGTCAGCATGGTGGCAGAGGGATACTGGTGGTGGAGGGGGCAGTGGCAGCTGCCCAGAGCAGACCGTGGCCTAGCCCTGTGTAGGTGGGTGCCATGCACTGCAACAGACAGGCCCTGTCTGACGAACAGTCATGGTATCACCAGGGAATGTTCTGTCTCTGCAGCAACACAGTGGTGCAGTGCACACAGCCAGTGTGTTCAGAAGCAAAAGGTCACAGGTTCAAGTCCTAGCTGTGGTTCCTACCAACCCAATCCCCATATTTTACCCACTACTAAAACATACTAATACAGACAGAGCCTTTATTGCAGATGACGTAAACATGCCCAAAACACCTACAGAGCACAGACACCATAAACATGTGCATTACCTAGAGAAGAGTCTCCCAAATGCAGTCCTGGAGGGCCAAACACCATTCAGGTTCCATGCTGTCTCTAATAAAGATGCCTGTGCTGCATTTCTATGCGCCACCCCCATGGTATGCAGATGTATCTCATGCATATTCGTGAGGGACAGCATGAAAACCCGAACAGTGTCTGGCCCACCAGGACTGGAGTCGGGAACCTCTGCCCTAAAGCAGCAGTCAACAGGGGCAGACACACCCGCACCCACAGGCTCCATTATCCAATGCCTCCTGGAGAGGCAGGATGTTGGGCCCTGCATGCATCTCCCAATACTAGCACTTGCATACCTTAGCAATGCCACCCTAAACCTGGGAATATGGTACACAGCTATCAAAAGGTTGCTATGATTACTGGCAGATAGCAATTCCGAGGTTAAGTACAATTTTCTGAGTGAGCTGCATCATAGCAACCTTTCTGATGTCTGTGGAGTGTGCTACTGGTCTTGTGACTGACAGTGTTTACCATCCTGGGGGGTGACCCCAACAGTATTGCATACCATAGCCATGCCTGCACTGTGCCCAGGACTGGTGCGGTGGCCAGTGCTACCAAACACCTCTATAGTTGCACAATGCTGGCATAGGTGTGGGGAGTGTGTGTCTGTCTATCCAGTGTGTGGTGGCTGCAAACACCCTCCACAGCCCTCACTGCTAGCACTGTTGCCAGTATTGGCCTGCCAATGTGCATAATGAGGAGCAAGGTACTGAGGGAATAGCCAGGATAGGGTGGCCTGGCCTGGATCCATCTGTACATAGCATAGGGCAATGGCTCGGACATTGTAGTGGCCGGCCACCACTTTCACGCACAGGGTGGCCACAGCATGTCCTGCTGGGAGGTCACTCTCACCCTGACTGAGCAGTGACTACGGCATGGCTAGGTTCCCCCATAGTGCTTCTCTCATGTTATATTTATGGGTTCTGTTTTGGGACTGTCACAGAGCAGACTCACTAGCGGACCCTATGGAGATAGATGAAATAGCAGATCAGGAAGACACTGACGTTTGGGGAGAGCACATGTTAGAAAGTTGCCATGAGCAACGAAAGCAAATGAGGTCACGAGCTAGGGAGACACACCCAGCCAGCAGAGAAGCTAGGAGATTCTCACCTGATACAAATCAGCTGGGGGGAGGTGCTGCTCGGAGATACCTAGATAAGCACAGCTCACAAGCAGTTAGGCAGATGAAGATTGAGTCTAAGTCTCAGAGGCAGCCTAAGACTCAGAACGAAAGCAGAAACAGAAGGAACTGGGTGAACAGAGAGGACGAGAGAAGCTGGAGAGATAGCTGTGAAGAAAGCGTGTCTACCACTTTGGAAGCCTGAACGGAGGTCTGAGTGAGTCCAATGAGTGCTTGAGTGAGAGGCAAAGACAGCTGGACACAGAGAGTGAGATTGAGTATAACAGCCCAGGTTGGAACGGAGCCAGGAGGAGAAAGGTACAAGCCGAGAAGTTTTACTCTTATCCTAAGAGGGGAAGCACAGGGCTTGGCTATAGGAAACAGTTCATTGAAGTACAAAAGCCATATGAAGCCAGCTTAAGGGAAGCAGAGAAGCTTCACTACCCCTATTATAAGCAAGAGAAAGTTAAAGGCTTTTTACCTGCAGAAGTTAATCATTCTGCGAGAAACGTAAGGAACAGAATCTCAGAAAGGCTGCCGTTCAAAGCTCCAACTATCCACAGGGTCCTGAACCAAGCAGAGGCTAGAGGTGAATCAATTTCTTCTAATAGGAGTGCAAGAGAATATTTTAGCTTACCTACCAGGCACCAGCAGGGGAGAGGCTCTTACCAACAGAACCCCAGTGAATGTGGTAATAGCAATCAGTTTACTCTCAGAGAAAGGAAAGTACATCACAGCCAAGACGGACTGTTTGAAAAGCTCCCACATGAGGAAGGTAAAGATGTGTTAATCCCTGCTGAAGAACTCATGCAATGTGAACCGTCTGAAGTGGAGAATAATGTTGAGCAGATGGACTGTAGTATTTCTGTGGCTGACAACATATTCTCACTAAGGTAAAGAGAAGTAAGAAGCCTGACAGTGTGAAAGGAAGGCTTATTCCTATCTCTGCAAGTCTGTGTTTTAAATACATTTGTTTCTGGTTAAGAAGCTGAAAGGAAGCTATTTTTGGTTACAGTTTTCCTTTTGTTATATGCCCAAGAAGGGTTATGTTTATTTTGTTTTTGTACATGATAAGAAGTCCTTTTGGGAAAGGGAAATAAAGCCCTTATAACCTTACCCTCGATTCCACGACTGATTTTTAACTGGCAGCACAACTACAACTACCAGAAGGCCAGTTATATTAAGGCCCCAGTGCAGTACCCTGCTTAACCTACAGGTGCGTAGAGGGGGCATGTGACATAATGGCGTAGTATTTTAGGATATTTTTTTTGTACCACGTGATTTCTTCTGAGGGAAAAGGAAGAAATAAAGAGAAAAGGACATCTCTGGAGGAACGGTGACCACACAGAAGCACTGTCTGAGGAGGATTTCGCTGGCAGGACGGCCAGAAAAGCAAAGACCTTTCTCACATGCTGAAGTCTACCAGAAACCTAAGGTAACGGTAACCTGGGCGGGAAGGTAGAAGGACACCCGTGAGAAAGGGGGCGCTATACTTAGACAGGAAGTGTGCAAAAGAAATACCGCACTTGGTGTGTTTTTCTTTTTTTTCTTTTGCAGGTGGTTCAGCTCCAGGAGGATGGATCCGCATGATGTACAGACATGGCTGCAAGCGCAGTGGGACAGACAGATTAATTCTTCTTCAGGGGTTGGCTCACCTTATACTAAAAACACATTTCAAATAAATTAAAAACACAAGTATAAAAAAACAAGTAAACGAAATACATCAAGTAAAACACCATAAGGAACGCGATAAAAAATCATAATAAATAAATAAATAACAAGTTTAAAAGCATAATACACAAACCTTATTATTCATGAACCCATGAATATGCACTCATATCCATATGTGTCACATTCAAAAAGGTAAAACATGAGATATTTAAAAGTTCCCTATTAAAACTAAAATGAACACAATGTATATATAAAAGGCTAATGGCAAATACATAACATGCAAAAGTAGAAACAATTAAATAAAACATATTATAGATACTAATCATGTCACATAGATAAAACAAAAATTCAAAAGGACATGTAAATGTGACACTGAGAAATGAAACATGGAGAAAAACAGAGAAGATGGAGACCAAGGAGCAAGAGTGAAACAACTTTACCTGAAAAAAATGTATTAGGAGTATACTACCACAGCTGATATGTTGCACTGAATTTGAAACCACCTTTTATGGCTGGAGGGGAGATGAAAGAAGCGAGAAAAAATAATTACATTAATGATCAAAAACATACATTACTCTCATCAAACTATTAAAAATTCTGAACTTTCTAAAAACTGCACTAATTATGAGTATGTCAAACCCATCAGAAAAAGCCTTTCTAAATATGGGTTACATGGCATTACTGCAAACTGTCACTAGTAATGAGTATGTCAAACCATCAGAGGAAGCCTTTTAAGTATGGGATATGCGGCAATGCTGCAAACGTTATATTTTAAAAATATATATCTCCTGTCAGATAAAAAACAAACAAAAGACTAAAGGGGTATCCTTTAAAAAGTTGTAAGAACCTGTCTGAATTAGAAAAATAAAAAAAAGAATCAACAATATATGGTGAGCATAACCGTAATAAGGACGAGGGACATTATCCTACTACCACTGTTCAAGGTTGACTCTAGGTCAGTAAACCGTGAATAAATTCTCCCACAGGCCTATGCCTGATAAAACAACTGTACAAAACTTCCCCAAATCAATTGTCTGCCTTATAATCTGGCGTGTAGGCTATACGGATATTCCATGTTTTAAAGATCCAAAACCAAATTAGACAAGTAACTAAATATTCGATGCAAAATTTATCAAGGGCCACCACTGGCCAAAGCAGGCTTTTGGAAAGCAGTTTCGTCATTGTACAACCGCGCTTCACAGAACCGTCAGAATGAAGAAATGCTCTGGGGTACAAAATCATATCCGCCATTGACTACCGCTGTCAAGAAATTTTATAAATAAAGAAATGTTGCTAGAATCGTTTGAACTAATAACAAATTTTGCCTATAGAATTTCTAAAAAAATGAGTATCATAAGGAACTTACATCTTCAGACTGTCAACACTTAGCACCATAAAGACAGCATCGGTCACTCAGCGGCACCTTGCTAGAATCAAAAAAACGCTAGCGCATGCGTATGACCATTTATACCGCCAGCAGGCGCGCGAAGGGGAATGTTATATACATGAAAAACTACATTGTCAATCCGTTTAACAATAAATTATGGGAGACGTAGAACAATCATTAGCATATTAAAAAACGGAAAGCATCGCCCAGTTTCACAACAAGGACTGCACGAACAAGTTAAAGAAGCCAATACTGTCAAATCACATCTAACCACCCAACGAACTAAAAGCACATCAAAAGTCCACCCACTTAGACACCGACAAACACCTAAAACTGGATATAAATCATTTGCATCAATAAATAAATAAATAAATCGATAAAACTGAATAAAGGATAAGACAAATAAAACAAAGAACAGAATAAAATATATAAATATGTAAACAAATAACCCTGTAAGACCATAAAATTATAAATAAATGTATAAAACACGCTAAGATAAAAAATGACCTAAAAAGGAACGATTCTGACACCACAGTGACCTCACAGGAAAACTGAAAAATCACGTTCGGCATTCAAACCATGTGGAATGAGTGTGTTGAGAGCGAAAATATATTTCTGTTCCATCTGGAGGATAGTTTTCTCTATATTTCCGCCTCTCCAATTTAGTCTTACTTTCTTAATGACACAAAATCTCAAATCTGATAGTTTATGTGCTTTATCTATCCAGTGTTGCACCAACGGTTTGTCTGTCACGCGTCTTTTAATGCAGCTTTTATGCTCTATTATTCGCACGCGGATGCTCCGTTTGGTTTTACCTACATATAAAAGATTACACAGACATTGTATAATGTAAATAACATGTGTGGTGTCACAATTGGAAAAATCATCAATGTGAAACCACTCCTGTGTTGTTGGATGTATAAAAACCTTTCTTATGGGTAAAACATTTAAACAAACAGAGCAATGGCCACATTGGTATTGCCCCTTGTGAACAGAAAGGGGTTTCTTTTCAGTAAAAGCAGAAGGTACCAATAAATTGCGGAGATTAATATTGCGTTTGTGCGCCACCATAATTCGAGCGTCTTGAAAACCAGGAATAGCCTGAATTAAATGCCATTCTTTTTTAAGAATGTTAACAATCCGTTGGGACTGTAATGAATATAGTAATGGACAAACCAATTTAGTATCTCTCTTGTTTTTATCATCATGTGATTTATCTGTCTTTGTCTGTAAATGATTGCGTGCTCTAAAATAGGCTTTATGAATATACCGCTGAGGGTAATGACGAGCTGCAAATCTCTCTTTAAGGTCTTTGGCCTGTGTTTCAAATTCATTATCATTTGTACAGTTCCTCCTGACCCTGAGAAACTGTCCGACAGGTAAATTATTTCTTAATGCAGGGTTATGGAAACTATGGTAGTGGAGTAACTGATTCCTATCAGTTGGTTTCCTATACAATCTAGTGATAAACCCCTTTCCTTCTCTCTGAATTACTAGATCTAAATATGGAATTTGCACCGGGTCATAGGTAATCTGAAAGCGCAAATTTTGGTCCAAATCATTTATCCATATATTAAAAGCGGACAAATCTTCTATGGAACCCTCCCATATGATAAAAATGTCATCGATATATCTAATCCACAATTTAATTTTGGATTCAAAAGGATGAGATTTAAGAAAAGTGTTTTCAAATTTGTACATGTATAGGTTGGCAATGTCTGGTGCCATAGACGACCCCATTGCTACTCCCTTAATTTGTTGATAGTATATATCTCTAAAACAAAATAAATTTTTACATAGTGCTATCTCTGCCAGAATTAAAAGAAAGGGGGTGGAAATACATGTGTATTCAGTCCTATCCACTAAATATTCCTCTATAATGCTCAAAGCTTCAGACTGGGGAATGTTAGTATATAATGCTTCAACATCTAAAGTGACTAATAGAACTTCTGAAGTTAATTCTCTAAATGTTGAGAGAATATCAATGACGTGTGAGGCATCCCGGACGTAGGACCACATACGTCCTTGAAAGGTGTTGTGATCACCATGTTGATTCTTGTAGTGACTCTTTTGTGGTTCTGTTACCGATGGGAGTCTGGACCGAGAAGTGCTCCTCCCACCCCCCTTCCAAAGGCGGTCCATATTGAAAAAATTATTTCTCTTCTCCTTTTCTATTGGCTGATTGGGTTTGTCTATCTGATTTGGAAATAAGGATGCCGAAGCATCCTGATTCCCTATTGATTCACTCCTGCTCCTTTTTTTCTTATGTCCATGAGATTCATCTTTTTCTGGGGACATGCAACCCTCATTGGATGCACTGTCTCTTCGATCAAAGAAAGTAGACCTTCTCTTAATCCATATTCTGTCATTTTCAGCCTTTTTGCACCAGTGGTACACATATCCCACCCTATAGTCCTCCTCATCCCTCTTGAATTTCTCCATCTCTTTTCCTTTTACTTCTTTTCGGAAACTGTGACATATTTTTATTAAAATCCACATATACTGTTTCAAAATCACTATCACATTTCTTCAATTCTCCTAATTTCTCAACTAACTCTACCTTATACAGTTCAGATTTTTTATTTGCCATAGTAATTAATAATATCATTAAGTCCAGGGAACATTTGTTCAATATCGCATTCCAACAATCCACAAAGCCCTGTTCGCTTTGGTACAAACCTGGAGCCTTGTTAACTCGTAGGCCTCTAGGTATAATCTTTGATTTACAACATTCCAAAAGGTAAGCTGCATGTAACTCTTCTTTGACCAATTTTTGCATCAACCGAACTGCATCATCCCATTGTGCATAAAGCTGATCACTCTGGTCTTCTACATCGTCTTCACGGTTAACAAGAGAATGTTGAGACAGCAGCTTATCCAATACATCATCCCCAAAGCTTAAGATGTTTTTCCATGGGGAGAACATCGCTGCAGAAACGTGGGCACCAAAGGCAGCACACTGCCACGCAGATAACACAGCAACACAGTACGAAAAACGTAGGCAGGTGTGGGTTCTCACCAAACTTTATTAGTCCATACATGTAAAAGGGAGACCTGACCCGACACAGGCCGTGTTTCGATTAATCCTTCTTCAGGGTTTGGCTCACCTTATACTAAAAACACATTTCAAATAAATTAAAAACACAAGTATAAAAAAACAAGTAAACAAAATACATCAAGTAAAACACCATAAGGAACGCGATAAAAAATCATAATAAATAATTAAATAAATAAATAACAAGTTAAAAGCATAATACACAAACCTTATTATTCATGAACCCATGAATATGCACTCATATCAATATGTGTCACATTCAAAAAGGTAAAACATGAGATATTTAAAAGTTCCCTATTAAAACTAAAATGAACACAATGTATATATAAAAGGCTAATAACGGCAAATATATAACATGCAAAAGTAGAAACAAATAAAACACTGTACTGTATTTTTTATTTTTCAAGTTGTTAAATATAATTAATTGATTTTTTGGTTTAATAAAAATGATTAAAATGGAACTCAGTGTTTAGCGGGATGATACATGCACTTTCTTCTCACTATCTTAGGGTTCCAACATTTAAATGTTGTTCATTCTTGGTGGCCTAGTTGCCGGTAGCCTTTTTGGTGTTTGCATCTTTGGTGATAAGCAACCATTTTATTGCAGCTCAGATTAACACTTAGGGGGATGTTTACTAAAGTGCGGTAATCGTGATTAACGCGCGTAAAGTACGTTTAACGATCGTTCACACGTCCGAACGCGCGTTCTGACGTGCTAACGTTCATTAAACATACTTTACGCGCGTTAACCGCAGTTAACGATCGTAAACCTCCGCGGCGCGTTAAAACAGCGCAGAAGGTGGAGAGTGGGCGGAGAGAAGGGGTCAATGGGCGGAGAGTGGGCGGGGAGAGGCTCCCCTCATACTAACGCGCTGAATTTCTGAGCTCAATTCCAACGCGAATGAAAACCTGTCGTTAAAGGCATATTAAAGGGAAGAGAAACCATTTCCGTAAGCAATGTACAGCAAAACCGGGGAAACCTACAAAACGTGAGCAGTGTGATACATGTGCAAAGACCAAAAGTTCACATAAAACCTTAAGAATGACCACAAGAAACATTGTAAAAAGCACAATTCAGCTGGGAAACAGTGATAGCAATGGGCAACAATGAACAACACTCCCTGGAAAGCACCAAAGAAAGAAATGATGTTTGGAAGGGTCTACGCTCCGTAGACCCTTTCAAAGATCATTTCATTGTGATGGAGCTTTCCTGGGAGTGGTGTGTAATGTTGCCCAATGATATAATTGTTGCCCAGCTTGGTTATGGGTGTTTGCCCCTTTTTCTGAGGTCTGTTTTGAGGTTTATGTGCACCTTTGTCTCCATACAAGGTAAATGAGCCCACAGTAAACCTGTGCAGAGCAGGGTTTCTGACTCGTCAGGCCGCTTTAACTAACTCCAGGGACAGCACATTTCTGTGGCCACAGTGTGGTGCAACAGACACAGCCAGTGCCTGTAAGACCAGAGGGTCACAGGTTCAACTCCTAGCTGGGGCTCCTGCCAACCCAGTCCCCATAGTTTTACCCACCACTAAACAGTGATAGTAAAGACACCCCTTTATTGCAGAGAACATACGCATGGTTAATACGCCTATATTATACCACACCAAACACAGACATCAGAAACTGGCGCATTACCCAAAGCAGAGTCTCGCAATTGCAGTCCTGGAGGGTCCCACACCATTCAGGTTCCATGCTGCCTCTAATAAAGATGCCTGTGCTGCATATCTATGCACCACCCCCATGGTATGCAGATGTAGCTCATGCATATTTATGAGGGACAGCATGAAAACCCGAACAGGTTTGGAACACCAGGACTGGAGTTGGGGAACTCTGCCGTAAAGCAGCAGCCAACAGGGCCAGACACACCCACAGGCCCCATTGGCCAATGCCTCCTGGAGAAGCAGGACATTGGGCCCTGCCTGTATCTCCCAATACTAGCAGTTGCATACCTTAGCAATGCCACCCTACACCTGGGTATATGGTACACAGCTATCAAACGTTTCCTGTGATAACTGGCAGATATCAATTCCTACATTAAGCACAGTTTGCTCAGTGAGCTCCACCATAACAATCATTCTGCTGTCTGTGGTGTGTGCTGCAGGTCTGGTCTCTGACAGTGCGTACCACCATGGGGAGTGACCCCCAACAGTCTTGAGTACAATATCCATGCCTGAACTGTGCCCAGGACTGGTGTGGTGGGTATGGCTGCTGAACACCTCTATAGTTGCACAATGCTGGCATAGGTGTGGGGGTGTCTGTCTGTCTATCCAGTGTGTGGTGGCTGCAAACACCTTCCACAGCCCACACTGCCAGCAATGTTGCCAGTATTGAGCTGCCAATGTGCATAATGAGGAGCAAGGTACCATGGGTATAGGCCGGACATGGTGGCCTGGCCAGGGTGCATCTGCACAGGGCATAGGGCAGTGACAGGCACATTTTAGTGCCTGGCCACCACCTACACAGACAGGGTGACCTCAGTATGTCCTGCTGAGAGATCACTCTCACCCTGACTGTGCAGTGACCACAGCATGGCTAGGCACCCCCATAGTGCTATATAGTATTTCTCTCATGTGATAGATATGGGTTTCCTTTTGGGGCCCAGTCACTGATTTATCTGCTTGCTGTGTATGCTGACATCCCAGTTCTGGGTGCATGCATATCCACTGGGCACATGCATTATGGATTAACTAGCAGACTGTTTGCAGCTGGTATGTGTCTTGATGGAGTGGCTTGCAGGGTGCAGTGGCTGATGGCTTGTTGCAGGAGTATATCAGATAGTGGTGGGGTACAGCTTACCATATCCAGGCCTGATGTCTGTGTACAGAGCTGTGGTGTCTGTTCCTCACCAGAACTGCTACCTTTGCAGGGAGGTAGAAGGTGGATCTATTGTTAGGAGGCCCTGTTTGCCGCACTTGGGGGGGGGTAGCATGGGCCACCTGGGGGGTCCATGGGGGCTACCCCTGACTGCAGGGTGTTTGTGCAGAAACTACCTATCTCGCACATTAACACTGCTTTGGACCTGCGCCATGGCCTCTTTCAGCCATGGACGGTGCTGTGGACCTGGTGCTGGGCGCCTCACTGCACCCTCAGGGTGAGCACAGTACCCGCACAATGTGACGGTGTGTAGCTACTCTGTGCCAGTACAACACACGGTCAGTACCCCCTACCAGGCCGAGGTGCTGTGGGGGTGCACATGGTCACTTCCCCCTACCAGGCCGAGGTGCTGTGGGGTTGCATTCCCCATGGTGTGTATCTGTGGACAGCTGATTTGCATGTGCAGTGCATCATGGGTGTGACTGGCACAATCCAACCCTGGGAAGATCCAGCGCCTGCTCTCAGGCTCTGATAAACCATAGGCCATCACACGTACATCTGTTAGCATAGTGAATAGGTGCAAGACACCCTAAAGTGTCTGTACTATAAGGTGCCCACGCTGGTAAAAACACACGTACCCACGCACGTACCAATGCACATACCTACGCACGTAACAACGCACGCAGCCACGCACGTACCAACGTACATGGCTATGCACACTGCGAGAGTGTGTTTCACTAACAATTACTGAACGTAAAGAAAAACATGCCTCCTCATTCTGTATGTAATGTACAGGGTGCTGGCTGGGACAGCATTCTGCGTTAGGCACACTGGGGACTCGAACCCATGCTGCCTGTAACTGCAGTGAGTACACTAACCATTGTGCTACAGCTCTGTTTCAATGATTTGTGTCTGTACGCCTTCATATGATTAACGCGCAGTAACGCGCCACGGCGCCCTGTAACGCTCGTTAGTTTTTGGAACGTGCGTTAGTCGTTACGATGTCCCGCCCATGTCCTTTTTTGGCTTTCCTTTCACTAACGCGGCTCCTAACGCGATTTGCACTAACGCAGTTTAGTAAACATACCCCTTAAATTCCTGTTTTTCAGCATCCTGAATGAGAACAGATTATTGAAAACAGATAGGGAATCAGCAAAGGTAAGACTCCGTTCACGGCATCATAAACGCAGGCATTGACTCAAGATCATCAATTTAAAGCAGCCTCACAAATTCATAATGTTAACCAAAGTCTCAGTGGAAAATTAGGATTGAACTTTGCTAATGCACCATAACATACACATACAATTTTTTGTTTATATTGAATCACAGATCATCCTTTTGAATGCAAATATCTCCAACATAACCATTGACATTGAAGCATGAATCTAAGTCAGCTTTAGCAATTATTTCCTATATACAGTTGTGGTCAACATTATTTACATGCATACATTTTAGGTATGTTGTGTACGATATCTTGAGAAATAATTGGAAATATTCCAACTGTATGTCATCATATTTTAATAGTGTTCAAAGATATAAAAATAAAAAAGATGTCTGTGCAACTTAGACGTAGCAATTTCTGAGAAAAAAACAAAATATGACCTGGACAGGATTAATGGCATATAGTATAGGATGAAACCACCACTCCAGATTACTCCAGGTCAGTCTTAAGCTCTTTGGATGTTGTATGTGGTGGTTTTCCAACAGTTCTCATTAACCTTCAAATACTTCTTGGATTAATTTTCCTCTTCCCACCACATCCTGGAAGGTTCTTGACAATTCCATGAGCAGAAAATTCTTAATAACATTGCAAACTGTAGACACAGGAATCCCAAGGTTTTTGGAGATGGCCTTGTACTCCTTTGAAGTTTGATAATGGTTTTTCTGATGGTCTCAGACAGCACTCTTGTCTTCACCATTATGAAAATGGAATAGGGAGTGAATGTTGCCATTTTAAACATTAGAGTTATCATTCATTGGTTGATTCAAGTCATGTAGTGACAATTGATCACAGGTACATCTAATTTTACTGCAATGGGAATGTGGTTCTTCTGTTCAAACTGATTTGAATTGTTTATAATGGTGCCAATAATCATGTCCTAATTAACTAATTGCCAAAACCCAACTATGTCACCACTTTATTAATCAAAAAACTAAGGCACATAGATAGACCTCAAATAAAGCCACCAATTCTATTTCCCCATTGACAAACCGGGCAGAAATATTGTAATGAATTTTTGTCGGATCGCCTGTCATGAGGTTGAAGAATCACAACAGGCCCTCCATTTTAATCAATATTCAAAAAACGTCCAAATGGGGAACACATAACCTCACACATTTTGACCGTTTGGACGTTTTTTGAATATTGATTAAAATGGAGGGCCTGTTGCAAGAGAGTGATTCTTCACCCTCATGACAGGCGATCCGACAAAAATTCATTACAATATTTCTGCCCGGTTTGTCAATGGGGAAATAGAATTGGTGGCTTTATTTGAGGTCTATCTATGTGCCTTAGTTGTTTGAATAATCATGTCCTGGCAATGTCCCAGTTTTTATACTATTTCCTTTTTCAATTGGTCTTGTTTTATTTGATTTTTTTATGGGTCAAATATGTGTGCATATAGGGCACGATATTGATTTGGGTAGGCTATGGGCCCCTTCGGCACATAGCCCTGACCGCCGACACTTACCTCTGGATATTCAATGTCGGGGTCATATGTGGCTCCTGCATTGAATATCCAGGGATTGCCGCACAATCCGTAAGCCACAGTACCTAACCGGGCAGTAGCGATTTTGCATGCTGCCTGGTTAGCTCCTGCGCCTGAAAGATATGCAAGGGTTTTTCTTGCCTAACTTTTCGGTGCAGGTTGCTAAGCAAGCAGTATGCAATATTATCGCTGGCCACTTAGCGACAGTCTCCACATCCTCTCCACCCCGGAACATCCCAACATGCCCCGATGCTAACTGGATAACCTTGGGGCACATAGGGGAATAAGAAGGGGATATTCAACGGCACTAACCATGTAAGTGCCATTAAATATCCCCATTTAAGGCATTTACATGGTTTACTGGGCTGTAAACTGTGTACATGCCTTTTGAAAACCGGGCCTATATAGTCCAAAGCCATTTCACTGGCCACATTTTTTTTTTAGAAGATATCGGACATTAAGTGGTTGAACTGAAAGGGTGCCAATAATCTTGACCACAACTGTATATTAACCTGTCTGTCCCCACATATAGGCATTACCTTTGTAGTCAACATCTATTCCAATTGAACTATTCGCCATTCTTAGGTGCAGTCTTCATGAGAGTATTCAGGAAGCCCATTAGTCAAAAAGGTCATTTGTTTAATATACAGACCTTTGATGGGGCCTGAAACCTACTTTTGTCATTTATAGTCCTAAAGATTGAAAGCACTGCCCATGTTAATGTGCTACTTGATGCCTTAGTGGCTATATCAGTCTCTTCTGCTCAGCAGGGTCTAGAGTCATATCCATGTATCTCTCTCCATGCAATCTAAAATATTGCCAAAATATGGCTAGAAGAAATATCTTAATTATTTGTTTTTGCACTAGTAAAATAGTCATCTTAGATATAACCTCCCATAGGAAAGGCTTGTTTTGATAAATGCAAAATATCTGTTTTAATTAAAAAAGGATAAAATTTTATTGGAAACATGAACCACATTCTTTTTAGATAAATGTGTACTAACTGTTATGTTGCAAACCAAGCTAGAACTAGATAAATTATGTGTTGGAGAAGCCGACCAAAGCCACAGCTAGGACTTAAAGTTAAAAATTTCAATCAATGTCTGTACTTACTGTGCTCGCATCAAAATTCCTTCAAAAATAGTGCCAGCATAGTTTACAAGATTTAAGGATGAACTTTCCATAGTGAATAGAAGTAGATATGGTACAATGGGCTACATTATTTTTTTGTATTTTAGAATATCTGGGATCAATTCTAGACCACCAGCAATGTGAAGAATGCTCTTTCTCTTATACATTAAGCCATACTGATGTAACTAGGGCAGAAATCAACCAAGATTAACTGAAAGCTAATTTTGCTGTTCCTAGTTTCCTCACTGTGTGAAGAATGCCAGTACCAAGTTCTTTAAGCAGACTTTCAGTTTTCTCATTTATTTTGGCCATTTCAAAACGTTTGTAGAAAAAAAATCATTTGAAATGTTTTTTTTCTGTATGAATCAATTATGTCAAGTTCAACCAGCTTGATTTTATGTTTGCGTATTAACAAGTATTATTCTCTATGGGGATCATTTTAGAAGCTCTATTTTTGATTTGCACGTCTGAAAACAGTCATTTGGACGTGCAAATCACAAAGATGTCCTCAGAGCCACTTTAGAGGGATACAGACATTCCCAAAATGATCATGGTCCCAGTTGCTAGGTCCTGTATAAGGACTGGAAGCACCCTAGGTGGTCCCTTCATCCTGCCATCCCCTGCTGCCCTCCCCCCCTCCCCGTGCCCATTACCATACCTGGCATCCCTCTCCTGGGCTGGCAGTGGTGGCAACTGCCCTGGAAACCATGACACAGCACTTGCCCTCCATCACCTGCCTGATCTGCTGCTTCAATCTCCCCTCCACCCCGCAGATTTCCGGTTCATACAAAACCAGAAGTCCAGGACGGAAGTGGCAGACTGGACAGAGTGAAACCATGACACAGCCTCAGAGAGGGAGGGTAAGTGCTTCATTACAGTTTCAGGGACAATTGCCATCACTGTTTGCCCCAGAGTGGGGCACCAGTGGCAGCAATGGGCAGCAGTGGTCACCCCTAAAGGGCCAGAGCTCCAGGTGACTGCCTAGGTTGCTTAATGGTAATGCCAGTCCTGCCAGTCACACAGGGGCAAAGTGGAGATGTGGCTTGTGCAGTCTATGAAGATGCACATTGCCAAGCAATTTCAAAAAGTCCTGCATATGTCTGGACCCAACTGTTGAGACTTTTATGCTTATACCTGCTCCCGGTCATGAATAGGTAGCAGAACAATGCTTGTGTCATGAAAGCAACACTTAGAGGGAGAAGAAGTAAATGTGCTCTTACTTCCATAGTAATTTTCACTGTATCCTCTACATGTGCCATACTAGACCTGCTATAAAGGTGGAATAAGCAGGAGACTTTGCTGTCTGCTTGGACTGGCTGCATTCTTGGTGATTGGAGGAGATAGAGTAATTAGGTCTTACCTGCTAATTAACATTCCTGAAGGAACTCCAGTCCAGTCCCTGTCTTCTGGGTTGTGCCCCCCTTCCAGCAGTGAGGAGACTGAGCACATCATCTTCTTTTGATGACCCTAGGATATATATATAGAACTGGCACCTCCCACCAGCCTTAGGGGCATGTTTACTAAAAACCGCTAATTTGCGCGCCGCAAAATAGCGCACGGCAACGCAGCATTGAAACGCACATAAACGCGTTTAAACGCCCCGCACACGTGCGTGTCACCCCCGCACAGGTACGCGGCACACTAACGGGCCCCGTACAAGTGCGGGCCCGCAAATGTACGATAGAGGCGTGGAACGGCTAAAGAAGGGCGGAGGAAGGCCCCGGAGAGGCGGAGGGACGGGGTCAATGGGTGGAGAGTGGGAGGGGAGAGTCTCCCCGCACAGTACCGGGCCAGAATTTCCATGTAAAAACTACCGCGAGTGAAACACTCGCGGTAGAAAGCATTTAAAGGGAAGAGAGAAACCATTTCCGTCATCAATGTACAGCAAAACCGGGGAAACCTGCAAAACGTCAGCAGTGTGATACATGTGCACAGAACAAAAGTGCAAATAAAAAGCGAAAATGACCACAAACAACATCTAAAAAATTAAAAGTCTGCGGGGGAACAGTGCTAGCAATGGGCACAAATAAGAAACACACCCAGGAAAGTTTACAAAAAAATGAATGAACCATGGAAAGGTGTATGGAGGGGAGACTCAACCAAAAAAAAAACAACCCCTCTTTTGTAGCTGTCCTGGGAGTGTCCCCCATGTTTGTTCATGAAAATCTCTGTAGGCCATGTTGGTTATATCTTATCGCCCCTTTCCGTGGTCATGTCTGGGTATGATTTGTACGTTTGTCACCGGACAGGGTGAAGGAGCCCATAGTAAAATTGTGCAGAGCAGGGTGTGTGACCCCATCCTGCCAGTTTTATTATCCCCAGGTACTGCACCATCTCTGTGGCAACAGTGTAGTGCAGTGGACAGAGCCAGTACCTGTAAGACCATAGGGTCACAGGTTCAAATCCCATCTGGGGCTCATGGCAATATGTTCTCCACCACTAATCAGAGATATGGAAGACACCCCTTGTTTTGCAGAGAACATTAGCATGTTGCAAACATCCTTCTTATACTCCACACCGCACACACATCAGAACAATGGGCATCAGCCACATCCGAGTTGCCCAAATGCAGTCCTGGAGTGGCTCCACTCAATTAGGACATATGCTTATGCTAAGATAAGGACATGCTAGTATGTTGGTGGGACTGTACAGATGGTGGAGAGGGAAGTGGCTGCCAGCCACAGCATACATTTGACTAGCGAGGTGCAGGCTGTCACCGTCCACTAGTGACAGACAGCCCCTGTTGGATGTACAGTCATGGACGTCCCAGGGAACTCCACCAAGCTGTAGATACACAGTGGTGCAGTGTACACAGAAAGTGTATGAAACAACAGAAGGTCACAGGTTCAAAGTTCGGCTGGGGATATTGCCAATCATGAGCACATATTTTACTCACAAATAAACCATGGTAGTAAGCAAAACCTTTAAGGCAGAGGACAGTGGCCTCAGTAAAACCCCCAACATTTACCATCACAACCACACACACCATGAACAGGGCGATCACCTAGAGCAGAGTATCCCAAATACAGTTTTGGACGACCACACAACAGTCAGGTTCCATGCTGCCTCTAATACAAATGACTGTGCTGCATATCTATGTACCACCCTCATGTCATGCAGATGTAGCACATGCATATCCAGGAGGGACAGCATAAAACTACAACAGTGTCAGCCACACCATGAGATGATGTGGGAATGCCTGATGAAAAGCACCAGCCAACAGGCCCTGACACACCCACGCCCACAGGCTGCATTGGACAATGCATCCTGGAAAGGCAGGACATTGGGCCCTGCCTGTAACCGCCAATAGTAGCAGTTGCAGATGTCACCAATGCCACCCCACACCTGGGGACATGGTACACAGCTATCTAATGTCATCATTGAACACAGTGAAATATGGATGTATATGTTCAGCACATTTTGCCCATTGAGCACCACATGACAATCATGCAGATGTGGGTCATGTGTGCAGCAGGTCTGTTGTATGACAGTGTGTACATCCTGGGTGGGTGACCCCCACCAGCTATGTGTAACATATCCATGCCTGTACTGTTCCAAGGACTGTTGTGTCGCATAGGGCTGTTAAACCACTTGATTGTGCCACACAAGACGACCAACCCTGGTAATGGTCACAGCAATGTGAAACATCAACATACACTCACAAGAAAGGCAGGGCTAAAAGATAGGCATGTTGGAAGGGTTTCTGGCTCATGCAGCATAACATGTGCATGAGTCAACATTGCTGAAGGAGAGAGCATGTGTCCCCACACCAATGGATTTTTTCCCCTAGGTAGTCACCCCAAACCCATAATGCACAGCATAGGTAGTTGCATACATGCACAGTGGATGTTCAACAACTGAGTGGCACCAGCACTAACAGGGCCTGCAGCATGTTAGCCGAGGTGTACTGGTATCAGTGGGGTCAGTGGCAGGTGGCCAGAGAAGATGGAGCCAGAGACCCTGACACGTGGGTGCACTGGCCCATAACAGAAAGGGCCGCTAGGACAAACAGACATGCTATTTGCAGGGTCTACATTGACTCAGTGTCCACATGGTGGTGCAGGGGACACAGCCAGTGTGTTGTGGAGACAAAGATAACAAGTTCAACTCCCAGCTGGGGCCATCGGCAACACAGTGCACATATTTTATCCACCAGTAAACCGTTATTGGGAATAAAACCCACACCTGCAGAGAAGAAAAGTTTTTTCTGAGGATTGTTATTTTACCATAAGTAGCTCATAGCCCTCAGAAATGTCCAACACCTACAGCAGAGTACACACAATGCAGTACCGGAGGGCCACATGTCAGTTAGCTGTGATGCTGTCCCCAATATAACGCCTCTTTATCATGGTGGTGTACGCCTACTGCTGGCAGAGGGGGCAGTGGCTGCTGCACCACAGCAGATGCTGGCCTAGCTACCCTCATGTGGCTGCAGTCCAATCCACCAGACAGGCACTGTGTGACAAACAGCCATGGACTCCCCCGGGAATGAGCTGTTGCTGTGCTAAGACGGTGGTGCAGTACACATAGCAAGTGCCCCAAGAGCAGAAGGCCCTAGGTTCAAATCTCAGCTGGGGCACCTGCCATCCCACCCCCCATTTTCTTTCACATGCACAAAACCTGCTATTAAAGACTGCAATTCCCCTGCTGATGACAGAAGCGTTGGAAAAGACAACTTATTTTACAATAAACAGCACACACCACATAAACATATGCCTCGCCCACAGTACAGTCCCCCAAATGCAGCCATGCAGGCACAAAGAACACCCATGTTCGCTGATGTATCCAATAAAGATGCGTGTGCTGCAAGTTAATTGAACACCACCATGGTATGCATCTGTCTGAGAGGCATATTCATCACGGACATCATGAAAACCTGACCAGTGTGTGTGCCATATTGCCTGGGTTTTCTGAAAATATGGCCTACAGCAGTGGGCAACAGGGCCAGAAACAGCTGCACCTGCAGGCCCCAATATCTGATGACCAATGCAGTGGCAGGATGTCGGGCCCTGTGTGCCCCTCCAATAACTAGCATGTGCAGACATTACCAATCACACACTACACATGGCGATACCTCACACGCATATCAGAAGCCTGGTATGAGCAGTGACTGTTAGAAATGTCTATGCGAAGCACAAGCAGATCATCGAGCTGTAACATACCAACGTCTCAGATGTATGTACAATGTGTGTCAGGTCAGGTGCCCTCCAGAGATTGTCAGCCTGGAACATATCACAACAAATGTACCCCAACGTTGCCATACCCCCAGTGTGCCCATTACTGTTGCGTTGGTCTCTGCTCCTAAATAACCGTACATCGTCTCACTGCTGTCCTAGGTGTAGGGAGTGTGTATCTGTTGATCCAGTGTGTGCTGGCTGCCAACACCTCCCACAGCCCACAATGATAGCACCGTTGCCAGTATTGGTCTGCAAATGTGCATAATGAGGAGCAAAGTACTCTGGGTATAGAACACACAGGGTGGCAGGAGCAGGATGCAGCTACACAGGGCAAATGTGCATGCCTAGGACCATGTTGTGCCTTGCTATCACCTCCACAAACATGGTGCCCATAGCATGTACGGTGAGGAGGCAACCCTCACCACGAATGATCAGTGACCACGCCATGGCTAGGTTACAACATATTGCCATACAGTAGTTCTCCTCTGTGATTTTTATGGGTCATGTGTATATATAGGGGGCCCAATCACTGAGTCAACTGCATGGGGGTTGTGCAAACATCCCAGTAATGGGTGCACAGAGTGTCCCTGGTAGCATGCAGTATGGACCGTCAAGCGGCCTGAAAGCAGTTACCATGTGTTTGGCTGGAACACCTTGCAGGGTCAGTAGCTGGCCACACACTGTGGCCTCTGCTGCAAAATGTCAGATGGTGTTGGTTGAGCTGGGTGGCTCTGGCTCAGCTGTTTGTCTGCCTGATCTAGACATATGGATATGTTCAAAATTGCAGAGAGTGACCTGTAGGTACTGGGTACGACAGGCGGAATGAGGTTGCTGGCAACTGCTAGCACCGTAGTTGGGCTACAGAATGTGCATATTGTAATATTGTGCAATGTGTGTTTGACAGGAAAGTGCAGGTGGTCAGACACATATAGCCAATGTGGCCAGAAATCTCCCTTACCCCTTCACATATATTATGAAGGGCAGGGCTCTCACAAAGGAGATGCACCCTTGGGTGAGCATTGTAGCCCACAAGGCCCAGATGGGTCAGGGAGATACAGATGCCTGAAGGAGGACTGTATGCATCAACCTATCAGACATCGTCTGACAAGCTGATCTGATGTTCTTGGCCCTCTCAGCCAGGACAGGTGCTGTGTGTCTCACCTCACACTCAGGGTGATTAAAAGCCACACACACTGTGAGGTTCTGTACCCACTCTGTACCTGCAACACAGAAGGTCTGTCCACAAAACTATGTCCAGGTGCTGTGTGGTTGCACACCCTATCGTTGGACCATTAGTAGACTGCTGCTTTGCATGTGCAGTGCATCATGGGGGTGAGTGGACTGACGTTACCCTGTTAACTGCAGCACAAAGTCTGCCTAGGTCATATTGCAGACAGCCAGATAGTCTCATCACAACCCCAGAGCTGTAGTCCAGTGGTGACTGCAATGCCTCAGGAGCAAAAGGTTGTTAGTTCAAATTCTAAATGTGGTTCTACAAGGAAAGTATTTTATATATCCTGACTTTGGCCCATAGACTCCACCAGTCAGCAGTAGTGTGGGGAAACGTTCTGAAAATAAACATACATTGAACAAGGCAGTGTCACATTAGTTAAATTTGTTTTTACAAGGTCCATGGGGGCTCTCAGGTGTGGAACGTGGGTAATGTCCTCAAGTACTGGCAACTTAAACACCATCACAGTGCATTAACCCAGGTAGACCCTATAAGGTGGTCTGTGGGGTACCTGCTGCTGACAGCACTGTGAGGATCTCACAACAACCACCAGTACTCCACAGTCATGGACATGTCATTGGCTGCACCCACCAATAACCTCACTGTATATGGACGTATGCAACCTCTGGCTCCCCATGCAGCAAGGTTAGGTGTGGGCCACAGCTAGATTGATAAGAACAGATGCCTGGCTGGCCAAAGAGGCAATCATGCAGACAGTGTGTTGTTGTTACCAGGGTTGTGGTGCTCCATCAGTGAGAATGGTGTATGACATATGATGTCTGCAGCAGTGTGAGTGTCTTGCCACCAGCAGCACCTCTGTAATGTAGAAAGGGCTCTGGGGCAAGTAATAATGTTGCAAAGTATGAAAATATATGCTGTGCACAGCATAGATGTAGATGGAAAGCACCATGGCCAATGGTGTTACAACGTATGATAATGTGAGCTGCCTGAGACAGGCACTCCAGAGCGCAAAAGGAAGATGTAAGCCATGATGCCTCGTTAAGCAGCCAATGTATCCACCATTGCGCTATATCTCAGCCCCCAGGACTGTATGCCAGCAGATCTACCAAATTGTAATGTGGATTGTGGTGACATGCTGTCCACATTGCCCCCTAATGTCTAACACGCAACCTATTTTTCCTGTGTAATGCACACATATGAACCCCCGCAAAACACCTATGGCAACCACCAAATCATTGATGTCTGTACATGGTGAGTCAACACAGAACAGAGCCAACTAACACACATCATGCCATATCACCAGGTTGCTTGACCCCTGACGCTGATGGTTTGTTTGCACCCATTGCTATCAGTGGCAGAGCACTATCTGCTATGTGACACACATAGCACACCTCATCTGACAATGGCCTTGGAATCAGTGCATATGTGTCCAGAGGTTCAAGACCACATTGTGTGAACAAGTAATATTCAGAATCATTAAATTATGTTATAGGGAGATGAGAGATACCTTGTAGCTATGTGAGCATGCAAACAACATGAAACCTATTTGTATTAATAAATGTAAAACATGTGTATGAATGATGCGTGCCGCTAATATTTGCACTTTTCAGGAGCGCAGCAATGCGGAACGCATGGGCAAGCAGTTATGAGGGCCGCAGCCATGCGGCGCGCACGTGCTTGCTCCGATACGCGCAAATGCGGAAGTGGCGTCGTTAGCGTGCGCGCGGCGTCTACACGCCCACAAACAAAATGGCGTCAAGGAGCAGGAAGCCCGCCTTCAGCTACAGGGAGCTGTGCCTCCTGGCCTCCCTTATTGGCCCGAAACAAAAAATCCTTTTCCCAGGGCCCTCCAGGAGGATAAACATGGGGAAGGTGCTGAGGGCCTGGGAGAGGGTGACCAGGCGCTTTAACCGTGAGGCAGACCACCCACGTGAGGTAAGTGAATGGCCACAGGTCACAAAACCATATACACAGACAGGGTTAATGTCAGCTGTCCATGCTGTTGTGTGTAAGTAGGCTAGATAAATTACGTGTAGTAGGGAAACCACATGCCAGATGCATTGTGTACCACATCTGAGTGTTTGCCCATGTAGCCATGTTCAGATCCATGTGCCCACAGAGGGCATGATGACCCCATGGCCTCATGACAGCTGCTGGCATTGATGTACTACAGACCACTGTAACACAGCTAGGCCAACCATCAGTCTAAGGAGTGTCTAGAATCACCATGTGCTGATGGAGGTATCTGCATCTGGAGGGTAACACATAGGGGCAACCATCAGGGGTCGTGGAACCTTCAGCACAAAGGCCCTGACGCACACAGGTGGCCAGGGGTTGTTAACAAATGTGGTATAATACATTCCCCTCCCCTCAGGGCTACAGAGAGCCACTCAAAGTGTGCCCTGGCAACCTGGAGATATAGATCTGCGTCCTCATGTACTATGAAACATAACCCATATCTCCAGGAGGTCAGAGAGGCCATCCAAGTGGGTCCCCTATCACCCTGGGCCTATGGTTGTGTGTCCTAATGTAGTTTGAACCCTCCTCCCTAACTCCAGGAGTGCAGAGAGGCCATCCAAGTGGGCTCTCTATCACCCTGGAGCTATGGATCTGTGTCCTAATGTAGCTTGAACCCTCCTCCCTAACTCCAGGAGTGCAGAGAGGCCATCCAAGTGGGCCCTCTATCACCCTGGAGCTATGGATCTGTGTCCTAATGTAGTTTGAACCCTCCTCCCTAACTCCAGGAGTGCAGAGAGGCCATCCAAGTGGGTCCCCTATCACCCTGGGCCTATGGTTGTGTGTCCTAATGTAGTTTGAACCCTCCTCCCTAACTCCAGGAGTGCAGAGAGGCCATCCAAGTGGGCTCTCTATCACCCTGGAGCTATGGATCTGTGTCCTAATGTAGTTTGAACCCTCCTCTCTAACTCCAGGAGTACAGAGAGGCCATCCAAGTGGGCTCTCTATCACCATGGAGCTATGGATCTGTGACCTAATGTAGTTTGAACCCTCCTCCCTAACTCCAGGAGTGCAGAGAGGCCATCCAAGTGGGCTCTCTATCACCTTGGAGCTATGGATCTGTGTCCTAATGTAGTTTGAACCCTCCTCCCTAACTCCAGGAGTGCAGAGAGGCCATCCAAGTGGGTCCCCTATCACCCTGGGCCTATGGTTGTGTGTCCTAATGTAGTTTGAACCCTCCTCCCTAACTCCAGGAGTGCAGAGAGGCCATCCAAGTGGGCTCTCTATCACCCTGGAGCTATGGATCTGTGTCCTAATGTAGTTTGAACCCTCCTCCCTAACTCCAGGAGTGCAGAGAGGCCATCCAAGTGGGCTCTCTATCACCCTGGAGCTATGGATCTGTGTCCTAATGTAGTTTGAACCCTCCTCCCTAACTCCAGGAGTGCAGAGAGGCCATCCAAGTGGGTCCCCTATCACCCTGGGCCTATGGTTGAGTGTCCTAATGTAGTTTGAACCCTCCTCCCTAACTCCAGGAGTGCAGAGAGGCCATCCAAGTGGGCTCTCTATCACCCTGGAGCTATGGATCTGTGTCCTAATGTAGTTTGAACCCTCCTCCCTAACTCCAGGAGTGCAGAGAGGCCATCCAAGTGGGCTCTCTATCACCCTGGAGCTATGGATCTGTGTCCTAATGTAGTTTGAACCCTCCTCCCTAACTCCAGGAGTGCAGAGAGGCCATCCAAGTGGGTCCCCTATCACCCTGGGCCTATGGTTGTGTGTCCTAATGTAGTTTGAACCCTCCTCCCTAACTCCAGGAGTGCAGAGAGGCCATCCAAGTGGGCTCTCTATCACCCTGGAGCTATGGATCTGTGTCCTAATGTAGTTTGAACCCTCCTCCCTAACTCCAGGAGTGCAGAGAGGCCATCCAAGTGGGCTCTCTATCACCCTGGAGCTATGGATCTGTGTCCTAATGTAGCTTGAACCCTCCTCCCTAACTCCAGGAGTGCAGAGAGGCCATCCAAGTGGGCCCTCTATCACCCTGGAGCTATGGATCTGTGTCCTAATGTAGTTTGAACCCTCCTCCCTAACTCCAGGAGTGCAGAGAGGCCATCCAAGTGGGTCCCCTATCACCCTGGGCCTATGGTTGTGTGTCCTAATGTAGTTTGAACACTCCTCCCTAACCCCAGGAGTGCAGAGAGGCCATCCAAGTGGGCTCTCTATCACCCTGGAGCTATGGATCTGTGTCCTAATGTAGTTTGAACCCTCCTCCCTAACTCCAGGAGTGCAGAGAGGCCATCCAAGTGGGTCCCCTATCACCCTGGGCCTATGGTTGTGTGTCCTAATGTAGTTTGAACCCTCCTCCCTAACTCCAGGAGTGCAGAGAGGCCATCCAAGTGGGCTCTCTATCACCCTGGAGCTATGGATCTGTGTCCTAATGTAGTTTGAACCCTCCTCCCTAACTCCAGGAGTGCAGAGAGGCCATCCAAGTGGGTCCCCTATCACCCTGGGCCTATGGTTGTGTGTCCTAATGTAGTTTGAACCCTCCTCCCTAACTCCAGGAGTGCAGAGAGGCCATCCAAGTGGGTTGTCTGCCACCATGGAGATAGGTATGCATGTGACAGTGTAGGCTAACACATCCACCAATCCCCAGTTGTCTGTCCAGCCCATCACAGTATGCCACAGTCACCCTGGTGATATGGTGCAGTGTGAGGTTGGTGTTCAGTCAATTATCTGTACCTCATGCAGGCCTGATACATGCATCTGGCGTCCAGGGTGTCACCATGTTGCAATGCTGTATCTTGCTGATGATATGCCGTAGGACACCCAATACCGTGGTGGCTAATAGCTTATTGTAACGGAGGTTATCTCAGTCCCATATGTCACCTAGGGTATAGTGGTCTGGTTGCAACTCACACCTGCCCTATGTGGCACATAGTCCAACACACGCACTGTACATGTATGGACATGTTATGGTAGATGCTGATATGGTTGTGCGTTCACAAAAGCTATCACACAGTAGCCTCGAGATGGAAGCCCAAACCCTTGCGAGAGGGACATGTGCACAGCTATGTATGCAGAACTGAGGTTTACCTACACAAAACCCTACAGGCACAATGACCCTTTGTCTACATGTACCTCACAGCTGCCTCTGGGGGGTTCCAGACACACATCCAGGTTGCACACTACAGCCTATCATCCACAAATGTACAGGGGCCGAAACAGCACATATCCGTGTAATGTGTCATTGTCCGTAGTGTGTGCACGCACATCTCATAGAACCCTCAGGGACACAGGTCAGAGGAACATAAAACCACCCGAGAAGCTGGAAGGTGACAGATGCATGTCCACCATCGCCAGTATGCTGTGTCTCACAGTCGTCAAGGTACGTCTGATGTAGCTATCAGTAGCCCTATGACATACAGGACACACAACTCATGTGTTGGGTCAGGTAATTACATCCATGGCCATCTAGATATCCATGTGTCATGGACCTGCCCCCTGCCACGGTGCTTAGGGCAAACCACTCAATGTCACATGTATGTGAACACAAACATGTTTACCGTTACATCTGGGTGCCATTGCGTTTGGATTGCATGACATGTACAGTTAATGTGACCCCACATGTATCTAATGTAATACCTACTGGGCTAAAGGCCTCCCCATGGACATCCACATTGGCCAAACAAATGTGCCATGCCAATGCCATGTCTGTCAAGGGTGCTAAAGGGAGACGTCCCCATGCATTTAGGGAGACATGGACATTGCTCATAGGTGTCGCTGCACACATGTCCACACCCACATTGAGGCATGTATGTGGCACTGGGGACAGATATTCACCTGGAATAGGCATGAGGGCACTGACCCATATCTGTCTGTGATGCAGTGTGCAAGACAGCATGCGACTGCTCCCCCCCATCCACCATAAAAGCCTATGGGAGTACCCCACAGCTCATGTGGTCTGCCCTGTTGAAAAGCCCAATTGCTGCTCCCCAGTGCATAATGTCACGGAAAAATATCATCTCTGTGTCCGTCTAAGTGCAATACACCTGTATGGGAAAGCAACCCCTGTGTGTGTCTCTGCTGAGGGCCCCACTAACTGTGACACTGGTGTATCTGATATCCCAGCACTAGTAGCTGTGTTGACATGATTCAAAGACAACACCAGGGGAACACTGAGAATTACCCAAGTACGTTGCTCTTCTATGTATGCATAGGCCCAAACCATGCCATTAGCATGGAGAACACACCATGTGCGGGAGGACATGCTCCAGGAGTGCCAAACACTCATTGGTCACTGTCAGCCATGCCTAGTGTGCTGACTGCCAAGGCCCCACATGTGACCTGTCACCATGATTGACCAGTGGGATGGCATCCAGGGGTGTGGTTTGGCCGAGACGTCCAGCCATGCGCAAACACCCCCCACCCCCCACAATGTGGCTGTGTTGGTAGCCATTTCCCCAGTGTTTCACCCTGGCTGGACATCAAGACATACAGGATAACACCCTGAACAGGAGGGGATATCCCCCTCCCAACCCTACCCACATGGCACATTTTGTGATAATAACTAGGCAGCGTTAGACGTTAGCAGTGGTGCAAAATGGAAAGCCCCCTGTGCACCCCATTGTGGTGTAGTCGGTTATGTTCACAACACAATGTCACAGATGACATGTTGTCAGACACTCTGTTACTGGTGTATGAACACAGCTTGTGTGGCTGCTGTGTGTGCCATGGATCCTTGCCCTCACACAGGATACTGTCCCAAACAAGGTTGCAGGGGATGTATTGGAATGGCGTCTCATGAACATGTAGAGCACCTAGATGTGGCCCTCCCATATGACATGGGGAAGGTATGGTTCGTGCCTGACAGTCATGGTTGTAGCGAGGGCAAATGATGGCAAAAGGTTATCATTGGGCTGGTGTGGACACATGGGGTGAGTCCCTGCCCTTGACATTGTGGCATATGCCTCCAAAAGTGACATGTCTGTCACACGATAATGTCTGATACACCCACTGTATGTGTGTCTAACTGTCATGGACAATGTGACAGCAAGGATCTATGAGGTGGATGCTGACACGTCTGGCCTGTGCAGGGTGGTCAAACAGTACTACACAGCAAATGCAAGGACAACAATGACTACACACTGTGCATGTCTAATGTAGCCCATCGGTCATATGGCCATCATGGACCACACCCAGCTCTACATGACAGAAATGTACATGTTCCACACGCCAACATATCTGGGAAACAACCAGGCGTAACTTGTACAGTCGCAATACCAAATAGAGGACATCCCACCACCTGGTCAGGTACATCCCCACCGCCCTGCAAACCACTGACAGAGATATGGGACAGCTCATGATCACCATGTACCCCCATGCATGTGTGTTGCTACACACCATAGGGGGACTGGACACTGTCAACCATGGGAGGTGGCCCATGCAAAACACCCAAACACACCCACCCTTCACAACACAATGTGAGGACAAATCTCATACTATTACCCCTGCATGCCGTGTGGGAGCTGGCCACACTAGCTTACAAGGGGTACAAGTAGGGGCATCGCAGCAGGCGGGTTGTGTATGACACATCCCCAATATGTGCCTAAGCAACACTACATGAGGGCACAGACACATAGGGATGCGATGTGTTATGGTGCTGCTGTGACAGACCAGGTACACACATGGCTGTCCATGAGGCAACACCCATAGAGGGGGACACAGAAGCCAACTGTGTAGGTGAGCTGCCCCACAGGGGATACACACTATGGGAATCATACAGTGGCAAACGCTCAGAGTTGGTCACCTCCAGCGTTCACCATGTCCTGCCCCTTCCGGGATACATCAAACACACACACCTTTGACAGCTGCTGTCATTGCACAGCAGGGATGTGACCTACAATGCACACCATGTGCCCTAGGTGATCTTCCCTCCCTCATCCCCTCTGTCTCTGTGACGTCCCACCTATGGCCACTCGTCTACACCCCTGTCTCTCACAGTCACCCCCACCAGTCCACCGTTCTGACAGGTTGTTGTGGGGATATGGGTGAGGAGCAGCATGCAGTCACTTTGTGATGCTGATGTGTGATGCCCTACATGACAGTGCAGGTGGATGTAAGCTATGCTCATGTCATACGGCAGTGACACCTATGTGCTAACCTATTTGCACATGTGGGAGGGACTGACTGCTGGAGGTCGGTTACTATGCTCTATATGCCCCAAACAGCAGGGGTGGGGGAGAAGCACGGTGTGGGCCAGACAAGTCAACGTATGTTCACCCATAGCCCCAGTGACAGGTGGTATGTGTTGACACCTGACAACTTTTGCATATCCACAGGTGGAGGACCTGAGGAAGAAGGGGCGCGAACTTCGCAAATTCCACCCGGAGTTCCTTACACATGCCTGCAGGGAGCGCCAGCACCACCACGATGGTGAGTATTGGAATGGGCAACTCACAGGTTCAGGTGTGCCATAGGGCCACCAGCCTGTCTCCCACCTGCATCTGCATATTTGGTATGTGACACACATGGACATCACCTGATGTATGTCATCCTTCACAGACAGTGATGCCAGCGACGCCTCGCCACACACCTCTGCCCACAGTCTCCGGAGGCCCACCACCCGGCACACAACGGAGGAGGAGGAGGAGGAGGTGGAGGAGGAGGACGACCAGCCTGGTGGGATGGAGCAGCCACATCCAGGACCAGAGAGGGCAGATGTGGTGGTGGTTTCCTCCAGTGATGTGGGAGAGGACGAGGCAGATGGCAGCAGGCACACCCCTAACCAGGGGCAGCATGGGGATGGGACAGAGGGGGGTGCAGGACAGAGGGGCAACGGGGCAGGGGTGCAGGCAGGGAGGGGGGAGTTGGGGTGATTGTGTGGGCAGGGAGGGTGGGGGGTGGGTATGGAAGGAGCGGGGAGGGGTTGGAGTTGGTTGGGGGGGAACACAGCCCAGCAGAGGGCCACCGGGGCACCAGTCCGGCATTGCAGGCGTCTGCACGGCACGGACGTGAGCACGATCGTGCGTCACCCAGGGCCACTGGTACACCTCATGCTCATGCCAGCACACAGACCACAGACAATGTGTGTCTGTGTGCTGGCAGGTGTATCGACGATGTGTGCATGGCCCTGGATGACGTACGACACGACATCCGTGTCGTGTTCCACGCCCTGCAGTGTTTGACTGGGGCTGTTCGGCAGGTGGCCAGTGATGTGGTGCATCTGGCATCCCGATGGCCACCTGCCGAACAGCATTACAGGTACCACGGCTGGCACCTGTGATGCCCCTATGTGCCCTCTGCTGCGCTGTGTTTCCCCCGCCCCCACCTCATGCGTGTGTTTATGTTGGGCATGTTGGCCATTGTGTGTTAGTTTTTCATAATAAACATGTTTTGAACCTGCCTCACTGGTCACGTGTGTACCTTCACCACACAACATGTAGGCAAGCATGGGAAGGTCCATACACCTGGTTGGACATGTAGCGTGGCCATGGCCATCATAATGTTACCTGCACCACATGCGTAGCTGTGTGATGAACATGTGTGCATAGGAATGGGACATGGGTAACCACAGGTCATGTTGCTGTTAATATCTCCCGCCTAAACAGTCATGTCACAGGGATGTGTCTGTCCCCACAACAATTGCTGGTGCAGAGCAGCATCGCACACACGCATGACACCCATGTGTCCCTCTGACACATGTGTGCCATGGAGGGGCGGGACACGCATGTCACCCCTGCCAATGACAGGGCCAATGGCCACAGAGCCTCACCCAATGTGCACAGTATCAGGGGGTGTGTGACCGTGGAATGGCCACGATAGTGTTGTTGTAACCCTGCAGCTGCCCAAAATGTGGCATTGGGCCTATGTGAACATTGGTGTATTGCAGCCAAGGGCCAATGCACAGATCGTATGCAGTTATGAAATGGCAGGCAATGCCATGTGTGCAGTAATACAAGACAGTATGGACACCCCGGCAATACCGGGCCAGATCTGAACCCCTCAGGTAATGGTCAGGGCATGCATGTGCACACAAACTATGCTATAAAAAGGAGAGAAACATTGGACGGAGACTTTATATGTATGCAATGTTACAGTAATAGGTATTGCACTATTGGCGACGGCGCTGCCTCTCACGTCTGGCACGCTGCAAAATACGTTCCCCTGCAGCTGGCCCCACACGGTCATCTTGTGCCTGTGGCGGGGGTGTGGGTGGTGGTGGTGGTGGCGGTGTGGGCGGCAGGGGCGGTGGTGCCATCCTTTCCAGGGCAGCTTGGATGCACTCCATGGCCACACACATCCTCCCAAAAGGCATATCTTGGATGTGTTGGCGCAGAAGCACCACCTCCTGTATGAGGCTTTCTCCATTGTGCCGTATAGCTGCAAGTTCCTGACGAATGCCTGTGTGGGGAAGAGATGGTGGTCATTGAGTTACCTGTGGCGGGTACAATTGTCAAGCAGAACTAGGCAAAACATATCACACAAATACCCTTTGCATGGTACAAACTGTACTACTGAGATACATATTTTGATGTATAGAAACATTACACAAAGGTGTCGTCCATGGCCACACACAGGACATACACCATGTACGTTTTGCTAAGGAAGCCTATCATGGCTCAGGTAGGAGTTATAGAAAGGGTGATGTGACTCTGAACAAGACTCCTGTCAGTCCTGGTAGAGGTAATAACACATAGCTCACACATAAAAGACTACCAGTCCCAGAATGCACCAGGTGTCCAGCATCCATGAGGGGGGCTGAAGTGGGAATACATGTGTTCAATCAAGAGAGCTATGAGGTAATCCCTAGGCACTCATCTCAAAGGGCAGGGCCTGATTCAGCACAGCTGCGCTGTGATAGGGAGGAGCACACATCAAGACAGCATAACAATAGAGCTTATTCTACAGATAGCAGCTACAGCAAGACCTACAAGCTCCAGTCCAGCTACAAGCTACAGCCCAGCTACAAGCTCCAGCCCAGCTACAGCAAGGGCTACAGGTTCCAACATCACCTGTAGAAGCAGAAGCCAAGCCAAACGGATAGAGAAGGAAGGAAACCCTCTGGAAGGAAGAGCAGAAAGGCCATTGAGAGATCTAGGAGAGTCCAAGGCAGTACCTATACTGGGAGGTATTCCAAGTGCCAGCAGAGACCATTGGACTGGGGTCACCCAGAGGAATGGAGTGGCAGAGATAGGAATCACCTGTGGCTACTGGTGAGAGAGAAGACTGCACGTGGAAGGGACCATAGGACCTATGCCAGAAGGTATGTGAGAGGAGATCCAGTGTCCAGGGATAAAGATTGGAAGGCTGGACATAAGAACTGGAGTACATACTGGCCAGGCTATACAGAGAGGAACCATGGCAGCAAGGGCGGTTCAGGTATGAACACTGATCCCGACCCTATCTCTAATAGTGAATGGCAGCAGGGCAATGAGCATTCTCTTGATAGTTCCCTACTGAAAGACTCATCTGTGCTATTTTATGATAGTCACCCTATGCTTATTGATGAGGGGGAAATCACAGCAGATGAAACTATTGTTTACATGGAGTGTTCTCTATCAAAGTGCGATTGCTAGCTCTCTGTGAGGAAACACATCAGCCATCACAAAGAAACCTAACCTTGTTCTTTATTGCACTACGAACAGTTCCTAAAGCAGGATATGGCCTCACACAGTATCAGCCAGCCAGCTCAAGGTTTTCAGCTGGGGAATTGATATTAATGAAAGCTGCACCTAATTGTGTGTGTGAGCAAGGAGAGAATCACTGCAGGATCTGTGTGGGACATAAGCAGAGGTTAACCTAAGCAGCAAGGTGTATTCATTATTTGTGACCTTTCATTTGGTATTCTTTGCTAGGAAAACATTAGCTAA
This sequence comes from Ichthyophis bannanicus, assembly GCA_033557465.1. NCBI lineage: Eukaryota > Metazoa > Chordata > Amphibia > Gymnophiona > Ichthyophiidae > Ichthyophis > Ichthyophis bannanicus. The sequence continues at coordinate 8,875,855 of CM066032.1, forward strand.
TTGCCTGACAGGGTGAAGGTTGTTTTCATGAGTTGATTTGTGACTTTATGTTATCAATTTAAATACTGCACGCAAGTAACCTCATTTATATGCTACCAAGCATACTTGTGCTGGGTGAATTAAACCCCATCAATATAAGACGTTGGTTATTGGCTTTACCACTGGTTTCACAACAAAGGTATTGTCTCCGGCTGTGTTTGTGGTAAATGAACTACATTACCCACAATACCTTTCATGTATCATATGAATATATGCATCATCATGATTGGGTAGGTTCACACACTAGGCAGCCGTCTGAGAACGTGCTGTGAGACACAGGCACACGGATACACTGTGTGTGCAAGAACTAGACAACGTCCATCAGATGTACCAGTACTATTAGAGACAGACAGCAGATAAGTGTACATTGTGTGGGTGGCTGGAGGGTGTGCGACTGACTGCAACAACACCAGGGGATACACAATGAGTAGGAGATATGGGATGCATACAGGCAGGGAACGTTGGGGTCGAGCAGATGGACACACACACACCGGCCATGTGACCAGTGCAGTGCTCATGACAATGTGCGATGGGGTGTGAACAGCGGTTCCCAGAACATACCCAGGGCTGACCCAACACTCCCACATGTGGGTGACAGCTAAGGTTCTCTCACAACACCAACCCCTCCCGGGGGTGACCCCAGTGGGCAGAAAACAGTGCATGTACACCTTGGGGCCCATGTTGTGTGCCCTCAAGGGCCACGGTGATGTAGTCCTGCTGCTGCACAGGGTCCCAGACTCCAGACGTACATGTACAGGGGTATGCTAGGCATGCAAATGCTAGTGACAGGCCTCAGATAAGTGTGTTCAGCCCTGGATATAGGAGAGTGGGCCATCCCTGATTGTGCCTGGCAGCAGGCAAGGCAGGGGTGAGGTGTGAAGCGGGTCACATCACATCACGGGCCCTATTGACATGTGTTGTTCCACGGTGCAATATTAGCATCCATCCAAATGCAGACAGCAGTGTTGCATATTGCATTGCTCCTGCTGACACACAGCCCTGGGTAGGAAAGAGGACAAACGGTGTACCCGTACTTGGGGGATGGCTCACCTAAGCATACATCCCAAGGGAAACATAGCTCACAAACAAACACATCCAATGCTAGCCTACAGGCACACCCAGTCGCCACAAACACGGGAGGGTGACAGAAGGTGTACACTGTGAGGGCGGCAACATGGCAGGCATCTCAACTGTGGCAGTCGACAGGTGAGGGTAGCCCAGGGCATACACCAACCACGAGACAATGTGCTGTGGAGGCAAGAGCCTGGTGAGCACTATGACACAGGGATGCTGCGTAGTCCAGTAGTGGATACAGCAATGCAGGGCTCAGACATCTTGGTATCCCGAGGTGGATAACCCAAACCTACAATGCAAGTACCAGGGTCAGAGGGGGGAATGAAATGTGTGAGGATCCCAGGTACTACAGCTGTCACTTGGAGACCAACCGTCCAAACCACGGGCATGGGGCAAAACATTTTCCACGGCCTAGGAATGGAATGATGTGAGGACTCACGTTACAACACACGTCACCTATGTATGATCCCTCAGGGGAAAGAGGGCATGTGTCTGTGAGATATGTCAAGAGGGAGGACGGTATCCCTAGTGGGCGAATGAGCAGTCTGCTCACACCAAGCCACAGGCCAGATGTCCCTGGGTGTATACCAGCCCCTGCGTCGCACAGCACAGAGGGTGAGCTAGCAGTTGCATTTGGCACACGAACGTACGTATCCCCTGGTCATGTCATGGAATGTGCCTTTGCCAGGGCCAATGTATAGCATCTGTAGTGGGTGTGGTGGGTCAAAATATGGAATGTGTGTCTGCCGTCTATAGGCTATTGTGGACACCAGGGGAAGGTGAGCACAACCTGACCTGTCCATACAGCCATTGCTCACATGCTGGACCTGTATGAGACTGCTGTTCATCGACCTGACTACCATGCCACATGGCATCACAAGGTATTCCCCAGCGGATGAGCGCAACTGTACATACATGTTTGAATGGGCATGTTACCGTGAGTGCGAACTGTTTTTTTCACGTGAACTGTCTGGATCTGCAATGTCAGGAGGGTGCTGAATAGTCTGTTGCTGTCGCAGCTTAACGTTTCCTTTTGGGGATGTAGGTTTGGGATTTGGGATATTGTGTCTGTTTGGGGTCAGGGGAACCTATACCGGGTCTGCCTGTGTAGCTGCTGACCCCAAAACGCAACTTGGCCTCATCACAGGTTACCTGTGTGATGCCATACAGTTTGGACTTCACTTTATGTCCCCCCCAGCCACATCACCTGATGGCCTCATCCACAATGCTGATGCAAGGACACGTAATTTGGCGTATAGACCCTAATGGCCATCCGCCTCAGACGACTGTACATTAGGAATATACATGTGCGGGACAGCGTCGCCACTCTGGCTGTATGTCACACAGCCAACCCTAGTTGTGGGCATTCAGGTGACCGCAGGGGCGTGTTGCCCCCCAAAAACAGGGGAAAGGAACATCTGATCCTGTCCAGTGTGGATATAGTGCTCTCTGTGTGTATGAGGCACTGTACACGATAATGTCGTCTATGATGCTGTGTGGACACCTGTTGATAAAGCCTATGTGGGATGGGGCCATTATCACGTTGCATATCACACATATGTCCCGCCTGTGTATGTGAACCCTGATTTGCGCTGCTGCACGGTACAGTTGTCACAATGTAGCAATGGCACATGGGTGTGCTACAGTCAGGGGGCCTAGACCTTCCTGTTATATGTTCACCATTTTGTGTACCCTCACAAACAGAGGCACCTGACGCATCAGTACTGTTACATCTGCATCTGTAGCTGTACACACTCTCTTGGCTGTCAGGCTGTGTGTAACAGTGTCATTGGGCAACAAAGGCACAAAGATTAGGTAACTCAAATGTGTAATGTGTAATGTGGACACGCATATCACAGCTGTAGAGGGTATGCTGTCACATACACCACATACACACCCCTGAGATGGATTAGAGGTGTGTGTGTTTTGTGTGTGGTGGCCACGCCCCCTCCACATCTCCCTCTTAGCTGTGCACAGGTGTGTGGGCAAACACACTGCACAGTATACATAGGGGATGTATACCCTGTGGCACAGTGCTTGCTTGCTGGTACTGGTCCGGCACAGCAATTGTGTGTCATGATATATAGGATGCTGTGCATGTGTGGCTCACACTTTGATTCCCATGCCAGCACTGTGTTGCACATAGTGCACGCTGATGTGTGTCACAAAGATAGCTTCTGTGACAACAAGTGTCTTTGTGTGGCATCTTAAACCTTGACAGGCCCGCCCCAGGGTGCACATCTGTGAGCCTATGTACACACAGCATAGTGATGGTTAATGGAAGGAATGTTAATTACCCACCTTCATTGTCGCGTTGCGATGCAGCACCACGGGCACGCAGCTCATGTAGTAGCACATCCTCGCCAGTTTCGTTGCGCCTTGGTGCTGCTGCAGCATATCCTGCTGCAGACAACATTGGTGGTGTGGGGCTCCGTGGAGGTCCCATGTGACCCTCCCGGGGACCAGGCCTCTCCCCCTGGCGACTACTCCCCACATCAACCACCGTATCAGGGCTCTCTGTTCCAGGTGCGTGCCACACCTCCTCTTCCCCCTCCTCCTGCTCCAGCTCCTCCTCCTCCTCTTCCTCCTCCTGCTCCACATGTGTCGGCAATGTACTATAGTCACCTGTATTGTGTGCACACACAGATAAATACATATGTGTAAGCTGTACAGCAACATCTACGTGTGTGATCCAGACCACCCATATGTGATATTCAGAGTACCCTGAATGTGTGGTACATACAGAGCCCCCACATACCCACATACCTATCGCCCAAAACCATGTACCTGTGTCATTAAAACTGGTCTGGGAGTCAGCCGTGCATGCCCTGTGTGGCCTCCAGGTTTGACTATATCCTCATATGGCCATCTATTCAGCAGTCGATCCCACACCCCATGTGTGTAATGTATGTGCTGACAGGGCTACACAGCACCAACAGGTACTCCATCCTTGACAGTCTAGGTTTGGGTGTGCATGCCATTGCTCACGGCATATTCACATGGGACATACTGTCTCCCCAGTGCTACATGTACCTTCCACGAACCTACAATGTAGGACGATACCACTGCAGAGGATCCTGAGACAATTGACAGGCACATGTAGCAGTGTGCGTAGAGTATGTCAGATAAACAGGAAACAGTCACACACAAATGCACAGTGACAGATGAGATGACATAGGGCAGTGATGGTGCAGTTGTTTAGGGGCTTCTACTCCATGACATGTCTGGAACAGTGTCACACACTGCTGGGATGTGTACCACATGTTGGATGTCTCCCTGTACCCTAGGTGGGGGCCATGGATAAACACGCCAATACAGGGCTAGCTGCAACTGAGAGGGTACACAACATGTCTCATGGTGGACATATGTCATCATCAGAGCACAGGTCATGTGTTACTGCAGCCACAGGGTCAGGGGAAGGGTGACACATCTGCCCTTCGGTCATGTTAGTACGTGTATTGACACACCTGGCCAGGACATTTCCCATAACATGTGTCAGGGAATATCTATGCCCGCACTGCTATACTGTCTGCCTGCTGTACTGGCAGGTGTGGATACTAGGCTACCCATGGTGCACCACCACCCATACTCTGTGCTGTCCCCGTCCCCCCCAACAGTCACATGTCACCACATTTGACTGGCCATGTACATGTGTGAGTGTGACGTAGGGGAGGGTGATAGCACTGAGCCAGATTGCAGGTGAATGGGTATGTGCATTACCTCTACACATGCCACAGATACATGATCCCCACGATCCCTAGTCCTGTTAAACCTACCCGCTCAGAAGTTGTATGGGATGTGTGTTAAGGATGTACTATCCCTGATACGTTGGGGGGGGGGGCCCCATCAGGATAGTCATTGGCCATGGGGCTGGCAGCAAATCATAGCCTATGTAGGGTACATGACAGCTGTGTATCACACAGCTACATATTTGTCCCTCTGTGTATTGCATCTTGTGGTGTTTTTGTGGTGTGACATGGGGGGGGGGAATTGTGACATGATTGCACACACAACGTCCATGTGGACAGATGTCGTCCAGGTGTAAGGTTCTGTTCATGCAGGTGCATGCACCCTTTTATATAGTTACAACACGGAACACATGTCCAATCAGCTAACACGCATCACCTTGTGAGAGGGGGATGACTGGGACACTGATGGACCACAGCACATCAGGGGGCTGACTGCCCGATGCAGGGGCAGCTTGCTAAACACAGAGAGACAGAGTGACAGAGGGTGGGTGGCAGGGAGCCAGGGGAGCTGAAGATGGGGATGTGAAACAATGTGAAGGCCAGGGACATGCACATTTCGCTGTAACATTTGGCTGATTAGGGCAAGCAATGGCTAGCAGAATTCATATGGCACAGTCTTTGCAAACACACCAGCAGTTTTGCAGGGTGATCCTGTGACTGGCAAGACCATTCCGGAAAACGTGAGGTGTGTGTGCAGTGAGAGACACAGGAATGGTGTCCGGCCCTCTGGGGGGAACAGCTGACCCATGGGGGGGTGGACAGAGTGGGTACAAATATGCGTGGACTCCCCACGACATGGTACATGGTGTCCCTCATCCCAGTGACAGTTTCTAGTAGCAGCACGGTTGGCTGACCACTGTCTTTCACCTAATTACAGGCAGACATTGAGAGGGCGGGTGCATGCAGGCTGACGTGGGTTGGGACATACCCAGAATATATCCACACACATCTGTGAGATGTACCATGTACTCTTGTGTACGTTAAACAACATATCTCTATGGAGGGGATATGATCCAGGGGGAATCTGAGTGTCGTACGTGTGAGACACGGTTCACGGACACGCCACATAATATTAACTAGTGTCATCCACTACTTGCATACACACACAGGTGTGAGAGGGGTACCAACAATGCATGACAGAGATGTGTAGACACAGATAACATCATGTGTCATCCACATCTGACATCTGCCAGCAATACCCTTGTCAAAGTGGGGTGAGCCCTGCAAACAGTCCAGCTGTACTGACGCCATAGTTACCCTGTAATGAGCTCTGAGATCCCATAGATGCGGATGACAGACATGGCCAGAGGTTTGTGCAATCATGGGGAACCCTCGTGGTTGATATACCCTTGGCTTCCCAATGGTCAATGATTGTGTTGCATGACAAAGGGTTTGCAGAACGTGTCAGACTGACAGGGATTGTTACGGCAAGGCCTGGATGTTCCTCCACTATCCTCATACATCTGCTGTGTGTGTACCAGCCGTCAGTGATCCTGACAAGGGTCACATGACGCGGCTGGGTAACTGGGTTACAGTACAGGTACATTATAGTGTGTTTCCCATGTTTACAATACTCTGTAAAACATGAACACATGACGGATTGTTAAATACAGTGTGGATGTATATTTCCGTATACTGCATTTGTGGTGACCATTCCCCTTCGCCCCTACCCTGGCAAATATACATTCCATTACAACTGTTCCATGCCACCATGTGGTGGCAGACAGTAATCACCATCTACATATGATTACACGGGCCGCTTTATCATTCCACCCTCAGGGAAACAACCCCAGACACATTGCGCAAAACATCTCTGACCCTCACGTCTACCGACATAGTGTTCGCACTGTGTCTATGTGTTGGCCACCATAGGGTATGATGGGGTGTGCACACAGCCTCAGACACAAGGCTAACGACATCCTTGGAATGGGGAGATAGGTATGTGTGTGCATCTGCAAATGTCAGCTGTATACACATTGATCATCTCAGGGGGGTTATGCAATGTGATGGATATGCATGACATACTTACCTGCATGTGGATCTGCAGTATCCAGCAGCGCAGGCAGACCATAGGTGTAGACCGGACCGAGGCGTTCGGCCAGCTGTTGCTCCAGGGGCGTCAGCATGGCTGGCAGGGGGCCCCCTCCTCCTGTACCCCTAGCATGTTTTGTTTCGGCACAGAGGTGCTGCCGTACACCTCTTTTGATGTCAGAATATCTTTTCTTCAGGCTATCTATGTCCCGTGGGGGGGCCCCTGCCTCTGCGACCCCTCGCTGGACCGCCTCCCACACCGCGTTACGCCCTGCTGTGCCTGTCCTTGTGCTCTGTCGGCCAAACAGAACCTCGTAATTTTCAAGGACCATGGAGAGGAGGTTGTGGTTCTCAGCGTCTGTGAATTTTAATGCCCTCCTCCTGAGAGCCTCAGACACAGGGACACGCTTCCTCTTCCCTGTGTGCCTGCTGGGAGCAGGCTGTGCAGGTACTGATGGCCCTGGCACTGCCCCCACCTCCACAGGTCCCTCAGTCCCCGCAGGCCCTGCCTCTAGTGGTACTGGCGGCACCACCTCACCCGCAAATACACCAGGCTCAGCCTCCCCCACCCTCAGCCTCCCTCTGCCCCTCTCTCTGTCCCTCTCTGTCTGTGTCCCTCCCTGCCTATCCCTATCCCTCTCTCTATCCCTCTCTGTCTCTGTCCCTGGCTCCCTATCTCTCTCTGTACCCCTGTGTGTCTCCCTGTCACTCCCCCTCCCCCGCTGGCTTCGGGTCTGTCTCTCCATCGGCCTCCTCCCTCCTCTCTGCTCCCCACTCACCTCACCACTCGCCTCCCCACTGCACCTCACCCCCTCCGCCCCTCCCACAACAGGCACGGGACAGACACCGCAACCACGACCCCACCACAAGGCACACAGCACAGGAACAGAACAGTCACTAACACAATACACAGACAAGGTAACACACACAATGACAGACTACAGATATGGGTACTTATCAAACAACACGGGAAAATGTGGCTACCCAAATGACACTGACCCACCTCTCACTACACCACCTCTCACGTACATCAACTCTGTATACACTCGCTCTGACTCCTCAACCAACCCTCAACATTTTGCTTCCGTTTGGGTGCATTTGTAGTTTTGTGGACGGTGCATACGTTGCGCATGCGCCACTGTGTGACGTCACTGCTTGTGCGACGCGACTGTGTTTCATTGTGCATGCTCATGCGTCTCGCTCTATGGTTGTGTGCGTTATGCGCAGGCGCAACTCTTAACGCGTGGGCGTTTGTTTGCAGCAGGACGTCGGCGACGGCGCTGCTTGTGCGACGCGCCTGTGTTGAATTGCGCATGCTCATGCGCTGGCCTTTTAAGGTGCTTGCGCGACACGCAAGCGCCACTCTTAGCGCATGACCGTTTGTGTTTGCATCATGACTTTGGTGAAACGCATACGCCCATGCGTAACGGGGTTCACATGGGCTCCGCGCACACCCAAACGCACATGCGCCCCAATTGGCACATGCACGTCGCAGTCATACACACGCACACGTGACAACGCTTGCACATGCGCGGCACGCACAGACAGGCGGCGATGCGTGACCTCCTGCGCATGCGCACTGCGCACACGGGGCGCGGTACCGACAAAACGGAAAATAACTGTACACTGTATAAAAAGAGGGTGCTCAGTCAGCAACATTGAGGGTGTTTTGGTAGGCGCGGCGTGTGTTTGTTTGGAGAATCTGGGAGCAACTGTAGTGAGCCATATTGTGGGAGTTGTCTGTTGTCTTTGATGTTTGTGGTGGTTTGCCATTTGTGCAGTGTTTGGGCAAGTGTGTGTGTCTGTGTGTCTGTGTGTCTGTGTTTGTCTGTGTGTTTGTGCTTGTGTAGTCACAGAGGGCTTTACATGGAGGACATAATAGTTGTTGCATGTGCCCAAAGACGTGGGCAGATGCTACGGTTGCTGGACAGGGGAGATGATGTCCATGGGGCTGTGGCACAGGGCATGGGTGTAGACCCGCAGCAACTCAGACCTGCTGCTGCGGCAGCTGGCCAGAGAGGTGCTGTGCGGCGACGGCACAGACGGCGTACTGAGGTGCAGGCTCGGCAGCTGCGGCTCTATAGGCCCAGGGCCCAGCTCCAGGGCATGCGTGAGGACCAGGTCATCTCCCTGTACCGACTGAGCACAAGGGCTATTAGGGGGCTGTATGAGGATCTGAGACCTGACCTTGAGCCCCTGACTAGCCGGTCCCATGCCATACCAGGTGTAGTCAAGCTCCTTGCTGCCTTACATTTCTTTGCCTCTGGCTGTTTCCAGTCATCTGTGGCCGCAGTGGGTGGCATGAGCCGCCCCACCTTCTCACGCTGTCTCCACCAAGTACTGCGTGCTATGGTCAGCCGGGTGGGGACGTACATAGCCCTTCCCCACAGTAGGCAACATTGGGAGACCCTGGACCAGGCCTTTGAGGCGTTAGCCGGGATACCACACGTGATGGGAGCTATTGATTGCACACATGTTGCCCTGGTCCCGCCCAGAGACAGGGAGGTGGTGTTCCGCAACCGCAAACACTACCATTCCCTGAATGTTCAGGTTGTATGTGATGCTAATCTGCATATTCTGAATGTGGTCCCAAGGTTTCCAGGGTCCACCCATGACTCCTATATCCTGCATCGCTCAGCACTATTTAGGGAATTTGAGGATGGACATTACGGTGACTGTATATTGCTGGGTGAGTATCTCCATATATATCTTCGATGATTAGTCATATATGTATGTGTTTACGTAACATTACCCATGTGTTGCAGATATTGGCCACTGTGCTATAGCTACATGAACTCCCATTCAGCAAACCGACAACTGTTGTGACTTTACATAATTACAGGACTGTAGACGTTGTTTAACAGGGGACATGATTAGCCATGTCACATCCGTTTCACAGCCATATGTGATGTGGAGATGCTGGTGTTGTTACGGAACATATGCAACTGTTCAGATGTGTGTGTCGGGTGTGTATTGGCACCTGTGTCTGTATACCTTCTGCACACAGGGATGGGGGGGGGCATTTCCACCCACCTGTGTATGCATGGGTTTAGATTGTATCTGTGTTAGGTCATGTCAGACGTGTGTTATTTACAATCCATGCTCCTAATGCGTGTCATGTGCGTGTGAGGGCCACACACTCAATCATTCATGGGTCTGTCAGCTGTTGTTTGCTGGACAGGGGGGGGTTGCCAACATATGATGCATGTTGCTTGCCTTTGCTATTGGGTGTACATTTTTGCATAGCTGTGCAAATGCTTTTGTCCTCTGCCATTACAGGGGTGGGGCCGGGCTGGGGTTAGCATTACCTTTGCGCACTGCACATGTGCAGTGCTGAGGCGTCATTGTCCGTGATTCTCCTGATGTGACTCATAAGAACATAAGAACATAAGAAATGCCATACTGGGTCAGACCGAGGTCCATCAAGCCCAGTATTCTGTTTCCAACAGTGGCCAATCTAGGTCATACGTACCTAGCAGTTTCCCCAAAAGACACAGGTTCTGCAGTGCTTGTACTAGGCCAAGCATTGATATCCTGGGTCCCTTTTTAATAGTGGTTTATGGACCTTTCCTCCAGGAACTTGTCCAAACCTTTTTTAAACCCAGCTATACTAACAGCCCTTACTACATCCTCCGGTAACAGATTCCAGAGTTTGATTACACGTTGAGAGAAGAAATATTTTCTCCTATTTGTCTTAAATAGTTTACCCTGTAGCTTCATTACATGCCCCCTAGTCCTTCTATATTCTGACAGCGTAAACAATTTATCCACGTTTATCCGTTCCACTCCATTCATTAATTTATACACCTCTATCATATCTCCCCTCAGCCGCCTCTTTTCTAGGTTAAAGAGCCCTAACCTTTTTAGCCTCTCTTCATAGGAGTAGCCTTCCATCCCCTTCACCAATTTGGTGGCTCTTCTCTGTACTTTTTCTAATAACTCTATGTCCTTTTTAAGATACGGTGACCAGAATTGCACACAATATTCAAGGTGCGGTCGTACCATGGAGCGATACAGAGGCATTATAATATCCTTTGTTTTATTCTCCATCCCTTTCCTTAGGATACCTAGCATTCTATTTGCTTTCTTGGCCGCCGCTGCACACTGGGCGGAGGGTTTTAACATGTTATCCACGATGACTCCTAAATCTTTTTCCTGGGTGGTGGTTTCTAATGTGGAGCCTTGCATCTTGTAACTATAGTGTGGGTTGTTCTTTCCTAGGTGCATAACTTTGCACTTGTCCACATTAAATTTCATCTGCCATTTGGATGCCCAGTCTTCCAATTTATCCAGATCCTCCTGCAGTTTTCCACAATCCTCTTGGGTTTTAACAACTTTAAACAGTTTTGTGTCATCTGCAAATTTGATTACCTCACTAGTTATTCCCTTTTCCAGGTCATTTATGAATATGTCAAAAAGTAGCGGACCCAGTACAGATCCCTGGGGTACTCCACTATTCACCTTTTTCCATTGGGAATATTGGCCATTTAGCCCTACCCTCTGCTTTCTATCTTTTAACCAGTTCCCGATCCACAATAGTACACTGCCTCCTATCCCATGACTTTTTAGCTTCGCCAAAAGTCTCTGATGGGGGACCTTGTCAAAAGCTTTCTGAAAGTCCAGATACACTATATCAACCGACTCACCTTTGTCTACCTGTTTATGCACACCTTCAAAAAAACAGATCAGATTAGTAAGACAAGATCTGCCTTGTCTAAAGCCATGTTGGCTGTCTCCCATTAGGCCATGACTATCTACATGCTGTGTAATTTTGTTCTTTATGATGGCTTCTACCATTTTCCCTGGTACTGACGTCAGGCTCACCGGTCTGTAATTTCCCGGGTCACCCCTGGAACCCTTTTTAAAAATTGGTGTTACGTTGGCGACCCTCCAATCTTCAGGTATTACAGATGATTTTAATGAAAGTTCACAGATTACCAATAACAGGTCTGCAATCTCATATTTCAGTTCTTTCAACACTCTGGGATGTATACCATCCGGTCCAGGTGATTTGCTACTATTCAGTTTATCAAATAGTTGTAATATATCTTCCCGGTGTAGCGATATTTCTCTCAATTCCTCTGCAGTATCACCTTTAAATACCACTTCAGTCTTGGGTAACACCCCTACATCTTCCTCAGTAAAGACCGAAGCAAAGAATTCATTCAGTCTCTCTGCTATAGCCTTGTCTCCTCTTACTGCCCCTTTTACCCCTCTATCATCTAATGGTCCAATTGACTCTCTCAGAGGCCTTTTGCTACGAATGTACTTGAAAAAGTCTTTATTTCGTGTTTTTGCTTCCGTAGCAAGTTTCTTCTCAAATTCCCGCTTTGCCTGCCTTATCAATGCTTTGCATTTAACTTGCCAGTGCTTGTGCTGTTTCCAGTTTTCATCATTTGGCTCTTTTTTCCATTTCCTGAAGGTTGCTCTTTTGGCAGCAACAGCCTCTCTGACCTCACCTTTAAACCATGCTGGCAGTTTTTTGGACTTTCTTCCACTTTTCTTAATGCGTGGAATACAGCTGGTCTGGGCTTCGAGGATAGTATTTTTAAATAACACCCAAGCTTGCTGTAAGTCTTTAACCTTTGGAACCGCTCCTTTTAGTTTTTTCCGAACTATATTCCTCATTCTATCATAGTCACCCTTTTGAAAGTTAAAAGGTAGTACTGTGGATTCCTTTACTACCTGTCCTCCACTGATTAAATCAAACATGATCATACTATGATCACTATTGCCAAGTGGTCCCAACACCCTTATTTCTTGCACCAGATCTGGCGTTCCACTAAGGACTAGGTCCAGTATGGCTTCCCCTCTGGTCGGTTCATGAACCAGCTGCTCCAAGAAGCAGTCATTTATTTCATCTAGAAACTTTATCTCTTTAGCTTGTCCTGCTGTGACACTGTCCCAGTCGATACCGGGGTAATTGAAATCACCCATTATTACTACTCTGTTGTGGCTTTTGTTAGCTTCCTTGATTTCTTTGAGCATTTCATCATCCATTTGTTCATTCTGGCCAGGTGGTCGATAGTATACTCCCACTGCCATCACCTTCCCCTTCATAAATGGAATTTCAATCCATAGAGATTCTACAGCATATTTTGTTCCCTGCAAAACTTTAATCCTTTCTGACTCAATGCCCTCTCTAACATAGAGCGCAACCCCTCCACCAATTTGTTCAGCTCTATCATTACGATATAGTTTATATCCAGGTATCACAGTGTCCCACTGGTTATCCTCCTTCCACCATGTCTCTGAGAGTGCAATCATATCTAACCTCTCATTTAATGCTATATATTCTAATTCTCCCATCTTATTGTTTAGACTTCTAGCATTGGCATACAAGCATTTTAGAGGCTGCATTTTATTAATATTAATCTGGCTATTGGTAGGCATGGGTAATTGGGAATCTTTATGCTCTGTCTGCTCCTTACTCAAGGGCATTTGGGCTACTATACTCCCTTTTGGAACCTCACTGCTTTTGGTAGTATCCTTCAAGGATACCTTTGTCCGAACCATGCGCCCCCGGGTGACTGACTCATCATTTGGGAGATTTGACTTCAAAGACGTGGGCCTATGTTTTTGGCCAGACGTAGGGGTATTGGTGGGACATACACAGGAACGTTGTCATACTCAGTAGCTGTGATGTTTTACAAATCATGTGGCCTACAATGTCATATTCTGTGGAGCACAACTTAACAAGGATGGAACGGTGAGGGTACAGTAGACATGGTGTCTACTGAGATGGTTTGTTGACAGCGGTCAACAGCATTTTAAGTTATACTGCTATATGTAGATATGGAGACCTTTGACGACATGGGGTGTCATGGTGATATTGTGTTCATCCTGGCTGACATCACAGTCAAACATGTTGTGTGTGTGCGCCTACATTGGCCCAGCAAACATTATTGTGTTCTTTACTTTGCAAACATATATTGTTTGTATGTGTCATGTGTGTTTTTATTGCGTACTCTACCATTGGTGGTGATGGTGTCGGTGATAAGAACATGAGCCACATAACATGGGACGTGTGCTCAACATAGGACTCTTTTGGGGGGACAAGGTGGGATTGTGTTGTTCTCGGACATGTCTCTACAGACCTGACAGGGCATTTGTTGTGTTTCTATCAGAATAGTTGTTAGGTCTGGTGGATAATTGTGATGTAAAATATGTCTGTCCTGATGTGTTGTGGGTTATGTCTCTCGTCTATACATCTGTGAATTTATGGTGTCATGCGCTCAGTCATTCACATGCAACATTCTTCTCTGCAGGTGATGCAGGGTATGGGTGTCGGCCCTGGCTCCTGACACCTGTGCGTCAACCACGGACACGTGCAGAGCGGAGGTACAATGAGGCCCACGCATCCAGCCGCTCAGTCATAGAACGCACCTTTGGCATTTTGAAAAGTCGCTTCAGGTGTCTGGATAGATCAGGTGGGGCCTTACAATATTCGCCAATGACTGTTGCAGAGATTATCGTAGCTTGTTGCATACTGCACAACATTGCTCTCAGGCATGGTATCCCTGCAGAGATTAATGAGGATGTGGAGGAGGATCCACCGTGCCCCCCTGTACGTGCCTGTGGTGACACACAGGCAGGCACATCGGTCAGGCGTCAATTGATTGCAGACAGATTCACTGGTATGTATTGCACATCTACCCACATATATGTGCTGTTGTATGCGTGTGAGGTTTACAAAGGGTGATGTTTGGACCATTTACCATTCAGATGCAACACTGCATTGTCCTTTTCTTAAACATCCATCATAACATGTCGTCAGAGGTGTGTGATGGACAATGTGGACAGAGCACAGTAGCAGCTGTTGGTGTTGTGGGTCAGAGGGTGTTGCTACACCTTTCAGAGCTTTTGGGGGTCACAGTACCATTTAGTGGTTTTTTGTGCTAGCAACTGCTGGCCAGACACAGTTATTTGGTGTTATTGTGTGTGAGGAGCCCTGGGTCAGGCAGATGGTTAGGGGTTTGGTGTGATAGAGGTGTCCATGTTTGTGGTGAGCTTTCATGCGGGACCTTTGTTTGTGTACTGCAATCTGTGGGTGTTTGTGTGTGTGTGTGTTCTGCTCCTGTCAGCTTGCTATGTTTGTATGTTGGATATTTTCAATGCAATATGTCAGACATATCACAGTACACATGCACCTGATAACGTTCCTATGGTGTTTCTGACAAGGTGTCACGTGTATTGCTGCAGCAGCAGCGCAGTGTGTGGTAAGGTATGCCTCATCAGGTGTCACAGGCATGGATATGGTGAATTATGTGGACATGTGCAGTGGGCAGCCAGGGGGCCATATGATTGCTACAGTCCATTTGTGGTGGAGTAATGCATAGCAGTATATTACATGTACACACATACAGATGTGCAGTGGGTTAGATGCTGAATGGGTGTATTTCATTAGGCAAATGTGACGCTAGATGTGTTTGCCCTTCCGATTTTATGGGGTCTTCCATTTTAGTGGTGGCATATGTATTTGATAGTATCTCTACATCTGCCTCATGCGTGTGGGACGTGCTGTGTGTATGGCAGGATAGCACGGTACAGACACACAGATACCTTGAGGACACTATCAAGGGATGTTATATGCACATATTGTCACAGAGCAGACTCTCTAGAGCCCCCTGTGGTGCTAAAAAACACTACTCCTCAAGTAAACACTGACGTAAGGAGAGAGCACATGATACAAGGGTATCAGAAGGAGTATAAGGGAATGAGGTCACAAGCCAGGAATTATCACCCAGCCAGTAGGGAAGCAAGGAAGGTCCCACCTGACCCCAATAGGCTAGGGTGTGGTGCAGCTGGGGATTACGTAAATAATCAGCACAGCTCACAAGGGGAGCTACGGGGGAAGGCAGAGAGAGCCGAAGGAGCTAGGAGAGGAGCTGAGGAACCTCAGAGACGAAGGAGATATCCAGACTGGGAAGGATACAGATATCCCAGGTCTCCACAGCAAGGCAGGCACTGGCTGAATGAAAGTCTGAGTGAGTCTGATGAACATTTAAGTGAAATAAGTGAGCAGCTGAATTCAGACAGGGACAGTGTATGCAGCAGCCTTGATAGAAGCTATGCCTTAAGACACAAGCAACAAGCTAGGAAAAGCTATTCTGAACCAGATAGGAGAAATGCTAAGCTGATCTATGAGAGGCATTTGTATGAAAGACAAAAGCCTTATAATGCTAATTTAAGGAAAGCAGGAAAGCTCCAGAATCTGGGTTACAAACAGAATAGGGAACAAAGCTTGTTACCTTTGGGAGAGAATCCTTCAGAGGAATATAGTTGGCACAAGCCTTCACAGAAACTGCCGTTGGAGACAACAGCTGTTTACAAAGCTCCTGTTAAAACAAAACCCCGTGCAAAGGTTCCACTCTCTGATAGCTGGGCAGCTGACTGCTTTACTCTGCCTAATTACCAGAGGCAGAGGAAAGGCTCCTGGCTAAGCAACTCAAGAGAATACGGTAAAGCCAAACAGATACCTGCTATAGAAAGACAAGTACGTCACAAGCTGGAAAGTTTGTTAAGCAAGTTACCTCAGAAGAGAAGTAACGAAGCCTCTGTATCTGACAGTGTTCCCATGCAATGTGAGCCTTATGAAATTGAGGACAACGTTGAATTGCCTGTTGAACAAATGGACTGTAGTTTTATAATAGCTGACCATATTGAGTCTCTCAGATAGAAGGCTGAACTATTCCTGAGAAGCCTTCATCTGGAAAGCTGACAAGCTGTATTTCTGTTTCATTCCTATTTTTGTTTGCTGAAAGGTAAAGCTATTTTTGTTATAGTTCTTTTGTTTACCCGAGAAGGGTTATGTTTATTTGACTGTTATACTTTTGGAAAAGAATCCTACGGGACGGGGAATAAAACCCAGTTAAACCGATTTCGGTGTCACAACTTCTTTACATACTGGCAAGGACTATAAGTATTGAAAAGGCCAGTAGTTTACACCCGGGTGCAGTACCAACTGTGACCATCAGGAGGCGCTGCACAGCAAAGGGGTGACATAATGGCGTAGTGTTTTAGGATTTTGATACCACGTGACTTCTCCTGGAAAAGACAAGTGCTGAGCAGTGCTGGAAGAGACGGCTCACCCGGAAGTACTTGCTGAGAGAGGATTTTCGCTGGCAGGTCGGCCAGAAAAGGGAGGAAAGGAAAAAACTTTCTCACATGCTGGAATCTACACAAAACTCAGGTAACAGTCACCTGGGAGAAACCGTAGATGGATAAGTGAGAAAGAGGGCACTGTTCCTAAGTGGGAATTTAAAAAAAAAAAAAAAAAAAAAAAGGTGCCGCACTTGGTGTGTTTTTTTCTTTTTTCCACAGGTCCTCCAATGACAGGAAGAATGGATGTACGTGATGTTCAGGCGTGGATGCAAACGCAGTGGAACGAACAAGCCAAGCTTATGCAACAACTGCAGAAACAGTATATGGACGCTATGCAGGAGCAACAGCAACCGTTGGTGGAAGCATTAAAGGCTCTGGTTACCAAACCTCAGGACAATGAGGCAATGACTGTGCCAATACTGACGCAAGTAGCCATGAACCATGCTTCTAATTTTTCTGTAAGACAGTTAACACAGTATGATGACATTGATGATCATATTGAATCGTTTGAGAGGATGGCAGCCACCCTCAAATGGCCGCCAGAGCTCTGGGCCAGGCAATTTACCTTAACTCTGACCGGAGATGCTCTGTCAGCCTTTAGAGGGATGCCTGCTGATTTGGTTACAAATTATACAGAGATTAAGAAGGCCATAAAAGATAGGCTGGGTTTTACACCCAGACAGTATAAGCACCAATTTAGGGAGGCACGCATACAACCCAAGGAGACTCCCCGAGCCTTGTATCAAAGGTTAAGAGGCCTCGCGTATAAGTGGCTTAACCCTGAAGGGAGGTCCATAGATTCTGTTATGAAAGATATTATAATGGAACAGTTCATGCATTCAGTATCTGATGATTTGAGAACTTTTCTCATGTTGCAAGACTGCCATGATCCTGAGGAGGCTGCAAACATGGCAGAAGCTTATTTGGAAGCCAGGGGGGCTGATGCCTTAAAGACTGGCGGGTTAAAAATAAATGGACAAGAAAGTCCAGGTGGCATGAGAAAAGGGGACAGGAATGCTATGGGTAAAAGAAGTGTGCATGATAATATTGGTGAGGCTGTGGCTAAAAATGTGAGATGTTATAAATGTGGTAAAATAGGCCACTATAAGAAAAATTGCAAAGTAAAGTTAGTCTTTATGGTTGGGGTTAAAGGTCAAGGCACAAAAGGGATTTTTCTCCAAGTGTTTGTAGAGGGAAGGAATGTCCTGGCTTTAATGGACTCAGGCGCGGAACAGAGCATGATCTCTCTAAAATTATGGGAGATCCTGGAGCAAGCTCGTTCGGCTGCCTCAAAGCCAGAAAATAAACAGGTACAAATACAGTGTGTGCATGGAACCCAGGTTCCATATCCCCTGCATAAGATAAGGGTTAAGGGGATGGGCATAGAACGTGAAATTCAAGTAGCCATAGTCCCTGGGCTATCCCGAGACCTTATCCTAGGGCATGATTGGCCATCATTTAGGAGAGGGTTAGTGCAAGGTGCAGATACAAAGTCAGGTTTTGTTCTGACCAGATCACAGGCTAGTACCTCTGAAACTCAGGTCCCATCTGTTAAAAGAACAGAGGAACCAGAAAAGAAAAATGATGAGGCGAAGCCCGAGGAAAAGGAAGAGGAGAGAGGAATTAATGTAATTCCTAACCCTGATGAGGTAGTTCAAGCCCCAAGTAAGGAGGAGGAGACTAAGGTACTTCCTGATCACGATGAGTTAGTACAGGCCCCTAATAAAGAGGAGAAGAAACCCAAGAATAAGAAGCGCCAAGAGAGAGGGAAAAGGGCGCAAGGAAGAGCAGAGTTAGAAGCGGGAGAAGGGCTACCGTGGGTGCCAGAAGCCCTAGTGAAAAAGTTCCCTTCGTTCCCAATGGAACAACGAGCGGACCCTGGGCTAAAAAGAGCGTTCGAGTGGGCACAAGAAGTTCGGCTCACACTCCCCAGGTTCTTAATTGATAAAGACATATTATACCGGGAAAGTGTAGAACCATATACCGGGGCGGTTAGGAAGCAAGTGGTGGTGCCAGTGACATTTAAGGCTGTCGTGTTACGGCTAGCACACGACCACCCTATAGGGGGCCACAAAGGTGTTCAGGGAACACTTGATCAAATCCTGGCCAGGTTTTATTGGCCTGGCGTTTATAAGGAAACAAAAAAATATTGTGACTCCTGTCCAGCTTGCCAGAGGGTTTCCATAGCGCGCCCAAAGGCGGTACCTATGATACCCTTGCCCACCATCTCAACACCCATTAGACGCTTGGGAATAGATATAGTGGGTCCTTTGATAAGAACACCCCGTGGCTATCAGTATATGCTGGTAATCGTGGACCATGCGACACGTTTTCCGTGGGCGATTCCCCTACGGAATATTTCTGCCAAAGTGATAGCCCAAGAACTTGTAAAATTATTTTGTGAGGTGGGGTTTCCCCAGGAGATTTTAACAGACCAGGGGAGTAACTTTGTCTCACAGCATTTAGCAAAAGTCTGGGAGGCATTTGGCATTCGCCATCTAAAGACTGCGGCATACCATCCCCAGTCAAACGGTTTAGTTGAGCGAACAAATCAGTCGATTAAACACCTCTTACGGAGAGGTTTAAAGAAAAATGAAATGGCCGAGTGGGACACGTTGCTCCCATTCGTTTTGTATACCTGTAGGGAGCGAATCCAGTCATCCTTAGGGGTGTCCCCATTTGAGTTACTGTTTGGCCGGGCCCCGAGAGGTGTATTGGACATCTTACATGAGGAATGGGTGGAACCCGAGGTGCCAGAGGTAGGCGTACCCCAGTTTTTGACCAACCTACGAACACGCTTAGGAAAGACATCTAAGGTGTCCATAGATAATCTCAGGATGAGCCAACAGCGTCAAAAACAGCATTATGATAAAGTTACACAACCTAGACATTTGGAAATAGGGAGTAAGGTCCTGATCCAGGTAGCGGATCCAGGTCCAAAATTTGAGTCCCATTGGAAAGGGCCAGCAACAGTAATCAAAAGAGTGGGGCATGTCTCGTACCTTATAGAGAATGATAGAGGACGTAGACAGGTCTACCATCTCAATGTGTTAAAGCCATGGAAGGAGAGAGAGGCTCAGGTCAATTTAGTGCATAAGGAGTACGGTAGGAGCGCTAGGAGTATGCTTACGTGCTGTCCGTGTAGTGTGGCGGCAACACGTAAGATTTTAAGGGGGGGAATATGTCACAGAGCAGACTCTCTAGAGCCCCCTGTGGTGCTAAAAAACACTACTCCTCAAGTAAACACTGACGTAAGGAGAGAGCACATGATACAAGGGTATCAGAAGGAGTATAAGGGAATGAGGTCACAAGCCAGGAATTATCACCCAGCCAGTAGGGAAGCAAGGAAGGTCCCACCTGACCCCAATAGGCTAGGGTGTGGTGCAGCTGGGGATTACGTAAATAATCAGCACAGCTCACAAGGGGAGCTACGGGGGAAGGCAGAGAGAGCCGAAGGAGCTAGGAGAGGAGCTGAGGAACCTCAGAGACGAAGGAGATATCCAGACTGGGAAGGATACAGATATCCCAGGTCTCCACAGCAAGGCAGGCACTGGCTGAATGAAAGTCTGAGTGAGTCTGATGAACATTTAAGTGAAATAAGTGAGCAGCTGAATTCAGACAGGGACAGTGTATGCAGCAGCCTTGATAGAAGCTATGCCTTAAGACACAAGCAACAAGCTAGGAAAAGCTATTCTGAACCAGATAGGAGAAATGCTAAGCTGATCTATGAGAGGCATTTGTATGAAAGACAAAAGCCTTATAATGCTAATTTAAGGAAAGCAGGAAAGCTCCAGAATCTGGGTTACAAACAGAATAGGGAACAAAGCTTGTTACCTTTGGGAGAGAATCCTTCAGAGGAATATAGTTGGCACAAGCCTTCACAGAAACTGCCGTTGGAGACAACAGCTGTTTACAAAGCTCCTGTTAAAACAAAACCCCGTGCAAAGGTTCCACTCTCTGATAGCTGGGCAGCTGACTGCTTTACTCTGCCTAATTACCAGAGGCAGAGGAAAGGCTCCTGGCTAAGCAACTCAAGAGAATACGGTAAAGCCAAACAGATACCTGCTATAGAAAGACAAGTACGTCACAAGCTGGAAAGTTTGTTAAGCAAGTTACCTCAGAAGAGAAGTAACGAAGCCTCTGTATCTGACAGTGTTCCCATGCAATGTGAGCCTTATGAAATTGAGGACAACGCTGAATTGCCTGTTGAACAAATGGACTGTAGTTTTATAATAGCTGACCATATTGAGTCTCTCAGATAGAAGGCTGAACTATTCCTGAGAAGCCTTCATCTGGAAAGCTGACAAGCTGTATTTCTGTTTCATTCCTATTTTTGTTTGCTGAAAGGTAAAGCTATTTTTGTTATAGTTCTTTTGTTTACCCGAGAAGGGTTATGTTTATTTGACTGTTATACTTTTGGAAAAGAATCCTACGGGACGGGGAATAAAACCCAGTTAAACCGATTTCGGTGTCACAACTTCTTTACATACTGGCAAGGACTATAAGTATTGAAAAGGCCAGTAGTTTACACCCGGGTGCAGTACCAACTGTGACCATCAGGAGGCGCTGCACAGCAAAGGGGTGACAATACACACACAGACCTATGTGGGGGTTATTTGGGGCATTGAGACATCAAACCTATCCTTGGTTGAACTTTCTCACAGTTACACAATGGGTTAACATGCAACAATCACGGTAAGGTGACATGCAGACATGGTGGTTATTGTGGAGAGCCATGGTGCTGCCCTTGCCATGTATTTCATCACATGATAAACACACAACTGTCATTATTCTTTGCTGGGGGAGATGTACAATGCATAATATGCATCTACACAGTGTATACAGGTGGTATTGAGGCATATTTCCAGGTGACACAGGTACTTACACTGTGCTTCAAAACAAAATTGGAGGGTACTGCACACAGAGAGGGGGTGTTGGTCTGAACATGGGAGGCACAGACATATAGTGTGAACCTTGGGATGCGTCACCAACATGGTGTGTCCATCCACCTGTTTTGGCACGTGTGTGGCACAGCAGGAGGGTGGGGAGGCATATGATGGATGTGGGGGGCCTTGGTATTTGCATCACACATGTACATGATGCCTCTCCCATGTACAAGATCTGTGCAGTGTGAGGGTGCACAGTCCGTTGTTGGTTCATGTTTTGGTGTATTACAGCTGGGGACAGTACGTTGCAGTGTGGCATTCAGCGCTGGAACCTGACAAGGTTGTTTCTTCTTTCCACTACACAGGACATACGTGATGACAGTGCTGTCGGTGTGTGTCATTAGCACATGGCAGAACATCAGCAGAAATGCTGGGGTCCAGGGTATGTAGAACTACCGATACATTGTATGTGTGTGATGTCAGGTGCACAACATCTAGCCTGTTATGTATCATATTTGGCAGCTGGTGTTGTTCACGTATATTCTGTGTGCCGGTCTTACCCATATTTGCCTGTTGTCACACATCTCCACGTGCGGTTGTGACCAGTATTTTTCCTGTAATGGGTTTTCTGGTAGATTTTCCACAGATCCACATGTGGGCCTTGATGGGCTAGCTTTGCGGAAGCAACACCTGCTGCCTCCACCATTTTAGTTAAATAGGCCATCATCAGGGTGTCCTTGCATGTCACTCGACCGTTATGTGCACAAATTAGCACTTGGGCACCGACAGGCCACGTATTTCAGCTGTCACATTGTACTACGCATATTGTGCTGGTGGCTGTTTATTGGTTTGCTTATGTGGTGCTGCATTGTACATGCATGATACATTGTCATATGCTTTGATGGGTGCGGGCACCTGGGGGCATTGTGGGGTTTGTTACCTCTACAGTAGTGCTGTTCACCTATTCATCATCACCCACATTTCTGGTGAGCAGAGTTGTGTCCTGTGTTATGTGGGACTGGTGTTGAGCAACATTTGTTTTCTGTCTGACATAGGCATGATGTGAAGATCCCTGATGTGTGACTTTACATGTTGGTTCTACTGGTTGACCTGATATCGTCTCCGTTCGCTGTGACCTGGTGTACATATGCAGCAGTTGATGGGATTGATGAGGGACACATCATGGACACATAGGTTAGATTCCACCTTTGTTTAATTGTTATTACATCTGACTGTACCTTTTGTGGGGTATCATTTGATCTCATGGACATGTAATGTTGCATCTCTGTACACAAAAAGGGATGCATATAGTGTGTAGCTGTGAGATGCCTGTGTGACATGGTATTTAACATACCCATCTCCATGTGACACCCGTGTCTGCAGCAACATGTACTGTTCCTTTCACATCTGTGTTTTATTTGATGTGCATATCCTGTCATGTTTGCATTTCCATCACTTCAATCTTTCATTAGTGCAGTGTGCATTGTGGCAATTTGTGGTGTTGTTGCAGGGTTACTAACATTGGCCACACCTATCCTTTCTTTGCACAGGGCAGTGGACATTATGGACACATTTCCTCCAGTGCATCTCGTCTCCTCATCCAACAGCTGTTGTGGGACAGTGCACCATGTTATTGTTTAATGGGAAATATCCTATTTGATGTTTGACGTCTGTGAGTGGAACACAGGCCTGTGCTGGACGTTATTGCTCTTGGACTGCTTGTTTGACCATGACAGACATGTACAGCACACAGTTTGTGCCATGCTGTAGCTGACAGTCCTGCTGATTGCAGGGACACAGATGAACCTCCTCGGACTGTGCCATATTGGCATGTGACACTTTACTATGCACGCCCATGTTTGCCTGGGAATTTTGTAAGTGATATTTTGGATGTCAGGAAGCCTTTGCTTTTGGTACAGTTTGCGCATCAGGGACTGACATCATCTGTGTCGTTTGGACATTCCTCACAAGTTGTTTACTGCAGAGCTTTGGCCCATGTGTGTGACATGGCACTCAGGATACCCTGATCTGTTTATTTCAACTGTAGCATACAGCCGTGATTGTTGCAGGGGGGAACAGTTTCAGCATTGCAATTGTCTATGTCCACCTGCCACACACCTGGACATGCTACATGTTTTCCAATAACACACGGTCATGCCCACCAACATCCTTGATTGATGTGTGTAGGCGGCAATGTGGTTTACATTCATGTGTGGCATCACAGTACCATGTTAGTGTCCGGCTGGTGGCTGTGCATCAGAGTGACTCTGTTTGTGAGCCACAACATGTGGAGCTATGACCTCGGTGTGTTGCAGTGTGAGATTATGTGCCATTCTTTGCATATTCACATGCTAATTATTGTGTTTGTTTGATGTTCAGACATGACACTCTGCATGTATGGCCACGCCTTGCATTGCACGTCTGCACAGTCCTGTGTTACCCCCTGCATTTACCACACTCTCATTAGGACATTGTATTTGGGGTGTGTTATTGTGGGTGACCATTTTCGTGCTACACATCTGCATTCCATGTAACCTGCTATATGTGGCCAGCGACTGTGTAACCAACAGACAATGCAAGGGGGCCTCCTGTATGGTGTTATGTGTACACATTTCTGCCTGTTTTGTGGTTTGTATTCACTCTGTGTTCATGTGTCCCTGCTACCTGTTAGCATATAGTCAGTCAGTTTGAGATAATATTTGGGGTGTACATTGACACATTGCTGATGTGGTGATCTGCCATTATGTGGGAGTTATGACATTCGCTTGCAGATGTGTTTGTCACATTACAACATATTGGCAGCATATGTATTTTTAATTTGGTGACCTCCTCTGTTGCATGAGGGCTATGTTTGGGGGGACATGTTATGTGTTTTGGTTTCTCATTCTGCCACACCTGTTGTCTACATGCACGCATATGTGTGTGACACATTGTGGGCATGCAGCATCTGCTGTGTTGTGTGGCCCTGCTACACAGTGCATATCATGCACCTGATGAACATTTATTCTCGTGCCATTATGTTTTGCTCTTGAGTTGACCTTTGCATGGCATGTGCATTTTGACATTGCTGACTGTGTTCCCATCATTTGCCAGGGTGGGACACACCTTGCAATTCTGTTTACACTGTGTATGGTATGTATGAGACGTGTTAGAAAAAATAAATATGTTCATTGTTCAGACATGTGTCTCTTTCTGTACTTTATCTCTGTGACATACATGCATTACAATGTTTAACATTCCATCACACATGACTCCTTGGGACCATGGGAATCCTGGCTTTTCTTGCACATGTACCTCCACTGATTTGCCCCAGGGCGCATGGTGTGCTGTTGTGATATGGTGCGTGTTTGCCTTGTGTGCAAGACATTTATGTGAACACTAGACTGCTCCTCCACTCATGGACCACATTTACACGTTTGTCTACGGATTTGATGGTAATTTCCATGGACCCCTGTGCTCACATTGGTGTTTGATGACAGCTGTGTATGTGTCTGCAATTTGGCACATCACTGAGTGCGGCACATCCCCATACAGGCCCTCCCTTTGGAATGTAATGTTTGGCTTGCCCTCAGTGTGTTGTTTGTGTGTATGGTTGGGGGCATGTTTGTTCACACAGTGCTTAGCAGTTTGCCTCACAACATCGTATTTTTTTATGGAATATCTGGAAACGGAAACATTATTTTACAGCTGCTTCATCACCTCTACACACACCCTTGTCTGTCGTCAGTGTACAGCAAGGTGTTCACTCTGTGTTGACAAGGCAGCACATATTAGCTGTTGCATGGGTCTCTTTCTTAATGTTGTTTGCACAGCACTACACCTGGGGGTGTGGTAATATTGAGGTTGAGCAGGTGTGTGCTGCACCTTTTCTCATGTTGAATTGGCTCCTATCCTGTCCACAATTGCTGGGCAGCTCAACCACACAGCAAGCACTGCCCTTGTTGGTTATTTACTTTCCTCTGGGTTTTTTTTTGTTTTTATTCATTTATGTAGGTGTATGTTGATGCAACATTTCTGCGGGTCATATCTGCATTACATTACAAGGGGTGGGGTTTACAGGTAGGGCAGGGCCATCCCCAGGGAGGCTACATTAAGGGTGACCACAGGGCACATAGGACATGCTATGGCCCTTGACAGAGTGTGAACCGTGTCTGTTTCGTCTTGGGTTGTTTTTGTGTTGGGGTTTGGGGGATTCCTGGTAATGCTTTTTTTCAAGCTATATTCTAGAAGTTATTTGGCCTGTCTTATTTCCGGGGCTGCTTGGTAGGGTTTTGCGAAAAGAGGAGGCATACAGTTAGGACGCTAGATGTCACGTCCATTACAGGCATTAGTTAAATTTCAGAGGTACATTGAAGCCTTTGGAAGCGTCTGGTCTGGTAGTTCTTCCATGTGCGTTTCATTACTGTTGGGTTGTGATTTGGTGTTTCTGTGTTTGATTGGTGGGTGGGTGGGTTGGCTTTGCATTTAGTCAGTGTTTCAAGTAGGGGTATGTGTGGGTCCTTTACAATTGGGGTGATGTGTTCTGTTCCTTTTGCATGCTGTATCCACTGCATAACATATCCTTGTGTGTGTGTGCATGTGTCGCTGGTACCATATACAATATGTGATGTGATCTGATCACAGCAGATCACCAGGTGCATTTATTCCCGCTTTCTCCTGTGGGTTTGCCTGTCCTTACAACCAGCACGCGTGCTGTGTGGGTGGCTTGACTGCTTGTGAATGCAGCCTTTGCTATGACGTGGAAGTTGTTGTTCTGTGCTACCTTTGGTTGCTTTTTGTTTTTTGGGAGTGGTCCTCGGTGTGATTAATCTCTGTTCTGTTGGCTGTGTCTGCTTGTCGTGCAGATGTCGTTTCCATTTTTTTGGCGGCCAGATGTTGGCAGGTTTGTGATGTAAGCACATTGTACCCTCATCTGAGTTTTGACCCATGGTTCTGTCCATCTTCTGACTCCCAGCTCTTGTGTCATCCTGCCCTGATGTGCATGCTGCTACAAGCCATCCTGCACTCCTACACCTTCCTGCATTTCATCTCTCCATGGTTGGCTCGTGTGTGTGTGCTCTGCCTATAACCGCTGGTCCACTATCATCATGAGATTTCACCTGTTGTGCTATTTCAGGCGCATCTGCTGGACACATCTTCACGTTGTCTGTCGCACACGATCATGATTGGATGTTACATTTGCATCACTCTGTACATAGCTCCAGCTAGACCCAATTTGTGTGTGTATTTATGTAGATGCCACATGTCCTGGATGTCATTATTGTACTGCAGCACATGTGCTGTCTGTGGTTCTTGTCGTTCTGCTTGACGTTTCCTTTCAGCTCTGTGCAGTGTTTGGGTTATATGTGAACTCGCCATCACTGAAATGGTGGTTTATGATGTGCATTCAGTGACACCCTAAAGGGTGACATACTCCTGTGCACTGGGGTGGGCTTGTGTTTAGCTGGCAACACAGATCGCTGTCCAATTGCATGCTGTACGCAGATGTAGGTAACCCAGGCTTAGTCACTGCTCAATTTTACACATGACCCCTTCACGTTCAGTCAGTGCCATGACCATTCTGCTACACTGCTGTTCCATCTTGCATGTCTGCTCACCTACTTTGGATTTCCATACATTACAATACACAATGGTACTAGCACTGACTGTGTTTGGTCAATGCCCTGCCTCCTACGGCACACAAAACGCACCCTATACACATCATTGTGTGTTTCGTTTGTGGAGAGTGTACGCTACAATTTGACCTCTGAGGTACCTTGATGGGCACCTTATGCATTACCTGCTATTACAGTACTTCCATAGTTCATTTGCTATCAGTAGTACATACAATTGAGGGTTACATGGCTCCTAGTTCATGACAGGTGATAGCTCAACCAGCCTTATTCATTGAACACAGCAGGGGATCGGACCCATGATGCCAGCACCATTGGGCAGTGTGCTAACCCTTCTGCTGTGGCTCTGTTCATTTGGCTCTGATATAAGCACAGCGCCTTTTGCCTCTTACACATTATGTGGGCAATAACTTCATGCCCCTCATGTGGCAATATTACCTAGGACAGGTGATGCATCACCCAGCCTTTTTCTATTTCTGCACAGCCGTGTATACAACCCCTGATCAATGCACCATTGGTCAGTGTCATCATCATTGTGCTGTGGGTCTGTTCCTGTGCATACCCATCAATGCGCCACTTCTGCAGGCTACTATTACAGTGCCTCCAAAAGGATATTTTTCACCGCCTCATGCCCATCAACGCAACGCCTTATGCTGAACATTGGTTCTCTCACCCCTAAACATATGCCTCGTTGTGGACTAACACTGTGGGTGATTGGGGACATGCTCCCTACACTATTGGTTAATGTCTTCGCCATTGTGCTATGGCTCAGTTCCTGTGTATGGACATGTGCGCACAGCCTTATGCCGTTCACAATTAACAGCGCGACGCCTACTGCTGCCAGACCCGCACAAGAGTAACAGCGCGACGCCTGATGCCGCCCACATTTCCACCGCATCAACTCACGACCCCCACATCTGCCAGCGAGACGCATAATGCGGATCAATATTAGTTACTGCCGCAAAAACTTACCCGCGCGACGCCCAAAATTAGTGTGCCTCCATCAACTTTCTTGTCCAGCAGTACTAGTTATGCCTCGGCCAGCCTTTCTGTATTGCACAAAATGGGGTATTGAACCCGTGGGCCCTGCACCATTGGTTGGTGTCTTCCCCATTGTGCTACGTCTCGAGTCCTGTGTTTAGATATTTTCCCAACGCTTCATGCCGTCAACAACTCACACAGCACCACCTACTGCCTCACAATACGCAAAAGATGTCCCGCGCACAGCCTAACGACGCACGAAACGCAAGCGACGTACAGCGCGCCGCCTAATGCACCACAGATTTTACAGCGAAATTCATAACGCAACATATTAATTACTGGCGCAACAACGTAACACCGACAGCCGCCCTAATGTGGTATGCCTCCTAAATATATTTTTTAAAACATTACTAGGCATGGTTCAGCCAGAATTGTTGGCTTGCACACACTGGGTGATTGCACCCATAGCCCCTGCACCATTGGTTAATGTCTTCGCCATTGTGCTACGGCTCAGTTCCTGTGTATGGACATTTGCGCACAGCCTTATGCCGTTCACAACTAACAGCGCGACGCCTACTGCTGCCAGACCCGCACAAGCGTAACAGCGCGACGCCCGATGCCGCCCACATTTCCAGCGCATCAACTCACGACCCCCACATCTGCCAGCGAGACGCATAATGTGGATCAATATTAGTTACTGCCGCAAAAACTTACCCGCGCGACGCCTGGTGACGGCCAAAATTAGTGTGCCTCCAGCAACTTTCTTGTCCAGCAGTACTAGTTATGCCTCGGCCAGCCTTTCTGTATTGCACACAATGGGGTATTGAACCCGTGGGCCCTGCACCATTGGTTGGTGTCTTCCCCATTGTGCTACGTCTCGGGTCCTGTGTTTGGATATTTTCCCACCGCTTCATGCCGTCAACAACTCACACAGCACCACCTACTGCCTCACAATACGCAAAAGATGTCCCGCGCACAGCCTAACGACGCACGTAACGCAAGCGACGTACAGCGCGCCGCCTAATGCACCACAGATTTTACAGCGAAATTCATAACGCAACATATTAATTACTGCCGCAAAAACGTAACAGCGCAACACCGACAGCCGCCCTAATGTGGTATACCTCCTAAAATGATATTTTACCATTAATATTCATGCCTCACCCTGCCTTCTTTGGTTGCGCACACTGGGGGATTGAACCCATGGCCCCTGCACCATTGATTTTTGTCTTCAACATTGTGCTACGGCTGTATTCTTCTATGTGCCTGGCAGCGCCCCACTTAGCCTTCCCACGCGCTAATGTGGGACCCGCACATTAGCGCGATGCGCACAGGTACGGTCCGTTTTTTCCTTTTTTCTGGCTGGCCCGCCCACTCCTTATATGGCACCCGCACACTAACGGGAACCCGCACAGCAACGGTGTTTAGTAAACATGCCCCTTAGTATCCTATTGGCAAAGCAAACTTAATGGAGAGACAACAAAACAACAAACCACTATAACTAACCAACAACCAACAAAGTACGAACTCCCCCCTCCCTGGGAAAGGATATCCCACCCCCCCAGGAGGAGGAAGCCTACCTGAGCCCGCCACTGCCATCACCGAGGCACCCTGCTCATCCACACCGTCTCATCACCTAAGCCTCCCGAAGACCACCTTCTTGTTCTTATCTTGCGTGGCTCATCTGCCGCTTCGGGCCATCTAAGCCTGTTAGGAAACAACAAATGGAACCTGAGAGGGATCAGGGACTGGACTGGAGTTCCTTCAGGAATGCTAATTAGCAGGTAAGGCCTAATTACTCTTTCCTAAGGGTCACTCCAGTCCAGTCCCTATTTTCTGGGATGTAACAGAGCAGTTCAAGCCTGGGAGGGGCCCGCAAGGCTGGCCCAAAGCACTGCTCCTTCAAACCCCGCATCTCCAGAAGCGTGAACATCCAACCTGTAATGCTTCGCAAAGGTGTGCAATGAAGACCAAGCGGCTGCCCTGCATATCTCCGGTGGAGGAACTAGACTGAGTTCCGCCCATGAGGCAGCCTGAGCTCTAGTGGAATGGGCCCGGAGCCCAACCGGTACCTGCTTTCCCTTAAGGATATATGCCGAAGCAATGGCTTCCTTGACCCATCTAGAAATGGATGCCTTGGAAACCCCTTCCCCTTTACGCGGTCCTGCAAACAAATGAACAACCTAGCTGACTTGTGAAAAGAAGCTATCCGCTGCAAGTAGCGCTTCAGTACTCTGTGCACATCCAACCGACGTAAGTGAGCATTGTTTCCCCCCTAACCCTCCCCGAGAAGGAAGGGAGAGAAACCGTCTGATTCACATGGAAGGAAGAAATCACTTTCGGTAAAAAGGAAGGTACTGTCCGGAGAACCACCTTCTCTTTAAAAAAGAAAGAAAGAAAGAAAGGTCGGATGACAAGACAGGGCCTGAAGCTCGGAAATACGCCTGGCTGAACAAATGGCTACTAAAAAGACAGTCTTAAGAGTCGTGTCCTTCAACAAAGCCCACTGCATTGGCTCGAAAGGTCCTCCGGCCAAGGCGTCTAAAACTAGATTGAGATCCCAAGGAGGAATGGGCGACCTCAACTGAGGCCGCAAATGTCCTGCCGCTCTCAGAAACCGACTTACATCCGCGTATTCTCCCAAGGACTTACCCTGAACCTTGCCTGTAACAAGAGATTGCCGCCACCTGTAACCACAGAGAGCTGGCTGCTAGGCCCTTGTCAAAACTGGCCTGCAAAAAATCCAGAACCTCAGGCACCGACACCGAAAGAGGCTTCTTTCTCTGATCAGTACACCATTCCTCAAAAATACGCCAAACTCTTACATATGAAAGACAGGTTGACCGTTTTCGGGAGTTCAACAAGGTGGCAATCACTGCCCTAGAATAACCCTGCTTCAGCAGCCGTGCCCTTTCAATAGCCAGGCCTTAAGCGAGAACCGATCCACTTGCGGCATGCACACTGGTCCCTGTACCAAAAGGCCTTACCGTACTGGAAGATGCCACGGACGATCGGCCAACAGCCGCATCAGATCGGCGTACCAAGGGCATCGAGGCCAATATGGGGCTATAAGAATCACCAGGCCTGGGTGAGCCTCTATCCGATGAAGCACCCTGCTTATGAGCACCCAAGGAGGGAACACATACAGCAAGTCCTCGGACGGCCACCTCTGAACCAGAGCTTCCAAACCTTCTGACATCCTTTCCTTTCTTCGGCTGAAGAATTGACTTGCCTTGGCTGACTCAAACCGTGCCATGAGATCCATCACTGGGGTCCCCCATCGGCCTACTATGCACTCGTACACTTCCTGGAAGAGATCCCACTCCCCATGGTCTACTCTGTTTCTGCTTAAGAAGTCCGACGTTACGTTCTCCACTCCGGCCACGTGCTGCACTGACAAAGCTGATAGATGAGCCTCGGCCCACTCCAGTAGGCCCTCTGCTTTCTCCTCCAAGGGAGGACTGCTCGTGCCACCCTGACGGTTGATGTTTGCTACCATCGTCATGTTGTCGGACAGTACCCTGACCGCCCTTTGGACGACTAACGGCTGAAGAGTCCTGAGGGCCAGAGCTACTGCCCGCAACTCCAATCAGTTGATCAACCACTGGGATTCCCGGGCATCCCAGATGCCCTGGGCGAAGTGACCCTCGCAATGCGCTCCCCACCCGGAGAGCGAGGCATCCATTGTCAGCTGGACCCACAATGAGGAGTCGAGGGGCATGCCCCGCTCCAGGCTCCCTGGTCTGAGCCACCACTGAAAGGCCTCCCTGGTCACTACCGGACATACGAGCGTCACGGACATGGGCTTATGCTGATGAGACCAGAGCCGCAGCAGGGCCCGTTGGAGAGGTCTCATATGTGCCCTGGCCCATGGCACAAGCTCTATTGTCACCGTCATGGTTCCCAGGATCTGAAGATAATGCCAGGCCGAGGGAGCCTCCATGGCCAGAAACTGAAGGATTAGCTGCCTCAGCTCCCCCGGTCTGCGGGCCGATAGGAACACCATGCCTTCTTTTGTGTCGAATCTTGCTCCCAGATACTTGATCTCTTGCGAGGGCTTCAACTTGCTTTTTGCTATGTTGATCACCCATCCCAGACTCTGTAGAAATGTGACCACCTGGGCAGTTACCTTCCAACTCTCCTCTTCGGATTTGGCCCGGATCAACCAGTCGTCGAGGTACTGATGAACCAATATCCCCTCCTTGTGTAGAGCCACAGCCAGCACCACCATAACCTTGGTGAAGGTATGCGGAGCCGTCGCCAGACCGAAGGGCAATGCTTGAAACTGGAAGTGACCTTCTGGTACGGCAAACTGCAGAAATTGCTGATGAGCCTCACGAACGGGAATATGTAAGTAGGCCTCTGTCAGGTCCAGAGAGGTCAGAAATTCTCCTTGTCTTACTGCTACCAAGATGGGCTTCAGTGTTTCCATTTGAAAATGAGGCACCCTGAGACAATTGACCCCCTTCAAGTCGAAGATCGGCCGAAAGGTTCCTTCTTTTTTGGGCACCACAAAATAAATGGAGTATCGAACGGAACTGCATTGATCTGGGCCACGGGCATGACCGCACCTAACCAACGAAGCCTTGCTAATGTCTCCTTTGCACGGGGAGAGCACAAAGGAGTGAGGAACGGGTCTTGCGAATTCAAGAGCATAACCCTCTCAAACCACTTCCAGGACCCATTGATCGGACTTGACCCGGGCCCAGGCTGGGAAGAACTGCCGAAGGCGCCCCCCTACCGGTTGCCCCCCCAGCTGGGCCCCAGTTGTTTCATTGTGGCTTTCTAGGGCCCGAGGCGGTGGAAGAGGCGGCGAACCCCTTTCCAGCCCCTCGGAATCCCTGGAAATTCTGTCACCTGGAGGAGAAGCAACCTCTCTGAAAGGGGGCAGACCGGAAACCCCAAAACCTTTGCGACTCTCTCGGCTGAGGGCGCGACGGAGCGGGCAGCCAGCTCTGTTTAGGTCTATCCTCTGGAAGCCTAACTCCTTTAGACTCCCCCAGATCCTTTACCAGCTTATTCAAATCCTCACCAAAGAGAAGCTTTCCCTTAAATGGAAGCCTGCTAAGCCAGGCCTTTGAAGAACCATCTGCGGCCCAATTGTGTAGTCAAAGATAGTGGCGGGCCGCCACCACCGAAGCCATGTTCTTAGCCAAGCTCCTAACGAGATCATACTGGCTATCGGCCTTGTAGGCAGCACCAGATTCAATCCTGATCGCCTCTCCCAGTTCCTCTGGGGGGTCCCCAGCCAGCTGCAGCTGCTGCGACCATCTCAAGCAAGCCCGGGCTACCCAGACCCCACAAATGGACACCTGGAGAGCCAGGGCACTGATGTCAAATGCCTGCTTCAATAATGCGTCCAGCTTCCTATCCTGGGAAGAGAAAAAACAAAAATTATAAATTTTTTTTTTTTTTTTAAACTACAGTACCTCAAGGAAAGAACTGAAGACTCTTGTACCGATTCAATTTCTCAATGTCAGGAGCCCCCGGTTGACTAAAAATCCTACTAAAAACCTCTTTGGAGGATCACCAAACAAATGCGCGCCAAAGAAAAGACGCACAAAAAACAAAAAAGGCCTATCTTACCGGACTCTCCCTCAATAGGTAGGCTCTTCTTAAATACGCCGGCTGCGACCGCCTGGTCTGTGATCACCACGCGGATCGCAGACTCATTCCGGCCTTTGCCTATGCCGCAATCCTGAGTCTTACTGGCTCCACTTCCCTCTTGAAATCGCTGCGGGAAGGCTTCTCTTTACCGCTGGCGTCTCCCTGCCCTCGTGCTCGACCGTCGGGAGGGCCTTGGCAGCATGGCGGGAAGACGATCTGGGGGCCCCGAGGCTGATGGCAGGCTGCAGCAACGTTTCCTCCTCTTCAGTGTGCCAAACACCGCCGGGATAAAAGAGGAAGAGGAGACGTCAAGGGCCGCTTCTATCCCAGGCCGGTGCTCGAACTCCTCCTCCCCCAACCCCTGAGGAATAACAATACCAAAGGGACCCCCCAAGAAAAAAGAAAATTAAGAAGCTTGCTAGAGGAAATAAAATATAAATATAAGAGGTAGAAACCAAATCAAACCAAACACTAAACTAAGTCTCTCCAGTAACCTATGCTCTGGGTTACTGACTCCCTTATAGCTGCTTTGGAGACTGAGCAAAACTGAGGCTGGTGGGAGGTGCCAGTTCTATATATATCTTAGGGTCATCAAAAGAAGATGACGTGCTCAGTCTCCTTGCTGCTGGAAGGGGCACAACCCAGAAGATAGGGGCTGGACTGGAGTGACGCTTAGGAACGGCATTTGAATCCCTGGCCTATCGTCTGTAACCCTCCCTGTCCTTTGTCCTATCCAGTTCCTGTCTGCATACCAAACCATCCCAGTCCCCTTCCCAGCCATCTAAAGCCTGCACCCCCAGTGTATCCAAACTTATCCCAAGCTGTATCTGTCATCTCTATGCTCAAGGGTCCTGTGAGCTGTGCATTAAGTCCCACAGTGGTGTGTGTCTATGTCCCTGAGCTCTGTGTTTGTGCTGTGCTGTTACACATGGTTAGTGGCTGTGTGCCTCCTTGCCCTGTGTTTGTGCTGTCCTGTTAGACCCAGTGTGTATCTGTGCTTCCCTGAGCTCTGTGCTTGTGCTGTGCTGTTAGACCTAGTTAGTGTCTTTGTGTCCTTGAACTCTGTGCTTGTACTATACTGTTACACCTAGTTAGTGTCTGTGTGCCTCCCTGCCTTGTACTTGTGCTGTCCTGTTAGACCCCGTTTGTATATAGGTGTGTGGGTGTCTGTGGATGTGTGGATGGAAGTGTGTGTGGATATGTGAAAGTCTGTGCAAGTGAGAGTGAATAGGTGTATGAGAAGTGCACTGAGGGGTAGGTTATACTTGACTGCTGGTGGTAGGAGTCAGTAGGCACAGAGGAAGTTAACATATTGTTTGTACTGGCAATGCTGCATGAGACACACAGGGGAAACAGGAGGGACGCAAGGAGGCATCCATATCAAAGGGTTTATAAGTCCAAAACCCTGTAGATGGACCTCACCTATGAGCAGTGCCTTAGCAGGTTCTGCTTTGATAAGGTATCCAACAACCATCTCTGCCAGGAGCTAGAGCCGTTCCTCAGCTCCACCACACAGGGTGCCAGCCCATGCCTGGCCACTTCAAGACCACCACAGACCTCATCTTCTTAGCAACTGGCTGTTTCTAGTTAATTTTGGCTGCCAATGCAGGTCTCAGCCAGTCAGCTGTATCACAGTGTATCTCCTAGTTCCCGAGGGCCTTCCTAACCCACACAACTGATTATGTAGCCTTCCCACAGACAGTGCAACAGAAGCAACAAACAGTGCTACAATTACATGAGGTTGCAGGATTCCCATCAATACTGGGATTGATAAACTGCACTCATGTGCCATTCAGTTTCCAAGTTACCCAGTTCCAGGAGTGAAATTTTTTTGCCAGTTCTGGTTTTAAAGTTGCACTGCAATGCAGTGTGGTACAGTATTTATAGTCCCTGATTTTACCTATTGCAATCAGTGCTGCAGGCAGGGCCAACACTAACATTAGGTGAACCAGGTGGTTGCCTAGAATGCCAGCCCTCCAGGGGCACCCATTGCCACCACTGTCGCCCTCTCCGGGACTGACAGCCATGGCAATGGCTTGAAACAGCTCTGCGGTGCTTACCTTCAAGTTTTGGCACCACAGGGCTGTTTGTTTCCACCCCTCTCCAACTCCCAATGCTGACTTCCTGCACAGGAAGTCAGCATCAGGCATCAGAGAGCAATGGAATCAAACAGCCCCATGGCACCAAAGCTCAAAGGTAAGGACCACAAGATTGTTTGCAACTATTGCCATGGCTGTCAGTCCTGGAGAGGGCAGTGGCAGCAGCAGCAATGGGTGCCATGGGGGGCTGCAAGAGATGAAGTTCACCTGGGGTCTCTCATCTCCTTGTGCTGGCCCTGGCTGCAGGTCTCATAGTGCAACAGGATGAGATTGACAGAAATCCAGGACTGGCTTAATACCTCATCCTGGAACTGGGTAATTTGGCAACTCTGCATTCAGACCCCCAAGCAGGGGTGGTCTAAGGGTGATGCAGGGCAATGTGTGGGGACTCATTGTGGGACCTAATTTACATATCTACCAGACCTCATTTGCATAAATTAAATTTATTTTATTTTAAAATGTCTATGTTGCTCATCTAAAATTTTAGGAGCCTTTCACAAGATTCTTTTTTCTCCTGGTAATGATTTAGGGACATGCTTACTAAATATTAATATGCGTTAAGTGACACTGGGCCAATAGAAATAAATGGGTGTTCCTGCACTTAACACATATTAACATTTGTGAATGCTCATTAACATTTAGTAAACATGCCTCTTAATCAGTGTCTGAATGCCATTTGCATGGGCAGTGAGGATAAGGAAAGGCTACCAGATTTCTACATTACTATATTCCAGTGCCAACTGCCAGGCACATTAGGAAATACTATAAACCCTGCCCATTTAGAACCCATAGCAAACCCGCCGTATCATAATAGCACTACCAGGACTCACAAAGCACCAAACCCTACCTATCAAAAGGCAACATTGCAAATATTAAACCAATACATCTCAAAGAATACCAATACATCTCCTATTGGGGAAAGAGAACAAGTGGCACTGTCAAATAGAAACAACATGAACAGAATACCACAGCTTGGTTACACATGCAGAACATAGACCGTCATCAAACAAAGAACAAGGGATCGCAATTTAGAAATAGGAAGACAATAATTAAACTGGGGACCCCAAAAGTCAAATTTGGAATGTACAACACTGGAGAAATAAAACTATAAATTAATTTCCTCTTGAACATACTAAGCAAAATGCAAAGACATTAGCGATGTGGGACCTTAATGTGGTGCTCAGACAGCTCCTCACACCCCACTTTAAGCTGCTTAGCTCCTGCCCACTCAAATTCTTTACCTAGAAGGTCACTTTTCTGGTGGTGCTTTGGTGCGGAGAGTCAACGAATTGCAAGTGCTGGTGGCTCACCCACCATACACTAGGTTTCATGAGAACAGGGTGGTTCTCTGAACTCACCCAAAATTCCTACTTAAGGTAGTCTCTGCTTTTCATCTTAATCAATCTTCCCAAAGCCTCATGCCAACAGAGCTGAGGCTTTGTTGCATACCTTGGGCTGTAAGAGAGCACTGGCTTTCTACCTGGAGAGGACAAAAGCCCATTGCCGATCATCCCAGCTCTTTGTCTCCTTTGACTCCCTTTGGAGTGGAGGAGTGGCCTAGTGGTTGGGGTAAAGTACTTCAGGCTGGAAGGTCAGGGGTTCAAATCCCATTAGAGGACAGCAACATTGGGCCAGAAGGACTGGGGTTTCTAGTCCCACAGGTGCTCCTTGTGGTCTTGGACAAGCCACTTAACCCTCCATAGCCCATGTTCCCTGTAAAATAGTTATCTCCAAGTTATAATGCCCTGTTCAATGTAATTTCAGTTTGTTCAATGTAAACTGCACTGATGCAGAATAGCACAGTATATAAGAGAATATAAATAAATAAATAAAATATTTCCCAGAGCTGACATATTCCAGTTAATAAATTCCAAATAGAAAGTATTTTTCTACCTTTACTTGTTTGTGCTTTTTATTTTTCAGTTGCAATTGCTCCAGTCACTTTCTTCTGGTTTCTTTGTGTCTTCTGTTCACTCTCCATTGTCTGCTGTCCATTTGTCCTTTCTTCTCTCTTCTAGTTTTTTTTCTATTCTCTCTCTACATCTGCTTTAACATACTGATCTTCCCGCTTTTGCTTTTTCCTCCATTTCCTCCATTTCTTTCTTTATTCCTTTTTCATCCACTCAAATTTCACCCTTCCATCCTCAGTCCTCACTTATTCTCACAATACCTGGCTAATCATAGATTTTTCTTCCCTCCCACACAAAATATCTTTCCCCCTCTCCATCCTCACTCCCACCCCCTTTTAGTCCTCCCCCAACATCAGCTCCCTTCTAGTTCCAGCCCCATCCAGAATCCGTTCCCTTATTTATTTTTTTACATTCTCTTATATACTGTGCTATTCTGCATCAGTGCGGTTTACATTGAACAAACTGAAATTACATTGAACAGGGCATTATAACTTGGAGATAACTATTTTACAGGGAACATGGGCTATGGAGGGTTAAGTGGCTTGCCCAAGACCACAAGGAGCACCTGTGGGACTAGAAACCCCAGTCCTTCCAGCCCAAGGTTGCTGTCCTCTAGTGGGATTTGAACCCCCGACCTTCCGGTCTGAAGTACCTTGCCCCAACCACTAGGCTACTCCTCCACTCCTTCTAGTCCCATTCTCCTCCCCCCCCCGCCCCCCCCCCCACTCCTAGCATCAGCCCATTTCCATTCCTAGGCCCCCAATCAGCCATTTCCATTCCAAGCCCCCCATCAGCCCATTTCCAGTCCTAACCCCCCTCATCAGCCAATTTCCAGTCTTATCCTAGCCCCCTCATCAGCCCATTTCCAGTCCAGCCCCCCGCCCCCTCCATTCAGTCTGTTTCCAGTCATAGCCCTTCCATCAGCCCATTTCCAGTCCTAGCTCCCCCATCAGTCCATTGCCAGGCCTATCCTACCTCTCCACATCTTTGGTTCTCCTCTAGTTTGTCAAGTGCAGGCACCAGCTCCCTAACTTTAAAAATCAAAAAGAGAAACAACCTCTTTTTTAAAACTGGCTCCTCTGAGTTTGTGTAAAAATTACTGGTTCCAGAGAAAGGAATCTTTAGCTTTGTTATAAAGATACTGTCCCTATTCTCATAAATTATAAGATAAATTGAGTTCCCTAACTTTTCCTGTTTCTCACACACCCTCAACCACTGCGTACACTTCTGGCCAGATTCTCTTACACTCGCCTAGCACACCTCAACAATCGTGATAATCCAAACAGTATAAAATAATTTTAAAACTACAGATGGGTTAGGATGTTCCCCAAAAATTTAGCAGCTTCAGCACAGAAAATTGTTTAAACTGGGTGCCTCAGCTAACTATATTCAGAGTTCTGCACTTCCTAAGAGGTTCCCTCTGTGCCATCAGTAATTCATGTACAAGTCAGTCATAGGCAAGCACTTTCTAATTCTCAGCCACCTTTTGAAACACATTTCTTTTTCCAAAATATTTTAAAACTGAACTTAATAAAGGAGTTATTAACTTTCAGTTTCTTAGCAGCTCCTGCACAGCTTGTCAATCATAGTGTCAGAGGACTGCAGCGCTTCCTCTAGTTAGACTTACGTTCTTTTTTTCAGTCAAGCAATAAACAGTTTTTCTCAAGAAAAGTTTTTCTTTTTAAGATATAGACCTAATCTCTAGTAACCCTTCCAAGATTAGTCAAAATGACAGTAACACTCTCAGCCAAAGGGTATTCTATTGAAGATTAAACTATGGGGTATGTTTACTAAACTGCGGTAATGTTACATACCACGTGTTATGTAATGTTAACGATCGTTAGGTAACGTTAATACGCGGTATGTAACGTTAACGCATGTTAACGTTACATAACGATCGTTAGCATACCTGGCCGCGGTAAACACCGCGGAGGGTGGAGAGAGGGCGGAGAGAAAGGGTCAATGGGCAGGGAGTGGGCGGGGAGAGGCTCCCTCTACACTTACGCGCTGAACTGAAGGGCTGAATCCTAACGCGAATGAAAACCTGCCGTTAGATGCACATTTGCAGGAGAGAGAAACCATTTAAGTGTGAGCAATGTACAGCATAGCCAGTGAGCCCAAGAAACGTGATAGTAGTGCTCCATTCCCAGCAACAGCATAGTGCCCCAGTATGAAAGGCCACTATGGTGATGGTGCAAATGGGGCATAGGGTGCTGCAGGTGGGACATGTAGCAGGGGCAGCTGGGGCACAGGGTGGACAAGGCGGGCGCCGAGGTGGCACATAGGAACATAGAAACTGGAAGTGTGAAAGACAGCATCTGACAAAGACCAAACACAAAATACAAATAACTTGTCCACATTAGGCAATAGTTGCCAGGGCAGAGACAGGATGCCCCCACATTCATCCCACCACCATCTTGAAGGTACAGAATGTTGTTAGGTGCTAATGGGGGGTGGGGGTGGGAATGTCCATGTATGCCTACCCACCCTAGACGCTGCACCATAGGCACCTGCCTACCTGAACAGTGGATGGCCTAAAATGGCTCACAAGAAACACCACCAGCATATGGTTATGTTAGCACAGCATGGGGGGTGTCTGTGCCAGAGGGGGCAGTGGCACCTGTCTGCAGTGGACCCAGGCCATGCCCTGTACCAGTATGTGGTGTGCAATGCAACAGAAAAAGCCTTTCAAAGGAGATGTCAAGGTATGGCCCAGGGAGGGCTGTGCAGCTGTGGCCCCACTATGGTGCAGTACACACAGCCAGTGTGATTCAGAGTAGAGAGTTACAGGTTCAGGTCCCAACTACAGACCCTGTAGAACACATCACAAGCTTTTGCCCTGCTATGTAGATATAACAGACAAGCAGGATAAAAAAAGGAAATATCTGGCTGAGGAGACGTCAAGGTATGGCCCAGGGAGGGCTGTGCACATGTGGCCCCACTGTGGTGCAGTACACACAGCCAGTGTGATTCAGAGCAGAGGGTCACAGGTTCAGGTCCAAGCTACAGACCCTGCAGAACACATCACAAGCTTTAGCCCTGCTACGTAGATATAACAATAACTATGGTGTACTCTGAACCTATATCTGAAAGTATTATGTATCTTTCAACTTGTGTTCACAAACTTATAACATCTAATTATAAACGTTGTTAATAGCGGCTAAATGGGTCTCAGACTCTGGGCACCCAAAACTTGTAATGAAACTCTGGGATAAAAGCCCTTATCGCATCAATGACCCATAGATTTAATAGCCAGCTATGTTGTAACAATTGTTTAAAGAATGCTTAGATGGTGCTTAGCTTATTAATGCTGTGTTTAGGCATGTCCCCATAGATATAACAGACAAGCAGGATAAAAAAATGAAATGTCTGGCTGAGGAGACGTCAAGGTATGGCCCAGGGAGGGCTGTGCACCCATGCCCCACTGTGGTGCAGTACACACAGCCAGTGTGATTCAGAGCAGAGGGTCCCAGCTACAGACCCTGCAGAACACATCATAAGCTTTTGCCCTGCTACGTAGATATAACAGACAAGCAGGATAAAAAAAAGCAAATGTCTGGCAGGATAAAAAAAGGAAATGTCTGGCTGAGGAGACGTCAAGGTATGGCCCAGGGAGGGCTGTGCACCTGTGGCCCCACTGTGGTGCAGTACACACAGCCAGTGTGATTCAGAGCAGAGGGTCACAGGTTCAGGTCCCAGCTGCTGGAACCTGCAGAACACATCCCAACATTTTACCCTACGAAGCATATACAACATAATGGCAGCAGCAGCCGCCAACAGGGGTAGAAACACCCACTCACACAGGCTCCACCATGCAAATAATGCTGTACAGGCAGGCTGCTGGCTCCAGAATGGATTTGCAGGTAACATCACAGCACCTCTGCTATCTCCTGCTCAGTCCAGAAATGTTGGCAGTGTGGCAGCTGAGGTTGCTAAACACCCCTACCATTGCACAGTGCTGCATTAGGAGTGTGTGTGTGTATGTCTATCCATAGTTTTGTGGCTGCAAACCTTCCCCCCCCCCACATTGTCCAACTGTTACCAGCATCAGCCTGCGAATGTCCATAATAAGGAGCAAGGTAGTGTGGGTA
This sequence comes from Ichthyophis bannanicus, assembly GCA_033557465.1. Classification (NCBI taxonomy): domain Eukaryota; kingdom Metazoa; phylum Chordata; class Amphibia; order Gymnophiona; family Ichthyophiidae; genus Ichthyophis; species Ichthyophis bannanicus. The sequence goes on from CM066032.1 coordinate 8,918,038, forward strand.
TGGGCCAGATAGGGCGAATTGGGCAGGCTGCATCTGCACAGCGAGTATTCCAATGTCTGGTACACATTAGTTTTCGAACCCCACCTGCATGTCGTGCTGGGAGGGCAGTCTCACCCTGACGTAACAGTGACCATGGAATGTCCATGTTCCCACATAGTCACATATGCTATCTGTCTCCAGTAATATCTGTGTGACCCCCCCCCCCCCCGGGGGCCCAATTACTGACATACCTGCTTGGTGTGTGTGCATTGGTCAGCCTATGTCTGGATGCACATGTTTTCTCACTGACCATCTACCACAGACTGGCCTGTAGCATGTCCTCCGTTAGTCTGTGCATGGTGAGAACACTGTGTATGCTGGTGTTGTCTGATGATGCATGGCAGAGTGTGGTATGTGGCAAGTGAGTATTCAGACAGCATCAATGCTGTTCTGCTGATGCTCCAGTCACAGGATATGTCTTATGCGCACTAGCCCTAGAGGGCTATTTCTAGCCATCAGGAATGGGCTTGTTGGTCCCACAGCTAGTCCCATGGTCTCAGGCACCTGTCCCTCCATGCCCCACCTACAAGATGGGTGTTATAGGGCCCCTGGGGGCACATAGTGTATAGTACCCCGAGCAGTAAAGGAACATGGTACACAACCCTCTGACCTGCTAACAGGCAGCTATGGAAGCCAGACCTTAACACTGGGCACACACAGATCTGGGTGGTCTTTGGTCCCAGGGGGACACCTGTGACTGTGTAACACAGATGGGTAAAGAGGTGCCTTTGGCACACTGCCTGGGACACCTGCCACACACTGCCAGTGAAGGGGATGTGCAGAAGGACCTATATGTAGCAACATATGTACTGTGGACCTAGTGATGGGCAGCCATCCTTACCCTCAGGGTGAATACAGAACCTGAAAAATGTCATGATCCGTAGCTACTCTGTGCCAGTATCTCGCACGGCAGTCCATCTTACCAGGATGTGGTAACAGAGAGGTGCAGACCCCATTTGGTTAACTGACGTAGACCACTGTTCCTCATGTGCAATGCATCATGGGTGCTGGTGTGGTTAGCCTAACCTGGCACACAGAGCAGATGGTCCATGCGGTGATCTTCAGTCCCTCTGTACCCAGGCACTGCTGTACAGCAGGCCATAGAGGTATAGCCCACTGGTTCGTACAATGACCCTCGAAAATGTGTCCATGGGTTCAATCCCCTATTGATCCCCCCCCATGCATGCCCAACTCAGATACCCTGCATGCCTCTAACACTCATCATTTTGCAGATATGTGCTGCCAACCCAGGATATCAATGCTTGACCCAATATAAGCATTGTGGAACCTGTGTCTTTTGGGGAAACTTCTAGGTACATATGACCTAGATTGGCCACTGTTGGAAACACGATGCTGGGCTTGATGGACCTTGGTCTGACCCAGTGTGGCATATCTTATGTTCTTATGGTCATAAGAGACTCGCCACAGTGGGCGTCAATCCTCTGGTCTGGCTATTTGCGTCTGTCAGCTGAGTAGAGTCCGGACTGCCTGTGCAGACTGCCACCCCATGTCCTGCACTGCTACCCTTTCCTGCATTGTCCCTCTTCATGTTTGCCTCGCCTGTGCCTGATCTCCATGGCAACACCACTCTTCTGTCCACCCATCATTGTAACTATCCTGCCACCTCCGCCCCCACTGGGGGACACGTATTCCCATTGTCTGCCACCAACTCTTTCCAGTACTTTACATTGCCAACATCCTGTGCTGTGGTACAGCTGCCCCCACCATGTTTGTCATCAGTACTGGCAGACACATGGTATGCCCGCAGATATGGCAGGTCCAGTGACTCCCAGCTCTCCCTCCTTCACTCACCTGTTCATTGCCTTTCCTGAGTGCTCTATCTAGTTTTAGGGCTACATCTGTCTCTGTTCCACACAGGTCAAGCATGTCATCCTGAGGCACCTTGCAGCCCCTAGGGCACACTAACCTAGGGCACCATAACCTTGTTAGGCCACCTTAACCTATGGTTCCATAGCCCAGGGTGCCTTTTGCGTTGCCTTGTCCACGGGTGCCTATAGGGCACCTTACGGGGCGCCTTACAAGGCACATTACTAGGCACCTTATAGGGCACCTTATAAGGCACTTTACTAGGCACCTTACGGGGCACCTTATAAGGCCCCTTACTAGGCACCATACAAGGCGCCTTACTAGGCACCTTACAAGGCACCTTATAAGGCACCATACAAGGCCCTTTACTAGGCACCTTATAAGGCATTTTACTGGGCACCTTACTAGGCACCTTACTGGGCACCTTATAAGGCCCCTTACTAGGCACCATACAAGGCGCCTTACTAGGTACCTTATAAGGCACCTTACAAGGCACCTTATAAGGCACCATACAAGGCCCTTTACTAGGCACCTTATAAGGCATTTTACTGGGCACCTTATTAGGCACTTTACAAGGCACCTTACTAGGTACCTTACTGGGCACCTTATAAGGCACCTTACTAGGCACCATACAAGGCCCTTACAAGGCACTTTACTAAGCCCCTTATAAGGCACCTTAGAAGGCATTTTACTGGGCACTTTATAAGGCACCTTACAAGGCACCTTACTGGGTACCTTATAAGGCACCTTACTAGGCACCATACAAGGCACCTTACTAGACACCTTATAAGGCGCCTTATAAGTGCTTTGTAATGTTCCTTGTAAGGTGCCTTACAAGGCGCCTTGTAACGCTCGTTAGTCTAAGGCGCCTTGTAACACTCTTTAGTTGCTACAGCTTGCTGTAACGATGCAACGCCCACGCCTTTATATGGGCATCTCTACCTCTGCCGCGGAACCTAACGCGAATGACATTATCACAGTTTAGTAAACATACCCCTATGTCTCTTGGAGATTAAATCGCATACTCTTCCAAACTCTTTAGTATTTCCCTTAAGTTTAGCTTTAGCCTCTAAGATTAGAAAGTTGCCAGAAAAAGACTCCCTAAAGTTCAAACCCCTAATCTCTCACTTGTACTATTTTCTTTCCAAATTAAACTGGATTTTTTTTCAAAAACTGTTTTGTAAAGACCCTCTTACAGCACTCATACACATACCCAGTGCCCCTCTCAAACACCAGCCCTAGTGCCTGAGCTCTTCGGAAAACATCCACAGAATCCCTTCTATAGAGCACACTTTTAGTGCTCTTCCACTTTAAATAGTTATTTAGGAAGCTTCATACCAAACTTAACAGTACAACATATAAACTCCTCAGCCTCTGGTAGCCATACTCATTCTCAAAAGCAGTTTTATATATATTTGAGATTGCAGCTTGTTCCCTTTAAAATGTATAACACTAACCTTGTCGTTATATTTGCAGTTTCCTGCACTGACAAGAATGCTATGTCACTTTCTGCTCGCCTTCTACCCCTAGAACCATTATCCTCATGCTCAGCCATTATTGGGTATTCTCAGTATTCCCTGACTTCCAGGTCTCAGTCAAACTAATCACTTTTAATGTTATTATTAATTTGAGCCCCAATAGCCAACACCAATCTCACTTTCCCAACCAGAGCTTTATTCAAGGCCTTTGGAGCTCACCCGAAGCTCTACCCAAAACCGCAATTCGCAGCAAAACATTTCTTCTCCCAAAATGCAACCCCCACTGATCTCCGGAGCAGCATCCTAGTCCTTCCCCTGGGCTCCATAGTCCACCATCATCCTGATCCCAGTGGCTGGTCCAAGGCCCCCATACACGGCATCCTTAGGTCGCAGCCCACTTTCTTCCATCCTTTTGCTGGCCACACCCCCTTAAAGGAATAGAGGTTTTCCCTCCGCAACAACCCAGAAGCAACCCAAGGTGAGTCCTGAAACCTGCCAGCTTTCTGACCGCAGCCCCTGTGGCTTTCAGCACAGCCCCCATTCTGACCCAGAACAGCAGCCAGGTATGTTTTTTGTTTTTTTTTAAACTCTTCATTTCTTTTATCTACTATTACTAGTACTACAACCACTTATCATTTGTGTAGCGCTAAATGTAGACAGTACCTGCTCATCAGAGCTTACAGCCTAGGTAAGACACAATACAGCAACTAGGGACTGATGCTACCATCTGTTTGCTAAATATTGACTATATTAACTCTTAACTAAACTTTTGAGCTATTGTCTGAAAATGTTTATACAGACTCTGGTGCACCCTGACCAAATAGGTTTTATTAAAAATCTAATTGGTGCAGATAATTTTCAGAGACTTGTAAATGTAATTCAAGCAGTAGAGTATAAAGAGCATAGATATGCAATCTTATCATTAGATGTAGAACATAAGAACATAAGAACATAAGATATGCCATACTGGGTCAGACCAAGGTCCATCAAGCCCAGTATTCTGTTTCCAACAGTGGCCAATCTAGGTCATACGTACCTAGCAGTTTCCCCAAGGGACACAGGTTCCACAATGCTTGTATTGGTTCAAGCATTGATATCCTGGGTCCCTTCTTAATAATGGTTTATGGACCTTTCCTCCAGGAACTTGTCCAAACCTTTTTTAAACCCAGCTACACTAACAGCCTTTACTACATCCTCCGGTAACAAATTCCAGAGTTTGATTACACGTTGAGTGAAAAAATATTTTCTTTTATTAGTCTTAAATAGTTTACCCTGTAGCTTCATTGCATGTCCCCTAGTCTTCTAGAAAAAGCATTCAATAAGATTGAAGGGCCATACATATATATAGGTCTGTGGTAGCTTCTGTTTCAGTTAATAGCCACTGCCTTCACACTTTCATTTAGGCAGAGGAATGAGGCAATGCTTTCCCTTTTCCCCACTCTTATTTTCTTAGGGGGGTCATTCCGCATCACGTTTAGCGAGTATGAACGTCCGATTTGGACATATATCCCTGCTAAAAGCCAGGGGTCAATTCCCGATCCTGAGTTCTCCACACATATAGAGGAGTTGTGCGGGGAACTCAGGTCGTGGGAGGGAGGGGGTGGGCCGGAGGATGGCGAGGACCATAGGCATGACCCTGACCCCGGACATACAGGGCTGAGTCCGGTTGTGGACCTGTATGTCCAGGGAGCGAAGGATGCACAGGGAACTTATTCCACCTTGGAGGTGGAATAAGTCCCACTGAAGACTACAGAGAATGAACAAGGGACCCGGAGAGGAGGTGAACAGGGGCAGGGGGTTCCCCACAGCCTGATCTCGGCCATGGTAGGCCCAATTGGGGGTCGGGCGCCGGGGAACAAGCCATTGGAACCGCTTTTGGCAGATCAGGGTTTCTGCATGGCGTCCCAGTGCCTTGACAACCTGAATATTCAATGCCAGAACCATATCTGGGCCCTGTTGTTGAATATCTGGGTTGGCTGGATTGCCTAGAATTTAACTGGGTAGCAGTGATATTCAGCCACTGCCTAGTTAGCTGCAATGAAAGTTAAGCCGGGCTTTGCTGCGCCTAGTTTTCTCCATGTGTTAGTATCTGGGCAGCAGCTCAATATTGCCACTGCCTGGATATCAATAGATGCCACCCCATGTTAGTGCCACTGAATATCCCGCTGAGCGGCATTTAAATGGTTTGCAGGTCTGCAAACCATGTAAATGTCTTTGAATATTGGGCCCCTAGTTTCCAGGTTATACAAGGCAGCATTAGATGTCCTTTATAAGCATCCTCCCTCATACTGAAGGTTTAGAAACTATATACTTTTGCATAGAGATGATAGGTCTGATATTTTGGCGCCTCCGGCTAGTGCGATTACAGCAGCTAGCTGCCGGCACTGAACATTAAATGTGGATATTCAACGCTGAATATCCAGGGTCGCCACACAGCCACAGATGCCTCAGAAGCTAACCGGGCAGCAGTGATATTGAGCCACTGCCTGCTTAGCTCCTACAGGCAAAGATAAGCCAGCTTTTGCTGCGCCTATCTTTTCCCATGGTTCGCTAACCAGGCACTTAGTGACAGGTTCTGCCTCCACTCCGCCCCAGAATGCCCATGACACGCATCGATGCTGCATGGTTAGGTCTGTAAACCATGTAAATGCCTTTGAATTTCGGGTCCGATGATTTTTGAGAACAAATATAGATCTATACTTTTAGGACCTGATATTCTGTTGGGCGGGCGAAGCGCTGCATTGGTGCAAAGCCCTGCCCGCTGACCTCTAAACCCAGATTGTCAATGCCACAGCGATGGCATTGACTATCCATGTTAGGTGCCATGTGAAGTCAGCTGCAGAGATTAACTGGGTAGTGGCGATATTGGACTGCTACCCGGTTAGCAGCCGCAGCTAGAACTAGACGAGCCAAGAGCTCGTGTAATTTTAGCAATGGAGGGCTAACTGGGTTGTGGTACATATATAACCTGTACACGGTTATAAGAACTCTCTGCCTCTGCTGCACCCCAGAATGCCTCCAACATGTCCCGATGCTACCCGGATAGCATCGGGAAGCGTAGGAGGCATAATCGGGAATATTCAATGGCACTAATCATGTAGGTGCTGTTGAATATTCCCGGTTAAGGCATTTACACAGTTTACTGGGTTGTTTCCATCTACTAAATTTGATTTGGAGCAAATGAAGATTTTAATGCAACATAATTCTGCCATCAAAATTGCATAGGTCGGATCCTACAGTTTCTCCTCTTTGTAGGTGAGACTGTGGCCATCTTGGAGACTTTGATCATATGTGATGGAGATGCCCAGCTATATAACTCTGTATGATGTGCTTTTCTGACAATCTGTATGTAAACAAAATTTGTACCTGCCTTGATTCGGCAGTTTCACAATAGTAATCCTACCCGCTTCTGATCGCTGGAAGGAGCGGGCTACAAATGCTTGCTAAATAAATAAATAAAAATAAATAACATTTTAGGGAAAAATATGACAGACTCGGAAGAAAAGGCTGGCAATCTACTTCCGGTGATACATTGGCAAGAAAACCCAGAGGTAGCTGGGTCACTATGAGTCAACACTGACTTGATGGCACTAAAAAAAAAAAAAAAAGACAGACTATTAAGGAGATTAAAACAGTAGCTAGTGTAATATGATGCATTGGTATTGGGTCAGGAAAAATCCCAGATTTCTTCTAAAGATTCTGCACAGCTTATTCATGTCTCTTACTGGCAACTCAGTGTGTATTTGCTAGGTATTGGAAAAACTCATTACCACCTTCTAAATCAGAATGGCTACATAAGGTTTCTAAGATTTTTATAAAGGAGAAATTGACTTTTGCTTGAGAGATAAGAAACTTAAGGGTCTATATTCAATGGAGGTGGTCAGGGCTTTTAAAGCAGCTGGCTAGTGCCATTTTAAATTAAACCTAGATATTCAATTCCAGGGCTATATCCTGACACCAGCATTGAGTATCTGTGTTGCCCCATTAGTAATTTAGATAACCAGTTATCTTTGATATTCAGTTGATAATCTGTTATTTTTAACCGGGTAAAGTTAGGATAGCCTTTTATCAGCCTAACTAAACTCAGTTAAGGGTAACCAATTATTGACTGAATATCTCAGATAACTGGTTATCTTTGGGTGCCACCCTGCTCCACTCCTGGAACACCCAATGCTAGCTAGTTAGTGTTGGGGCATTTAGATGGGCTAGGGGGGGATATTCAGTGGCACTAACTGGGTAAGTGCTACTGAATATCTCAGTGAGTGACGTTTTTACGGTTTTCAGGTCTGTAAACTGCATAAATGCCTTTGAATATGCCCCCTTTATTTTTCAACATATATGACCCCCATATATGTGACTTTTAAATACAAGATCTCTGTCTGAGAGCTCTTAAAGAGGTTTTGGTCTTCAGTTTTAAAAGCTAATTTTTTTTCTGTATTACAAATGGGGAATGTTTTTGGGGGGTTGTGTAAAGCTTTGCCTATTAGAGTTCATTGTTTTCTTTTTCCAGCTTTCCATTCGGAGTGAGCTCTGCAGCCACTGACCTCATCAGGTGTAAACAAAGCTATGCTCGCTGTAAACCGCTTTGAGAATCTGAAAGGCAGTATATAAAAAAATGTTAAATAAATAAATAAAATCCCTCCCCCTACTACTACTACTGAGCATTTGTATAGTGCTAGAAGGCATATGCAGCGCTGCACAGACACATGTAAAAGACAGTCCCTGCTGATCAGAGCTTACAATCTAGTAGAGACAGACAACACAGTAGCTGTAGACATTGGATACAGCTAGAGGGAATGGTAAGGCAACACAAAGGAGATTAGGTGAGTCAAGATCCGAAAGCGGCAGCAAAGAGGTAAGTTTTCAGCCTGGATTTGAAAAGGGTCAGATAAGGTGCCTGATGTATAGACTCAGGTAGTTTGTTCCAGGCATAAGGAGCAGCAAGGTGAAAGGAGCAAAGTCTGGAGTTGGCAATAGAAGAGAAGGACATAGACAGAAGCAATTTGCCACAAGAGCGGAGTTCCCAAGGAGGGGTGTAGGAAGAGATAAGAGAGGAAAGGTAGTGAAGAGCTGCAGAGTGAATGCACTTATAAGTCAACAGGAGAAGTTTGAACTGGATGTGGAAATGGATAGGAAGCCTATGAAGAGACATGAGAAGAAGGGTAATAGGTGCATGATGAGGCTGGAGGAAGATTATCATGCAGCAGAGTATTGAACAGATTGAAGGGGAGAGAGATGGCTCAGAGGGAGACCAGCAAGGAGCAGATTACAATGGTCTAGATCGGAGTTGACTAAGGAGTGGATAAGTGTCTTAGTAGTGTGTTCAGCTCCCACCCACCCCATGTGAAAATTCTTGCTTTATAGGGCAACTCCCAAATTAGCTACACGCAGGTACATAGAACAGCACTGTTAAAACACACATAAAAGAGGTTAACTGCTTTTTCTCTCAAGGGACAACTGAGGAAAAGTTAGGGTCTTTGGTAGATCTCTCTCGTTTACTTCAACAGGTACCAAAGCTCCACCAACTTAAAGATAGCTGAGTAAAATCATATTGCCAAAGCTGTTGCCCCTGTTACAGACAGAGAGCAAGATACCAGTCAAAGAATCGGTTCCATGTGCAGGATGTTCCATGAAACAAGTGGAGGAGCTCAGAGAAGAGGTGGCGAGGCTGAGAAGCATTCAAGACAGTGAAAAGTACATTGATGAGATGCTTCTTGAAACATCCAAGCGGTCTGATAGAGATGAAGATGGGAGGCTACAGAATGAAGAAAGTTGGACAAGAGTCAACAGAGCATGAAGAATCAACAATCCAACTCCACCAGCCCTTGAATTGAAGAACCAGTATGTAGCCCTGAAAGTGGAGGAGGTGAAAACATCCAAGGAAAGGGAAGAAACAGAGCTTGAGCACCCCAAAGTTGCAGAATCAATGAACACAAAAAGTAAAGGGTAGTGGTGATTGGTGACTCTCTTCTGAGTGGCTCTGAGGCGTCCATGTGCCAACCAGACTTAATGTCCAGAAAGATGTGCTGTCTGCCAAGTGCCAAAATCCGAGAAGCTACGGAGAGTTTTCCAAGACTCATAAAGCCTACTGACTATTATCTGATGTTGCTCATCTATGTAGGCACACATGATACTGCTAGGTATCCCTATGAGTGTATCAAAAGTGACTTCATGGCTCTGGGACAGAAGGTGAAGAAGGTACACAGGTGGTGTTCTCATTATAGAAGCTCACATCCTGGAGATGAATGCATGGCTGTGTGGATGGTGTCATCAAGATCGTTTTGGTTTTCTGGACCATAGGATGATGTTCCAAGGGCTGCAGTGCAGAGATGACATCCATCTGTCCAAGAAGGGTCGAAGTGTCTTCCGCAACAGACTGGCTAACCTACTGAAGAGGGCTTTAAGCTAAATTCATTGGGGATGGGTGAAGAAAGCCCCCAGGTAAGTGAAACATTAAATACCTCTGTAGAAATGGGTAAAAGGGGCAACATCTAGAAAGTGGTATGTATAAGTGCCCGTAGCATAGGAAATAAGATCCCAGTTTTTGAGGCTTTAATGGAAGAGACTGACTTGGATTTAGGGTGGTTACGGAGATATGGTTCACGGACAACCATGACTGGAATGTAATTATGCTGGGCTATACTATTCAGGAAGGACAGGGTAGGAAGAAGGGGAGGAGGAATGGCACTATATGTAAAAAATAATATTAAAGCTATAGAATTACAGGGCTTAAAGGGGAGTGAGGAGGCACTGTGGGTTAAACTAGAAAGAGGAAAAGGGAAATCCATTTGTAGTGGTGTGATATACAGATCTCCCTCACAGGGAGAAGAAAGTGGACGGGAATTTAACAAAAGACATACACAATATTGCCATAAAGGGAGAAGTGCTACTGAAAGGTGATCTCAACATACCAGATTTGTTTGGCACATCCCTGTTGCAGTGTCATCTAGAAGTAATGAGATCCTAGATTCTCTACAGGGATAACTCTTCCAGCAACTGGTAGCAGAACTCACATGTGAAAGGGCCATACTGGACTTGGTGCTTACAAGTGTTTCTGATAGTGGGAGATCATCTTGCAGCCAATGATCTCTAAATGGTGTGGTTCAGTAGTAGGACTAGGGCTGATAACATCTATTTAAAAAGCAATGGTCTTAGACTTTAGGAAAACTAACTTTGCCGAGATGAGACAATTCCTCAAGGAGTCGTTAGTGGGATGGCAACAGCAGGGGGATGTAGAAAAGCAATAGGCAAAGGGGGTATTTTAAGGGCAACAAACCTTTTTATTAGACAGGTAAATAAATATAAAATAAAAAGAAGGCCTCTATGGTTCTCAAAAGAAGTAGCTGAAAAGATGAAGAAAAAAGAGGGTGGCCTTCATAAAATACAAGAGATCACAGAGAGAGGAAGATAAGTATTTATATTTGGAAAAAAGAGAAGCTAGCAAAGTAGGAAAACAAAGATACAAAAAGAAGAAGAAATAGCCAGTGCAATAAAATGGGGGGATAAGACATTTTTAAGATATATTATAGAGAGAAGGAAGTGCAAAAGTGATATTGTCAGACTCAAGAGTGAAGGAAAGGTTTATGTAGAAGCTGATGAGGATAAAGCGGAATTGCTTAACAAATATTTCTGTTACATGTTCACAGATGAAGAGCCAGCAGCAGGACATTAGAAAACACCCACAAATAGGAATTGAAGTGACAGGGATCTTGAACAATTTTCAGAAGACTGTGTTTGTGAGGAACTAGCTAAACTAAAAGTAGACTAATTGATGGGGCCGGATCGGATACATCTGAGAGTATTGAAGGAACTTGAGGATGTTCTAGTGGCTCAACTGACTGACCTTTTCAATGCTTCTTTAGAGTTGGGAGTCATCCCAGAGGACTGGAGAAAGGCATATATGGTCTCTTTTGACAAAAGGGGAAGTAAGGATGAGGTTGAAAAATACAGGCCGGTTAGTCTAACCTCTGCGGTGAGTAAATTATTGGAAACACTGCTAAAAGGAAGGATAGTGAGGTTTCTGGCAGGATCCGAGGCAGCATTGGTTTACCAGAGGCAGGTCTTTTCAGACATAGTAACATAGTATACGATGGCAGATAAAGACCAGTATGGTCCATCTAGTCTGCCCAGCAAGGCAACAAGAGTAGGTGCACCTGCCGCTCTGTGCAGGCCACCCCTCCCCATGCCTTTGTTTAGGGGTGTACCCACTGCTCTGTGCAGGTCACCCCTATTTGTTCAGATATAAGAGATAGTTATGTTTATTTTGATTTTATCCTGCTGCTATAGAGGGATCCACTGTGTCTGTCCCATGCCATTTTGAATTGTGAACCTGTATTTGTCTCCACCACTTCCATTGGGAGGGCATTCCAAGAGTCCACCACCCTTTCAATGAAAAAGTATTTCCTGACATTGTCTTTCATTTTATCCCCTTGCAGTTTCTTGTTATGCCCTCTAGTTTTACAGCTTCCTCATCTTTGGAAGAGGTTTATTTGCTCATTAAATACTTAAAATTTCAAGATCTGAATCCTGAAAGAGATCATCTTGAACCTTTCGTGGACTAGAAACTTGTTGAGGTTTCTAAGGTCCAGAATGGGCCTGTAGCTTCTGGTTTTCTTTGGAGTGTGAAAGTACGTTGAGTAGAAGCCCATTCCCTGTTGGGATGTTAGGACATCTTCTATGGCACTCTGAAACATAGAGAAGACTCCTCGTCCTATAGAAGAGCAGAAAGTGGGGCTTGTATTTGATATTCCCCCATGGAAGTGGAGGGGGGTAGAGTTTGAAGATGAAGTCTGTACCCTTCCTGGACTACTGTGAGTGTCCACTGCTCTAAGGTGACGAGGTGCCATCTGTGGGCGTAGTGACACAGTGCCTGCTATGTGGAGGGTATGAGGGTCCTCCAGAGGCAGGATGGCAATGTTCTCTAGGAAAGTCAAAAAACAGGTGCAGACTGTGCCTGCGGATCTGGTTGAGATTTAGCCACCTGTGGCTTCTTCTGTTGCTTAGGATGCTGCTGCCTCTTCTGATTGATTTCTTTGACTGGGTGGCCAGGGAGTTGGACTGAGGGAGAGCCCTAGATGTGGTGTACTTAGGTTTCAGTAAAGCCTTTGACACCATTCCGCACAGGCGACTTACAAACTGAGCACCTAGGGATGTACCCTAAATTGACTGACTGAGTTAGAAATTGGTTGAGTTTGAGGTGACAAAGGGTAATTAAATGGAGCTCACTTTGAGGAGAAGGAGGTTACCAGTGGTGTGCCCAGGGATCTGTCCTTGGTCCAATTCTTTTTAACATCTTTATGTAGCTCCCCATGGGTGCACTTCTGGGTCCGGGACTGGCCTGTCTGGAGTCCCCTTGAGTGCGGACTCTGTCAGTCCTTCTCAGTTTGGCACCTGGTGCCTCCACCTGGGGAAGAAAGGCGTTATCGGGTAAGATTTCCCTCCTTTCACCCCAGGAAACCTCTCCAAAAACACTGCTGTGAACAAGGCTGGCTTAAATAGTATTTACAATTTATTTACAAAATATACACATCAAGTATAGTGATAAAATAATGCAGTATGTACAACCCGTATTATGATAAGTGGTTCAAACAAGTAAGGTGAAATAGCAATATAGGATACGAGATAAGGCAGTTCAAACAACCAATACATAGGGGCTTGTTTACAAAGCTGCGGTAGCGGTTCGCGGTCATTATCGGAGCCAAGGCCCCATTGAAATCAATGGGGCCGCGGCTCCGATAACGATCGCGAACCGCTACCGCAGCTTTGTAAACAAGCCCCATAGTGACTTAAGCTAACCTTTAAAGCTTATGGATTTAATCTTATAAACCTGTCTCCTAACTCCCCTCCCTTTCCCTTTGCCTCACACACTGCTGGAGCTCTGGAGCGGTGGCTGCTTCTGAAAGGAGAGGTTTTGTAGATCTATTCAATTGCTAAGGCTGCAACCTTAGCTCCGTCTCCTCCAAGCTCTCCTCCAGTCCAGAGAAGGTTTTGCACTCCTATCCGATCAGGAGCAACTGTTGCAGCTCTCCCTTGAGCTGATCTGCCGCTGGACCTCTCTGTGTCTTGTGGCTCCTAGTCCACAATGATTCTACCACCACAGCTCTTTCTGGAGCTGACTGCTGCTGGACCTCCCTGGATCTTGTGGCTCCTAGTCTGGAATGGACTCTCTGCCACTGCAGCTCTCTATGGAGCTGATTCTGCCACTGTAGCTCTCTATGGAGCTGATTCTGCCACTGTAGCTCTCTCTGGAGCTAATTCTCTGCTGCAATTCCCTCTGGAACTGATCCATTGCTGTAGTTCCCTCTGCAGCTGCAGGTCTCTCTTGAACTGATCTGCTATTGGGCCCTTCCTGGACCTTGTGGCTCCTAGATGATTTGCCTCTGGACTGGACTCCCAAGCCTAGATTAAGCTCTCTAGAGTCTCTCCACTGTCATCTTCACCTCCTGGGTTTGGAGAATATCATCTGCCTCCATCTTCACTCCTACCCCCAACTTGGTCCGTGGGAAGCTCTCTGCTGGCATCTTCATTCCTGAGCCTGTCTAGGCTCCCAGGAGATTTTTTAATACCATCTTCAGGAGAGGAAGCTCTTTTAGATTAAGAAGCTTAACAACCATCTTTTCTCCAACTCTTTCTTTCCCCCTCCCAGGGCTTTTTAGTACCAGCACCTGTTTGTGATGCCATTTCTCTTAGGGTGAGCAATTTTTACCGGTCCCCAGTATTTGAAATAAATAGAAATAAATGTGAGCAAATATTACCCTTGCTTCTTCAGCACAGGCAGTGATTTTCATACCCCCCCCCCAAATGTTTACTTTCCAGCTCCTCTAGTCCAGTGACTGTTACCGCAGGTTGCTATTTTAATGTTGCCCTTCAATTGACCTTTTCAGCAGCATACGGTAACCCTTTTACCTTTGATTCTACATTATTCAACATACTCACAAACATCCACGTTTGGGTGGGGGGGGGGGCATTTATTTGTGATATTATGGAAGGGCTGTCGGGTAAGGTTTGTCTCTTTTTGGATGATACCAAAATCTGCAATAGACTAAACACCGAAGAAGGAGTAGATAACATGAGGAAGTATCTGCAGTAGTTAAGCTTGAAGAATAGACAAGAATTGGCAGCTGAGATTTAATGCTAAAAAATGTAGGATTGTGCATTTGAGCTGCAAAAATCCAAGGGAGGGGTACAGTGTAGGGGCAAAGTACTTCTGTCCACGAAAGAAGAGTGGGACTTGGGTGTGATTGTTTCTGATCATCTTAAAGTGGCTAAACAGGTATAAAAGGCAATGGCGAAATCCAGAAGGATGCTGGGGTGCATTGGGACAGGAATGGTCAGCAGAAAAAAGGAGGTGATAGTGCCTCAATATAAGTTTCTGGTGTGACTTCATTTGGATTATTGTGTGCAATTTTGGAGACCACACCTTCAAAAGTACATAAATAGGATGGAGTCAGTGCAGAGAGTGGCTACTAAAATGGTTAGTGGTCTTTGTTATAAAGCATATGAGGACAGACTTAAAGATCTTAATATGTATACATTACAGGAAAGGTGGGATAAAGGAGATATGATAGAGACATTTAAATACCTCAATGGCATAAATGCATAAGAGACGTTTCTTTCAATTGAAGGCAAGCTCTGCTTTGAGGGGACATTAGATGAGAGTGAAAGGGGATAGACTCAGGAGCAATATGCGGAAATATTTCTTTACAGAAAGAGTGTTAGATGCGTGGCATAGCCTCCCAGTGGAAGTTGTAGAGATGAGGACAGTATCTAAATTCAAAAAAGCATGGGACACGAGGCTCTCTAAAGGAAAAAAAGGGGGACTTTAGTAGTGGTTGATATGGTAAGGCAGACTAGATAGGCCATGTATTCTTTTCTGTCATCGTGTTTCTATGTTTCTATATATGCTGTATATGGATCACTAATCTCTGCTTTTGATATCTGTTTTTTTATTAGGTATATAGCTCAGCACAAATACATGCTAATGGCAAGTGCTTTATTGCTAAGGATATCTGTTCTCTTGTTTCAGCCTTGAAGAGGGGAGAGGCAGGGATGATAAAGGGGGTAATAGAAAAATGGAACTTCAAGTGGTTTGAAATTCCTTGTGGGAGGAAAGTTGCTTTGTAATGTCCTTTTTTTAAATCATTTTTGTACTTGTTCCATGATTATTGTTTAATAAAGAGATTGCATAAAAAAATATAAAGAATTCCCAAGTGAGACTTGGCCAAGTTTCAGCACTTAAGCTCTATATCAGGGACTTTTTCTCAAAATCAAGGGGAAACATTGTAATTATGCAACCAAATCCAATACAAAAACTTTTATAATAAAAGTGGTATGATAGATACAATTAATAAAGAAAGCACATACTTTGCACCAAACTAGCCAGATCATGCGAAATTGAGTGCAAAACCAAGGATTAGAAACTGCATTTCTATTTGAAACATAGAAACAGATAAAAATATGTCATACAGACATTAAATAGGATTAAAAGGGATAACATTATGGGGCATGTTTATTAAAGTGCTGTAAGTAACGTTGGACTAACATGCTTTTAGCATGCTTTTCTATCATGGCAAGGGTGGAGCAGCTGCGTTAAATGCAGGGGCTGCAGCCACAGTGGGGAAGCAATGCTATGTTAAATACATCAGGCGTGTGGTAGTAGTGATCAAATGTCAGGTGCACCTGGTTGCTGTGAAGATGAACGCTATGTGCCCCCTGCACTTCCATGTTAACACTGATGTGATTCCCCCTAGATGGGTGTATGTTGCTGGGGCCACATCTCTGTTCTGTGTGGAGGTTTGAAAGCACTTGGAAGATGCAGGATGAGAGCCTAGGTAGGTGCAACATGTCATGGAAACTGAGGGTCCTGACAGCAGATATGCCATATATGTGACCCCAGTGAATAACTGTACAAGGGGGTATGGGTTTATTTGCATATGTTCCCCTTTCTGCATGCCGGCGCTGAAGGTGCATGCTATCCGTGCACTGCATAGAGATATATAGAGTTAATAGCATGCGACTTCAGAGCCGGCTTTCTGCATAGGCCCGTAAGTGAAAAAATTTATTGCATTTTAGTAAACAGGCTGCTAAATAGTGCATGCCTTTACTAAATAATGCACATTACAGTATTATTAGATAGCCTATGCATGTGCTATCACGAGATAGTGTGCACTGTTATGCCATAGTGTAGGCTATTACAAAACAATATGGAAGGACACATTAAAAAACAAAATGAAGCAGAATGAAAACCAAACAAAATGAAATATAATGCAAATTTTCTGCCTGAACACCTTTAGGGGGATGTTTACTAAAGAGCATTAGCTGTCATCACGGCACAAATGTGAGAAAGATTGTGCCTCAGTAACAGCTAACATGATCAAAATGCAGCTATTGCAGGCTATTTTCCACAATAGCTGCATTTTGCATGGTCGTGGAGGGGAGAGGCAGGATCAGGTGGTGACAAGGTATGGCAAGAAGAGGCAGCAAAATTGTGATCCCCCCCGGGCCCTCCCAGTTGGACAGCCCCTTGGAAAAGGGTGCCAGTTCCTTGGATCTTCCCATTCAGGGCATTGACACCATTGAAGTCAATTCCTCTCCTTTAAGGACCTGCCCTGGACAGTACCCTACCCATAAGGGATTCTGTTGGGGTGAGCTCTTCAGGGCACCCCTGGCCCCCACTGATGCAAACTCCTGGCTAGACAGCTGTGCTCTCCCCCCAGCCTCCCCATGGTAGCTAGTATTCCGGCTAGCCAGTCAGGACCTCCCATCTGGCCCCCCTGCCTCTTCTGCCCCTACTTAAGTGATCCCTAGTGCAGTATTCCCTTTGAACAGCTTGAAGCTGCAGTGGCGTCCTCTGTTAGCATTTCCGCAAGTGGAGGGAGGTGAAACACGATTGTGCTTAGGATTGCACAGCATAGGCAGATCCCTTTGGATCACTATGTACCTCCCCCCACTTGCAGGAACACAAACAACACCAAAGAATTCAGAAAACTGCTTAAAACTGAACTATTCACAGACTACTTCAAGGACCTCACAGAATGACTCCTAAGATAGCAAAGCCATCCATGTAAATATGCATCTGTAAATATGTACTTAAACGCACACTGTATATAGCTCACATCAAAATCTTCCACACGCACTCACGCAGCACACTGTATCATTTCTCGCACTGCATGCTAATGACAACCACACCCTTCATTGATTGTTTGCTGTGCCAACCGCTTTGATTTCATGATAAAGCGGTATACCAAGTCCGTTTAAATAAATAAATAAATAAATAAATAAATAGTGGAGGACTCCAGTTCAGCTTAAAGCTGCTTGGAGGGAATATTGGTCTAGTGACCCCTCCCTATTTTGACCCCTGTCTCCATTGCCCCTTACTGTCAGATTAAAGTGTAACCATGCCTCAGGCATGCCTCTTCCCTCCTATTTTCAGTCAGTTAACGTCTGTCCAGCCAACTGGTTGGGCAGCCAGAAATGAAACCGTCTGCAGGTTGCAACCTTGAAAAGCTAAAATGTGCCTAAGCTACCAAAGTTGCCCAGACAAATATTTTAAATATTGACTCCAGTATAGTTTCAATTGTGAAAAATCTATCTACATGTTAAACTGCATATTCACCACTTGGCTTCACTGTTTCTATGGGTACCTGAGCAGATTTTTCCCTACCTTTTTGCTTTATATTATGAATTATTAACAACAAAGCATAACATTCCTCTGATACTATTTAGAATTTTTAAAAGCTCTTTATGCTTTATTCATTTTTGGAGGTTCATCAAAGATTTTGCAGAGCTGCAAAAAACATTCCAACCTTTTCCTACAGACTACACATTTTCTCTGTATGAAATGAAATTATTTTTCACCACCAGTGGATTTAATGGTTACTTTTATCCAGGTTTACAATATTTGATGAGAACTATCTCCCAAGAAAATTCATTTCTCAGCATCTTTTCATTAAATATTGTAAACAGGTCTAGAGGACTATAATCCTTTGCCCCTAAAAGAGAAAAAATGAGAGAGACTGAAATGGACTTGTGAGATTACTTTTTTCGGGTTTGGAAACATGCATTGAAAGTGGCAACAGATGGTTGGAAAGGTTTTATAAAAATCCAATGGTGAATCCTTAGAGACCTCCAGGCTTTATTTGGTTATTTTTGTGAAAAACTTTTCTGTTCATTTTTCTTTGGTTGTAATTTCCCCTTTTAATGTGCATTGACCTTTTGTATTTAGGTTTTCTAACTTGAATTTATTTGGATATATTTTCTGTTCATTTGAATTCCAGATTCTGGACAATATTCAAAAACACGAGAAGGCACATTTTAGAAAAGTCATGGAGACTGGAGTAGAAACATCAGGGTTGTGTTGTTCACAATTTTGGTAGTATTTTAGAAAAGGCTCTGCTAATCATGGAACATTTTCTAAAATACAGAGAAGGAGGGCAGTAGTGCACATGTAAGTGCTGATACATGGAGACAGAAGAGCCATTTTGCAAATCCACACATTGGAACAAGCAGCTTGATAAACATGACTGCCATACACATGTAATTGCTGGATTTCACAACTTACACATGTAAGTGTGATGTGTATAAATGCTGTTAATTAACAACAGATGCCACTATCATTATCTAAGTAACCTTTGAGGGGAAAATAAACAATGGGGGTTAAGAAGGATAGGTGTATAAGTGCTTTATTTTTATTAAAGGTTTTCAATATAGTACAAAGAACATATATTATAGGAAACATGATGATACAATATAATTAATAAAATTTTACAAATCAAACAAATCTCATCCATTTAGACCACAATATATGTAACAGTCAGGGCATCAGGAAAAAACAAACACCTTAAGGTAAAAATAGAACTTTAAATATAGTAATATAAAGTAGAACAAACAAGGTGGAGACTTAAGCATCAGCAGTATGGGATTCCACATTGGCTATCGGCCCCTCTCTCGCACCAAGGAATTCCAAAAGCTGCCCTGGCTCAAAAAACACAAATGTCTTAGCCTGATAGGAAATTATACATCAAGAAGGAAATCTCAAAACAACCCCCTCCCCTCCCCCCCCCCTCAGTGAGGGAGAGGACCCTTGCCATAAGTTCAAGGAAATCCTTCCTCCTCTGCTGGGTTACACGTGACAAATCGGGGAAAATATTTACATGAGAGCACACTGAAATTCCTAAAGTAAGAGTGAAGAATAACAGTTTTATCAGATTCCAAAGCTAGGGTTACAAGCAGAGTAGTTCTCTCAGTGACCACCTCCAAAGAACTTTGCAGGAATCCTGTCAGGTCCCCCATGCCTTGAGAGGTTTCACTGAGACCATGACCCTGGGGGTTAGGGCCCACAGACAGATACTGAGCCCTTATGAGTGGAGGTATATTGTCTGGAGGAAATATAAGGACCTCCAGAAAATATCTACGTACCTTCTCTAAGGCAGACAAAACAGGTGACTTAGGAAAATTAAGTAATCTTAAATTATTCTGACAAATTTGATTGTCAAGATATTCAGTCAAGAGCAAAGTTTTGTCCTTAACTTGGGCCACACACAAGCCCCGAAGTCTGCTTGCTCCTCTTGCAGCCGAGAAACCTCCAAGACATTTGATTTCATTAAATTCAACTCCATAGTCACAGAACCAACAACATTTTGAAGAGAAGTATTCATTGTAGCCAAAGTGTCCCATAACACTTCCAGTGTAATCTTACCAGGTCTTACCAAAGCTTGAGACCCAGGAAGCAGTCCCCTTCCACTTGTTGCTCACAAAGAAGCCACGATTGTGGAAACTAACCCTGCTACTCCAGCTCCATCCCTGGAGGACAATGCGGTGGAAGAGCTATTCACCGGCAAAACCATGGTGCCTTCTTAAACTCCCCTTCACTGTCGTGCTCACTGGCACACAAGGGGGAAGTACATCATCTGTCACAACTGAACTTCTGGGTATTGGCATGGGGGCTCACTGCTCTGGCGAAAGCCAAACCCCAAATGTGCTGAGGTCCACTGCTATTCCCGGCAGACTTGCCGAAGACGCTGTTCCAGCCTCACAGGGATGAATCCACAAGCCACCAAAGTCTTTTGCTGAGCGGAGATGTCAACCGCCAAGCCTGAGGGTAGGCTGGCTTGTTTCAGCTTATGCTATCCCATTTCATAAGCAAAAAGTCCCACTCTGCTTCAAACTAGCAGGTCAGTAGAAAGCTGCCACCTGGAGACTACTCCCTACCGCCATCTTGCCTCCTAGTCCCTAAGTGCTTTATTTTTAAAAATTTCCCCATACATTTTGAGGATAACATTGTATAGGATGACTAGGTAGTAAACAGAGATCCAGGTACATGAGTTTAGAAAAAAATGTGAGCATTTTAGAAAAGGCTCAGTGAATGCAAAACCTTTTCTTAAATACGTAAAGTGCCACCAATGAAGCATGTGTATTTGGTGAGACACATCACCAAAAGCCATTTTACGAGTTCTCATCCAAAGTCCAGGTCCAAACGAGAAGTTAGTCAACAGTCATCCATGATTCAAAGGAGGTGTCAGCTCTATTCGGAATTGTTCATGTATATACGTGCATCGCTGGAAAACACATATACTTTGAAGGAATGTGTAAGTCTCACTCAAAAACACCTTGAAATTTCTGTATGTCTATGCATAAATGTATAAGTAACACCTTCTCTACAATTGCTCTTAGTACATGTATGCCACTTTACACATGTAAATGTGCTATTTACATGTACATATGGTGCCTTTCTAAAAATCACCTCTTATGCCTATATAAATCAATCAGGGTTTGATTCCCACTGGCGCTCCTTGTGACCTTGGGCAAGTCATTTAAACCTCCATTGCCTGAGGTACAAACTTAAGTTCCTTATGTTCCTTGTAAATACTCATATTTATCTCCAAGTTATAATGCCCTGTTCAATGTAATTTCAGTTTGTTCAATGTAAACCACCTTGATATCATGAAAGGCGGTATATAAGAAATGTTAAATATATAAATAAATAAGTTGTTAGCCCTTTGGGACTTGAATGTAACTCACCTTGAACTATCATTGGAAAGATGTGAGTTAAATACTACTAAATAAATAAATACGGGGATAATTTTATAAGGAGTCTCATAAAGTAACATACCATCTATGTGCATGAATCATGGTCTTTTAGTGATTTACATGTGTTAATGGGCATTTACACAGTAAATTAGCTGGTTGCTATTCTATAAGAATGCATGTGAGTCCAATGGCATATACTTTCACTGGGGGCATGAGCATGGGTACAATTTGGGTAGAGGGTGAGTAGAGCACAGATGTACTTGCATAGTTACATCATTTACTCATGTTCTTGGGTTATCTCAGGACAAGACTTTTTTCAGGGAGATGTTCCTAGAGACTTCTACCTTCAGTTTGCTAAAGTGTGGATGATCAAAATGTTTTCTTTTGTTGCAAGGATGTGAGATTTATGAGTCCAAAAATGTCCTTATTCATAAATGTTTTGAAGGTTTTCTCAATGAAGTATAGAACGTTTTGACTAAAAGGGTAGATGTGGTTTCATAAGAACATAAGATATGCCATACTGGGTCAGACCAAGGTCCATCAAGCCCAGTATCCTGTTTCCAACAGTGGCCAATATAGGTCATAAGTACCTGGCAGTTTCCCCAAAATGGTCCAACTGACTCTCTCAAAGGTTTTTTGCTACAAATGTACTTGAAAAAGTCTTTATTTGCATTTTTGCTTCTGCAGCAAGCTTCTTTTCAAATTCTCTCTTTGCTTGCCTTATCAATGCCTTGCATTTAACTTGCCAGTGCTTGTGCTGTTTCTAGTTTTCGTCATTTGGCTCTTTTTTCCATTTTCTGAAAGATGCTTTTTGGCAACAACAGCCTCTCTGACCTCGCCTTTAAACCATGCTGGCAGTTTTTTGGACTTCCCTCCACTTTTCTTAAAGTGTGGAATATAGCTGGTCTGGGCTTCCAAGATAGTATTTTTAAACACCCAAGCTTGATGTAAGTCTTTAACCTTTGTAACTGCTCCTTTTAGTTTTTTCTTAACTATTTTCCTCATCTTATCATAGTCTCCCTTTCAAAAGTAAAAAGGTAGTACTGTGGATTTCCTTACCATCCCTCCTCCACTAATTAAATCAAACGCGATCATGCTATGATCACTATTGCCAAGTGGCCCCAAACACCCTTATATCTTGCACCAGATCTGTTGTTCCACTAAGGACTAAGTCCAAAATGGCTTCCCCTCTGGTCGGTTCATGAACCAGCTGCTCCAAGAAGCAGTCATTTATTTCATCTAGGAACTTTATCTCCCTTGATTTGCTACTGGTTGCAGACATAGCTCAAGTGGTGAGCTGTTATATGCCCTGGAGAATGAAATCCACCATCTTCTAGACAAGGTCTGTTTGATTACAGCATGACCTGAGAATTTGTATCATAAGAGAAAAAAATTACAGATCTTTTCATATGGCCTGTATGCAGCAAATATGGTACTCCTCCCCCCACCCCCCTCCCACCCCCACACACAGGGGTAGCCCAAAGGATCAGTGGTAGAAGAGGGAGGAGGAGTGGGGCCACTGTCTTCTCTTGGCACTGTGCAGTAGCCCATTAAGAGCCCGACCTACCAAGCAATTTCCCATAGAAAAAGAGAAACTGTCCTAGCAGATCAGGCCCCACCACCCAAAAAAAGCTAACTGCGATACCTTTTAGGGTGGGGGCATGCACCGCGACCTAAGCGTTGGCAGCCGGCTCCCAGATTCCAAGAAAATTTGTCAAGGCCTGACTCAAGTGCTATTTTGCAATCCAATCTCTTGGGGGCCACATGTTCCTTTTCTTTGTATATATCATATTGTGTGTTTCAAGGTAAAAGTGTTCTTTTTATGACCTAATTCACTTGTAGAACCTTTTGAAAAACAAGAAATTCCCACTTGAAGAAGAATCTTATTTTATTTAACTGCATTTATAGACCACATTTTGCCAGGTGTGGAGTTGATGGAAAGGATATGAAATGATGGGAGTTGTACTGTGTCCTCGACAGGATTTTTTTTTCCTTTGAATAGTATCATTTTCAGTTGTTCTATTTGGCTCTTTGTGGTTGACATTCTCCCTCCTGCATGTGGACTAATACAAATTCTGATGGGATATCTAATTTGTTTTCTTTCTTTTGAATGTCCATCCAATTTGGCTTTCTGTATATCATGCTAATTTCTATAATTATTCAAAAATGTAATACACTTAGGGGGTATGTTTACTAAACTGCAGTAAAGGAGCAAGTGTGCCGTTAGCGGGTGCTAACTCTGCATGTGTGCACTTAGCACGTGCAAAAAGGCACTTTAGTGGTCGCTAACAGCACCAGCAGCGTAAAGTGCCCTGTGGGTGGAGACAAGGCGTGCACAGGGTGGAGAGTGAGGGTCATTGGGCCAGGAGTGGGTGGGAATAAGGCTTGCTCCATTAACGCAGGCACCTTAAAGGCAGGAACCCTAAAGCAATTCAAAACTTGGCAGAAAGGGTCTTTTTTGAGGAGAGAGCTTAGTTTACATCTGCAATGTGATGTACAGAGAGGGGAGCCCAAAGGAGTGATAGTAGTGCTCCATTAGCAGCAGCAACAACATAGTGCCCAAGTATGAAAGGGTACTATGTTGATGGTGCAAATGGGGGCAAAGGAGGTGGCACATGGGTCATGCAGTGGGGACTGCTGGCGCACGGTGGGATGGGGGGGGGGGGGACCAGGCAACTGTCTAGATAGCACATAGGAACATAAGACTACAAAATATGTCAAACTGTGTCAGACCAAGGTCCATCATACCCAGTATCCTGTGTCTAAAAGTGCACAATCTAAGTCACAAGTACCTAGCAGTTTCCCCATAAGACACACAGGATCCCCAGTAACTGTAATGGGGCAAGCAGTGCATAGCTCGGATCCTGTTTAGCAATGGTTTATGGACCGTTATCCACGAACCTGTCCAAACTTTTTTAAACCCAGCTACACTGACAGCTTTTACCACATCCTCTAGTAATGGATTGCAGGGTTTGATTACGCGTTGACTGAAAAAATATTTTCACTTAGAAGACTCAAATGGGTTACACTGTAGCCGCATTACAGGTCCCCTAGTCTCCACAGGCTGATGGCATAAAAAAGCGACCTATGTTTACCTGTTCTACTCCGGTCAATAATCTATAGACTTCTATCATATCATCCCTCAACTGTCTCTTCCCCAGGTTGATGAGCCCCAACCTTTTTAGCCTCTCCACAAAGGGGTATTCTGCCATCTGCAGAACAATCTGTGATGTTTGTCATGATCCTACAGTGACAGTGGCAGCACACAATCCTGCTACTGCTGCGGAAAGGCAATCTGCCACATGGGGTGGCATGCCAGGCAGAGATCCAGGCTGCCTCCCTCTACCGCTGCCACAGAACCCAGCTGTGGAGAAAGAACCAATAGTGACAGATGTTATAGCCCTCCAGGTAACTGGAAAATGCAAGTGCCTGGGGAAATACTACAGCAGTGGCTGCCATCCTCCTTCCCGAGATGTAACAATGGCATATGGTGATGGGGCCCCTGCATGGGGAGCTGGTATGCCCCTGCCCCCCCATCCAGACCTTGTGCCCAAGCGCCTGCCAAATCCACATGTTTAACATGCTGGGACTGTGACCACCACCACTGGCAGTGCATGGGCATGTCTGCATGGTGGGGTGTTGGTGAAGGCCTGGAAAGTGGCACCAGCCTGAAGCAGACAGAAGCCTTGTCCTGGTCATGTGCACCATGTGCATTGCAGCATGTGCCAAATGTCAGCTGAAGGGAAGCATGTCAGCAGCAGGAGCTGTTATGTCCATAAGGCAGCACTGTGGTGTAGCACACACAGCTGGTGTGTATATGTGCAGAGGGGCACAGGTTCAGGCCCCTGCTGGGGTTTCTGTATTGCATCTTCCTGTGGACAAGGTTTAGCTGACAGTGTAAGTACATCACCAGCATGTGCAACCTCCAAGGAGATGGCCAGTAAGGGTGGAAACACCCACCAGCAGCACTGACAGGTTCCACTATCCACAGCTGGTTGGAGGCTAATAGCACATGGTAATATGTGCAAGCAGTTCACACATTATCAATCCTTGAGCTGACATTGAGACAGGAGTGTCAAGCAGGAATGCTAATCATCTCCACTTTTCCTCAGTGCACCAATGAGAGTATGAGTATATGTGTATGTGTGTGCGTGCACGTGTGCATGCGCATGTGTGTGTGCCACCCCTTTGTCCTGTGGCTTTCTGCACTGCACTTTGGCTCACATCAATCAAGTTTTTCCAAGCCTGTTTGGAAAATATGAATAAGGTGAGGCAGAGGATTGTGGGTATTGCCTGAAAAAGTGCAGATTGGCCTGGATGTGTCTGCCACAATGGTAGGGTCACTGGCTGAGATGCCATTGTGCCCGTCTGCCACCTGTATTGACTGGGTGGCCACTGTATGACATGCTGAGATGGCACTCTCACTATGACCAAAAGGTGACCATGACATGGCTATGTATCCACATAGAGTTTATTATAATGTCTAACTCCAGTGATGTGGGTGCATTCTGTGGCTGGGGTTACCAATTACTGAGCAAATAGTTGGGTGCTTGTGGTTACCTTACCCATGTAAAGTGCTTAGTAGACACAGCCCATGAAAGGCAGTTTGGTGCAGCACTGCTTTATAGGCTACTCCCTGGGGTCCTGACAGGGCAGTAACCATAGCCCCACATCAGCCTATACACCCCCCCCCCCCCTGCAGCGGCTGTCTATAGCAGTAGTATATTAACACTATCCAGTAGCCTACACTGTTATCAGCGGATTAATGCCTAACATGTGCAGAATACAAAGCCATGCTGTTACTGCTCTCACCATTGCCTACAGCATGCAGAAACCAAGGAGAAAAGTGCAACACACTAGCAGTAATGTGGGCCAGAAGCAGAGACCATCTCTAACAGTACAGGTTCAGTGGACCAGATGCTGGGCATACCTCCTCACCCTCAGGGTGACAGCTGAAACACTGCAGCATGGCTTGCTGTTGTTATGTGAATGTAGCACACACAGCCAGTGTGTCTTAGGGGTATGTTTACTAAACTGTGGTAATATCGCCCGCATTAGGTTCCTTGGTAAAGGTACAGATGCCCATATAAAGGCATGGGCGGTGCATCATTACAGCAAGCCGTATCAGATAACGCACGTTAGAAAGTGCCTTGTTAGGTGCCTTATAAGGCGCCTTGTAAGGTGCCTTGTTAGGTGCCTCATAAGGTGCCTTAGAAGGTGCCCTGTAAGGTGCCTTAGAAGGTGCCCTGTAAGGTGCCTTGTAAGGCACCCTATAGGGCTCCTTAGGCTAAGTGCCGTATTAGGCATCCCTGGGCAAGGCACCATAGAAGGCACCCTGGGCTATGGAACCATAGGTTAAGGTGGCCTAACAAGGTTATGGTGCCCTAGGTTAGTGTGCCCTAAGGGCTGCAAGGTGCTTCAGGATGACATG
Organism: Ichthyophis bannanicus; assembly: GCA_033557465.1. Taxonomy (NCBI): domain Eukaryota; kingdom Metazoa; phylum Chordata; class Amphibia; order Gymnophiona; family Ichthyophiidae; genus Ichthyophis; species Ichthyophis bannanicus. The sequence continues at coordinate 8,944,840 of CM066032.1, forward strand.
CATGACCTGTGAGGCGCAGAGATAGATGTAGCCCTAACACTAGATAGAGCACTGAGGAAAGGCAATGAACAGGTGAGTGAAGGAGGGAGAGCTGGGAGCCGCTGCACCTGCCATATCTGCAGGCATCCCATGTGGCTGCCAGTACTGTTGACAAACATGGTGTGGGCAACTGTACCACAGCACAGGGTCTTGGCAATGTAAAGACAGTTGGTGGCAGATGATGGGAATACGTGTCCCCCAGTGGAGGCAGAGGTGGCAGGATATTTACAATGATGGGTGTTCAGAGGAGTGGTGGTGCCATGAAGATCAGGCACAGGCGAGGCAAGCAGGAAAGGGTACCAGCGCAGGGCATGGGGTGGCAGCCTGCACAGGAAGACAGGACTCTACACAGCTGACAGACGCAGAAAGATGGACCGAAGAATTGTTGGCAACAGTGGTGAGGGTAATATGGGCTGGCAGCACGGATCTGCAAAGATATGACTGTTACAGGCATGCAAAATATCTGAGTTGGACAGGCATGAAAAGAGGGAACAATGAGGAATCATACCCATGACCACTGTTTAGAACATCATTGTACTAACCAGTAGGCTTTACCTCTATGGCTTGTTGCACAGCAATGGCTGGGTACAGAAGAACTGCAGGTCACTGCACAAACCGTCTGCTCTGTGTGGCAGGATAAGGTAAGCCCACCAGCACCCATGATGCAATGCAAATGCAGAACAGCTGATCACCAGATGAGGTCTGCACCTCTCCAGTACTGCAGCGTGGTAAGACGGACTGACAATGCATCATACTGGCACAGAGTAGCTACAGACCACACCATTGTGCAGGTTCTGTGTTCACCCTGAGTGTTAGGATGGGCGCTGTCAGACGGCTGCCTGGGTGAGAATCTTCACAGTCTTGACAAGTGCATATATCTATATGATTTGCAAGGTATTGTGGACAATGTAGTTCATTCACACCAGACACAGCTGCTGACAATAATTTAGTTGTGCTCTTGGGTAAAGCCAATAAGATATTTATTTATGGGGTTATTTCTCCCAACACAGATATGCTTGGTAGCACATAAATTAGGTTACTTGCTTTCAGTGTTAACTTGGAAAAACAAAGTCAAAATCAGGAAAACAACAAATGAAAAGCCACAAAGAAAGAAAAAAACTGTTCCTTTTCAGGTTAACTTCTGATTACTTCCCACATAGATTCAGAAGTGATTCTCTCCTAGTTCACAAGCAATTAGGTAAGGCTTAATTGCTAGCAGTTATCCAGCTGAAACCCCTTAGCTGGCTTGCTTTCTACTGTGTGGGTCAAATCCTGCTTCAGGAGCTTTTCTGAGTAGATTAAAGAACAAGTTTATATTTCTTTGTGATGGTTGCTGTACTTTATAACAGAAAGTTACCAACGGAGTTTAGATAGAGAGCAGTCCATATAAACAGGATCTTCATCTGCTATTATTCCCCCTTGTTCAACAAGCATGGGTTCAATATCATGGATTGGCACAGATGAATCTCTCAATGGATCACTTTCAGGAGAATACTTGTTTCCCTGCTGTCTTTCAAGGTTATAGCTAGGGCATAGATCAGTGTTCATACCTGAGCTTCCATTGCTGTTAGAGTTCCTCTCTATATAGCCTGGCCAGTATGTAGTCCAGTTCTTATGTCCAGCCTTCAAATCCAGATCCCTGGACACTGGATCTCTCTTCACATACCTTCTGGCACGTGTCTTAGGGTCCCTTCCACGTGCAGCCGTCTCCCTCACAGGTAGCGTCTGGAGATTCCTAGCTCTGCAGCACCATTCCTCTGGCTTTCCCCAGTCCAATGGTGTATGCTGGCCCTTGGAATACCTCCCAGTATACGTACTGCTCTGGACTCTTCTAGACCTCTCAAAGGCTTTTCTCCTCTTTCTTCCAGAGGGTTTCTTTTTCTCTCTGTCCGTCCGGTTTGGCTTCTGCTTCTGATGATCCTTCAGATGAAACCGAGGATAATTCTCTGGATATCCAAGGTGATCATGAAGATGGTCATCTGTAGAATAAACTCTACTCTTATTCTGCTTAGATGAGTGCTCCTCCCTAACACAGCGCAGCTGTGCTGAATCAGGCCCTGCCCTTTGAGATGAGTGCTTAGGGATTACCTCATAGCCCTCCTGATTGAACACACGTTTCCCCACTTCAGCTCCTCTAATGGCTGTTGGAAACCTGGTGCATTCTGGGACTGGTAGTCTTTTATGGGAAAATTCTGTTTTCTTATTTCTACCAGAACTGACAGGTTGCTTGTTCAGAGTCACTTCACCTTTTCTATAGCTCCTTCCTGAGCTATGATAAGCTTCCTTATCACAGCGCCCAGCACTAGGTCCACAGTACATGTAGTGCTAGAGATAGAACCTGCTACACATCTGCAGCACTGCCAGTGTGTGAGAGGTGTTCCTAGCAGTGCAACTGATAGTACTTCTGTGTTCAGCAGTCACATGTGGCCCTGTTGGGCCAGATGCCACCCAGATTAGTGCATACCCAGTGTTAGGGTTACAGAGCGCTAGTTAATGTTACCTAACGCACGTTAACATAGCCGCTGCTACATTACGGTAGTTTTGTAAACATACCCCTTAGTGAGCCGATATGCTGGATCAGTGCCTTCTTCATTAGTTTTTCAGCAGCAGATCACCGTTTTGCATGTGCAGTACCTCATGGGTAGTGGAGGGCCCAACCTATCCTGCATAGACAGCAAACAGTCTAATCAGAGATCTGAAGGTTGCATAGCATGGTATGGAGGTATAGCCTACTGGTTGGTGCAATGTCTCCATTGTCAAAGGTCCAGGGTTTGATTTCCACTTGTTCATTTTGTGCCTGGGCGCACTTGCCCACCTCGCATAGTCCTTGCTCTGCTGTGACCTGCAGACAATCATTCTTCTACATTTCTATGCATTGTGGCGACACGTTGGGTAGCCCAACATAGTATTCCCCATCTTGGATATCTGTGAGTATGGCTTTAGTGGCTCTGCCATGGCACATTGCTGTGGGTCAGTGTTGTATACTCAGCAGATGTCTGGGTTAACTGGTATGGATGCGTTTCTGTTTTGCCATCATTGTGACCTCTAAGCTTTACATAAAGAGGATATATCCCATACAGTCAGGCACCTAACACTTGTTGCATAGCCATCCTCTTCACTGTTCTGCCATCATTACTTGCCCCACATCGGGCAAATGGGTTCAACTTGTTCCTTTCTATTATGCTACTCATTCGGGTGTATTGTCTTGCAGTTGCACAGGCTGAGGCACCAGTCCCACCCGCACAAATGGTGTTTAATGTACCCCATGGCACTGCTACTTTTGGTTCACACACACCAAATGCTTTTGGCCTGTATGATCTCATACATCCACTCACCACTCAAATTGCAAACTCTCTGCTTGGAAGATCCATGGCACAGCCCTGCACCTACCATCTGACCATCAGGGAGATTCATGGTGGGGCAGCTTATTGGCAGTAAGCTGCCCCACCATGGCCATCAGGGGTCATTGCAGCAGTTAGCCATATCATGCACACCTCTCCTGTGACTGCTCCAAATGAGCACTCATGGACAATCCTCCCTTTGCTGCTCACATCAGGAACATGCTGCCTCCACCCAGACACTGTCCTGGCCTATGGCATGCCACACATTGATAGTACATCTTGATACATGTCCACACTTCACAGATACTATAATATAACTTACGGCATGGTGTATGCTTTCAGGAGCATCTAGGTCTGCGCGCCTGTCACAACGCTCCCTGCTGATGCATCTCCTCTGCAAACTTTGCTGTCACAACCACCCACCCATGACACTGCCATCACCCACTACCAGCATCACTAGGCAGCCACCTATCTTGCCGAATCAACAGCACAGGCCTGCTGTATGGTCAAACATGCTCATCACACATACTTCCACATAGCCAGGCATCTGGTGAATCAACTCCATCAGCTACCAATTGTGCTTGCATCCATACCTTCTCCAGTGGCTTCCCTGCCCCCTTTCAATTTTTTAGAGGCTTTCCTGCATTAGGAAAGCATTTCCTGCATCCTGATGTTCCTGTATAGAAAAGCTTTTAAACTAGAAAATAGGGGAAAGCCGACAGTCACCCAGGAGTGCATGGTTCGGAAGAAGGTATCCTTGAAGGATACTACCAAAAGCAGTGAGGTTCCAAAAGGGAGTATAGTAGCCCAAATGCCCTTGAGTAAGGAGCAGACAGAGCATAAAGATTCCAAATTACCCCTGCCTACCAATAGCCAGATTAATATGAATAAAATACAGTCTCTAAAATGCTTGTATGCCAATGCTAGAAGTCTAAACAATAAGATGGGAGAGTTAGAATATATAGCACTAAATGAGAGGTTAGATATGATTGCACTCTCAGAGACATGGTGGAAGGAGGATAACCAGTGGGACACTGTGATACTTGGATACAAACTATATCGTAATGATAGAGCTGATCAAATTGGTGGAGGGGTTGCGCTCTATGTTAGAGAGGTCATTGAGTCAGAAAGGATTAAAGTTTTGCAGGGAACAAAATTTGCTGTAGAATCTCTATGGATTGAAATTCCATTTATGAAGGGGAAGGTGATGGCAGTGGGAGTATACTATCGACCACCTGGCCAGAATGAACAAATGGATGATAAAATGCTCAAAGAAATCAAGGAAGCTAACAAAAGTCACAACAGAGTAGTAATAATGGGTGATTTCAATTACCCCCGGTATCGACTGGGTCAGTGTCACAGCAGGACAAGCTAAAGAGATAAAGTTTCTAGATGGAATAAATGACTGCTTCTTGGAGCAACTGGTTCATGAACCGACCAGAGGGGAAGCCATACTGGACCTAGTCCTTAGTGGAACGCCAGATCTGGTGCAAGAAATAAGGGTATTGGGACCACTTGGCAATAGTGATCATAGTATGATCATGTTTGATTTAATTAGTGGAGGACAGATAGTAAAGGCATCCACAGTACTACCTTTTAACTTTCAAAAGGGAGACTATGATAGAATGAGGAATATAGTTAGGAAAAAACTAAAAGAAGCGGTTCCAAAGGTTAAAGACTTACAGTAAGCTTGGGTGTTATTTAAAAATACTATCCTCGAAGCCCAGACCAGCTGTATTCCACACATTAAGAAAAGTGGAAGAAAGTCCAAAAAACTGCCAGCATGGTTTAAAGGTGAGATCAGAAAGGCTGTTGCTGCCAAAAAAGCAACCTTCAGGAAATGGAAAAAAGAGCCAAACGATGAAAACTGGAAACAGCACAAGCACTGGCAAGTTAAATGCAAAGCATTGATAAGGCAGGCAAAGCGGGAATTTGAGAAGAAACTTGCTACGGAAGCAAAAACACGAAATAAAGACTTTTTCAAGTACATTCGTAGCAAAAGGCCTGTGAGAGAGTCAATTGGACCATTAGATGATAGAGGGGTAAAAGGGGCAGTAAGAGGAAACAAGGCTATAGCAGAGAGACTGAATGAATTCTTTGCTTCGGTCTTTACTGAGGAAGATGTAGGGATGTTACCCAAGACTGAAGTGGTATTTAAAGGTGATACTGCAGAGGAATTGAGAGAAATATCGCTACACCGGGAAGATATATTACAACTATTTGATAAACTGAATAGTAGCAAATCACCTGGACCGGACGGTATACATCCCAGAGTGTTGAAAGAACTGAAATATGAGATTGCAGACCTGCTATTGGTAATCTGTGAACCTTCATTAAAATCATCTGTAATACCTGAAGATTGGAGGGTCGCCAACGTAACACCAATTTTTAAAAAGGGTTCCAGGGGTGACCCAGGAAATTACAGACCGGTGAGCCTGACATCAGTACCAGGGAAAATGGTAGAAACCATCATAAAGAACAAAATTGCACAGCATGTAGATAGTCATGGCCTAATGCGAGACAGCCAACATGGCTTTAGACAAGGAAGATCTTGTCTTACTAATCTGATATGTTTTTGTGAAGGTGTGCATAAACAGGTAGACAAAGGTGAGTCGGTTGATATAGTGTATCTGGACTTTCAGAAAGCTTTCGACAAAGTCCCCCATCAGAGACTTTTGTCAAAGCTAAAAAGTCATCGGATAGGAGGCAGTGTACTATTGTGGATCGGGAACTGGTTAAAAGATAGAAAGCAGAGGGTAGGGCTAAATGGCCAATATTCCCAATGGAAAAAGGTGAATAGTGGAGTACCCCAGGGATCTGTACTGGGTCCGCTGCTTTTTGACATATTCATAAATGACCTGGAAAAGGGAATAACTAGTGAGATTATCAAATTTGCAGATGACACAAAACTGTTTAAAGTTGTTAAAACCCAAGAGGATTGTGGAAAGCTGCAGGAGGATCTGGATAAATTGGAAGACTGGGCATCCAAATGGCAGATGAAATTTAATGTGGACAAGTGCAAAGTTATGCACTTAGGAAAGAACAACCCACACTATAGTTACACGATGCAAGGCTCCACATTAGAAACCACCACCCAGGAAAAAGATTTAGGAGTCATTGTGGATAACATGTTAAAACCCTCTGCCCAGTGTGCAGCGGCGGCCAAGAAAGCAAATAGAATGCTAGGTATCATAAGGAAAGGGATGGAGAACAAAACAAAGGATATTATAATGCCTCTGTATCGCTCCATGGTACGGCCGCACCTTGAATATTGTGTGCAATTCTGGTCACCGTATCTTAAAAAGGACATAGCGTTATTAGAAAAAGTACAGAGAAGAGCCACCAAATTAGTGAAGGGGATGGAAGGCTACTCCTATGAAGAGAGGCTAAGAAGGTTAGGGCTCTTTAGCCTGGAGAAGAGACTGCTGAGGGGAGATATGATAGAGGTCTATAAATTAATGAATGGAGTGGAACGGATAGAAACATAGAAACATAGAAACATGATGACAGAAAAAGACCACAAGGCCCATCCAGTCTGTCCTTCCATAATAACAACTACAACAGTCCACTTTTTACCTTTAGAGATCCTCTGTGTTGGTCCCATGCTTTTTTGAATTCAGTTACTGTCCTCATCTCTACCACCTCCACTGGGAGACTATTCCACGGATCCACTACTCTTTCCGTAAAGAAATATTTCCGCATATCACTCCTGAATCTATCTCCCTTCACCCTCATCCCATGTCCCCTCATCGCAGAACTTGCTTTCAATTGAAAGAGGCTCTCTCCCTGAACATTTATGCCACGGAGGTATTTAAACATCTCAATCATATCACCTCTATCCCGCCTTTCCTCTAAGGTGTACATATTAAGATCCTTAAGTCTGTCCTCATATGCTTTATAATGAAGACCACTAACCATCTTAGTAGCAACCCTCTGCACCGACTCCATCCTGTTCACATCCTTTTGAAGGTGCGGTCTCCAGAATTGCACACCATACTCCAAATGAGGTCGCACCAAAGACTTATACAGAGGCATTATCACCTCCTTTTTTCTGCTAGCCATTCCTCTCCGTATGCACCCAAGCATCCTTCTAGCTTTTGCCGTCGCCTTTTCTACCTGTTTAGCTACTTTAAGATCATCGGACACAACTATGCCTAGGTCCCGCTCTTCTTTAGTGGACAAAAGTACTTCACCTCCTACACTGTATTGCTCCCTTGGATTGCTGCAGCCCAAATGCATGACCTTACATTTTTTAACATTAAATCCCAGTTGCCAAATTCTAGACCATTCTTCAAGCTTAGCTAGATCCCTCCTCATGTTATCTACACCTTCCTGGGTGTCTACTCTATTGCAGATTTTGGTATCATCCGCAAAGAGGCAAACCTTACCCGACAGCCCTTCCGCTATATCACTAACAAAGATGTTAAAAAGAATCGGACCAAGGACAGATCCCTGGGGCACACCACTGGTAACATCCTTCTCCTCAGAGTGAGCTCCATTTACTTGTACTCTTTGTCGCCTCCCACCCAACCAATTTCTAACCCAAGCAGTAACTTTAGGGTCCATCCCTAGGGTGCTCAGTTTGTTTATAAGTCGCCTGTGAGGAACAGTGTCAAAGGCTTTACTGAAATCTAAATACACCACATCTAGAGCTCTCCCGCGGTCCAACTCCCTGGTCACCCAGTCAAAGAAATCAATCAGATTTGTCTGACAAGACCTGCCTCTGGTGAATCCATGCTGCCTCGGATCCTGTAATCCGCTGGACTCCAGAAACATCACTATTTTCTCTTTCAACAGCGTTTCCATTAATTTACTCACCACTGAAGTTAAACTAACCGGCCTGTAGTTTTCAACCACATCCTTACTACCGCTTTTGTGTAAAGGCACCACATGAGCCTCTCTCCAGTCCTTTGGCACCACTCCCGACTCCAACGAGGCATTGAAAAGGTCAGTCAGTGGAGTTGCTATAACGTCCCCAAGTTCTCTCAGTATTCTAGGGTGTATCCCATCCGGTCCCATCGCTTTGTCTATTTTAAGTTGAGCTAGTTTCTCACGAACACAGTCTTCTGAAAATTGTTCAAGATGTCCCTCGCTTCTGTTCTTATTTGTGGGTGTTTTCTTTTTTTTTTTCCCAACTTTATTTATCAGTTTGCAAACACAACAAACAAACAATACAATAACATGTGGATCAAACTAAACAATGGCAGATGCAGACAGGTTCATTACTGAAACACTACTACCTAAGCTACAAGGTTAACAGGAGAGGGAGGAGGGAAGAAGACCGCAATTGTCATACCTCTGTATTAAATACATATAATGACTACTCCAAGTTAAGGGTGTCCCATTTTCGCAGTAGACTGCTAAAGGTAGGATTTAACCGAACATATGCCACTTCACAGGAGCGGTGATAACAAACTAGGCTCCACCAATATGCCACACTCAACGTACTGAAGCTTTTCCAATGGCTCAAAATGGACTTTTGTGCCAAACTCAACAGCAGATTGAATAACGCAACATGTTGCCGCTGAAGGTTGGGCACATCTGCCAGGGACTTGTAGATGACTATTTGAAAAGTTAGAGGCGCATCAATCCAGCATAACCTCTGTATTTTGTGCCATACCCCTTGCCAATAGGCCGACAGCTGTGGACAGTAATAGAGCATGTGTGCCATGGTTCCTACGTCCGTGCCACAAGACCAGCAGCGGTCACTCTCTTGTTTTTGCCATTTGGAGATCTTGACCGGGGTCAAGTATGCACGGTGTGCCAAAAAAACCATCGTCTGCGTGAGTGAGGCTGACCTCGATAGCCTGATCTGGGACCCCCAGAAGAGTGTCCACTTTTCCGGAGTTGGAAGGTGCCCTACTTCATCTTCCCATATCAACCGGGCACCATTGGGATCATGGCTATCAGCTGATCTAAGGAGCTTCACACACTTTGATATCAGTCCAGTTCCCATCCGGAATTCTTGAATCCGAAGATATGCCGGTTGTCCATGGACCCTGTGCAACGGCGTCACCCCCGCGTTGCTCAGGCAATGTCTCAACTGGGCCCACTGGTACAAGCATTTGTAGGGTAGCTGATATTCCAATTGTAACTCTGCAAAGGTTTTATAGCTCCGCTCAGTAAGTAGTTGTCCTAGATTGAAGATGCCTCGACGTATCCAAGAGGTCCATGCTATACACTCGCCACCAATTTTAAATCGCTGATTTAGCCAAAGAGGTGTAGCGTCCGTAAAGGTCTGCTCATCTCCCAGTAGCGGTGAGACAAGATTGAAAACTTGTTGAGTGGCCTGCACTATTTCATTGCCCAGCCGGGCTGGTTGCACTGCAGCACCAATATAGTATCGCAGCGGAAGAAGGCCACCATCTGCTGCCTCCACATGAAGCCAAGTCGGGAGTCCCGGGACGTCTGAATCCTCTACCCACCACGTGCCTTGTTTTAACATGGCCGCTACATGATATCGGTAGAAATCAGGAAAGTGGACCCCGCCACGCTCCTTTGGGAGCTTCAACTTCCAAGCAGCTATCCGCGGTGTTTTCTTACCCCAAAGGAAGGTCAGCAACTTCTTTTCTAAATCTTGATAGAATTTTTTGTCAAAGAACACTGGAATCATACTGAGGATATAGGTAAGCTTGGGGACAATAGCCATTTTAATGGTTTCTAATCGTCCCCACCACGTCAAATTCAGAGGCGACCACTTTTGAACACAGCTTTGAAGGAGTGCTTTACACCGGTCCACATTAAGAGAGATCGTATCTGCTAAGGTGGTTCCATAAGTGACCCCCAAATACTTAAAGGACATTTTCTCCACTTGGAAGGGGTATCGTTGGAGCGCATCTTCCGAGACTGCAGCTGTTAGTGGTATGCTTATAGTCTTTTCCAGGTTTAACTTATATCCCGATAGGCCAGCATATTCCGCTATCGTCTGCAAGGCGGTATCTAGTGAACTTTCATCTAGAAATAACAGGAGATCATCAGCGTAGGCTGACACCTTACAGTGGTAACCTTCCAGAGGCATCCCCAGAATACCGGGCGTCTGCCGAATTTTGAGAAGCAAAGGTTCCAGAGCCAAGTTAAACAACAGGGGTGATAGAGGACATCCCTGTCGGGTACCTCTTGTAAGCAGAAATTCTTGTGAAGTGGTGCCATTTGCTGCTACGCGTGCCACTGGTCTAGCGTATAAGAGCTGCACACTCTTCAGGAAAGTGTCAGGAATCCCCATCCAGCGCATGGTCCGGAATAGATAGGGGAGCTCAACCCTATCAAAAGCTTTCTCTGCATCCAAGGCAAGGCCAACTATTGGCTGTGCTATCTGTTGTGCCTTGTGAAGTACATAAGCTAGCAGGCGACCATTGTCTGCCGTAGATCTCCCGGGCATGAAGCCACATTGATCTGGGTGCACGAGAGTCCCCAGAACCTTAGACAACCGACCGGCTAATATCTTAGCATATATTTTATAGTCGGTATTCAACAATGAGATAGGTCGATAATTTTCAACTTTCTCCGGATCTCTACCAGGTTTAGGGTGTATCACTATTGTAGCAGCTGCCAGCGTCCCTACTTCGGGAGAATCCGCGGCCAATCCCTCATAGTAAAATAGCAGTTCTGGTATCAACTGATCTGAAAATGTTGCATAAAATTCCACTGGCAATCCATCTGGGCCGCTGGCTTTGCCTTTTGCCAGCTGCTGGAGGGCCGCGCTGATCTCTTTGCAGGTGATCGGAGCTGAAAGGAGTTGCTGTTGTTGTTGCGTGAGCTGGGGACCTTCAATTGAGGAGACAAAAGCGGTGAACATTGACTCGTCACATGTGGTTTCAGATTGATACAGTTTGGAGTAGAATCGTTCACAGATCGCTAAAATGTCTGCATCTGATACCTTCAAGATTCCGGCAGGATCTTTCAAACCCGCGATCCGAGTTACCACACGCTTCGTTTTTAACGCGTTTGCTAACATAGAGCTCGCCCGGTTGCTATCATGGTAACATCTCCCCTGTTGTACTTTGAGGCACTCAGCGACCTCCACTTGCAAAAGGGCATTATATTGAGCTCGGAGCCTTTGCAGTCGTAGCATTATGGTCGGGTCTGTCCGTCGGGCAAGAAGTCTTTCACCCGCGCTAATCTCAACCTCCAGCTCTGTCCGCCTCTTCGCCTCCGCTCTATGCTTGTGAAGCCTGAAGGTTGTCACGCGTCCTCGAATGTTAGCTTTAAAGGCCTCCCACCAGGCCCACGTGGAGGTGTCCCCGAATTTATTTACTATAAAGTATTCGGAGATGGCAGCCTTCACAGTGGCGCGAAATTCCTCGTCCGCCAACCAGGACCTATCAAAAAAGAATCGATTCTGAGTCTTTTTCCCAAGACCTACATTAAGATCCATGTAGATCGCCGAATGGTCTGAGACTGTTCTAGGAAGCAAGCCAACACTAACAATATCAGGTAATAGCGTCTTGGAAGTTAGAAAGTAGTCTATGCGCGTTTGTGTGTTGTGGGGTAAAGAGTGAAAGGAGTATTCTCTATCATGAGGAAAAAAAAGTCGCCATGGGTCAATTATCCCAAGCAGGTCTTTGAGATTATGCAGCTCTTGCGAGGACTGAGTCTTGTGCTGTGGCTTATAGGGAGTTCTATCCATGAGAGGATCCGGTATAAGGTTAAAGTCACCACCTAGAATAATGTGTGAGGGGCCAGTGCTTAGGAGCTCTTGGATGATCTGAGTAAAATAATTCGGGTCATCTGTATTGGGACCATAAATTGTCATGAATGTGTAGGATCCCCCATTTAATTGCGCTAGAACCCTTGCCCAGCGCCCTGTCGGATCAATTCTAGTCTCCGTCACTGCTAATGGGAGATTCTTTTTAGCAAGAATAATGACCCTTCCTTTCCTCTTAAGGGCTGGTGCAGAAAGGATATTCTGATATATCTTGTCCTTCACTTTGCAAGACTCTGAGAGGGACAGATGTGTCTCTTGTAGGTAGACAATATCTGCATTTTGATGCTTACAATATGTTAGAATTTTCTTCCTCTTAGCAGGGTTAGAAATACCTTTGACATTAAGAGACAACACCCGCACCTGGCAGTTAGCCATATGGGATCTTACTAAAGCATATGAGGATGACATTCACGGTCAACTGTCCCAAGGATAAAATAATAGGCATTATCATTATAACAACCATACTTCCTGGCTGAAATATGCCATTAACTAACATAAATTGCCCGGCGAGGCCCTTGCCACCCATCCAGGTCCACCCTCTCCCTCTCAACATTGACTAGCTCGTAACATACATATTCTTTGAGCCAGACTAAGAAGCAGGTCTCCCCCAATACTAACCCACATATAAAATAAACTCATGCATCAGGTAAGGACTATTCATCAGCTTAGCAATCACATATCCATTGCAATGGATGTCACAGCATGGTTCTACCTCCTCCGTTACGCACTAAGGAGGTTGGAGGTGCAACTAGAGCTCCAGATTACAGCTTATCACTAAAACAGCAGTATAGTACCATAGAGTCTCTGTGTTCACTCTCAAGTCCCCACATCCATCTGAGCTCGATCTTGTAAAAACGCACGGAGTGCGTGACCCTCCGTGAAGGTGTGTGTATGATTGTCCAGGGTAACTCTCATATTGGCGGGATAAAATAGGCCAAATCGTGCCTGCAGTTGTTGCAGCATAGGTCTACAAGCCAGGAGATCTTTCCGACGCTGGGCCGTCTGTTTGCTAAGATCTGGAAAGAAGAATATCTTCTGCCCCTCAAATTGTAAATTACGTCCCCGCTTCGCTGCTTGCATAATCTGTAATACATGTTGGTACCGCAGTACTTTCACAACAAATGGTCGTGGCCTAGGGGTGTGAGATGATGGGTGTGATGGTACTCTGTGTGCACGCTCTAACTCCAGGGTTCGTTCAAATGTGACGCCGAGGATCTCTGGGATAAATTTCTCTAGGTAAGCAACCGAATCTGTCCCCTCTCGTCCCTCCGGGATACCTAATATGCGGATATTACTTCTCCGGGCTCTGTTGGACTGATCTTCAGCATGCACTTCCAGAGCCTTGACCCTTTGCACCAGCGGGCCTATCTGCGCTAACACAGAGGATTGCCTGTCTACCTCGGCTTCCACGTCTTCTACGCGCCTGGCCAAGTCACCCATTCTCTCTCTCACCTCATGCAGATCTTCCTGTACCTTTGTTAGCGTCCCGGAGTTGATGGTAATAATTTCTTTTACAGATCTCAACTCCTGCAGTATTTCTCGTACCCCTTCTGTTGCATTTTTATCAGCCGCCATTTTCTGAGGGGAGGAGAGCTCCTGCTTAGCCCGTTTGCTAGACTGCCCCATCGCTTGTTGAAAGTCAAGTCTTGCGGGTTTTAGCGTAGACATACCTCGGACGATATTGGTGTCTCCAGAGTGTTTTTAGGGGGGTTCCCTCCTCCCTTGTCGGCTCCGGATTCAATAATGTTGAGCGGGAGCTCCGGTCTAAGCGGCCATCTTCTAATGCGGCTGACTCCGCCCTTGTGGGTGTTTTCTGAGGTCCTGCTCCTGGTTCTTCATCTGTGAACACAGAACAAAAATATTTGTTAAGCAATTCCGCTTTATCCTTATCAGCTTCTACATATTCCCCCCCTGCACCCTTGAGAATGACAATACCACTTTTACCCTTCCTCTTCTCACTAATATATCTGAAAAATGTCTTATCCCCCCATTTTATTGCATTGGCTATTTCCTCCTCCTTTTGAATCTTTGCATTCTTGACTACTTTGCTAGCTTCTCTAAGTTTTTCCAAATACAGATGCCTGTCTTCCTCTCTCTGTGATCTCTTGTATTTCATGAAGGCCTCCCTCTTTTTCTTCACTTTTTCAGCTACTTCCTTAGAAAACTATAGCGGTCTCCTGTTCCTTTTGCCTTTATTTACCTTTTTAACAAAAAGGTTGGTTGCCTTTAAAATACCCCCTTTCAGTTTTGCCCACTGTTTTTCTACATCCCCCAGCTGTTCCCATCCCACTAACGACTCCCTGAGGTATTGGCCCATCTTTGCAAAGTTAGTCTTCCTAAAGTCTAAGATCTTCACCTTGGAATGGATTCTAACAGCCCTAGTCCTAATACTGAACCACACCATCTGGTGATCACTGGATGCAAAATGATCTCCCACTACAACATCAGAAACACTTTCTCCATTGGTAAGCACCAAGTCCAGTATGGCCCCTTCACGTGTGGGGTCTGTTACCAATTGCCTGAATAGTTCTCCCTGTAGTGAATCCAGGATCTCCTTACTCCTAGATGATATTGCAGCAGGAATGTGCCAATCAACATCTGGCATATTGAAATCTCCTAGCAGTAGCACTTCCCCTTTCCTAGCAATGCTGCGTATGTCTTCAATTAACTTTCTGTCCACCTCTTCCTCTTGTGAGGGAGGTCTGTATAGCACACCAATGCAAATAGATTTCTCTTTCCCTCTTTCTAGTTTAACCCACAATGCCTCCTCTCTCCCTTTTAAGCTCTGTAATTCCAAAGCTTTAATAGTAGTTTTTACATATAGTGCCACTCCTCCTCTCCTTCTTCCTACCCTGTCCTTTCTGAATAAAGTATAGCCAGGTATAGTTACATCCCAGTCATGGTTTTCTGTGAACCATGTTTCTGTAACTGCCACTAAATCCAAGTCAGCCACTCCCACCAAAGCTTCAACTTCAGAGATCTGATAAACGATAAAGTTGATAAATGTGGATCAATTGTTTACGCTATCAGAGTATAGAAAGACTAGGGGACATGTAATGAAGCTACAGGGTAAACTATTTAAGACAAATAAGAGAAAATATTTTTTCACTCAACGTGTAATCAAACTCTGGAATCTGTTACCGGAGGAGGATGTAGTAAGGGCTGTTAGTATAGCTGGGTTTAAAAAAGGTTTGGACAAGTTCCTGGAGGAAAGGTCCATAAACCACTATTAAAAAGGGACCCAGGATATCAATGCTTGACCCAGTACAAGCATTGTGGAACCTGTGTCTTTGGGGATATTGCTAGGTACGTATAACCTAGATTGGCCACTGTTGGAAACAGGATACTGGGCTTGATGGACCTCGGTCTGACCCAGTATGGCATGTCTTATGTTCTTATGTTCTTAGGGTGCATGCAAGACACCTTAATACAGCATGTACTTTTACTGCCCGCTAAGTGTCCTCTACCACCCCTTAATGTCCTGTTACTGCCCGCTAAGTGTCCATTAGCACCCCTTAACGACGGAACGCCTCTGACACGCCCAGCACACTTAGCACACGGTAACTCTTTATCGTTGCTGTTACCACATGGAAAAGACTGCTCCTTTACCTCCATTTAGTAAACATACCCCTTAAAGTAAAATAAAACATCAGGGTGAGTAAATTGGTGGGGAGGTAGCTTTATGTGTTAAGGATGACAGAGAGCCAGACAGGATAAAAATTCTGCAGAAAAGAAAATGAAATTTGAAATCTTTATGGATAGAAATTCTATAGGTGTTGGGGAAGACTATATGTTTCTATATGGGTCAAACACAGAGAATCTTTAAAGATAAAAAAGGGACTATTGTAGTTGATATGGAAGGGCAGACTAGATAGACCATATGGTCTTTTTCTGCCGTGATACCTTTTTATTGGACTAACAACACATTTTTGGACTAGCTTTCAAAGGTTAAAACTTTCTTCAGGTGAGCACAGTCTTAGCAAAAGATGTTAATACCAGAATATATTAGGGCTGTGCAGGGCAAAAAAAAAAATCATTTTGCTTCATTTTGGAGTTTCTTTTTGTCTTTGATTCATTTTTTTAATAATGTGCCCAACTGTGCAACAGTATGCATGAATAGGTATGAAGAGGGGAGGAGTGGCCTAGTGGTTGGGGCAAGGTACTTCAGGCCGGAAGGTTGGGGGTTCAAATCCCACTAGAGGACAGCAACCTTGGGCCGGAAGGACTGGGGTTTCTAGTCCCACAGGTGCTCCTTGTGGTCTTGGGCAAGCCACCTAACCCTCCATAGCCCATGTTCCCTGTAAAATAGTTATCTCCAAGTTATAATGCCCTGTTCAAAGTAATTTCAGTTTGTTCAATGTAAACTGCACTGATGCAGAATAGCACGGTATATAAGAGAATGTAAATAAAATAAATAAATAAGAGTGCATGCTATTATACAACAGTGCACCCTATGTGCAATAGAGCACACTATTGCCACTTTCATTTCAAAATGAATACACATCCCTAGAATATACAAGTGAATCACAAACACACTCTATTGACAATCTCAGGGTAAGTGGCGAGGCTGAGGAGCATTCAAGACAGTGAGAAGTACATTGATTAGATGCTTCTTGCAACATCCAAGCTCTCCAGCAGGGGAGAAGATGGGTGCCTACAGAATGACGAAGGTTGGACACAAGTCACCAGGGCCTACAGAATCACCAATCCAACTTCCAGCCCTTGAATTGAAGAACCATTATGCAGCCCTGGAAGTGGAGGAGGTGAAAACATCCCTGGAAAGGAAAGAACCAGAGCTCAAGTACCCCAAAGTTGCAGAATCAGTGACCACAAGGAAGCAAAGGGTAGTGGTGGTTTGTGATTCTCTTCTGAGGGGTACTGAGGCGTCCATCTGCCAACCAGACTTGATGTCCAGAGAGGTATGCTGTCTACCAGGTGCCAAAATCCGAAATGTTATGGAGAATTTGCAGAGACTCATAAAGCCCACTGACTATTACCCATTATTGCTAATCCAAGTCGGCACAAATGATACTGCCAGGTTCCCTCTGAGTGTATCAAAAGTGACTTCATGGCTCTGGGACAGAGGGTGAAGCAGATAGGTGCACAGGTGGTGTTCTCTTCAATCCTCCCTGTTGAGGGTAAAGGCCAAGGCAGAGAAGCTTGCATCTTGGAGAAGAATGCATGGCTGCATGGATGGTGTCATCAAGAGCATTTTGGTTTTCTGGACCATGGAATGCTGCTCCAAGGGTTGCAGAGCAGAGATGGCATCCATCTGTCCAAAAAAGGTCGACGTGTCTTCAGTAGCAGACTGGCTAATCCACTGAAGAGGGCTTTAAACTATATTAGTTGGGGATGTGTGAAGAAAGCCCCCAGATAAGTGAAACACTAAATACCTTTATGGAAATGGATAAAAGGGGCCACATATGGAAAGCAGTATGTATAAATGCTTGTAGCAGGGGAAATAAGATCCCAGATGTTGAAGCTTTAATGGGAGTGGCTGTCTTGGATTTAGTGGCAGTTACAGAAATATGGTTCACAGAAAACCATGAATGGGATGTAACTATACCAGGCTATACTTTATTCAGAAAGACAGGGTATGAAGAAGGGGAGGAGGAGTTGCACTATATGTAAAAAATAATATTAAAGCTTTGGAATTACAGAGCTTAAAAGGGAGAGAGGAGGCACTGTGGGTTAAACTAGAAAGAGGGAAAGAGAAATCTATTTACATTGGCATGATATACAGACCTCCCTCACAAGAGGAAGATTTGGATGGAGAATTAATTGAAGACATACGCAGCATTGCTAGGAATGGGAAAGTGCTACTGATAGGGGATTTCAATATGCCAGATGTTGATTGACACATTCCTGCTGTAGTATCATCTAGAAGTAAGGAGATCATGGATTCTCTACAGGGAGAACTATTCAGGCAATTGGTAACAGACCCCACACGTGAAGGGGCCATACTGGACTTGGTGTTTACCAATGGTGAAAGTGTTTCTGATGTTATAGTGGGAGATCATTTTGCATCCAGTGATCACCAGATGGTGTGGTTCAGTATTGGGACTAGGACTGTTAGAATCCATTCAAAAGTGAGGGTCTTAAACTTTAGCAAAACTAACTTTGCCAAGATGGGCCAATACCTCAGGGAGTCGTTAGCAAGATGGGAACAGTTGGGGGATGTAGAAAAACAGTGGGCAAAACTGAAAGGGGATATTTTGAGGGCAACCAACCTTTTTGTTAAAATGGTAAATAAAGGTAAAAGGAAAATGAGACCGCTATGGTTTTCGAAAGAAGAAGCTGAAAATGTGAAGAAAAAGAGGGAGGCCTTCATGAAATATAAGAGATCACAGAGAGAGGAAGACAGGCATCTATATTTGGAAACACTTAGAGAAGCTAGCAAAGTTGTTAGGAAAGCAAAGATTCAAAAAGAGGAGGAAATAGCCAATGCAATAAAATGGGGGGATAAGACAATTTTCAGATTTTAGTGAGAAGAGGAAGGGCAAAGTGTTATTGTCAGACTCAAGGGTAAAGGGGAGGAATATGTAGAAGCTGATGAGGATAAAACGGAATTGCTTAACAATTAATTTCTGTTCTGTGTTCACAGATGAAGAACCAGGAACAGGACCTCAGAAAACACCCACAAACAGGAACAGAAGCGAGGGGCATCTTGAACAATTTTCAATAGACTGTGTTTGTGAGAAACTAGCTAAACTTAAAGTAGACAAAGCGATGGGACCGGATGGGATACACCCTAGAATACTGAGGGAACTTGGGGACGTTCTAGCGGCTCTACTGACTAACCTTTTCAATGCCACATTAGAGTCGGGAGTGGTGCCAAAGGACTGGAGAGAGTCTCATGTGGTGCCTTTACACAAAAGTGGAAGTAAGGATGTGGTTGAAAACTACAAGCCGGTTAGTTTAACTTCGGTGGTGGGTAAATTTTTGGAAATCCCACTGAAATTAAAAATAGTGAGGTTTCTGGAGTCCAGTGGATTATAGGATCTGAGGCAGCATGGATTCACCAGAGGCAGGTCTTGTCAGACAAATCTGATTGATTTCTTTGTCTGGGTGACCAAGGAGTTGGACCGAGTAGAGCCTTAGATGTGGTATATTTAGATTTCAGTAAAGCCTTTGACACCATTCCTCACAGGCGACTTACAAACAAACTGAGTGCCCTAGGGTTGGACTCTAAAGTTACTGCTTGGGTTAGAAATTGGTTTAGTGGGAGGCGACAAAGGGTACAGGTAAATGGAGTTCAATCTGAGGAGAAGGAAGTTGTCAGTGGTGTGCCCCAGGGATCTGTCCTTGGTCCGATTCTTTTTAACATCTTTGTTAGTGATATAGCAGAAGGGCTGTCGGGTAAGGTTTGCCTCTTTGCGGATGATACCAAAATCTGCAATAGAGTAGACACCTAGGAAGGTGTAGATAACATGAGGAGGGATCTAGGTAAGCTTGAAGAATGGTCTAGAATTTGGCAGCTGGGATTTAATGTTAAAACATGCAAGGCCAATCCAGGTCACAAGTACCTGTCGGATTGGCAAATTTCCTGAGGCATGTCAGATTAGAAGCACTATTAAAAAGGACTTGTAAATTTGAAATTTCCTTGTCAATGTATTATTTCCTTTCAATCTAAAGATTTTTTTGTTTTTTTTAACCAAAGCAGTTGCTGAATTTTCTAGTTTCTAAGGAAGGGCCTAAACCTGATGGTGTAGCCGGCTAGGTTGCATTGTATCTCATAAGCATCTTAGCTGTTTAAATTTATTTTCTGCTTGTGGTTTATTATTTCCTGTATCTTGCTCTCCACTTTTGTGGGCAAACACTTTTTCCTATTTTTTTTTCTGTTTAAACAAATAATGTTAAATTTGCATAAAATAAAAAGAAAATTGTCCCTCCTATGAATAAGGATTTTATCTTTTTCAAGTGTTCTGCAATTTCATTCCATATTTGGCACTGCTTCATGACCCTTTTAAGAAAAAAAAACAGGAAAAGATGATTTTAAAAAATGTGGATGAAGCCATTCTCACAGCTATATAAATGTCCATGGTTACATCTTTCAAGGAAAGTGACCAATTTCCAGGCCCAACAAAGTGATTATAGCATTTTACTATGCTATGAATCTCAGCTGAATTGTTAGTAAAGAGTGCTAAATGGGATGCCTTCCAATCAATCAAATAGGATTTTGGTGAATGTGACATCAGGATGTCTGCTTGGTAGAGGAGGAGAAATAAGAGGAACAAGAACCCTATACATTTCTTCTTCCCTAAATGTGAAAAAGGGAGGAAGCACAGGGTTATTTAGTAGGTTTAACTGTGTATGGAAAAAGGTGGAGGGAATGTTTATAAAGGAGGAGAGATGTGAAAGATTTATATCTTTCATTCTGACAATCAAACAAAACTGTAGCAAGAGGCAATTTGAAAAAGCGATGGTGTTGACTGTAAACAAAGCAAAAGACAGCTGTCAGAGTTAAGGTAACCTGATATTTATACTCTCAGAAAAAAAATTAAATAGAAGCAATTGGTAAAAGAGGATAAAATGTATTTAGTCAGACCTAAGTAGTCAAAGACAAGGTGCAAAATCAACCCTCAATGAGGCTCTTTATTCACATGTGCGACTCTGACCCTGTGTGTATGCATGTATAACGTTCACAAATTATGTATGTGTGAATAAGGGAATTAAACAAACCTTGTCAGGAGGCAACAAGGATCTAGAAAAGAGAGAAAAGGAAAAAGGAGAATATGCGAAGGATCTTAGTAGCATGGAAGAGGAATTTGTGTTATATTAGACTATAAATTGGTTTGTCTCACTTCTGTGGTGAGTAAATTTATGGAAATGCTACTAAAGCAGAGGATGGTGTAGTTTCTGGAATCCAAAGGATTACAGGACCCGAGACACCATGGGTTTACTAGAGGTAGGTCAGAAAATCTGATGAGTGTGATTTCTTTGACTGGATGACCTGAGAACTGGATTGGGGGAGAGCGCTAGGTATGGTATACTCGGATTTCAGCAAGGCCTCTGAGACCGTTCTGCATTGGCAAGGTTAAATTAGACTTACCTGCTAATTGTTGTTCCTTAAGGAACTCAAGTCCAGTCCCGGACCTCTGGGTTGTGATCCTCCTCCAGCAGCTTGGATACTGAGAAACATCACTCTTGTGATGTCACTGTTACATATAACCACAGGATCCGCCTCCTCGTTCCAGTAACCTATTGACAAAGCAAACTCACCGGAGCAACAATTAAGTAGTAACTCTACTAAAAACCTTAACAAACTGAACCTGTAGTTAACTAAGAGAAAAAAAACAAAGATTCTCTTGTTGTTTTCCCTTCCTCCAACTAAGAAAACTGCATAAATGCTGAAGTCCTTCCACCCCTGTTATGGAAGAAACTGAACCCCCTAATAAAATTCCCCCATAAAACATCCGCCCCTCTGAACCTGGCCCCAAGGAAACAAAGGCTGCTTACCTGTGACCAATCTCCTGCTTCAGGCCATAGTCCAAGCATAACCAGGCGGGATATGGGACTGGACTTGAGTTCCTTAAGGAACAACAATTAGTAGGTAAGTCTGATTTAACCTTCCTTATCGTCCCTCAAGTCCAGTCCTGGACCTCTAGGGATGTAACAGAGCAGTACCAAAATCAACGGGAGGGACCAGCCAAACCCGTCTGAAGCATTGCTCAGCCAAAACAGACATCTCTCTCCGCCTGAACATCTAGACGGTAATGCCTGACAAACGAATTTAAAGATGACCAGGTTGCCACCTTACAAATCTCTGCCACTGGTACCAAACTATGCTCTGCCCAAGATGCTGCTTGCGCTCTAGTCGAATGAACTTTAAGACCTTCTGGCACCGACTTGCCTTTTAGAAGATATGCTGATGCGATTGCTTCCTTGAGCCACCTCGCTATGGAAGCCTTGGACGCCATATCTCCTTTTCGAGACCCTCCAAAAAGTACAAACAGTCTATCTGATTTCCAGAAACTCTCCATCCTACTTAAATACTTCTTTAATGCCTGACAGACATCTAATAAACGTAAACTCCGTGCCTGAGCCTCATCCGTAACGTCCCTGAAAGCCGGTAAGGAAACTACCTGATTCACATGAAATGCCGACACTACTTTGGGTAAAAAGGCTGGCACCGGTCGCAAGACCACCTTCGAGTCATAAAAAGACAGAAAAGGCTTCCTACAAGACAAAGCCTGCAACTCTGAGATTCTTCGTGCCGAGCAAATAGCTACCAAGTACACCACCTTGAGAGTGAGATCCTTCATAGTTGCTCGAGACAACGGCTCAAAGGGTTGTCATCCTAATGCCTCCAACACTATCTGAAGATCCCAAGTTGGAACTATCGGTCTACATGGTGGCCTCAATAATACCACCACCCTCAAGATACGCTTTATATCTGGATGACTTCCCAGCGTCTCTCCTTTAGCCTTTCCCCTGTAACAGGACAATGCAGCTAATTGAACCCATAGGGATGCAGCCGCCAAACCTTTCTGAAAGCCATCCTGCAAGAGCACCAAAACCTGAGGCACCGACACTCGTAACTCCTCCACATTCCTGTCCACACACCAAGCCTCGAATATTTGCCATATCCGGATATATTCCAAGGAAGTCGATCTCCGTCGTGCCTTCAACAAAGTCTCAATGACCACAGTGGAATAACCCTTTCCTCTCAATCTTTCCCTCTCAAGAGTCATAAGAGAGAATCAATCCACCTGTGGCATGACGGCCCCTGAGATAATAGGCCCCTTCGACATGGCAGGCACCATGGCTTTGCTACCAACAGCCTCCTCAGATCCGCATACCAAGGTCTTCTTGGCCAGTCCGGTGCGATCAACAGTACCAATCTTCTGTGACCTTCTATGCGCTGCAACACCCTGCCTATCAACACCCAAGGTGGAAACACATAGAGGAGCTGGTGCTCGGGCCAAGGTTGTATCAGAGCATCCAGCCCTTCCGACATTCTCTCCCGCCTTCTGCTGAAGAAACGCTCAACCTTTGCAGATTGAAACGTGGCCATGAGATCCATTACTGGCATGCCCCAACACTGCACCACCATCTCAAACACTTCCCGATGAAGGTTCCACTCTCCTGGGTCCACTCTTACGTGACTCAAAAAATTGGCCTCCACGTTGTCCACTCTTGCTACATGCGCTGCCGACAGAGCTACCAGCTGCGCCTCTGCCCACTCGAGCAGCCCCTCGGCTTCCTCCTCCAGCGTAACACTGCTGGTACCTCCTTGACAATTGATATAAGCTACCGCTGTCGCATTGTCGGAAAACACCCGAATGGCCTTTCCTTGAAGATAGGGCTGAAACTCGTGCAGTGCCAATGTTACTGCGCATAATTCCAGCCTGTTGATCGACCAACTCTGTTCTATGGCGGACCACTGACCTTGAGTGAACCTCCGTTGACAGTGAGCTCCCCAGCCTAAGAGACTGGCATCCGTGGTCAGGGCAATCCATGCCGGAACCTCCAAGGGCATTCCCTTTTCTAGGCACTCCAGACGCAGCCACCACCGTAGTGCCCGATGCGTCTCTGGCGGACAGGGTAACTTCTGTGATAACGGATCGTTCTGGTGTGACCACTGCCTGAGCAAGGCTCATTGCAATGGCCTCATATTTGCTCATGCCCACGGCACCAGCTCGATAGTCATGGCCATGGTCCCCAGCAACTGCAGATAATGCCACGCCATCGGATTCGGTCTGTTGAGAAATTCACTGACTAACTTTATCAATGCTTGTGCCCGATGTTGCGGCAGAAAGATTCGTCTTATGCTCGTATCGAAGTTTGCCCCCAGATACTCCAGGCTCTGTGACGGAACCAACCAGCTCTTTTCTTGATTGACTACCTAACCAAGATTCTGCAGAAACGCTACAACTTTGGCCATAGCCATCTTGCTCTCTGCTCTGGACTTTGCTCTGATTAACCAATCATCCAGATAAGGATGCACCAGCACTCCCTCTCTTCGCAACGCCGCCGCTACAACCACCATCATCTTGGTGAATGTTCGAGGCGCTGTTGCCAGACCAAATGGCAAGGCTCGAAACTGGAAATATCCCATCAGAACCACAAATCTGAGGAATTTCTAATGTTCTCGATGGATCGGAATGTGTAGGTATGCTTCCAATAGGTCTAGTGACATAAGAAACTTGCCGTCTTGCACCGCAACTATGACCGACCTTAGCATTTCCATATGAAAATGAGATACTCGAAGACAGCGATTTACTCTTTTGAGATCCAAAATTGGCCGGAAGAACCCGTCCTTCTTTGGAACCACGAAGTATATGGAGTACCAACCGCAGCCACATTGATCCGGTGGTACCGGTATTATGGCCTTGAGCGCCAGAAGCCTTTGCACCGTCTGCCATATGGCCGTGCGCTTGAGACGTGCCCTGCACGGTGACTGTACGAAACAATCCGTCACCGGTCGGTGAAACTCTAACGCATAACCTTCTCGAATGACCTCCAACACCTACTGATCCAATGTAATCTGGACCCAGGCAGGATAAAAGTCCCATAGCCGATCCCCTACAGGAACGAGTCCTTCCAGGGTCCCCCTGACTTCTTTGCGACTTTCGCAGATTCGAGGAGGAAGAGGCTGCAAATCCCCTATTTGCTTCTCGAAACCCTCAAAAACTTTGGGATCTATAGGAAAAACACCCTCTTTGGCTTTGACTGAATCTTGGGGGACGAAAACGATGAAACTCTCTTTGTTGCCCTTTAGGCGGAGGAGTTGGCCG
This sequence comes from Ichthyophis bannanicus, assembly GCA_033557465.1. NCBI lineage: Eukaryota > Metazoa > Chordata > Amphibia > Gymnophiona > Ichthyophiidae > Ichthyophis > Ichthyophis bannanicus. Next base: position 8,969,664 of record CM066032.1, read on the forward strand.
TCCATGCTTCTGCTAGTCCTCTGGCAGCCTATCTCCTTTTGACTCCCTCAAGTCCTTCACCAGTTTATCCAAGTCCTCTCCAAAGAGTAGCTTACCTCTGAAGGGGAGTTTACTCAATCTGGCCTTTGATGATCCTTCTGCAGCCCAATTGCGCAACCAAAGATAACGACGAGCCGCAATTACCGAGGCCATGCTTTTCTCCAAACCTCATATGAGATCATAGTGGATATCGGCCAAATAAGCGGATCCAGTTTCTAACCTGGACGCTTCCCCAGTCGCTCCTTCTAGCGATTCCCCTTGAATCCTCTGCGACCATCGAAGACAGGCTCTCGCTACCCAAGCTCCACAAATAGAAGCCTGCAAGGACAGCGCATTCCCGTCAAACACCTGCTTTAATAAAACTTCTAGTCTCCTGTCCTGAGCATCCTTCAGGGCCGCACTGCCTTCAACTGGAATGGTAGTCTTCTTAGCAACCACCAATACAGCTGCATCAACTCGCGGAGCTTTAAACAATTCTTGATCCTGATCCACCAGTGGGTAAAGCAGAGGCATAACTCTGGTCCCTTTAAGGGCCACCTCGGGCATGTCCCACTCTTCCTGAATCATCTCACGCACCACCCTGTGGACTGGGAACGCTCTTTTAGACTTCCAAAAGGCCTGAAGCAAGAGGTCCTCCAGGGTTGAATCCTCCGCCGGTTCCATCGCCGGCATATTCAGAGCCTTGAGGGTCTCTGATATGAGCACTGGTAATTCGTCCCTATGAAATACGTGCACTACTCTAGCCTGATCCTCTTGATCCACTATTTCTCCTTTTTACAAATCATCCTTTAACTCCAACTCAGGATCTCCTCCCTTGGAGTATATCCCTTCCGAAGCAACGGAAGGCTCCGACGGATCTTTATCTCCTCTGAGCCTCTTTGGAAGAATTCCTGACTCTGCAGAGCCCAGAGGAGTGGCTAGCCTCTTTTCTCCCGGAACCCCCACAGCGGTAGTAGCTGCAGGCCTTCCCTGAGGGCCCCCAAAGGCCTGTTGAATCAGCATGACAAATTCAGGTGAAAAAATTGCTGCCAGGCCCTCTGGCAATGATGGCTGAGAACTCGGAAGAACCGAAGAGGAAGACAGCCCTGTACCGGCTCCGGGGGTGGCATCTCTGAAGACAGTTGTTCCGCCAGTAATCCAGAAACACTAGTGTGCCCTTCACCAGCTGCTTCCAGTGCCTTCTCCATTGAAGCTGCCTCCTGAGTGCAGTCCTTACACACACCAGTCTCCGACACAGAACCCCTTCTAGCCCCACAAACTAAACAGAGAGGTCTAGAAGGCATTCCGGCCAACCATGTGCTCAATACAGCTCCGCAGATCCCGGCCTGAGCTCAGACCCAGCTAGCCTGAAAACCAGCAACTGACTACTTGAATGTCTGGGTTTTGTTTTGTTTTTCAACTGACGTGGAACTATTAAATAGCCTTCTCCCACTCTATTTCTGAAGAAGACAATTAAAAACGAAGCTTCACGGCCCCGGCAGGAGCCCTGGCAGAGCGCCTGGTTAAAATGGTGTTTCCCGTGCTCTAGCCACGTGGCGCGGCCGACTCCAGCTCTGCTGACTCCACTGCGGCCCCCCTGCCAGCTTTATGACCGCAATCTGGCCAAAAAAGATACCGGCTCCATCTTACCTCCGTTGCTGCGTCTGCCCCGATTGCCGATGCCCAGCCACATGCTCACATCCGCGCCGGCAGACCAAGAACCCCACGCGGCCTAAAACCGCTGGTGATTCAACCGCTCTCCTTCCCTTGTGGCTTCTGACTCTAGCAGGCACCCCCTCTGCGTGAGTCTGAACAGCGGGATGAGGAATCTCCCTTGCTAGCCTGGCTTAGCCTTCTTTCTAGGCAGCACAGAACTCCTACACAGAGAAAAATGGAGAGGAAGAAAAGGAGGAAAGGGGGGGGGGAGGGAGTACTTCAGCACCAACTTTAGGTTTAAAGTGATATTAACCAAATTTTTTTAAAATGAACAAAAGAACAATAAAACCTAAAAAATCTTTCAAATCCCTACTCTAACTCTCCTTAATTGCTCCTCAAGTGAGCCCCAAACCTCCAGTCTCATAATCCTCCAGCTGCTTGGAGACTGAGATAACTGGAGCAAGGAGGCGTATCCTGTGGTTATTTGTACCAGTGACATCACAAGAGTGACATTTCTCAGTCTCCAAGCTGCTGGAGGAGGATCACAACCCAAAGGTCTGGGACTGGACTTGAGGGATGATAAGGAACTTTTAAATTAGCTGAGTGCCCTTGGGATGGACCCTAAAGTGACCGATTGAGGAGGAGGCAACAGAGCATAGAAGTAAATTGAGTTCACTCTGAAGATAGGGGTGTTAACAGTATTGTGCCACAAAGATTGGTCCTTGATTTTATTCTTTCTAACATTTTTGAGAGCAATAATGCAAAGGGTTTGTCAGAAAAGGCATGTCTTTTTGAGAATGATACCAAAATCTGCAACAGGGTAGACAATCTGGAATGTGTGCATAACATGAGGAGGAATCTAAGCTTGAGAACATGCCATACTGGGTCAGACCAAAGGTTCATCAATACCAGTGGTCTGTTTCCAACAGCAGCCAATCCAGGTATTACAGCTAGAGGTGTACTCTTATTTGGTAGCTTGACCCCTAGTGGTAATGCTCTAAGATTTCCGTTAGGAGTCAGAGCCACCATTTTGAATCTGGCCAGCAACAAAGCAGGAATGTCTGGTGTCGCTACTAACCCACTAGGGAAACCCCTCCTTAATAAGTACCAGGGGATTGGGGGAGCTGGGTGGGTATGTTGACTGGGGTTTTCTGGTTGCTGAATGGGGCAATTTGGGTCTTTAATTAAAGCAATGGGCATGGTAACTGCATGCAGATAGCACAGATGCATTTATCACCGTCTTTTGAAGAGGTGGTAGTGCATCCATAGAATCTGCAACAACCTACTATGCATTACTACAAGCACAGTCCGTACTCATAGCCCACCTACTGTGGCAAACAGTTGCCATGTCAGTTAGTGCATGGTAAATTCTGTGGCTGTGCAGTGACTGTTAACATGTGATAATTTTGTACAATAAATGCTTAACACACCTTAGTTAACAAACCCTAAGGCAGTGGTTCTCAACCTTTTTTGTACCGTGACCCCTTTTACCATTGGTCAACTTGTGATGACCCCCAATGATAAAATCAAATGCGTCTCTCTTCCTTTACAGTTATTTAAACCACAATAATTAATCACAATAACAAGTAACAATATTTGATTTCGAAATTATTATGATTTTGTAGTCAAATCACTAATATGAAATAAAATTATTTTTTCTACCTTTGTTGTCTTACCAATTTATTCTCTGATCATGCTGGTCCCGATCTGAGGCTTCTGCTTTCCTGTCTTCTCTTAGCTCTCTTTCTGTGGTCTATGGTCCATCTGCCATTTCTTATCTCTTCTTTTGTTTTCTTCACTTCTTTCCATCAGCCTATTTTCAGTTCCAGTAACCCTCCCCAGTATCAGCCCCTTTCCAGTCCTCACTCCCAGTACCTTCCAATGTCAACTTGCATTCCCATGACTGCCACTGGTGTCCATTCCTTTCCAGTCCCCCTCCTTCCCCACTGACCAGTCCCTTCTAGTACAAATACCATGACAGCCCCTCTCAGATCCACTCCCTTCCAGTTCCATTTTCCCATCCCCTCGTATCAGTCCATTTGTAGCCTTAGCCCCCAGTTTTCTTCCAGAGCCAGCAGCTCTATCCTCCCCTCCCCTCCCCTCCCCACCATCAGCCCATTCACAGTCAAAGCCCCCCAATCAGCTCACTTCCAGTGCTAGTCCTCCCTCAACCCCATTACCAGTGCTAGCCTCCCCTAATCAGCCCAATATCAGTCCTACCCCCAATCAGCTCATTACCAGTCCTAGCCTCCACTAATCATCCCCTTTCCAGTCATAGCCCCCACCGATCAGCTCATTTCCAATGCTAGCCTCCCATCAGTCCATTACCAGTCCTACCCCACCCCATCAGCCCATTACCAGTCCTAGCCTCCCCTAATCAGCTCATTTCCAGTGCTAGTCCCCCCTCAACCCCATTACCAGTGCTAGGCTCCCCTAATCAGCCCATTACAAGTCCTATCCCCCCCAATAAGCCCATTATTGCTAGGTATTGCTAGGTACGTATGACCTAGATTGGCCACTGTTGGAAACAGGATACTGGGCTTGATGGACCTCGGTCTGACCCAGTATGGCATGTCTTATGTTCTTATGTTCTTATTACCAGTCCTACCCCTCTGTCAGCCCATTACCAATCCTAGCCTCCTCTAATCAGCCCATTTCCAATCCTAACCTCCCCAATCAGCTCATTTCCAATGCTAGCCCCATCAGTCCATTACCAGTCCTATCAGCCCATTACCAGCTCATTACCAGTCCCAAACCCCCCTTGATCAGTCCATTCCCAGTCCTAGCCTTCCCTAATCAACCCATTACCAGTCCTAGCTCCCCCATCTGTCCATTATAATCCTAACCCACACTCTCTTCCCTCTGTCCAGCATTTATCCCCTGTCTGTCCAGTATGTTTCCCTGTCTCTGCCCTTTGTCCATGTCAGCCCCCTCCCTCCATCCATTTCAGCCTCTCTCTGTCCATGTCAGCCTCCCTCTCTCCCTCCATGTCAGCCCCCCTCTGTCCATGTCAGCCCCACTCCCTCCCTCAATCCATCCATCCATCCCTCCCTCCATGTCAGCCCCATTGCAGGTTCCCTACCCCCTCCTCCCCTCTCTCTGTCTGCCTGCTACTGCCCTGTTCTTCTGCAGCCGCGGCTCCCTGTCTCTTAGGGAACCGCGGCTGTGCCTGTGAAGCCATTGCAGAGCCTTCCTGTCTCTCGACGGGCTCCGTGCAGCATTGTCCCGCCTCCAAAGGAAGTTGTTTACCAGGTTGAGAGACAGGAAGGGCTCTGCAACTGTTTCACAGGCTCAGCCACGGTTCCCTAAGAGGAAGGGAGACGCGGCTGCAGAAGATTGGAGTCAGTGAGTTTGCCGCTGCCGAGAAGCGGACTCGGCAGCGGAAGCAACTTGTGCGCTTTTTAAAAAAAAAATTTTGGCAGAGTGAGGCGACCCCCGCTAAATCCTGTGGCAACCCCTGTGGGGGTCCCGACCCACAGGTTGAGAACCGCTGTCCTAAGGGGTATGTTTACTAAACCGTAGTAAAGTTACCAGCGGGAAGTGCAGCGTTAACGTACCTGAAGCCATATAAGTTAGTGGGCAGGTAGGGGGCATTCCGGCGTAAAGGGAACAATGGGTTGTTAACGTGCGTTAAAGGGTGCCTTGGCTGTTTAATGCACATTAACGGGACATTGCATGTTAAGGGGACAAACAGAGCACGTTAAGGCTGACAAGGTGCCCTAAGGCCTTTAAGGCACCCTAACGTAAGGTGCCTTAGCTCAAGACATGTTAAGGGCTGTAAGGTGCCTTAAATTAGGGTGCCTTAAAGCCCTTAGGGTGCCTTCAGTTAAGGTGCTTTAAACTAAGGTGCTTTATAAGGTGCCTTAACCTAAGACACCTTATAAGGCACCTTAGGTTAAGGTGCCCTAAAGATGTTAAGATGCCTTAGGCTAAGGCGTCCTAAGGGCTTTAAGGTGCCTTAGTTTAAGGCACTTTATAAGGCACCTTAGGGTAAGGTGCCCTAAGGATGTTAAGGTGCCTTAGGCTAAGGCATCCTAAGGGCTTTAAAGTGCCTTAGGTTAAGGCACCTTATAAGGCACCTTAGGCTAAGGCACTTTATAAGGCGCCTTAGGGTAAGGAGCCCTAAGGACGTTAAGGTGCCTTAGCCTAAGGTGTCCTAAGGGCTATGAGGCACCTTAGGTTAAGGCACCTTAGGGTAAGGTGCCCTAAGGATGTTAAGGTGCCTTAGGCTAAGACGTCCTAAGGGCTTTAAGGTGCCCTAGGTTAAGGCACCTTATAAGGCACCTTAGGTTAAGGTTCCCTAAGGATGTTAAGGTGCCTTAAGTTAAGATGCCCTAAGGACTGTACGGTGCTTCAAGTTGACAAGCATGAACTGTAAGGCATAAAAACAGATGTAACCCTAACACTGGATAGAGCACCAAGGAAAGGCAATTAACAAGTGATGGAAGGAAGGAGAGGTGGGAGCTGATGAACCTGCCATATCTGCGGGCATCCGCTGTGGCTGCCAGTAATGTTGACAAACATGTTGGAGGTAGTTGTGCCGAAGCACAGGGTGTTGGCAATGTAAAGTGCTGCAAAGAAAGTGGGAGGCAGAGGATGGGAATTTGTGTCCCCCAGTGGAGGCAGAGGTGGCAGGATATTTGCAATGATAGGAGGACAGAGGAGTAGTGGTGCCATGCAGATCAGGCACAGGTGAGGCAAGCACGAAGAGCCGCAATGCTGAAAAGGGTACCAGTGCAGGACATAGGCTAGCAGTCTGCACTAGAAGACAGAACTCTACACAGCTGACAGAGGCAGATAGATGGGCTGAAGGATGGTTGGCAACTGAGGTGAGGGTGTTATGGGCTGGCAACACAGATCTGCAGAGATGTGACTGTTACAGGCATGAAAATGATTTGAGTAGGACAGGCATTAAAAATGAGAACAAGCAGGGTTTGAACAAATGACCCCCTGTTTGGGAAGTCATTGTACTAACCAATAGACTACACCTCCATGGTTCTTAATACAGCAATGGCTGGATACAGAAAGACTGCAGGTCACCGCACAAAATGTCAGCTGTGTGTGCCAGGATAGGGTAACCCCACCAGTACTCATGATGCAATGCACATGCAGAACGGCAGTCTACAGCTGATCACCAAATGGAGGATGCACCTCTCCAGCACCTCAGCTTGGTATGAAGAACTGACAGTGTGTGATACTGGCACAGAGCAGCTACAGACCAGGTTCTCTGTTCATCCTGAGGGTGAGGATGAGCACCCAGCATCAGGTCCGCAGTATCTGGGATGCTAGAGATAGGCTCTGTTGCAGATCCCCCTTGCTTCCTGTGTGTGGAAAGTGTTCTCTGCAGTGGAACCTAGCATCACCCTGTATTTATCTGTATATCCTAATCACATCTAGCCCTGGTGGACTGGGGTCTACCCAGAATCGTGCACACTGAGTGTTGTAATGTGGCTGCCATAGCCACCTATCATCAGGGCAGAGGGGGTGTCAAGACTCACATGAGGTACATGTAGCAATGTCTAATATACCACCCTCTTTCTGGTCAAAGTGATTTACAATATATGTCCCATGTCCCTTGTCCCCAAATAAACCTTTTTGTAATTGAGGCAGTGGAGAGACATGTGGCACAGGGCAGGAAGAATAGCGGTGCAACCAACAATCCCAGTCCCCCTGGCCCGAGGCTGTCATTCAGGGTGGTTAAACCAGATCTGGACCTGGTACTAGGTCACCTGCAGACCAGCAGTAATGCTGGGAGTCAGCCTGGAAAACCTCAGCTGCTACCCCCTTAGATCTGACATTCACCAGCAGAAGGAACAGTCAGACTGTATCTGCTGCACCCACCAGGTATTCCAGGAATGCACATACTAACTGCAGATAGTCCATATTGCATGTTCACAGAGGAACTATGTGCACCCAGAGTTGGGATATACAGCACAAACGCCCAGCAGGTGCTTCAGTGACTAGGCCCCAGAAAAGGAAGCACTATATAACAGTATGTGGGAACATAGCCATGCCATGGTCACTGCTCGGTCAGAGTGAGAGTGTCCTCCCAGCATGACATGCTGTGGCCCCCCTGTCCATGCAGGTGGTGGTGGGGCACCATGATGTCCCAGCCATTGCCCTACCCCCGATGCAGATGCATCCTGCCCAATCCGCCTTGTCCGGGCCATACCCACAATACCTTGCTCCTCAGTATGCACATTTGCAGGCTAACGCTGGCAACAGTGTACGTATTGTGGACCCAGTGAGGGGTAGGATGCCACAAAACAATGAATAGACATACCCACACCCACTCCTATTGCAGCATTGTGCAGAGATAGGGGTGGTTGGCAGCCCTGCCCGCCACACAGTGCAGGCATTGCTAAGGTGTACAGGAGCTAGTAGTAGTGTTCTGGTGATAACTGCTGCTCTGTGCCGGTGCCAACAGCCTTCTTCTCCATGAAGCTTTGGATAGTGGAGCCTGTGTTTGTGGGTGTTTGTACTCCTATTGGCCGAAGCTTTGGGGATTGCACATGTTGATGTTCTATCTTCAATGTAGGGACATGCTCTGCAAGATCTACAGCTGGGACCTGAACCTGTGACTCTCTGCTCCAAGACACACTGGCTATGTGTACTGCACCACACTTTTGCCACTGAACCAAAACAGTTCCTGGGGCTACCTTTGCTGTTCATCAGACACACCACACACTGGAACAGGTGATGGCCTTGGTCTGCTACAGGAGGGTGCCACTGCCCCCTCCGCCTCCAACACCCCACCCTGCCATGCTGACATGCCCATATACTGTTGGTGCTGGTAGTGTGCAGTCTCAGGCCGTCCAATGTGCAAGTAGGTGGATGCCTAGGGTTCAGGGTCTGGGGTGCGGAGGCATACATGGGCATCTACACATCCCCCTCATCACCACCTGCCAATGTTATGTCCCTTCCACCTGGGGAAGAGACGGCTGGGGGGCATCAGGTTGGTGATCTAGAAACTATTGGCTAGGGTGGACCATGTAAACGTAGGTAGATTGTGTTATGCCAGCAGACTGTGGAAAGGCTAGGGCATGCAATGCGGATACAGTGTGTCCAATTTGGACTACTGGGTGTATACATGTTTCAGACAATGTGTGGTTCCAAACTGCACTGCCTTACCAGGGGCTGTAGTTAAGGGTGTTTATTTAGCTGGGTTTACAAATGTTTGGGATGTATCATAGGGAGGGTACGTGGACCCTTGTTAGCGTGGTTCCCCGATGTGCACTGCTTGCCCCATTACAGGCATTGTAGTTCCTGTGTGATGTTTGGGGTACCTGCAGGGTACACGTCCCCTGGATGAGACACTGTGGAACACAGACGACTGGGCATGTTTGACCTTGGTCAGCCGCTGTCTTGCTGTTTTCCAGTTTCGGTGTTCCTATGTGCCACCTAGGCAACTGCGTAGGCTGCCATGTGCTCCACCTGCCCCCACTGCATGTCCTGCCTGCAGCCCCCTTTGCCCCATTTGCACATCACCATAGGGCCTTTTCATACTTGGGCACTATGCTGTTGCTGCAAATGGAACACTACTATCACTTTACTTGGGCTCCCTGTCTGTGCTCTACATTGCTGACATTGAAATGGTCTCTCTCTCCTGCAGATGTGCATTTACCAACAGGTTTTCACTGGCGGCAATGTCCCGGTGTTAATGTTCTAGCGTTAGTGTAGCAGGGGCCTCTCCCCACTCACTCCTCGCCCATTGACCCCTTCTCTCCACCCTCCGGGACAGTTACCGCTGTCGGTAACGTTACCGTGCGTTAACATTACATCTGGTAATGTTACCGCGCGGTAACGTTACACATGCAATATTACCGCCGCTTAGTAAACATACCCCTAAGTATCCTTGTGTAAAAAAATATGTGACCCTTTCATTCAGTACCTGGTGGTACTTTGAGCAGCAATCACTTCAGCTGAACATCTCATATAACTTGTTTAGTATGTCACATCTCCCTTGGTCGAATTTTGGACATTCGTCCATACAGAACTGTTTCAGCTCTGTGACATTTGAGGGTTTCCTTGCATGAACAGCCTATTTCAGATCTTGCACAACATTTTACTAAGGTTTAGGATGGGACTTTTACTTGGCCAATCCAAAACACAAAATCAATAAATCAATCAATCAAATCTATCAAATTTTCTTTCTTAAAGCTTTACATACCTTCTTCTTGACCTTTCATTCAAAATGGTTTTGCAATAATGTGGAGACCAATTCCATTGTGTGTGTCTCCCACCTGTCTGGCCGGCCAGAATCGGGATGTTCTACGGTGCATCAAATTCTGATCACGTGGGGACTTGATGGGCCCGCAGGATCAGAATAGGGTCTACCAGCCTGGATGTGCAGGCCGTGCCCCAATTCTGATTGCCTGGACGTCCAAGCAAATCCATGGCTAGCCCAGCCTGGCTCCTGCATGGAGCAGTGGTGGCATGGCATCCTGTTGCCATGCCACCGTGGCTCCATGCAGGAGCCGTGATCCCCAGCAGTGATGGAAAAGTTCTTTTCCCTGCAGCCTGGCCCCAAATTGGGCTTCCATGGCCAGGATAGGGCTGCGGGGAATCCCCTTCATCCCTCACCTCTTCAGCAAGACCTGGATCCAGCACCCTCCTTTGTCTAGGGGGACCTATTCCACCTCTGAGGTGGAATAAGTCCCTGTACAAATGGCTGACCTCAGACATACAGGGCTGACCTTGGAATTGGCCCTGTACGTCCAGGATCATGACGCTGCTCACAGCCCACCCTTACTCTGCTGTGGACCACCCACAAACAGAGCTCCCTGCACAGCTCAGATCTACGTGCAGGGAGCACTGTTTCCTGGATGCAGACCAGCCATTTAGCCGGTCTGGACATCTGGATTGGACGTCCAGGCCTGCTAAACGCGGTTCAGAATTTTATTTATTTATTTATTTAACAGTATTTCTAAACCGCCTTATCTTAATAATCAAGATGGTATCACAGCAAGCAATCAGGTAAAGTGTGTGTGTTGTACATGCAGTGAGGATAAAACTTAGTTGTGTGAGGGATGTGTTGGGTGCTTGATTTGTTTGAGCTATATACAGGGTGGGAATGACCTCTATAGGCACTCGCATATGCATCTTCCACAGCTACAACCCCATGTCATTCCCCATCATCTCCAAACTCGGTCTTTCTCCATTTACCCCGTACTTCTCTATCATTTGCACAGTGTAGTCCCTATCATCCCTCTTCCATAATGCTTTTTGGCCACTCCACTAGAAGGTGCTGACCTAGCAGTAATGAGGTCCATGATGTACCCTGTGGAAGATTACCACAACCCCCTCTTCATAGCCTGCGGTGATGTCCAGCCATGACCCCTAAAGTTTGTGATGGTGATGTCCACCAGCCCTATGCCTTTTGTAAGGTCCATGAAGTAGCCAGTAAAACACTTCCACATTCCCATTCTCATAGCCTGTGGTGCCGCAAGGCTATGTCCCCATCCCTTGTGGTTGTAATACCCACCATCTGTGTATCCTTCTATAACTTTAGCACATGCAGTTCAATCCACACTCTTAATCTTTGTCTGATTTTGTGAGGAAGGCCAAGTCCCCAACCTGCCACAAGCAGTGACAGCCTCAAGCTAATCACCACTTCTTCACTAAAAGCTGCAACCCAATTGCCACCAAAAACAATCAGGGGACACAGTCTAAACTGGAGAAGGCAGTCCCCCCCCCCCAAACATAGATGGACACAACCAGTGACTCAAAATCCCACCACCTTACTCTGAGTCCTATTGTCCATTATAGGAGTCACAATGGAAACAATAAAACAATGTACTATACTAGTGCAAGCTAAGTGAAAGGACAACCCAGGGTACTGGTGAAATTCTGACCAGGCCCTAATGAGGACCCAGTTGAAGAGTGGACAGCCATACCTGACTGCATAAAAGACTACCTGAATGTCCCAATAAGACCCAGTCAATGTAATGAGAGAGCCTCCAAAGTATCATGCAATCAGCCCCAGTGAAGACTGCACCACTATATCTGATTTATTTTTATGTATTTATTTGTGTGATTTTTAGACCGCCATATCAATTAATCATAGCGGTTTACATAGAACAGAAACCACAAAGTTACATTGAACAATGTGAACGTTACATATGAATCACAGGATATCAGCATATATACATGACTAGTATAACAATTAACTATTTACAGCTTGTGTGAGCATCAGGAGTATTATGCATTCAGTTGTATAAGTTCTTTCATTGCAAGAGATATGACAGTGTGGTTAGGTAAGGGGTATGTTTGGCATATGTTTGTGTAGGGTTGTTATGGTGAGGGGTTGTATAATGAAAGAGAACTTAGGTTGGGTCAGCAGTTGTAGTTAGCTCATTTTGTCCAAAGTGTTCTATGAATAGGAAAGTTTTCAGTTGTGTGCGGAAAGTGGAAAGGTCCGATATATTTCTTAGTCTGTCAGGTAACATGCTCCAGAGCATCGGGGAGAGATACTCAAATGTTCTGTTACTTGTGTGTTGTTTCATTTTCTGGTATTCAGGAGGAAATAGAAGTGTGTTATTCATAGCGCCTCTTCTGTGACGGTCGTTGGGTGTTTTTTTGATTAGCTGGTACAGTGTAGGTGGCGCTAATTTCCTAATGCATTTGAACATTGTCATGATGAGTTTATATTTAATTCTGCTCTGAACTGGTAGCCAATGGAGTGCATGTACTATGGGTGTAATATGGTCTGTAAAGTGTGTGTTAGAGATTATGTGTGCTGCCAAATGTTGGACAATTTGCAGGGGGTGGAGAGATTGTTTTGGTAGGCCATGTAGTAGACTATTACAATAGTCTATATGTGGGGTGATCATTGCTTGCATCAATGATCTGAAATCATTACTATGGAGTAGGGGTTTTAAGTTTTTCAGAAGACAATTTTTTATTGTATGTGGACTTTAGTATTTTTAATGTGGGTTTTAAATGTGAGTTGTTTATCTAGTGTTACGCCTAGGTACTTAACTTCCTCTTTTACTTCAAGAACGGTTTTGTTAATGGTGATGTTTCTTGGTGGTGTATAATTTTGATTTCTGGTAATCAATAGAACTTCTGTCTTTTTATAGTTTATGTTTAGACCATGGGGTTTGAGCCATGCATCTATTTCTATAAAACATGAGGTTATGGGATCCAATATGTATGTTATCAGGTCAAAAGGCATGTACTGTAGAACATTATGTTATCAGCATAGATGGCATAATCAACTTTATATTTCCTTATTATTTGGCAGATTGGCTGAATGTATATATTTAAACAGGAGGGGGGATAGCGCAGAGCCTTGGGGAAGGCCTGTAGTTTGAGTGAAGGTGCTTGAGTATTGTTGGTCGATATTGACCTGTTGGGTTCTGTCTGTTAGATATGATGAGAACCACTGTAGCATGGTTCCTCTCAGTCCATTTTGTGTGAGCCTTTGTATCAGTAGTGAGTGGATAACTGAATCAAAGGATGCTACAATATCTAAAAATATTAGGATGAAGGCTTGGTTGGGGTTGTTAATTCCTTTTATTGTGTTATTGTATAAACCCAGCATAAGCGTTTCAACACTATGTAGAGGTCTAAATCCATATTGATTATTATCCAAAGGGGCATATTGATCAATGTGTTCTTGAAGTTGTATTTGGACATTTTTTTTGCAAATATTTTAGCCATTAAGGGTAGGCTTGAAATGGGTCTGTATGAAGAAGGACACTTTATGTCTAAAGATTTCTTTTTTAGGATAGGGCGGATTATTGATTTCTTGAGATCTCTTGGAATTAGGCCTAATTTGAATGATTGGTTTACTATTGAAAGTATGATAGGGGCAATCTTGTCAGAGGCGGATTTAATCCAGGGTACTGGACATGGGTCAGATTTTATGCCCATCTCTGGCATTGGTGGGAGTTGGGATGATCAGACCCTACAGATGGGAACATAACATTTGTTCAGGACGTAGTAGGCAGGTCAGTTTATGTGCTCTGGTGAAAGATGATTCAATAGAAATAGTCTCCACTCCAATAATACTAGCAAATGGCAACAAGGATCCCCAGTGACATAAACTAGAATGTCTGCACTGCCTAAAACAGGAAGTAGAGCCCAGCAGAGCATTAGGATGTCAATTAATAGAGAATGTTTGATGAAACTCACTGGGCAGCTACTCCAACAGGAGATGCTTATCCCAAGCAGAAAAAAGAGTGAGTACAGGAGGTGAGAAAACCACTTTTGTGAAAGCCAGACAAGTGAAGAAGAAGCCAGGCATGCCCCTCATGTCATTCAGCATGAAGGCCTTCCCTAGAAGCAAGAACAAAAAAAACATAGAGATGCAGAGGATTCAGACCTATGGAGCAGGAACCATATTGAAATACAATTGCTGAATTTGTCATAGGCCATCTATGTCCTTGGTAGGCCTGTCAGATGGGGATGTTATTTGACCCACAAGTTGCCCAAAGTCATCCTGGATGTGGAGTAATATCTGCGGAGAACATGAAAATAAGAAAGGAAGGGATGCAGGAGCTGACATGCAGCTGATCCTTGGCTACAGGCTGGCATAATGTGACTATGGCAGTATGGCAATAACATGGTATGTATTCACCATTGTGCAAGTGGGTGACAGAGAAGAACACACAACCGAGCCATGGTTATCAAACAAGTAACACACAATATATTTACATTGTAAAAACAGATGAAAACACACGATGGTAAAAAAAATATATATATCTATAGAAACATGTAAAACCATGTTTAAAGATACACAGTGCCAACAGTGTGCCTGGTATGTGGTCCCAACACATTGTGGTCCTTGCCTAGGAGTGTTGACATCACTCAGGAATGCAGGAGGCTGGGAGAACCCACACCCCCATGGTGCACTACTCCCGCTGGGAGCTACCATGGGATGATAGCCCATGCTCTGAGGAGGCCAGATCCATACTCCTCTACCTCCGCAGTTCATGGGCCATCAGGACCACAGCATCCACCAGCTGCCCCACAGTCCTTGTCAGGGCATGCTGGCCCTGTGAGATGGCAACCAGTGCAACAGCCAGAGTGCAGTGCCGATCCCCCCACCCCAGGCGCCACTGTGTGCCCCCCCCCATTGGGATGTCTCCACTGGTGCAGCAGGACCATGGGGCAGCTGACAGGGCTCCACTGGGTCCCCTACATTCATGGGTCCTAGGTGTCTGTCTGCTGGTGAGCTGCTGCACCTGGTTGACACCTCATGGGCATGGCACAGTACACCACCACCTCTGCCCCTCCTCCTCCCTCCACACATCCCACACCTCCATCTCCATATCCTCCTCATCACCCTCCACCTCCTCGTCCTCCTCGCCCCCATCAGGCATGTCCTCCCAAAAATCCGAGGCCTCCTCCTCCTTCTCTATGTCCTCTCCATCTCCATTGTTGTCTTCTTCCTCCTCCTCTTCCTCCTCCTCCTCCTCTTCCTCCTCCTCCTCCCCTTCTGCCTCTTCGACCTCCCTCTCTTCTACCTCCTCTCTGGACATGTGCCTCTCCTCCAATGCCTTCGCCACCAGAGCCTGGCCTGCTGGTGCCAGCTGTGCTGAGTCCCTTCCACCTCCTGACCCTCCAGCCATTTCTGGTATCTGTACGGGCTCTGTGAAGGGGAGCAGAGAGTGCCACATCAGCCACATTTTCTGTGCCTGTAGGACGGTTGTCACCTGCCACAATGCCTACAATACTTGTATATACATGACAGCCCACTGACTATACAGCTGGTCAGCCATGCTCAGTGGCCGTACGATCCCACAAGATCAAACAGGATGTAAACTGCAAACATGGGATGCATCCAGGGGGATGTGGACATGACAGACAAGGTGTTGAGCGTTGTCCAGCTTTTGTAGGCAGCAGCAGTGAGGGCTGGATCCCCTCTGGTGTGATTGGGACTGGGTGAACATCTGACCTACCAACCCTGGATGCCAAACTCACAAATTGGGAGCACACGCTGTCCCCTGTGGTGTCTGCACTGAACAGTGGAAGGAGGTTCACAGACAGTGGCAGTGCCCCAGCATTGGGGTCCCCAGCAAGGTGTGTATAGTATGCTCTGGGAGGGGGGGAGGGTGTGTGTGAATGCATCCATAGGTCCTCAGGTTATGTCTGACAGGCATCCGATGTGTTCTGTGTTTAGGGGTTGCAAAAGCTTTGCCCCGAGGACTGTCTGCAAATCCCAGAGCCTGGATGTGGGAGGCTGACGGAGACATACCCTAATGCTCTTGCAGCTGGTATCACATCAAGGATTGCCTCAACAGCCTCATGATCCTGGATGGTGTATACATATGCACACATGTTTTTTCTTTTTTACGGATTTGCATACTTGCAATTACAGTGGTGACAAAGTAAGGGATACGTTGCATTTTCTCAGTAATGGCAATGTTGTGTACCGTACATACTGCTATACACCACAATTCAAATGTCAATGATTGGGCAAGTCACTTAACCCTCCATTGCCTCAGAAAAATCCAAGTTATCAATGTCCCTGTTTAATGCACATTACCAAGTTTAAGTTTCAATGTAAACCGCTTTGATTGAAATGATAAAGCGGTATATAAAACCTGTTAAATAAATAAATAAACAAATAAATAGGACAGACACCAAGAGGATGGATACTTTGAAATGGCACTATACATGTCACCATTACACCTATCCAATACTCATGTTACACTGTCCTATACAGCTGGTCAGCTCACAGAGCTGAGACTAGACTCTCTGTGTGAATGGTGTGCCCATTAGATGATGTGTGTTGCCCCCAACCTGCTAAATACAGTTAAGGTTGGTGTGGTACCTGTCCTCATATACTTACAGTTCGTTAGTATTCAGCCTCATTGTTGCAGCATTGTTCCAGGTGCACCCAGGAGCACATTATCCGGAACAGGTTCTACCTGATGCCTGATGACAGGAAGAGCCATCCCTGCCTGAAGCAGATCAGCCTGCCCAGGAGATGCAGATCAATGTCGCTGAAGCAGGGCTTTTGCGATCTGGGAGTCATCTTTCCTTGTGTTATTAGCTGACTGCATACTGACATCAGCGGTTTTCAGGGTGACCAAGGTGCCTTGCTGTCAATGTGCGCTATGGCAGGTTGCAGTAAGGCGCCTTACGGTACAGTGTGGGCACCTAAAAACTCTTCAAGGCACCTTATATGACATTTGGATGTCCAACATGAGCACATGGCACCTTACATATCTGCAAGGCACATTGTCATAGTACAGTGACACCTTACATTTACAGGGCCATGGTGTCTATTCCTGACCCTGTGAGGTATCAAACCTTTGATCTGTTGTGTACTAGGTAGCTTCTGTTACCACTGGGCTCCACCTCCACTCTATATAGCAATGTCTAGAGACATATATCAATGTCTGTACATGTCAGCATCTCTCTATATATATACTTTTATTTCTCTATCTATATCGGTATATAAATATACGGATATATATTTATATATAAATATATATGTTTATATTTATAAAAGATATAGATATAGACATAAAATCTAAGATATAGATAGAGACATAAAAGTATATATATTTCTTGCCCGCGGATATCCGTTTCACCTGGTATGTAGGACTCGTACCCGTGCTCGATATAATGATCGTACGTGGTTACTTACCCCTCATGAACATTCTACGTCTCTGAACACTGGTTTTGTTTATCATATCTCTCATTTCAATCCACCTGGTTATCGGCTTTCGAAGATTGTTCATGGTCATTCACATATTATTCGCTTAAATCTGGGCTTATGTCATCTTCAGATTTAGTCAGTATATACTCAAAATCCTAACCTGTGTGATATTTTGTGTCCATCAGCCTATACCAGTGATTGCCACAATGTTTATCGACTCCTGGTCATAGTAGCTGTGGGAACTGTTCGGTCTGTTTCATGATGGAAACGTGCAAGTCTTTCCAATATAATCATCAGATATATTGTTTATATTGCAATACTACTTCTAGTAGTGTAGGAGATGTCTATTTGATTTTATGCCCCTGTGGTTTGGGCTATGTTGCTAAGATACGAGGGACATTACAGACACGACTTGTGGAACATAGAAGCAAACCGACCATTGATCGAAGAGGCACCTCTGGTTCAGTACTGTCAACTATTTCAACATCGGTTTGAAGATCTAGGGGTATGTTTACTAAACTACGGTAATGTTACCCGCATTAAGTTTCCTGGTATTTATTTTATTTATTTATTTATTTACATTCTCTAATATACCGCGCTATTCTGCATCAGTGTGGTTTACATTGAACAAACTGAAATTACATTGAACAGGGCATTATAACTTGGAGATAACTATTTTACAGGGAACATGGGCTATGGAGGGTTAAGTGGCTTGCCCAAGACCACAAGGAGCACCTGTGGGACTAGAAACCCCAGTCCTTCCGGCCCAAGGTTGCTGTCCTCTAGTGGGATTTGAAACCCCGACCTTCCAGCCTGAAGTACCTTGCCCCAACCACTAGGCCACTCCTCCACTCCTAGTGTTACGGATGCCCATATAAGCGTGGGTGTTGCATTGTTATGGCAAGCTGTGTCAGCTAACACGCGTTACAAGGCACCTTAGACTAACACACGTTACAAGGCGCCCTATAATGTGCCTTGCAATGTGCCTTATAAGTTGCCCTCTAAAGTGCCTTATACTCGTAAGGTGCCTTGTAATGTGCCTTGTAATGTGCCTTATAAGGTGCCTTGTTAGGTGCCATATAAGGTGCCTTGTAACATGCCTTATAAGGTGCCTTGTTAGGTGCCATATAAGGTGCCTTGTTAGGTGCCTTATAGAAACATAGAAACATGATGACAGAAAAAGACCACATGGCCTATCTAGTCTGTCCTTCCATATCAACAACTACAACAGTCCACTTTCTACCTTTCGAGATCCTCTGTGTTGGTCTCAGTTACTGTCCTCATCTCTACCACCTCCACTGGGAGACTATTCCAAGGTTCCACTACTCTTTCCGTAAAGAAATATTTCCGCATATCACTCCTGAATCTATCTCCCTTCACCCTCATCCCATATCCCCGCGTAGCAGAACTTGCTTTCAATTGAAAGAGGCTCTCTCCCTGAACATTTATGCCATGGAGGTATTTAAACATCTCAATCATATCACCTCTATCCCGCCTTTCCTCTAAGGTGTACATATTAAGATCCTTAAGTCTGTCCTCATATGCTTTATAATGAAGCTCACTAATCATTTTAGTAGTCACCCTCTGCACCGACTCCATCCTGTTCACATCCTTTTGAAGGTGTGGTCTCCAGAATTGCACACTATACTCCAAATGAGGTCGCACCAAAGACTTATACAGAGGCATTATCACCTCCTTTTTTCTGCTAGCCATTCCTCTCCGTATGCACCCAAGCATCCTTCTAGCTTTTGCCGTCGCCTTTTCTACCTGTTTAGCTACTTTAAGATCATCAGACACAACCACGCCTAGGTCCCGCTCTTCTTTAGTGGACAAAAGTACTTCACCTACTATACTGTATTGCTCCCTTGGATTGCTGCAGCCCAAATGCATGACCTTACATTTTTTAACATTAAATCCCAGCTGCCAAATTCTAGACCATTCTTCAAGCTTAGCTAGACCCCTCCTCATGTTATCTACACCTTCCTGGGTGTCTACTCTATTGCAGATTTTGGTATCATCTGCAAAGAGGCAAACCTTACCCGACAGCCCCTCCGCTATATCACTAACAAAGATGTTAAAAAGAATTGGACCAAGGACAGATCCCTGGGGCACACCACTGGTAACATCCTTCTCCTCAGAGTGAGCTCCATTTACTTGTACTCTTTGTCGCCTCCCACCCAACCAATTTCTAACCCAAGCAGTAACTTTAGGGTCCATCCCTAGGGTGCTCAGTTTCTTTATAAGTCGCCTGTGAGGAACAGTGTCAAAGGCTTTACTGAAATCTAAATACACCACATCTAGAGCTCTCCCTCGGTCCAATTCCCTGGTCACCCAGTCAAAGAAATCAATCAGATTTGTCTGACAAGACCTGCCTCTGGTGAATCCATGCTGCCTCGGATCCTGTAATCCGCTGGACTCCAGAAACCTCACTATTTTCTCTTTCAGCAGCATTTCCAATAATTTACTCACCACCGAAGTTAAACTAACCGGCCTGTAGTTTTCAACCACATCCTTACTTCCGCTTTTGTGTAAAGGCACCACATGAGCCTCTCTCCAATCCTTTGGCATCACTCCCGACTCCAACAAAGCATTGAAAAGGTCAGTCAGTGGAGTTGCTAGAACGTCCCCAAATTCCCTCAGTATTCTAGGGTGTATCCCATCCGGTCCCATCGCTTTGTCTACTTTAAGTTGAGCTAGTTTCTCACAAACACAGTCTTCTGAAAATTGTTCAAGATGTCCCTCGCTTCTGTTCTTATTTGTGGGTGTTTTCTGAGGTCCTGCTCCTGGTCCTTCATCTGTGAACACAGAACAAAAATATTTGTTAAGCAATTCCACTTTATCCTTATCAGCTTCTACATATTCCCCCCTACACCCTTGAGTCTGACAATACCACTTTTGCCCTTCCTCTTCTCACTAATATATCTGAAAAATGTCTTATCCCCCCATTTTATTGCATTGGCTATTTCCTCCTCCTTTTGAATCTTTGCCTTCTTGACTACTTTGCTAGCTTCTCTAAGTTTTTCCAAATACAGATGCCTGTCTTCCTCTCTCTATGATCTCTTGTATTTCATGAAGGCCTCCCTCTTTTTCTTCACTTTTTCGGCTACTTCCTTAGAAAACCATTGCGGTCTCCTTTTCCTTTTGCCTTTATTTACCATTTTAACAAAAAGGTTGGTTGCCCTTAAAATATCCCCTTTCAGTTTTGCCCACTGTTTTTCTACATCCCCCAGCTGTTCCCATCCCACTAACGACTCCCTGAGGTATTGGTCCATCTTCGCAAAGTTAGTCTTCCTAAAGTCTAAGATCCTCACCTTGGAATGGATTCTAACAGCCCTAGTCCTAATACTGAACCACACCATCTGGTGATCACTGGATGCAAAATGATCTCCCACTACAACATCAGAAACACTTTCACCATTGGTAAGCACTAAGTCCAGTATGGTCCCTTCACGTGTGGGGACTGTTACCAATTGCCTGAATAGTTCTCCCTGTAGAGAATCCAGGATCTCCTTACTTCTAGATGATACTGCAGCAGGAATGTGCCAATCAACATCTGGCATATTGAAATCTCCTAGCAGTAGCACTTCCCCTTTCCTAGCAATGCTGCGTATGTCTTCAATTAACTCTCTGTCCACCTCTTCCTCTTGTGAGGGAGGTCTGTATATTACACCAATGCAAATAGATTTCTCTTTCCCTCTTTCTAGTTTAACCCACAATGCCTCCTCTCTCCCTTTTAAGCTCTGTAATTCCAAAGCTTTAATAGTAGTTTTTACATATAGTGCCACTCCTCCTCCCCTTCTTCCTACCCTGTCCTTTCTGAATAAAGTATAGCCAGGTATAGTTAAATCCCAGTCATGGTTTTCTTTGAACCATGTTTCAGTAACTGCCACTAAATCCAAGTCAGCCACTCCCACCAAAGCTTCAACATCAGGGATCTTATTTCCCATGTTACGGGCATTTATACACACTGCTTTCCATATGTTACCCCTGTTACCCATTTCCATAAAGGTATTTAATGTATCACCTACCTGGGGGCTTTCACTTACCTGGGGGCTTTCTTCACCTATCCCCAACGAATCTAGTTTAAAGCCCTCTTCAGTAGATTAGCCAGTCTACTACCGAAGATGCGTTGACCTTTCTTGGACAGATGGATGCCATCTCTGCTCTGCAACCCTTGGAACTGCATCCCATGGTCTAGGAAACCAAAACGCTCTCGATGACACCATCCACGCAGCCATGCATTCATCTCCAGGATGCGAGCCTCTCTGCCTTGGCCTTTACCCTCAACAGGGAGGATTGAAGAGAACACCACCTGTGCACCTAACTGCTTCACCCTCTGTCCCAGAGCCATGAAGTCACTTTTGATACGTTCCGAGGTATACCTGGCAGTATCATTGTTAGGTGCCTTATAAGGTGCCTTGTTAGGTGCCTTATAATGTTCCTTATATGGTGTCTTGTAATGTGCCTTATCAGGTGCCTTATAAGTTGCCTAGTAATGTGCCTTATAAGGTGCCTTGATAGGTGTCTTATAAGGTGCCGTATAAAGTGCCTTGTTAGGTACCTTATAAGGTGCCTTGTTAGGTGCCTCTAAGGTGCCTAGTAATGTGCCTTATAAGGTGCCTTGTTAGGTGACTTATAAGGTGCCTAGTAATGTGCCTTATATGGTGCCTTGTTAGGTGCCTTATAAGGTGCCTTGTTAGGTGCCTTATAAGGTGCCTTATAAGGTGCCGTATAAGATGCCTTGTTAGGTGGCTTATAAGGTGTCTTGTTAGGTGCCTTATAAGGTGCCTAGTAATGTGCCTTATAAGGTGCCTAGTAATGTGCCTTATAAGGTGCCTTGTTAGGTGACTTATAAGGTGCCTAGTAATGTGCCTTATATGGTGCCTTGTTAGGTGCCTTATAAGGTGCCTTGTTAGGTGCCTTATAAGGTGCCGTATAAGATGCCTTGTTAGGTGGCTTATAAGGTGCCTTGTTAGGTGCCTTATAAGGTGCCTTGTAATGTGCCTTATAAGGTGCCTTATAAGGTGCCTTGTTAGGTGCCTTATAAGGTGCCTTGTTAGGTACCTTTTAAGGTGCCTTATAAGATGCCTTGTTAGGTGTCTTATAAGGTGCCTTGTAAGGTGCCTTATAAGGTGTCTTGTTAGGTGCATTATAAGCTGCCTTATAAGCTGCCTTGTAATGTACCTTATAAGGTGCCCTCTAAGGTGCCTTGTTAGCTGCCTTATAAGGTGCCTTATAATGTGCCTTATAAGGTGCCTTGTTAGGTGCCTTGTAATATGCCGTATAAGTTGTCCTCTAAGGTGCCTTATTAGGTGCCTTATAAGGTGCTTTGTTCGGTGCCTTATAATGTGCCTTATAAGGTGCCCTCTAAGGTGCCTTGTTAGGTGCCTTATAAGATGCCTTGTAAGGTGCCTCATAAGGCATTTTGTAAGGCGCCCTATAGGGCTCCTTAGGCTAAGCACCGTATTAGGCACCCCTGGACAAGGCACCTTAGAAGGCACCCTGGGTTATAGAACCATAGGTTAAGGTGGCCTAACAAGGTTATAGTGCCCATGCTTAGTGTGCCCTAAGGGCTGCAAGGTGCTTCAGGATGGCATGCATGACCCGTGAGGCATAGAAACAGATGTAGCCCTAAAACTAGATAGAGCACTGAGGAAAGGCAATGAACAGGTGAGTAAAGGAGGGAGAGTTGGGAGCTGCTGGACCTGCCATATCTGCGGGCATCCCATGTGGCTGCCAGTACTGTTGACAAACACGTTGGGAGCAACTGTACCACAGCACAGGGTGTTGGCAATGTAAAGTACTGGAAAGACAGTGGGTGGGAGATGATGGGAATATGTGTCCCCCAGTGGAGGTGGAGGTGGAGGTGGCAGGATAGTTACAATGATGGGTAGACAGAGGTGTGGTGGTGCCATGCAGATCAGGTACAGGTGCGGCAAGCACGAAGAGATGCAATGTAAGAAAGGGTAGCAGTGCATGACATGGGGTGGCAGCCTGCACAGGCAGACAGGACTCTACACAGCTGACAGACGCAGATAGACGGACCGAAGGAATGTTGGCAACTGTGACGAGGGTATTATGGGCTGGCAGCACAGATCTGCAAAAATATGACTATTGCAGGCATGCAAACTATTTGAGTAGGAGAGGCATGAAAGGAGGGAACAAGAAAGAACTGAATCCATAAACACTGCTGTGAATGGCATTGTACTAACCAGTAGGCTATACCTCCATGGCGTAGCTCACAGCAATGGCTGGGTACAGAAGGACTGCAGGTCACTGCACAAACTGTCTGCTCTGAGTGCCAGGATAGGGTAACCCCCACCAGCACCCATGATGCAATGCACATGCTGAATAGCTGTCTACAGCTGATCATTAAATGGGGTCTGCACCTCTTCGGTACCTCAGCTTGGACAGACGAACTGACAGTGCGTGATACTGGCACAGAGTAGCTACAGACCATGCCAGTGTGCAGGTTCTGTGTTCACCCTGAGGGATAGGATGGGCGCCCAGCACTAGGTCCACAGTACATGTGGTGCTAGAGATAGGTCCTGCTATATATTCTCATTGCTACTAGTGTGTGGCAGGTATTCCTTGCAGTGTATATGAAGGTAATTTGGTGTCCATCTGTATTCTGCAGTCACATGTGGTTCTCTGGGACCAGACACCACCCAGATTAGTGCATATCCAGTGTTAGGGTCTGGCTGACATGGGCACCTGTTATAAGGGCAGATGGGGTTTCTAGACTTGCATGAGGTTTGTGTAGCAGTGCCTCTATAGGTCAAAGTGATATACACTATATACCCCAAAGAGCCCACAATTACCCTTTTTGTAGGTAAGGGACAGGTGCCTGAGCCCTGGTGAAGCAACCTCCATCCTGCTGGTATAAGACAGCCCTCCAGGGTTGGTGGGACAGAGCCATACCTGTGAGGCAGTAGCAGACCAGCAGTAATGCTGGGGTTAGGTCTGGATAACCTCAACTGCCTCACACCACAGTCTGCCATTCACTAGCAGATGGCACAGTCAGACTGCACCTGCAGCACCCTACAAGGTGTTCCAACCATGCACAGACTAAATGCAGACAGTCCATTAGCCAGTCCATAGCGCATGCTCACAGAGGAACTATGTGCACCAAACAGGTATCTCAGCGATTGGGCCCAAACACTGGGAACACACAAGTATCACTGGAAGCAGATAGTGTAGAGCGCTATGTGGGAACCTAGACATGCCATGGTCACTGCTCGGTCAGAGTAAGAGTGTCCTCACAGCATGACATGCTGTGGCCACCGTGTCCATGCAGGTGGTGGTCGGGCACTACAGTGTCCCACCCATTGACTCACACCCTGTGAAGATGCATCCTGGCCAATATGCCCTGTCCGGGCCATACTCACAATACCTTGCTCCTCATTATGAATATATTCAGGCTAACGCTGGTAACAGTGGGACATTGTGTGCCGAGTGAGGTGTGGGCAGCCATAAAACAATGGATAGACATACACACTGTCACCACGCCCCCTGATGGTAGCTTGTTGAAGGGACAGGGTGGACATTTTAATTATTTTGTAGAAGTAGGAAAACTTTTTGGACCAGAGGGATCATGGTCCTTGTAGTCCTTCTTCTTAAAGAAATGAGTTGTGTATGCCTTGTGTAGGGTCAAACAAAAGGCTTTTGTTCCCCTTTTAGCACTAAGGTTCACTAAGAAACCAAAAAGTAGAATTTACCTTATTTTCAGGTTTATGCCAAAGTAATTACAGAGCAAGAAAACTGTTATGAGAGCTTCACAGTTCCTTGTAAAAATACACAGTGTTTTCAATACTGTAGTAAAACAAATAAACAAGCTCTTCTTTAGCTCAACACAGACAAAATATATTGTTAAAGCATGTTCTGGTAATTACAGCTCTGGGAGAGACTCTAGGCTTTCAGCCATACACATCGAACAGTCCATTTGTTCTTCAGGCATCAACGGCTCTGGTTCCCCAAACTCTATCTGCATGGGTTCCAGCTCAGCTGTGCTTCCTTCTACACCTGAGCTTTCCCTGGCTGAAATAGTTTGCAGTTCAGAAGTTCTCTTCCCTAGTTTCCAGCCTGGCAGTTCTGGGTTTTGCAAACAAGTGGTATGTCTTGTTCCTATGCCTCTTTGTAGTGGTTTCCAAAACTTCTGCCAGCTTTCTTTTCCCTCAGTATTGATATCTGAGTTATAATTCTTTCTAGGACCTGGCTTCTTTGTTAGAAATAAAGTATCACTGTACCTTGGCTCCTTGAAGTCTGTGCCACTGGTATTCCCCCTACCAGGCACCCTCCTTCTGATACTGTCTTCTCTGAAGACTGTTTCTTGGAGTTCTCTGGGCTGGGCTTGTCTTCCCTGGAGCTTAGCTCTGCCACGTTAGGATTCCAAGCTCCTCTGCCTTGCAGTAAAGGAGGTTCCTCTATCAGGTCCTTTCTTCCCAGTATCCTTGGGTTCCTTTCCAGATCCTTTCTCAGAGCTTCTCTCTATGCGTAGGCCTCTCTCTAGGCATGGCTCTCTCTCTTGCTGTGGCTCTCTCTGCTTCCTTCCTGCAGAGCTCTGCTTATAAAGCCCTTTTTCCCTTGAGTTTTCTGACCCTCTCCTCAGGTGCACCTGATTAGCTTCTGCTTCATCAGTACCTGGGTGTGTCAGCTCAGCATCTGCAGGCTCGTGCCTGCCCCCTCTAGCTGTCCTGCTACGTAATTGCACCCTCTGCAAGTCAGTTGCTTTATGAAAAACAGCGTTTTTTTCTAAGTTCATAGCTTCACTAGCTTCAGCTCTATCACAACACACACACACACACACACACCCCTATTGCAGCATTGTGCAAAGATAGAGGTGGTTGGCAACCCTGCCCGCCACACTGATCCTGATCACAGTGCCAATATTGATAAACTGTGCAGGAGGTAGTAGTAGTGCTCTGGTGATAACTGAAGCTCCGTGCTGGGGCCAACAGCCTGACTTTCCATATAGCTTTGTATTTTGGAGCCTGTGTGAGTGGGTGTTTGTACCTCTATTCGCCGCTGCTTTGGGCTTTGCACAGGTTGCGGTTGTATCTGCATTGTACGGTAAAATATAGGGACAGGCTCTGCAGTATCCACAGCCAGGACTTGAATCTGTAACCCTCTGCTTCTGGACACACTGGCTGTGTGTACTGCACCACACTGTTGCCACAGATGCACAGTAGTCCCTGGAGTTACCTGTACTTTTCCTCAACCAGACCTTTCATGTTGCATTGCGTACTGGTACAGGGCATGGTCTAGGTCCACTGCAGGCAGGTGCCACTGCCCCCTCCAGCACGGGCACACACACCCCTGCCATGCTGACATGACCCTATGCTGTTGGTGCTGGTAGTGAACAGTCCCAGGCCATCCACTGTGTGGGTAGGCGGTCGCCTAGGGAGGGGGTTCTGGGAGTGGGGAGGCATACATGGGCATCCTCACATCCCCCCCATCACCGCCTACCAATATTATGTCTCTTCCATTTGGGGGAGGGTTGGCTGGGGGGATGTCAGGTCAGTGTCCTGGCAACTGTTAGCTAGGGTGGACCAGGTGTAGGTGGATTGTGTTTGGCCTTTGTCAGCTGCTGTCTTACTGATGTCCGGTTTCTATGTTCCTATGTGCCACCTAGGCAACTGCCTAGTCCACCCTGTGCCCCAGATGCCCCCACTACATGTCCCGCCTGCAGCCCCCTATGCCCCATTTGTACCATCGCCATAGTTGCCTTTCATACTTGGGCACTATGCTGTTGCTGCAAATGGAGCACTACTATCACTTTACTTGGGCTCCCTGCCTATGTTGTATATTGCTGACGCTTAAATAGTTTCACCCTCCTGCAAATGTGCATCTAAGGACAGGTTTTCAGTCCCGGTAATGTTCAACTCTTCATTTCCCCGCGTTAGTGTAAAAGGAGCCTCCCCCCTTCCACTCCCCGCACATTGACCCCTTGTCTCTGCCCTCTCTCCACCCTCTGCGGGACTTACCATGGCTGGTGACGTTAACATGCGTTAAGTAATGTTAACATTCATTGTTAACGCGCGTTAATGTTACTTAACGCGCGTTAACATAGCCGCTGCTACATTACCACAGTTTAGTAAACATACCTCTTAGAATATCTTGTGATCACTCAATGTTTACCATCAATTTATGGTGGCAACTGGGATAGTCCCTGTTTCGTCTGGAGCAGCGCTGGATTTTTCGTTTGAACACCATTGTACCAACGGGTCTGAATGATTTCATTGAATGAAGACCTGCTTTTGATTTGTGTTTTCTTGCTGTTTGGGTGGGCTGGGTGGTTATTTTCTTTATCTTTTTCTATTATTTGTTTTTGATTTTTATTTTGGAGGCTGGTTTGCTTTGTTTATTCTTGCACGCGCCTTTAAGGATTTCCTGACATCACTTGGGATTTCCTTTTATTTTTCGCGCATGCTCGGCTTTTTTTGCTTTGGTATACTGGCGGTTTATGCGGCAAGCTAAGCACTGCTGTTTCTCTGCTCCTTCTTGTTTTGTGTGTTATTTTTTTAGATCACTGCCTATGCACAACAAGATCATGGGAGTTTCTAGTGCTATCTTTTGTTTTTAGGATTTGCAACGTTTTGATGAGCTCCCTGAATAAGCCGCTTTGGCGAAACACCTGGTGTCGGAGCTCCGGGTCATTGCCATGAATGCAGCAGTCTCTATGAAGTTTCTGTGAAGTTTGTCTTGCTGCACTGGGCTGCACTTCTATGCTTTCCTTAAGCTGAGTTTCTTCAGCTGTTTATTTTGACACTTATGCTGGATGGCATTCTTTCCTAATATATGATACTGGCTTACCAGCTTTTTTGGGGTTTTATTTGAGTTTTTGTTGTTTGGCTCTGTACCCCACTGTAGAGGTTTTTTTTGACCACTGATGTCTTTTTGAGCTTAGTCGATTATTTAAGGCACTGTTGAGTTTGTTTCCCATTCGACTTGCTCATCATTTCTGCTTTACTTGGCAGGGGGGCTGGCTGAGGTCTTTTTTCCTCTGTAACAGCTGGTATGTATTTCATTTCTCCTGTTTAGTCTAGTGTTGCTGTTGTGCAGTATTTAATTGTTTTTATTTTTTTTCTCTTGTTATTTTTGTTGGGGATTCTTTTTCATTCTTTTTCATTTTTGGCTCCCAGGGGAAAATAGTGCTATATAGTGTAACTATGGATTTTGCAAATCTAGACATGTAGATATTGCTAATTAACTACAGAGGCCTCTATTTTTCCCTCATTGTGATTAAGAGAGGGAAATAAACATCAAGGATGAAGGAGAATGTCCCCCTTGATCCCTCCAGTAAAAGGAAGGGTAAAGGATTACTCTTTTTTCTTTTTCATATCAGGAAGCAGGTGTTAATCCAGATGTGGAAAAGGGGGTATACTGGTGCCATCCTGGCCATGCCCCAATATGGCCCCATGTAACACGGACATCTTTACTTAAAATGGGTCCTTTATAAAATGGCTTTTTACACTTGAATGCAATTTATTTTTATTTTATTTATTTAACAGGTTTTTTAATACTACTTTATCCTTCAGTCAATGAGGTTTACATTGTAACTTAAACTTGGTAATGAACATTTAACAGGGACATTGATGAAGTAAATCAGGCTCAGGAGTATATGGCTGGATGAGGTGTAGGGCGGGAAGGAATTTACATGCCAAAGGTCTGCAGACCCAGACTAAACTGAATGCAATTACGGAGCTCTTATTTACCAGGCCAAAATGGGAAAACAAAGAAGCTAGAGCTTTTCAAAGATCTACAGACAAAACTTCAGTTAATTATCAATGTATTTTCATGCAGAAAGGCAAAAACAGAATGGAGCAGCACATTTAACTTTTGGAGCAAGTAAGGCAGAGCTAAAAGAACTTTTTAAAGATATATAGCAAATCAGAAAAATAATATAAGAAAGCAATACATGTAGAAATAGGCAATAGGAAATCTAAAAGCAAACAAAGCCAAGCAAAACATAACAATGTCTCCCGAAATAATTAAGCAGTTATCTTGGGTATATTTGTGTGTGTGTGTGACAGAGAATTTCAAATCCTGCTCTTACTGGTTCTAAAGCACACTCTATGCAATGATACTTAAAGAAGATTGTAAGGATGTGCCTTTCTTAGCAAGCACTTGTTAGTGTGCCTTTTTAGCTTGCACAAAATCAATTTAATGCATGTAAACCTACAAATTAACACATTAAGTTGACTTTCTTGTGTTAAGGATTTCTAAAGTGCATTAGAATTTGTCAATGAAAAAGAATATGTGAAACAAAACAAACTATCTCAAAAGTAGGGAGCAAACCAAGCGAACTAAAAATGAATCAAAACATTTTTCCTTGAGCACATCCCTAAAGTTTATTAGAGGCTGCACGATATGGAAAAAAGCAGCCAGCTCGAATTCAGAAGCCAAGCAGAGAAAAACAAGGATATTATTTGCCAAAGGGACTGCAGACCCCAAACTAAACTGAGTGTACCCCAAAAGCTCTTATATTTAAGATTAAGCAGGGAAAACAGAGAAGCTAGATGTTTCCAAAAGCCTATAGGCAAAACTTCAATCAATTAGCAACAGATTTTAGTATAAAAAGGCACAGAGAAACATGATATTGATATAGTTATACCCAGTACATTTTATCTAGAAAAAAAAGATGCTGGTACTCATATGAAGGGCTCTTTCCTTAATACATGAGGACCATGGATCAATTTTAGCAGCAAATGAAAAAGGTGCTGGTGTTCTGTACCACTGGGTAACCCCTCAAAAGAGCCTTGATTATTCCAGGCTATAATATATCCAGAAAGTACAGGGTAGAAAAAAAGGGAAGAGGAGTGGTGCTATATGCAAAAAATAATGCTATGTTAAAGCAAAACAACTGCATGGCTTGTAAAATAAGGTGGAAGCATTTTGTGGGCTAATCCGGAAAAGGGGAATGGCACATCTACTTATACTGGTGTGAAATACAGACCTTTTTCAGCAGCAGAAGAAATACATAGAGATCTAATTGGTATGAAAGAAAAAGTGCTATTGCTAGGTACTTTAAGTCTTACACTTTTTGATTGACACACTCTGACTGTGGTGCCATCTAGCAACCAGTGCATCCCAAATTTCCTGTAGGGAGTTCTTTTCCAGCAACTGTTAACAAACGTCTTAAGGGAGCGGCCAATATTGGAACAATTCATAGCAAGGAGAGCTGTAAAAAGGCAGAGAGAAACTTTAAACCAAAAAAACAATTTTATAGTATAATTAGAAAAGAACTTATTAAATTTGTTCTTTTATATTTATATAATAAAATAGATTTTTGGTTTATAGTTTTCCTTTGCTTTTTTGTGGCTCCCCTTACTCTGATTTGTTGCATCTTATCTTTCATGGCACCTTCCTTTCTTCTTTTATTTATTGGGCAATATTAGACCTAATGAGGATACTTTTATGATGGAACGTGCTGATTTAAGGCTTGTTTTATAAAATAACATACAAGTTCTTTACATTTTAAAATAGGAGCATAAGTGGTGTAAACACATGTGAATTAGGCACAAGAACTTACGTCTGCTCAATGGCAGGTTTAAATAGCCGAGCCTAGATTTTTTAAGAACATGCATAAGTTATAGTATGCTCTACCCAAACTGCACCCTTGTGCACATTCTCACTGAAAGTACATGCATTTGAATTTAAGCTCATGCTTACAAAATAGTGACCAACTAAAGTACATGCATAAATGCCCATTCACTCACTTAAATCCTTGTAAATAGGTGACTTACATGTGTTAATGTATCTTTATGGGGTGTGTTTACTAAGGCGCGGTAATGTTACCGTCGATAAGTGCCGCACTAATGTTACGGATGCCCATATAAAGAAGTGTGCGGTGTGGCGTTAAGGCAAGCCTGAACTGGTAACGCATAGTACAGGGCACCCTGGCCATGTAACGTGCGGTAAGGGGCGACGTGGATTACCGCACATTAACGTCACAGCTGACGGGAAGCAGCAGTGTGTCCAAAGGGGCTGCAGTCAAAGGTGCGCAGACAGTAGAAGATGCACCGAGGGATGTGCAGACATGGTGCCACATAAGAAACGGAGCCGTAGGTGTAAGGCCGTAGACCACAGGCAGATGATATCACAGTCTGTAAGTGGGACGTGAGCCACATAGAAATACATGCACACACACCAAGAAATGGTGTGCAGTGTAAACAGCATGCAGAAGAGTAAACATATTAAACTGAAAGGGCATCAGGGGCCGGTCTGAAGGACCAGCCGTGTGGATGGTGTGTGTACAAGGGCAATATGGGGAAGTGATCCAAAAAGGAGCATGTGAGAATTGAACTAATACACTGAAAAGTCCAAACACAGCTCACCAACACCAAACCACTGAGCCAACTGCCCTCCCAGACAGCCCTAAAAAAGGGACCATATGTAACAGCTAATCTGTGACGGATAGGCTGCATGGAGGGCACACTGTAGTGCACAGTGAAGAGAGGGAAGGGCTTGTGGAGAAGTTACAAAGTTGCCTCCACTGTAGGGTAAGGTGAGCAGAACAAAAGAAAAGGAACTTGTGGGAATCAAACCCACAACCATCCATGATCAGAAGTTGAGGTGAAAGTGGTTCAAGAAGCAAGATGATGATCTTAACCATTCAATAAAATCTCCCACAGAATTGCAATTTGGAGAGTGAAAGCATTTAGGATGGTAGGACCAGAACATTGGAACAAAATACTGAAGCAATCGAGGGGATGTTCAGATTTGTTAAGGGTTAAAAATGTTCTTGTTCCCATGAAAGGATAATGAGATAAGAATTATTTGATGCTATGTAGCCTAAGGGGTATATTTACTAAAGAGTGGCAAGGGAGCAAAGGTGCCGTTAGCACATGCTAAGGGCGCACTTGCGCCCTTAACGCATCCAAAAGCCACTTTAACACACGCTAATGGTGCCAGCAGTGTAAAGTGCCCTGTGGACGGAGAAAAGGTATGCACGGGGTGGAGAGTGGGAGGTCAATGGGCGGGGAGTGGGCATGAACAAGGTGCGCTCCCAATAATGCCGATTGCACAACTTGCCGAAAAACACCTTAATGCCAGGAACCTAACACAAATCAAAACCTTGTGGAAAAGGCGCCTTTCGAAGGAGAGAGACCATTTAATGTGTGCAATGTGGCAAACAGATAGGGGAGCCCAAGTCAGTGATAGTAATTCTTCCCTAGCAGCAACAGCATTGTACCCAACTATGACAGTACACAAGGCTGATGTTGCTAATGTGGCAAAGCAGGTGACACATGGATGTTGCTGTGTAAGAAAGGTTAATCCTCCAGGCAGACCCATAGTTTCATTACGAGGTTCATTGCTGGAACCTTTATCAATTTTATCAATATATGTGGACTCTTTTTTACGACCTTTGTGTTTAAGATTCCATCTTACCTGGGTGATACTATGTATTTTCTTCAAATATTAGCTGCGGATCATGATAAGGATCTGCCTGCTATATTATTGATGGCTACTATGGATGTTTCATTCCAACAGGTCTGAATGATTTCATCTTCATTCCTCAAGATGCTGCTATGAGGGTGGTTCGTGAGATTCTTTCAACTTGTCAGGACTTGAGTGTCTCTAAGATTGATTTCATTCTTCAACTTATGACTTTGGCTATGACGAGGAATGTTTTCTGTTTTGATGGAGAGTTTTTTTCAGCAAATAAAAGGGGTGGCCATGGGAGCCACGATGGCTCCTTCGGTTGCCAATTTATACATGGCTCATTTTGAGAATCAGTGGTTGGTAGATGGGCCTTTCAAATCCCACATTCGTTTATGGGTTCATTATATCAATGATGTTTTTTTTACTGTGGACTGGCTCAGAGGAACAGTTGTTGTCATTTCATCATTGGCTTAATCATTGTGATGATAATCTTTCTTTTTCTTTGGACTTTAGTGCCACGTCAATATCTTTTTTGGATGTTTCTTTGACACGCCAAGCTGATTGTATAGTCTCCATGGTATATTGTAAACCTACTCATCGGGTGGCCTTTCTTCATTTTTCCAGTGCATACCCCCAAGGGCTTAAGAACAGTGTACCATTGGCTCAGTTCCTTCATTATCGTAAAAATTGTTCTACAGTGTCTGAATATAAACTGCATTCACAAAGTCTTGAAGAGTCCTTTCTTGCCCACGGATATCCGTTACATAGGACTTATACCCATGCTCATTATAATGATTGTACGTGGTTACTTACCCCTCGTAAACATTCTGCGTCTCTGAACACTGGTTTTGTTCATCATATCTCTCATTTCAATCCTCTTAGTTATCAGCTTTCGAAGATTGTTCATCGTCATTCACATATTATTCGCTTAAGTCCGGGCTTATGTCATCTTCAAATTAGGTCAGTGTATACTCAAAATTATAACCTGTGTGGTATTTTGCATCTATCAGCTTATACCAGTGCTTTGCCACAATGTTTATCGACTCCTGGTCATAGTAGTTGTGGGAACTGTTCGGTCTGTTTCATGATGGAAACATGCAAGTCTTTCAAATATAATCATCAGACATATCGTTTATATTGTACTACTATGTGTAGTAGTGTAGGAGTTGTTTATTTGATTTTATGCCCCTGTGGCTTGGGCTATGTTGGTAAGACACGATGGACACGATGGACATTATGGACACATTTGGAGCAGCACTGGATTTTTCTATTTTTGTTTTTGATTTTTATTTTGGAGGCTTGTTTGCTTTGTTTATGCTTGCATGCGCCTTTAAGGATTTCCCGACATCACTTGGGATTTCCTTTTATTATCACGCATGCTCGGCATTTTTTGCTTTGGTATGCTGGCGTTTATGTGGCAAGCTAAGCACTGCTGTTTCTCTGCTCCTTCTTGTTTTGTGTGTCTTTTTTTTTTTTCTTTTGGATCACTGCCTATGCACGACAGCTGGTATGTATTTCAATTCTCCTGTTTAGTCTAGTGTTGCTGTTGTGCAGTGTTTAATTGTTTTTATTTTTTTATTTTTTCTCTTGTTATTTTTGTTGGGCGTTCTTTTTCATTATTTTTTAGATTTGCAAAATGACAACAATATACTTGTAAGTACCAACATTTATACCTGTTATTTGTAAAATGTGGACACTCACACATGTAAGTTGGTGGGTTTCCACCATTGATTTTTCCCATGTATATCTTTGTAAAATGACTTCTCATGCCTCACCTGGATAGAAACAGAGAAACATGTCATTAGAAAAAGACCATATGGCCTATAAGTCTGCCCTTCCATATCAAATACCATAGTCCCCTTTTTTCCTTCAAAGATCTTCTGTGTTTGTCCCATGCTTTCTTGAATTCAGATACTGACCTCGTCTCTACTACCTCCACTGGGAGTCTATTCCACGCATCTACCACTCTTTCCATAAAGAAATATTTTTGCATATTACTCTTGAGTCTAATCGCTTTCACCCTCATCCTATGCCCCCTTGTTGCAGAGCTTACTTGCAATCGAAAGAGGCTCTCCTCGTGTGCATTTATGCAATGGAGGTATTTAAACATCTCTATAATATCTCCTCTATCCTGCCTTTCTTCTAACATACACATATTAAGATCTTTAAGTCTGTCCCGATATGCTTTATAACAAAGACCACTGACCATTTTAGTAGCAACCCTCTGCATCGACTCCATTCAGTTTTTATCCTTTTCAAGGTGTGGTCTCCAGAATTGCACACAATACTTCAAATGAGGTTGCAACAGAAATGTATACAGGGGCACTATCATCTGCTTTTATCTGCTGGCCATTCCTCTCCCTATGCATCCAAGCATCCTTCTGGCTTTCACTATAACCTTTTCTATCTCTTTAGCCACTTTAAGATCATCAGAAACAATCACGCCCATGCCTTGCTCTTCTTTCGTGAACAGAGGTACTTTGCCCCTACACTGAACTGCTCCCTTGGATTTTTGCAGCCCAAATGCATGACCCTGCATTTTTTAGCATTAAATCTCAGCTGCGAAATTCTTGACCATTCTTCAAGCTTAGCAAGATCCCTCTTATGTTATCTACTGCTTCCTAGGTGTCTTCGTTATTGTAGATTTTGGTATCATCCGCAAAGAGGCAACCTTACCTGACGACCCTTCTGCAATATCACTAATAAAGATGTTAAAAAGAATTGGACCAAGGACAAATCTCTACGGCATACCACTAGTAACATCTTTCTTCTCAGAGTGAGCTCCATTTACTTGTACACTTTGTTGCCTCCCACTCAACCAATTTTTAACTCAGTGTGGAACAGTGTCAAAGGCTTTACTGAAATCCAAGTACACCACATCTAGGGTTCTCCCTCGATCCAACTCTCTGGTCACCCAGTCAAAGTAATCAATCAGATTTTTCTGACAAGATCTACCTCTGGTAAAGCCATTCTGCCTCACATCCTGCAATCCATTGGACTCTAGAAACTTCACTATCCTCCGTTTTAGCAGAATTTTGATTAATTTACTTACCACAGAGGTCAGACTAACCGGCCTGTAGTTCTTAAAGTCATCCTCAATTCCATTTTTGTGTAAAGGGATAACATGGGCCTTTCTCCAGTCCTCTGGGACCACTCCCTGACCCTAAAGAAGCATTGAAAAGGTCAGTCAGTGGAGCTGCTAGAACGTCCCGAAGTTCCTTCAATATTCTTGGATGTATCCTATCCAGTCCCATCGCTTTGTCTACTTTTAGTTTAGTTAGTTCCTCACGAACACAGTCTTCTGAAAATCATTCAAGATCCCCTTCACTTCTGCCTCTACTTGTGGGTGTTTTCTGAGGTCCTGCTCCTGGCCTTTCATCTGTGAACACAGAACAAAAATATTTATTAAGCAATTCCGTTTTATCCTTATCAGCTTCTACATATTCTTCCCCTCCCCTCTTGAGTTTGACATTACCCCTTTCACACTTCCCCCTCTCCCTAGCATATCTGAAAAATGTCTTGTACCCCCCATTTTATTGCATTGGCTATCTTTTCTTATTTTTGTATCTTTGCTTTCCTGACTACTTTGCTAGCTTCTCTAAGTATTTCCAAATATTGGTGCTTGTCTTCCTCTCTCTGTGATCTCTTGTATTTTATGAAGGTCACACTCTTTTTCTTCATGTTTTCAGCTATTTCTGTTGAGAACCATAGTGCCTCTTTTTCCTTTTACATTTATTTTACCTTTCTAACAAAAAGGTTTGTTAGCCTTAGAATATTCCCTTTCAGTATTGCCCATTGCTTTTTTACATCCCTCAGTTGTTCCCATCCCGAAACGACTCCTTGAGGTATTATCCCATCTTGTTAAAGTTAGTTTTCTTGAAGTCTAAGACCCTCACTTTCAAATGGACTTTATCAGCCCAAGTTCTAATACATTTTCGGGTGATTACTGGATGCAAGTTGATTTCCCACTATAGCATCGAAGCACATTCCTCATTGGTAAGCATCAAGTCCAGTAGGGTTCCTTCACGTGTGGGTTCTGTTACCAGTTGCCAAAATATTTCTCCCTGTAGAGAATCCAGGATCTCCTTACTTCTAGATGACAATGCAGCAGGGATGTGCCAGTCAACATCCAGCATATTGAAATCACCTATCAGTAGCATTTCTCCTTTCATAGCAATACTGCTTATGTCTTCTATTAAATCTTCATCCACTTCTTCTCCCTGTGAAGGAGATCTGTATATCGCATTCTCATGCATTCCTGTGTTTTCTTCTTCAAATTGAAATACACTTCCATGGTGAGGGGTGGAGATAAGTCAATTTTATATTGGGTATACACATGCCCAACCTCTCCTATAAAATGTACATAGATTTTCAGACATCTTCTCTTGAACATTGCTGCTAACACATAAATGGCCTTTCTAAAATGTGCTTTCACCACTAATTTCAATTAAATTAAGTAGTAATAACACATTTGTTTCTTTTTCATAATACAGCTGCCCTATATCAAACCCAAAAATAAAAATGACTATTATTCAATGCAGTAGCTGTTGTTCCTTAGCCTCAATAATAAGAACATAAAAATTGTCATACTGGGTCAGATCAATGGTCCATAAGGCCGAGTATCCTGTTTGCAACAGTGACAAAACCAGAGCACACATACCTGATAGGCTCCCAAGAAGTAGCAAGGTTTCTTGTTGCCCACCCCCAAGTGATAAGCAGTGGCTTTCCCAAGTTTACTTTAATAACAGTCTTTGGATTTTTCCTCCAAGAACCTGTCCAGACGTTTTTAAAACCAGCTACGCTGTCTTCATTGCATCCTCCGGCAATGAATTCCAAAGCTTAATTAAGTGTTGAATGAAAAATATTTTCCGCTATTTGTTTTGGATGTATAACTTACTAATTTCATGGCATGATGGCTGGTCTTTCTACTTTTGAAAGAGTATCGCGTCTACTCAGGATTCTATAGTCCTTTATTGTATTTCCCTTTAGTCGTCTCTTCTCTAAGCTGAATAGGTCTACTTCTTTAGCCTTTCCTCATAAGGGAGTTGTTGCATCCTCATTATCATTTTCATTGCACTTCTCCGTACCTTTTCTAATTCCACTATATTTTTTTAAGATGTGCAGACCAGAACTGCACATAACACTCAAGATGTGGTTGCATCATGGAGTGATACAGAGGTATTTTGATATTCATTGCTTTATTTTCTATTTCAGTCCTAATAATTCTTAACATTCTGTTTATTATTTTGGCTACCACTGCAGACTAAACAAAAGATTTCAACATATTGTCTAGGATGATGCCTAGATTCCTTTCCTTCAATGTATTCTACATGATGATGCCAAGATCCTTTTCTAGATCTCCTCTCATATGGAGATCCTAGGGGTTTTTTTCTGCGTGTGCTCATTTTCTTACCAGTGGCAGCTAGTCTTCTAAGCTCATATTTCATCCATTTGCTCAATGAATGCCCATCTGCCTAAGAGCATGGCTTGTGAACTCTCTTTTACAAGCCACAAAGTCAAGGACCAGGCAGAGAGAAAGTACAAGTGTTTCTTCTCTCCAGCCTCAAACTACTTGGAGGATAAAGCCTGACCTATCTGTCTCTACTCTGCTATGAAAAAGGTGTTGACTCAAATCAAAGAACAATTAGCTGCAAGTAAAATAGCCTCCATTATTACAATACATAGAGCCAATTTATCCCCATTTCTACAAAGAATTCCACATTCCAGGAATAAATAGGTTACCATGGGCAATGCCATGTTATGACCTATCAAACAAACAAACAAACCCCCATGTGTCGAGTGACTACAAGTTCATATGAAAACAGAAAGTCATCGAAAAAACCACAAGGATTCTCCCAAAACTTTCAATGAGCTTGTCTAAGTATGCTTTTTTTTGTCGGGACCAGACCGACATGAGAGGGGAGAAGGAGACTCCCTCCTCAGCGTCAGACGGGCCCTTTTACTCAACAAGAACAAGCAAAAACAGTGAGGTGAGAATAGTGCAAAAAAACACTTATCTGAAGGAGTAGGCGATAAAACTTCATAAGGATTCGGTACAGCACGACATGCATGTTTCGGGCATGGACAGCCCTGTATCAAGTGCACCTTAGTTGAACCAAAAAATCGCCTCCAGCAAAACCGGAATCCTCGGATTCATTTATACATAGCAAATTGGCAGCTGATTGGTTGCGTTGAACACATGATGAGAGGACACGGAAAGGAATGATGAATAGCAAGGCAGAATCGGTACAGCTGTTTAGCAATCAAATCACACTCCACCAGTCACACTCCAAGTTGAGACCCAAAGGCTCCATCGTACCCAGACGAAAGATCCACCGTTGTTCGCTCAATGACTGGTGGAGTGTGATTTGATTGCTAAACAGCTGTACCGATTCTGCCTTGCTATTCATCATTCCTTTCCGCGTCCTCTCATCATGTGTTCAACGCAACCAATCAGCTGCCAATTTGCTATGTATAAATGAATCCGAGGATTCCGGTTTTGCTGGAGGCGATTTTTTGGTTCATTTAAGGTGCACTTGATACAGGGCTGTCCATGCCCGAAACATGCATGTCGTGCTGTACCGAATCCTTATGAAGTTTTATCGCCTACTCCTTCAGATAAGTGTTTTTTTGCACTATTCTCACCTCACTGTTTTTGCTTGTTCTTGTTGAGTAAAAGGGCCTGTCTGACGCTGAGGAGGGAGTCTCCTTCTCCCCTCTCATGTCGGTCTGGTCCCGACAAAAAAAAACCTTCTTAGACAAGCTCATTGAAAGTTTTGGGAGAATCCTTGTGGTTTTTTCGATGACTTTCTGTTTTCATATGTTATGACCTATAACAAAGAGCTATCCACCTCCTCATGTGATACTCCTGCACAGTGCCTTTGCCTCTTTGGAAAATTATAACCCTTCAAGAATAGAATGGGAAGTGGTGATAGAGATGGAGGGTGACATCCATTGCAGCCCACATCCACAAGGCAGTGTCAAAAGATCTCAGAAATAGAAAACTCTTACTGATTAGACACTCTTTTCAGAGACATTAATTTGTGAACACAATTCAAGAGAAAGGTTTAATACCTCCCAAGATTCTCAGCTAGCAGAAATACTAAATACTAAGCATTCTAAAGCTGATCTTATAATTCATTTAGGAGCAAATGCCCTGGTTAGAAACCGTCAGGCCAGTTTTAAACCACGACAGTGTTTTTAAAGCAGCTGGCTACTTCTGCTGAAACTGAAACAAGATATTCAGCACCGGAGTCTATCTGATGTCTGGGTCTAAATATCCAGTTTCACCATCAACTGTATTTGCAATCTGGCTAGGGTGATATTCAGCTGCTAACTGAAAAGTAAAATCCGCAAAAAAAAGAAAGACAGCCATTGTCCTGCCCTAACTTTACGAGGGCACTAATCTGGTTACTGGACTGAAAATCATTGCTAACCAAATTAGTATTGGGCCCACCTTGGCAGCACTGTCCAGATAGTGCCATGGCGGTCAGATGGCTATATTCAGTGTCTCTATCAGATTAGTGTCTCTGAATATCCCTCTCAGCTGGGTTTACTCGGTTAGCAGGTATTACTAACCAGATAAACCCCTTTTAATACTGATTATGAGATTGCAGACCTGCTATTAGTAATCTGTGAATTTTCATTAAAATCACCTGTAATACCTGAAGACTGGAGGCTCACCAATGTAATGCCAATTTTTAAAAAGGGTTCCAGGGGTGATCCGGGAAACTACAGACCGGTGAACCTGACATCAGTACCGGGAAAAATGGTAGAAACCATCATAAAGAACAAAATTACTCAGCATGTAGATAATCATGGCCTAATGGGAGACAGCCAACATGACTTTAGACAAGGAAGATCTTGTTTTACTAATCTGTTATGTTTTTTTTGAAGGTGTGAATAAACAGGTGGACAAAGGTGAGTCAGTTGATATAGTGTATCTGGACTTTCAGAAAGCCTTTGACAAGGTCCCTCATCAGAGACCTTTGGCAAAACTAAAGAGTCATGGGATAGGAGGCAGTGTACTATTGTGGATCAGGAACTGGTTAAAAGATAGAAAGCACAGGGTAGAGCTAAATGGCCAATTTTCCCAACGGAGAAAGGTGAATAGTGGTGTACCCCAGGGATCTCTGCTCGGTCCGCTGCTTTTTGACATATTCATAAATGACCTGGAAAGGGGAATAACGAGTGAGGTTATCAAATTTGCAGATGACACAAAGCTATTTAAAGTTGTTAAAACCCAAGAGGATTGTGGAAAATTGCAAGAGGATCTTGATAAATTGGAAGACTGGGCATCAAAATGGCAGATGAAATTTAATGTGGACAAGTGCAAAGTTATGCACCTAGGGAAGAACAACCCAAACTATAGTTACACGATGCATGGTTGCACATTAGGAACCACCACCCAAGAAAAAGATTTAGGTGTCATGGTGGATAACATCTTAAAACCCTCGGCCCAGTGTGCAGCGGTGGCCAAGAGAGCAAATAGAATGCTAGGTATCATAAGGAAAGGAATGGAAAATAAAAGAAAAGATCTTATAATGCCTCTATATCGTTCCATGGTGAGACTGCACCTTGAATATTGTGTGCAATTGTGGTTGCCGTATCTTAAAAAGGATATAGCGTTATTAGAAAAGGTTCAGAGAAGAGCCACCAAAATGGTAAAGGGGATGGAAGGATTCTCCTATGAAGGAAGGCTAAAAAGGTTAGGGCTCTTTATCCTGGAAAAGAGACGGATGAGGGGAGATATGATAGAGGTCTATAAATTAATGAACAGAGTGGAACGGGTAAACGTAGATCTATTGTTTACGTTATCAGAATATAGAAAGACTAGGGGACATGCAATGAAGCTACAGGGTAAACTATTTAAGACTAACAAAAGAAATTATTTTTTTCACTCAACGTGTAACACTAGTCAACATTGAAATCGTTACTGACTTTAAAAGGCCCTAATCTGTAGTATCTTGGTGAGCTGAACACGAATATAACATTAAAACAATTTTATTGGCTCTCGTTTTGAATATATTGCATGTAGTTCATTTTTGACGTTTCACCATGTAAATTTATCCAGTAGGACATCAACAACATCCCAAATAAGCCTTGAATGATGTAATATTGCATCACATTGCATAATACCAGCATGCACACATCACCTAGAGTTGATTGCATCATTTTCTGATGCAATGCAATACTACTGCCAGACGGCTGCTGAAGCCATCTGATGTCAGCAGTGTACATAAACGCAGTCGGAAAGGAAAGTAATCTGGTATTCTGTTCCGATATTGAAAGCCTCATGAAATGCCTTAAAAATCACTCATGACCCACAAGACTGGAGACTATTTATAGACTCTTCGAAATGGAGTCTGAAGGCTGTGCTTTTGAACAATGGAAACCGTCTTCCATCTATTCCAGTAGCGCATGCCGTCCACATGAAAGAGACATACGATAAGTTAAAGCATCTACTGACTTCCATTAACTATAACAAGTACAGCTGGCACCTCTGTGGTGACTTGAAGGTAGTTGCCCTTTTAATGGGACTGCAGCAGGGATATATAAAATACATATGTTTCTTATGTGAGTGGGATAGCCGAGCAAGGGATTGGCACTACTTGCGGAAGAAATGGAATCGCAGACAAAATGTAACAGTTGGAGAGAAGAATATCCAGCACCCAGCTCTGGCTGAGGCTCACAAAATCCTGCTACCACCCCTTCACATCAAACTAGGTTTGATGAAAAACTTTGTGAAAGTCATGGACCGCACTTCGCCAGCTTTCCGATACCAGCATGAAAAATTCCCTCGACTCAGTGAAGCAAAGTTTTTGTGGGTCCTCAAATTCGAGAGCTCTTCAAAGATGATCGGTTCAACAACTTGCTGCAGGGTGATGCGAAACAAGCATGGAATGCTTTTCGCCTAGTGTCAACAAACTTTCTCGGGAATATTAGGGCAGAAACTACAAGGAGCTAGTAGAAGACATGCTGATGCAGTATCAGAAACTTGGCTGCAATATGTCTCTAAAGATCCATTTCCTTGATTCCCATCTCGATTTCTTTCTTGACAACTGTGGTATGGTTAGTGATGAACAGGGCAAACGTTTTCACCAGGATATCACA
This sequence comes from Ichthyophis bannanicus, assembly GCA_033557465.1. Classification (NCBI taxonomy): domain Eukaryota; kingdom Metazoa; phylum Chordata; class Amphibia; order Gymnophiona; family Ichthyophiidae; genus Ichthyophis; species Ichthyophis bannanicus. The sequence goes on from CM066032.1 coordinate 9,012,451, forward strand.
ATGATGGAGCAAAGATACCAGGGAAAATAGTCCACTACAATGCTGGCTGGCTACTGCTGGACACTCCCCAGAGAAGCTCCCGAACAGCTGTACAAAAGACAGGCGAAAAAATCGAAGAAGTAGTCTATGACTTGGTTTTTTACAGGTATTAACCGAAGGCCTATTATATATTTACTATTGACATGCATTTCGTGATGTAAACATGAATTCTTGTAGATTACAAAAAAACTAGAGCCAACTTTGCAATTTAACTGTGTGACATGGTGGATTCCTCCAGCCCTTTAGAAAGAGCCAAAAAGCAGGAATCAGAAGCAGTGCTGGATGGTAAACAAAAGCACATGGCTAGTAGTTACCAGGGAAACCAGACACAAGGGAAAGAAACACGCCCTTGCTGCCAGTTAGCTCAGGAGTCACGAGCTGAATCAGAGCACCTGCTAGGAGGAGGAGTCAGGCACTGCCCTAGAGGGCAGACACATAAAGAGGCCTCAGTAGAAAGAAAAGGGTCTCGACTAGGAGTCACACAGGAAGCTCCAACACAAGCTCAGCTGGGAGGTTACCTACAAGGCCAACCGAGGGTTCCGGTGAGAGGCCAGCAAAGAGGGCAGCTAACAGACCAAGAGGAGGACCAGGGAGGAGTCCGAGTTCCAGGCCTAGGCAGAGCTACCGGTAGAGTTCCAGCCCAGAACCGTGGGAGAGAGACCGTGGCTAGCCTAGAGGAACACTCAGTAAAACGGAGAGAAAGCCCAGAGCCAGAGCCAAGTTTAAAGGTAGAAGGAGAACCATTTATAAAGTGTTTTTCAAGAGAAGAATACAGCAAAAGCAGGCCAGGCTGTTTGCAGTATTCTGGGAATTACAAGGATAGGAAAAAGCCAGGAAGGCAGTTGCAACCCACAGCTCACAAATCAGGTTTTGAATCAACAGCTGTTTCCAAAGCTTAGAGAAAGCTGTTTGCAGGCCGACGAAGAGGTAAGCCCAGAGACTGGGTTTCAAATAAGGCTGTTGATAATCAATGTGATTTTACTTACCCAAAGGGTTAGGACTGTGGTTTTAATACCTGTAATGAGGATGATTGTTTACAGCAATACATGTGCCAAGAGTATGATATAAAGCCTAAGCCAGAGAGAAAGGGCGTGGCCCCTGAAACACCGTTGCAAACATTTCTGCCTGACTTCCATGAGGAGTTAATGGAAACAGAGCCAGGGCTAGGCAACATATCTGAAGAATTGATGGACTGTACGATTACAATATCGAATGAGATATTTTCCCTGCGTTGAGTTTAAGCAGTGCAGAGAACTGCAGGAGTGTTAAGAGAAAAAGTACAAAGCTGTGGGAAACAGAACTGTTTATTCTAATTGCTGGGGAGCAAATGTTTATTACTGCTGACGTTAAGCTATTTCTGTTGGAGACTTTTCATTTTGTCCTTTGCCAGAAGTATATGGTTTGTGTTACCTTTGTTCCATGCTGAAATCCGCCCGGAGGGGAAATAAATCCTGTTTGCTTAAAAACACTTTGAGTTCACACTACTCTTCATTGGACACTGAAAGAAACTACATTTCCCAAAAGGCTTTGACTCAGGAAAAGGTCAGACAGCTGTTCAAAGAAGGATAACAGGTCGCTTAAGCCCTACACGCTTCGGCTGGGGCACAAAAGGCGGTTACAACTGTCATATTCGTGTTCAACATATACAAATTGATAAGAAATGACTATTTTTATTTCAGCAACATGACTTTTGTAAAAATTTGTTGACCAGTATAATCAAACTCTGGAATTTGTTACTGGAGGATGTAGTAAAGGCTGTTAGTGTAGCTGGGTTTAAAAAAGGTTTGGACAAGTTCTAGAAGGAAAGGTCCATAAACCATTATTAAGAAGGGACCCAGGATATCAATGCTTGTCCCAGTACAAGCATTGTGGAACCTGTGTCTTTTGGGGAAACTGCTAGGTACATATGACCTAGACTGGCCACTGTTGGAAACAGGATACTGGGCTTGATGGACCTTGGTCTGACCCAGTATGGCATATCTTATATTCTTATGTTATGTTCTTAGATTTGAATAGGGCCAGAGAAGGAACCTGAAGTACTGACTCAGGTACATAGTGTAAACAAGAGGTTTTTAGATGTATAGATGGTTGCTGCAATGGATGGCATTAAGAAAATCATCTTTAGAAAAAAATCAAGTAGGATGTGACTAGGTATTAAAACCCGAGGAAAGGAGTGATAGGTGGAAGAGAATACGTTGGGTTTCATCCAGAGCAAAAGCATCAAGATACTGGAGAAAATATACAAATAAATTATCTTAATTCATTCACTAACAACAAAGTACAAGAGGAAACCAGAAATTAGGCTGTATGAAATAAAAGTATGCCATCAAACATTGCTGGAAGGCTATGGGGGTCATTCTAGAAGTCCTATTTGTGCTTCAGACATCCAAAAACGGGCATGGAGACATCTCCAGAGCCATTTTAAAAGCCAGCTCTGGGGACATCTGAATTTGAACCGGGCATTCCTGAGGTGTAGAGAGGAATGCACCCAATCATCCCCAGCACTCAGCACAATGTTAACAACAGCAGCAGGAGCTGAAACTTGGCTGTCCTGTTCCCAGTCAATTATGCTAACCATTAGGCTATCCTAGCCATCTGGGTTCTGTAATACCCTTCTGGGGAGGTTTGTGAAATCACATCTGCACCTGGATATGCCTGCAGTTTTTCAGATGTTCTGGCTTAGACATCTCAGATTGCACTTGGAGTTCCTAATAGTGGAATTGTATTTGGACATTGTGGAGGTCAGATTACAAACATCATTTATATCTGTAGACTGAATGTATATGTATTGATGGACAGGATTCAGAGATTTCAAGGTGGTATGTTTCGGGAAAGCCAAGAAGTATTCATGTACTTCGCATTTTAAAATGGGAATACACATACAGGGTGGCCCAAAAAAGTGAGAACATCTCGTAGCATATAAGTTATTTAAAAATTCAAAAAGACAGATGTAAACGTTTGACAAATTAAAAAAACAAAGATGGCGACCAGAAATTGTCGAAATAAAGACGTTATATAGCCAAAAAGGTAAATAAGTAAATTATTTAAGCTTTTAATTTACGAGATGTTCTCACTTTTTTTGGGGCCATCCTGTATATCTTAAGAAATTTCTGGGTCACTGGCACCATTTTGGATTGGGTTGTGTGCTGAGCAGGAGTGAGTGGGCTTTGTTCTTGCTCTCATTGAACACCAATGACCCTGGTAAACATGGGGATGTGGATCAGGGGGTGGAGGGTAGGTGGCTGCTGGGGGTGCACTAGACTCAGTTTGAGCTTTCAGGGGAGTCCTGTAGTGACAAGATTGGTTTTGAAGGGGGTCCTTCAAGGGGAGATTGCTTCAGAGCTGCTTTGGGAGAGGGAGTTTGACTGGGTCCTTTAGAGGATAGGGAGATTGGTGATGCTTTGGGGTGGGATGATTGGGGAGGTTGGGGTTATACTACGAGTATGCTTTGGAGAGATGAGGGAAGTGAAAGAGATATGGGATCATCACTGGGGTGGGGAGGGGTTATGAGATTGGGGAGTCATTGAGGGACCCTGACCTTAGCATTCAGTTGCCCCTGCCAGTAGGCACATAAACATGCCTAGGGCCAGGGTAAATGCTGATGTCTAAAAATTTTCAATGAGACATGGATTCCCTGTGTAAAATGGGGAATTCACATCTACAGTGTAGGTCTGCCTAAACCACTTCCTCTCCCCCCACCACTCCCCCCAAGGATTTTAGACATGGGGAGAATTCCCACTTTTGAAAAATCCCTGTTCTAAAATGGCATTTATACGTATATTGAAAAAGCACAAAAAGTAATCCCTGATTATAATTATTCAGACATTCATATTGCAAAGGATAAGAGCTACATTAAAAATAAGGAGAAAAGATCTCAACGTATTTGTACCCTATATTTTGCAAGGGATTATTCCCTTACATTTACAGGGGATTATGATCTTGACACAACATCACAGATCTAAAAAAAATTCCTTAAATACTTTTATTCCATTTTTGGACTTTGCTCTTTTTCAGTTTTTATTCCATAAACTTCAAAAATTTACTATGGGGTATGTTTGCTAAACCGCGATAAAGTCACTGGCAGTAAGGGCAGCGCTAAGGTTCCCAAAGCCATATAAGGCTATGGGTGGGTGGGGCGGTCCAGCGTAGAGGGAGCTATGTGCCGTTTAACACACAGAGCAGGGCGCTCTGACCATTTAACTCTCGATAATGGCACATCTCATATTAAGGTGACAAGCATTAAGGTGCCCAAGGGCTTTAAGGTGCTTCACCCCAAGACACCTGAGCTTAAGGCGCCCTGAGGGGTTAAGACGAATGAGGTTAAAGAGCCCTGAGGGGTTAGGCAAAAGAAGTTAAGGTGTCCTGAGGGTTTTAAGGTGCCTGAGGTTAAAGCACCCTGAGAGGTTAAGGTGCATGAAGTTAAGGTGCCCTAAGGGGTTTAGGCACCTGAACATAAGATGGCCAAGGGTTTTCAGGTGCTTCAAGTTGACAAGCACGCATCTAAAGGCAGGAAAATGGCTGTATCCCTAATGTTGGATAGTGCACCACGGAAAGTTAATGTAAAGGTGATGGAAGGAAACACAGTTGGGAGCTGATAGACCTGCCATATTGGTGGGCACCCTATGTAGTAGACAGTTAGGTGGACGAGCATGTGGGAGGCAGATGTATCGATGCACATGGTTGTGCCAATGTAAAGTGCTGCAATGTCAGTGTGTGACAAATGATGGGGAAGACATGTTCCCCAGCTGAGTCAGAAGCGGTAGGATGTTTGCAGCCACAGGAACACAGAGTGGGAGTGGTGACGTGAAGATCAGGCACAGGAGATCCCTGACTATCACAGGCATGAAAATGACCTGAGTAGCACACATTCACAAAAAGAGCAAGTAAGAATCAAACCCCTATTTCTTGCCTATGGGGACATTGCACTAACCAGTATGCTTCATCTCTTGAGCCTGTAATGTCTGAAATTGAACAACCTGCAGGTCTCTGCCTAAACTGTCCGCCGTGTGTGCTGGTATAGGTTAACCCCTCCAGTACCAATGATGCACTGCACACACAGAACAACAGTCTGCAGCTGATCACCAAATGGAGAATGGACAGATACAACACATCAGCTCAATACGATGCACTGACAGTGTGTACTGCAATCACATAACAGCTACAAACTGTGCTACTGCACAGTTTCAGCAGTCATCCTGAAAGTGAGAATGGCAGCCCAGCACCTGGTCCCCAGGACTTGCAGTGTTAGAGATGGTCTTTGTTGTTGGTGCTGTAGATCCCTATCACTGCCTATGTGTGGCAACTATTGACTGCAGTGTGTTCAGCTAGTCACCTTGCTGCACCAGTCACATCTATCCCTGTTGGAGAGTGATTCTACTAAAACACTGCATGTTTATTTATTTTATTTATTTATTTTATTTTACATTTCTTATATACCGCACTATTCGACATCAGCGCGGTTTACATCGAACACAAAACTTCAGCACAAAAACAGTGTCTGAGTTACATTAAACAGGGTCAATAACTTGGATAACAAGGTAATTATGAATCACAGGAAAGTAAACTTTGTTTATGTTAATACTGAATGTTAAACAGCAGCATGGGGGGGGGGGAGGGGGTGTCATTAGGAGCTTAACATTACCACAGGGAGCAGGGCTAGAATATCTCCTCTCCCAACCACCTAGGTCTAGCAATCATCCACATCAAGCACAGTTAGACAGCACCTGCTGCCCATCACTGGGTTTTCCAGCCATGCACATACCAACAGCAGACAGTCCACTGGTCAGGACACATTGCATGTGCATAAAACAATCATGGACAGCCAGCAGTTGGTTGGTTGGTTGGTTGGTTGATTAAGCAAGCAAGCAAGCAAGCCTGGATCCTGTTTCCCATCAGCACCGGTGGGCTTAACAGAGCTGCAAGAAAGAGAAACTCTCCCTTCGCGGCTCTGAAAAACCGTCACTGAGGGAACTGCTTCAGGAAGGGCTCTGCCGGGCAGGCAGGGGGGCCGCGGCCGTGGCTGCGGGACACTTGATTCTGCCACTACCTTGGCGGTCTTTTAATGCAGAATGTTGTTTGCACGGGGCCCCCTGAAACACGGGGCCCTGTGCAAACAACATTCTTGCTCAATGGACGGGCCGGCCCTGTGTTCATGGTCCGGTTTTGTCTGGGTTTTACGGAGATGCCAGTACAGTGTCTTTTCTGTACATACAACCTGCGGTGTGATTGCAGAATCATTTTGATGTTCCTGATTGGCTTAACTAATATTGACCAGATTTCAGCAAAACCTTTGATACTCTTCCTTATGGGATGCTTATCAATAAACTAAACAGCGTGGGGATGGGTCCCAAGATGGTGAACTGGATCAGACATTGGTTGACTGACAGATGACAGAAGGTCATGGTAGATGGAACTCACTCAGATGTAAGGGAGGTGATTGGCGTGTGCCCCAGGGTTCGGTCCTGGGACCAGTACCGTTCAGTGTATTTGTGAGTGATATTGCTGATGGACTGAATGGAAACATCTGTCATCTTGCAGATGACACATACATGTGCAACAGAGTGGACTTCCCTGAGGGAGTGGATAACATGAGTAAAGATCTACAAAAGCCTGACGAATGGTCTGAAAATTGGCAGTTATGATTTAATGTTAAGAAGTGCACTGTCATGCACATGAGAAGCAGACATCCAGGGGAACTGTATGTGATAGGGGGCAAGAGGTTGGTGTGCACAGACCAGGGGAGGAACCTTGGAGTGATTGTTTCTGAGGATTTCAAGGTGGCAAAACAGTGCGACAAGGCGGTGGCAAAAGGCAGAAGGATGCCAGCTTGCATACAGAGAGGTATTACCAGCAGAAAGGAAGAGGTACTAATGCCACTGTGCAAGTTGCTTGTGAGTCATCACTTGGAATATAGTGTTCAGTTTTGGAGACCATATCTCACAAAGGACGTAAAAAGGCTGGAAACAGTTCAAAGGAAGGTGACCAAAATGATTTGGAGCCTGCGTCAGATGACCTATGAGAAGAGACTTGAAGACCTAAATATGTACACTCTGGAGGAGAGGAGGGACATGGGAGATATGAATCAGACCTACAACCACCTAAAGTGTATTGATGAACAAACAAACCTCTTCCAAAGACAGGGAAGCTGTAAAACTAGAGGGCATAACATGTAGCTTCATGGGGGTATACTGAAAGGTAATGTCAGGAAATACCTTTTCACTGAAAGGGTGGTAGATGCTTGGAATGCCCTGCCAATGGAAGAGGTGCGGGCAATTACAGTGTTGGAAGTCCAAGTGGCATTGGACAGACACCCTGGAACCCTTTCTAGCAACAGGAGAAAATCAGACTACATGTGTTGTTGTTGTTAAGTGCCGTTGAGTCGGAGTCTACTGATGGCGACCCTCTGGATAGCTATCCAGTCAGTTGGCCATGATGTTGTCTTCCATATTTCTTGGCAGAGTCTTGTGAGTACGGTAACAGCTGCATCAGATTACTGCAATACTTCTATGGGAATGCTATCAATGCCTGGTGCTTTGTTCTACATGTAGACTACATGTAGCTAACTCTTATATCTCAGTAAGTAGGGGTGACTTACACGAAGCGGTGGGGACACCCTTAAACAAAGGTATGTGGAGGGCTAACCTGGCCAGAGCAGCAGGTGCACCTACTCCTGCCGCTTTGCTGGGCAGACTAGATGGACCATACCGGTCTTTATCTGCCGTCATATGCCATGTTGCTATGTTACTGTGCTATGGACATCTTGTATGTCACATTGGCAAATTGCAGCATGGAACGGTTGCAAGGCCGCAGGTAGTCATCCCTTTTACTATGACAACCCTATGAACAATCAGGTCAATAGAGTTGTCCACCAAAGGCACATATTTTTGGGATTAGACTCCCCCTAGGTGTAGTCAATATCACCTGTTCAGTCATATTTTGCCTATATGAGGATCCTTTTTATGACAGGCCCCTGACTGCTACAATACTATGCAAGCAACATGCTGGTCACTGTGCATTCCACACAGGTCACAGATAAGGTTGTGCAGACATGAATTCAGGATTCAGTTGGTAAACCATCTGACAATCTCCTATGATCACTTGTTCTAACCTTGCTCCTGTATCCCCTGACTCATTCACACAATGACCTTGTGCTTGGAAACACAGAGCTGCTGTACTTTTCTTTGGAGACATATTTGGATGTCCATTGTCATGGTTCATGTGAGTCTGATGTCATGTGTGCCTATGTGCACTTAGTTGTCTGCAAGCTCTGTGATATACTGCACAGCTGCACTTACAGTTTCATTGTAAAGCAATAGTTCGGGTACATGAGGGTTCACATAGATAACAGTGTGGGTGTTGGCTCCCAGACAAGGTCTGTGATGAGGATGAGCGGCACAGGTGGCAAGGTGGTTGGAGTACAGACAGAGTATGCTTCCTTCCTCAATGATTGTAGCAGAGGGCAATGGCTGAATGGGGTGCACTGTCGGTCGGATTAAAGAGGGAAAGGGGGGGACATGATAGAACTCACAATGACCAAGGTGGGCCTTGTGAGTGCAGTGAGCTATTCATGCCATTGAGGGGAGGGGCAGTGAGATCGACTGCTCATGACCTTGGATGGTTTGTTGACATAAAAGGAATTGAGTCTAGCTATGGTGATCCACAGAAGGGCCTTGAATGTGCCACCCTACAATCATGCACACAGTGACCTTAGGTTTTGTGCCACAGAGCTGCCAAATGCAAAGGTCATATGGGTATACTTAGGTGTTCCATACAAGGGGCATGTGTCGGTGTATTCCTATGTACATGTAGCTAACTGCTGCCTCTGTGACACGATGACAGACATACACACACACACACACACACACACACACATGAGGATAAGTGGAGCTTGCCTGAGTGGGTGTTTGTGCCCTTGTGGGCTGATTCATGGGGAGTTGCACACATTGCTGTTGTATCTGCACTGTGGGATTAAAAGTAGCCACAGGGACATGCAAAGCATAATCTAAAGCCAGGACCCAAACCTGTAACCCTCTGCTTCTCTGGTGGTGCACCACAGTGCTGCCACATTGCTACAACTGTCCCTGGGAATGTCATGCTTCCCATCTGACAGACCCTGGCAGGTTGCAATACACATAGCACACTGGATCAGGACATGGCTTTTGTCTGGTGAAGGTGGGTGCTGCTCCCTCCCCCCATACCCCCTGCACCATGCTGACATGCCCATGTGTTATCAGTGTTGGTGGTGCACAGTCCCAGGCCAGGCAAAGCATGGGTAGGCAAGTGCCTAGGGAACAGGGTCTGGGGATGGACCAGAGGCATCTATGGACAGCCACACATCCCCCCCCCCCCCACAACCATCTGCCTCTCCAGGGACCCCATCACTTCCTGCCAATGTTATGTCTCTTCAATCTGGGGGAGAGACGGCTGAGGGATGTTAGGTTAAAGGTCTAGGAATTATTGCCTGGAGTGGAACAGGTAAATGTAGGTCAACCATTTATACCATCAGAATGTTGTCAGACTACGGGACATGCTCTGTGGCTACAGTGTAACTCATTTTGGACTATTATGGGCAAACATTTTTTCCTTTGACATGTAATCACACCCTGCAATTCATTACCAGGGGATGTAATAACAGTTGTTAGTGTAGCTGGGTTTAATAGATGTTTGGAGGACCTGGGATATTCATGGCTTGCTCCATTATAAGCATTGTGGATCCTGTGTGTCTTTTGGTGTAACTGCTAGATACTTGTGCCCTAGATTGGACACTGTTGGACATAGGATACTGGGCATGATGGGCCTTGGTCAGACACAGTCTTGCATATTTTCAGGTCCTATATTCTTCTCTGCCACCTAAGCAACTGTGTGGTCTGCCTTGTGCACCATCAACTCCCACTGCATGATCCAGATGCACCCTCTTTTGCCCCATTTTCTCCATCAACATTGTGCCCTTTCACACTGGGCACTGTGCTATTGCTGCTAATGGAGCACTTCTGTCACTTTCTTGTGCTCACCTGTCTGAGCAGCACATTGCAGACGATTAAATAGGCTCTCTCCCCTCAAAATGCACCCTTACCGACAGGTTTTGATATGCGATAAGGTTCCTGGTGTTAAGGTGCCGTTGTTAAGGAAGCAGGGCCTTGTTCCCACCCACTCTCTGCCTACTCTCTGTCCATAGGGTGCTTTACACTTCCGGTCCCGTTAGCATGCGCTAAGGCAGCGTTTTATGCATGTTAAGGGTAAAATTGCGCCGTTAGTGCGTGCTAATGGCACACTTGCTCCTTTAGCATGGTTTAGTAAACATCCCTCTTAATGTTTCTTATTTGATAGGTCTTATTAAAGGTATGGATTCATGGTCACCACCATTCTTCAGATGATGGGGACAATTGGAAGCCATCAAGATGATGGTGGTACCAAAGATCAGTTATATTCGTGAAGGCACATTTTATAGTGGAGCATCCAAGTGCATTCCAGGAACATCTGAAAAAAAGCAGGCATGTGCAAGTTCAGGCATAATTTCAGAAATATGGATGTGCCCGATATGGATGTATATAGACATGTCTATATAGACGTCCACAGGATATCATCTCAGAGCATAGATGTCTAATCCATAATGGTTAGGGTGGCCAGGATTCAATCCCAGTGTTGGTATTTGTGATCTTAGCCTAGTCACTTAACACTACACTCTCTGGATATTTTAAGGCCAAAACAAGCACTTTCCTGAGAATTATTCATGCCTGCAGTAGGTATAAACATAGATATCCCTGCAGACATCCCCAAAATCAAACAAGGACATGTAAGCCCATTGCATCTCCCTAGACACACCTCCACCATGCCCCCTTGCCTGCTTGGACATCCCTGCACTGGAGATGTCTGTGAACATCTTCTGGAATGATTTTGGATATCTCTTTGTGATTTAGATGTCCAAATCATGACTAAGGGGTATGTTTACTAAGGCGCGGTAATGTAGCATTGGCAATGTTAATGCACGGTAGCGTTACCCGATGCAACGTTAATGCACGGTAATGTTACCCAATGCAACGTTAACGCATGGTAACATCTCCGGCAGTGGTAACTGTCCCAGAGGGTGGAGAGAAGACAGAGAGAAGGGGTCAATGGGCGGGGAGAAGCCTCAGCTACATTAACACTGCCACATTAACGCTGGGACATCACTGCCAGTGAAAACCTGTCGGTAAATGCACATTTGCAGGAGAGACCATTTATGTGTCAGCAATGTACAGCACAGACAGGGAGCCCAAGAAAAGTGATGGTAGTGCTCCATTTGCAGCAACAACATAGTGCCCAAGTATGAAAGAGCACTATGGTGATGCTGCAAATGGGGGCAAAGGGGGCTGCAAGTGGGACATGCAGTGGGGGAAGCTGGGGCACAGGGTTGACTAGGCTGATGCCTAGGTGGCACATAGGAACACAGAAACCAGAAATCAGCAAGCCAGCATCTCACCAAGGTCAAACATGCCCAGCAGTCTGTGTCCCACAGTGTCCCATCCAGGGGACACATACCCTGCAGGTATCCCAAAAGTCACACAGGAACCACCAAGCATCGCTGGAAACATGTATATACCCATTAGTCAAAATATGATACACTGTATCCGTATGGCATGCCCTAGCCTCACCACAGTCTGCTGGAATAACACAATCTATTGACCAGGTCCACCCATGCCAATAGTTGCCAGATTACCAACCTCACACCCCCCAGTCAGCCACCACCATGTGGAAAGGACATAAGAGTGGCATGTGTTGATGGGGGGGATGTGTGGATGTCCATGTATGCTCCTGCACCCCAGACCCTGAGCCCCAGACAACTGCCTACCAGAGCAGAGGATGGCCGTGGATTGCATACTACCAGCACCGGTGGAGAGGGCAGTTGCACTTGCCTGTAGCGGACCAACATCATGACCAGTTCCAGCGTGTGGTGTGCAGTGCAACAAACAAGGTCTGTCTGATGAACAGCAAAGGTAGCCCCAGGGACTGCATTGCAACTATGGCAACAGTGTGGTGCAGTACACATGGCCAGCATGTTGTAGAGCAGAGTGTCACAGGGTCAGGTCCTAGCTGTAGACCCTGCAGAGCATGTCTCCACATTTTACCCTACATTGCACATACAACAGCAACATGTGCAATCCCCAAAGCCTCGGCCAACAGGTATACAAACACCAACACACAGGCTCCACTATCCAGAGCCACATGGAGAGGCAAACTGGGGGCACTGGCACGGAGCAGCACTGAGCACTAGAGCATTAATACAAGCACCTGTATGCTGTAGCAATGCCTGCACTGTGATTGGGACCAGTGTGGCAGGCAGGGCTGCCAGCCACCCCTAATTTTGCACAATGCTGCAATAAGAGTGCGTGTGTGTCTGTCTATCTATTGTTTTGTGGCTCTCTACCCCTCACTGGGCCCCCAATACGTACACCCTTGCCAGTGTGAGTCTGCAAATGTGCATACTGAGGAGCAAGGTATTGTGTGTATGGGACAGACAGGGCGGAATGGGTATGATGCACCTGTATGGGGGGGTAGGGCAATGGCTGGGGCACCTTAGGGCCATATCACCACCTGCATGGACAGGGTGGCCACAGCATGTCATGCTGGGAGGACACTCTCACTCTGACTGGGCAGTGATCACAGCCTGGCTAGGTTCCCACATAGTGCAATATAGTGTTAGTCTCTAGTGATACTAGTTTGAACCTGTCTCTGGGGCCCAATCACTGAGGTACCTGCTGGGTGTCTGTGCTGTACATCCCAAATCTGGGTGTACATAGTTTGTTGGCCACATGCAGTATGGACTTTCTGCAGTTAGTACCTGCATGAGCACCTGGAGGGGTGCAGCAGGTACAGTCTGACTGTGCCCTCTGCTGGTGAATGTCAGACCATGGTGGATAGCAGCTAAGGGTATCAAGGCCCACCCCCAGCATCACTGCTGGTCTGCCAGGGCCCTAGTACCAGGTACCCATCTGGCCCAACCCCCTTGGAGGACTGCCACAATTACAAAAAGGTAAATTCTGAGACAAGCCATGTATATTGTAAACCACTCTGACCCCGGAGAGGGCAGTAACATAGGCATTACTACATATACCTAATGTGAGTGCAGACATCCCCACTGCTCTGATAATAGGTGGCTATGGCAACCACAGACAGGAAGAAAATTGATGCCTTTGAATTATGGTGCTGGCGGCGAATACTGTGTATACCATGGACTGCCCAAAGAATAAACCAGTCGGTACTAGAGGAGATCAAACCTAAGCTTTCTTTAGAAGCTCAGATGACAAGACTTCGACTTTCATATTTTGGACACATCATGCGAAGAGAGAGATCATTAGAGAAAGACATCATGCTTGGCAAGATAGAAGGTCAACGCAAAAGAGGAAGACCAGCAATGAGATGGATCAATACAATAACAGCAGCTACGGGTACCAGTCTGTCAACAATGAGCCGCCTGACTGAAGACCGAACACAATTTAGGATAGCTATCCAGAGGGTCACCATGAGTCGATTCCGATTCGACAGCACTTAACAACAACAACATGGCAACCACATCGTAACACTGGGTATACACTGCTCTGGGTGGATCCTACCAAACCTGTCCCAGATGTGACTGGGACAGATACATATATACAGGGTGATGCATAAAAACATCTGCTACACACAGGCAGCAACAGGTATATGTAATACAGCCTAACGCCTGCACAACAGGTACTATGGGGCTGATGCTGGGCGACCATCCTCACCCTTAGGGTGAACACAGAACCCACAAAGTGGCATGGTCTGTAGTTGCCTTGTGCCAGTATCACACACTGTCAAAACATCATACCAAGCTGAGGTGCTGGAGAGGTGCATCCTCCATATGGTGATCAGCTGTAGATTGCTAGATTGCATGTGTATTGCATCATGGGTACTGGTGGGGTTACCCTATCCTGACAGACACAGCTGACATCCTGTGGGGTGACCTGCAGTCCATCTTTATCTAGCCATTACCATGCTAAGAACCTTTGAGGTGTGGTCTACTGGTTAGTAGAATGACTCCATAAACAGGGAGTCATGGGTTCAATCCCAACCTAATCACATATTTATAGGTCTGTCCCAATGAAATCATTTTCATACCTGGAACAGTCACATCTCTGCTGATCTGTGCCGGCAGCCCATAACACCCTCATCACAGTTGCCAAACATCAATCAGCCAATCTATCTGCCCCTGTAAACTGTGTACAGTCCTGTCCACCTGTGCAGGCTGCTATCCTATGTCCTGTACTGGGAACCCTATCTGCATTGCCAGACCCTATCTGTACTGGGAACCCTATCTGCATTGCCAGTTCACACCCTCCCCCCCCCCCCCCCAAGCCAACATGGCCTGGTGTGTGTAGCTCATTGGTTTGGGGAAACACCTGGCAACAATGCAGTGTGAGTTCAAATCCCAGGAAATGACAAAGTGATGTATACCACATGAGAATGTGGCACATCGCACCCTCAGAGGACAGACATACCCAAAAATGGAAATATATAATGTGTGCGGTGCCACACAATGTTCCCTGAATATAACGTGCATTCAACACATGACGCAGATGTCTGTGCACGGCAACATCCATAATGCACCCTCAGAGCTGTATATCACCATGGGCAATGTGTGTCATGTATGGACGATGCATTACACATTATGCACATAGAGAGGATATTGGAATGTGCAGTTAGTGTATGACACGCATTGCGTGCACAGTGGTAGACACAACGCATGACGACATATTAATGTGTTGAATAAATAAAATAGAACACACAATGAGTGCTACAATCATGGACCAATCTTACCTGCACGCTCCCTACACTTACCCTGTATATAGCTCACGCTGTAAATAGCGCACACTAATCAACCCACCCACACACACACACTTTCATTGTACATGATGCACACACTGAACCCAAGCACCACTCCCACTGATTGTTTGCCGTGTAACTGCCTTGATTGAAGGATAAGGCGGGATAGAAATCCCATTAAATAAATAAAATAAATAAATAAATAATGTGAAGTACGTGCCAAAACAGAACATGATACATCCAGAAACAACCTAACATGTGTTATTGTGTGTGCTACGGGTATGTTGTGATGCAACGTGCGTTACTGCACATATATGATGTTACTACGTCATGAGGCCCTGCTCTAAACACAGCAGACAAAATGGTGGCGTGGTCCTGAAAACCAGTGTTCATGCTCTCAGAGCTGGAGGTGCTTGGGTGGCTAATCTGCTGTCAGCAGAGGCACCTCTTTCCTGGCTCATCAAAAAGGCAGAACCTACAGAGGGTGAGGAGGGCCAGGGAGCGCCTGACCAGGCATTTCAATGCATCTGCTGACTACCCACGTGAGGTAAGTGCATGGGGGCAGGTCACACAAACCAAGGAGTGCAACACAGTAGCCAGCAATCAACACACATATCATACAAGCACATCAGAGGAAAAGGACAGGCCTGTGGCTTAACCTGGGAGCAATGTAGGTGCACCTGCTGATGTGTGCAGGTCTGCCCTATCTCCAGGTGGCCACAGGCCTATTGACAGAGGTCTGTTATTAATCCTGTTGCTATGGTAGGTGTGCCTGCTTATGTGTGATGGTCTGCCCTAACCCCAAGTGGCTTCAGGTCTATTGACAGAGCTCTGTCATTAATCCTGTTCCTATGGTAGGTGTGCCTGCTTATGTGTGCTGGTATGCCCTTCCCCCAGGTGGCCTAAGGCCTATTGACAGATGTCTTTGTTTACTCCTGGTGCTATGGTAGGTGCGCCTGCTGATGTGTACAAGTCTGCCCTAACCTCAGGTGGCCGCAGACCTATTGACAGAGGTCTGTTATTAATCCTGGTGCTATGGTAGGTGAGCCTGCTGATGTGCGCTGGTCTGCCCTATACCCAGGTGGCCTCAGGCCTATTGATAGAGGTCTGTTATTAATCCTGGTGCTATGGTAGGTGCGCCTTCTTATGTGTGCTGGTCTGTCCTAACCCCTGGTGGCCTCAGTCCTATTGACAGAGGATTGTCAATAATTCTGTTGTATTGTATGTGTGCCTGCTTATGTGTGCTGGTCTGCCCTAACCCCAGACCCCAGGTGGCTTCAGGCCTATTGACAGAGGTCTGTGTTTACTCCTGGTGCTATGGTAGGTTCACCTGCTGATGTGTGCAAGTCTGCCCTAACCGCAGGTGGCCGCTGGCCTATTGACAGAGGTCTGTTATTAATCCTGGTGCTATGGTAGGTGCGCCTGCTGATGTGCGCTGGTCTTCCCTATCCCCAGGTGGCCTCAGGCCTATTGACAGAGGTCTGTTATTAATCCTGGTGCTAAGCTAGGTGCGCCTGCTGATGTGTGCTGGTCTGCCCTAACCCCAGGTGGCCTCAGGCCTATTGACAGAGCTCTGTGTTTACTCCTGGTGTTATGGTATGTGTGCCTGCATTTGTGTGCTGGTCTGTCCTATCCCCAGGTGGCCTCAGGCCTACTGACAGAGCTCTACCATTAATCCTGGTGATATGGTAGGTGTGCCTGCTTATGTGCGCTGGTCTGCCCTCTCCACAGGTGGCCTCAGGCCTGCTGACAGAGGTCTGTGTTTACTCCTGGTGATATGGTAGGTGTGCCTGCTGATATGTGCAGGTCTTCTTTCCCCCAGGTGGCCTCAGGCCTACTGACAGAGGTCTGTGTTTACGCCTGATGCTATGGTAAGTTCGCCTGCTGATGTGTGCACGTCTGCCCTACCATTAGGTGGCCTCAGGCCTATTGACAGAGGTCTGTTATTAATCCTGGTGCTATGGTATGTGCACCTGCTTATGTGCGCTGGTCTGCCCTATCCCCAAGTGGCCTCAGGCCTATTGACAGAGGTCTGTTATTAATCCTGGTGCTATGGTAGGTGCGTCTGCTGATGTGCGCTGGTCTTCCCCATGCCCAGGTGGCCCCAGGACTATACAGAGAGGTCTGTGATACATCCCCTGGACCCTCATAGGTGCGTCTGCTGCTGTGTGCATGCCACAATGGCTACCCACATGTGCAGCACTGTCTCCATTGTGTACTGTGGCATGCGTATATGCAGTCACAGCATATGATAGTCACATGTTGTTGTCATGTCAAAAGGTATAGCGGACATGCAAATACAGCGCATATGTGTAGGTTGTGGTTCATGCCCCAACTCCCCCTTGGCATCCCATCACACAGATAAAGGTACTATACAGCACTTCTGGTACGATGCACATGATATGCAGCATGATAATGCCACATATGCCATGGAGTGACCATGTCACGCAAGGGAAGGCCATCAGGTAGGCATGAGGTGCCCAGGTGGCAGCACAAAGGAAACGTAGGGGGCAATCCACACATGCCCAGCCTCAATTGCAGACATGCAGGCGGCATTGGCAACAGCTAGCACTGGACTGACAGTGTATAGCAGGAGCAGCCTCCTGCTGCACACAGCCATGTGTAATGTGTAGCAGATGATGGCCAGGGATGTTTGTCCCCTAACAGCCCCTAACCATTGCTGTATCCCCAGGTGGAGAATCTGAGGAAGAAAGGGCGGGAAATGCGGCAGCGGTGCCCTAACTTTATTCAGCGGCTGCAGTGGGAGGCAATGGCTTTAGGTGATGGTGAGTGATGCATCCTGTGTGGTGCACAACAGCATATTCCAATGCCCCATCAGCCTGTGGGGCCACCTATTATGTTTCAATGATGTGATAAACACATGACCGAGGTGGTAATGTCTGGTTTCCCCCAACAGCAGACACAGATGCCGGCAAGGGGCCCTCGCAGGCCAGACAGAATGGTGCTGGGGGTCTGCAGGGCCAGTCACAGCCGGGCAGCCTCCTGGAGGCAGAGGCGTCTGCAGAGGCAGAGCCAATGGAGCAGGAAGAGGAGAAGGATGAGGATGACGTGGCAGAGGAAGAGGAGGGAGAGGATGCTGATGGAGAGGGGGAGGCCGGGGAGGCCGGGGAGGGGGAGGATGAGAGGGAGGCCAGGGAGGGGGAGAATGAGGGGGAGGCCGGGGAGGGGAGGTAGAGGGGGAGGCCGGGGAGGGGGAGTGGGTGGGTGTGGGGCAGGATGCACCCCTGGAGGTATGTGACGTGCCAGAACCTGCGGTTGCACATGTGGGCCTGGCAGGTCCACACACCTCCATGGGTGCATCCTGCCTCACTGGGCAGGTCATGGCCAGTTCTGAGCTGCACTGGACTGCACAGGGCAATGGGGGCCCCTGCCACCTGCACCATGGGCCTGGGGATGTCGCCCATCTGGCCACAGAGGAGGCATACAGTGCCACAGACAGGATGTATGTGGATGCCTCCACACAGACACCAGGCACCTGGTGCCTGTGTGGGTGTGTGTGTGCACGCAACCTGTCTGTGGCACTGTGTGCCATGTCTCACAGCCAGTAGGAGCAGACCCGGACCATGGAGCAGGTGGTGGACACCATTGTCCGGATGGCTGAGGAGCTGTGCATGCTACATGAGGCTGTCACAGGCATCACAGCTCCTCAGCCATCCAACCAGGGTGGCCCCAGGGGGTGTCATCACTGCATTGGTCCATGGCACCCCTGCCCTGTGTCGTCCTGTGACCTGGGACTGCCACCTCCTCATGGGCAGGGGAGCGGGGCAGCAGCATCATTACAACTGTACATCAACAATGTATAATGTTTGTAAAATGTACATATCCACATGTAAATAGTTTCCGTTACCACATCGCAATGGTCATGTGTCTCATTTCCTGACATGCTGTTGCACTGAGATTGATATCTGTGAGCATGTCCCTATGTGTATGGGTGCAATACATTTGTCACATACATGGAACAGTCCCCACAGCAAGTGTAAGGGATGGGCATGTGCACAGAAGTATGTATCCCTCGCAGCCACCGGGATGTACCCATGTGTTGGTATGTCCAGCAGATATGGACACATGCATGGTGGCACAGGCATGCCAGCAATGCACACATGGCACAGTACATGGCACAGGTAGCATGCCAGAACATATTTGTGACGAACGGTGGCAGGGCAGATCCCCCTCCCCCTGTGACATGGGATGGGATCAGGGAATGGCATGCCAAAGGATGTATGCACCATAGCAAGGGATATGTGACCAGTGTGACCACATGGGGGAGAGAGTAACCATGGGAGTGCAGAATGCAACACTGGACACGTGCCCACAGATGTTATCAATTGAAGATGCCTTTAATGTGGCATACATACAGGCCCGTATCCCCACCCCTACATTCTGTCCCTGGGCCCCTGGTGACCTGGGCCCCATGCTGACCTGGGCCCCTCCCACCACTCGGTGCTGGTGCTACTGCTGGCTGCTGCCCCATACAGCCATGGCCTCAAGTGCATCCGCCATCCAATTAATCCCAGACACAATTGCCTCGGCGATAGCGGCAAGTGCCTCGGTCCCCCGGGCACCCTGCACGGTTGTCTCACACAGCTGGCCAATCTCATGGCGTAGACCCTGCACCTCCTGGCGGAGACTGATCACCTCCTAGTGGAGACCATGCATCTCCTGCCTGTGTCCTTGCATTTCCTGTTGTTGCCCACATAGCTCCTCGCGTATGGTTTGCAACTCTTGCTGTATGCCTGCGGGTGAGACACAGTATGACCTGTGAGACATGGGTTATACACGCAACCATAACACATGCAACAGGTGCCCTGGCAGACTACAGTGGGGGATAGCTACATGTAGGGTGGTATCTGCAGATGTGTGAATGCATCTGGGGATTCTCTGACTCAGGGGGGAAACAGGGCATCCATGGAATAGATCTGTATCATCTGTGTACCCCGTGTATCTGTTACATTGGTCAGGGCCCAGTAGCAGCAAGGAGTGTCAGCTCATATGTGCGACACAGACAACAGCTGTCTGGGTAGCGGTTGTACCCAGCAGAGGGCTGCCAACCCAGATGTACTACCCAGTCAGGGCCCAGCTCACAACCATGGCCCTGGGGGGGGGGGGCGGTGTCTGGTCATATGCTGACCAAAAAGACAGCTCACACTTTACATATGCTACCCAGGCAGGGCCCAGGTCACATACAGAGCACAGAGGGGTGGTTCTGAGTTACAACAGTGACTCTGGTACCCCCCTATCTAGGCAAGGGTTCGTGAGACACCCCCTGGCGATTAGTGTGGCACCGCAGACCAGCTGCAAGCAGAAGGGAACGTTTTAAACACGGAAAAAAGAGATAAAGAACAGCTGCAGCGACAGGAGGAACCACATAGAGGGAGCCAGAGAGACCTCTGGAGGTCTGAAGAACCACGCCTTAAAGCCAATGACGTAATTCCAGCCAACACCCAAGGCAGAAGGGGAAGAACTCCTCTTAAATGCTCAGTTGACTGGAGGAGAGATAGAGCAGGCGAGAGAGCAGGCGAGAGAGCAGCCGAGGAAAGACAAGGAGACTGGCAAGGATACGTGCCAGAACACAGTCAAGGAGACTGGCCAAGAGACAAGCCAGAACACAGTCAAGGAGACTGGCAAGGAGACCTGTACAGCCAAAGAGGTTGGAGAAAAAGAGAAAGACAAAGAGGTTGGCAGACAGCTTCAGACAGACAAGGAGACTGTCAGGAAATTGTGCAGGAAGTTTCAACTCCCGAGCTACATGGATATCTGGAGAATCCAGGGAGAGGACTCCTGACCAAGGGAACCAGCCTAACCGTGCCAGCCAAACCAGGTACAGGAATCTACTGTAAACATTTTAAAGAAGGGAGAGATAAATTCTCCAGGAGAGAAAGCTTTTATAAAGCTGCTGACCCTGAAGGAAATTGGACTATAAGAGAGAGACCCAGGCCTAAGTTTGATAAGAGCCTGAGGCCTACCTGTGTAGTAGATAATCTAGGACCTGCCAGGCCCAAACCTCAGCCTACACCTTTCAGAGAGCAACATGGAAGCAAAGGTAAATGCTATTTTTATAATGGTAATAGTTTGAATACTGTGACACAGAAAGGGGCAGACACTAGAGCCTGTTGTCCTCACAGAGGCCTGCCTGAAACAAGGTTTAAACCTGCACTTAATAAAAAGCTTAACAGAGAAAGTACTGTATGCAAGGGAGACTATCCTCAGCAGAGAAGTTTACAAATACAGGACTTACCTTGCAATGCTGATTACTGGCGTTTAATCCAAGCACTAAGCAGAGAGCCTGAAGGAAACCTCCCAAACGCTCTAAGCAGTGAACCGATGCAGGTGGAATACCAAGAGGATCCATTAGACATTCCAATGGAAGTGAATTACTGCCTGTCAGAAAGAATTGAGCCCTAAGAGAGGCATAGCTGGGGTGAGCTAAGAATTGAATGTTATATTTCATGTGCCTGTACTGTGAAGAGAACAGTGTTTTCAATGCTTATGTTTTCCTTTACCTGAAGCAAGGACATTTTCTTTTTATGTGTTGTTTTTGTACTCTGGGCTAAAGAACCTGTTTTGCAAAAGAGGGAAATAAAAGCTTTACCATTTCCCTAACTCGGACTATATTTTCGTTGGAGAGTTAGTTTTACAGAAGGCTACCAGGCCTACAGAAGCCTGGGCCCTGCATAAGAACCAACCTCCTCCCTAAACAAACTTTTCCCCTCTCTGTCCATGCCCTTCTGTCGTGCCACGCCATCACCACTAGGGGGGTAGTGTGACATTAGTCACCGTTCAACTGCATATCACAGGACAGGGCATGGTGTAGCAGTCAGTTGGTGGTGGTCCCCCACCCCTCTCCCCATCCCACCATGCCCCTGGGCCACTCGTAGCCGTATAGGTGCCTCGGTCCCCGATAGGTACTGAGGCGCCATATTCACCCACAGGTGCAGCTGGCTATTCTAATCATCATACATTATAGCCAGGGGGTTCTGTGCATTGGGTATACAGAGTACATCATATCTATCAGGTCACGTTGTACTGGCATGGGTATATGGCAAGCTGCGAACCCCAGTCCCAGATCACAGGCATAGGACACAGCCACGGATAGCAGGCCAGCAGTGTGATGGGGGCTGTCCAGGCACATGCAATGGGTCCCACATGTATGGGTGTCCCCGGTTGGTAGGGGGCCCTATGTTTGCACAGGGAGTAGGACAACCTCTGCCCACAGGGAGGGGTCCATCTGTTGGTGGCAGGTGTAGCAGACCTGGGGACATGAGGGAGACAGGTGGGTACCAGGACAGGACAGTCAGGGATGGTGTCCAGTGGCCCCACCGCAAGACCGGTTGCATCCCTGTTGTTGTGATGGGAAGTGGTCTGGTGACAGGGTGGCAGCACCCTGGTGTGGCAGGCGGTGACCCTGTAACATGGAGCAGGTCCCCAGGTGATGTGGGAGCCTCTCACACTGGGGATGTTCCCCCAGGGCCATGTGCTCATGTGGGGAGTGACAGGACAGTCGTTAAAGTCATTGCTATGGTCTGTGGGCACATGGATGGCTGTGCAGCTGGTGTACATCTGGATTGCCTGATAACATGCCTGCCCTGTGTGAGGGCATGGACCACACGTGCCACCATGACATGGCAGTAGATAGTGCTTGGGAGGGGTCAGCTGCCCTGGTACATGGTGGTACGAGGGACATAGGGAACTGTGGCAGGGAGGTTCTGGGGACTAACACCCAGCATCCAGGTGGCTGGTTGAATGCCAGACCCCCAAGGGTAACCATCCCCATGCTGGCTCCCGTTCCGCACCCAGGACCAGAACGTCCAGACTGGGCCACAGAGTCCCAGTGAGCGGATGCGACAATGGTGCAGGGATGAGGGGCCCTGATCTGTGGGGTGGCAGGAGGCAATCAGGGTGAGGGACAGGCCCTGGTGAGGGGATGGGCTGCAGCTCACCCGGGATGCATCAAGGCCGCTGGCATACACCATGGGGACAGTGATGGAGCTGCGTGTACACTACATGATTGACAGCTACACATGGGGGAGGGGCAGCTGACATTCTGCCTGCTGGCACCCCAGGATGCAGGGGTGCCAAGGGAGCCACCCCTCCACTGGTCAAATGTGGGCCCTGTGCAGGCAGTCACTCCCAGATCCACCACCAAGGGTGTGGGGGGCCGTGCAGAGTCTGCCCCAGGAGCATTCACCCACTCTGAGCCATGTGTCGCACTGCACAGACACACCTGCCTCAGTGGCCTGCCTTGCATCCTGTGTGTATGCTGGATTCAGGGATAGGCTGCTGTAGGCCAGATCTGATGGTGTGGTGTGGGGGCCCTGTCATCTGACATAATGGGTGTGTCACCCAATGGCCGTGCTGTTGTGTGAGCCCCATCGCCAGGTAGTGGCTGGCCTGGTCCTGGCCCTCTTGGTTGCGCGACCCTCAGCACCAACCACCGTGTGGTGCCACAGTCCCCGCTAGGCATCCACGCACAGTAGCCATACCTGGCCCTATGCGGCAAACAGTGTGGTTTCCCTGTGGGTGTGAGCCCAACCCCCAGACATGACCATGGTGGTACACATACATGGGGACATGCTCTGTTAGTGTGAGGGGGTGTACCCACACTGTCATGTCCAGACACTGCGGTGCCACCCCTCTACCTGCAACCATCTGGTCAGTCACTCACCTTCTGAGTCAGCATGAGATGTGGCAGAGTGGCCCCGCATCTCCCTTAGCACCTCCCCCATGGTGGCCTGTGTGAGTCGTGGCACAGGTCCTGGTGATGGATGCCCTTCTGCCAGCACTGTCAGTTTCCGCTGTGTGTGCCCCCTTGCCATCCTCCATGCTGCTGCCGCTGTGCTCTGATAGGAGGTGGGCCTGTTCTTCCTACTCCTCCTTCCCCAGCACATCACGTCCTCCTGGCACCTCCACAGCAGTGGTCTGTGGCCCCACCTTGTCTGCCACCTCAGCCAGGGCCCCTGGTCCTATGTCAGTGTCCTCCACATCCTCTTCTGCCTCCATGGCCTGTGTGTCACCTGGGGAGGAACATGGTACACCGTTTAGCTATGGTGTACCTGACCATCTACATACATCTCTATGTTACGCCATTACCTAATGGGTTGTATGTACCACTATAGACCCATGTTACTGTGGTTACAATGAGCTCCACACAGCACAGACTGATGGGATGGAACAGACAAGGAGGATAGCAGCCTCACATCCTTACTAGGCCCACTGTAGGGTCCAGATAAGCTAGCCAGAGGGCCTACATATGTAAACGGTGTACAGTAGCCAACAGCAGCACCTGCCACCCTCACATAACACCCTAGCATGCTGTATCTCTGTTGGTTTGTGTGTATGGGGCTTGGCACAAAAGTGAGGGGTGAGTGTATATGTGCCCTGGTGTGCGAGGAGTGGCACCCTGTTTCGGATGTGATGTGCTGGTGTGGGCCAGTGCCAGAGGTGCCGAAGTGGGGTGATGTGGCCAACGTGGCCAGAGTGGGTCTTGGCACATGGTGCTGTCTGTTGGCTGCGTTTGAGTCTACCGACATGTGTGCATGGGCTGCCAGATGGTGCGCATTTGCGGGTCTCGGGACGTGGGCAGATGTGGGTGCACATGTGTATGCTGTGAGCATGGGGGTGTGCCACATGGAGGGGTGGAACGGGGTTCACAGTGATGGGGGTGGGACATATTGATGACATTGGGGTGTGGCCATGAATGGTGTAGTTCACTATCACAGGGACAGCAGGATACTGTTTGGGTGGGCCTATGTGACGGGGGGATGGCATGGTATCGTGCCAGTTGGGGATGGACAGGCATGGGTGGTACAGCATGCACGGGCATGCCATTAAGCAGGTGAGCACTGTTGGAGGTGACCCAGCTGGACACAGTCATCACACGTGTTCAGGGGTGTGAGGCAGGGAAAGGGGGGATAGGGTGTGGGGTGACATACCCATCTGCATGGGGGATGGTGGGCCTCAGGGCTTCAGGATTGGATGGCCCAGAGGCACTGGTAATACATTGTACATGGGAGGGACAACACAGAGCCGTGGGGTGTGCAACCCTGTGGGGATGGCTGGTCAGAGGGACCACCCAACGTGGTGTGTATGGGGGCCAGGGATGTATGGGTACAGGAATGGGTATGGTACCATCGGATGTCAGTGCCCCAGAGGCCAGCATCGCCTCACTGATGCTCAAGCGTGGGTGCATCTGGGGATGTGCCACATTGACAGGTATGCTTATAAGGGCAGGGTTAGGTGTGATGGGCCTACCATGGGATGGGTTAGGTGTGCCCTGGGAAGGGGCCCTGGGGATTGGGTGCATGAATGCATGCTTCCAGTGCAGTGGGGGGGGGGGGCCCAGCCCCGTGACTGGTGTTGGTCATTGTGTGGGTGCATGGAGAATATGCACCAACAGGTGTCTGACTACATGGGTATGTGTTGGGTCAGCCGTGCCAGTTGGTCTGACAGGTGTGGGAACAGCCTCATTGGCCTCAGCCATGGGGAGTGGCTGGTCAGTTGTCCAGCACTTTGTGGATGAGCAGGAGCGGATGAGGTGGGGCATAAGGTACAGAAATATGTGCTTCCTCCCTGTACAGTCAGTGCCAACTGACTGGCAATGGGTCAGATAGACCCTCCAAAGGGTCCTGTACCTGTCCCTTTGCTTTGGCTGTACTGGGGGCCAGCACACCAGGTATGGGTGTGGTTCGACAAGGGGGTCTGTGTGGCACTACTCCCCACACTGTCATGTGCTTGCTGATGGGTGTGTGGTAGTGTATGCACCATGCATCATGTATTAGTGGTCTCAGCACGTCCATGTGTTCAGTGCCAGTCCGTCCATCTAGCATGACTGTTGTTTGCACAAGGCCCCGTAGTCCATATGGCCATGCACAGACAACACCCTTATCCACAGTTCAGAAGGTTGGCCGGCTTTGGTGTGAGCCGGGGAGGGCCCAGCTCCCTTAGACAACTGTACAGGTGGAGGACGCCTTCCCCCTTCCCTGTGGCAGCTGTGTGGGTGAGCTGGGCCCTCCACAGCCCCCTGTTAGCTGGCCGCAGACCTCAACAGGGAGGAGGGTGGGGGGGTCAGATGTGACCAATGGGGGATTGGGGGAGGGGTTCCAGGGACTGGATGTGGGCCATTGCGGAGGCTGGATGGAAGTGAGCACTGGGTGGGGCTGGAACTAGACGGCAGCTGGTGTTGTGGGAGGGTTCACATGGGATGGGGCTAGGAAATTGACATGGTGGGGGTGGAGGTATTCGGTTTGGGTGGGAAGGTATCTCTACATTGGGCCAGGTATTAGGTGTGTAGGTGGTGAATGCGGGTGGCAGGCTACACTGTGAATGGCTGACTGGGGAATAGAGTCTGGAGGCGGAGTGGGCATTAGGTGAAGGGGTTGTATGTTACGGCAGATGTTGTGAGTGAATGGCTGGGAATGGGAGGTGAGATGAAAGAACACCCGCATAGCAGATGGTGGGGTGTTCACATAGGACACGTGGACACCAGTGGACTGCGGCTGGTGCATTTGCAACTGGTAATACACATGGACGAATGGTTGGGGGCTATTTCTTACCTTTGAACCGCATAGCTGTCTCTTTCCTCTGACCATCATACCTGGAATATGTCAGCTCTGGGATATGAACATCTGTGCTATGTGTTGTACAAGAGGATGTTACTGTGTAGCTCAATTCCAACAGTGGTGTTGTACATTCCATGTTTGGCCTTTGGGGTTTGCAGTCATATATTCGTCTTCCTAGGTCTAGATTGTGCTTCCTTGTTGTTTGGTGATGGTATGTGTTCCGCATGTGCAGATGGGCTGTGTTATGCTGTTCATGTGGTTTATAGTTCATATTGCCACCTATGGATATCTGGTACTTATTCCATGTCCATGCACTCATTATAGGGCATGTCTGACATCAGTTGGTGTAAGCTAACATAATGCAAGTATTGATGCATCTGTGGCCTCTGGTGGACATGTTGCCACACACTGAGACTCAGGACATGGTCCCACACCCCCCTGAGGCTGTCCCTGCATGTGCTGGGCTGTTAGCTTTCCCTATACTACATATTTCAGTCTTACCTGCCAGTGAATGCACTGTGTCCAGCACTGGGGACAGGCCATGTAGGTAGATGGGCCACAGCCGTTCTGCCAGCTGCTGCTCCAGGGCTGTCAGGGCAGGTCTGTTGGGTCCACCGCCACCAGTGGCCATTGCATGGCATCTCTCCTGGGCCATGTGTGCACAGATCCCTCACTTTATGTCATTATAGCGCTTCCGGATGCACTCCAGGTCACAGTGTGGGCCACCTGCCTCCACCACAGCCACCTGGACGGCCTCCCATGCCCTGGTCCGTGCTCTGTGGTGTTGTACTGCTGAGGTGCCCATAGAGTACATCAAAGTGCTCCAGTACACTGGCCAGCAGGTTGTCATTCTCCACCTGGCCGAATCATAGGGCCCTCATCCTGGCCTCTTTTGGCACAGGCCTCCTCCTCTTCCTACCTGGTGCCCTTTCCGTCTGGTCCTGTGGGGGCTGGGACACCCCTGATGGCCCTGCCACCTCCATATCTGCCTCCTGCATTGCGGGAGCCGCTGGAGACTGCTGGCTGTGTGTTCTTCCGCCTTGCACGCCAGTTGTGTCTTCACCATGCATAATGTTGCCCTCAATCTCTTGGGTCTGTCTATGGCACATTTCACCACTGCTGCTGCCAACTATACACCCGCCTGTCCACCTACTTCTGCACATGAGTAACGCGCCTTATACAGTCTTGTGCACGCTGCGTATGCATAGAGTGCATACACATGTGCAGCGTGCGTTATGCGATAAGGCATGTTATGGGGTTCCACATGCGCAGGGCACAGTGTGTGCGCTTTGCGCATATGTACGTGACCTATGCATGCAGAGCCGCATAACATGCCTTGCCACACAATGCATGTTGCGCATGTGTACGCGGCGTGTTGATGGTATGTGCCTGTCTGTACGCGCACTACGCTTACATAGGGTGTGTTACACACACAGGGAGCGGAACAGTTTTCTACGCCGCTGCTGGTGTGCACCGCTGCATGTACAGCTGTGTTATGTTTGTTCTGATGGTTTGCCATTCCCCACATCATATTTAGCATGTGTCTTTGCTCTATCTGATATCCATGATGGCTTACATTGTCTTTGCTGCGTGTGCAATCCAGGCATTGGATGGTAAGGTGGAGCTGCGATTGCCTGAAGAGGGAGATGGTGTCCATGGGGGTGTGGCACAGGGCATGGGTGTAGTCCTGCTGCAACACAGACCTGCAGCTGTGGAGGCTCCACAGGCCAGAATTGTGCAAGCACGGCGCCATAGGCTTGCCAAGGTGTGCCCTCACCAGCCTCACCTCTACAGGCCCAGGGCCATGCTTCAGGGCATGCGTGAGGACCAGATCATCTCCCTCTACCGTCTGAACACAGGGGCTATTAGGGAGCTCTTTGAGGATCTAAGACCTGACCTCGAGCCCCGGACTGGCTGGTCACATGCCATACCGGGTTTGGTCAAGCTCCTGGGTGCCCTACATTTCTTTTTCCTCTGGCTGTTTCCAGTCATTGGTGGCCACAGTGGGTGGGATGAGCTGGCCCACCTTCTCACGCTGTCTCCACCAGGTACTGCAGGCCATGGTCAGCTGGGTAAGGAATTACATTGCAATTCCTAACAATAGGCAACAGTGGGGGACCCTGAACCTGGTCTTTGAGCAAATTTCAGGGATACCACATGTGATGGGAGCTATTGATTGCACACATGTTTCCCTGGTCCCGCCCAGAGACAGGGAGGCAGTGTCCCGCAACCACAAATACTACCATTCCCTGAATGTGCAGGTTGTATGTGATGCAAATATGCATATTCTGAATGTGGTTCCTAGGTTTCCAGGTTCCACCCATGACTCCTATATCCTGCATCACTCAGCACTATTCGACCAATTTGAAAGCAGACAATATGAAGACTGTGTCCTGCTGGGTGGGTATTTCTCATCTCTAACATGAACATGGTGTTTCTGTGTCCTTTATCTTTATTCACAATATTTGATTTTCCACCCTTGCCAGAGCATCAGGGCAGTGTACAATACAAATTTCTGGCTACTAGAAGAAAAAAGGGGAGGAGAAGAACGCCAATGGTTTATAGGAAAGTAGTAGTAAAGGCATAAGGAAGACTAGAGGGGATAAGGATACAAACATGAAACACAATTGACAACAAACAAAAGGGGGGAAGGGGAAGGGAGAAGGGCTAGGCACAGGGCTACATGGGAGGCTAAACCTATTGACCTGTAGTGGAGATGATGGGAGAAGACTCTGACTGGGGGGAAGAGGTATGCTCAGATGGGGGTGCTTGCAAACTCTCACGGGTGGGCCAAGGTCACCTGTGGTGTGGTGTGAGACCTTTCTGACTGCATATCTCCTGTGATACACATGACATGCCCTGATATAGATCTGACTCATTTTCTTGGAAAATTCAGGACACTGGCTGTCAGGCAGTGGCATATCACTGCGTGTTATTTACTTGGTCCCATTGGCAATTATGACCTCTATATCCCTTGCTTTGTGTTGTGGTGGTGGAGCACTGATCTTGTATGGAGCTGTGCCCGCTATCGCACCATGTCACTGTCTCCGGGGACGTGTTCACATACCTTTGTGGGTTTCTACATTGACATATGTCTACCATATGTGTGTCATGGCTCTTCTGGGTGTCTCTGCACACATATGGTTTCCATTGGTGTTTGTTACTGCTGCTCTGGTGCATGGCCCTTTTAGACAGGGAACTTATGGACACATATGGTGTGTTCAATATATGGTGGTGTGCAACACCTTTTGGTTGACAACTACGGCTCTCAGTCTCGGAATAGCGGTATACACACATGTACATGTGTCTGCCTTTGTGGTGTGTCCCTAGTTATCTGTGTGTGTGTGATAACTTGGGCGGGAGGGATTAGATTTGCTTCCTGATATTTTTATGTGGTACTGTGTGTTGGGAGGCCATTCACCTTTGACCATTTTGACCAACTTATGTTGTTATATTTGTGTTGACATGTTATAACACACATGTATGTGTCATGTATATCAACAGTGTTTTGTTGTTTCTGCCATTTTGACTTGACTCCTCTTGTATATGTTACAGTAACACCTGGTGTGTGTGAACAGTATCATGGCCGTTACATGCTTGCACACATGTGCATCTCTGCCCTTGTCCAAGGTGCATTGGCATGCGTCTGCCTGATGCATTCACGACTGCCGCTAATGCCTTTCGGGTACATGTGGTTGGTCATGTGTTTGTTATGGACACAGATGATGTGTGTTGCCCTCATGACCTTTCCCCTGTGTTCTGCATCTCACCAGACACTGGTGCATAGCTGTTGTGTGCCATCATATGTCAGTGTCATTTTTCTATCTGTTGTTGGTTTGCACCTACATGTTTGTGTGCATGTGTGTGAACATCAGTTCCTGATTGACCTTTCCATATTTCTTTCTGCAGGTGATGCCGGATATGGGTGTTGTGCCTGGTTGCTGACCTCTGTGCGTCTTCCACGGACACGTGCAGAGATGAGGTACAATGAGGTCCATGCCTCCAGCCGCTCAGTCATCGAGCGCACCTTTGGCATTTTGAAGAGTTGCTTCAGGTGTCTGGATAAGACCGGTGGGGCCTTACAATACAGACCCATGACTGTGGCACAGATCATTCTGGCCTGTTGCATCCTGCACAACATTGCTCTCAGGCACAATATCCCAATCAAAATTAATCTGGATCTGGAAGATGATCCTACGTGCCATCCTGTACATGCCCGTGGTGACACACGTGAGGGTACGGCAATCAGGCAACATCTGATTAATGATCTCTTCTCATGTAAGTCCTGCATATGTGGGAAAATGCATATGGGTATACATGTACATGCTGCCATTTGTGTTCCAACACTACATCATGACATATGTATGTTTCACTTGTGTTTGTGACTCCACAGAATATGCTGTTGACCTGCCTGGTGCTGTGGTGCAGTGACAACTGTGTGTATGTCATTCAACTTGTAGGAGATTGGGGTAGGTAGACAATCAGGTAACTGTACTGTAGGGAAAGTGCAGCATAGCACATGTATGATATTATCTGTCCACTGTACATACGTTAATGTATACCTCTTTGACATGCACCCCCATACCCCATATGTTCATGTTGCCATACATATGCCCATGTGTTCCTCACCAGTTCATGTGTTTCAACACTGTATTTGGGACCCATCCAACCTAGCTGGGTGTGTCTACAGGTCCTAGGTGTTGTGGCAGTGAATGGCATGTACACCCTTCCCTGACATTGTGGCATTAACTGACATCAGTGTATCGTTGCATGGACTGTTATAATTATCTCCACTGAGCTAGGATTGTGGACAGACAGGCCATATGCTACTGGAGGCATGCTCCTGTTGTCATTGTGTGTGTGTGTGTGTGTGTGTTTTGTCATGTCTATATAATGATACACTGTGCAGTCATATCGCATAATCTTGTGATGGGATGTGTCTGGACACCTGTGGAGTGGTGATCAATGTGCTATTTCTACCTTTCTGAAGTTGACCTTGTGAACATTGTGCACATGTGTTCTGTGTTGTTGACTGACCTATCTCTTGGGTACTGACAGACCACTACACATCAACATTTCAGTTTCACACATGTCACTATACTTTGGACATGTGGCAATGATGGCTGCACATGCAGACATGGTCATTCAACACATTTGAATGACATATTCTGCCTTTACTATGACTTCTTGTGTACTTTGACTGCTTCTAACTGTCGCTATCAGACACTTACTGCACACAGATGGTAGGTTGTACCTTGGATCATTTGTGACTGACATCAACCTTTATGTGTTTGTGTTTAGCTGTTTGTTTCATCATGCTTTTTGTGGGATCTATGTGCATCAACACTGATGGACATGAGGTGGACCTCTGAGATGCCTGTGGGACATGGGCATAACCATGACCATGTCGAGATGACAACCTGGTCTGCAGTGCCATATCCTAATGTCCTCAATATGCAATGTGCTCTGTGTTGTGATCGTGTAATGTTTGCATGTCTGACATTTCATTATGTGCATATTGATGGTTCACTCACTGCAATGTGACCTAATGTTGTATGAAGCATAACATAACAGTGTTTCTCTTCCTTTTACCATAGGGCACAGGCAACACACACAGCACATCTACTACACTGCATTTGCAGTCACCATCACCCACATGTTGGAGGACACATCTACACCATGTAACATTGCCTGGGAGATGGTGCCATATGGTGATGGACCTATGCAAGTGGGACACATGCCTATGATGGACATTATTGTCGGACTGTTACTTTGAGCATCACAAGGATGACCAACACACTGTTGCTGCCATGCTGGGTGTCATGCTGGATGCTGGGTGTCATGATGGGTGCTGGGTGCTGGGTGCCATGCTGGGTGTCATGTTCATCGCAGGAGACACACGTCAACTTTGACATATTGTGGCACATTGAGATGTCACACGTGACTGTGCATGCACAGGGATTCAGGGACAGTCTTAATGGGACATTTATGGTTGCAGACACCATTTGCACTGCAGCTATACTGGTCCCTACATGTGCAGCAGAAACTCATATACTCGCTGTATGTTGTAAATCCATCTGACATTGTGTTCATGTGTGTGGCCCATGTGTGTGACTTGCATCGTTGGATATCCTTATATGTTTGGATCAACAGGAGCATACAGCCATGTGTGTGGCACAAGAGGAATATTGTGTAGGTCCTGTTTTATTTGTCTGGCTACCTTACACTTGGACATGACACGCTGTTTGCCACCACACCACTGTGATGCATGCCAACATCTTGGATTGCTGTTGGATCCTCACCAGGGTGTTACTGTGCATCTGGGGTACGGTGCATGTGCATGTGACTGGATATGTTGGTACACCAGTGCATGTGCCGATGTGGATTTTGTGTGGGTTAGTGCACCATTGTTGACCTTTTTTTCCAGCTCCACATACATGTTATTGTGTTTGGTTACTGTACAGATGTGACACTCCACATTGATTTACAAACAAATCATTGCATGTCTGCACATTCCTATTTATCGCATGACATTGCGCCACTCACATTGCACGGGCACCTTTGCAGTGTGACAGTGGGTGTGTCCATTTTCTACATGCATTTGTGCATTCCATGTACCTTGACATAGGTGTGAGGCTCCTGTATCCACAGCACCCATTGCAGTAGGCCTTCTGCATAGTGCTATCTCTGCATGTCTGTGAGGTTCTGCTTTGTAAGTTCTTTGGCAACATGTGCCTCTCGTACCTGTTACCATGTCCTCAGTTTGCATTATGTCACTGTTTTTGGACCCATTTGTGCATTAAAGGTGTGTATTTGCCTGGGTGCCTGACTTCTGCTCTTTCTCGGCACATCACATACTGTTTTCTGGCCATCTACACTGCTGTATGATCCACTGATACACACACATATGGTCTACACAGCTGAGGGGTTATGCTGGGGCATTGAAACATGACATCATTGTCATGTTTGTGCATTTGCCTGTGCACTGCAAATCCACATCTCTGCATGGCAGCATGGCATTACATCTCTGTATCTTCGTTTCCTATCTTATCACCTTGTGGTTGTGGGGTCAGCTTGGTGTACCTGCCTAGACCGTGCTCCCTGTCAGTTGTGTGGCCTGACACATATTTAATGGCTGACCCACCTATCAGAGCACTCACATGGCTATGGTACATTTGGTGGACATGGGACACATGTTACGATCACTTTCTCCTGTCCATCTTACGATGACTTGTGCACAGGTGTTTGACACTAACAGTTATACATGTGCAAACATTCCGGGCAGGTATGTTGGCATGTTAACCATGCGCCATGTGTTCTCTTGCTATTGCAGTGATGATGCAGACGACGTACTTCGGTGCCATCTGGATCACTCACAGCACAATAACCCCAGACCACCTTTGTGATCATTGCCCAGTGTGGGTGTTTTATTATACAGAGGATGTGTGAGGTGTCTCCAACGTTGTGCTGCTGCATTCCTGCCCACAGATGGTTTCACTGATATCCACATACAGTAGGTATTACATTTTAACACAGCTACATTCTTCACTCCCATGTGCCTGACCAGTTGCATGTCAGCTCATTTTGATCATTGTGGTATCTTTTGGGTGGGATTTTCTACTACTTGGCCACATGCATGGTCAGGCTGGTGCCAGTACAACCCCACCTGGGAGGTGTATCAGGGACATAGCTGGCATTGGTGTTCGTTGTCACTGGTGCTGTCAGTGGTGGCGGGGCGGATTAAGGATGCGCCTGCCTCCTTGTCTATTCATCATCGACAGCAGAGATATTCATGTCATGGGGTGGTGGAGTGTTTTAATGGTTCACACACTGGCTTGGGAACCAGGAGACCAAGATTCAATTCCCACTAGCACTCCATGTGGCCTTTGGCAGGTCACTTAACCCTCCATTGCTCAGACAGGATCCAGGTTATCAATGTCCCTCTTTAATGTACATTACCAGATTTATGTTACAATGCAAACTGATTTGATTGATATAATAAAGCAGTATAGGACAGCTATTAAATAACTAGTTACATAAATATGTCTGTACACTTGCAAACATTTTGCTGTGTATGCTTTTTCAGGTTTGTGTGTCCTGTATTGACGGGCAGGTATGTTTTGGTGGACATTTCATAACTGATGTGTGTTGGGTCCTCATCATGCACCACCTACTGTCTACATGCACGCATATGTGACTTCAGCATTTGGAGCAGGCAGCTGCAGGGGGGGGGGGGCTACTGAGCAGTACACACCATGCAGCTCCTGGACATGATCTGTCCTGCTCATCATCTGAGGATGGGCCAGTGACTGTTTGTGTGACATGTTGGACACACATTTGTCTCTGCTGCTGCATCACTGCACTGACCAACGTATTTGGTGGTATACTGCTGATGTACATGGTCCACCTGAGCTTACATCCTTGAACGGTGGCAGCTGTCTGTGTGCCAGCTGTCTGCCACCTCACGGAGAGCTACGGGTTTCCATACATATATTCCCTTTGGTGGAACATATTTGCATTGTGCTTAATGTGGTCATTTGGGATAGTGGTTACAGGTGTGCATTGAGACACCATAGGTTGTGGGTTTGATTCCCACATGTTCCTTTCCTTTTCTTTTCTTGTGTTCTGCTAACATTACCATACAATGGCTGCAGATTTGTCATTTCTCCACACACCATTCCGTCTCTTCATTGTGCACTACAGTGTGCCCTCCCTGCAGCCTATCCGTCACATATTAGCTGTTACATATTGTCCCTTTCTTTGGACTGTCTGGGTGGGCAGTTGGCTCAGTAGTTTGGTATTGCTGTTGGTGAGCTGTGTTTGGATTCTTCAGTGTACTAGTTCAATTCTCACATGCTCCTCTTTGGATCTCTTTCCTATTTTGCCCTTGTACACACACCATCCACACGGCTGGCCCTTCAGACTGACCTCTGTCGCCCCTTCCGTTTAATTTGTTTACTCTTCTGCATGCTGTTTTCAATGCATACCATTTCATGGTGTGTGTGCATGGGTTTATCTGTATCTCACATCCCAATTACAGACTGCGATATCAGCTGCCTGTGATCTATGGCCTTACACCTATGGCTCCGTTTTTCATATGGCGCCATGTCTGCACATCCCTCAGCTTGCGTCTTCTACTGTTTGTGCGCCTTTGATTGCAATGCCTTTGGACACACTGCTGCTTCTCGTCGGCTGTGACGTTAATGCAGGGTAATTGTCAAGGGCACCCTATAACGCATGTTACATGGACAGGGCGCCTTGTACCACATGCTACCGGACCCTGGTTACTTTAATTCCACACTGCCCACTTCCTTATATGGCATCAGTCACATTAGCGCTGCACTTAACGCCAGTAACATTACTGTGCCTTAGTAAACATACCCCTAAGACTTTTAAAATCACTCTATTTGTATGACATAATAAACCCCCTAAAATAGCCCTGTTTGAATTAAAACTGAGGAAACGATTAGGGAGTGTAAATTTCAATGATTTTCAACAATATCATACCAACTTTTGTTTGAGGCAGGGTAGAAGATACTTTGGGTCTGCTGTTGGTAACATCTCAATTTGTGTGGAACTTGGGCACAATATTTTGGCCATCTGGCCACTTGTATTTGCTCTGGGAATGACTCTTACAATAGCTCATAGCCACAATGGGTATAGAGCATTACTCAAACAGAATACGTTTTTGGTGTGATCCATGGCTTAAGATTCAGTCAGTGCCATTTTTTTGGCACAAGTGTGTAGAAAGGGAGGAGTGGTCTAGAGGTTAGGACAAGGTACTTCAGGCTGGAGGGCTGGGGGTTCAAGTCCCACCTGGGGACAGCAATCTCAAGCTGGAGGGACTGGGCTTTTTAGTCCTATAGGCACTCCTTGTGGTCTTGGGCAAGTCACTTAACCCTCCATTGCCCATGTTCCCTGTATTAGCATATGTGTCTCATATCCCCTCATGTTAAATGTATCCCCCAATTGACCACTTTGACCTGGTGAAAAGCAGGATATAAATACAGCTAAATAAATAAATAAAGCCTGTTTTAAGACCAATGGGATAGTTCCTGATGAGCTAAAAGAAGATTAGAGGTTGGAAATGTTCTGTTAGGATCAGTAAACAGTGCAAAACAGCTTCTAAGTTTTATGGACTTTTGTGAAGGTCAAGGACAAAAGCTTGTGCTGTAGTACCGGATGGGAGGGAGGGGGGCTGAGAGGCCAAATTGGGAGATACTCTCTTTGAGGAAGCATGAAGAAGGCATTAGGGTAAAATGATTAGAATTTCTGTATCTGTTTCTCTGATGCAAACCCTGTAGTTTGTGTCTCACCATGCACTCTGGACTCTAGTAAACGTGGCAAGGTTGGCGGAAGTTACATCCAACTACTTCTGGTCTTGTCTTATCCAATAGTGTACCTTGATTCATATGGCATATGATTGTCCTAATTTTAGCAAAACGGTAGGCTGGGACATGAAAGGGGGAGAGATCCATGGTTGCATTCCGTGATAGGGAAGCATGCACATCTATGTCCCTTAATCTGTGGTTGCACACATACAACATGTTCAAGTTTCTAAAATGCAGAGACTTCCTGTATATAGCTAGCCCAGAACTCTGTGCATCCCTGTTTTTCTATTGTGCAGTGGGCACATGGTAGAAAGATAAGCTGAATTTTCATATGCACAAAGATATCAAGAATAGGGATTTTCAAATTAATTCAGTCCAGAAGTGCACCAGTCAGACTTCAGCCCAACTCTTATCTAAATCATTATTCCTTTTCAGAACACATAATAAGTTAGGCTGACTTTGAGTCCAGAGGTGATCACTTTTTTCTAACACAATTCCAGAAAGATAAAATATAATAGAACTCATAGCCAGCAAATATGCAAGAAAAGAGGTAAAACACATTATATGGGCAATAATTTAAAGGTATGTAAAGCAGTTTAACTGAAAACAGTTTGTAACTCTGTTTTTGAGCCAAAACATCTGCTTAAATTTTGGAGGCTTGAGCGATGATACATAGACTTGACTAAACTGTATCAACATGTGATATGCCAGCACAACTGGGCATAATGCCTCACCATGATAACTAGCCTGTAAAATCCAAAAGACAGGCTTTTGTTGAAAACAACCATGAAAAATTCATGTTTGCAGCTAAACACTTTACAAAAATATTACTTAGAGTACTAACCATGAAAAGATTGTTGTTTTTAAGATTAAATTATTTTATAGTAAATAAAAAATACGTAAAAAGAAGAGAACAGTTTAATTTTAGAAAGCTGTGTGAAAACATATGGTTCCAATGGCCAAAGCAAAATTCGTTAAATATGATTTTTGAGTTTAGAGGATTAGGAATCAGTAGTGCTTCCATTAGGCAAACTAGGTGGTCACTTAGGGGTATGTTTACTAAAGTGCGGTAAACGTGAATAACGCGCGTTGTACGACGTTAACGATCGTTAGTGCATTATAACGCGCGTAATCACACGCCAATGAGCGTTAACGTCATACTATGCACGTTAACCGTAGTTAACGATCGTAAACCCCCGCGGCGTGGTAAAACAATGCAGAAGGTGGAGAGAGGGCGGAGAGAAGGGGTCAATGGGCGGAGAGTGGGCGGGGAGAGGCTCCCCTCTCACTAACGCGCTGAATTTCAGAGCTCAATTCCAACGCGAATGAAAACCTGCCGTTAAAAGGCATATTAAAGGGGAGAGAAACCATTTAGGTGTCAGCAATGTACAGCCCATGCAGGAAAACCAAAAAAAAGTGATAAGTGTGATACATGTGCACAGAACAAAAGGACACAGAAACACTGAAAATGACCCCAACAAACTGGATAAAAACAATAACCAAGCTGGTCAATAGTGGTATCAATGAGAAACATAACCCCCCTCCCCCCGACTAAGCTCCATAGAACAGATATAAATCGTGGAAGGGTCTATACTCCGTCCCCATACAAGGTGAATGGGCCCACAGTGAAATAGCGCTGCTCAGGGTTTCCTCCACCACCAGACAGGGTGCCTATGGCGTGCATATGTCCTGCAACAGCAGGGCGGGCATGTTGGAATGGCAACTGGACAGATGCTTGAGAAGGGGATACAGAGGGCCGCAGGTGGCACATGTCAAGGTACCATCAGGGAATGCACCATCTCTGTGATAACATGGTGGTGCAGTGCACAAAACCACTGTATTCAGAAGCAGAAGGTCACAGGTTCAAGTCCCAGCTGTGGTTTCCGCCAACCCAGTCCTCATATTTTACCCACCACTATAAAGTCCTAATACAGACAGAACCTTATTTTCAGATGACGTAAACATGCCCAAAACACCTACATCCTACCCTACAGAGCACAGACACCATAAACATACCCATTACCTAGAGCAGAGCCCCCCAAATGCAGTCCTGGAGGGCCAAACACCCATTCCGGTTCCATGCTGCCTCTGATAAAGATGCCTGTGCTGCATTTCTATGTGCCACCCCCATGGTATGCAGATGTATCTCATGCATATCCATGAGGGACAGCATGAAAACCCGAACAGTGTTTGGCACACCAGGACTGGAGTTGGGAAACACTGCCGTAAAGCAGCAGCCAACAGGGGCAGACACACCCGCACCCACAGGCCCCATCATCCAAAGCCACCTGGAGAGGCAGGACTTTGGGCTCTGCGTTCATCTCCCAATACTAGCACCTGCATACCTTAGTAATGCCACCTTAAACCTGGGAATATGGTACACATCTATCAAAAGGTTGCTATGATTACTGGCAGATAGCAATTCCTAGCTTAAGTACAAGTTTTCTCTGAGTGAGCTGCAGCGTAGCAACCTTTCTGATGTCTGTGGAGTGTGCTACAGGTCCTGTGTCTGACAGTATTTACCAACCTGTGCAGTGACACCTACAGTTTTGCGTACCATAGCCATTCCTGCACTGTGCCCCGGACCGTTGTGGTGGGCAGGGCTGCCCAACACCTCCATAGCTGCACAATGCTGGCCTAGTGTGGGGAGTGTGTGTCTGTCTATCAAGTGTGCGGTGGCTGCCAACACCCCCCACAGCCCTCAGTGCTAGCACTGTTGCCAGTATTGGCCTGCCAATGTGCATAATGAGGAGCAAGGTACTGTGGGAATAGGCTGTGTAGGGTGGCCTGACCTGGCTGCATCAGCACAAGGCAAAGGGAAATGGCTCGGACATTGTAGTGCCCGGCCACCACCTGCACGAACAGGGTGGCCATAGCATGTCCTGCTGGGAGGTCACTCTCACCCTGACTGAGCAGTGACCATTGCATGGCTAGGTTCCCCCATAGTGCTCTATGGTATTTCTGTCATGTGATATTTATGGGTTCCCTTTTGGGGCCCAATCACTGCCTTATCTGCTGTGTGTGTATGCTGACACCCCTGTTTTGGGTGCCTGCATCTCATCCAGGGCCATGCACTCTGGACTAGCTGGCAGACTGTCTGCAGCTAGTATGTGTCTTGCTGGAACACCTCGCAGGGTGCAGCGGCTGGAGAATGTCAGATAATGTTGGGGGGCAGCTGTGCATTTCCAAGTCTGCCATTTGTCGACTATTGCCCTATGGATGTGTAGCGCTCTGTCTGTTTCCCAACAGGACTTGGGATGATGGTCCCCTCTACTGCTACCATTGCAGTGAGGTAGACTGTGGATCTATTGGTGGGTGAGCCTGTTCTGCACCCTGAGCCCCGGAGGGGGGGTTGTGTGGTGGTACATAATCTTTCCCCCCACCCCCACAGCAGGTAACCATGGCACCAACACCGGATATGCACTATTTTGGGTGCATAATCGCCCATAGGGACTAGACATGAGCGAGACATACAGCAGCACACAGATGTAACCACGGTGTGTCTAACGGAACTACAGACAACACACTGATGGGGACCTGCAGCATGGGGTATGTCAGTCATGAAAGGTGCTGTGGACCTGTTGCTGGCCACCCCACCTCAAACTCAGGGTGGTCACAGTACCCGCACAATGTGACTGTCTGTGGTTACTCTGTAGCAGTGCCACACATGGTCTGTTCCCCCTACCATGCCGAGGTGCTGTGGGGCTGCACATGGTCAGGACCCCCATCAGCCCTAGGTGATGGGGGGGGGCACACCTCAACATATGACCATCTGTACACTGCTGATTTGTATGTGCAGTGCATCATGGGTGTGACTGCTCCAATCCAACCCTGTGAACCCCTGCAGATGGACTGCGTGGTGAAGTGAAGTCCCTCTGTCAAATACACACAAGTTCTCCATTGCTCCCAATGCCACCCCGACATATATCCAATCAGGGAATCCCTCTGTGCCGTTCTCACCACACACCCTCCTCAATCCCTTTAAACAAAAGGGGCATTAAAAATGTGTGATACATCTCCACATTGAGGACATGTCTAGCCAAAGGAATGTGAATGTACCCTAATGTGAGATGTGTGCAGCAGAAGGTGTTATAAAACATGATGCCGACTCTGCAAAATGTAGCAGCAGTACTAAAAAGTGGGGGTTATAAAGTCCAGCTCTTGCTCACAGGCTCTGATAGGCAATAGGCCAGCACAATCAGAGATGGTAGCATTAATGTTAGGTGCAATACACCCTCAAGGATATGTAATCTACAGTGCCCATGCCGGAACCAATGCAAGTAGTTACGCCCGCAGCAACGCACGTATCCATGCGCGGTGTCACGCCCATACCAACATGTAGGTATGCACGTGGCTACGCTCTCACCAACGCACGTGGTTACACCCTCACTAACGCATGTGGCTACGCAGCACTGATACATTCAGAGCAAATGGCTGCCATGTCAAGGAAGCCAGCGTTTACCCAAAGAGACCTCTATCTCCTCACAGAGCTGTTCTGCCTCCGCCAGCAGCGCCTATTTCCTGGCTCATCCAGGAGGCAGAACTTATCAAGGGTCAGGAGGGCCTGGGAGCATCTGTCACACAGATATAACAGGAGCTTTGATTACCCACGTGAGGTAAGTGCATGGGGACAGGCACCCCAACTGAGGATGTGGGAAAAAACACCCTGTAACCAAAGCACAAAGAAACTATGCACTGCCAGGGAATGTCAGGTGTTGCCGCATCCAGCTGGTAGCTAAGTCTGGAACACACCCAAAAACAGAACCCCCCAGTCCCAAGGGGGTAACTGCAACCATGGCAGAGGTGCACTACAGACCACATTGATATGGTATGCGGCACTGTTGCAGCCCAAGGATGTGCCCTATCCACAGGAAACCACAGGCCCACCACTCAGGCCAAGCAGGGGCGGCCCAAGCGGGGTGCGGGGCCATGTGCGGAGACTCGGTGCGGGGCCTCATTTGCATAAGGGGCCTCATTTGCATAAATATTTGCATAATGTTACCATACACTAATGTTTAGTAAACATGCCTCTTCATGAGTGTATGGATAAAGAAAGACAAAGATTTCTACATTACTATAATCCAGTGCCAACCGCCAGGCACATTAGGAACTACTACAAACACTGCCCATTTAGAACCCATAGCAAATCCACCATATCCTAACAGCACTACCAGGACTCATAAAGCACCATACCCTACCTATCAAAAGGCAACACTGCAAATATTAAACCAATACATTTCAGAGAACAACAATACATGACCTACTGGGGAAAGAGAACAAGTGACAATGTCAAATAGGAATTACATAAACAGAATACCTCAGCTCAGTTACACATGCAGAACATAGACCATCACCAAACAAGGAATCACAATTTAGAAACAGGAAGGCAATAATTAAACTGGGAACCCCAAAAGCCAAACTTGGAATGTACAACAACACTGTAGAAATAAAACTATAAATTAATTTCCTCTTGTACTAAACAAAGGACAGACATTAATGATGCACATTTCCCAGAGCTGACATATTCCAGTTAATAAATTCAAAATAAAGAGATATCTTTGTACCTTTTGTGCATTTTTTTTTCAGTTGCAATTGTTCCAGCCACTTTCTTCTGGTTTATTTGTGTCTTCTGCTATCTCTCCATCGTCTGCTGTCCATTTGTCCTTTCTTCTCTTCTAGTTTTTTTCCATTCTCTCTCTACATCTGCTTTTAACATAATAATCTTTCTCCTTTTGCCCTTTCCTCATTCCTATTTCATCCACTCAAATTTTACCCCTCCATCCTCAATACCCACTTAGTCTCCCAATACCCGGCCAATTGTACATTTTTCTTCCCTCCCACACAAAATATTTTTCCCCTCTCCATTTCACTCTCCCAGCCCTATCTCCTTCTAATCTCCCCCAACATCAGCTCCCTTTTAGTTCCAGCCCCACCCAGTATCCGCTCCCTTCTAGTCCCCACATCAGCCCATTTCCAGTCCTAGCTCCCCCATCCATTTCCAGTCCTATCCGAGTCCCTTCATCAGCTCATTTCCAATACCAGCCTCCCATCAGCCCATTTCTAGTCCTTTCTTAGCCCCATCAGCCCATGTTAAATCCTAGCTCCCCTCCACTCAGCTCATTTCTAATCCAAGCCCCCCATGAGCCTACTTCCAGTTCTAGCCCCTCCATGAGTCCATTTCAATCCAAGCCCCACCACAGCCCATTTCCAATCTTAGCTCCCCCCAACACCCAATTCCCAGTCCTACCCTAGCCCCTCCATCAGCCCATTTCCTGTCCTAGCTCCCTCCCCTAAGAGCCCATTCCAAGCCCCCCTCCCCATCAGCTATTTGCAGTTCAAGCCCCCCACTTCCTCTCAGCCCATTTCCATTCCAAGCCCCGTCCCCATCAGCTATTTTCAGTTCAAGCCCCCCACTTCCCCTCAGCCCATTTCCATTCCATGCCCCGTCCCCATCAGCTATTTGCAGTTTAAGCCCCCTTCCACTCAGCCCATTTCCAGTCCTAGCAACCCCCCCAACCCATTACCAGTCCTAGCCCCCCATAGCCCACTCCCAGTCCTAATCCCACCAGCCCATTTCCAGTCCTAGTCCCCCATCACTCAATTTTCAGTTTAAGCCCCCCCCATAGCCCATTACCAGTCCTAACCTCCCCATCAGCCCACTCCCAGTCCTAATCCACCAGCCCATTTCCAGTCCTAATCCCCCATCACCCAATTTTAGTTTAAGCCCCCCATAGCCCATTACCAATCCTAACCCCCCATCAACCCACTTCCAGTCCTAATCCCACCAGCCCATTTCCAGTCCTAATCGTCCATCACCCAATTTTTAGTTTAAGCCCCCCCATAGCCCATTACCAGTCATAATCCCCCATCAACCCACTTCCAGTCCTAATTCCACCAGCCCATTTCCAGTCCTAATCCCCCATCACCCAATTTTTAGTTTAAGCCCCCCCAGCGCCCATCACCACTCCTAAACCCCCCCCCCAGCCCAGCCCAGCCCAGCCCAGGGAAAATTTTAAATTAAAAAGAGCTGTCTGCTGCCGCTTCCGGGGCCGCCGCGGCAGAATCGAGTGTGCCGTGGGCCCCCCCTGTGCCCGGCAGAGCCTGCCCTCCCCTGTATCAGCTCTCTCTTTCCAGCGGCAGTCACACGCGCCGGCTTTCAGAGCGCGAAGGGACTAGTTTCCTTTTTGCGGCTCTGTTAAGCCCGCAGGGGCT
Organism: Ichthyophis bannanicus; assembly: GCA_033557465.1. Lineage (NCBI taxonomy): Eukaryota > Metazoa > Chordata > Amphibia > Gymnophiona > Ichthyophiidae > Ichthyophis > Ichthyophis bannanicus. The sequence goes on from CM066032.1 coordinate 9,056,429, forward strand.
GATGGGAGTTCCCATCAGCCCCCACGGGCTTAACAGAGCAGCGAGGGAGAAACTCTCCCCTCGCGCTCTGAAAGCCGGCGCGTGTGACTGCCGCTGGAAAGAGAGAGCTGATACAGGGGAGGGCAGGCTCTGCCGGGCACAGGGGGGGCCCCGCGGCACACTCGATTCTGCCGCGGCGGCCCCGGAAGCGTCAGCAGACAGCTTTTTAAAAATTTTTTAAAATTTTACTTTACGATCAGAATGTTTTTTGCGCAGGGCCCCCTGAAACGCGGGGCCCTGTGCAAAAAACATTCTCGCTCAATGGACGGGCCGGCCCTGAGGCCAAGAGACACACAGGGGTCTGTCACTTGCCCCTGTCAACTATCACAAGGCCCAAATACATCCCCGGATGCTGCAGGCCCCAAGAGAGGGCTCCATCCCCCATCCTCGTGCTATGGAAACAGGCCCTGTTTGTGATCACAAGAGACAAACCATTGCCCCAGGATGCTGCAGGCCCCAAGAGAGGGCTCCATCCCCCATCCTGGTGCTATGGAAACAGGCCCTGTTTGTGATCACAAGAGACAAACCATAGTCCCAGGATGCTGCAAGCCCCAAAAGAGGGCCCCATCCCCCATCCTGGTTCTATGTTATCTGGCCTGTTTGTGATCACAAGAGACAAACCCGTGGGCTTATATTATAGGGCTGTCTGCAGCATTGTATAGTTTTAATGTACATTGGTGCTTCCAGCGACAACCCCTCAGCGTACTGTAACCTTACAGTGCCTCATAAGGCGCCCCATGCGGCACCTTATCTGGCGCCCTATAGGTTGCCTTATAGGGTGTTCTATAGGGGACATTATGGTGTGCCTCAGCGGACAGTGCACTTTATAATGTGGCCTATGGAGTGCGTTATGGGGTGCCTTCTGCGGCACCTTCGGTTACGCCACTGTGAGGGTGTGTTTGCTGGCAACACTACTGGAAAAAAATGTAAAATGCCTCCTAATTCACTACAGGGTGATGCCTCAGACAGCCTTCTGCATTGGGCACACTGGGGAATCGATCCCATGATGCCTGTATCAGCAGTCAGTGCAGTTACCATTATGCTACAGCTCTGTTTAAGTGATTTGTGTCTATGCGCCTTCTTATGATTAACGCGCGGTAACGCGCCACGGCGCCCTGTAACGCTCGTTAGTTTTTGGAATGCGCGTTGGTGGTAACGATGTACCACCCATGTCCTTATTTGGGGTTTCTGTTTCTACCGCGGCTCCTAACGCGAATCGCACTAACTAACGCACTTTAGTAAACATACCCCTTAGAGCACCAAGATTTGAGGGGGGGGGGCAGCACTGAGCAAAGGGCCATATTATTCCATACTTGATTTACATTCCTGGGTCTCCTTTCCTGGGAAGTGACTGTATCTTCAAAGCAGCACTTTACCAGGCACAAAGGCGGGGACAGGAGAAACATCAGTTCCCTCTGCTCTATGTGGCCAGTCCCACAGTATGAGCTATGAGATCCCAAAAGCTTGTGGCTCATACTGTGAGACTGACCGACATGACAGAAGGAACTGATGCGCCAATAAAGGCTGTGCCTCCTGCTAGCCTTGGGAGCATCTGATGAAAAGCTGTGCTGAAGATGCTGCCAACAGGAAATGGTGATGCTGATGGAGAATTACTCAAATGCACCTTGTGAACTTGCTATGTCTAAATATAAAAGGTTGATCCTATTCCTCATCAAAAACAAAAGCCTGACAAGGAATGGGCCATTTGTAACCCCTCCCAGGCCCAAGCTGTGCTTTGCAGCCCTGTAGCTCCCAGGGTGCCATACAAAATTGCATTTTGGCCCTCTGGTGAAGCTTCAAGTAATGATGAACAATGCAGGCAGGGCTTCTCTTTAAAGTCCAGTTTCCCACAATGGTTTAATTGTACTTTACAATTTTGGATAGCAAGAGCTAAACCCAGGGGAAGAATCGTGATTTGACCGCCCCTAATCTCTGGCAAAACATTATTATAACTAATTTATCAGTATGTCTTCAAATAAGTAACACATAGATGTGTAACCGAAAAGGGGGAGGGGAAGGATAAGCAAAACAATGAGAGTTTGCCTATGGCTCCTAATGTCTTGTACTAGCCTGCTTAGAAATGAGAAGAACATAAGATACTTGAAAGATATTAATGAAAAAGTGAACATTTTCTAAAGAAAAGGAAGATTGTAAAACTAGAGGACCTGAAATAAAGCTGGAAGGAGATAAACTTAAAAGCAGCATTAAGAAATATTTTTTTCACAGAAAGGGGAGGGAATGCTGGAATGCTTCTCCATGGAGGTGGTAGAGATAAAAATGGTGATAGAAGGCATAGAGGGTGAGGAGGTACCTGCAAACTACAGCAGTTATACGCCTAAATACTTATTGGGAAGACTAAAACTATAATAGCATAGAAAACAATAAGAGGTGACATATGGTGAGCTGTTTATACTACTGTTCATAGTTTGGGAAATAAAGTTTCAGATTTAGAAACTATAATAGAAGAGGCTGACTTTGATGTAGTGGCAGTCATGGAGACTTGGTACATAGAAAACAATGATTGGGACGTAGTAATAAGAGGTTATAATTTGTTTAGGAGAGATGGGGTAGAAAGAAAGGGAAAATGAACGGCGCTATATGTAAAAATTAATATTAAAACAACAGCACTACAGGGAATGAGAAGGCCTGTGGGTTAGTCTGGAAAGAAGGAATGGAAAATCTGTTTACCTTGGTAGAATAAACAGACCTCTCTCGCAGGCATTTAATTGAAGACATTCACAATATTAATATGAAAGAAGAAGTGCTATTGGTAGGAAATTTCAATTTTCTAGTTGTTAATTGGGATATCCAAGCTGTGGTGTCAACTAGAAATAGGGAGAGCTTGGATTGTCTAAAGGGAGAACTATTAACAGAATCCAAGTGGGATGGAGGGATACTGGACTTGGAGCTTAGAAATGGGGAGAGCGTTTCTGATGTTATAGAGTGCACTTATCTGGCATCCAGTAATCACTGTATGGTGTGCTTCAATATTAGAAAGCGGATGGAAATGGTTCATTCAAAAGTGGGAGTCTTCAAATTCAAATTTCCTGCCTCAAACCCACCAATCTGGTTTGAGGATTACTATATAAAAGAAAGTAACCACTTTGCCGGTTATGAAGACACTCAAAACACTAATACCCTATTCCCGGTAAAACCAATCAAATAAATAACTAACCCGGAAAATCCTAGCACCGGTGAAATTAAGCAAATAATTTTTGTTGGAAGAGCCAACCCAGTCAAGGGGAAGAAAACCCCATACCGCCGTGGCAAATTCCTTTTTAATAAATATTTCTTTTTTAGAAAATTTTTCTTCGTTTTAAAAAAATCAGTGAGCACTTAACTGAAGTAACAGTCCTTCTTCATCCAAAGAGCAATGTAGCAGATCATCCAGAGAGCAATGTAGCAGATGACGTGGCACGTTTCGGGGCCAATCATAGTGTATGCCCCTGCTTCAGAGCGAAGTCTTAGATCTGAAGCAGGGGCATACACTATGATTGGCCCCGAAACGTGCCACGTCATCTGCTACATTGCTCTCTGGATGAAGAAGGACTGTTACTTCAGTTAAGTGCTCACTGATTTTTTTAAAACGAAGAAAAATTTTCTAAAAAAGAAATATTTATTAAAAAGGAATTTGCCACGGCGGTATGGGGTTTTCTTCCCCTTGACTGGGTTGGCTCTTCCAACAAAAATTATTTGCTTAATTTCACCGGTGCTAGGATTTTCCGGGTTAGTTATTTATTTGATTGGTTATGAAGACACAGCATGACCTGGAAAATTGGAAAGATTATCATAGTAGCTGTGAAAACTGAAGAAAACATTTAAAGAAACTATAGGAAGAGCATGTTTAAATCCACCAGAGAACCTTCCGATCTATGGAAAAAGAGAGGTCTCCAACGGACTTTCCCTCCGAAATTCAAATTCAAATTTCCCACCTCAAACTCACCATTCTGGTTTGAGGACTACTATATAAAAGAACAGACATCCATGGCTTGACCACTTTACCCTGAAGAAAGCCACAGTATGGTGGCTGAAATGTTGATTCCAGTTACGAAGATGCAGCATGACCCAGAAAATTGCAAAGATTACTTTTGTCAAGATGGGGCAATACCTCAAGGAGTTGTTAACTAGATGAGAACATCTGGAAGAAGTAGAAATGTAACATTTGGCAAAATTGAAAGGAGATATTTTAAAGACAATCATTTTGTTAGGAATGTGCATAGAAGAATGAGGAAAAGGAGGCTGCTATAGGTTTCAAAAGAAGCAGCTGCAAAAGGTAAGGAAAAGAGGCTGGTCTCATAAATTATAGAAGTTCATAGAAAGAGGAAAATGATGAAGCATATCTGGAAAAGCTAAGGGAAGCTGGTAAAGTAGTCAGGAAAGCAAAGATGTAAATGGTAGAAAAATAGCCACACATGGGGGGGGGGAAGCTTTTATTGTTAGGTATATTAATTAGTGACAGAAGAAAATGCAAAGATAACAGTATGAGACTCAAGGGTGAAGGGGAGGAATATTGTAACATAGTAACATAGTAAATGACGGCAGATAAAGACCAGTATGGTCCATCTAGTCTGCCCAGTAAGATGGCAAGAGTAGGTGCACCTGCCGCTCTGTTCAGGCCACCCCTCCCCATGTCTTTGTTTAGGGGTGAACCCATCGCTCTGTGTAGGACATCCCTATTTGATGAGAAATTAGATAGTTAAGTTTATTTTATTATTAAGAATATATAGGTGCTGATAAGGATAAAGCAGAAGTGCTTAACAAATATTTCTTTCCTATATTCACAGACGAAGGACTGAGAATGGGACCTTATAAAACTAACACAAACAAGCAAATAAGTGAGATAGACCTCAAACAATTTTCAGAAGACAGTTTGTGAGAAGCTAACTAAACTAAAGGTACTCAAAGCAATGGGGCCAGATGGGATTCATCCAAAGTTATTGAAGGAATTCAGGGAAGTAATGGTGGCTGTGCTGGCAGATCATTTCAAAGCCTCTTTAGAGTTATGAGTGATCCTGGTGAACTAAAGATGGGCGAATATGGATCCTGTCCACAAAACTGGAAGTAAGGAAGAGATGGTGAACTACAGACCAGTTAGTCTGACCTCTGTGGTAAGTAAATTAATGGAAATGCTGCTAAAAGCAGAGGATAGTGTGGCTTCTGCAATAAGGTAAGTTTTTGTCAGACAAACCTGTTGATTTCTTTGTCTGGGTGAACAGAGAGTTGAATTGGTGGAGAGCACTAGCTGTGATATGCTTAGATTTCAGCAAGAATCCATACATCAAAACTAGGCCCAAAAATACCGAAACACAAAGCTAGACATTTTTTATTTGTCGGAATTGCCAGCCCAGTAGAGAGGAAAAAGCCCTCACACCGATGTGGCGTTTCCTTTTAATCATTCAAAAAAATAAAATCAGTATTCACTTAACTGAAGGCTGTAGTATTCACTTAACTGAAGGCTGTGGTAATTTCCATCAAATCAGCAATGCTAAAAATCACGACGTGGCACGTTTCGGGGTAATGACTGTAGTACCCCTGCATCAGGTCAAGAAACATTGCTTGGCAGCCCAAACGCTGTGGATTGTTGCTCCAAAGAAACCGTTTTTTTATCAGGGCTTCGATACCGTTAGCTCAGCTGATTCCAATCAGCTCGTAGGAGGAGAGACACAGAAAGCCAATCAAAGCTATAAGGGGAGGGGCCACTGACCATAGACCACCCCCTGAACCTGAGAAAGGCAGAAAAATCAAAAAAATCATATTATCGTGTACCAATCAAGTTGTTGGTTTAAACCCCTCGGATGTACTGAATTCAGATGGTAGATCCATCGCTGTTCACGGAATTGTAAAGCTTGCAGGGCTGGCCTCTCTACTGGGCTGGCAATTCCGACAAATAAAAAATGTCTAGTTTTGGGCCTAGTTTTGATGTATGGATTCTTGATACACTGGGCTTAGGTATCTTATATTTTGATGTAGATTTCAGCAAGGCCATTGACACCATTTCTCATCAGCGACTTATAAATAAACTATGGGGTATGTTTACTAAACTGCAGTAACATAGCAGTGGCTACATTAACACGCGTTAAGTAACGTTAACGCCCATTAATGTTACTTAATGTGCGCTAACGTTACCTAACGCGCGTTACAGTCACCGGCCGTGGTAAGTCCCACAGAGGGTGGAGAGAGGGCGGAGAGAAGGGGTCAGTGGGCGGGGAGTGGGCGGGGAGAGGCTCCTTTTATACTAACGCGGGGAAATGAAGGTCTGAAAAGTACCGCAAATGAAAACCTGGCGTTAGATGCACATTTGCAGGAGAGAGAAACAATTTTAGTGTCAGCAATGTACAGCATAGGCAGGGAGCCCAAGAAACGTGATAGTAGTGCTCCTTTTGCAGCAACAGCATAGTGCCCAAGTATGAAAGGCCACTAGGGCGATGGTGCAAAAGGGGCATAGGGGGCTACAGGTGGGAGATGCAGTGGGGGCAGCTGGGGCACAGGGTGGACTAGGCAGTCGCATAGGTGGCACATAGGAACATAGAAACCGGAAATCATCAAGACAGCAGCTGACAAAGGCCAAATACAATCTACCTACATCTACCTGGTCCACCCTAGCTAACAGTTGCCAGGGCACTGACCTGACATCCCCCCAGCCAACCTGCCCCCAAGCGGAAGGGACATAATTTTGATAGGCGGTGATGGGGGGATGTGAGGATGCCCATGTATGCTTCCCCACCCCAGACCCGATCCCTAGGCGTGATCCCTGGATGTGATTTTTTTGCATAGCCTGGGGCGCATATGTGGCGGGGGGTGGGGGGGGGGTAGGGTTTATTCCCCGCAGCCCTAACCTGGCCTTAGGAGGCCAGATCAGGGGTCGGGCTGCGGGGGATAAATACTTTTATTTGGCGGCCAGCATCTCGCCTTTTAAATGGAGCCGCAGTGCCATGGCGACATGACGCCATGGTGCCACTGCTCCATTTAAAAGCCCTGACTGAGTTAGTTGGGCTGTGCATGTATGTGCAGGCCAGATTCAATCGCAGTCCCAGCCTGCACTTATATGCCTGATCGCGATTCTGATCCCTCGGGGCTAGACGTGCCCAATGGGATCAGAATCGTGATTTCCTCTGTGCGTCCTGTTCAGAGTGGATGCACAGAGGGGATCTACTTGTGGGACGAAATCAGGCCCACAATGTTTTTCATTCCCTCCTTCCCCCTTCCTCCCTTCTCCTCACCCTCTCTGTCCCCTTTCCAATTAACCCTCCTCTATCCTGCCGGAATGTGTCCCTCCCTCATCAAATAAAGCACTACAGTTATATTTTAGTGTTTCCTCAGGGGAGGTACAAAATGCATCCTCAGATATGTTATACCAGAAAGGGATCATTGAAAGAGGAAGTTTTCAAAATCCACTTGCTTAATGAGCTCATTTAAAAGGAGTAGAACACGTTTTTTCCAGTTAATTTTGAAGCCAGTAGAAAACCTGTCCACCAACCTCAAGAGATATCAAATCGACATAGCTTGAAAGAAACAGGAGAATGCCGTCCACATAGGCAGCATATTTCCAGCTTTTATCATCTGAATACATCCCTCTGATACCAATTTTGGATTTAATTTTGAACAAAAGGGATTCTGAAATGAGATTAAAAAGAAGGGGTGAGAGGGGACAGGCTTATCGTGTTCCCCTACAAACTGGAACTGCCTCTGAAAGGACATCATTAACAAGGATTCTTGACCTTGGATAGGCATAAAGGGTCTTAACCAAATTACAAAAGGCAGATCCACACCTAAACCATTCAAATGCATGGGGAGGGGTGACCTGCATGGAGTGGCAGGTACACCTACTCTTACCGCCTTTCTGGGCAGACTAGATGGACCATACTGGTCTTTATCTGCATTCATATACTATGTTACTATTGTCAAGCCCCAGCCCTCCGCCTAGGGCTCAGAGGGTTGGGGTTGCCATTATATGCTCCTTGCAGAAGGTGAGATAAAACCTTTTGCTTCCGCTATGCCTGCTGGGAGTGGTAGTTCTTTTGCCCTCTGATAAGGAAATAGTTGTGAGACCAGTGGTAAGGCAAGATGACAAGAAATTATTCCCCAACAAAAAGGTTCAGTGCAGATTAAATCAGGATACTCTTCAGGTGTTTGCTCGAGGATATTTACAGAACTTAAACTGATTGAGCTTCACACTCTTTGCTCACAAAACGTGCAATGCATATCACATGTAACAGATAGAAAACACAACAGCTTCTTCTCACAAAGAAAAATATCTTCTTTCTCTTTGTTCCCACTCAGCTCCCTCATACACATTTAGCAAAGGGATTCTATATCATCTGCCAAACACAGTGTACAGTCCATAGGCACTTCTGCTGAGTCACTCTCATTAAAGTCCTGTTGCATCTCTTCAAATTCTGGAACTATGGAGTTTGGCTTTAAGCTGTTATTATACGGCTTAGGATAATTTTCCCCTAAGACCTCTGGTGCTTCCTTTGGGCACAGTTCTATATGGTAAGGACTGGAAATACCTGAGGTTGTGGAGATTCCTCTCTGGCTTTGTTCAGCTAGCTTTTTCCAGCTGTAGGGAAATGTTCTCTGATTCCCTGTTTGAAGTTCTTGTCTGGAGCACTGCTCTGGTTCCCAGTCCCAAACTGAGCTTTGCAAACTCCTGGGTTTAGTGCTAGGTTCCCACCTGTAAGCTCCTTGAAGCTTTTTATCTGGCAATGAGGTCTGAAGGTCTCTCTGCTCTCTCCCTCTAGGCAGGTTTCTGACAGCAGTCTGTCCCTTCTCTCCTTCTGCTCTGTCTGCTTCAATTCCAGAACTGCAGCTGGGTTTCCTCAAAGGTCTCCTCCCAGCTCTTCTCCAACCGTCTCTCCAACCACCTCTCCAGTCAATACTCTCACCAACACTCTTACCGGCTCTCTCAGCGAGACTCCAGTCACCAACTCCTCTCTTGTTTTCTCCTAGCCAGGGTTTATATTCCTGTTCCCTGAGCCTTGGGTCTGCCTTCCTGAACAGGTGTGTGTAATTAAGTTCCAGGCTTGCAGTTACGTCAGAGCTTGGGTGTGTCAGCCTAGCTCCTGTTTCCCTATGCTTGCCTCTCTCTTGCAAATGCTGAAACGTGTGTGCAGCCTGACTGTCAGTTTGTTTAAAGGTAAAATCATCCTTTTCTTCTACTTCCATATGTTCAGTATGGGCTTCTTCATCACATATCCCCCCCTTGCGATATTACGGGCTGGCGGCCCCTCACCCGCACATCTCGTAATCCGCAATAGTGCATCGGCATTCTGGTGCAACCTTCCTGCTCTGTGTTCTACCTTAAAGTTGAAGGCTTGTAATGCCAAATGCCAATGGGTCAGACGGGCATTATGGTTTCTCATCTGATTTAACCATTTTAGGGGTGCATGGTCTGTGATCAATAAAAACCTCCGCCCAGTGAGATAAAACCTAAGGGCCTCCACTGCCCATTTGATGGCCAAACATTCTCTCTCTATCATTGAGTAATTTAGTTCGGTCTTGGACAGCTTTCTGCTGAGATACATGGTGGGATGCTCGGTTCCATCATGCATCTGCGATAGGACCGCTCCTAAGCCGGTTTCCGGTGCGTCCGTTTGAAGAATAAATGGCTGCCCAAAATCCACGCCGCTTAGCACCGGCGCTTTACACAGCTTCCCTTTCAACCGCATGAAAACATTCTCAGCCTCCGGGGTCCATTTTAGGTTATTCGGGGCATTTTTTTTTAGCATATCTGTAAATAAGGCACTCTCTTCAGCGAACCGAGGAATGAAGCGTCGGTAATAACCGATTAGGCCCAGGAAACTCCTCAACTATTTTTTGTTTGCTGGCCTTAGGCAATTTTTCACACTATTTTACTCATCAATGGTCTGACCATACCTCGCCCTACCATATGTCCGAGGTATTTCACTTCTTCGCCTGCAAACAGGCATTTTCACAGATTCAGGGTTAGACCCGCCCGTCTCATAGCCCCTAGAACTGCTTCTATTCTGGGCAAATGTTGGGCCCAACTGGTACTATGTATTATGATATTGTCCATATAAGCCCCCGCGTACTCTCGGTGTGGACGTAAAACATGGTCTATTAACCTCTGGCAGGTTGCTGCTGCCCCATGTAGACCGAAGGGCATCCTACGAAACTGGAACAGTCCTATCGGCGTACTGAAAGCAGTCTTCGGTCTTGACTCACGGGTTAACGGGATTTGCCAGTAGCCTTTGGTCATATCCAGCGTAGTTAGATATTGTGCTCGTCCCAGCCGATCTAACAACTCTTCAATGCGGGGCATGAGGTATGCATCGAACAGTGAAATGGTGTTCACTTGTCTGAAGTCGATACAGAATCTCAGGGTGCCATCTGGTTTTGGTACCAGCACAATGGGGCTACACCAGGGACTCTTGGATTCCTCGATAATCCCCATGTCGAGCATCTCCTGTACCTGGGCCACCACCTCTTGTTTCCTGGCCTCAGGTAGCCGATAAGGCCGCTGCCTAATCATCTTCCCAGGGGGAGTTATAATTTCGTGAGCTACCAAATTGGTCTCTCCGGGTATCGGTGTCAGGACGTCTGTAAACTTTGCCAGCAACCTGGCCAACTCTTGCCTTTGCTTCAGGGACAGTTCCTCGCCTACTCTAGGCTCCGGGTTCGCTTTGCACTCTGCTAGTTGTGGACCTAAATCCTCCTCCACTTTTTCTTCAAAAGTGGCAGTCAGGCCTTTTACCTCAGTCCGCCCAGTGGACCCGAACCCTCCGGTTCCCCGACTCGTAGGGGATACCATGGGTACCTCTTCTAAGGAGGGAAACCCCACTCTCTCACAAATGAGTTGGGTGATTCTATCACCCACCTTTACTTTGAAGTCCTTGTCCTCAAAGTTGAAAAATAGTACTTTTATTACCCCCCTATAGTCTGGGTCTATAACGCCAGCACCCACATCTATAAAATACTTTGAGGCTAAACCCGAGCGTGGTGAAATTCGGCCATAACACCCAATGGGCATTTCCATTTGCAGGCCTGTGTCTACCAAGGCCTTCCCCCGTTTAGGAATTACTTCCTCTACAGCACTATATAAATCATAACCTGCTGCAGCCGGTGAGGCTCTCTGGGGGCTCTGCACCTTCGCAGATACCTTGCAGAATTTTAATACAAATTTTTGTTTAACTGGTGGATCAATTTTCATACGCTCCTTTGAACTCAGCCCTGTCTTCCTGGGCTTCCCGAAAAGGGGACTGGGAACCACTGTAACCATGGCCTCCACCCTCCGATTGTACTCCTGTTCTAACCCTTTTTTGGTCTTATCAGAAGGGGCAGTTATGAGGTCGTCGTGTGCGGGTAGTTCCCCTAGTGACTCCTCTGGGGGTTCATCTTTCTCCTCTGGGGTTACTGACTGGGATCGAGTGGAGACCAGCCCTGCCTTTGCATGTAGGCCCTTCTCCATCCCTCTTCTGAACTGGGGCCAATCCCTACCCAGCACTAGGTCATGGGGCAACTTAGGGACTACGGCTACTAGAACTTCTTTCCGAATTCCTAACCCCTTTATTAAGAGCTTGTACAGAGGGTAGAAGGAGAATGCTCCGTGAATACATCGGATTTTAATCCTTCCTTCTGGTCGGCTCGGGACTGACCCACTCCGGACTTCTATGGCCCGTCAGAGCTTCCTGGAAACCATACTCTAGACAGCACCTGAGTCGAGTAATGCACTAGTTGACACACCATGAACCTCTACATTCAAAAGGAAACCTTCTCGTATCTTTCTTTGGGCACAGTTCTATATGGTAAGGATTGGAAATACCTGAGGTTGTGGAGATTCCTCTCTGGCTTTGTTCAGCTAGCTTTTTCCAGCTGTAGGGAAATGTTCTCTGATTCTCTGTTTGGAGTTCTTGTCTGGAGCACTGCTCTGGTTCCCATTCCCAAACTGAGCTTTGCAAACTCCTGGGTTTAGTGCTAGGTTCCCACCTGTGAGCTCCTTGAAGCTTTTTATCTGGCAATGAGGTTTGAAGGTCTCTCTGCTCTCTCCCTCTAGGCAGGTTTTTGACAGCAGTCTGTCCCTTCTCTCCTTCTGTTCTGTCTGCTTCAATTCCAGAACTGCAGCTAGGTTTCCTCAAAGGTCTCCTCCCAGCTCTTCTCCAACCGTCTCTCCAACCACCTCTCCAGTCAATATTCTCACCAACACTCTTACCGGCTCTCTCAGCGAGACTCCAATCACCAACTCCTCTCTTGTTTTCTCCTAGCCAAGGTTTATATTCCTGTTCCCTGAGCCTTGGGTCTGCCTTCCTGAACAGGTGTGTGTAATTAGGTTCCAGGCTTGCAGTTATGTCAGAGCTTGGGTGTGTCAGCCTAGCTCCTGTTTCCCTATGCTTGCCTCTCTCTTGCAAATGCTGAAACGTGTGTGCAGCCTGACTGTCAGATTGTTTAAAGGTAAAATCATCCTTTTCTTCTACTTCCATATGTTCAGTATGGGCGTCTTCATCACACTATGTATAGGAGCTCCCAATCTACTGTTACTGGCATTGATTCAAACCTAGGGTGCTTTAATGATAAGAGAAAAGATTCTCCATGAGCCACTCCTCTAGCATTCTCGGATGAAAACAGTTTGTTATAGAATCATATAAAATCTTTAGAAATGTCTGCAGAATTTGTAATGTTATTCCCCACTATGAACAGCTCATTGTGGTGTTCTGCATGGTCAATAACATAGTAACATAGTAAATGACGGCAGATAAAGACCAGCATGGTCCATCTAGTCTGCCCAGCACGATGGCAAGAGTAGGTGCACCTGCCGCTCTGTGCAGGCCACCCCTCCCCATGTCCCTGTTTAGGGGTGAACCCACCACTCCATGCAGGACACCCCTATTTGTTGAGAAATTAGATGGTTCAGTTTATTTTGATTTTATCCTGTTGCTGTAAAGGGATCCACTGTGTCTGTCCCATGCCATTTTGAATTCCGTCACTGTGTTTGCCCCCACCACTTCCATCGGGAGGGCATTCCAAGCCTCCACCACCCTTTCCATGAAAAAGTATTTCCTGACATTGCCTTTCAATTTACCACCTTGCAGCTTCCTGTTGTGCCCTCTAGTTTTACAGCTTCCCCGTCTTTGGAAGAGGTTTGTTTGTTCATGATATCCCTTTAAGTATTTAAAGGTCTTAATCATATCTCCCCTGTCCCTCCTCTCCTCCAAAGTGTACATGTTTAGGTCTTCAAGTCTCTTCTCATAAGGCTTCTGATGCAGGCTCCAAATCATTTTGGTCACCTTCCTCTGAACAGCTTCCAGTCTTTTCACATCCTTTGCAAGATATGGTCTCCAAAACTGAACACAGTATTCCAAGTGAGGCCTCACCAGTGACTTGTACAGTGGCATAAGTACCTCTTCCTTTCTGCTGGTGATTCCTCTTTGTATGCAGCCCAACATCCTCCTGGCTTTTGCCACCGCCTTGTTGCACTGTTTTGCCACCTTGAGATCTTCAGAAATAATCACACCAAGATCTTTCTCCTGATCTGTGTACACCAACCTCTCGCTCCCTATTGCATACATTTCCCTTGGATTTCTGCTACCCAAGTGCATGACTCTGCACTTCTTCACATTAAATCTTAATTGCCAAGCATTAGACCATTCTTCCAGCTTTTGTAGATCTTTCCTGATGTTAACCACTCCCTCGGGGGAGTCTACTCTGTTGCAAATTTTCGTGTCATCTGCAGAAAGACAGACTTTTCCATTCAGTCCTTCAGCAATATCACTCACAAATACATTGAACAGTGCCGGGCCCAGGACCGATCCCTGGGGCACCCCGCTAATCACCTTCCCTTCATCTGAGTGAGCTCCATTTACCATCACCTTCTGTCGTCTGTCAGTCAACCAATTTCTGATCCAGTTTACCATCTTAGGATCCATCCCCAAACTACTGAGTTTATTGATAAGCCTCCTATGAGGAACAGTATCAAAGGCTTTTCTGAAATTCAGGTAGATGACATCCATCGCATGCCCCTGATCTAGCTCCCTGGTCACCCAGTCAAAGAACTCAATCAGATTTGTTTGGCAAGATCGTCCTTCGGTAAAACCATGTTGCCTCGGGTCTTGCAACCTGTTGGTTTTGAGAAAGTTCACTATTCGCTCTTTCAGGAGCACCTCCATGACTTTTTCCGCCACCGAGGTAAGGCTCACAGGCCTGTAGTTTGACACTTCTTCCCTGTCACCACTTTTGTGAAGAGGTACAACATCAGCCATTCTCCAGTCCTGAGGAACCTCTCCTGTTTCCAAGGATCTGTTGAAAATATCCTTTTAGGGCCCTGCAAGAACCTCCCTGAGCTCTTTCAATATCCTGGGATGTATCCCATCTGGTCCCATGGCTTTGTTCACTTTCAATTTTGCAAGTTGTTCTAACACCTCATCTTCTGTGAATGGTATTGTAACCACTTTATTCCTTTTTTTATATTTGGGAGTCACAGGTGGTCCTTCTCCAGGACTTTCTATAGTAAAAACAGAGCAGAAGTATTTGTTTAGCAATTTCACTTTTTCAATGTCACTTTCCACGAGTCCGTTCACAGCACTTCGGAGTCCTGCAATTCCACCTCTGATCTTCTTCCTTTCCCGAATATACCTGAAGAATGTTTTGTCACCACACTTCACATCTTTAGCCATCTTTTCCTCTGTCTTTGATTTTGCTATCCTTATTTCTCTCTTTGTCTCTTTGAGTTTGATCCTGTATTCATTTCTGTGTTCCTCTGTTTGCGAGCTTTTGAATTTTGCGAAAGCTGTGTTTTTTGCCTTTATTTGAGCAGACACTTCTTTGGAAAACCAAATAGGCTTTCTTCTCCTCTTGTTTTTGTTTACTTTCATTACATATTTATCTGTTGCCCCTTTTATTGCCACCTTTAGTTTAGCCCATTGCAATTCCACTTCCCTTATCTCCTTCCACCCTGTCAGCTCCTCTTTTAGGTACTCGGACATTTTATTGAAGTTGGTGTTTTTAAAGTTTAGGACTTTGAGCCTGCTATGATTGGCCTGTACCATGGCTTTTATCTCAAACCACACCGTGTGATGATCGCTTCTGCTCACAGGGACACTCACAAATACATTTGACATGCTATCGCCGTTGGTGAGCACTAAATCCAGCGTTGAGCTTTCCCTGATTGGTTCTATCACCATTTGTCTAAGTAACACATCTTGGAGAGCATCCACAATTTTTTTGCTTCTTTCCAGATTTGCAGAAGGAGTAATCCAATCCACATCAGGTAGATTAAAGTCACCCAATATGATCGCTTCCCCCTTTGTGGCTATCTTGGCAATATCTATAATCAATTCATTATCTATCTCTTCAATTTGTGTTGGAGGTCTGTAGAATACAGCAGTTCGGATGACAGTGCCATCTCCTCTTTCCAACACAATCCAGAGCGCTTCTTCTTTTCCCCATGCCCCCTGTATTTCAGTAGCTTTAATATTGCTTTTGACATACAAGGCTACTCCTCCTCCTCTTCCATTTTCTCTGTCTCTTCTGAATAGATTATAGCCATGTATGGCTATATCCCAATCATGTGATTCGTTTAGCCATGTTTCTATAATGGCCACAATATCCAAATCCATTTCCACCATTAGGGCTTCTAGGTCTGGAACTTTGTTGGCTAAGCTCCGAGCATTTGTGCTCATTGCTTTCCAGCATTTAAGTGGCTTGTGTGTATTAAGCATTGATTTTGTTCTGCCTACATCTTCCCACTTGTTTATGATGTGTGGTTTAAATGTGTGGCTGTTTCTGATATTAATCTGCTTTTGCAGGGGGTGACGTCCAGAGCTTGACCTTCCACATCTGTCACCCCCTTTTTCTAGTTTAAATGCATATCCACATATTGCTTGTATTTTTCACTTAGGATTCTTCTCCCTGCGACAGAGAGATGTAGTCCATCAGCACAGTATAGTCTCTTGTTATTCCATCTGTTACCCCAGTCGCCAATAAATCTGATTCCTTCTTGTTTGCACCAGGTCTGGAGCCATGTATTAAAGCTGTTAATGCGATGCAGCCTTTTTGCCCCTTTACCAAGCACAGGTAGAGCCTCTGAGAATGCAACAGTGTTAACAATGGGCTTGAGTTTCTCTCCCAGAGCTTGGAAGTGCTTTTGGACTGTAGAGGTACTGTTTCTAGCCAGGTCATTTGTGCCCAAGTGGATAACCACATCAAGTTTGGAGTGTTCACTTTCTGCGCTAAGTACTTCAACAACGTGGTTTATATTCCTGCTGGCTGAAGAGCCTGGGAGGCACTTGACTATCTTCTCTCCTTTGAACTGTGTTCCCAAGTTGATGCCACTGATGATGGAATCTCCAAGTAGTAGTAGTTTGCTGTTTGTTGAGGTTTTCTTCATATTTGGTCCTTTAGCAGGAGATTTGGCATTGTCTGTCTCATTTAAGGGCCCTTCAGTTTCTTTGGATTGGGCATCCTCATTCGCCAAGGCAGAGAAGGCATTATGCAGGGATATCTCCTGATGCATAGGATGCCTCTGTGTCACAGGTCGCAATCTACCAGAACCCACTGTGATCCATTTGCTCCTGGGGTGTTTCTTTCTTTGTGGAAGTGGTGGTGGACTTTGTTCAGTTTGTATCTTAGAAGAGGTGCGCTTCATTGCAGCCAGTTCCTCCCTCAGTTCCTCATCCTCATTAGCCAAGGCAGAGAAGGCATTATGCAGGGTTATCTTTTCATGCATAGGATGTCTGTGCGTTACAGGTCTCAATCTACCAGAACCCACTGTGATCCCCTTGTCCCTGGGATATTTGATGCTTTGTGGGAGAGGTGGTGGGCATTGTTCAGTTTGTATCCTATAAGAGGTGTGCTTCATTGCAGCCAGTTCCTCCCTGAGTAGGGTCACCTCTTTATGCATGGCAGCTAGGTCTTCCCTTAGTAGAGTCAGTACTTTATGCATGGTAGCTGACCTGAGGCACATAGGACAAGCTCTGAGGTTCCATATGATTCATCTTGGAATGAAAGTACTGCAGTTATTGCACTGAATACATGACTTGCTGAATAAGCAGTCCTAGAAGGAGAAGAGGAAGAAGAAGAAGGAAGGAGGAAGAAGATGTGGGCTGTAACCTAAGTTAAGAGGATAGATGGCAACGTATGCGAGTACTATACAGGCAATGCAGCCCCTGGGGTGGGTGGGGCGAGGGGTAGGGTGGGCGGGAATCTAAGCGTTTCTGGACAGTAGTCTGTTCCTGAACTGCGGGCACCCACAGATATCTGCTCCAAAGGCTACCCAGAAAAGAAGACAGTCAGATTATCCCCAAGCTTAATTTATAACCACAGTTAAACTTTATATTAACAATTCCCACAAAACAGACAGTTAGACTCTATATTGATAACTAGAAAGCATCAGAAATAAGAGAGAAAATTAGCTTTGTGAAATATCCACAGCCAGTCTCAGAGACCTGTAGGTGTGGCCAAACAATGGCATCGAAAAAAATCCTGCTCCGGTACTATAAAACAATGCTTTTTAATGAGCCAGGATGACATGCTAATGTCAAATGAACCTGGACATCTGGATTTGAAGAATGTGACTCAATCTGTGACTAATCTTGCAATAAAAGAGATGTTACTTGAATTACAGGCGGTCTTAAGACAAATATTGATGTGGCATTGCATGAGGTAAAGAACTGCATCAGATTTAATGCTACTCCTCCTCCTCCTCCTACTACTAATCATTTGTATAGTGGTATTTCCACCTCCCCTCTGCACAGGCACTGGATTGGCATCGGAAAGGTGAACAGGAAGGGAAGTCCCTCCCCGATTGCCCCCACAAGGCCAATCCGGCCCACTGCACACGAGCAGCAACACTTTAAAGGGAGCGCCGGCAGGTGCGCCTGTGCCTGGCAGGCCTGCACCTGAGGGCCTCGCGCAAGGGCCCTTAGGCATGGCCCTTGAGCGGGGCACTGAGTAACAAGCAAAAAGAAAACCCAAACCCGACCTACTAAACGAAGCAATAAAGAAGAAAAGAGGAAAAAGGACCAATCACCCTACCAGAACCAACAACAATAAAAAACAACACGAGCTCCAAACAGACAACAGAAAGACAGAATCACTCTCACATGACGATAAAACAGTCAGAACAACTGTAAGTAGCAAAATCAAGAGACACCTTTCTTCTTTTCTTTTTTTTATTTCTTTATTTATATTTTCCAACAAAATACAAACAAAAGAGAAAACCAAATTACAGTAAATTAAAATACACAATCCTTCTCTGGAACATAAGATAATCAAAGGTTGAACACAGCCCACCCCACCCTGTCCCTCCCATCATCATGTGATCATCAGGGGCCATATGAAAGAAACATAAAACATCTGCAAGCCTGCTAGGCCTACAGGGGGTTATAGAAGGGCAAACACTCCACTACAGAGAAAATAAGAAGGTTTGTCTGATAACCCCTTCCACTTAAGAAAGAGGAAGATGCAAAAGAAACTGACACACCATGGTATTTGCACCTATGAGTAGCATAGGCACAAGTGTACCGCCATAGGCCTCAACCAAGATCTATTGTATGCTTCCAATTAGAAATAACGGATGTAAAGCCACTCCCAACATTTATTTATTTATTTATTTATCTATTTCTTCTATACCGCCCCTTCCAGAGATCAAGGGCGGTTTACATGGAACAAGTCAACAGTTTTGTATACTTCTGTATACCATTACATTGAACAGAAATTTCCAACTTTTTACAGATAATAATGTGATGAACTGTCAAAACTATTTACATTTTGTATACTTTTGTATACTTCTATATCATTATATTAAATAGTAAAACAATTTCTAACTTTTTACAGGTAATAAGGCGATGGAACTAATTCAGACAGACAATCCCTTTATAAGGACAAGCTGCCAATTACTGATTGAAAAACGACCCCAAATCAGGAGAGAGTTCCATATTAATGTTAGGACAGTCCTATTCCACCTGTCTCAAAGTGCTGACATCTCCTCACTGAAACCGACCCTTAATCTCAACTGCATATTGAACGCATGCCTATGGCCCCCTGCACCCATCTTGAACTTTGCTTTGGCAAATGCCATAGTATTAGGCCAAAGAATTAGGAAGACACATCCCCTTTCCTCTTAATAAGACCCTATCTTCCAAAGAGCAAATCTAGGTGGTTAATTCTCCATAAACATTGAACTAGAGTTCTATCACTTTGACACTGTACTTTCCTTGTAAGGAAGACTGGTAGTATTCCTATTATATAATTCACTTTAGGAGTGATAGACATATCTATATCTTCAAGACGACCCCACCAAAAAACAGACTGATGACCACATTACTGTATATAATTAGAACTCGTTTAGTCAAATAGGGTAAATGAGATCACAGCATAAACATAGCTGTGAGCCGCATGGATAGTAGATTCACTAATTCTAGAACAAAGTCCCTTGGAAGCTAGGAAGAGACAGCACATGGATTTTAAAACCATGGGGGATGCAGCTTTCCATGCTAATATGGCCACCCCATTAATCTTATGATGGGCAACTGAAAACCCTTAGAATAGGGCTTAGAATAGGGCTTAGATATCTAACTACGACAATTCCTTTACATTCAAATGTGTCTCCCGCAGCAATAAGATGCCAGCACTTTCTTTCCTACCATTCAGAGGAAAACATTCCTCTTAGTAAAGATTATTAATGCCCTTAACATTCAGTTACACAATCTTAAAGAAAGTATATTGACAATATAGCTCCGAATTAACAATCATAATCATAATTAGTTCCCCTGTTTACCACCATTTTATCTCCCTGTTATCTGTAAACGAAGGCCAGTCATCTGACCTATGTGTTTTATTGTTACACTGTGAACCGCACTGATGATAAATAGCGCGGTATATAAGAAATATTAAATAAAATAAATAAATAAATAAATACGTTGCAGAAACAGATCAATATGTAGCATTTAGTTTTACAGTGTAGAACAATTTCTTAAGCGCCTTTAAAGTGTGGCTGCATCTATAGCCCAAAGAGAGGAAAAAAAAAAGGCCCCATTATTTGATCAAACACAATAACACACCTAATTCTACCAAAACATTTCCCCAAAACCACCCAAACCCAGGGGGAGGGGGGGGGGGGCTATATAGCACAGAAAACTTAACGGGTGAGCCCGCTAGGACAAGACAGACATGGAGGGCTTATTGACCCAACACTTCCACATTTCTGTAACTCTCAAAATAAAGCATCTTGCCCATCTGCCCCACCAAGAATAAAGACAATGTCCTTCAAAAGACACAGAATAAACGTCCCAGTACATAACAGTATTACATGTTTAGATGTCGCTTCTGCGTGAACAGGTCTCCTTCACTTGATCTCAGACCAGTTAAACACCCATGATAGCAAGTGCCATAAAACAGTAGCAAGTAAGAGATGTAATATAATCTTCACTACATCACCACCGACTCCTTATCCTCCAGAAATGCGCATAGATCTCCAGGATCATCAAAAGTTTTGGTCTGGTTGTGCAGCGTGACTTTCATGCGGGCAGGATATAGCAGTCCAAAATGGGCCTTCAGTTGAACCAAGCGTGGACGCAATGCCAAAAGACTCCTTCTCTGATCCACCGTCGCCTTTGCAAAGTCCGGGAAGAATAGGAGTTTATGCCCTTGATATTCCAAGGCTGAAAGTGTTCTGGCTGCTCGCATTATTTGCAATACTTGCTGAAAAGGTAGAACTTTCAAGATAATTAGGCGTGAACGCTTGCCCGTGACCACGGACCGAGGAGGCACTCTCTGGGCGTGCTCGATATCGAACGGCATATTGAAATGCAACCTTAATACACCTGGAATCATGGCCTGCAGAAATTATATCATACCATGACCTTCTGCTCCCTCAGGAACGCCTATGATTCTTATGTTGTTCCGCCGAGAGCGATTATCACCGTCTTCCACCTCTCTTTGCAGTGAATGTATCAACTTGGCCTGCTCCTCAACAGCCTCGAGCCTCTCCCATGTGACACCACCACCTTCTCTACTTTCTCCAAACGAGCCGTATTTGACTCCAAAGAGGATCTGAAAACGTTGATATCTTCCTGCATTGCACATAGCAATTCTCCTTTAGCTTTGACCAACTCTTTGACCACCCAAATCTCAGCCAAGATCTCCTGTGAGGTCTCAGAACCATCTCGGGTGACCGCCATCTTGTGAAGTGAGAGAGGTTCTGTCTTGGTTCTTTTTACGCTAGCATTTTGAGATACTTGGAAATCCAGCCCCATCTGTTTGGAGCCCAACATAGCCGAGGTCGAATGGTATCCAAGTAGGTAGGAACTAGTTGATTAAATATTGTAGAAATCAGGATTCTTATCTATTGCCCTCTGGAGCACTGCTCTTACACGTCCATCTTGACCAGACTCCAAGCTCCGCCCCCAAGACACACCTCTCTTCTATAAATGAACAAACAAGGACTACAAACATCCTTTTAACCAAAAAAAAAAGTTTTATTTTGCTATTTAACTTAATACCAGTTTTGTCTGTAAACAATATAACACAGCATTGTATTATAACATTTCTCACTAATCCAACAACACAACACAATTTATACGATTACTACTACAAAATATTGAACCAGATATCTGTTTTTCAGAGACTACACTATAAATAATAATGCTATCCATATACATCTCATTATACACTATTTTCACTCTCACAATCCTTGCACTAGCACTCAATAACCCCATACACTAGAATTCATCAGACTCATTCCATACAACCACTACCTAACATTCAATTATATTATCATGCCACCAACACACCAGCCCACTCACCACAATTGCACACACAGACACATAACAAGAAGAATCGTAACCATACAACCTGCCCCCTATATCCTCAGAAACAATACTACAACCAATGAAACAGCACAAAATATACGCTGTGCCCTAATTAATGCCAGATCTATCAGAAACAAGCTACAAACAATATCTGACTTACTAACAGATTTCCAGCTTCATATCCTGTGCATAACAGAAACCTGGCTGTCAGACACTGATAATGTCCTTGTCAATCAAATAAAAAAAAAAGATGACTACTCTATATTCCAATGCACAAGAAAAAACAGAAGAGGAGGCGGTGTACTAATCCTAGCCAAATCCCACCTAAATTTCAGACCCTTGTCAATCAGCAGCACAAATGAAAACGATACAGTCAACATCACCAATAAGAGGATAACCATCAGCCTCATCTATAGAACACCCTCAGCACCAACCAATGATCTATCAACAATAATTAATAATTGCATTGAACAATCAAAAGCCAAAAATCGCCTGCTCATACTAGGTGATTTCAATCTACCCTCCCTTTCGACATCCACAGCTGAGTCATTCCTCTCAGCAAAGGAATCAATAGGACTAACTCAAAGAGTGTCCTTCCCCATTCACTGCAAAGGAAACACACTAGACCTAATATTCACCCCCACACACCCCATCCACACCAATCCCTCTTCTCTAAAAATTCATCCTCTATCCTGGACAGACCATAGTCTCATTGCATTAACTATTCCACTAAAATTACCAATAAAAACAACAATACAACAGCAAACATCACAAAGATTCAAAAGCTTTAACAAGACTGAATTTCTAGAGAATACCCTATCTGATCTAAACATTGACTCAAAGGATACAACACAACTGACAGAAATATGGCACAATGTGATTGGAACCGCAGCAAAGCTACCAGAAAAACACCAAAACGCTCAGCTAAAAACAGAACTAAGGAGAGCTGAAAGAAGATGGTGAAAAACCACATCAAGAGATGACAAAAACAAATACCTCGCATTACTTCAAAACTATCAAACTTCTACAGATCAAGCAAAAAAGGATTACCACTCAAAATTTATCAACATATCAATAAACCATCCAAGAGAACTCTTCGACATTGTAAAACGACTAACAGGAACCCCTACAAACCCTATTCAAATAACCAATATTACTCACAAACAGCCAGCAGCTCACTATAAACAACTTCACACAGATCCCATCAACAAAAATCCAACCAGCGAAGAGAAAACCAACAATTGATAACAAAAGCATTTCAAACATCTTAACAAAGCTAAACACCACCACCTTTCCACTAGACCCTTGTCCCCCAAACTGGATCAAATTATCAGCTGAAGAACTCAGCCCTTTTTTAACCACAATAGTGAACAAAACACTGCAGCAAGGGAATAATGCCTCCCGATCTCAAAATCTCCTCCATCCGTCCTACACTGAAGAAAACAAATCTTGACCCTGTTGATCCAGCATCATACCGACCCATAGCAAGCCTACCATTTCTAGCCAAGGTCATAGAAAAAACAGTGCAAAAACAACTACAAAACCATATGGATGAAAACAATCTATTGGATCCCCAACAGCATGGATTTTGACCACTACATGGTGTCGAAACCCTCTTGACCTACCTAGTTGACACCATAACAAAAGGAATACAAGACCAAACATGAGCCTGCCTGCTAATATTCCTCGACATATCCTCTGCATTTGACACGGTCAACCATAACATATTAATTCAAAGATTACAACTATTTGGAATCCAAAACATTGTACTCAAATAGTTTAAATCATACCTTACCGAAAGGAAACAACAAATAAAAATTGGTACCAGTGTATTCGATCTCTACAACCAAACACGAGGAGTACCTCAAGGTCCCATCCTCTCCGCATCACTTTTTAACTTATGTCTAAACCTCTATGCTCTATAATCAGAAAAAACAACATTCACCATCACATATACGCTGACGATATAATGTTCTACTGCCCAATCATCTCCAATCTCCCTGACTACAAACAAATACAAGACTGTTTTACGGAAGTTACACAATGGCTCTCATCCAACAACCTATTGATTAATTTAAAGAAGACAGAAGCTATGTTCATTGCAAGGAATACCTCCTTCATCCCACCATCCACCATCAAACTAAACATCATACCAATAACTGTAAAAACTGAACTTAAATAACTTGGCATCACAATTGACCAGCAGCTCTCATTCAAATCACAAATAGCAACTACAGCAAAAACAATATACTTCAAAGCAAAAACTTCAGAAACTCAGACCCTTCCTGGAACCAACGGACTTCAGATCAGCATTACAAACCCTTATACTACCTCATGCAGATTTCTGCAACAACATCTACAGTACAAAGATCTACCCCAATCAACACTTCTCCTCCTACAAACTGCCTTACATACTACTGCACGTATCATACAAGGCGCAAACAAATTTGACCATATCACCCCAATTCTTAAGAATCTACACTGGTTATCACTCATAAGCAGAATCAACTACAAATGCATAGTCCTCATTCACAAAAAATTGCACTCCCAACAAGACACATGTCTCATACTCCTTCTACAACAGCCATCAACCTCTAGACCACGTAGACAAACAACAGTTAATAATCTCAGCATACCACAGAACAAATACAAATATAATCAACAGACATGTCACAGGGCATTTCAACTATATGCCCCATCCCTCTGGAACTCTCTTCCCTACACCCTAAGAAACATTACCAACCTCTGTAGATTCCACAAACACTTAAAAACATACCTATTTACAGAACACTGGACCTCCCCCATAATCACTAAACTACACAGTCCATCCCATTACAACACATTTATTTATTTACATTCTCTTATATACCATGCTATTCTGCATCAGTGTGGTTTACATTGAACAAACTGAAATTACATTGAACAGGGCATTATAACTTGGAGATAACTATTTTACAGGGAACATGGGCTATGGAGGGTTAAGTGGCTTGCCCAAGACCACAAGGAGCACCTGTGGGACTAGAAACCCCAATCCTTCTGGCCCAAGGTTGCTGTCCTCTAGTGGGATTTGAACCCCCAACCTTCCGGCCTGAAGTGCCTTGCCCCAACCACTAGGCTACTCCTCCACTCCATATTATATGCATATATGTATATAATAGGTAAATATCAATTTTATGATGTTATTTTGTATATGATGTTAATCAAATGTTAAAAGTTATATCAACAATAGGTTGAAGTATTCAGAGGTTAAATTGTTCACTTGTTTAAAAATATGTTCAGTGTATAATGTTTTGCTCTCTGGAAAACACTTTGACCTGGTGAAAAGCAGTATACAAATACATCTAAATAAATAAATAATGCATATGCAGCATTGTACAGAAACATGTACTGTAAAAGACTTCCTGCTCATCAGAGCTTACAGTCTAATCAAGAGAGACAACAGAACAATAGGGACTAAGATTTCTCTAGGGGAATGGTAAAGAAACATATAGGTGATGAATAGAAGACTAAGGGATATGTTTACTAAACCGTCTTAATGTTACCGGTGCTAATTGCAGCGTTAATGAGAAGAATGCCATATAAGATAGTGGGCGTTCCAGAGGGAAGGTTGCACGGAATCGGTATCGCGCAATAGTGGACGCCATGGCACGTTAGCCCACTGGTTACTGCAATGACTGTGGAGTCAGAGGTGATGGGTTTGATCCTGCTGTGGTGTTATGTAAGAAGGCTGTCTGAGGCATTTCCTTTTAATTTAAATCAGTGCTGCCAGCAAAAACACCCTCACAGTGCCGTAACCTAAGGTGCCGCATAAGGCTCCCTATAAGGCATTCCATAGGGCACATTATAAACTGCTCTGTCCTCCAAGGCACCGTATAATGTGCCCTATAGGGCGCTTTATGAGGCACTTTAGGTTACGGCACTGTGAGGGTGTTTTTGCTGGCAGCACTGATTTAAATTAAAAGGAAATCCCTCAGACAGCCTTACTAAATGACACCACTGTGGGACTGAACTCATGACCTCTGCCTCCACAGTCATTATAATAACCATTGGGCTACATCTCTGCAACTTCAAGTGCAGCGCTGGCTGGCTACAGAAAGGCTGCAGGTCACCACACAAACTGTCTGCTGTGGTTAGCAGGATAGGGTAAACCCACCCGTACCCATGATACACTGCGCATGCAGAACAGCAGTCTACATCTGATCACAAGATGGGGTATGCGTCCCCACAGCACCTCGGCCTGGTAGAGAGAACTGACCATGTGTGTTATTGGCACAGAGTAGCTACAGACCGTGACATTGTGCAGTTCCTGTGCTCACCCTGAGGGTGATGTGGGGCACCCAGCACCAGGTCTGCAGCACCTGGTTTGACAGAGATAAACTGTGCTGCAGGTCCCCATCAGTGCCAGTGTGTGACAGGTAGTCCTTGCAGACACACCTAGGCTATCTCTGTGGTCATCTGTAGCTCCCAGTCACATCTAGCACTTGTGGACTATGGTGCACCCAGAATAGTGCATATTCTGTGTGGTTGCCATGATCACTTGTTATAAGAGTAGGGGGGTGTCTAGACCCATATGCCAACCCACTCTTTGTGGGTCGGGTGGGCCAGGATCTGCCACCAACAGAACCACACTCTACATCTTTGCAATGGAGGCAGTAGAGGGACCTAATGAAAGGCTGTGGGGCCATCAACCCCAGTCCTGCAGGGAAAGGGCGCCCTCCAGGGCAGTCAATGCCTGATCTGTACATATCACATAGGGCACTGAGCCTGGAAAAGCTCAGCTGCCTGCCACCACAATCTGTGGCTCAGCTGTCTGCCACCACAATGCGTGGCGTTTTTTAGAAGCCTGAAGCTCAAAGATGAGTAATACTTAGAGGAACGCGGGCAGCACTTTGAATAACCCTCCTGATGAAACCCCTTACGGGAGTGAAATGCACGAGAGGCACCATAAAGAGACGATGGGGATAACAACTAAGATAAGAAATTGTTTTATTTATTAGACTTCGACACGAAGGTGGTGGAGAATTGGTGATAAGCTATTCATAAAAATCCAGAAAAGTCATTGATGCTAATATGCACATGATAAAGAAGCAGGCAATAACCCTTTTTGCCTTGAAGCGCTATGAGGTCTGAGACTTTCTGGACACTTTGATGTGCATGGTTTAAAATAATTGACCATTCTCTATTTTTCTTCATATGAGAGATTATATGAAAGATCATGTCCATTTGAATATTGTTTGTTTGGAGCTGTTTCTTGATAATATAATTTAAATTGGCTCCGTGAGGACCCATCATAGTTTTGTATGATTGCCACCACAATCTGGCATTCACAAGCAGGGGGCACAGTCAGTCTTCACCCACTGTACCCTGCAAGTTGTTCCAGCCATACACCAGCTAACTGCCAGCAGTCTGCTAGCTAGTACATAGTGCATGTTTCTGGAGAAACTCTGTGCACACAAAAGTGGGATGTAAGCACAAACACCAAGCAGGTATGCTAGCAAATGGGCCCCAGAAACGGGAACTCCCAGATTTCACTTGACAGAAACATTGTGTATAGCACTATGTGGGAACCTGGACATGCCATGGTCACTGCTTATATGTTGTTTGGTCTCTTATCTGAGGGTTGACCTGAATCACTAAAGTGCTGAAATCCCTCAAAAATAAGGTAATGACTGATGAACAATGTATGCCTATATTGATGTTGAGTAACCGGAAGTCTCAGACTAGAATAAGCACTATATCTCAGGCGTTACCCTGAACTTCTGCCAGAATGTGCATCAACGACTTCGGTTCTCATGGAGGATTGTTTTCATATTTCTATTGTGACTATACTGATATAATCTCATCTGCAATTTCTCATATACACAGTGTAGTCACACTTATCTTTGATGACACTTAAAGTTAATGTCCTCTCTCTCCGTCTCAGAATTTCACGATTATCATCCGGTTGTTATTAGATGATATACCGCATACTCTCTGGATTTTTTTGCCTCTCTCAGGGAGAAACTGTCATATCATGTTGGTATTCCCCGACGCCTTCAGTTGGTACCAATTCGCGTTTCACAATCCGATGGTTTCTTCAGGAGGTTGGTATCAATGCTCCCATTGGCAATAGCATGAGATGTTATACCATACTGCTGCTGGATGAGACGAAATTTTACAAAATCAAACAGGCAAATCAATATAATATCATATCAGTATTTATTTATTTATTTATTTATTACAAATTCTTATATACCGCGCTATTTAGAATCAGTGTGGTTTACATTATAACAACATTTTGCATTAGAACAAGATCTTTTGCTTACATTATAACAGGGATAGTAACTTGGAAGTAACAGGATAACTATATACAGTTCAAACAAAGGAGCTTATAAATTATTTAAGTTATGTTCTATAATAGATGCATAGAGTAGTCATGCTGATTGTGAGTGTCCCTAATGGTGAGTTTCTTTTGTAAAGCACTTGGGGTTATGTTGTTGGTACGTCAGATGCTGTGTGGGTGAGATGAGGTGTTGGATGTGAATGTATTAGGTTAGTGTGGGTAAAATAAAGGCAGAACAAGTGATGTTTAATAGCTTTTCTGAATTGCGAGAGGTCAGTAATTGATCTTATATGAGGTGGGAGATTGTTCCAGCACTTCGGAGCATATAGAGTAAAAGCTCTGTTTCTAGTTACTTGGGCACATTTAGTGGATTTAGGTGGTATAGATAGCGTGTTGCTAGTTGTTGACCTTCTTAGTCTGTTAGTGGGGATACTGGTCAGGAGTGATGAGAGGGACGTGGAGGATATCCAGTTAATTGCCTTGAATGATATGATTAACGCCTTGTAGTCGACTCTGCATTGTACTGGTAGCCAGTGTAGGTCCATAAGTATGGGAGTTATGTGGTCTTTTCTGGAGATGCGGGCTGCTGTGTTCATCGCCATTTGAAGAGGATTGAGAGTGCTCTTCGGGAGTCCATGCAGGATGATGTTGACATAATCAAAGTGTGGCATTACAAGTGCTTGGAATATTGTTCTGAAGTCGTCAGGGGCTAGTAGAGGTCTTAAATGTCGTAGTATCCGTATTTTGTTATAAATGGATTTAGTGGTATTCTTTATATGCTCTTTGAAGTTGAGCTGCTGGTCTATTGCAATCCCCAGATATCGTATTAAAGACTTGCATGGGAGCTCAGCGTCATGGACTTTCAATGAAGTAGGAGGAGAGAATTCTTTGTTTCTGGTTATGAAAAGGACTTCAATTTTTTTAAAGTTTATGCGAAGATTTTGGGATAGGAGTCAATCGGTGATTGCATTAAAGCATTCAATAAGGGGAACAAGGTTTGGCTGCTTGATTTTAATTGGAGCGAAAATCAGTACATCATCAGCATAGATCAAACTGGAGATGTTAAAAGAACGGATGATGTCACAAATGGGTTGCATATAAATGTTGAAGAGTAGAGCCGAAAGGGATGATCCTTGGGGTACTCCTTATTGCTGATGGAATGGTTCCGATGTTGAGAAGCCTATCCGAACTTGTTGTCAGCGGTTCGTGAGATAGGATTTGCACCATTCCCAGGCAAGGCCATGAATTCCCTTTTCCTGGAGGCGGGAGAGGAGTTGTACATGGTTAACAGAATCAAATGCAGCTGCTATATCAAGAAATATGAGTGCGAACCCATTTTCAATTTTGTCAATACCTCTGGACAATGTATTGATGAGTATAGTGAGTAGAGTCTCTACACCATGTGACTCACGGAATCCATGCTGACAAGGATCAAGGGGGGCTGATATGTCAATGTGTTATTGTAGTTGCATTTGAACCACCTTCTCTATAAGTTTGGCTAGATAGGGTATACTTGAAATCGGGCGGTATGAGTCTGTCTTTGCTGGGTCAAGTTTGTTGCTTTTCAGGAGAGGGCGTATGGAAGTTTGTTTCAGGATTTCTGGAAATGTTCCTGTTGTGAAGGAGAGTTCCATGATGTAGACTAGAGTTGAGCTAAGTTCTACACGCATTGATCTGATCCAATGAGCGGGGCAAGGATCATTTGGCGCCGTAGTGGTGTTGATGGTGGCAATAATGTCAGCAATGTACTTCTCTGTTGGGGAGGTGAATGTTGTCAATGGTTGATGTATCTGGGGGAGGAAGCACGGTGTGGAGCTTTGCGTAAAGTTTATTTTTATAACTTTAGATTGTAGGTACTCGGCGAAGGACTGGGGTTGGATAGAAACTGTTTGATTCGAGGAAGGTGTCTTGGTTAGGGCTTTAGCAATGCTAAAGAGGTCATGTGGTTTACGTTGACATATTTGTTAGCGATAGATAATGTTTCCATGTGCAGGATACTCACTGAGGCTAGCGCTTGGAGCTGGAGATTACTTTGTATTACTTGTATACCTACTATACAAATATTGAGTCAGCTGAGGATCAGATTAAATTCTGCCTGACAATATCAAAATGCATACCGGTTAGTTAATTCCGATTCAATTCTTGGATCGTAGCTTGGCATGTTACTCGGAGCTGCCCTGCTTCTAAAAAACGCCGCGCATGCGTCCATCCTATTAGCCATGTGTATTTAAAGAATCAGACTTAGACGTTCCCGACGTCATTACGTAGATAATTTTCTAAAAGAGCTAAATTGTCATGGCAAATTATAATGTGTAGATAACAAAGATGAGAATGGTCACTTTTGTCAGAGTGGAAATGCTATCATTAATGTTACTCTGTACTATATCAGTAAAGTGTATATTGTATCGTACTTGAACTCATGGCTAAAGAGGTCTCAGAAACCATAGGCTGCCATTGTTTGAGTTTTTATCAATGGACTGATGCCTAAATGCACATCAATGACCTCATTCTTGAACACATAGCCAATGGTTATTTTTTATGAAAAATTTTTTATCTACTTCAATACGTTATCTTCTTTAGCAAGCTTTTATATCAATAGAATGAACCAGTGAACCAGTGCTTATCTGTGTAGTAGAATCCCGACGCTTATTCATGCGCTGTATCACGCGTTTCACCACTTCGGTTTCATCAGGGGAGTATTATTAATCGGCACTGTGAGAAAAGAGAGTTCTTTTAAGATACACACTTCATTATGTTTCAAATTACGAAACCCTCTAAAATGAAATCCGGAGCCCTCCTACCTCTGGTATCACTGCAATGGTTCTCATATGCGCTGTCTGGTGAATTTAAATATCATGGTATTGATTATAAACTACGCACAAATACCAATTGCCAGTCCACGCATGTTATTTATGGGATCCGTTGTCCCTGCGATCTAATATATGTGGGGAAAACTATACGAACTCTTCAAACACGGATCAGTGAACACAAAAGTAAACTCAAATGCCGCAGAACAGAAGCTCCGATAGTTGACCACTGCCTGCAGTTTCAACATGACTTCACTACATTACGGTGCTTTGCTTTGCTATTGAACAAGTCTCATTTCCATCTAGAGGCAGAACATTGGATCACACTCTGATTTATAGGGAGCAACGGTGGATATACACATTGGATTCTATTATACCACAGGGATTGAATTCCCGTATAGAGTGGGAAGCGTGTTTATAAGAGATACATTGAAGTCCTTTTCTTCCGTCCACCCCATTGTTAATCAGTACTTCAGGTGTGACAGTTCCCGCCATAGTGTTTATATACCCCGCATGCGCGGCGTTTTAGTCAGTTCAACAGCAAGCACCAGACAGCGCATATGAGAACCATTGCAGTGATACCAGAGGTAGGAGGGCTCCGGATTTCATTTTAGAGGGTTTCGTAATTTGAAA
This sequence comes from Ichthyophis bannanicus, assembly GCA_033557465.1. Classification (NCBI taxonomy): domain Eukaryota; kingdom Metazoa; phylum Chordata; class Amphibia; order Gymnophiona; family Ichthyophiidae; genus Ichthyophis; species Ichthyophis bannanicus. Next base: position 9,087,991 of record CM066032.1, read on the forward strand.
CATAATGAAGTGTGTATCTTAAAAGAACTCTCTTTTCTCACAGTGCCGATTCATAATACTCCCCTGATGAAACCGAAGTGGTGAAACGCGTGATACAGCGCATGAATAAGCGTCGGGATTCTACTACACAGATAAGCACTGGTTCACTGGTTCATTCTATTGATATAAAAGCTTGCTAAAGAAGATAACGTATTGAAGTAGATAAAAATGTTTTCATAAAACATAACCATTGGCTATGTGTTCAAGAATGAGGTCATTGATGTGCATTTAGGCATCAGTCCATTGATAAAAACTCAAACAATGGCAGCCTATGGTTTCTGAGACCTCTTTAGCCATGAGTTCAAGTACGATACAATATACGCTTTACTGATATAGTACAGAGTAACATTAATGAAATTATAATGTGTTACAACTTATCAAATTGTACTTGCGGTGGCTATGTAATGAAAGTGCGGCTTGACTATCCTTGTAATGCAATAGATACACCGCTGCTGATGCTTGAATCATCACATTCAGATACATGCTGACCAGTCAATCATGTTGTTTAAACTCCCCGGGCTAACAGACTGTAGTTTGTAGATCCAACGTTGCTCCCGTATGGTCAATGTTTGATCTCTAGATTTACATTCTTGGCCAAATTTGACTGTGTCTATACAGAAACAACGTAGGTCTTCAAATTGATGATGTTGATCCAAACAATGTGCCACCAACGGGGCTTCCATGACCTTACATTTTAATCTACTGCGATACTCATTCATCCTTATCCTAAAGGATCTGATCGTTTTACCTATGTAAATGAGGCCACATGGGCATCTGATACAATAAATTACATATTTAGAATCGCAGGAAGTGATGTGTTTCAATGAATAGATGTTACTATTATGTAAGAAACATGTACAATCTTCTGTAATGCCGCAAATATTGCAATCTCCACATTTGCTATGGCCCTTTTGATTTTGTTCTACTAGTGGTGGAGTTCTTAATACGGTCGGACTCAATCGTTCTTTGAGATTTTTGTGTCTGGTCCAAACACACCTGATCTTCTTATCTTGTAGCCCTGGGAGGATTTTAATCACATTCATATGTTAGCTATTATACGTTGCAACGTTCTACTACAAGGGGAGAATTTGGTTATCAAATTAATACTCGTTTTGTCTATCTGCTTAGTACGTCCTGACTGTAAAAGTAACTGACGATTATTAAAAAGGGCCCTCTTATACGCCGATTTGACGATATGTTCAGGATACCCTCGATGTCTGAAATCTCGTATTAAACCTTTTGCTTTGGTTTTGAAAAGGTCAATGGTCACTGCTTAGTCAAGGTGAGAGTGACCTCCCAGCATGACATGCTGTGGCCACCCTGTCCGTGCACATGATAGTCGGCCACTACAATATCCCAGCCATTGCCCTATGCCCTGTGCAGATGCATCCTGCCCAGACCGCCCTGTCCGGCCCATACCCACAATACATTGCTCCTCACTATGCACATTGGCAGGCTAACACTGTAACTGTGCAAGCATTGTGAGCTCTGTAAGGTGTAGGCAGCCACACAACACTGGATAGACATACACACACTCCCACACCTATGTCAGCATTGTGCAAAGAGAGAGGTGGTTGGCAGCCCTGGCCGCCATACCAGTCCTGGGCACAGTGCAGGCATTGCTATGGTACTCAATACTGTTAAGGTCACTCTCTGGGGTGGTAAACACTGTCAAAAACAAAATATGAAACACACTCCACATATATCAAAAGGTTGCTATGATGAATCTCTGTTAACAAATTGTGTTTAATGTAGGATTTGTTATCTGACATTTATCATAGCAACCTTTTGATATATGTGGAACGTGTTTCCATGTTTATGATGGCATTGCTAAGGTATGCAGGTGCTAGTATTGGTAGATGCTGCTCCGCGCAGGGCCCAACAGCCTGGCTCTCCATGAGGCTTTGGATAGTGGAGCCTGTGGGTGTGGGTGTTTGTGCCCCTGTTGGCCTGTGCTCTAGAGTAGAGGTTCCCAACTCCGGTCCTGGTGGGCCCAACACGATTCAGGTTTTCATGCTGTCCCTAATAAATATTGTGGTGAGGAAAGCACTGCTGAACATAGAGATACACAGGGAAATGAGTCCTATCACTTTAATTCAGAAAGTATCAAGGGTTTCCCTAGTAACCAAGAGTCTCTGGCTCAGAACCTAGTCATCCCTAAGCCCCGCCCACAGCAGCACGTCAGGGAGAAGCTTGACCCTAATCACATGTGCTGGGAGCAAGGTGTGGCTCAGGAAGAAGGAAAGTTTAAAAAGCTGACTTTCAGAAACAGAGAAGGAGAAAGAGACGGAAAAAGAGAAGGAGAAGGAGGAAGTGAAGCAGCAAGAACAAGGAACGCAAAGAGGGAAGCGAGAACAAGTGAGAGAGTGCTTGCAGAGCATGAAAGACAGTGTGAAGGAAACACTGGAACCCGAAGAGAGAGAACTGATGAGAGATTGCCAAGCACAGCTGAGAGAGTAAGGAAAGAGAGGCTGGTGCAAGCAAACGAAGCTGCTGCAAACGGAAGACAGCATGACTGGCTTGCAGGGCAGAGAGAGATTCTGAATACCTCTGAAACCAGGCAAGTGTGTCCTTCTCAGTTCTTAAACAGTAAAAGTTTGGGAGAATTAGCTTTAGAGTTAAAAGCTGATTCCAGCAACAAGCCAAACCCCAGGATAAAGAGAGACTGTTTATCCAAGTATCAAGTAGCTCATATAGCAGACGAGCTAGTGCAGAAACAAGCCCTGCTTAAGAAATTGAGTGAATTGATTAGGAAAGAAAATAGTAAGCTCTCCCCTCAGATGTCTTTGGATGTGTGTGAGAATGATAGCGTTGAAGATATGGAGATAACAGATATGGAAGACAGTTCCTTTGAAATGCAATGTGCTGTATGTCAAGCCTCTGACGTAGAAGAGAGCTGAGCCAGAAAGCCATTGAATGTATGCCTGCTTAGGAAGCAGCCTGAATTGTGAAGACGTCACAACCGAAGAAAACAGCTGAGTGCTAAGTTCAACTGATAAGGTTGAAAGCTGATACTAATGTTCAAGGGACATTTAAAGAGTTGTTTTGCTGCAAGAGTTTTGTTCCTGTAAAGAAGAGGAACCTTTAAGAAGTTAAAAGTTTTGGAATAAGTGGCATTTTGATTTACAAGCAAAGTTGTGCCTGTTTCTTTGCATTTTTGAAATACAAGCAAAATTGTTCCTATTTCTTTTGAAGCTGTAGCGTGGGATTAAAATTCCTTTATTTGATTTTTCCACTTGTGTCCTGTGTATGAAGGAACCCCTGATTACATTAAATAAATTTTCTCTGTCTTATGCCTAACCCTCGGATCACAACTCCTTTGCTTTAAGATAGGACTACAATTCCCAGCAGCCCTCCTGGCAGCCATTTTGAGGGAAACTTATTTTAAAGCCAAAAAGGCGACCTCACCTGGTATCAGTTATCTACCTGGCCAGGCGGGGGCGACAATATGCATGAGATACATTTGCATACAATGGGGACGGTGCATACAAATGCATCTCAAGCATATTTCTTAGGGACAGCATGAAACCTGAATGGTGTTTGGCCCTCCAGGACTGCAGTTGGGAACCTCTGCTCTAGGGACTGCACATATCTATGGTGTATGTGCTCTGTAGGGTAAAATATAGGTGTTTATGGCGTGTTTATTTTATCTGCAATAAAGGTTCCTTCTTTATTACCACGGTTTAGTACTGGGTAAAATAAAGGGACATGGTCTGCAGGAGCCACAGCTGGGACCTGAACCTGTGACCTTCTGCCCCTGAACATACTTGCTGCGTGTACTGCACCAAACTGTTGCCACAGAGGCAAGTCATTCCCTGGGGATACCATTAGTGTTTGTCAGACAGACCTTGTCTTTTGCAGTGCACGGCACCCACCTAAACAGGGCTTGGCCTTGGTCGGCTGTGAGCAGATGCCACTGCTCCCTCCACCACCAGCACCCCTCTGCCACCATGCTGACACGCCCTTATACCGGTGGTGCTGGTGGTGAGCAGTCCCAGGTCATCCAGTGTGCCGGTAGGCGGCTGACTATGGTGCGTGATATGGAGTAGGGGTGCCTGCATAGACATCCACGCTTCGCCCCGGCACTGCCTGCCAATGTTATGTGCCCTTTGAGGTACTTGCTGGGTAATGTCCATTGTGGCACTATGGGACACACACTCGTGAACATGTTTGCCCTTGGTCAGTTGCTGTCTTGCTGGTTTTCAGTTTCTACATTCCTATGTATCACCTAGGCATCTGCCTAGTCCACCCTGTGCCCCAGCTGCCCCACTGCATGTCCCGCCTGCAGCCCCCTGTACCCCATTTGCAGCCTCACCATAGTGTTCTTTCGTACTTGGGCACTATGCTGTTGCTGCACATGTATCACTACTATCACTTTTCTTGGTCTCCCTGCCTTTGCTGTACATTTCTGACTTAAATGGTTTCTCTCTCCTGCAAATGTGCCTCTAACGGGAGGTTTTCACTGGCGTTAATTTTCAGACCCTGATTTCACAGTGTTAATATGCCTGGAGCCTCTCCCCACCCACTCTCTACCCATTCACCCCTTCTCTCCGCCCTCTGGAACGACTTACTCCACCCTCTGTGCGCCTTAACACCGCCGGAGACGTTATCGCGCGATAAGTGATGTTATCGCGCAGTAATGTTACATTATCGCGCGATAACATTACTTATCGTGCGATAATGTTGCCACTGCGACGTTCGCACTGTTTAGTAAACATACCCCTAAGTGGATCAGAATCCAAAAGCAGCTTCAAAGAGGTGAGTTATTAGTCTGGATTTGAATAGAGCCAGAGATGGAGCCAGACATACTGACTCAGGTAGTTTGTTCTAGGCATAAGAAGCAGCAAGGTAGAAAGATCAAAGTCTGGATTTGGCAGTGGAAGAGAAGGGCACAGAGAAAGGATCTGACAGTAGAGCAGAGTTCCGAGAAGGGGTATAGGGAGAGATAAGAGAGAAAAGGTAGTGAAGAGCAGTAGAATGAATGCATTTATAGGTTAGTAGGAGAAGTTTTAACTGGATGCAGAAACAGATAGGGAGCCAATGAAGCGACTTGAGAACAGTGATTAAATGAGCATAGTGACACTGGCGGAAGATAAGCCATGCTGCTGAGTTTTGAACAGATTAAAGGGGAGAAAGATGATTCAGAAGGAGAACAGTGGGGTTTCAGTAGATGATGGGTGACTAAATACTGAATAAGGGTTTTGGTAGTGTGTTCAGAAAAGAAGGGGCAAATGTTTCTGATGTTAATAAGAAATGACAGGTTTTAGCTATCTGTTGGATGTGTGTGGAGAGGGAAGAGTCAAAAATGACACCAGACTTGTGGCACAACATTGTTGATTTGGAGAACCACGTCAAGGCAGTAGAGCAAAGCATGGAGGAACAAGAAGAAGAAATCATGGCAGTCAGTAGCCAAGTAGATAAAATGCAGTCACTTTGGAGAGAAATGTTAGCTAAGCTAGAGGACACTGAAAAGGACCCTTGTAGGTGCAATTTGAGGATTCAGGGGATCCTGGAAGAAGCACAGTGTAATGATGCCATGGAGGTGGCACAGAAAGCGTTGCACTCCTCAGAAAGACAAGACTCTGATTCTGGTAGCATTCTATTGTAACTTGCTGAAAGGGTTTTGGGGCCCATTCATGTTAACTAGCCATTTGATTCCCCATAAAGGAAGATATTCTATATAAAGCAAGAACATTCTTTGAAATAACCTGGGATAGCCATTGTCTGGGTAGAGCACCTGAGCGCAGGGCCGGATTTACCTATATGCCAACTACGCCGTGGCGTAGGGCCCACAGCTGACAAGGGCCCACAAAAATTGAAAAAATTGTTAGGGTTCTTAAAATTAAATTTAAAAAAAAAAACGCTGGCTGCTGCCGCGGCAGCATGGACTGTCCCGCGGGGCCCCCTCTGCTGCCGTGGCAGCATGGACTGTCCCGCGGGGGCCCCCTCCGCCCGGCTGAATTCCTCCCTCCCTCCCTCCGCCCGGCTGAATCCCTCCCTCCCTCCCTCCGTGCCAGCTTTGAGAGGCTCGAAGGGAGAGTGTCTCCCTCGCGTCTCTGTTAAGCCCGCAGGGGCTGATGGGAAATTTCCCATCAGCCTCTGCGGGCTTAACAGAGACGCGAGGGAGACACTCTCCCTTTGTGCCTCTCAAAGCCGGCAGGGAGGGATGGATTCAGTCGGGCAGAGGGGGCCCCGCGGGACAGTCCATGCTGCCGCTGCTGCGATGGCAGCGGCAGCAGCCAGCGTTTAATTTTATTATTAAATTTTACTTGAGCCGATGGGGGGTAGGACTGGTAATGGGCTGGGGGGGTTAAGACTGGAGGTGGGCTGATAGGGTTAGGACTGGTAATGGGCTGTGGGCTGGGGGGGTTAGAACTGGTAATGGGCTATGGGGGGGGTTAAGACTGGTAATGGGCTGTGGGCTGATGGGGGCTGTCTGGTAATAGGCTATGGGGGGGACTAGGTCGAAATGGGCTGGGGGGGTTAAGACTGGTAATGGGCTGTAGGCTGTTGGGAGGGGGTTTGGACTGGTAATGGGCTATGGGGGGGGCTAGGACTGGAAATGGGCTGATGGGGGGCTAACACTGGAGGTGGGCTGATGGGGTTAGGACTGGTAATGGGCTGTGGGCTGATGGGGGGTTAGGACTGGTAATGGGCTATGGGGGGGTTAAGACTGATAATGGGCTATGGGGGGGGCTAGGACAGCAAATGGGCTGATGGGGAGGGGTTAGGACTTGAGGTGGGCTGATGGACTTAGGACTGCTAATGAGCTGTGGGCTGATAGGGGGGGTTAGGACTGGCAATGGGCTATGGGGGGCTGACTGGAAATGGGTTGATGGGGTTAGGACTGGAAGTGGGCTGATGGGGGGTTAGGACTGGTAATGGGTTATAGGGGGGCTTAATCTGAAAATGGGGTGATGGGGGGTTAGGACGGGAAGTGGGTTGATGGGGGGCTAGGACTGGTATTGGGTTGGTGGGTTGCTAGGACTGGAAATGGGCTGATGCAGGGACTAGAAGGGAATGGATGCTGGGTGAGGCTGGAACTAGAAGGGAGCTGATGTTGGGGGAGGATTAGAATGGGATGGGGCTGGAAGAGTAAAATGGAGAAGGGAAAAATATTTTGTGTGGGAGGGATAAAAAATCTACAATTGGCCGGGTATTGGGAGAGTAAGTGGGGATTGAGGATGGAGGGGTAAAATTTGAGTGGATGAAATAGGAATGAGGAAAGAGCAAAAGGAGAAAGATTAGTATGTTAAAGCAGATGTAGAGAGAGAATGGAAAAAAACTAGAAGAGAGAAGAAAGGACAAATGGACAGCAGACGATGGAGAGTTAGCAGAAGACACAAAGAAACCAGAAGAAAGTGGCTGGAGCAATTGCAGCTGAAAAAAAATGCACAAAAGGTAGAAAAATCTATCTTTATTTTGAATTTATTAATTGGAATATGTCAGCTCTGGTAAATGTGCATCATTAACGTCTGCGCTTTGTTTAGTACAAGAGCAAATTAATGTATAGTTTTATTTCTACAGTGTTGTACATTCCAAGTTTGGCTTTTGGGATTCCCAGTTTAATTATGACGTCAGGGCCAACAGCGCGCAGCTGATCCGGCGTGCTCGTTTTTATCTTTTCTGGGGGCCCACAATTTTTGTTGGCGTAGGGCCTAACTCAAGGTAAATCCGGCCCTGCCTGAGCGGGAAATGTTCCCGCTCAGAAGCTCCTGCCCAATTGGGGCAGTGGGAGGACTCCATAAAAGAGCGTCACTGGCAAAAGGGGCAGCCTCACTCACCTTCCTCGGGCCAGCACACAACATCCAGCGGGCTCAGCTCCCCCGATCGGGGTAGAGCGCCTGAGCGGGAAATCCTCCCGCTCAGAAGCTCCTGCCCAATTGGGGCAGTGGGAGGACTCCATAAAAGAGCGTCACCGGCCGGCGCACCCGCATCTGAGGGCCTCGCCAGAGGGCCCTTTGGCGTGGCCCTTAGGTGCAGCATGAAGGCGGGTGAAACAAGAGATACAACCAACGACCCTTATCCAACAGGCACGAAACTCAAACCAACCGAGGAGACCGAAAAGAGGATTGCAAGGTAATCCAACATGGCAAAGGCACTGTACCTTCCTATCCTTCTCCTCACACAACTCATCCCGCACCATTTACCCACACCCTTTAGCACTACCTACACACTGTGGACACCCCCTCCACAGCATTTACCCTACACCCACCACTATGACCCCACTCAGCACCAACACCAGAGTCACAAACCTAGCAAACAAAGAAAATCCAAGTACAGCACACGCAAAGCACAAGATACACCAAACCATCCCTTGAATATATCAATAGAGCTCATCAATGCCAGGTCGGTAAGAAACAAGATTAATACCATCATTAACCATATAGAACACCAGCAAATGAACATACTCTGCATCACCGAAAGATGGCTCACCCCCACGGACAATGTGCTACTCAACTAACTGGTTCCCCCCATCCACACAGCGTACAACTGCCCACGCACACAAAGGAGAGGAGGAGGAGTCCTGATCATCGCAAGGAACAACCTGCAAATCAAAGTCAGATCCACCACATCTACAAGTCACTGCAACACAATCATCATAGAAAACAGGAACCTTGCCCTATGCCTCACCTACAGAGCACCGAATGCCCCAACAGACGAACTATCTTCAGTACTGGGAAGCAATATGTGCAGTCAACAACCTCCACAAACCACTGCTTGCACTCGGAGACTTCAACCTTAGATCCAGAAACAATAAGGATGCAGAAGCCTTTCTTGCAGCTATGAACTCACTACAATTCACCCAGATGATCAATACCCCCCCAACACAGATGTGGATCCTCCCCTGACCTCATATTCACCCCCAACAATCTAATAGAAAGAAACTCCATCTCAAAACCTTCAATCACACCAGTACCCTGGTCGGACCACTACCTACTACAACTCCAGCTACAATCAGTAAACATCAATTACCATCAAGATAAACCACCCACAACCAGAAGATTCAAAAGTTTCAACAAGGAGAAATTCCTACAGGACACCCTACCCCTCCTCAACACCAACTCAGAGGACATAAATGAACAAATAGAAAACTGAAACAACACCATCACAAACGCCTCCAGACTCACGATCCCCAAAACACAGAAACCACACAGCACCAGACCCAGCTCCACCCCTTAGTACTCCAAGGACATACGCAATGCAAAGAGAGCCCCAAGAAGGCTAGAACACCGATGGAGATGCACCAAATCAGCCTCCATACAGGACTTATACCAGTTGAAACAAAAAAAATATAACAACCTCATCAACCAACAGAAGAAGGATTACCACACAAACCTGATCCTGAAGTCTACTAACGAACCCCGCAAATTCTTCAAATTAGTAAAGACCCTCACCAATGAACCCTACAACAGAAATGAGCAGCAAATAGATTCACAGACCTTCTCAGACCACCTCAAGACCAAAGCTACAGCCCCCGCCAAGGACAACAGAGATATCATCAGCAACAAGCCCCCTCCTCCCAACCAAAGATGGGGTAAATTCAGCATCACATCCAAGGAGCAGATCTCAAACATCATCACCACCCTCAACACCAGTACTGCCCCTACTGATTCATGTCCTATAACATGGATCAAAGCTGCAAAAAAAGATCTGATCCAGTGCATTCGCAAAATAATTCAAAACTCTCTCACTACAGGAATAATGCCAAGCACACTTAAACTAGCTACAATATGCCCCATCCCCAAGAAATCCACACTAGCTAAAACTGACCCTGCGGCCTACAGACCCATCTCAAGCCTCCCCCTCATAGCCAAGATCATCGAAAAGGCAGTCCAATATCAACTCCAGAACCACATAGACATCCACGCCTCCTGGACCCCAATCAACACAGTTTCCGACCAAACCATGGGGTAGAAACTTTGCTAATTCAACTCTTCGACAAGCTGATCCAGACTATTGACAACATCAAAATGGGAGTCCTCATGATCTTCAAAGACATCTCCGCAGCATTTGACACAGTGAACCACACAACCTTGCTAGCTAGACTACAGGAAATTGGTCTACATGGCACCACCTTGAACTGGTTCACATCCTATCTAACCGACAGACAGCTACAAGTCAAATGCGGCTCAGATACCTCCCAGTCTCTGAGAGCCACCCAGGGATCCCACAAGGCTCATCCCTCTCCGCCCTGCTATTCAATCTATATTTACAACCAATCTGCTCCATCATCAAGAACCACAAGATTCAATACACCATCTACGCCGACATAATGATATTCACCCCAATCAACTTGGATACCCCAGACTACTCCAACCTAGCCAATTGTCTTCAGCAAATGACAACCTGGCTCCTAGATAACAATCTATCCATAAACCATAACAAAACAGAAGCACTATTCCTCTCAAGAAACCCCACCTTCTCGTTTACACCTACCATCAAACTGAATGACATCACAATAACAGTAAAGCCTGAAGTGAGATACCTTGGAGTGACTTTTGACAAGGAACTGAACCTACAAGCCCACATTGCCAGAACTACAAGAAACGCTTACCTCAAAATGAGAACCATCAGGTGCCTCAAACCCATTCTCGCACAGGACCACTTCTGTACAGTCTGTCAAGCTCTCATCACTCCCACACTAGACTACTGCAACCCCATCTACCTCGGGCTATCAAAACAGGCCCTCCAACCACTGCAGCTGGCACAGAACATTGCCGCCCACATAATAACAGGCTGCTCAGGTCACGACCACATTACACCCATCCTGTACCACCTCCACTGGCTCCCAATCAGCTCCTGTATCCAATACAAAGTCCTCCTGAACATATTCAAAATAAGACAAAACCTCTCAGCTGACAGCCTGCAACCTCTCATCAAAGCTGACCTATGCACCAGACCCAGAAGAAAGGGAACCGCAGACACCATCACCACCCCAAAAGAATTTGCCAAAGCAAGACAGGACACTTCAAGAAGAACACTGTCCCTGGCGGCACCCACCCTGTGGAACTCTCTCCCTGGCGATCTGAGATCAGCCATGGAGCTCAAAGATTTCAGAAAGCTACAGCTAGCAAATGCTTGGAAGGTCTCAGACTTATCGGCACTCAATTATAGATGTTGAACTTATCTATCGTAGTGCCTATTAGCATCAATGACCTTAGCAGCAAAAAACACGCAGATTGAACATTAAACTTTTTAACTTTAACTTATGCTTAGCTATATGTGCTCCCCAACGCCATCCTCTGTCACCCTCTTTTGCGTTTCACTCCTGTTGCGTTTCTTCAGGGGGACTCGCAGCTGTAAAAGTCCAAAAAATTCAAAAAGTGACAAATAAATATTTTCACTCATTTGCTAGTTAAAAATCCCTTAAAATCTAATGATTAATCCTTCAAAACTTCCATATACCTTTTAAAACAGATGCTGCAGGTGCGTTCCTCTTAAAGGTTCTCTGAATAAGTAAACATTCCAAAAAACGCCGCACATAAGACTCCCTGGTATCAGTGTTTGTAAGTTATATATCCATCCCTGTTCTCTTATAAGCAATGTTTGTTCTTGTGATTTACCGTTCGTTCCCGAAGGAACTCTCTCGATGCAAAAACATCGTAAGTCCTCAAACTTATGATCTTTTTCTAGGCAGTGCTGTACTACTGGTGCGGTCGTGTTCTTACACTTTAAGTGACTCTTATGTTCTGCCATCCATGTTTTGAAGGATCTTACGGTCTTCCCTATGTACAGTAAATCACATGGGCACCATATAGCATACACCACAAACGTGGTTACGCAAGATGTGTTACCTTTCAAGGTATACTTCGTTCCATGATAAGTAAAGTTCTGAATCTCATTAGTGATGTTGCAAATTCCACATTGGCCGCATTTCTTATGGCCAATCACATAATCCCCATCCTTCTCTACCGTCGGGGACCGCAAAATGGCTGGACTCAATTTTTCTTTTAAGTTTATATTCCTTAACCAAATACATTGTATGCTTCTCTCTTCAAGACCTGGAACACTACTGAGAACATTAGCATATTTCGATATAATCCATTGTATCTTAAAACTCAGTGGAGAGTATTTTGTAATGAAATTTACATGACTAGTGTCAGCTTTTTTTCTTTTTATCTTTTACACCCACCGACCCTATTCTATCATAATACAGCATTCTTAGAAATGCTTACTTGATCACTTTTTGAGGATAACCTCTTTCCCTGAAATTTTGTGATAAAATCCGCGATTGCTTTTTAAAATCATGTACTTCAGAACAATTCCTTCTGTAATGTAAGAATTGAGAAAATGGCAAGCTGTCTTTCAATCTCAATGGATGCGCATTATCATAGTGCAAGAAGGTGTTTCAATCTATTGATTTTCTATATATTGACGTAAACCACCCTTGTTCCTCCTTTGTGATGGTCACGTCCAAAAAAGTGATAGTCTTGGTGTTGGTAGCATGGGTGAATTGGATATTACTGTCTAATCCATTCACCCATTCAAAAAAAGTCATTGAGGCATGTGAACCTCTCCAAAGCGCAAAAACGTCATCGATATTTTATTTATTTATTTTATTTTATTTATTTAACATTTTTTATATACCGCACTATTCATCATCAGTGCGGTTTACATTGAACAACAACATACCTGTCAGTACATGACTGATCTAGGTTTACAGATAACAGGGAGGATAAACTGGGTGTAAACTGGGGATAACTATCTACATAATTATACATAATTATATATACATTAGATAGGTTACATCAAAATTTGAGTTTGACAAGAATACAGTGTTATTACGTTTTGATTTTTTGTTCTGGGTTGTTGTTATGTGTAGGAGTTATCTGAGTGAGGTGGGGGCCGGTTCTATTGGGTGTATGGTAGCCTGAAGTGCAGAGTGAATAAGTAGTGCTTGATGGACTTTCTAAATTGGGTGATATCCCTGATTGATCTGATGTTTGGAGGTAGTTTGTTCCAGCATTTGGGAGCATAGGACACAAAAGCTCTGTTAGTAGTTTGTTGTGTCCATTTTGTGGAGATGCTAGGAGTAACTAGTGTGTTTTCTGCTACTAGTCTCCTGGGTCTGTTGTTTGGTGTGAGGGTGATGAGGTTTGAGATCGATGCAGGAGATAATTTATTAATTGCTTTGAATGTGATGAGGAGGGTTTTGTATGTTATTCTGCAGTTTATCGGGAGCTAGTGCAGATCGATCAGAATTGGTGTTATATGATCCCTTATAGAAGCTCCAGATAAGATGCGGGCTGCCGCGTTCATCGCCAGTTGAAGTGGATTTAGAGTATTCTTGGGGAGGCCATGAAGGATGATATTCGCATAGTCAAAATGTGGTGTAACTATTGCTTGGAAGACTGTACGGAAGTCCTTGGCCTCCATCATTGGTTTCAGGTGGCGCAGTGTTTTTAGTTTGTAGTAAATTGACCTTACTGTTTTCTTTATGTGTTCTTTAAGATTGAGTTGTTGATCGAGTATCACACCGAGGTACTTTATGGAGGTCTTGATATAGCGACCCCACATCTTCAGATTGATACCATATGAAGATGGGATGATCCATTGTCATTCATAATGACCCATGAATAGATTTGAAATGGAGGGAGCACATGTAGCTCCCATCGTGATTCCCGAAACTTGATGGTATAACACCTTCTCAAAAACAAAATAGTTTTGAAAAATGGTTAACTGTGCTAATTTCAACAAAAATGTTAGTTGTTCTTCCGACAAATCTTCTCGATATCTCAAAAAACATTCAACCGTCTCATATGCCTTTATTTGAGGTATACTTGTATATAAGGCTGTGACGTCCATTGTTACCAAAATAATATCCGGTTCATTGGCCCATTGTGAATGCTTAGCTAATATCTCTAAAAAGTGTGAAGTGTCTCTTACATTTATTTATTTATTTATTTATTTCCAGTCTCTTTTATACCAAGCTATTCAACATCAGTGCAGTTTACAATAAACAAAGAAATACACATTTCCTAGGGTACTCTGTGTTTACAATGAACAGGTGTTAAAACTTGGATAACATAGGTGGTATGTCTAGCAATAATGGGCGAAGATATGAATCTATAAATGTCGATAAAGGTTCCAATAGAGTACCCCGAGTCAAAACTATGGGCCTTCCCAGGGGTCGATCAAGATTTTTGTGAATCTTCGGGACCAAGTAGAACCTTGCGATGGTGGGAGTTGGAATATTCCAAAATTTCCATTCTTTTCTCGAAATTACTTTGTTGTGTAAGGCTTGCAAAGTGAGCTCTTGGATCTGAGTTTGGAGAATATGTGTGGGATCAGTTTGCAAAATGTGATAAGTAGATTGATCTGATAATTGGCGTAACACTTCTTCTATATAATAATCACGACTTTGGACCACCACCACTCCCCCTTTGTCTGTTCTCCGAATGACCACATCAGATCTGGTTTGTAATTCTTTTAGTGCCGCTCTTTCTTTTGTTGACACAGCACTTCGTGATCGGTGAAATTTTTCTTCCAAACCTGTCACTTCTTTTAGAACCAGATCTTTGAAAATTGTGAGGGCCGGATGCAACTGACCTGGTGGGGACCATGTCGATTTAAAAGGCAATGGTATTCTACGTATATTCAAATGATCTGTACTCGCCTCTTGTTGAGGTTTAGAGGCAAAGTACGCTTTAAAATTCAATTTTCTCAAAAGTCCTTCTAAATCTAATCGAAATTGGAATGAGTCGAAAGTAATAGTGGGCACATATGATAAACCTTTGTTCAATATACTAAACTGGTCCCCTGACAATTCTTTACCAGACACATTTACTACTAGATCAGCATTTAATTGTTGGTATTGTCTCTGCCCAACGTTTGTTAGTTCTGACGCTGAATGCCTCATTCGTGATATTTCCCTCTGCCTCCTTCCTTTTTCGTTTTCTTCTTCTTTTCCTCGTCGTCGTCTAAAAAACTTTCTTTAGATGACCTACTCAAATCCATATTGCTCGCTTCGTCTGAAGTCCCATCAAAGCTAATCTGCTTACGGGATCTCTTGCTCTTACAGTTCATATCCATCCATGGACAGACATACCCCTTGGTGTAGTCATCATTGTCCCTCTTCAACTTCTTAGACTTTATCAACTTGACATCTTGTCGGAGTGTGTCTATTTGTTTCTTCAAATCTTCAGTTCTGGACTCAAAACTTTCCGTTGTTGCTACTTCTCTTAACTTCATTATCATCAATTCTTTATTGTAGTCCTCTAAAACAGTCTTTGTAGTGTCAATAATCAACACCATCAGATCCAAAGAACATTTGTTCAGAATCCGGTTCCATTTATCCAAAAATTCAGGATCTGTTGTAAACATACGCGGTTCTTTGTACATTCTCAGTCCCCTCAGAATATGTTGTTGACTCACATATTCTATCATCGATAATCTATGCAGCTCTGATTTAACTATCTGTTTCTGCAGCTTTAATAGTTCATCCCAAGTTGTTGTATCATGATTTTCTCCTTTAGATCCTTCTATTGAAAAAGGCGTCTTTTCTTTACATAAATCAGATATATGGTCTTGTGAAAAACTTAAAGTTTCCTTACAAACAACATGACTTTCCATTCCTGTAGTTCTACAATAACAGTTGGTCTTATTCTCAGAGTGACAAATTTTGTCAAAAATCAGATGTGAATCACTCCACTCAAAACTCTAGTCAAAACGTGAAATACAATTGTTCTTACTGCAGTGTTTCTTAAGAGTAAGCATACTGTGAAACAAACATTTATGCACCAAGCGTTTTCTTTCTTACGTCTCTACAGATACAGCTAGCAAATGCTTGGAAGGTCTCAGACTTATCGGCACTCAGTTATAGATGTTGAACTTATCTATCGTAGTGCCTATTAGCATCAATGACCTAACCAGCAAAAAACATGCAGATTGAACATTAAACTTTTTAACTTTAGGGGAGGCGGAGCCTGGAGCTTGGTGGAATGGAAGCCTGAGACGGAGTTCTGAAGGGCTATTTGCAGAATCCGTAGTGTGTGCTGGCTTTTCTTAAGTGGACTCAGTAAAAGTGAAGCGGTTGGTGGCTGGATGATGGCGGGAGCAAAACCAACCCGATTGGACTTTGTTGGAGGCCAGATTTCTAGTGTGAAAAGATCCAAAACGGAACCACCGTCCCCCCAGAAAATGGCGGCGGGCCGAGACTGGCCGGAGGCGATGCAGGAGATCCTTGCTGAAGTCAGAGCAATAAAGGAAATTGTTACGCAGAATAGCAACTCGCTATTGTCGATGCAAGGAGATGTAAGCGTCTTGAAGCAGCAAATGGAGGCATTGGTAGTGCATCAAGATAAAGCGGAGTTGAAAGTGGCGGTGCATGAAGAGAAACTCCAGGAGATTGGCAAACACGCAAAGCAAATTAAGGTTTTGCAAAGAGAACTCGAGGACAATAATAACAGAACCAGGAGGAATAATATAAGAATTGTTGGGCTACCAGAAGGTGTGGAAGGGAAAAATATGTGTGCTTTTCTGCAGCAGATTATCCTGACGGTGTTGAAACTCTCGTTTGATCTTCCATTTGAGATTGAGAGAGCCCATCGTGTTCCATTGCAGCCACTGTTAAACAGTAAGAAAACAAGGCCTGTCATCCTAAAGGTGTTGAGATTTCAACAAGCGACTCAAATCATGGATTCAGCGCACGCACGTTCTCCAACAGAATATGAAGGCCATAAGTTGATGTTCTTTCCGGACTTTGCGAAATGCACGGTAGACAGGAGGAGAGACTTTTTGGTGATGAGGCCCAGGCTTCAACACCTTCAAGCCCGTTTTGGCCTTTTGTATCCAGCTAGAATGAGGGTGACTCTCCATAATCAAACTAGGAATTTTGACGAACCCGAGGCCCTAAGGGCCTTCTTGGACAGCAAGGAAGCAGAGCTGATGGCTTGAATCTCATTAATGGTGCCCAGTTGGGGTGCCTAGTTTAATGTTGGAGGGATGCTGTTGTGTAAGCAATTAACAATTGGGCTAGAGTCTCTGGAATAAATCTAATAAGTTGTCTGGGGGGATATATTAACTATTTGGGGTGGGTCATTTTGTTTTTTGGTTCTTCTTTTTCTTAGTATGGAAGGTCAGCATACCAATGTTAGGTTGAGTTCTGGCCCGGGCTTCTTCTGCCTCATAAGGTTCACCTATTAGGGGTTATAGTGTTGTGCTCCTCACTAGGTTCATTGGGACCAGGTTTTGGGATATAGTTTTAAGGTTTTTTATGGGTTGTGCGGCAGTGTACATGGAAATCAGTCAGATAGAAGGGTTGTATCAAGATCAAACAAATTGGAACAACATTAGAAAATGCTTTAGAAGAAGGAAGAGGCCTCCGACCACTCAGTGTGTAATTGATGTAATTTTAAGATGGCACCTCTGAAAGTTTTATCTTTAAACGTGAAAGGAATCAATGGCCCTATAAAAAGGAAAAAAATAATTCAGTATGGCCAACAGGAAAAGGCGGATATATTGCTATTGCAGGAGACACGCCTTAATACGAAGGAGTCTCTCAAATTGAACGTCAAGCCTTATATGGTGGTGGCTTTCTCTGCGGCAATACAGAAGCACAATGGAATGGCAGTTCTAGTGCGGAGGTCCTTAGCTCCGTCGGTGGTGTATTCGCTGACGGATAAGTGCGGTAGGTGGGTCAGGGTACAGCTCCAAATAGGGCAGGCTGAACTAAATATAATAAACATATATGCCCCAAATTGTGATAGTCCAGAGTTTTTTAGGGCCCTTGCAGAGGAAATATATAGGGATTCTACCTGTCCACTTATCGTAGGGGGCGATTTTAATCTTGTTATAGATGTCTTAGTGGACAGGAAGCCCCCTAGATCCGGCAAGCCTCTTAGAGCGCATTCAGTGTTGGCTTCTATTATTCAGGAAGCTGGTTTGGTGGATATCTGGCGGCTTCTCCACCCTCTGGAACAGGAGTTCACTTTTTACTCTCCCCCACATCACTCGTTATCAAGAATTGATTTTTTGTTAATTTCTAAGTCTTTGACTGCTAATTTTTTGGCAGCTGAAATACACGCTACCCACTTTTCGGATCATGCAGCGGTCTCCATCTTGGTGAACAGCAGATGGTCGGTGCCAAACCAGACTCACTGGTTTTTTGATAGAGCCCTGTTAGAGCAGGAGGACTTTAGGGCTAAAATACGTGCAGCCATTAATGAATATTTTCAAGTTAACCTTTCTCAGGAGACGTCTAGCTGGGCGAGATGGGAGGGCTTTAAGGCCTCCATTAGGGCAGTCATTACAGGTTTCAGTATCCATCAGTTTAGGCAGAGTAGAGAACAACTTAAGGATCTGGACTCTCAGATCAAAGCGGGTGAGCGTATTTTGGTTAAGAGACAAGATCCGTGTATACTGCTTCGCCTTCAGTGCTTGAGGTTTAAATATAATCAACTGTTAACTAGTGAGGTATCTCACAATATTAGAGCGCAGGAAGGCCTGTACTATTGGGAAAATAACAAGGCGGGGCGCTTGATGGCTAACACACTAAAGGCGAGGAAAGAAGCTAGTTGTATAGCGGCTATAAAGGTGGAAGGAAATCCAAATTTGCTGGTGACAGACAAAGAGATAGCAGAAGCTTTTAGGGTATTTTTTACAGATCTTTATACCTCTGAAAAAGAGTGCTCACGAGAGGCATTTGAGCAGTTATTAGAAAAGGTTGACAGACCAAGGCTGGATACAGAAACAGCTGGGGCATTAGGAAATCCAATCTCTTTAGAAGAGATTGAGCAAACCATAATGTCGTTAAAACCTGGCAAAGTGGTGGGCCCAGATGGCCTGCCTTCAGAGTTTTTTAAAGTATTTGCTAAGGAGTTAGGTCCACATATGCAAGAATATTTCCAAGCCTTGGTTGAGGAGAGTCCTCAAGTGGGCTCTTTTGCTGCAGCCAGGATTATTGTGTTAGAGAAGCCTGGCAGAGACCCACAAGCTGTAAGTAATTATATCGGCCGAACTCCCTACTCAGTGTAGATTATAAAATATATGCAACGGTGTTGGCAAGGCACCTGGCCGCGGTAGTGCCGAACTTAATACACCCTGATCAATGTGGCTTTGTGGAGGGGCGTTCAACGGCAGACAATGCTAGGTTGTTCTGTCATGTCCTGGCTGGGGCGGAGTATGTGAATGAGCCAAGGGTGGGTCTATCATTAGACGCTGAAAAAGCTTTTGACCGCGTTGAGTGGTCATTCTTGTACTCGGCCTTGGAGTGGTTTGGGTTTGGAGAACGTTTCCTCAAATAACTTAAAATCATGTATGAGAGGCCCACTGCTAGCCTGTGTGTGAATGGTACTCAGTCACAGGACTTACACTTGGGGCGGGGGACGCGACAAGGATGCCCACTATCGCCCATTCTGTTTAATCTGGCACTGGAACTGTTGGCCCTCCTTCTGCGGCAGAACAGTAACATTCAGGGAGTTAACCTTGCTGACAGGGAAATTAAAATTTCTGCATATGCGGACGATCTGCTTCTCTTTACTAACCCAGAGTCAGTTGCACACATTCTAAAACAGATAGATTTGTATTCATCAATATCTGGTTACAAAATCAATTGGGGAAAATCAGTCGCCTTTCCTCTTAATAAGCGGATGCATAAAGCGGATTTGTCAGGGTTTCCTTTTGTATGGGAACCCGAGAAAATCAAGTATTTAGGAGTGCGCTATAGCCAATTGCTAGATGAGATGTTGGAAAGTAATGCTGAGATAATTATGACCAACATACAGGCTTTGAAAACACGATGGTCATCGCTGCTATTTTCCTGGTGGGGCAGACTGGAAATAATTAAAATGTCCATAGTGCCCAAAATCAATTATATACTCGAGATGGTGCCACTATATTTTCCTCCGCAAGTTTATAAGTGGGCTGAGAAGCTTTTGGCCCTCTTCCTCTGGAGGAATAAGCCGCCCAGGATTGCCCTTAAAAAACTGAAAGCAGACAAGGAGGATGGGGGGGGTGGGGTTTCCGGACTTTTTTGCTTATCATCAAGCGTTCTTGCTGAAGCAAGGAGCTCGATGGATGGAGCCCATAACCACTTTAAGCCCGGTTTAGAACATAAGAACATAAGATATGCCATACTGGGTCAGACCAAGGTCCATCAAGCCCAGTATTCTGTTTCCAACAGTGGCCAATCTAGGTCATATGTACCTAGCAGTTTCCCCAAGGGACACAGGTTCCACAATGCTTGTATTGGTTCAAGCATTGATATCCTGGGTCCCTTCTTAATAATGGTTTATGGACCTTTCCTCCAGGAACTTGTCCAAACCTTTTTTAAACCCAGCTACACTAACAGCCTTTACTACATCCTCCGGTAACAAATTCCAGAGTTTGATTTTTTTACACGTTGAGTGAAAAAATATTTTATTTTATTAGTCTTAAATAGTTTACCCTGTAGCTTCATTGCTACAGGGTGAACTATTTGGTTGGCTTTAGAGGAAAAGTATGCAGCCCCATTTCCTATTCACCTCCTTCCAGGAATGGTCTTTGGAGAAAAATCTAAACGGCCAAGGATCATGTTAGACACGCAAAGGGCTTTTAGGGCACTAGCTAGTGTGTTGGAGTCCAGTGTAAACAATTCTACGTGCCTCCCTTTGTGGTACAACCGCACTTTTAAAATCCATCAAAATACCTTTGCGTGGAAGCATTGGTATGAGAATGGTATTTGGACCGTGGGGCAATTACTGGATAAGAGTAAGTGGAAAAGTTTTGAGAGGCTGCAGCGGGAATTTCACCTCCCCAATAGGTTATTTTTTCAATGACTCCAGTTAAAACATTGCTTAGGCAAAGCTTTGGGAGGGTGTACCTCATTGTTGGACGAGTGGGGAGTGGAAAGCAAAATCTTGCAGGCGAGACAGGTTGTCGGGGTGGCCTCTTTCTTCTATAAGGAACTAAAGCATAGGCCATTATCACAGCTCCTTGGGTTGCAGAGAGTCTGGGAGCAAGATACTAGCCTGCAATTAACACAGCGTTGTTGGAGACGCTTTTGGGCCCGGCAGGTCAGAATTGCCAAAGCGGCCTCTGTTACACAGAGCCTTTTCTTTTTGGTGCACAGGGTTTACCTAACACCAGTGAAGCTCAGTAAATGGGACAGAGTGGCATCGGTGGCATGCTGGTCCGGTTGTGGCCAAACAGGTACACTGAAGCACATGAAGATTGATTGCCCTGTAGTGCAAGAGTTTTGGTCGCAAGTGTGGGAACGAATCCAGACTGTGTTGGATCTTGATACTCCCTTTATGTGGGGGCTGTTAGCTTTTCGCTCAGCTTTACACATCCCGGGGTTGCATAAAGAGAACAGGTTCCTCCTGTATTTCATGTTGGGGGTGGCTATACATGTTCTGGTACGCAACTGGAAAAACATGGCAGATATCCATTTTCAAATATGGTGGAACTCTCTTTGTGCGTATAGTAAATTTGAACAAATGCCCCGTAAAGGGGTAACCCATGGCCCCAATAGTATTTTAAAATGGAAAGCCCTGAAGGATTTTGGAGATGGCGTGCATTGTCGATCTTTCTAAGAGGAGGGTGTGTTTTTTTGATAACACCTTACAAGTGTTAACAGGACTCTATGAACCTTCTATTAGTTGATTGTATGAATGGACCAGTGGGGGGAGGGGGGTTTGGGAGGGGGGTGGTAGGGGAAGGGGTTTATGGTGTTTTCTTTTGTTGTAGACTGTTGTTAGATGTATTGATTGGATCCGGTGTTTTGTGCACGGTAATGTGCTTTTCTTTGTTTTTCCTTTTTGAAAATTCAAAATAAAGTTGATAAAAAAACAAAAAGAAAACAAAAAAAAACCTTTTAAACTTTAGCTTATGCTTAGCCATGCTTATGCTTATTCTCACCATGCTTAATTCAAGCCTTTCCACGGGGATCTTCCCCCAATCCTGGAAGCACGCCCTAATCCGCCCCATTCTTAAAAAAACCTCTCTCGACCCTTTGATTCCAGCACATTACCACCCTGTCTCAAACCTCCCCTTCCTTTCTAAACGTCTTGAAAAAGTTGTTTTCGCACAGCTCTCTCACCACCTTGATTCCACTAACTTTCTTCATCTCCGTCAATCAGGGTTCTGACCAGGTCACAGCGTCGAAACTGTCCTGCTTGCCTTCACTAACTCACTGCATGTAGCCCACAATCACGGGGACATCTCGGTGGCGGTGGCCTTGGATCTATCTGCTGCATTTGATCTAGTGGATCACTCCCTTCTTCTTCTCCGTTCATGCGGTCTTTGTAGCACCGTTCACCACTGGTTCCATTCTTTCCTCTCCTCTAGGTCTTGTTCAGTCCTCTCCTCCTCTCCCTCCATCCCTCCATCCCTCCATCCGAACCTTTTCCTCTACCATGTGGGGTTCCCCAGGGTTCTGTACTTGCTCCTCTTCTTTTCATCCTCTTCCTTGCCCCTCTCGCCCTTCTGATACAGCAATCCGGGATCTCAGCTTTCTACTATGCCGATGACATCATCCTCCTTCACCACACCTCCCCTTCTTACCCTGACCTCTCCGCACTCAACTCCTGCCTTTCTATCGTCGCAAGCTGGTTAACCCAGAACTGCCTCCATCTCAATCTAACCAAAACCATTGCCATCTGGTTTTCTCATGGTAGCCCACCCCACATGCTGGCTCCATCCTTTTCTGAATCTCCCATCCCTCTGGTCTCTACCTTCCGCTACTTGGGTGTACTCTTTGACTCTGATCTTTCTTTTCAGGCGCACTTCTCACATATCACCAAGACCTCTTTCTTCTTTCTGCGTCAAGTTCGCGCAATTCTCCCTTTTCTCACCCCGCCCGCCCTCACCACGCTGTTACTGTCACTAGTCATGACACGCCTAGACTTCTCTAATTCCATCTTCACTGGCCTTCCCGAATCCCAACTCAACAGACTACAGAGGATTCAAAATACTGCTGCTCGCATCATCACTCACTCCCCTCCACGTGACCACGCTGCTCCCCTACTTGCTCATCTTCACTAGCTACCTGTCCCCTTTCGCTTTCAGTTTAAGCTGCTCACTCTTGTTCATAGGGCACTTCACACCAACACCCCGCAATACCTGGCAGATCTCATCATCTTCCATACCCCCAGAAACACTCCTCACTCATTTCACCTCAATCGCCTCCATCTTCCCTCCCTTGCACACCTTCAGTCCACCCATTCCTCAGCCTTCTTTTTCGCGGGCCCTGCCCTCTGAAATTCACTCCCCACCTCCCTTCGTATAGAGTCCCACCACCTCACCTTTAAGCGGGATCTAAAGACTCATCTCTTCTCCCTCGCCTTTGATCTTCCCTCCCCCTTTGTGTAACCCAACCTCCAGTCTCGTCCTACTCTCTTTTTCTTTCCTGTCTACCTATCAATAATTGTAACTTCCTTTCTTCCTTCTGGCCTCGTGCCTCTTTCTTATGAAGTTTTGTATATTGTAAACCACTCTGTTTTTCCAAAAAGGGTGGTATATCAAATAAAATAAACATAAACATATGTGCTCCCCAACGCCATCCTCTGGAACGAATGGTAAATCACAAGAACAAACATTGCCTATAAGAGAACAGCGATGGATATATAACTTACAAACATTGATACCAGGGGGTCTTAAAACTTATATAGATTGGGGGTGTGTTTATGATAATGAAGGAAGCGTAGGAGGGCTGCCCCAGATGACCTCATGGCATGACAAAGAGAGGAGGGAACTGGATAGTGACGTAGAGAGAGTGGGGTATAATAAGAAAGGTTCTGCTGTACTTCGCATGCGTGGCGTTTTTTGGAACGTTTACTTATTCAGAGAACCTTTAAGAGAAACGCGCCTGCAGCATCTGTTTTAAAAGGTATATGGAAGTTTTGAAGGATTAATCATTAGATTTTAAAGGATTTTTAACTAGCAAATGAGTGAAAATAGTTATCTGTCACTTTTTGAATTTTTTGGACTTTTATAGCTGCGAGTCCCCCTGAAGAAACTTGACAGGAGTGAAATGCAAAAGAGGGTGCCAGAGGATGGTGTTGGGGAGCACATATAGCTAAGCATAAGTTAAAGTTAAAACGTTTAATGTTCAATCTGCGTGTTTTTTGCTGGTAAGGTCATTGATGCTAATAGGCACTATGATAGATAAGTTCAACATCTATAATTGAGTGCCGATAAGTAGCGCATTATGGAACAAACACTCCAGGGGACAGGGGAGGTGACACATGGGAGTGGAGGGGAGCCATCAACATGTGGCAGCAGCACAGCCGGTGGTCCACTGGGGTGCTGCAGCCTAAGGCAGTGGGGCTGGCTGCTGCACAGTCGCTAGTGGGGCATGCCATGTGGAGGGGACAGGATGGGGAGAGGGGAATGGCACAGAGTAGGCCATGAATGTGGCAGGGTCAGGTCACATGGACTTCCCAAATGTCGGGGCACCTCCAATGAGGTATGTGGGATGACCCCAACAGGGAGGGTAGGGAGGTATGGTAGACTGACTGCACAGTTGGGGCTGCATGCAGCAGCTGTCCTTGATGTGGAAGCTGAGTGGGAGCAGGATGTGCTGCATGTGGTATGCAGTGATGGACAGGATGGGTCCCACATTGCACACTGCCAAGCAGATAGAAGGAGGGAGGGTGGGGAGCCTGATGTGGGCCAACAGTGCTGGCAGTGCAATAGGCATGGTGGGGGGGGGGGGGTGAAGGGAAGGTGCATGGGGAGACACAAGTGTGTGACACATGTGGAATGTGTGAGTCAGTGGGCCGTAGGGGTCCAGGGTGGGTTGGGGGCAGGGGCCACCTGCTGCCACAGACACCTGTCCCATGTGTGAGGCCACCTGTGTGGTGCCTCTGCCACCCCATCATCTCTAATACCTGAAGATTGGAGGATCGCCAATGTAACACCAATTTTTAAAAAGGGTTCCAGGGGTGATCCGGGAAACTACAGACCAGTGAGCCTCAAGTCAGTACTATGAAAAATGGTAGAAACTATCATAAAGAATAAAATTACACAGCATGTAGATAGTCATGGCCTAATGGGAGACAACCAACATGGCTTTAGACAAGAAAGATCTTGTCTTACTAATCTGTTATGTTTTTTTGAAAGTGTGAATAAACAGGTGGACAAAGGTGAGTCGGTTGATATAGTGTATTTGGACTTTCAGAAAGCCTTTGACAAGGTCCCTCATCAGAGACTTTTGGCAAAACTAAAGAGTCATGGGATAGGAGGCAGTGTACTACTGTGGATCAGGAACTGGTTAAAAGATAGAAAGCAGAGGGTTGGGCTAAATGGCCAATTTTCCCAATGGAGAAAGGTGAATAGTGGTGTACCCCAGGGATCTGGACTGGGTCCGCTGCTTTTTGACATATTCATAAATGACATGGAAAATGGAATAACGAGTGAGGTTATCAAATTTGCAGATGACATAAAACTATTTAAAGTTGTTAAAACCCAAGAGGATTGTGGAAAATTGCAAGAGGATCTTGATAAATTGGAAGACTGGGCATCAAAATGGCAGATGAAATTTAATGTGGACAAGTGCAAAGTTATGCACCTAGGGAAAAACAACCCAAACTATGGTTACATGATGCAAGGTTCCACATTAGGAACCACCACCCAGGAAAAAGATTTAGGCATCATTGTGGATAACATGTTAAAACCCTTGGCCCAGTGTGCAGCGGCAGCTAAGAGAGCAAATAGAATGCTAGGTATGATAAGGAAAGGAATGGAAAATAAAACAAAAGATATTATAATGCCTCTATATCGTTCCACGGTGAGACCGCACCTTGAATATTGTGAGCAATTCTGGTCGCTGTATCTTAAAAAGGATATAGCGTTATTAGAAAAGGTTCAGAGAAGAGCCACCAAAATGGTAAAGGGGATGGAATGATACTCCTATGAAGAAAGGCTTAAAAGGTTAGGGCTCTTTAACCTGGAAAAGAGACGGCTGAGGGGAGATATGATAGAAGTCTATAAATTAATGAACGGAGTGGAACGGGTAAACATAGATCAATTGTTTACATTATCAGAATATAGAAAGACTAAGGACATGTAATGAAGCTACAGGGTAAACTATTTAAGACTAATAAAAGAAAATATTTTTTCACTCAACGTGTAATCAAACTCTGGAAATTGTTACCGGAGGATGTAGTAAAGGCTGTTAGTGTAGCTGGGTTTAAAAAAGGTTTGAACAAGTTCCTGGAGGAAAGGTCCATAAACCATTATTAAGAAGAGACCCAGGATATCAGTGCTTGACCCAGTACAAGCATTGCGGAACCTGTGTCTTTGGGGAAACTGCTAGGTACGTATGACCTAGACTGGCCACTGTTGGAAACAGGATACTGGGCTTGATGGACCTTGGTCTGACCCAGTATGGCATATCTTATGTTCTTATGACAGGAACAGGCCTGGGACTGCAACTATGGTGTACAATGGCAGCTATGCATGCCCTCTGTGGCTGGACAGAGAAATGCTGGTGGGGGTATGATGTGTATGCAGCATACCATACACATGACCCACCCTCTATGATAGTCGCCACATGTGCGACACTGGCAGCGGGCAATACAAGGGACATACAAGGGACAGGTGGACCGCGCAAAGTATGTGTCACAGCTGTGGCAGCATTGGCTTCCATGCCATAGATCCACATGTCCAAGTACATGGGCCCACATACAGGGCAGCATTTGAAGATGTCACAGGACACATCATGGCACATATAGGGTCCAGAGGGCACATCACGTGGCTAGGAGGACACCACATCCCTCACACATGGCAGCAAAAATATTTGTGGGACAGGACCCGAATCCAGGACCCAGAAACAGTGCTCATACCAGCAGCCCACGGTGGCACACTACTGTGACCAATGTCCTAGGCAGGTAATGTGATGTCACACAGAGGAATGGACGGCCACACAGGCCATATCTGCATGGTGTGGATATGCACAGGCCCATGACGGCTGTGGTACATTGCCCAGCCCCTCCCCAGGTACTAACATGAGTATCGGGTTGTATGGGCAGTGAACATATGGTTCAGGCAGTCAGGCAAAGTGTGCCTGGACAAGGCTGTCATATGCCACCACCCCATGTCTGGACTGTGTGCCCTGGGGTGCATCTGCAGCGGCATTTGGCTCATCACTGTCACCCTGGGCTAGGTCAGGCTCATCTGGCAGTGGCTGCCAGTGCCAACAGGGCATAGTTGTGGAGCATGCAGCATGCCATAGTGGTCTGGCACACCTTGTGAGGCCTGTAGAGCAGCTCCCCCTGGACCGGTCCAGGCATCAAAAACGATACTTCAACTGTCCGAAGGTGCACTCGATAATCCCCATGTGGTCCGGTGCACATGGTTGTTCCGGTGCTGTGCTGGGCTACTAGGGTGGAGTATGGGGGTCAGCAGCCATTCATGTAGAGGGTATCTTAGTCACTTGTAGTGGGAGACAGAACAGTGAACCTTTGATCAGCTGGTGTGATAGTAAGGGGGTCATGTGTTAGAGACATGTTGTGGGCTGGGGACAGCTGTGTATATGTCTGGCTGTGTCTACTGTATGGATGGTCCCAGGGGTGCTAGTAGGGATTTGTGTGTCCGCAACCCACCACATGTGTATGGATGCCCCCAAAAGTGCAGGGTCCCTGCTAGGGGGTGGGCCTGGGCATTGTGGTGACCCTCTGGCATGGTCCTTAGGCGCGGGACGCTTTAGCGAGAGAAATCATACGGCTATACAAAAACTGCAGAGTGTTTGTGGAGTCTTTTTTGCTGAACTGCATCCACTGGCGGGGTCCGCAGGCGGTCTTTCTGCTCTGGATCTGTGGCTTTCTGCACCTTGGCCTTCTCCTGCTGCATCGCTGTCTGCTCCCTCTGCTATTGTCATCCTCTCCTGGGATCCTCCGCTGCATCATTGACTGTCTGCTCCCTTTGCCTCCTGATTGTTTGGTATTTCACTGCCTGTTGTACTTATTGTTTCCTTTGATTCCTCTGATGTTTTAACCTACTCTTTTCTCCTACCCCCATTGCTTTCATTCTCTCCTCCTTTCTTGTCCTTACTTTGGTTCCACTTTAGGTCTCTCTTCCTCCTTCCCTTTTGCTGCTCCCTTGACTTCTGCCTTCCTTTGTGATGCACAATCTGGCTAAGCTCATCCATATACCTCTAGCTTCTCCTTCTCCTTCTCCCTCTCCTCGACCTCCCTCTTCTGGTGATTTTACCCCTATTCCTTCCCCTCCTAGACGTTTGTCTCATTCTGTACTGGGTTTCTTTCACAACTTGTCCAATCTTATTCATATTCCCCTTCTTTCCCTTTCCTCTCTCCCTTTCTCTTGTGCCTTTCGGAATGCACATTCTGTCTCTAATAAACTCTCTTTTACACATGATCTTTTCCTCTCCAATGCTTTTCATCTTCCTGCTTTAACTGAGACATGGCTCCTCCCTGATGATACTGCCTCTACTGCTGCCCTCTGCTTTGGTGTTCTTCAGTTCTCTCATACTCCTCATCCTACAGGACATGGTGGTGGGGTTGGCCTTCTTCTCTCCCTCTCCTGTCATTTCCAACCTCTTCCTCTGCCTCAGTCTCATTCCTTCCTCTTTTTTGAGGTCCACTCTATTTGCCTCTTTGCCCCACTTCCTCTCTGGATTGCTGTTGTCTATCGTCCTCCTGACAAGGCTTTTTCTTCTTTTCTCTCTGACTTTAACTCTTGGCTTTCCCTCCTTCTTATCCCTACCTCCCCTACTCTTATTCTTGGTGATTTTAACATCCATGTTGATAACCCCTCTGATCCTCTTACTCTGAAGCTCCTCTGTCTTACCTCCTCATTTGGCCTTCAACTTTGTTGCTCTGCCTCCACTCACCTTCATGGCCATTGTCTGGATTTGGTTTTCTTTTCTTGCTCCTCTCCCTCTAACTTCAGTAATACTGTTCTTCCTTTATCTGATCATCACCTTCTCTCCTTTAATCTTCACCTCTCTCCCCCCTGCCTCGTCCTGTCTCCTCCACTCTTTTTAGGAACCTTCTTGCCATTGATCCCCTGGTTCTCTCCTCTACCATTTCTCCTTCTCTCTCCTCTGTTTTGTCCTCCAAGTCTGTTGATATGGCAGTGATGTCCTATAATGATGCGCTCTTCTCAGCTCTGGATGTTCTCGTTCCTCCAATCCCTCATCCTGTAAGGCGTTCCTTACCTCAGCCCTGGCTCTCTCCCACTATTTGCTATCTTCGCTCCTGTGCCCCCTCTGCTGAGTGTACCTGGCTCAAATCCCGCTCCCCTGAAGATTTCCTTCATTTCAAATTCATGCTCTGCTCTTTCAAATCTGCTTTAGCTCTTGCCAAATAAGATTACTTTGTTCGCCTGACTAATTTTCATGCCTCTGATCCTCACCGTCTCTTCATTGCTCTCAATTCTCTCCTCAAAGTGCCTCCGCCTCTGATCCCTCCTTCCCTTTCTTCCCAGGCTATGGCTGATTACTTCCATGATAAAATCCATAAGATCACTTTTCAGTTTCCCTCTAAATCCCCAATTTCCCTTTCCTGCTTTCATTCTCTCCCCACTTCTCATCCTACCCTCTCTTCCTTCCCCACAATTTCTATTGATGAAACTGCTCTTCTTCTCTCCTCCTCCAAGCTCACCACTTGATCCTCTGATCCTAGCTCCTCCCATCTCCTCTCCTCTATTTCCTCTACCGTTGTCCCCTCCATTTCTCATATTCTCAACCTTTTTCTCTCCACTGCTACTGTCCCGGCTGACTTTAAACATGCTGTGGCCATGCCTCTCCTTAAGAAACCCTCACTCGATCCCTCTTGTCCTTCTAATTATCGCCCCATCTCTCTCCTTCCTTTCATTTCTAAACTGCTCGAACATGCAGTTTACTGCCGTTGTCTTGACTTCCTTTCTTCCCATGCTCTTCTCGATCCCTTACAATCCAGTTTTCGTCTTTTGCACTCTACTGAAACTGTTCTTGTCAAAGTCTTCAGTGACTTGTTCCTGGCTAAATCTAAAGGCCTTTACTCTGTCCTTATCCTCCTTGACCTTTCTGCTGCCTTTGACACTGTTGACCATGTTCTTCTCCTTGACACTTTGTCCTCGCTTGGCTTTAGGGACTCTGTTCTCTCCTGGTTCTCCTCATATCTCTCCCATCGCTCCTTTAGTGTATGTTCTGGTGGCTCCTCCTCTTCTGTTACCTCGCTCTCTGTTGGTGTCCCCCAGGGTTCTGTCTTGGGTCCCCTTCTTTTTTCTCTCTATACCCAATTCCTTGGTGCGCTTATTTCCTCTCATGGTTTTCAGTACCATCTCTATGCTGATGACTCCCAAATCTATCTATCTACTCCTGATCTTTCTTCTGCTTTCCAGTCCCGGATCTCTTGCTGTCTCTCTGTCATTGCTGCCTGGATGTTCCATTGTCGCCTGAAATTGAACATGGCTAAGATTGAACTTCTCGTTTTTTCTCCTAAAATTTCCCTTTCTCCTTCTTCTTTTTCAGTCTCTGTTGATGGTTCTGTTCTCTAACCTGTTACATCTGCTCGCAATTCGGGTGTTATTTTACACTCTTCACTCTCTTTCTCCTCTCATATCCAATTCATCGCTAAGACCTGTTGCTTCTTTCTCTTCAACATTGGCAAAATCCACCCCTTTCTCTCTGAGCTCACTACTAAAACCCTCATCCATTCCCTAATCACCTCCCACCTTGATTATTGTAACCTCCTTCTTGCTAGTCTCCCTCAGTCTCATCTCTTCCCTCTTCAGTCTATTCAGCACACATTTTGCTGTTCTCTTTCCTGCCCCTCTTTTATTTCACCTTTCTTTCTTCCTCTTACACTTGTTCTTACCTCTTTCCTTTGTCCTGTCTCTCCTGCTCTTGTCTATTTTCCCTTGTTCTTATCTTTTTTCTACTCCTTTTCTTGCTTTGTCTTTTTAGATTGTAAGCTCTTTTGAGCAGGGACTGTCTTTTTTTGTTTTCATTGTACAGCGCTGCGTGCGCCTGGTAACGCTTTATAAATGCTTAGTAGTAGTAGTAGTAGTAGTAGTAGTAATTGTGGGAATGTATGGTGCCCTTGCCTTGTGCCTGGTCCACATCAGGTACACCCCTGGGTGGCAGAAGATAGGGCTACACAGCATGCCGGTACATGCAGACCCACTGCCGCCATTCTAGTCACCTGCCTCCATGTTCCGCTGCATGCACAGGGCCACTGTGCACCCTACAGAGGATGGGGGCAGGATGCATGCAGGGGGTGGGTGGGACCAACCCAGACACACAAAGCCAGAGTGTACCATGGCCATGTATGTTGGGAGGTCACTGGGGGGGGGGCACCCTACACATACGCCCACTGTGGTGTCATAAAGGGCAGATTTCCCCCTTGTACATGCCCAGTGACCACCAAGAGCTAATAGGCCCTTCCACAGGGCCTCAGAGTCATGGGGACAGGTCACCACCACCTTCCCAGCACACCATGCGGTGCCCCATGCCTCCTAGTACCAGGCTGTCTGTGCATATGACCACCTAACATCCATCTGCCAGTGATGTGACCCCCTTGAATCAGGCACAGAGCCCTGACTGGCTCAGGATGTAAGTGTCATGGCAGGACCCTGGGTACTTTGCGCAGAAGTCCGTTATCTCCCCATGTGCATTGCATACCTCCTGCATGTTGACAGAGTGGAGGGCCTTGAAGTTCCAATATGCAGCCTAACTCTGTCACAGGGGTCGGAGGGTGATGTGTGTGCCATCCACCACACCTAAGACTAATGGGAACCCTGCCAGTATAAAAGGATACATGACTGTTTATTTATGCAGTATTATATTGGGGATTTTGATGGATTACAAGTCCGAGAAAGTACTTTGTTGTATAGTTGATGAATGTATGGATTTTATGAATTTTTAGTTTTTATATAAAAAAAACCTATAGAAAAAATGTAAATAATCATAAATATATGTGCATTGGAATAATTAATATTTAGACATAATAAAGCTAATGTTGATACACACTAGTGTGAATAATTAATTTTTCTGGTAAGGTGTTGATTACACTTGGGGAGTATGTTATAAACTAATGAGGAATTATTTCAGGTTTGTATTTGTTTGTATTAAACGAACAATGGTTTTTGCATTGTGTATTTTTGCTATGTGTATTGTTTGCAAATAGGTGGTGTGTTTATAACAGTGTAAAAGTCCTACATGGTGTGGTGCTGGTCCTGCTGAGTTGCAGAGAAGCAGATGGTCTGCTCCTGGACCACAGGTAGGTGCCCAGGAACTGTGTGAGGCACCAAGATACTGCAGGCTGGCTGAATCCCACAACAGCTGACAGCACCATCTGGAATGAGCCTGTCACCAGGAAAGCCAGCCCATTTGTTACCTTCTGCTCAGATGTCCTCTCTGCGTGGGACTTTCGAGCCATGGCTCCAGCTGCTGGAAGAGGTCATGTATGGTAGCCCCGTCGAACCAGTACCTTGTCACACATGCTGCATCACTCATATCCATGTACTGGACCCTCTGTTGTGGGACATGTGTATATGCGCACCTCTGCTTCAAGTCCTGCCCACCATTGTCACAGCTATGCACCAGGGCCAGTGCATACCAGCCCTGGATGTCCTGCATGTTGTCCCATTCCAGCCAGCTGGCTGTGCACTGCTGGGCACCCACTGCACACATTGTCACATAGATCAGTCAGCTGCAGGTGGCACCATCACTGTCTTGCATTGTGTCAGACGTGCTGTAAAGCTGTTCAGGACTGAGGGTGTGCTGACATGTCAATGGCACATTTGCAGAGACACACGTACACAGACACATACATGTATTGACACAGCGTAAAGGTTGTATGCATTTGCGTGGCCCCCTCCATGTCCTATACCCCCTTCATACATATATGGCTGCTTTTTCTCTGCAGACTGCTGCTTGTCCACTGGCATTTACCTCCATAGCACTGGCTATGAGAGGTGAACCACTGACCTTCTTTATCCCATGCACATGCCATCCCCACCACTCTGTGTGGCTGCATTACTGAGGGGAGGTGTGGGGGCGCAGATATGTGTGCATGCGGCTGTTGGCACATTGATGCAGAGATGTACGTGTTGGCACGTTCTGGCATGTATGTCCAAGACAGCCCATCCCATGCCTCCGGGCATTGCCTGTGTGTCACAGAAAGCGCATATAATGGCACCTTAAGTTGCTACCAGGAAGGCAAGGCTCTTCAAGAGATAGGTGGCACTCATGCTGGAGGAGATCCTCCAGCAGCTGCCACAATTGGTGGGTGACACATCCACATTTGTGGATGCCTATGACAAGCAACAGCAGTCACTTGATGTGTGCTGCCGTATCAATGCCATCTATCATTGGAACCACAACATTGAGGATGTGAAGCGCAGGCGATGACAGGTGCACTGCAACACTGCCCAGAAGGCACATCAAGAGGCCAAGGGTGCACAGGGTGAGCAGCTCACCAAACTTAATCAGCACATCCTTGCTACAATTGACCCTGCCACCTCAAGGGTTATAGGCCCTCTCGACACATCTCAGGCATCCCAGGAGCAAGGTACATGTGTGACATGTGTGTTGCTGCCCTTTTCCCCGTGTACACCCCCTCCCGCTGTGTGCATGCACACACGTGCATGTAGTCACCACCACTAGCTACCATGTTGTCCCATCCATACTGGCGCTGCCAGGCACACACACATTGTGGGTGGCTGCCCAAATGTTGACCTGTGTGTCGGGGCATTGGCAGCATGGCCGCCAGCTAGGGGTAGCGGGACTGACTGCACAGGGCACCAGGGAGGGTATCTGTGCACAGGCCTCTGTGCCCATCTTGCTTCGCAAATGGTGACAGGATGTGTGGCCAACCATGTCAGTAGCTCCTCTGTGCCTGTGCAGCATACTGGCTCATCTGCAAGGCTCCAACACTGCCATCCCGTCATTGTCTGTGTTGGCAGTTGCAAGCCTGACCCCTTGATGTTGTCTGTATCTTCACAGGTGTCCCTGCTGTAGCTCCACAGGCAGCAGTGACTGTTCTGCTGACAGTGTCCATGGAGGATACTGCAGAACAGGAGGGGGCCCATATGATGCCCCACTGTCATACACTGCTGGTCCTGATGCACTGCAGCAGCCGCCTGATGGCCCTTGCCCAGATGATCTGGAGCTCCATGTCCCCTCCCTATCACCTCCACCACAGCAGCCTATTGAGGATGGCAATGATCAGGGGGTGTCCAGGGAGTGGCAATGTACTTGCACATCTCTATGCGATCTCAGAAATATCGGAGATATCTGCTGGCACGTCCATGTTTATACCTGCTCCAGCCATGAATAGGCCTCAGGAAAGTGCTTGTTTTCACCTTAAAACATCCAGACAATGTAGAGAAGATGGAGAGTTAAATGACTAGCCTTAGATCACAAAGGCCTACACTGGAATTTGAACCCTGACCCCTCTTCTCTTAAGCCACTACTCTAATCATTATGAGATTAGACATCTTGGTTATGAAATGCTATCCTGGTGACATCTATATAGATTGGTCATATGTTAGCTAACGTGCATTGCCATGCATGTATGTGTATTTGGGGCTTATTTTAAAAAATGAATCACACACATGTTTTACTTTAAAGTATGGGCACAACCCCATGTCTAGATTCTTCAGATGCTCAATTAAGTTATAATATTTATACTATTTTATAATATAATATAACATGCATGAGTAAATACAGGGAGGAGTGACTCAGTGGTTGGGACAGGTTACCTTAGGCTGGAGGGGCAGGGGTTCATTCCCACAAAGGGACAAATAACCTAAGGCCAGAGGGACTGGGGTCTCTAATCCCAAGGCCCCTCCTTGTGGCCTTGGGCAAGCCACTTAACCCTCCATTGCCTCAGGTACACTTAGATTGTGAGCCTTTTGGGGACGAGGGAATAAAAAGTGCCTGTTAGCATATATCTGTAAACCACTTTGACCCGGTGAAAAGTGGTGTATAAGCACAGCTAAATAAATATTGGGCGTGTATTTCAGGCATGTCCACATTTCTGAAATTGTGCCTGTACTTGCATGACCCTGATTTCTTTTTCAGACGTTTTGGCTTTGATGTCTCAGATTGCTCTTGAACGTCCACTGTGAAATATGTCTCAAAGGAGGTAAGTGCCTACACTCATATTTCCCCTCCCTCTCACACAGCAAGTTCTCCACGTTCATACTTCTATCCATTCCTACTGCTGTCTGACACATCAACAGCTGCAATTCATCACTTACATTGATCTTTATGCTTGTCTTCATCACCCATGCCACCTTCCCATCAGTAAGTTCCTAAGAACCACTGTTTACACTTCCACATCCATCCCAACCACACCCACTCTCTGCCAATCACTCTTTTTCATCCACCCACCATATTAATCAAACCACAATAAACTTTTGTTGCTACTGATCATTGATACATGAACATCTATGGTAAAATATGACCAGGCCACTGAAGAAAGAGCTCCACTTAAACCAAAGTTGCTATCCAACTGAGGCCGCATCCTTCATAATAGGACAGGGATAAAACCATTGAACTGGAGCCCGATTCACCATGGGGCATGTCCAGGCCATCTGGATGGCCCCGACCAAGACGGGGTCATTTGGACCCAAGTTTTCACCGCAGAAACAAGACGCTCCCATGGGTGCAGCATGGGGCCTGGAGACGGCCCAGCATACCCCTGCTGCAACCTGGGCATGTTCTCCCCACGGGCTGATCCTCCCTGCTATGCAGCTATCCCTTCAACCCTACCACCTGACCCCTGATGGGTGCTGCCGGAGCCCAGATCGGGTGGTGGGGACTTCCTGGCTCTGGGGGACTGCTGTCCAGGATCGGGGGAGAGAGCCCCATGTTTATTCCACCTCAGAGGTGAAATAAGCACTAATAAATAAATAAACAGGGCTGTCAATAGAATCGACCCTGTACATCCGAGGATCAGTCCTACTCATGATCCGCCCGCTCTCCGCCCCATCATGCCTCCATCCCCCACAGCACGCACAGCAGCTCTGCGCATGCAGCGGGGGACAGAGGCAGAATACCGGCAAGATAGATAGTGGGACGTGCAGCCCTGCTATTTGCCTCATAGAATCATGGCCTAAATGTCTGGGAACGTTTGCTCAGATCAGTAGAATTGTTTCTGTACTTAGTGGCTGAAAGAGGGGAGCAATTGTTCTTCAGAATACTGATGATTATCTTCTAATTTACAGACACAGCTCAATGATACAAAATACTACCAATTATTATCCTCGTATCCTACACCATCCTTGAGCCAAGAGATAAAGGGTTTGGTAGAAGGAGCTTGTTCTGCTGGATGGGTGATTAAAAGGGAATGTGCTTTTCTTATTCAGAAACACCCTCACATCCCAATGATTTACACAGTTCCAAAAATACAAAAATCAATGTCATCACCTCCAGGATGACCTATTGTGTCATGTAGGCATTCAGTCCTTGAACCTTTGTCAAAATTTTGTGACTGTTTTTTACGAAAATCTGTAACACAGGTCCAGTCCTATATATGAGACTCTACCCATTTTATCTCACTATTGAACTGGTTTCAAGATGTTTCTGAGTCATTAATTTTGGAGGGCAGAACGGTGAGGTAAGGGGTCAGGTCGGCTGCTGGGCGCTAGGTTGCTCTGGGTGGACATGGTGGTGCTATGGTGACAGGACGCTGCTGCACCGGCATACTAGTCAGAATGTTTCCCTTTGCAGAATTGCCTGCACATCGGGCCAAGTGCCCTGATTCCACAACTGCGGGAATGTATAGCTCCCACGGTTGCGGAATCAGGTACAAATGTGCCCCGTCCATTTCCTGGGCGTCTGGACAGCCCGGACTTGCAGGGTTCTGAATCGGCCTATAAGTGCATAACTTTACACTTGTCCACATTAAATTTCATCTGCCATTTTGATGCTCCAATTTATCAAGGTCATCTTGCAATGTTTCACAATCCTCTTGAGTTTTAACAATTTTGAATATTTTTTGTGTCATCTGCAAATTTGATCACCTCCCTAGTTATTCCCATGTCCAGGTCATTTACGAATACTGTATGTTAAAAAGCAGCAGGCCCAGCACAGATCCCTGGGGAACTTCACTATTCACCTTTCTCCATTGAGAAAATAGGCCATTTAGCCCTACTCTCTACTTTATATCTTTTAACCAGATTCTGATTCACAATAGTACATTGCTTCCTAGCCCATGACTTTTTAATTTTGCTAAGAGTCTTGTCAAAGGCTTTCTGAAAATCTAGATATATTATATCAACTTGCTCACCTTTATCTATCTGTTTATTCATACCTTCAAAAAATATAACAGATTAGAAAGACAAGACCTTCCTAGGCTAAATCCATGATAGCTCTCTCCCATTAAATCATGACTATCTACATGTGCAGTAATTTTATAATTTATAATGGTTTCTACCATTTTGCCCAGCACTGACATCAGGCTCACTGGTTTGTAGTTTTCCGGATCACCCTTGGAACCCTTTTCAAAAATTGGCGTTACTATTGGCTATTCTCCAGTCTCCAGGTACTACAGATGGTATTAATGATAGTTCACAGATTACTAATAGTAGGTCTGCAACCTCATATTTCAGCTTTTTCAGTACCCTGGGATGTATACCATCTGGTCCAGGTGATTTGATACTCTTTAGTTTATTAAATACGTATAATACATTTCAGTTTATCAATATTTGTTTCAATTCTTTTGATATATTACCTTTAAATACCATTTCAGGAATGGGTAGCTTCCCTACATCTTCTTCACTAAAGTCCAAAGCAAAGAATTCATTCAGTCTCTCTGTTATGCCTTGCCCTCCCTTAGCGCCCCTTTTACCCCTCTAATGGTCCAACTGACTCTCTCACAGGTTTTTTGCTTGGATGAATTTGAAAAGGGTTTTATTTTGCATTTTTGCTTCCATGACATTATGCTTGGCAAGATAGAAGGTCAACGCAAAAGAGGAAGGCCAGCAATGAGATGGATCGATACAATAACAGCAGCTACAGGTACCAGTCTGTCAACAATGAGCCGCCTGACTGAAGACCGAACACAATTTAGGATAGCTATCCAGAGGGTCGCCATGAGTCGACTCCGACTCGACGGCACTTAACAACAACAAGCAGGCAGAAAATGATCTTTTTAGAGAGTAGTGGTTTATTTGAAACCATTCTCCCATGAACATTATTCCTAGTCTGATTTTTCTTGATGATTGATCCCTCGCATCAGCTTGTGCAAGAGATGCTGGTAGATCTTTAGATGTTAGCCAGGAATTAATTATGATATTATGGATGAAATTAGTTTGTGCTTTGGGTGGTTTAGAACAGATGAGTCAAAAATTGACTCAGAAATGCTATTTTACTTGTAGAATGGCTTTGAAATTTGCTGTCTCACTTTTGGGCATGGACGAGGATAGGCATATGTGTCCCAAAGTATTTTGTGCTTGTTTTTGTTCCTCAGAATGTAGCCATTTGGTTAGTCTTCAGGAGCTAAAACATTAGTGTGCTTATCCCATTCCTCACCATTAAAGTCTAGGGGGAAGCTATTTTACAACAGAACAGTGAAACCTGCCATCTATTTTCAATCAAGCCTGCTTGAAACTTGATGCCAGGCATCTGTAACCACCCAAGGGCACCAGAAGTGAGGGAAAGGATAATTGCAGTGACAGGATTAATACTAGAAATCACCATTAGAAAAGCAAAGCAGTACAAAAAATGAACACCTCAAGATAGTGGAAGAGGCAAAGCAGCACCATAATTGGTGGAAGCAACCAAGGCACTTTGAGAGGAATAAAATGGTAAGCAGACCAGCGGAGCACCTAAATCAGCTGCAAGACTAAATTATGCCAAGAGATCCAGTACAGCATCCACATCAGCTACAAGATCCTAAATTATGCCAGGAGGACCTGAACAGAATCTAGATCTGCTGCAACAACTTAAACATGCCAAAGGGATGAGCACAGCAAGGCCCTAAAATACCAGTGGAGACCAACACAACAGACAAGGTGTCGCAAATACACTATGAAGGAGTGGAGCAAGTTCAGCTACGTTCTGTGCTTGCAAGTTAGAGTCCTAGTACTGAGGACTTTGATCCAAGCATAGGAACCTTAAATACAGAGGAAGATCCTCCTGGAGTGGAAGAAGCATTCATGAACTGCTTAGATGACACACTGATGGATTTAAATAGAATCAGAGGATGCACCATGGTGAAGATCCCAAAAGAAGTGGCA
Organism: Ichthyophis bannanicus; assembly: GCA_033557465.1. Lineage (NCBI taxonomy): Eukaryota > Metazoa > Chordata > Amphibia > Gymnophiona > Ichthyophiidae > Ichthyophis > Ichthyophis bannanicus. Next base: position 9,127,147 of record CM066032.1, read on the forward strand.
ATGGAGCTGGAGCAATGACAGTGATAGCTCAGAATAGCTGAGGAAGACCAACATAGCAACAAGATAGGCTGGAAGCCCATATAACAGGAGACAACCGTTAGTTGATGAGTACAGTAATGGAGGATGGTGGATGTGAGAACAATCTGATACCCCATGGTGGTTTGCGCTGATTCGGCTATCATGCTGACTAGATATATATGTCCTTCCTTCCTCAATATGTGATGCTTATTCCTCTTGATAGAGATAAAAGAAGCATTCATGGAGTGCATTCAAGTCATTCAGAGAACGTTAAAGGTTTCTTAGTTGATGACTCAACAAGTCTTAATAGACAAGTACAGTAATGAAGGATGTTAGATATGAGGGCATGTCACCCCATGATAGCTAGGATTGATTTAGCTATCAGGCTGTCTAGGCAGGTGTCCCCTTCCTCTATCAACACTCCATGCTCATCCCTCCTGAAAGAAAAAATATTATTCTGTGCTCAAGGGTGTAGCAGTAACTGAGCTCCCCAATATGAACCTCATACTCGGTGTGCAATGACAAGCAAAGAGCATCCATAAAGGGTCAAAGCAGAAGGAAAAGGACGAGGATTAGCCCATAAAAAGTCAAAGTCTATTGGTTGCAGAGCCATGCAGCAAGAAGGGTGGTGACACACCTGCATAGCATTAAATGAGGGTGAAATTCATACAATGACAAGTCAAAGGCACCCGCCAAGGTGCAAAGCAGGAGGAAGGTAAGGAGTTGTCCAGAAAAAGCCAAAACATGCTGGTTGCAGAGCCATACAGTATAAAGACATTTATGTGCATTTGGGCTACCAAACATCACCCATAGAAATAACTGATTTTTATGTATCGTTTCATCTTCTTATAGTTTGAGACAGTATGTAAGTGGCATCTCCTCAGAGAAGGATCAGTAAGAATAGGAAGTGGACAGAAAGTACTTAACATGCATTAGTTTATCCTCTTACTCAAAACAATGCCATCTACTGGTCTTATAGTGGCTCGCACTTGCTTTAACTTATGGCTCTTGAGTATCTAAATAAAAAGTACCTATGGCCTGTGACCCAAAAAGTACTGTCTAACAAAGACTTCCAAAAATATAATAAATGCTGATCTTAATTTTTCTTTTTCATACTAAAAATATGTATGAATTCACATTTATATTTTAGCATTTGAAGTGATTATGTTTTTTTGCACACTTCTTAGTATTCACCCACAGCAATTTTGACCCAAGCATCCAATAACCTTTGCAATTCATGTGCATGATCTAAATATAAGATACAAAACCACCATTTTGAAACTTGCCATGATATTTACTTATCCGCAGAAGAGAAAAATATAATTAGAAAACCAAAGCACAGGACTATAATTAAAAAGTCTAAATGACAGTACTCATAACCATTCTGTGTTAAAAAAAAATTAAAGGAAAATACTCTACCAATCAAACACAACCACAAAAGCTTTTCCTCATTGGTCCATAAAAGAAATTTTAGTTTAAGGAATATATTAAGATTATACTGGAAATTGTTTCCATTACTTATAGAACACCCAGTACTCTCCCTATAACTAAGATAAATACAGTTTAATTCATAACATCTTACATCTTTAATTAAAGTCACCTTTAATTAGGCACTTCCTGGACTCCTGAGTAGCTATAAACATTTTATTATACAAAAACTATTCTTGATACGTTAGTGCTTGATGAGGCACAAATTAATTCTCCTTTGGCAAAGATGGCTTGCAGACTTTCATGACTTGGTATTCACAGTGTGCAAACATGATTCAGAAAACATAACTGTGTCCTCTCCCCAACTATAAACAGTGTCTCTGAGCTTCTATTTGCCCTCTAATCATGGAGCACCCAGCAGCACTGATGGACTGCTGCTTCGGAAGGCTAAGAACTGTGATGACATCAGTAAGCTACATAGAATGTTTAAACTCTTTGTGAGGCAATGGGAATAAAGTCTGTTTTAGAAAGGAAAGCAGCAATTAATTGAAGTTTTAAAGTATATTGCATAGGACTAGCCTAGTAGTTAGAGCATTAGGCTAAGAACCAGGGAAAGCAGGGTTCAAATCCCATGGACACTCCTTGTAACCTTGGGCAAGTCACTTAACACTCCATTGTCTCAAGTAAAAATTTAGATTGTGAGCCATCTGTGGATAGGGAAATATCTACTGAACCTGAATGAAGTGCACCTTGATTTCCAACTGGAAAGGTGTGAGCTAAATCCAAATTATTATTTTAAAATCTATAACAGAGTCCTTACTTACACTAATAGGAAAATCTTTGTGAACAGAAAAGCTATTTTCAATGTAGATTCACTGTTAAAAAGCCATTCCATAATAATGCCATAATTTTCTTCAGTCATACAAAGGCTCAAGAAATTATTTATTTGCATTTGTTTACCACCCTCCATTTGCATGCCTAAAGCAGTGTTAATAATCAGTATCAAACATAACAAAACGCATGCAAAATGAAACCAAGAAAATGTTGAACTTCTCCTAAAAATACTTTATAATAGTCATGACGAGTGTGGTTTAATGTGGGTATTCAATGGCATTATTTTTGTACCTGCATAAAGCATATTCACAAAGTTGTGGTGGTAAAAATAAAAAAAACAATAACATGGACTCTATTAAAACAAATCGTATTTATTAAGGACTACATTATTTCATACATGCATAGTAGTGATATTTCTGTCTTTCATATATAAACACACTCTGCATGCTGGAAGGCAGTGTTGAGCTCTTGACTGTGGTAGGCGAATGAGGAGAGAAAAGAGACAAGAGACTAGCTTATTTTGAAATCTAAATGCTGTGTCTTTTGTGATAATTATTTTTCTTCCCTGTACTTTTGTTTATTGACTTTCTGTATATGTGAAATATGGTTGGTGTTTGCTTCTGTCAGTTTATGTTTGTTCCTTTTTGTTGTCACATTAGATTGTTCAAAAGAATGGCATCTGGACGTAACAGGTATTTGTGAGTGCTAGACAAGGACTGAGTGAGTGTGAAAGAAAAAAGACAGGGTAGCGGCATGTCTGGCCATCAGATGCAGACTAGGATGGCTGTGGAGGATAGGGAGAAAGAAGAGTCAGGAAGAAGTTAGTAGCACCAGTCCCACAGACATAGGCAGGAGGGTCACAGCAAGAGCAGTAGGGTGGTGATCAGTGACAGGCAAGCTAGGGAGGTGGATGGAGAAGAATAGCAATCAGGCCCAAGAGAAGAGCTGTTGAACAAGGAGGACCCAGCAGCAGTGGGATAAATGCAGGGGCGGCTCAAGGGTGGTGCGGGGCCTTATTTGCATAAGAGGCCTCATTTGCATACATATTTGCATAATGTTACCATATACTAACTTTTAGTAAACATGCCTCTTAATGAATGTATGGATAAAGAAAGACTAAAAGATTTCTACATTACTATAATCCAGTGCCAACCGCCAGACACATTAGGAACTTCTACAAACACTGCCCATTTAGAACCCATAGCAAACCCGCCGTATCCTAACAGCACTACCAGGACTCACAAAGCACCATACTCTACCTATCTAAAGGAAACACTGCAAATATTAAACCAATACATTTCAGAGAATAACAATACATGACCTACTGGGGAAAGAGAACAAGTGGCAATGTCAAATAGGAATTACATAAACAGAATACCTCAGCTCAATTACACATGCAGAACATAGACCATCACCAAACAAGGAATCACAATTTAGAAATAGGAAGACAATAATTAAACTGGGAACCCCAAAAGCCAAACTTGGAATGTACAACAACACTGTAGAAATAAAACTATAAATTAATTTCCTCTTGTACTAAACAAAGCGCAGACATTAATGATGCACATTTCCCAGAGATGACATATTCCAATTAATAAATTCAAAATAAAGAGATATTTTTCTACCTTTTGTGCATTTTTTTCAGCTGCAATTGCTCCAGCCACTTTCTTCTGGTTTCTTCGTGTCTTCTGCTAACTGTCCATCATCTGCTGTCCATTTGTCCTTTCTTCTCTCCTAGTTTTTTTCCATTCTCTCTCTACATCTGCTTTAACATACTAATCTTTCTCCTTTTGCTCTTTCCTCATTCCTATTTCATCCACTCAAATTTTACCCCTCCATCCTCAATCCCCACTTACTCTCCCAATACCCGGCCAATTGTAGATTTTTCATCCCTCCCACACAAAATATTTTCCCCTCTCCATTTTACTCTCCCAGCCCCATCCCATTCTAATCCTCCCCCAACATCAGCTCCCTTCTAGTTCCAACCTCACCCAGCATCCACTCCCTTCTAGTCCCTGCATCAGCTCATTTCCAGTCCTAGCCCCCCATCAGCCCATTTCCAGTCCTAGCAACCCCCCAACCCAATACCAGTCCTAGCCACTCCATCAACCCACTTCCATTCCTAACACCCATCACCCCATTTTCATTTTAAGCCCCCCCCATAACCCATTACCAGTCCTAACCCCCCCATCAGCCTACTTCCAGTCCTAACCCCATCAGCCCATTTCCAGTCAGCCCCCCATAGCCCATTGCCAGTCCTAACACCCCCCATCAGCCCACAGCCCATTACCAGTCCTAACCCCATCAGCCCACCTCAAGTCCTAACCCCTCCCCATCAGCCCATTTCCTGTCCTAGCCCCCCATAGCCCATTATCAGTCCTAACCCCCCATAGCCCATTACCAGACAGCCCCCATCAGCCCATTACCAGTCTTAACCCCCCCATAGCCCATTACCAGTTCTAACCCCCCAACAGCCCACAGCCCATTACCAGTCCTAACCCCATCAGCCCATTTCCTGTCCTAGCCCCCCCATCGCCCATTATCAGTCCTAACCCCCCCCCCCAGCCCCTTACCTGTCCTAACCCCATCAGCCCACCTCAAGTCCTAACCCTTCCCCATCAGCCCCTTTCCTGTCATAGCCCCCCCATAGCACATTATCAGTCATAACCCCCCCCCCCATAGACCATTACCAGTCCTAACCACATCAGCCCATTTCCTGTCCTAGCCCCCCCCCCCCATAGCCCATTATCAGTCCTAACCCCCCATAGACCATTACCAGTCCTAACCCCCCCATCAGCCCACAGCCCATTACCAGTCATAACCCCATCAGCCCACCTCCAGTGTTAACCCCCCCATCAGCCCATTTCCAGTCCTAGCCCCCCCCCCCCATAGCCCATTACCAGTCCTAACCCCCCCAACCGCCCACCTCAGGTCCTAACCCCTCCCCATCAGCCCATTTCCTGTCCTAGCCCCCCATAGCCCATTACCAGTCCTACCCCCCCCCCAACAGCCCACAGCCCATTACCAGTCCTAACCCCATCAGCCCACCTCCAGTCTTAACCCCCCCAAACCATTTCCAGTTCTAGCCCCCCCATAGCCCATTACCAGTCCTAACCCCACCCCCCCCATCAACCCACACCCCACCTCAATTCAAGTCCTAACCCCCTCCATAGCCCATTACCAGTCCTAACCCCCCCCCCCCCCCCTCGGCTCAAGGAATTTTTTATTTTTTTTAAGAGTCCCTCCTTCCCTCCCTCTGCGATGGCTGAGCCCCTCTGTGCCGGCTTTGATTCGCGAAGGGAGAGTGTCTCCCTCCCATCTCTGTTAAGCCCGCAGGGGCTGATGGGAAATTTCCCATCTGCCCCTGCAGGCTTAACAGAGACGCGAGGGAGACACTCTCCCTTCGCGTATCAAAGCCGGCACAGAGGGGCTCAGCCATCGCAGAGGGAGGGAGGAGGGACTCAGCCAGGCAGAAGGGGCCCCGCAGGACACTCCATTCTGCTGCTGTTGTGGCGGCAGCGGTAGCAGCCAGCTTTTTTTTCTTTTAAATTCTTTATTTTCGTTTTATAACAACAAAGGAAAAGGAAGACATACAGCTAAAAGACAGATACATAAAGTGTAATACATACACCAAAATAAACCCCTGCCACCCCCCTCCCCCCTGCTTCTTCTCTAGAAAACTAATCATTCCCGAAGCGGGCGTGTACTTACATTATTGTGTTACAAAACCTAACGGTGATCTGAAACATGATGAGTGCACATTATACAGGCATGTTGGAACAATGAGCAGATTGTACATAATCATTAAGCATCTGCCATTTAGACAAGCGAGAGTGAGTTTGGGCATGGGGAATAGCTCTCCGAGGTATCTGCTCATATTTACTATATAAGCAGACGAGGTTCCACCATTCATTGACAGTAAGTCGAGAGCTATCCTTCCAATTCCTCGTGATTAAGCATATGGCTATACCCAGCATGAAGTCAAGGAGAAAGCGACCCTTCTTAGGAAGAGAGGGGACCTCCGCCACAGAGCGGAGTCCCACGATCTTCCAAGAAAGAGGTTCGTGGAGGTGTAAGATAAATTGAATACGACCCCAGACCCGCCCCCAGTAAACCTGTAGTTGAGGACATTCATAAATAACATGGGCGAAGGTTCCCACAGCAGTATGGCAAGACCAACACTGGTCCCTAGCATTTGTGTGCCATTTGGCTATTTTTTCTGGGGTATAAAAGCATCTGTGTGCAAAAAAGAAGAGAGTTTGGGTAACAGAGGCAGACCGGGAAACCCGCACTACTTTGCTCCAGAAAACGCTCCATTGCCCAGGGGTTAAAGTGGTTTGCAGTTCGCGCTCCCAGGCTTGTTGGGCTCTAAAAGTGGCCGTGTCTGTACCCTGACATAGTATTTTATAAAAGTTAGAGGCTACTCCATGTGTACTACTAATAGAGTGAACTATCTCTAATAGCCCGTCCTCAGTAGGGGCAGAGGGCGGCATAATTCGAGCACTTTTGAGACAGTGTTGAAGCTGCATCAATTGAAAGTAGTGTTTCGCTGGTAACGCAAATTCCTTTTGTAAATCAGAAAAGGTTTTCCAACGAGCTGCAGAGAAAAGCTGTTGGGGTGTCCAGATCCCCCTTGAGTACCAGGGTTTCCATGCTATCGTTCTATTGAGGACTTGAATTCTGGGGTTATTCCATAGCGGGAGTCCGTCCTGAGGACATACGTTTGGGCCCAGTGATAGAATGAGAGTGTTAAAGGCCGCGAGAGTATCGACAATCATTGGTGGATGGCGGGTGTCTACTTGATAGGACATACCGGGGAGATGGGTCAACGGAATTGGGCTACTAAGCTCCTCTTCTATGTCAAGCCAAACTGGTCTGCTGTCTGTTGAGGCATCTAGCCATCGGGCACCTTGCTTGAGTAGGAAGGCTTGATGATATCTAAGAAAATCAGGAAATCTGGTACCCCCACTTTCCTTTGCAGACTGTAGTTTTTGTTTAGCTATCCTTGGTGGCTTGCCCTGCCAGAGATAACGGATGAGAAGGCCCTCAATATCTTTATAAGTATGTAGCGGAGTAAGCATGGCATAATTTCTAAAATGTAGTTCACTTTGGGGACTATCATCATTTTCACAGTTTCTAAGCGGCCCCACCATGTAAGAGATAAAGGAGACCAACGATTTGTGAGCTCACGGACTTTGGAGACTACCTCTTTGGCATTAAAACTGATAGTGTCTTCTAAAGGAGAACAGTAATGGACCCCAAGATACTTTACCATGCGGGATTGCCAAAGGAAGGGAAAGGCCTGCATGTCAGCCTCATGTACCCAGCGGTTCAGTGGGAATGCTACAGATTTGGTCCAGTTAATTTTATAGCCCGATAATTGTGAGTATCCGTCAATCAGATCCAAGACAGCTGGAACAGAATCGAGGGATACGAAAAGCATAAGGTCATCTGCATATGCAGAGAGTTTAATCTCCCTATGACTGAAGGGGACACCTCGAATACGTGCGGACTGTCTAATAAGGAGGGCTAGGGGTTCAAGAGCTAGATCAAAGAGCATTGGTGATAGGGGGCAACCTTGACGCGTGCCTCTTTGGAGATTAAATGGCTGAGACTTGATGGCATTTACACAAATACTGGCGACGGGTTGAGTATACATGACTTGGAGATAGCGGAGGAAGCCCTCCCCAAAGCCATACCATCGGAGAACTGCAAATAAGAAGGGCCATTCTAGACGATCAAATGCTTTTTCGGCATCCAGGGAAAGACCCACCCATGGATGATCTAGATTGGCAGCACTGGATAGCACATGGCACAAGGTCCGAGCATTGTCAGCAGTTGATCTGCCGGGTATAAAACCGCATTGGTCGGGGTGAATTAGGGTGGCCATCCTGTCAGATAGCCGGGTGGCCAAGATCGTTGCGAAGATCTTATAATCGGCATTAAGTAGGGAGATTGGACGGTAGTTGGCGGTTAGTAGCGGGTCTCTGCCTTCTTTCTCAAATACTACCACATTAGCTGCAGAGAAAGATCACAAAGAGGATGTATCTACCGCAAGGGCAGTAAAATAGAGTTTTAAATAGGGAACTAAATCTGCACTGAACGTTCTGTAGAATTCGGTCGGGAGACCATCGGGCCCTGCGGCACGGCCCGAGGCTGTTCGTTTTAGGGCAGATTGGATCTCTGAAGTAGAGAAGGGTTCATCCATCGCATCCCTATCATCTTCAGAAAGGGTCGGCCGCTGAATGCCAGACAGCAATCGCTCGAATGTCTCTGACGAGAACTCACATTCAGATTGATATAGGCGGGTATAGAAATCCCGAAAGAGCTCTACAATGTCGGAGTCTGTGGTCACTATGCCCCCTCCCTGTGGAACTCGAAGGGCCGCTACGCGTTTGGCTTCTTTTTGACCTTTCAAAGCGTTGGCTAAGAGTCGACCGGCTCGGTTATTTTCACGATAATATGTCCCTCGCTGAAGCTCAATACTCTTAGAAGCTGCAGTTGAGAGGATTGAATTATATTGAAAACGGAGACGCTGTAATCGAATTAATACACATGGATCAGTACGTGAAGTTAGAACTCGTTCGCCTGCTTTTATTTGTTGGTCTAGTATGAGTAGCTGCTGTTTGCGTTGTTTCCGCAGGCGGATTTGATAGCTAGTGATCGTTGCTCGAATGGCCGCTTTGAAGCCCTCCCACCAAGCCCAATTCGCAGTATCCTGGGGTAGATTAAAATGGAAGTAATCCTGTATGGCTGCTCGAATTTCTAACTGGAACTCTGGCTGAGTTAACAGGGCTCTATCAAAGAACCAGGCCCCCGAATTCCCTTGGGGTGCAGTAGTGTGTAGTTGAAAGGAAATGGCAGCATGATCTGAAATATGTTGGGAGTGAATCATTGCAGTGTCCACCTGAGGAACTAACAGTTTTGATATTAGAAAGAAGTCTATGCGAGACTGGGATTTATGAGGGGAAGAGAAGAAGGTGAAGTCCAGCTCATTGGGGTGTAGTAACCTCCATAGATCAACTAAAGCAAGATCTTTAATCAGGGAGGTAAGCGTGGTGTGACTCTTGGGGGGACCACTTGTCCTAGGCGGCTGTTTGTCAATCAAGGGATCAAGGACTAGATTGAAATCCCCCCCAATTATCAATGAAGTATTAGCAGAGGCCTGCGCAACCTGAGCAATGGTAGCAAAAAAGGCAGGGTCATCCACATTAGGAGCGTAAAGGCATATACATGTAAATTCAAGGCTACCTATCTTGAGATGAACTCTGGACCATCTACCTGCTGTATCTGAGCTAGTCGCAATAATAGTAGCATGCAAAGATTTCCTAACCAGTATGGCAACCCCACATTTCTTAGAAACGGCTGGGGAATAGGCGGCCACCATGTAAGGTTTAATATTGAGTTTAAGAGTTTCCTTCGAATTTAAATGCGTTTCTTGGAGAAAAATTAGGTCCGCAGCTTCCTGGCTTAGGTAGCTTAGGATTTTCTTCCGTTTTATCGGATTATTGATTCCTTTTACGTTCAATGAGAAAATCTTACATGGTGCCATCAAGCGGTAATAGACATTTTAGGTAAGGGCGCTTGAAAACATACAACATAATCAGAATCTGTGCAACAATGACATAATCACCGAGTATTCTAGCTAATACACCCCATATTGAAAAGTATGTACTAAAGTATCTTAGAGAAGAAGCAAAACCCCCAAAGAATATGGCGACCATATGTCTGCGGGAGGAGGCCCTAGAGAGGAAAAGAAAGACATGAAAAAAGAGAAAAGAAACACCAGAGTCCATAATTAACACTGTCTCCGATACTCATCGAGGCTACTGTGGGTAGATGGAGTCGGGTCACAGATATCCTCAAAAGTAAGGCAACAAACTGCCCTCGCCAGACTCTTGGCTGGGCTGCGGCAGATCCGATATGGCAGGTACAGCGGATATAAGAATACTTGCAGGAATATTCTGGAAGTCAGCGCATCAAGTCGGCCTCTTTGGAATCCAGAAACTCCGCTAGCAGATCAGGGTCCTCAAATGTTCTTGTCTGATTGTGAAGCGTGACTCGGAGCTTGGCCGGGTACATCAGGCCATAGCGTGCTTGTAGTTGTTGAAGCCTCGGCCGGAATTCCAGAAAGCGCTTTCGGCGGTCGACCGTGGGTTTAGCCAAGTCGGGATAGAAGGAGATCTTGTGGCTCTCAAACTCCATATGGCCCTTTGCCCGAGAGGCACTTAGAATTTGCTCCACGTGTTGATATCTCAAAAGTCGAAAAATGATAGGCCGCGGGGTCTTCCTGTTGAGCGTTATGCTTGTGGGTACACGATGAGCGCGATCGATCTCTAAATCTTTGGTAAAGGTGATTTGGAGCAGGGAAGGGAGGATTTTGCATAAAAACTCTTTCATGTCTCCCGATTCCGCTCCCTCCGGTATGCCCACGAGTCGTATGTTGTTGCGGCGCGCTCTATTATTGCCATCTTCCACTTCTTTCTGCAAGGCCCGCACCTGACGTTCAACTTTGTCGAGTTTGGACAACCGGGCCACATGGGAGTCCACTATGCTCTCCATTTTGTCCTGACGCGAAGAAAGCCCTTCTAGCTTGCTTTGCAGCACACCAAAATCTTCCCGCAACGCTCGGAGTGCTTCCCCGTTTGACTGCACGAGGTTTTTGACCCCTCTAATCTCTGCGAGGATTTCCTGCTGCATTTCGGGGCCCTCGCCCAAGGCCAGCCCCTTCTGCGGGGACGGAGGTTCAGTTTTGGAACGTTTGCCGTGAGAAGCCGCTGGAGATCCAAATTCCAGGCGCGTGGGTTTGGTCCCCGCCATCTCACCAATGTGCCCCGGCAAGATCAGAGTAGAAATTCCAAGTATGTACGGTGTTAATTCAGGATTCTGAGTAGGCCTCTCGGGAGCCTCAGCGTTATGCGACCATCCCGCTGGACATCAGGCTCCGCCCCCAGCAGCCAGCTTTTTTTTTTTTAAATTTAATTTCGAAAAAAAGCAGAATGTTCTTTGCGCGGGGCCCCCTGAAACGCAGGGCCCTGTGCAAAAAACATTCTTGCTCAATTGGCGGGCTGGCCCTGGATAAATGCCTCCCATGCAGTCTGTGGGGGGGGGGGGCGCTGGGGGGGGTCCAGGGAAAGAGAGGGCCTCCTTATCACCACTCCCATATCTTCCAAAGTGGATCCCCCTTGCTCTGGAGACCACTTTCACTGGGGGTCTTCATTTCAACTTTTGTCATTGTCCAGTAGCCAATCTCCATGACTTAGGCAGTGCATGATGGGCATTCACTATGAAAGGGAGCTACTCAGGAAGATAAAGGCTGACAAAGACAAAATCTGTTACAGTATTCTCTGAGGAGAGTAATTCTGTAAGGAGGGGCTAGTTTTCTGTGCATGATTACATGCCTAAAATCTTGGGGGCCCGATAGCACCAGTGGCTAGTGTGATTACAGTGGCTAGCCACTGGTGCTGAACATTAAACCTGGTTATTCAATGCCGGGGTCATATCCATCCCCGGCACTGAATATCCAGGGTCATATAGTAACATAGTAACATAGTAAATGATGGCAGATAAAGACCAGCATGGTCCATCCAGTCTGCCCAGCAATACGGCAAGAGTAGGTGCACCTGTCACTCTGTGCAGGCCACCCCTCCCCATGTCTTTGATTAGGGGTAGACCCACCACTCCATATAGGACTGTCACACCTACTCATCCAGGCGGTAGCCTAGGAGCAGGTGAACTTGCCTGTCTTACTCTCTACAATTACTGTCCAAGATGGCCGCCAAGGAAGGCTGCTGGGTAATGTAGTTTTTAGAGCAAGGAGTGTGACCACAGGGTAAATAGGCAAAACAGAGAATTTTATTTTGGGGCTTCCCCTCCGCATTGAATTCAAAAACCTCAACTGAAATTGGATAAACTCTCCAATAAGGCAAACAAGAATGTGAAAACAGGTTGAACACAAAAATACAGGATTTCCTTTTAAAACATGAGCTTTCCACTTCCCGTGAGGAACAAGCTTCTAAAGCTCAATCTGTTCTCCAGATTAGCTTTTTGTTATTCACTTTCAAACAGGATTTTTACTTTGTACAAGTTGGAAGACCAACACTTGTCATTCTTTTTCAACAGCTTCCTTTCTCCAAGCCATGCACAGCACAAGTCCTTAAATGGCTTTCCTGATATAGTCTTTTACATAGGCAAAGAATCAGCAGCTATTCATGCTCTTGGCCAGACACAGAGAGCACTGCATTTCTTCTATATCTGAACCATTAGGATCCTCCAGCAAATCTATATCCATTTCATTTCCAGATTCGCTGTGTCTATCTTGAATATCAGCTGACTGGTTATTCTCCTGCCTTATCAGCTCCTGCAATCTTAACAACAGCTGTTCCCTATGGTCTCCAGCCACAGGCTCTTGCAACGGAGTTTCTCTCCCTTTCAACAAGTTAGCAAGTTCTGTTAGAGTGGAGGTTTGGCAGTCACTGGCATAAGTTCTAGGCTTAATAAAGGTTTGCTTTCCAGAGTTCAGGGGCACACAGCTTTTAGCACTGTCTCTCAATTCTTTAACAATGCCTTCAGCCTGGCTTTGGTTAGGAATTAAAGAAAAGACATTTTCATTACCTTTAGGGTTTAAATGCTGCCTTGAACTACTTCCCCACCTGGAAACACTTCTTTGTCCTGGAAACTGTTGCCTGCCCTGGGTTCCAGACACCCTCTGTTTCTCCTTTACTCTTGCATGTGAATCAGCCAGGTCTCTTCCTGAAGCTCCTCTATTCAAGGGAACTAAAGTACCTGCTTCCAAACCCAGCAAGCTTCTGGTTCCAGGCTTGTTCCCTTCAGAATCAGCTCTCCTTACTTGAACTGCTTCTGGAACTCCACGGACTCCAAACACTACCTGCTCATCCTGCTGCTGCTTCGTTTCTGTTTGATGCTTCTCTGTTTGCTGTGCTTCTGTTTGTTCTAAAACTGAAACACTTTTAAACTGCTGCCTTTCAGGCACCAGCCTTTCTTCCTGCCCATGTGCAGCTCATCAGTGCTCAAACTAGCCCTAACGTCACTAGGTGGGCGGGACTTAGCACTCGGAATACTCTGCCCTGGAGGCTTGTGGTTTCTATGGGAACTGCTTTTCTCTCTAGATTTAAAGGAACAGGGCTCCTCTCCCTGCCATTCCATTTCCTCTGCAGCGTCCTCCTCACCACACATTCCCCCCCTTAAGATATTACGGGCTGGGGTGCGATTGCCATCACAGCACGTAATTCTCGCTGAATACTCAGTATCCTTCTCTCGCTCTTGCCTCCTAGTTGACGAGATAGTGAAATGGGACAGGGCCACCCTCTCATGCCAAAGGCGTAACAGATTGACATGGAAAACTTGTTTACGTCCTCGCCTATTCTGAAGCAAGTAAGTCACGGGGCCTACGCGAAAGTGGCCTTTCCACTGACTCTCGAATTTCAGGACTGCTCCCGGTACCATCACAATCACTTTATCGCCAACAGCAAGCTGGCGAGGCTTGGTATTGCGGTCATGATATTCTTTTTGCTTTTGCTACTACTATGACTACTTTGTACAACATTAGCGGTCAGTAGCTTGTTCTAAAAGCCTATGCATAATGATTTTTACCGGGGTATTACATGCAAGCTAGTGCTGGTCTTCTATGACTATTATCTTGTATCTCAATCAGAATTAGTAGTACATTTTAACAGGACAATCAGGAATATATATAGAGTACTATAGTTGCAAGTTCTCACAAGTAAGTCCAGTGGATAGCATTCATGGGTATATGCAGTGGGTGACACTGTTAGGCCTTAGTCTACCTACTTTGCTGAAGGTGTTGTATTTCGTTGAGGTTTTGCCTGCAACATTGATAATAGAGATCTCCACTGTGCGGTATTTGTTCGTGTCTCTTGGACAAGATCTTTTTGCAAGCCTGGTTGTTCCGTCGGTTCTCAGTGAGGGTGGGGGTGTCTTTATCACAGGATCCTGCCTAAGGGACACAACAAAGGGCCCTCTGGCAAGGCCCTCAGGCACGGGCCTGCCAGGCGTGGGTGCGCCCGAAGGAGCTCCTTTTGAGGGAGGTGACAGCAGCCCCGATTGGGCAGAGCGGAGCAGATGGACGGCTGGTTCAGGCTGGCTCGGGCCGGCTCAATCCCCGATGGGAGAGCTACCTCTGAGCCGGAGTCTGTGAGGTCTCTGTCGATGTGCCCGATGGCGCTCCTTTTGAGGGAGGCGGCAGCTGCCCCGATTGGGCAGAGCGGAGCAGATGGACGGCTGGTTCAGGCTGGCTTGGGCCGGCTCAATCCCCGAAGGGAGAGCTGCCTCTGGGCCGGAGTCTGTGAGGTCTCTGTTCTTGCCATTCCTCCATTTACTTTCTATGACCATTTAATGTTCCAGACCTACCCTTCCCAAGCACTATTTTATGCTTCAACTTGGCTCTGCAGTGACTGGTAAGGCTGGCTATCTCTGCTAACACTCTTGAAAGGGCCAGGTGAGGGGGGGGGGGGGGTGGTTGCCAACTGCCAAGCTATGCAGCAGTAATGCTCCAATGAGAATGGATTCCTAGGGACTGTGCCTGAATTGCAGCTTTTTACTTTTAAATTTGTATTTCTCTTTTACTATTTTATGAACAATGGAATGGGATGGAATAGATAGGATAGTGAGGTGCCTTGTGTCCTCCCAAATTCAGAGCTGTCTTGCCTCACATACCTTGGCAAAATCCGCCCCTTTCTCTCTGAGCTCACTACTAAAACCCTCATCCATTCCCTAATCACCTCCCGCCTTGATTATTGTAACCTCCTTCTTGCTGGTCTCCCTCAGTCTCATCTCTTCCCTCTTCAGTCTATTCAGCACTCCGCTGCCCGTTTGATTTTCCGTCAGCCTCGTTTTGCCCACATCGCTCCTCTCCTCAGATCTCTTCACTGGCTCCCTATCTGTTTCGGTATTCACTTTAAGCTTCTCCTTCTGACCTATAAGTGCATTCACTCTGTGGCTCCTCAGTACCTTTCTTCTCTCATTTCTCCCTATTTCCCCCCTCGTGTACTCCGTTCTTCTTCCCAGTTGCTTCTTGCTATGTCCTTTTCCTCTATTGCCAATTCCAGATTCAGCTCTTTTCACCTTGCTGCTCCCTACGCTTGGAATAAACTTCCTTTGTCTATACGTCAGGCATTTTCTTTGCCCTTCTTCAAACTCAAGTTAAAAGCTCATCTTTTCGCCTCTGCCTTTGCTCTTGATTTTGATGTTCTCCTTCCTTCCCCTCTTTTATTTCACCTTTCTTTCTTCCTCTTACACTTGTTCTTACCTCTTTCCTTTGTCCTGTCTCTCCTGCTCTTGTCTCTTTGGCCTTGTTCTTATCTTTTTTCTACCCCTTTTCTTGCTTTGTCTTTTTAGATTGTAAGCTCTTTTGAGCAGGGACTGTCTTTTTGTGTTTTCATTGTACAGCGCTGCGTGCGCCTGGTAGCGCTTTATAAATGCTTAGTAGTAGTAGTAGTAGTAGGATCCCACACTAGCCTTGGCTTGGCCCTGAAATGCCCAGTAAGGCTTAGTGCCTTTGCTGACACTCTTTAAAAGACTGGGAGGAGGGAGGATGTGTTTGCCTACTACCCAGTTATGCAATGGAATACATTGATTTTGATACAGTAACTTCTCCTAGCACTGACTCTGTATTGTTTCAAAGTAGAAAGGCACTTACTTTGAAGCTCCAGCAGGCTCTGCATGGCAAATGGAAGGCAAAAATACTTTCTGAAAAAACAGCTTGAAGCTTTTATTTTTATGCTTTGATATAGCAAGGCAAAAAGACCCCAGGCACAAGTCAGGCTTGGAGTTCTTTGTATTGTCTCTGTTTTAAAGCCTTCCTTGACCCCAGATACAGCCCTATGGCAGTAGCCATTGCCCAAGCTGATATATTTTGTTCTCTTCTTTTCAGTCCTATACCAGCCACAAGCAAACTCATATCTCTTGCTTAGAATCCTAAAGCCCACACCAGAACTCCTTCTCACCCTCTGAAATTAAGAGCCAAAATAGTTCTCTTCATTTGTAAATGAGGAATTTACAAATGCAGTGAGGGAATAAAATGAGGGATTTCCTGAGAAAACTCCAGCGGGTATGTGCCAACAGAACTGCATGTTTGATAATGGATAGTCTGAGGATCTCAAGGTGCTGAAGCAGTGTGACAAGGTGACGGCAAAAGCCAGAAGGATGATGGGTTGCATACAGAGAGGAATAGCCAGCAGAAAGGAAGAGGTACTAATGCCACTGTACAAGTTGCTGGTGAGGCCTCACTTGGAATATTGTGTTCAGTTTTTGAGACCATATCTCACAAAGAACATAAAAAAGGCTGGAAAAAGTTCAGAGGAAGGCGACCAAAATGATTTGGAGCCTGCGTCAGAAGACGTATGAGAAGAGACTTGATGACCTAAATATGTACACTCTGGAGGAGAGGAGGGACAGGGGAGATATAAATCTGAACTTTAAATACTTAAAGAGTATTATTGAACAAACAAACCTCTTCCAAAGACGGAGAAGCTGTAAAACTAGAGGGCATAACATGAAGCTGCAAGGGGATAAATTGAAAGGCAATGTCAGGAAATACTTTTTCACTGAAAGGGTGGTGGATGCTTGGCATGCCCTCCCGATGGAAGTGGTGGGGCCAAATATGATGACAGAATTCAAAATGGCATGGGACAGACACAGTAGATCCCTTTATAGCAACAGGATAAAATCAAAATAAACATAACTATCTCTTATATCTCAGCAAATAGGGGTGACCTGGACGAAGCGATGGGCACACTCCTAAATAAAGTCATGGGAAGGGGGGACCTGCATGGAGCAGCAGGTGCACCTACTCTTGCCCTCTTGCTGGGCAGACTAGATGGACCATACTGATCTTTATCTGCCATCATATGCTATGTTATGAGGGTTATTTTTAAAGTAAGGTCCGATTGGCTGTAGCTTTGTAAATTCTTGCCCCCTGTAGAAACACATATGTGTTCCAGCTCCCGGCATGCCTTGTGCAAAAGCAGATGCCATTTGCAGTCGTAGCATCACTTTGTACGGTTTATACTGTCAAGTTAAAATGTTTAAGACAATTGAGCAGCCCGCAGACTGTGAAATACGGTCTATGATTCGGTTTTTGACAGCGAGGACCATATCATCAGCGGACATTCATCGCCAGATATGTGAGGTGTATGGCCCCAATGCTATGAGTGACAGCAAAGTGCGTAAATGGGTGAGATTGTTCAAGGACAGGCGGGACAATGTCCATGATGAACCGCAATTGGATCGACCTTCGGTAATCACAGAAGATTTGGTGTGCGCAGTTGACGCAAAAATTCATGAAGAACGGTGATTCATGATTTCCACTTTGTCACTGAAATATCCACAAGTTTCAAGATCAGTGCTATACAAAATCATTTCTGAAAACTTGCAGTACAGAAAACTGTGCTCGCGATGGGTTCCCAGGCTGCTTTCCGAGGAACACCAAAAAAGGAGAATGGGTAGTGCTTTGACATTTTTGATCCGATACAGTGAGGAAGGAGATGAACTTTTGGACCACATTGTCACAGGGAAAGAGACATGGGTTTCTCACATGACTCCAGAATTAAAGCGGTAGCCGATAGAATGGAGACACACATCATCTCCAGTCAAAGTGAAAGCCAAACAGACAATCTCAACATGCAAGATTATGGCAACTGTGTTTTGGGATAGACATGGTGTCCTGTTAGTCGATTTTATGCCACAAGGGACAACAATAAACTCAGCTGCGTATTGTGCAACCTTGAGGAAGCTTCAGCGCGCCATACAGAATAAACGACGTGGCCTACTGTCAGCTGGAGTTTTGTTACTGCATGACGATGCACGACCTCATTCTGTTGCTCAAACTCAAGAGTTAATCAGATCTTTTGGATGGGAGCAAATGGACCACCCACCATACAGCCCGGACCTTGTGCCAAGCGATTACCACCTGTTCCACTACCTGAATGAGTTTCTCGGCAGGCAGCGGTTTGACACCGATGAAGAAGTGAAAACAACGGTTGAAGATTGGTTGTCTTCACAGGCGGCTGATTTCTGACATGGGCATAAACAAACTAGTAGAACGTTATGATAAGTGTTTAAACAATCAAGGAACCTATGTAGAAAAATAGCTTATGGTGTAAGGAGTGAAATAAAAATAAGTTTTTGACAATATCTTTACTAGTTTTGTTTTTATTGAAAAACAGACCTTACTTAAAAAATAATCCTCGTACTCTGTAACTATACCACTGATTTCAAGAGGATAACATGATGATCTCTGTCCTAGAGGACTAGTATTGCCTGCTCTAGTCTACCTACTGCTGATAAAACTGCCAGATCCTTGCTTCAGCAAGTCCTCTGGCTTCATATTGAGGGTTATTTTAAAAGTGCTATTCATTATTTGGACGTCCGCAAATAGGCATGCAGATGTCCAAATCACAGAGACGCCTTCAGATGCATTTTAGAAGCTGGCTGCAGAGATGTCCATGGCATAAGGATGTCAAAGCTATGAAGAGGGTGGGCATTCTCAAGAACTTGGATGTTCTTGTCCAATTTCAGAAATGCCCTGCATGACTTGAGCTATGTCAAAAGTAATACCTGCTCTAAGCACAAATAGGCATCAGAAAAGTGCTAGTTTTGCCAGCCAAACATCCAGAGGGTGTGGAGAAGGATATGCACTCTTATTTCCTATATTTTCCATGTTGACAATGAATACTGATGGGGAATGAGGGATCTGCTTTTCAATTGGCCATATAGCATGTGATAGATGTCCTCACCCTACGTTTTCATAGTGGGGACGTCTATGTGGATGCCAGTGTAGCTGTCCATGTCTGGGGCATCTATGTTTCTACGATCAGCCTGAAACATAGACATCCCCAGCTTTTTTCTGCACAGTTTGCCCTAGATGTCCCAGTTTGCACTTGGATGTCCTCTCTAAAATGCCACTTCATATGTCATATGTGGAATCCATTTTGTTTCTCATATTTATAAAATCGTTGTAAGTTGCTAAACAGTAAGCTAAATGTCTCTACAGCAAATCACCCAGAGACTCTTGGACAGTGTGATGGGGTATATGCCCCCTCATAGGGGAAATCCACTTTTCTGGACTCCACCCATTTCCTTCACCCCTGTCAGTCTGGATTCCGTCCCGGCCATAGCGTCGAGACGGTCCTCCTTGGTTTCTTGAATGAGCTTCACTCAGCTCATGATCACGGTGATCTGTCGGTGGCGGTCTCGCTCAATCTTTCTGCTGCCTTCGACCTTGTCAATCACTCCCTCCTTCTGGTTCGACTTCGGGAAGCAGGCCTCTGTAGCACCGTCCTCCATTGGTTTCATTCTTTCCTTCCCTCCAGGTCCTATTCCGTTCTTCCTTCATCTCCCTCCTCCTCTCCCTCTGAGTCCATTCCTCTCCCCTGTGGTGTTCCTCAGGGATATGTTCTGGCCCCCCTCCTATTCAATATCTTTCTCCCCCCCTAGCCCTTCTTGTACAACAGCACGGGATCTCCGCATACTACTACGCCGACGACTTGGTTCTTCTCCATCACACCTCTCCTCACTCTCCCGACCTCTCTCCTCTGAACACCTGCCTCACCGCTTTTGCCAACTGGCTCACTACGCACTGTCTTCACCTTAACCTCACTAAAACTCTTGCCATCTGGTTCTCTCGCAGTGACACTTCTCCCCAGATTGCCCCTTCTTTTTCCGGCTCCCCGGTTCCATTGGTCTCCTCCTTCCGTTACCTGGGTGTTTTCTTTGACTCTCATCTCTCCTTCCGCGATCACATCGCTCACGTGTCAAAATCCTCCTTCTTTTTCCTCCGCCAGATTCGCGCCATCAGGCCCTTTCTCACTCCACAAGCACTCACCACCCTTCTTCTTTCTCTGGTCATGTCTCGCATTGATTTTTGTAACTCTGTTCTAGCTGGTCTCCCTGCCACTCAACTTCACCGTCTCCAACGCATCCAAAACACCGCTGCCCGTCTCATTTTCCACTCCTCCCCCCGTGATCATGTTACACCTTTGCTCATCCACCTCCATTGGCTTCCTGTCAAGTCCTGTATTCACTTCAAAGTTCTGACCATCTTGCATCGTGTCCTCTACTCCCATTCCCCTCAGTATCTCGCTGACCTTGTCCATTTTCATACCTCCTCTCGTTCCCTGCAGTCCTTCCATCTCAACCGCCTTCATCTCCCTTCACCTGCCCAGGCTCACCTTCAGTCCACTCGTTCCTCCGCTTTCTTTTTCCTTGGCCCCGCCCTATGGAACTCTCTCCCCTCCTCCATCCGACTCGAACAGACACATACTACCTTCAAGAACAAGCTCAAAACCCATCTCTTTGCCCTTGCTTTCGATCTCCCTGACCCTTCTGTGTAGCCCTCACCCCTTCTCTTCCCACTTCCCCTCTTTTCCCCTCTTGTCCTGTCATTTGATTCTGCCTGGTTTGCTTTCCTGTTAATATTGTAACTTCCTTTCCTTTCTTTTTTCACCTTGTGATTTCTTTGTTTTTTGTACAATGTAAACCGCTCTGATATATATTTGTAGAGCGGTATATTAAATCAATAAACATAAACATAAACATAAACCCTAAAGCCCCAGGTTAGGAGAAGGAGTCCACACATAGGTTCCCAAACTCATCTCCAAACTCAGGGTCCCGACATTGGAGAGAAGGTTTCCGATCCCTGGGGAAAGGAGGGGAGGAAGAAGGAAAACCCCATGGAACTAAAGCAAGGGGATAGCGGAGTCCCCAAAAATAAGCCCTATGGAACTGGCAGTATGAGAGGGAACCCCTACCTCTGACCAGGTCATAGAAATAGACTTCCCTCCAGAGGACTCTAGTGAGATGGAGTGGGAGCAAGAAGGCCCATATCCCAGGGAGAAAGATGTCCGAGGCCATGTATGTCTCCATGGCTGACACCAGGTGGGGTCTACCAAGGGGTGGAAGTGGTTTTGACCACTATGTGGGAGGTGGCAGGCTGACCAGGCAACTGGAGGCCTGAGTTGATTACCTGGAGAGATTTGGAACTCTGAAGGACTACAGAGATTGTGGTTAAGGAACTCGGGGGAGAGCCACCTGTTGGTGAAGTGTGACAGTGAAGAGGGACAACCTCATTTACATATAACCACTGGGCTACTATACGAGGGGTTTCCCCAGACTTGGAGAAAGCCAGGAAGGCACAGACTCTGGTTCCCTGGAGGAAAGTGATGGAACTCTTTTTTTTTTTTACTTTATTGAGGAATGTAACTATTAGTTCACCATGTTCAGCCTGAGTGTACAGGGACTTTCCCCATAACTCTCAAATCTTAAAGCCTTAGAAAGCAAAATTCCTCAGTCTCTCTTGGAGATGTCAAGGTGAAGGGTAGTGAATGGTGATAGTTAGGAGAAGATTTGTTGGAGACAAAGCAGCTGTATGGAATAATTGTGGGAGCAAGCAATCGCTCTAGAATACTTTTTTTTAGGCCAGGGGAGTATTGCAGTGATTAATGACAGATTGATCAGATATTAAAATAATGCTCTCAGTGTTCTTTGAATTACTACCAGAACAACTGGTTCAGCTATACCTATATACTTAATTTGATAAACCACCATTCATGGTTTATCAAAGCCATTTACAATAAAATATTAAAAGTCAGAGTGAAATGTAATGCAAGGGTAAATAATGAATAAAACTGGGATAGAAAGAGGAAAGTTAAGCAAGGGGATTAAGCAGTTGGAGAGAGGGAGATGA
Organism: Ichthyophis bannanicus; assembly: GCA_033557465.1. NCBI lineage: Eukaryota > Metazoa > Chordata > Amphibia > Gymnophiona > Ichthyophiidae > Ichthyophis > Ichthyophis bannanicus. Next base: position 9,149,150 of record CM066032.1, read on the forward strand.
GAACTGGCATCTCCTTTGGTGTAAATTATAGTGCCCAGTGACCTGTCAATCATCCATCAATGACACAGTTTAAAAAAAGTAAGTATTTATATCTCTCTTGAACTTCATAAAGGTGGATTTGATTCTAATGTAAAGCAACAAGGAACTCCAAAGGGTAGGAGAAAAGAATGCCATGGGTTGAGTAGATTCAAGTATGCCTGAGAAGGTGAGGGGATCACTAGCAGATTGGAGATCAGTGAATACAATGAATGGGTTGTAACGTAAGCGGTCAAAGAGGAGGCAAGATACTGAGAAATAGTGGAGTAAAATGCTTTCTGTGCCAAGATGAGAATTATAAGTATTACCAAAAGCAGAGCAGAGGAATAGCCTAATGGTTAAGAGCACTGGCCTGGAATCCCAGATACCAGGGTTCAGTTCCTGCTAGTACTCCTTATGGCCTTAGGAAAGTCACTTAGCCCTCCATTACCTCAGAAAAATACAAGTTATCAATGTCCCTGTTTAATCTACATTGCCAAGTTTAAGTTACAATGTAAACTGCTTTGACTGAAATGATAAAGCAGTATATTAAAAAACCTGATAAATAAAAAATAAAGGATTGGTAACCAGTGTTCTTTATGAAGAGAAGAGTGGCATGATTGAATTTGCTTGCATTACATACAACTTTAGTACTGTAGGTGTGTTCTGTACAGTTTGGAGTCTAATCATATTTATATTTCTGATGCCATTGTTCACAGCATTACAATAGTCTAGTTGCAAATTATGGTATGCAGAGCTAAAGGATTAAATAATTTCTTGACTGACTGGATCCATCCAAGAGCTAAAAACAGGACTTAATTGTGGAGGAAATAACACAGGTACACTACCAAAAAACTGCCTCCAGTTTTGCAACTGATTCCTATAGATTTTGGGGTGCTGAATCCAGGAAAAATAGCCAAAATGTTCCATCACGTCACGTTTTCTTGCAAAATTAGATTTCTTACCCATATAAGGAATGTTCACATAATTTCTTTTTAGCCGACTGCAGTTTATTTTCTTGGCCCAAAATAGAGGTTGTAATGGTTGTAATTGTAACTAGAAACACTCCCTCATGATATTTTAGAGTGTTTTGTATTCATTTTATACATTAACAGGACAATTGGGAGGCGGGGGGCTAAATCCAGTACTCGCGCTGGCGCATGTTCTTTCCTGTTCGCCTCGCCTCGTTCGCTCGCTCAAACACGGTGGTTGCGACATGAACGTTCCTGTCAAATTTCAGTTTCTTGCAAGTTCATTATTACCTTTTGTTTGCTCAGTCGTAATCCAGCTTTATTCCGAAGTGGTTCACTACAGTTGTAGTTTGCAGTGCTGTGTATTTGTGATGGCTCACAGAGCCAGAGGTTGCGTCAACTCTCCGGACAGTTTTTGTTTTATTTGTGGGGAATATACCGTGAAAAAGCGGCAGAGGAACATTTCTGCATTTATTAAAAAAGTATATTTCGCCTATTTCGGTTTGAAGTTAGGCGATCAAGACAAACCGTGGGCTCCTCACAAAGTGTGCAAGACATGTGAGGAAGATCTACGCTTATGGATGAAAGGTAAAAAACAAGCATTTCGTTTCGGAATACCTATGATGTGGCGTGAACAAAGAGACCACAGCAGTGACTGCTATTTTTGCTCTTGCATTGTGAAGGGATACAACTTAAAAAATAAGAACGTAATAAGTTACCCCAACCTTCCCTCAGCAATTAGGCCTATGCCTCATAGCAACAAAGTACCTGTGCCTGAACCACCAAAATCTTTGGATCATATTTGTGTGGACGGTTCTGATCATGATGAGACTCATCAGATGGCTTTTCCTGATGAGTCCAGTACTTCCGAGTTTGAAACTGAACCAGATCCGAAACCTGAACTTTTCTCTCAAGCTGAATTGAATGATTTAGTCCGGGATTTAGGACTCCCAAAAGATGCTGCCCAACTGCTAGGTTCTCGGCTTAAACAGAAAAATCTATTGTCACCAGGAACAACTTTTTATTGGTACCGCAACCGCGAGACACAATGTTTGAAGTATTTCAGCAAAGAGGAAGATTTGGTATATACAGAGTGATGGAAAAGTTTAAACTCAAGTATGATCCTGCTGAATGGCGGCTGTTCATTGATTCGTCAAAAGACAGCATAAAAGGTGTTCTTCTTCATAATGGCAACACATTCGCTTCAGTTCCTATTGCTCACTCTGTTATTCTCCAAGAAAAATACGAGAATTTGGCCCTGATTCTTCAGAAGATTCGTTATGATGAGCATAAGTGGATGATTTGTGGAGACTTTAAAATTCTATCCATGCTATCAGGGCAGCAATCCGGTTTCACCAAATATCCCTGCTTCCTTTGCTTGTGGGATAGCCGGGCCCGCGACCTACACTGGGGGAAAAAAGACTGGCCAATTCGGGAGTATTTGAGACCCGGTGAGAAAAATGTTCTTCATGAGAGCTTGGTACCTCGTGATAAAATTCTATTTCCACCTCTCCACATTAAGTTGGGTCTCATTAAGCAATTCATCAAGTCCCTTCCAAAAGATGGTGAGTGCTTTCGGTACCTTTGCTCAAAGTTCCCCCGACTTTCTGAAGCAAAGCTAAAGGAAGGAGTGTTTGTTGGCCCTGATATAAGGAAACTCATTTCAGATGGAGCATTCGCTGAAACGATGTCTGAGAAGGAAAAAGAAGCCTGGGATTCCTTCAAGGATGTTGTTCTCAAATTCTTGGGGAACAGGCGGGATGAGAACTATAAGGATATTGTTGCCAGGATGCTCAATGCCTTCAAAGAACAAGGCTGTAACATGAGCCTGAAAGTCCATTTCTTGCACTCCCATGTGAACTACTTTCCCGAAAACATGGGGGCGTACAGTGAAGAACAAGGTGAAAGGTTTCACCAGGACATCAAGGACGCAGAGAGAAGGTACCAAGGAAGATGGAACACCACTATGATGGCTGATTTCTGCTGGTTGCTGCTGCGGGAAACCCCAGATGAAAAATACGCCAAGCAGCGCACCAAGAGAAGCATTCGGTGGAAGAAGAAACGGGCCCACCAGGAGATTGATTGACCCAAGAATGACTTTAAAATCTAAACTGTGTTGACAAATATCGTGTTTTTACTAAACTTTGAAATAAAAATTTGCTAGTTATTACCACAGTGTCGGATCTCATTTATTAGAATTTTATTTTCACACCATCGGGTGTTTGTCTTCATGTATTGCAATGGTGCGGTTTGCGTTTTCTATTCTTACATACATACCTGTACAACATTTTTTGCACATTTCTTTGCTTTGCTTTGTGTCTAACCTCGCTCTTATATGCTCAATGTTTGTGCACATGTATGTGGCTGTTTTAAGTGCAGACAATTTTGCTACCATTACAGTGTGTTTTGTTGACATTATTCTTATGTGCTGCCTTGTTACAATTTTCTTTATTCTTATTTGAATAACTACTAAACAATTAGTATAAAGAATTCATCCAAGAAACTTTTATCTCGATCGCACTCAATCTGAAATGTTCACCTCAAACTGCTAACCCAATGTAGCAAAAAATCTGTACGTGATGGAGCAAATTGGTTACCAGATTTGGATTCAGCGCACCAAAAAACGTAAAAATCAATCGAAACATTAGAGGCAGTTTAAAAAAAATTTTTTTAGTGTACCTGTGTAATTCATTGTACTTTTCCATCTGCCAGAACCCTTTCTATATTTCCAAGCTTCAGTGCCTCTAGACCAGGGGATCTCAGCCCATTCCTCAGAACACACCTAGCCACAATGAATATACATGTGAGAGAATTTCATACACTGCCACCATTTTATTTATTTAGCAAGGTTTTTATATCACTTTTCACCGGGTCAAAGCAGTTTACAATAAACAATTTGAAACTGGTTTACAGAGAACATTTAACTATATACAGTTGCAAGGAATGCGTAACAATGTACATTTGAACAATTGAACATGACTTAAAAAGCCGTTTAACTATGTACAATGGATTTTAAGCATTTTTCTATGTTAAGGTTGATTGCATTCAAATGGTTATGTGGGGAGGGGGAGCTGGGGTTCACAGTGTGGGTGGTAGAGTTACAGGTTGGTTATATTATATCAGCAAAGTACTTGGTAAATAGGTGGGATTTTAGCATCTTTCTGAATGTGGTAAGGTCTGTGGAGTTTCTGAGGTCATTAGGGAGGGAGTTTCAGAGGGAGGGTGCGTTTAACTCAAAGGATCTCTGGTAGGCTTGCTGATTCCTTTTTGGTTTTTCGGATAATATTGTGAGGGTGTTTGCAGTGAATTTTCATGAGGGTCAGGTTGAAGTGTGGGGGGTGGAGTAACTTTTGAAGGTGTAAGGATGATAGATTGTTGATGATTTTAAGTGTGAAGAGTATGGTCTTGTATAAGATTTTGTCTTGTAGTGGGAACCAGTGGAGGCGTTTCAGGACGGGTGATCTGTGGTCTGCTCTGATAGCCCCCTGGATTGTGCAAGCAACGGTGTGCATGGCTGTTTGTAAAAGTTGGAGTGTGGATTGAGGGAGTCCTTGGTATATGGTATTGCAGTAGTCTATGTGTGGGATGGTGAGGGTTTGTAGGGTTGATCTGACATCAGTTGGTTCTAGCAGTAGGTGAAGGCATTGAAGGGTCTGGTTTTTGAAGTAGGCAGTTTTTGTTGTCTTGGCAATTTGGTTGAGGGTGACTCTGAGGTATTTGACTTCATTCTTGACTAGAATTTTGAAGTTATTGAGTGTGATGGCGGGGGGTGGGGTGGGTGGAGTGGTCCTTGGTGATTAATAAAGCATCTGTTTTGTTCACAGAGAGGTGGTTTTGTTTGAGCCATCTGGAGAAGTGGTTTTGTTTGAGCCATCTGGATACATCTGAGAAGCTGGAGGAAGTAGAGTGAGGGGCGGTTGGTGTTGAAGGATGTGTATAACATGATGTCATAGGCGTATACGTGGAAGGAAGCATTGTGAGATCAGAGCGCTTCGTAGAGTGGTTGCATGTTGATGTTAAACAGCAGTGCAGAGAGTGTGGATCCTTTTGGGACTCCTTGTACTTGGATGTATTGGGCGGAGGTGCAGTCCCCAATCCTTACTTGTTGTCTTGGTTTTTGAGGTAGGATTGGAACCACAGGACTGAGAGGTTTTTGGTGATTTGCAGAGGGGTGATACTGTGGGGGTTATTGTTGATGAAAATGAGGTCCAAGGTGTTTCCTTTGTTGTGGGTAGGTTGTGTTAAAATTTGAGAGAAGTCCAATGCAGTCATGACATCAGTGAATGTGGTAGCTTGTTTTGTTTGTGCAGAGTTGAGGTTAAAGTCTCCTAGTATCCTTGTTTGAGGTGAAGTTTTCAGATACTTTTTGGAGTATGGATGAGAAGTCAAAGGAAGTGGTGGTTAGAGATCTGTATATGAGCGAGATTGTTAAGAGTTTATTGGAGACAGAGGAATTCCAAGCCCTCTGAGCTCTCAGCAGATTGGTGGCAGAGGTGGAGGTCAGATCTTGCTATGATGAGGACCTTCAACCTTTCTTGTGAGTTCTTGAGCAGTGGTGAAGAGCATAGTTTGTTGGGGTGATTTGGTTCATGAGTACAGTTTCTGTGTTCATGAGCCATGACTTGATTATCCAGAGAAGGTCGAAGTTCATTGTGTGGATGAGGTCGTGGATAACAGGGGTTTTGTTTTTGACAGATCATGTGCTTATGAGTGCACATTGCTTGTGCATTCTCCTGGGGGAGGTAGGGTCATATGCTTCAGTGTGTGGGGAGGGTAGAGGTTTGTTTATGATGTGTGCTTGATTTCATGATTTTGGGGGTGCTTGGTGTAAAGTTTGAAGTTGGGGTGTGATTATGGGTCATCTGTAGTAGTGGAGGGGGAGTATTAGGGAGGGGGAGGAGTGAGAGAGCTAGGAGTGTGTAGGTCATTGTGAGGCAGTAGGTGATGGGGATGTTTGGGTCACTAGGGTAGTTACTGTTGGGATCGCTCTATAGTTTGCACCTAAGGGCCCCTAGGAGGCGGCCCATGGGGTTCATGTTCAGTGATCTGTACAGTTTTGTGGTTATGATTGCCTGTGGATTGGAGGGGGCCGGGCCAATTACCTTGATCTCATGATTTCATTGACATCGGTCCCAAGTTGTGGTTATTTTGTGGTTCTTTGTTGCTGTGTGAGGTGGTGAGAGGTTGGTTTGTTGTCTTGCCTGGGATGAGATGGTCCCCTCCTCAGTCCCACCCAAGGGCCACACCAAAGGGCCCTCAGGCGCGGGCATGCCTGTAGGTGGTTCTTTTATAATTTAAAAGTCCTTCCTCTTCCTGGCCTGATTGGCCTTGATGGTGGGGAATGGGTAGGGGCTTACTTTCCCACTCCATTCCCCAATGCTAATTGGGGCTGTGGGGTTGTGGTGGCGATGTTCCCGCACCTGAAGGCACTGTTCTTTTAAAATTTAAAAGTCCTTCCTCTTCCTGGCCCAATTGGCCTTGGTGGGGGGGGGGGCTTACCTTCTCACTCCCTTCCTCGATGCCGATCGAGGCTTGTTAATATAACAAAAAGAGAGGATGGAATGAAAGGCCCACAAGCACATGTTTCACAATCCCCAATATTGTATGCATTATATGCAAATCTTTCTCAGGAATATTCATTGTGGTGATTCTGAAAACCTGACTGGCTAGGTGTGTCCTGAGAACTGGGTTGAGAACCCCTGCTCTAGATTTGTTTCAGTAGCCTCAGAGGTCACCCAGACATTATATCAGATCAAAGAGAAATTAGAGGAGCTGCTGGAAGATGCTAAGGTTCTTATGAGCTAAGCGGATCAAAAAACGTAAATGAGTCTGACTTACATGATGGATTGAAAGCATAATTAGCAACAAAAAATTGAAGTCTTTGCATCTATGCAATAAATGAAACCACCAATAACCAGGACCATATCCTATCCTATTACTGATAAACCCAGTAACATTTGATACCAGCAGATACACCTAATGTTCTATTTATCATTACTAAAACAATTTAAAGATAATCCTTTTCCAGACTGAATCCAGGTGCTTTCTCTACCAATTCTTGCCTAGAAATATGTAATGGAAATATCATGTATTCCAGAAGAACTTGACATGTACCTAGTGGGCTGAAAAGGAAGGTTATAGTCTGAAGAATGCTCCTGTGAACCTGCATAGAACATCAACACCCAACAAAGTTGCATCAGTTATATAGACTAAGCTCCAGGAGACCAAGGGTGGTGGATAATGTCAGACAAGATCCCAGTGGAAGCTTGAATCACAGTCATCCTTGATGCTCAGAGTTGAAATCTTGACCACCAGACCCACTAGTAAACATGAGCATGCCAGGACCAAAGAGGAAGAACCATTGCCAGATAGGCTCCAAAGCTGTACTCTTAGGCATCAGGGAGTTGGCTGAAACACAGTTAAACTGGATTGCTGAGCAGTAGGATGTTATTTGCAACAACCCAAATGTGAATCTACCCTCTTGTTGAATTTCCAGTACACAGAATCTTTATTGTCGTCTCTGCCTCAAACCATCAGATCACTATTAGTTCTTGCTCCAGCTTTCTGACCTTCTGTCTGACTCCAGTCCCAGGCAATTTCTACAGCCTTGTGATCTGTTTACTAACTCCAGTCTTAAACCTGCTGTTCCACATCACTTAAAGTTCCTGTTCCAAATTTGGAACCTGCTTTATGATTGTAATTCAAGTTCTGCAGCCCTGCTGCAAATCTAATTCCATTCCTGCTCTTACTACCTGTAAGTGTCAGGTCTGTAACTGTCTATCCATCTCTGATTTAAGTTCTGTTCCATTTCTTACTACAAGCTCCTTATAGATCCATGTATTTGTCTACCAACAGCAGCTGCTGACTTTTGGGCAGTCAGGTCAGACCTGTCCTGACTTCCAACCAGTATGCCCAGTGAAGTTATATTCTCCATGGCAGGGGATAACGTGGCTCCTCATTTTTTAGACTTGGTGGAAAAGCTGGTGTTTCTGAAGACAAACCTCTTCATGTTTCCTTTCTCTTGATTATCATGTGACTGGGAGGAGGATGGAATATAGACCTATACTTAGGGGCAGTTGCCCACATTTTAAGTATGTTTGAAAAGCTATCTTTCACTCATCTCCAGCTCTAATGTAGATGAGATTATAGGCCTTTGTACTGTAGACACAGTCTGAAAAAGTTATTGGTCACTAAGATCAGTCCAAAGTTCTGGGATCAAGGGCAGTGAATAACGATTGTCTATTTACTGTGAGCCTATTCAGAACTCACTAGTCCATGCACAGTCAGCTAGATAGTCTGATTGAGCCTCTTTGTAGGTTCTCCTGGACATATTTTTTAAGGCTGCAGATTCTGGTTATGATATTGTATGGATTCACAAATAGAGCACCTTGGCATGAGGAAGCAGGGAAATGGCACAGTCATAGTCCCAGCGAGGGGTAGATGATCATCATTTTTCTTCTCAAAAGCAGGTAGGTATTCCCAATATTTCTGTTGTACTAAAGAATGAAGCTCTGAGAATAATTCCATGAGAGAAGAATGGATTCTGTCTTGGATGTTAAAATCCACTTGGGAACCAACAATCTGGCTGGAAATGGAGTCAGTGCAATAGAGAGGGTGTTCCAGAATGTAAAGGATTAACCTAGGCACCAGACTAAGAGCATGGCAAGGAAGAGGAAAGACTCTGACATATAACCGGCTTCAAACCTGATGAAAGGAAGAATAATTTTGGTATATTGGAGGTGAGACAATGTATGGAACAAGAAACACCTATTGATGAGATGAGATGCAGATGAAAGTTCCTGGTCTTATCGTACAGAATTTAACCCTACAAAGAACTAAATTCTGTATGATGTCACTAAGATCTTTCATCTGTATCTCATCTCATCAATAATTATGGCTTTCTAGTTTACATGAGTTTGGAGTTGAGAAGTAATCTGTAATACAGCTGATTTCTGAGTGAAGAGATGCAATTATACCTAGTTGACCCTGTCTACTTAGAAATCTTCAGATATGCTTTTAAGAGCACAGGCTCTAAAGGGTGAATGAATTAAAGAACTCTGACAGACAGAGCAATTGTATAGGTCATGATGAATGCAGCAGTGGAACAACTTTGAAAGTATAAACTCTTGAACTGAGCCTAGAAATTCTTTTAACTGTGGGTTATATAAACATTTCACATCCTGCTTCATAGTAAACCTGTGGTCCTACCAAGCAGAGATAAGAATAACTCATGAGGTTTTGACACATGTAGATATTTTACACATAACTTTACAGCATTTTTTATTCTTTTAGAAGATAACATGAATTGTAAATGTATTTTATCTGAAAAAATAGCAATACCAAATAGTAATAACTAAAGAATTGTTGGAGGCTAATAGATCAAAAGAACATTTTGCAATCATATTAAAGTATGTTGTTTTTTTTAAACAAAAGTTCAAGTGTTCCAAAAAGGTGTTACTCTTGGAATGGAAGAAATGATTATTTGTTTTAATAGTAGGATATGAGATCTTCTGTGGGGAATATGTAAACTTTGCTCATGATAATGTACAAATCATATCACATCTCGCCTACCAATCTGTATAATTATAAATGAAGTGCTTATGGTTATAATATAGGAGGCTAAAGAGTAAAAGGATAACCAGGGCCCCACATGGCTTGAGACACTCCTCTTTTCCATTTAAATGAGTGAACTCATTAGATTCTCGCCAATCAATTTATCTTCTGTTTGCACTAGAGCTTGCAGCTTGGTCTAAAGGGGTTATAGTCTCATGCAAAAATGAACTTGCATACATGTAATCTCAATGTGCACACCTAACTGATGACATGTACAGTGTTACAAATTTAAACATATGGAAGCCTCTTGTTGTATAGGACATTGAGATAGGAATCAGGATGTCCAGATTGGGATATTTACAATTCCCCAGTGTTTTACTGCTGAACACAAACTTTTTTTAAAATACGTATAAGGATGCTGGTAAAAACATGTACAGAGGGTGTATCAATTTCAAACATCTGCATATGCAGAAAAAGAAATTTCACTTAAAAGTACCAGTGATTACACGTGGATGTGTTGGCAAGTATATGTACAAGAGCTATATTCCAAACAATTATGGACATAATTTTAGAAATATCTACATGTGTAAATGTTGTCATTAACACATGCAAATGATTTATACATGTAAACAGTGATTTCAGAAAGCTGATTTCAGATGCTTACGAGGTAGCAATTCGAAGATTTCAGTGGTATGAAAAATTATACATGTATTTCCCATTTTACAATGGAAATGCATATCTTTATCTTTATTGACATTTGATATACTGCCCTAGGCAACAAGGCATCAGAGCGGTTTACAATAATTAAAAAGCATCAGAACGAAAGGAAAGGAATACCAGTTATTGACAGGACAGTAAGACAAGAAAGAAACAGGAGAGGAGGGGAAAACTAGTCGGGGGGGGAAGAGATCATAGGCAAGCTGGAACAGATGAGTTTTGAGCAGGGATTTGAATTGGGAGTGTGAAGCAGGGTGGTAGGTAAGGAGTTCCATAGGGCGGGGGCTAGGAAAAAAAAAGCAGAGTGGCATGTCTGTTCTAGACGTGCACATGAGACTGAGGGAAGGGCAAAATGATGGGTGTGCAGGGACCTGAGAAGGCGATGAGGGGAGTGGAATTGGAGAAGATCGGCTAGGTATTGTGGAGTACCTGTATGAACTGCCTGGTGAGCTAAGATGAGGGTTTTGTAGTCGATATGGAATTTTATGGGAAGCCAGTGAAGACAGACAAGAGTGGGCATAATGTTTTTACGGTGGGAGGAATGTGTGAGGATCCATGCTGCCGTATGCTGGAGGAGTTGAAGGCAGCGAAGTTGGTAATGAGGAAGACCAGCAAGTGCCCCATTACAATAGTCAAGTCAAGAAATCACCAGTGACAGAAGGAGGTTTGTGAGGGAGTGCGGGTCGAGGGAAGAACAAAGAGCACAAATCCAGTGTAGGAAGAAGAAAGACCACTGAACCAGGGAAGATAGATGATCGTGAAACATTAGGGAGGAGTCCAGGTAGCAGAGAGATTGAACAAGAGGAACTGGGGAGTGGAATAAAAGGGGTGCTACTGTGGGCCTAGGGATATTGAAAGTAAAACAAATTGCGGAGCACTTAGAGGGCTTGAGACAGAGATTTGTGAGGAGCCAGAGAGAGCAAATAGGCAGGTGTTTAGGGGTATTAGGTCAGGGGCGTGTGAGTCCATGTGAAAGAGAAGAAGAATATCATCAGTTTAAAGGTAGGCTGAGATGCCAAGTTGTTGGATCTGCAGAATCAGGGGAGCCAGAAAGATGTTGAAGAGGAGAGGGGCCGACACTGACCCTTGGGGAACATCGCAGATGAGAGGGACAAGGGGAGACAAGACTGTGTCATAAAATACAGAAAAGGAATGTGAAGACAGGAAGGACCGGAACTTTTGAAGAACTGTGTCCCGGAGCCCACAGTCGGAAAGACAAGAAAGTAACAGTGAGTGATTCACCAGATCGAAGGCCAAGGATAGGTCCAAGGAAACCGCAGGTGAGATATTATCCTGTTCATGAGCAATGTTCACTTTGTTGAGTAGGGCGAGAACAGTGGAGTCTGTGCAGTGGCCGGAGTGAAAGCCAGATTGGCGAGAGTGCAGAAATTGAGTAGAGTCAAGTTGTGAGGACAGCTGTGCAAAGACCAGTTTCTCAAGAACTTTGGAAAGGAATGGAAGATTTGATTTGGAGCACCAGTTAGCCAACGTGTCAGGGGCGAGGGAGGGTTTCTTAAGGATGGGATGGACAACGGCATGCTTCCATAATGAGGGGAAGATACCGGAGATGAGACTAAAGTTAAAGATGGTAAGGACAAAGGGAAGGAGGGCTAATGAGGGTTCTGTGAGGGGTTGAGAACCTTCAGTAGGGCTGCAGCAGTAATGGACAAAAGGTAGTGGAGGGAGTGGAGGGAGGGGCAGGGGCTCTGATAAGGTGCTAGAGGGAGAGGATGGGGGCTCTGAGACAGGAAGATGGCTAGCAGAATGCGTAGAGCATTGTGCAGTGTTCCTCTCAGAGAAGTAATTGGTGAGGTGGCTAGGGTCCAACAAGGGGGGACAGGTGGGGTCGCCGAGCTGGCAGAGATCTGTGATGGAGAGCGGAACACTGAATAGAGTTGTCTGGAAGAATTTGTAGCAGATGAGATGGAAGAGGTGTAATATGATCTCCTGGCATAGCAAATTTGTACTTTGTAATAAAAGCGGCTGTGGTGAAAATGTGACAGGCTGGCAGTAGTGGGCTAGTGCCTCCAGAGACATTCGGCTCTACAAAGCTGGGCCCAGAGAAGAAACAGGTCAGCTGTGAATCAAGGATGGTGACGCAGCACATGGTACATAGGACGAGGTTCAAGGGGGGCCAGATGATCAAGGTGGCTACTAAGGATGGAGTGACAGGACTGCACCTGAGAATCAATGGAAGAGGAACCAAAGTCAGGAGGGAAGATAGCATCACCAGAAGGAAATTGCAGGAGAGTACTGGGGGACATACATCACTTTAGACTCAGGAGGGGGATCAGGAGGGGGGGCACTGCCAAAGAGTCTAATGAATATGACAGGAAGAAAAACACACAGTAATGGTCAGTCCAGGCGAATGGCAAGGTTGGGATCAAAGAAGGAACCACAAGTGAAGTAGAGGAAGTGAGAAGGAAATCAAGGATGTAGCTGGCAGCATGTGTAGGGAAGCAAATGTGTTGACAGAAGGAAAGATCCAAAAAAAGAGAGGTAAAGTCAAAGATTTTCTCATTGGCTCTTGCACCTGCTCCAAAGTGGGTACAACTGTCTTCCAGTATAAAATTTAAACTGTCATTATGACAAGGAAGAGGCCAAGGTTATTTACAGCTGACACTTAATCAGTATTTGCCAGGATGAGATTTCTATTCACAGAATGCAGAGCAGTTGGTGGTGGTTCCCGTAAAAAACATTCATCAGGTGAAGTATCGGAGGAGGGCATTTTGGTGGCAGGGGTGGGGATGAGGAATTCCGCCCCATTAGAGTTACAATTGAAACCAGATTATAGGTGGTATTTGAAAGCATAATAAAGTATTTGGGGATGATATGGATCAATAGGGATTATGGAGAAGAGGAAGAATGGGGATGAGTTCAGAGTTCAGCTTAGTTGTTGTAATTTTTGAATTTTATGCAAATCATAATGTGTAATTGTTTATAATTGGTGGTATAAAAGAATGTTAACTAACTAACTAACTAAAAAGTCTCATTTTGGACAGGACCACACTTATGGAGGTGAGGATGTTAATGCCCTTAATCCCCTACTTTCTTTATGGCCTTTGAGGAAAATGAAAGCCTTTGTGGCTTTGCCCCTTAATTAGCCCCACTTATATGTATAAAGGCACATTTTAGCAAAGCCATGTAAATGCAATTTGGGATGTCCAAGTCAGAACATCTGAAATTCCAGGGAGGGCAGCCGAGAAGGCAGGCACATATATAAGTGCATTCAAAATTGGCCTGTCTCCACCCTAAAATATAAAAATCTTTGGAAAACAAAAGTAAATGGGATTCTGCAGAACAATGTGCAAGGCGGGTGCAAGTTTCTTCATGATTTTAGAAATGCGCATGTGTCCGATATGGACAGTAGCATCTTAGAAGAAGTAGACATGCCTGTGATGGCATTTCAGAAGGGGCACATCTATTTGATGCTACATAGCTGTCTCAGGCTGCCATTTTGCAAGTAGAGACATACAGTGGTGGGACAGCCACAAAAGCCATCACTTTATTTACCTGCATGCTTTTTTGGTATAGCAAAAAGTACTGGGGAAATGAGAGAGCTTTCTCTTCTTCTCTCCACAGGTGTTAGGTTGTTGAAACAAGTACTTTTCTGATGCCTATTTATGTCAGGGGTCAGGAATAAACATGGACTTGGGCACCGATGAGTTCCAATCTGCAGCACCATGTATCTTTTTAGTAACACCCCAAGCATGCCTCCACCATGCTCTCCTGCAACATGGATATGATCGCCGCTCACTTGAGATGGATCAATAAGATAATAGCAGCTATGGATACTACTCACAATTAGCTTCCTGACTGAAGGCTGTACACAGTTTAGGACAACTATCCAGAGGGTCGCCATGAGTTGGCACCAACTTGATGGCAGTTAACAACATGCTTTTGTCATCTTGTCTGTCTAAATGGCTCAACTACATTTTTCCTCTTTATTACCTATTAGGATATTTCATTGTATAAGTCTCTAATGGCATCTTACAAGGCCTCCCCAAACAGACACTGAAACCCTTGCGGTTAGCCCAAATGTTGCTGTCCGCTTGATAAACAAGACAAACAGGGCATAAAGTATCACTCCTATACTATAAGAGCTACATTGGCTTCCTATTATAAGCCAAATAAATTATAAAGTACTAATGACCACTTTTAAAACTCTGAAGAACATTTCACCAACGCATCTTAATACCCTCATATATATCTCCCTGTTGAGCGAACAAGAAGAATATGTAGTCAAAATAATATTGCAGTTCCCACCCAATACAGATACACAAACCGATCCACGAGCAATAGAGCATTTTCATACTTCGCCCCAATCTTATGGAATGCTCTCCTGGATAAACTGAGAGCTATTAATGACCTCCAACTGTTCCATAAAGAAATTAAGGGGTATGTTCACTAAACTGTGGTAACGTAGCAGTGGCTACGTTAACGCGCGTTAACATCACCGGCCGCGGTAAGTCCTGCAGAGGGTGGAGAGCGGGCGGAGAGAAGGGGGTCAATGGGTGGGGAGTGGGCGGGGAGAGGCTCCTTTTACACTAACGTGAGGAAATGAAGGGACGAACATTACCGGGACTGAAAACCTGTCGTTAGATGCACATTTGCAGGAGGGTGAAACCATTTCAGCGTCAGCAATATACAACATAGGCAGGGAGCCCAAGTAAAGTGATAGTAGTGATCCATTTTCAGCAACAGCATAGTGCCCAAGTATGAAAGGTCACTATGGCGATGGTGCAAATGGGGCATAGGGGGCTGCAGGCGGGACATGTAGTGGGGGCAGCTGGGGCACAGGGTGGACTAGGCAGTTGCCTAGGTGGCACATAGGAACATAGAAACCGGACATCAGCAATACAGCAGCCGACAAAGGCCAAACACAATCCACCTACATCTACCTGGTCCACCCTAGCTAACAGTTGCCAGGGCACTGACCTGACATCCCCCCAACCAACCCTCCCCCAAGTGGAAGGGACATAATATTGGTAGGCGGTGATGGGGGGGATGTGAGGATGCCCATGTATGCCTCCCCACCCCAGACCACAATCCCTAGGTGACTGCCCACCCACACAGTGGATGGCCTGGGACTGCGCACTACCAGCACCGATAGCATATGGTCATGTCAGCATGGCAGGGAGGGTGTACCCGTGCTGGAGGAGGCAGTGGCACCTGCCTGCAGTGGACCTAGGCCATGCCCTGTACCAGTACGTGGTGTGCAGTGCAACATAAAGGTTCTGGCTGAGGAAAAGTACAGATAGCTCCAGAGACCACTGTGCATCAGTGGTAACAGTGTGGTGCAATGCACACAGCCAATGTATCCAGAAACAAGGATCACAGGATCAAGTCCCAGCTGTGGATCCTGCAGAGCATGTCCCTACATTTTACCCTACAATGCAGATACAACAGCAACATGTGCAAAGCCCAAAGCAGCAGCGAACAGGGGTACAAACACCCACTCACACAGGCTCCACAATCCAAAGCTGTATGGAGAGTCAGGCTGTTGGCCCCAGCATAGAGCTGCAGTTATCACCAGAGCACTACTACTACCTTCTACACAGTTTATCAATGTTGGCACTGTGATCAGAACCAGTGTGGCGGGCAGGATTGCCAACCACCCCTATCTTTGCACAATGTTGCAATAGGAGTGTGTGTGTGTGTGTGTGTATGTCAATCCATTGTTTTGTGGCTGCCCACACCTCACAGGGCCCACAATGTCCCACTGTTACCAGCGTTAGCTTGAATATGAGCATAATTTATTTATTTATTTATTTATTTAACAGTTATTTATATACCGCTCTTTCCCTAGTATCAAGTGCGGTTTACATGGAACAGTAGGTTAATTGGTATGTAATATACCAAGTCAGTTTACATAGAACAGATAATTATAATTTACAAGGAATGTTGTAACATTAAAGGTATAACATATTAGAACATATATACATTGTTAGTTTAAATCTATAATCATCATGTGAATGAGAGTGTGGTATGGTTAATAGTGTATTAGTGATATTTATTTTGAAAATAGAGTATGTAATAATAATGTATAAATGTTAGCCTGTATCTATTTGAGTATTCTGTTCTGAGGGTGTATTGTAGTGTAATATGAATAAGTGAGTTTTTAATTTTTTTCTAAATTCCTTTATATCAGATAGCAGGCGAATGTTGTCAGGTAGATTGTTCCAAAGAATTGGAGCAGAGTGTGAGAAAGCTCTCTTATTTGTTTGTTTTCTGGCTTTTGTGAAATCTTTTGGTATTGTTAAGGTATTTAAGTTTCTGCTTCTTTGGGATCGTTTATCGATGTCTATATTAATCAGTGTATTGAGTGCCGATGGTGCAAGATTATTTATAAGTTTAAATGTAGTGACAAGAATTTTATATTTGATTCGGGAGTAAATAGGTAGCCAATGAAGTTCAGCCAAAATTGGTGTAACATGTTCAAGTGGGCTTATATTCATAATCATCCTGGCAGCTATGTTCTGAATTATTTGTATCTTTTTAATATTTTGTTTTGAAATGCCATTAAGTATTGTGTTTGCATAATCAAAATGTGGGGTGATGATAGCATGAATTATATTAATAAAGTCTTGTAGATGAATCAATGGTCTTAATTGTTTTAGTGTTTTGAGTTTGTAATGTATTTTTTTAGTTAGATATTTTATATGTGAATCCATATTTAGATTATTGTCAAGTATCACACCTAAATATTTTATTTCTTTTTTGTATTTATTTCATGAGTATCTAGTGTGATCGTGTTTGGGGGTATGTATGTTTGATTTTTAGTGATGAATAATATATCAGTTTTAGTAAAGTTGATAAGTAGATTTTGTTCTTTGAGCCATTCAGTTAGTTCTTTGAAACATTCTGTTATTTTTTGAAGAGGCGGGTGTGGGATTTCAAATGGGAGGTAGAACATTATATCATCAGCGTAGATATGATAATAAACATTGTGACGTTTAAAGATGTTACAAACTGGTTGTAAGTAAATATTAAATAATAGCGCAGATAATGCAGAACCCTGCGGGAGACCTTGAGTTTGTTTGAAGGTGTTAGAAATTTGGGTGTGGATTCTTACTGTTTGAGTTCTGTTTGATAGATATGATTTGAACCAATTATAAACAGTAGATGTAATTCCAATTTGTTGAAGTCTGTTTAACATTGTTAAGTGATTAACACTGTCAAATGCAGCTGATATGTCAAGGAAAACAAGAATAAAGGCTTGTTTAGGATTATCAATACCTCTTAATATTGTGTCATAAAGGATCGTTAGCAAGGTTTCTACTCCATGGAAGGGTCTAAAGCCATATTGATGTTCATCAAGGAGGTTTAATGTGTCAATAAAGTCTTGTAGTTGAATTTGTACAATTTTTTCAATAATAATGAGGAGCAAGGTATTGTGGATATGGCCCGGACAGGGCGGATTGGCCAGGATGTATCTTCACAGGTGTGGGGCAATGGCTGGGACACTATAGTGCCCGACTACCACCTGCATGGAGAGGGTTGCCATAGCATGTCATGCTGGGGGGGGGGGGGGTTGTGACACTCTCACTCTGACCTAGCAGTGACCATGGCATGTCTAGGTTCCCACATAGTGTTCTGTACTATTGACTTCCAGTGATACTTGTGTGTTTGCAGTGCAATTGTTGAGATACTTGTCTGGTGCACATTGTTTCTCTGTGAGCATGCACTATTGACTGATTAGTAGACTGTCTGCAGTTAGTCTGTGCATGGTTGGAACATCTTGTAGGGTGCTGCAGGTGCAATCTAATTCTGCTGATGAATGGCAGACCGTTGTGTGAGGCAGTTGAGGTTTTCCAGGTTTAACCCCAGCATTACTGCTGGTCTGCCACTGCCCCAGTCACAGGTATGGCTCTGGCCCACCAACACTGGAGGGCTGTCTTATGCCAGCAGGTTGGAGGTTGCTTCACCAGGGCTCAGGCACCTGTCCCTTACCTACAAAAAGAGTGATTGTGGGCCCTTTGTATATATAGTGTATACCACTTTGACCTGTAGAGGCACTGCTACACAAACCTCATGCAAGTCTTGAAACCCCTCTGCTCGGATAACACGTGCATATGTCAGCCAGACCCTAACACTAGGTATGCACTAATCTGTGTGGTGTCCGGTCCCAGAGGGCCACATGTGACTGCAAAACACAGATGGATACCGATTTACCTTCAGATGTACTGCAAGGAACACCTGTCATACACTGTTAGCAATGGGGACATACAGCAAGACCCATCTCTAGCACCACATGTACTGCGGACCTAGTGCTGGGCGCCCATCCTATCCCTCAGGGTGAACACGGAACCTGCACAATGGCATGGTCTGCAGCTACTCTGTGCCAGTATCACACACTGTCAGTTCATCTTTCCAAGCTGAGGTACCAGAGAGGTGCAGACCCCCATTTGGTGATCAGCTGTAGACAGCTATTCAGCATGTGCATTGCATCATGGGTACTGGTGGGGTTACCCTTTCATGGCACTCAGAGCAGACAGTTTGTGCGGTGACCTGCAGTCTTGCTGTACCCAGCCATTGCTATGAGATACACCATGGAGGTATAGCCTACTGGTTAGAACAATGCCATTCTCGTTTATGGGTTCAGTTCCTCATGGTTCCCTTCTTTCATGCCTGTCCTACTCAAATAATTTACATGCCCGTAACAGTCATTTTTTTGCAGAGCTGTGCTGCTAGCCCATAATACCCTCGCCACAGTTGCCAACATTCCTTTAGTCCATTTATCTGCGTCTGTCAGCTGTGTAGAGTCCTGTCTGCCTGTGCAAGCTGCCACCCCGTGTCCTGCAATGCTACCCTTTCCTGCATTGCACCTCTTCATGCTTGCCTCGCCTGTGCCTGATCTGCATGGCACCACCACTCTTCTGTCCACTCATTATTGTAACTATCCTGCCACCTCCGCCTCCACTGGGGACACGTATTCCCATCATCTGCCACCCACTGTCTTTCTAGTACTTTACATTGCCAACACCCTGTGCTGTGGTACAGTTGCCCCCACCATGTCTGTCAACAGTACTAGAAGCCACATGGGATGCCCACAGATATGGCAGGTAAAGCAGCTCCCAGCTCTCCCTCCTACACTAACCTGTTCATTGGCTTTCCTCGGTGCTCTATCTAGTGTTAGGGCTACATCTGTCTCTATGCCTCACAGGTCATGCATGTCATCCTGAAGCACCTTGCAGCCCTTAGGGCACACTGGCCTAGGGCACCGTAACCTTGTTAGGCCACCTTAACCTATGGTTCCGTAACCCAGGGTACCTTCTAAGGTGCCTTGTCCAGGGGTGCCTAATACGGCGCTTAACCTAAGGAGCCCTATAGGGTGCCTTACAAAGCGCCTTATGGGGCACCTAGCAAGGCACCTTATAAGGCATCTAGCAAGGCACCTTACAAGGCACCTAACTAGGCACCTTATGGGGCACCTAACAAGGCACCTAACGAGGCACCTAACAAGGCACCTTATAAGGCAACTTACTTATGAGGCACCTAACAAGGCATCTTATAAGGTACCTTACTTACAGGGCGCCTTTTAATGTGCCTTGTAAGGTGCCTTATAAGGCGCCTTGTAATGCGTGTTAGTCTAAGGCGCCTTGTAATGCGCGTTAGCTGATACGGCTTGCTGCAACGATGCACCGCCCATGCCTTTATATGGGCATCTATACCATTACTGCGGAACCTAATGCGGGTAACATTACCGCGGTTGAGTAAACATACCCCTATGTGCTGGTTTTATTGTAAATTTCTGCAAGTCTAGACGACTGTGGAAATTTATAAACCAAAACAAATAAAATCAGAGATATAGTTTTAAATTTGGCCCTGCAAGTTACTGCTATCCAGTTCAGTTTTTGCTGGAAGGAGTTGATGTGGACATGTTGCTTGCAAACCTTTATCAGTCATGCTGCAGCATTTTGAACTAAATAGTACTGGTGCAAATTCTTTGTGGTCTGACTAATAATAAGGGCATTACAGTAGTCTAACTGTGATTATAAATGTGCACGGCCTTTGTTGGAATAGCTACATTGGCTTCCTAGTAAGCAGAGATGTTATTTTCAACTTTTATTGATTGTTTTTAAATCAATCAAATTAGGCAAACCACAATATTTATTTAGCTGTATTTATATCCTGCTTTTCACCAGGTCAAAGTGGTCAATTGGGAGATACATTTAACACAAGGGGGTATGGCACACATATGCTAATACTTACAGGGAACATGGGCAATGGAGGGTTAAGTGGCTTGCCCAAGACCACAAGGAGTACCTATAGGACTAGAAATCCCAGTCCCTCCGGCCTGAGATTGCTGTCCCCAGGTGGGACTTGAACCCCTGGCCCTCCGGCCTGAAGTACCTTGTCCTAACCACTAGGCCACTCCTCCCTATCTGCAAAATAAGTTTTCTAGATATAGATTGGGTAGAGTTTTGCGCGCTTCACAGGGGAATCTGTTGGAGATTCCAGGGGTCTCTCGTATTTGACAACTATCCTGGACGGTGAAGGCTTTTAGTGTGGTAGGGCCAGAGCAATGGAATGCCTTACCTATCATTAAAATTAGCATAAAATTGCACCAGCACCCTTCGACACCTCTGTGTGCAGAAAAATAAAGGATATATAATAAACATTAGAAATGCCAAACTGATCAAACTTTAAATATGATCCATCCATGTCAAGATTTATTCTGTATAGACACAGCTGAGTAGGTTTAAATGGCAGCTGATTCAATGTGGCGCCATTTAACCCTACTATCTACTTTCTATCTTTTAACCAGTTCCTGATCCACAGTACTACACTGCCCCAATCCCATGACTTTTTAATTTTGCCGAGTCTCTCATGAGGGAGCTTGTCAAAAGCTTTCTGAAAATCCAGATACAGTATATCAACTGACTCACTTTTGTCTCTAAAGCGCCATGATAGTGTGTACTATTACCCTGGGTGCTCCTTTGCTAATTGCATGAGGCACAGGCAGCACATAACATATACCCACACACTACCTGCTCTGGGCTCACCAGGCCCACTCTCCACCCCAACCTGCTTCTTCACCACCCCAACACACGATGCTTTGATAGTACGGAAATTAGCACATGCTCACTATCCTGGCCCTACACTGTTGGCCACCAAAACCATGCTGATCGTGCAACACACTTTAGTTAAACGACCCCTGTGTATCCATCGCTATTCAGTGATTTTATATTTGGCTGTTTGTTATTTAGATATATAACCTTCACCTTATGAAGTGATAGAGCAAAAGTGTAGGCCTCCATTGGGGTGGTTATGAAGAGAGAACAGCACTGTTTGGTCAGATAAGTCCTTTTTTAAAATGTATTATTTAAAAAGAAAATATTTTGAATGTATGTTAACAAGTTTAAAAAGGAGGGGGGGTTTTTGAGACCAGTGATGATACTTCTCCTGCTATAGCATCAATCATAAACATGTAAATTGATGAGGACTGATATCTTTATTCTCCAACATAAGCATGTATTTTGGTAATTTTTGAATGCTTTGCCTCTATGCTGTAGTAAAACTCAGAAGTGTTTCCTGATTGTATCTGTAAATAAAGACTGTGTTCCCCTTGCTGGTAGTAGAATATGAATAAAGCACACATCAGTTATGTTGGAAACATGCATTCCTTGTATGTTTCTGGTTGGGAATGAATTTTGCAATATATATTTTAAAACCAGTTAATTATTTTTTGCACAAAATGTTCAAAATGATGATCTCTTAAGGATGAATCACTAAATACTTAGTACATTATCAAAAGCAGAGACCCCCCCCCCCCCCACCTTCAGCCCAGAAGACATTTTATCACGATCATGCTTCTGAAATAAAACTGACTTTTAAAGGGATTTTCTGCTTTTGATAAAATGATTTATTCATGAGATGTTTTGGAATTCATTCTTTTTTACTGGTGCATGCCAGGGATATTTTTTTTTTCTACCATCACGATTCCTGAAAATTCCATAGCTTTCCACTTCCAACAACCATGAAGAAAATCACACAGAAGCTTATTATGAAATGATCAAAATTTGGAAGCTATAGTATATATGCATTTTTTCACTCTATATACAGATATTATATTATTTGTATAGATAGATATACATATATATATATACACTTATATGCATACTGCTGAAAACTATGCCATAGCATAGCACTGTAAGGAGGAGCCTTTGGGGTATGTTTACTAAACTGTCTTAATGTGTGCTCTGTGACGTTATCGCGTGATAAGGTACCTTATCACGCAATAATGGTGCTTTATCAGGCGCACAGGTACCTTAGCGTGCGATAACACGCGCAGCGGCGCAAACGAGCGCTGAAGGAGGGGAAAGGCTCCCGGAGGGCGGAGGAAGGCTCCCCAGGGGCGGAGAGAGAGGGTCAATGGGTAGAGAGTGGGAGGGGAGAGGCTCCCCGCACACTAATACTGTGAAATCCAAGGCTCAAAACTAACGCCAGTGAAACCCTGGCGTTAGAGCCGATTTAAAGGGAAAAGAAACCATTTCCATCAGCAATGTACAGCAAAACCAGGGAAACCAACAAAAAGTGATAAGTGTGATACATGTGTACGGAACAAAAGGGCAAATAAACAGTGGAAATGAACAGAAGAAAATGTAAGAAAAACATAAGCAAGCTGGGCGATAGTGATATCAATGGGAAACATCAAAAAATACTCCCAAGAAAGCTCTAAAAATAAGATATGAATTTTGGAAGGGTCTATGCTCCGTCCCCATACAAGGTGAATGAACCCACAGTGTAATTGCTCTGAGCAGGATTTCCGACTCCATTGGCCAGGTTTCCTATGGCGTGCACATGTTCCACAACAGCAGGGCGGGCATGTCGGAACGGGCAACTGGACAGATGCTGGAAAAGGGGATACAGAGGGCTGCAGGTGGCACATGCTGTGGTGCAGCTTGGCCACAGTGCGGACTAGGGTGATGCCTAGCTGGCCCATAGGAATGCTGAAACAGTAGAGCAGCCAGACAGCAACTGCTGAGGGCCCAACATGGGCACGAGTGTGCTTCCCACAGTGTCACAGGGGATAGTACCCAGCAGGTAGCCTCAAGGGCACGGAACATTGGCAGGCAGTGCTGCGGGGAAGCGTGGACACCTATGCAGGCACCCCTACCCCAGAACCCGCACCATAGGCAGCCTCCTAACCGCACACTGGATGGCCTGAGACTGTGCTCCACCAGCACCACAGGTAGAAAAGAAGACAGTGAAAGCCAGAAGGATGCTTTTGTGCATAGGGAGAGAAATGCCAGCAGAAAGGATGAGGTGATAGCAGGGCTGGTACAAGCACTAGAGGCACTTTAGGCAGGATCTCCATCCTGCTGCTGCCCCACACCCCTGTGGTCCCCCTTCAACCCCCTTGCCACCTCTGCCGCCCCTCTCTGGGACGTGCACTGGTGGCAATGGATCCCAAACTGCGATGCAGATATTACCTACACATGCCAGAGAGGGGCAGCAGCAGTGGCAATGGATGCTCATGGAGGGCCGGAACTCTAGGCAGCTGCCTAGTTTGCCTGATGGTAATTCCAGCCCTGGGTGATAGTGCTTCTGTATAAGTCTTTGGTGAGGCCTTATTTGGAGTAATATCCGCAATTCTGGAAACCACAATTTCAAAAGGCTATAAAAAGGATGGAGTCAATTCAGAGGATGGCTACCAAAAATGGTCAGTAGTCATCATAAGTCATATAGAGACAGACTTAAAGATCTCAATATGTATAGTTTGGAAGAAAGGCGGAAGAAGGGAGAAATGAGGACTGAATCTGAACTCAAGAAATAATGGGATAAACACAGAGGATCTCTAAGGGAAAAAAAGGATTGTAAAGCTTAGTAGTTGGCAGGTCATATGGTTTTTATCTGCCATCATTTTCTATGTTTCTATCTAGGATATATAAGCATCAATCTAGCTGCCACATTCTGGACCACTTGCAATTTGCTACAAGCCTCTCAGGGTGGTACACACACAGACCATTACAGTAATGACCACTGCATAAAATACAGTCTCAAAAGATTTAAAATAAAAAAATGGATGGAGATGTTTAATCAACCATAAGAACAGCCTGCAAGATATGTCATTCAGAGCTAATATGTGAATCAAGGATGATCCCACGTCAACAATGGAAATGGTAAGATGTTCTCTACAACCTTCCTTAACTCCAACGTTCCTTAATATTCCAACATTAAAGTAGATCACCAATTTAACAAAGGCAAACAGGCCTCAGAGAAATCTTACCCTTCACTTGGCGAATCGAATCACCATAGGGTTAGATGGAAAATTCAACATCACGGGCCAAAAGCCTTTCACTTTTTATTATATCAATTTAATTACACCAATTATTATCTATAATCGAATTAAACCTAATTAAAAATCACCTAAAAGTACTTTTTCCGTGATTTTTAATTAGGTTTAATTCGATTATAGATAATAATTGGTGTAATTAAATTGATATAATAAAAAGTGAAAGGCTTTTGGCCCGTGATGTTGAATTTTCCATCTAACCCTATGGTGATTCGATTCGCCAAGTGAAGGGTAAGATTTCTCTGAGGCCTGTTTGCCTTTGTTAATTTGGTGATCTACTTTAATGTTGGAATATTAAGGAACGTTGGAGTTAAGGAAGGTTGGTGTTTGTTTTAATATTATATTTCCCTTCCTTGCAGTTGTTTTCTGGTAAGATGTTCTCTACCCCATCTCTTTTTGATGATGCCTGGGGATTAATCAAACTTTCCCCAATATTAATAATTTCTCTCTTCCAGTGATTTAAGATCAAGTAATTTTTTCTAGAGCCAGGTGATGATTGCACTTAAGTTCTCGAAGAACTCTGAAACCAAACCCTTCCACCAATAAGCTATATATTGTCTGTGAAGATGAAACCTTTGAAATCTTTCTTAACAATCCTCATAATAAATAGCTGTGCAAAAATAGTAACAAATTGAATAATGCAAACTTCTGAGGTGTCATTTTAGAAGGGACATCCAGGTGAAATATGGAGCATCTAGGGCAAAACATCCAAAAAATGCCATGTTTCAGCTGAATTTTAGCAATTTTGGCATCCCTGAAATGGACGGCCACATGGGCAGCTTTATAGATATCCCTGTTGCAAACACTTGGGGTGGAGGAGCCTATCCTATGCCGAATGCATCATGGAACCCATAGGAGATATCGTCACCTTCCTTTCTATGCCCTCCAGGTGTCTGGATGGCAAAAAAATAGCTTTTATGATGCCTATCATGCCCTGGGGCAGGGATAGACATGCATGGCCCTGGAGGACAAGCTTGCCTTTTCTGTAATTGGGAACACACATTTAACTTGCATAGAATGCCCCTGGTCACGCCTCCATCACTGCCTTTTCTGACTTGGACGTTTTCACTCTGGGGACATCTATGGAACTGGCTTCTAAAATGACTCCAAGGACGTCTCTGTGAATTGGACCTCTACATGCCCATTTTCAGACATTGAACTATATATTTCTGTTAGTGGCATGGTGTGTCTATGTGTAGCTATAAGTCTGTAGGGATGTTTTGGATGCATGGACTATGTGGGAAATGTTGGAGAGAGTTGGGAGGTTAAATTATGGTGGATAGGTGCATATGTGGGATGGTATGTGAGGGTATCTTAGGGGAAGTTTGGGGCTGTCATGGAGTTTAGGGGATAGGGAGCGTATGTATGGGAGATTGATGTGTCGGGGGAGGGATGTTACATGGTGTTCTTCTTCCTTCTCCTCTATTACTTCCTTCTCTCTCTCTCTCCCTTGCATTCACTCTTCTCCCCCACCCCCTCCCATTTCTACTTTCTATAGCTCTAATATTATTCTTCCAGCTCCTCTTGGGGACATTGTCTTCAACTGGGTTCATTTTTTACATTCCATGATAACAATGAACCTCACTCCTCAGCCAGGATATGAAGAATATGATCTTGGGCTCTCAAATGTACTGCTAACACTCATCATAGTACTTGCATTGTGCCAAAGAGAGCTTCCTTGTGGAGCTCATAACATGTAACATTTATAAGCAGCCTATCAAGGCGTGCTTCAAAATTTCTTTCAATCAAGCCTTTGCCTCCTGATACAATGGGAAATATTTCTGAATCTTTCAGCAACATTTTCATGGTCTCTGACTGCACAGCTTGTTCCATGAAAATCTTCTGTTTCTCAACTCATCCTCTTTAGGGCAGCTGCAGTGACTATTCTTTTCTGTTGTAGGAATAGGGTTGCCAACTGCCGGTTTTCAGCTGGCCTGGCCGGTTTTTCCATGGCCAGGCCGGCTGCCGGCGCAGAGGCAAAACCGGCCCTTGAAAAGCCAGTTTTTTTGCTCTGGCCGCAAGATCGGGAGCGGCCAGAGCAAAAAACCCGGCTTTTCTCCCAACCCGGAGGACTTCAGAGGGAGCCGGGGAAGCCCGCGCGAGGCCCCGACTCCCTCTGAACAGCCGCCAGCGTGAAGAGCCTTTACCTTCACGCTGGCAGCTGTTCCTGTGAAGCCGCGATTGGTGGGAAAGGTTAAAGGCAATGCCCTTTAACCTTTCCCAGCATTCGCGGCTTCACAGGAACAGCCGCCAGCGTGAAGGAAAAGGCTCTTCACGCTGGTGGCTGTTCAGAGGGAGCCGGGGCCTCGCGCGGGCTTCCCCAGCTCCCTCTAAAGCCTCAGACAGCCGCGGTTTTGGGGGGGGGGGAGGCCAAAGACTGCCTGGGCTGTGATGGGGGGAGGGGGCCTGGACTGGAAAAGGGCTAGGAGGGGGGAATTTGACTGGAAATGGGTTGTGATGGGAGGGGGGGGGGGACCTGGACCGGAAAAGGGCTATGGGGGGGGGGGGACGTGGACTGGAAAGAAATGGGCTGTGATGGGAGGGGACCTGGACTGTAAAAGGGCTATGGGGGGGGGGGACATGGACGGGAAATGGGTTTTGATGGGGAGGGGGACCTCGACGGGAAAAGGGCTAGGGGGGGGGGACAGGGAATGGAAATGGGTTGTGATGGGGAGGGAGACCTGGACTGGAAAAGCTATGAGGGGGGGGGAACTTGGACTGGAAGAGGGCTATGGGGGGGGGAACTTGGACTGGAAATGGGCTATGGTGGAGGGAGGGGGAACTTGGACTGGAAATAGACTGTGATTAGGGGGACTTGGACTGGAAATGGGTTGTGAAGGGGGGGGGGGACCTGGACTGGAAAAGGGCTATGGGGGGGGGGCATTGGACTGGAAAGAAATGGGCTGTGATGGGGAGGGGGACCTGGACTGGAAAAGGGCTATGGGGGGGGGGGCATGGACTGGAAATGGGTTGTGATGGGGAGGGGGACCTGGACTGGAAAAGGGCTATGGTGGAGGGAGGTGGAACTTGGACTGGAAATAGGCTGTGATTAGGGGGGCTAGGACTGCAAATGGACTGTGATGGTGGGGGGGGGGGGGGGTAGGACTGCAAATGGGCTGTGATGGTGCGGGGGGACACCGACTGCAAATGGGATGTGATGGGGGGCCTAGGACTGGAAATAGGCTGTGATGGGGGACTTGGACTGGAAATGGGCTGTGATGGGGGGGGGGGGCTAGGACTGGAAATGGTCTGTGATGTGAGGGCTAGCACTGGAA
The DNA here is from genome assembly GCA_033557465.1 of Ichthyophis bannanicus. Classification (NCBI taxonomy): domain Eukaryota; kingdom Metazoa; phylum Chordata; class Amphibia; order Gymnophiona; family Ichthyophiidae; genus Ichthyophis; species Ichthyophis bannanicus. The sequence continues at coordinate 9,176,983 of CM066032.1, forward strand.
ATGGGCTGATGATGAAGAGCTGGAATAGGACTGGAAATGGGCTGATGTGGGGCATGGGAGAATGGGATTAGAAGGGAGTGGATGCTGGGTGGGTCTAGAACTATAAGGGAACTGATTTTGGGAGAGGACTAGAATAGATGGGGAATGAGTGGAGAGGGGAAAAATATTTTGTGTGGAAGAAAAGTGTATGATGGGCTGGGTATTGGGAGAGTGAGGGGCTTGAGAATGGAAGGGTGAAATTTAAATGGATGATAAAGGAATAAGGAAAGAATTGGGGGAAAGAGCAAAAGGGAAACAATCAGTATGTTAAAGCAGAAATAGAGAGAGAATGGAAAACATCTAAAAGAGAAGAAAGGACAAATGGATAGCTAGCAGAAGACACAAAGAAACCAGAAGAAAGTGACTGGAGCAATTGCAACTGAAAAATAAAACGCCCAAACAGAAGGTAGAAATATACTTTTTATTTTGAATTTATTAGCTGGAATATGTTTGGTCTGGGAAGTGTGTATTGATAACATCTTTGCATTTTTGTTTAGTGCAAGAGGAAATTACTTTATAGTTTTATTTCTCCAGTGTTGTACATTTCATGTTTGGATTTTGGGGTTCCCAGTTTAATTATTATCTGACCAAGGAAGTTAGCCTACACGTATCCTCGGTAATTTTTGTGGGTGGGTCTGGGGGCGGGGCAGGGGTGGGACTAGGGGCAGAGAATGGGTGGAGCATGGCAAGCCACAGGTGTCGGGTTTTTCTCGGTGAAAAAGTTGGTAACCCTATGTAGGAAGGCCTCCTCTTCTTGGGGCCCCCCATGGCAGACCAAGTGCAGCTTCTGAGTAGCCTAAGTCTCTTTTTCCTGGTTCATGGGGCCTTGAGATCCCATGGCACACTGAGCACAGCTTTGATGTAGCCCCAAAGAATCAAAGCACAAAGCAATAATCTCAAATCTGACTTACTCAATCAGTATTTAATCACTATGGGCCTGATATTAATTTGCAACGGCTATGTGCCTCTAAGACACAGAGCTGAGAAGGTAAGCTGGTGGGGGCAGCAGCAGTAGTGGTAGAGAGGTAGGAAGAGGGGGAAATGCTGTGCTGCCACTCCCTAAGACTGCCATCCTGGCTGACGGGCTGGCCCTTCTTAGAGGACCAAGCAATAGGTCAGGACTCTGCTTGGGAAAACTATGCAGCCTTGACTTTTAACATGTCACACATAGCAGCACTAATACAGCTAACACATGCCTACAGGAGGTCAACCAGTTTACACTGATGTATTCCCAGGAAGGGATTTGAAATCCCTCACATAATTCATCCATTTCTGTGTCTGATGTCTAACTTTAACCCCGGATATTCAATCTGGAGCCATATACGGTCACCGGCATTGAATATCTGGGGTTGCCGCACAGTTGCATATGGCGTAGAAGCTAAGAGGCAAATTCTGATCGGGGTACGTTCAACCTGTCTGGATGCCCAAAATCTGGATGTGCCAGATTAGCACCCAGTTCTGCACCTGCACGAGCTAGATGTTCCCGCAGGAGCAGAATCAGGTGTAAAGGGCTTGGATGGGCCCCAATTCTGTGCCGTTGGATGTACAGCTTTCACCTTGCCACGCAGGAGCCCCCCTACCCCTATAAAATGCACTTCCCCACTGCCCAATCCCCAATAGGGCTTGCCAAGGCCGGCATCGGTCTGTGGGGAACCCCCTGGGCCTCCTCACTGTTTTGGGGGGTCCGCTGCTGCCGATCGGATCTCTTGAGGTGACTTATTCCACCATCCTTGCTGCCCCGGATGTACAGGACCATGACCGGAATCGGTCCAGGGTCAGGGTCCCGCCTTCACCTGCCCATGCTCCTCCTCTGGCCCTCCCCCTCTTGTCCCTGTCCAGAGCTACCCACACAACGCCGCTGTATGTGAGGGGAGGCTGGTGTTGGGAATTTGCTCCCTTCGAATAGCAGGGGTTGGACATCTAGGTCGGACATCCATCCCCGCTATTCGCAGATCGGAATGACCCCCTAACCGTGCAGCAGCGATATTCAGCCACTGTCTGGTTAGCCCCGGCGGCAAAATTTAGGACAGCTTATGCTGCACCTAACTTTGGCTGCTGAGCAATAACTGGGCGGTGACTGAATATTGCCGCTGCACATTTATCCCTGGGTACTACTCATGGAATGCCTCCACACGCCCCAATGCTAAACAGTTAGAATCGGGGCCTATAACAGCATTACTCGGGGATATTCAGTAGCACTAACACGGTTAGGGCCATTTGCACGGTTTACAGCTCTGTAAACCGTATAAATGCCTTTGAATATCGGTCCCTATAATCCTACGGAGTGCAAAGAAAGATACTTTTACAGTTGAGGATATTTGATTCCCAAAAGACAAAACATGAGTCCAGATGACAACCTAGGGATTTTATGAAATTAGGTCATTCCTAAATGTATGCATGATGCAAGCGATAAATATTTGTAGAGTAGGCATGCTCAGGTCAGTTGTCTAGGTATTTTTTTAAATATATGCGTAAGCATGCAATGTACATGTTAACATTTCCACCTGCTCGAGAACAGATGGAATGGCTGGGGCCTTAAATCTAGGTGCGATTTCTGCAGGATTTGTGCAAGTATTTTATAGAACATGGCCAGGCATTTATATGCCTTTATAAACTAGGTAAAATATAGGTGCTAGACATGTGCCGGGCCAAAAAAATGTAATTTTAAATGAAAATGAATCAAAGGGTTTTTTTGTATTTGTCATAATTGTGTACCTAAAGCTTTCCTATGCATGCAAATCAATTGCACAGGAATTAGTTCATAGGTCTACATGCATACAAGCAATTTGTTATGCAACCTTATTTTTTAAGCACCCAATCAAATGCTCAAATGGGCCCAAAATGTAGATGCCTAATAGGTACCTTCTTGCCCAATTAACTTATGTGCCCTGTTATAAAATTACCCTCTTAGTGGGATTTGCTTTCTTTAAGTCACGTCACAGTGGATTCCAGACAAGCGTATAACCCAGAAACGTCTAGAATCAGGACCAGTGATCCACAGAATCTGGATATCATGCACATACACATGCAGACTACCACCCATGGCTTGAATCCATTCAAAAAAGAGGGGGGGGGACCAAAATATTGTTAAAAAGAACAAGGGCCAACAGCAAGTTTTGAAGAACCCTACAACCCAGATTATACATCTTGAATAATTTACTCTCCTTAAAGACTTGAAACACCTGCTTTTTTGGTAGGATTTAATACCATGGGATGCCTCAGGCCTTGAATGCAGTTGCGCACACAAATGCTAAAAAGCCTGAGAGTGCTTTTAAAGGGCTTGCCCAACATTGTTCAGTGCTGTGCTGTTACTACCCGAAGCCCAAGTTTTGGGCATGCTGAAAAGGTAAGCTGGTGGGGGCAGCAGCAGTAGTGGTAGAGAGGTAGGAAGAGGGGGAATGTTGTCCTGGCAGTCCCAAAGCCTGCCACCATGGCAGATGCCTGGTTGCAGGACTGGCCCTGCTTAGAGGACCGAGCAATAGGTCAGGACTCTGCTTGGGAAACTATGCAGCCCTGAAGGCCTCGCCCTGTAGACTTTTAACATGTCACACATAGCAGCACTAATAAAGCTAACACATACCTACAGGAGTCAGTTTACACTGATGTATTCCTAGGAAGGGATTTGAAGGAATATACACACAAGACAGCATGGTAAGAACACAGACTTGTCATTTCCTAAAAAAGTGGAGAAAATAAGTTAAGAGGAGGCCTAAATTTAGAGATCTACATTTGCTGAATTTACAGTCTAGCTAAAATGTTTCTAAGCTTAGGAACAGCTATTTTCAAATCTATTTCTGTAGGTAAAACAATAGTTTAAATGCAGAATTGTTATTTTTTAATTACTCCCTTAGATTTCCCAGCTACTTTCAATATCTGAGGATTCTAGAAATCTCTCACATGATTCATCCGATTCTGTGTCTGATGATAGCTACTCTATACACTCACCAGCAGAAAACACCTTCTCTCAATCTTCCTCACCACCCGTACTGGCTCTGCTTTCTTTTGCCCCTCTAAAGAGATGAGAACAGGCAACTGTTCTTTAATATTTTCACTAGGAGCTGGTAGACTGCCATCCTCTCTGTTCCTGTCCCCTAATTCTACTGCTGGTCCTACATCTCACGGAAGCCACAACTTTCCCTCCTCTGCTTCTACCATTATTTTCATGCCTATCCCGTCCAAGCATTGTAATTCAATCAGATTAGACTGTAAGCTCTATAGGACAAGAGCTTTCTTTCTTATATATGTCTGTAGAGTGAAGTGTATGACTGGCCACATTTTCAAAATGATAAGTAGTAGCAGATGATTACCTGCTTGCCTCCCCTATCTGCCCTGGTTGCATACTTATGGCTCCTCTTCTGTTTGACTTAAGTATGTAGGCTGTCTGACCCACAGAGTTTAAGCAAGTCCAACTCAGTGTTCTTAGCTTATTTTATAAATACAAATAGATACCAGTGTCATTATGGAATACTAGGTACAAAGATTGAAGCTGTGGTCATTTACTGTAGGTGTAAATGTTGGCACATAGAGTACGTGGAGTGGAGGAGTGGAGTAGCCTAGTGGTTAGAGCAACTGCCTAATATCCAGAAGATCAAGGGTTCAATTTCCACTAGCACTCCTTGTGACTTTGGGCAAGTCACTTTACCCTCCATTGCCTCAGAAGAAAAGGCTGGCAATCTACTTCTGGTGATACATTGCCAAGAAAACCCAGAGGTAGCTGGGTCACTATGAGTCAACACTGACTTGATGGCACAAAAAAAAAAGTACATGGATGCCTGAGTATTTTATAAAACAGACAAGTCAATGGCGACTGCCCATGCCCTGCTTAAAACTCCATCCTAGGACACTCCTACACATGAGTCACATAAAGGCACATGCCTTCTTGGCACATCACATACTTTTATGCATTTAACCCCTGGGGTAATTTTATAAAAGGCATTTTACTTGCAGAAAAAGGCCATTACCCTCATATGTATAAGTGGCTGAACTTGCAAAATTGCTTGCCTAGGGGAAGTTGATTAAAGAGCTGAGCTCCAAGACTCAAACATTTGGCATTTTCACATGGTTTTTGAACACCTGTCAGGTAAGCAGAATTACCCCCTCAAGTTCTCGTCCAAAGCCCGTGACTTGAAGGAGGTGTAATTTTCCCAGTATACACATATTGCCATTCTAAAATATGGCATATGTGTACACTTTGAAGGCCCATCCAAACCATGTACCCAACATGTGTCCTTGAAATTTGTACATGTTGCCAACATGTATGTATACATAGCACTTTTCCTAAAATTGTGACATATACTTGTATTCCCTATTGGCAGGTGTAAATCTGCATCCTAAATGTATGAATGAAATCTAGCCTTCTAAAATCACTTCCTACATCCATAAGCCTCAATTTAAAGTTTTAGAATACTATAGTTTCTTGGGCTACTAGTACATAGCACTTTACCTCTCTCACTTTTAACAGAAGGGCTCTTATATATGCATGTAGAAAGGGCACACATGGAAAGGGTGTGCATATTTGTATGCATCTGTAGGTGGGTGCTCCCAAGGATGTAATTTGGATGAAGCAGGGGCGGAGTTGCAATGCCCATGCATATCTTATAAAATATGTAAGTACATGCTTAGAGTGCATGTTTAAGTATATATCTCCTTTGTAGCAATTTTAAATTTGTGCATCAGCATTTGTAAGCTACTGGAGTTGGTTTTGGCTACTTATTTTATAAAAACACAGAGGTTTAAAATAAGCATCTGTTTGGAATTTTGGCATTGCTGCTTTTTTATAAAATGACTCCCTAACTATAAATTCAAATCCATGTTGCAAAACCTCTTGGTCAATCTTTAAGAATTTGTTTCCACCTTGTCACATTTGCACAGATACAAATCTTTTAGTCCTAGAATAACATGTCCCTTTTGCGAAAAATGATTTCAAAAAATGCAAATATACAAATTTTGTCCAATTCCAAGAAAAGAGAAATCAACCATAAAGCCTTTCCAATAACCACATCTAAAGATTGTCTAACACCTGTATCAGATTTAACTCACATTCTCATGGAGAAATTCCCTCAGTTTTTCACTTCATTAGGTAAAGGTAAATAACCCAGTCAGCCATGACTATCTCCAGTGCCCTTCCTCTGCTTTGTCTACATAATAATTTTTTGCAAAACAGATCCTAGACCTGTGAAATAAACTTCAGGATACAGTCTTGTGGAATGTAGCAAAAGTCACAACATTTTATATGATTATTTCCAGTACCTTTCCTGAGCCGCCATAGTTTCTAAACATCAAAAAGAATTCCCCTTCTGTTTTGTTTTACCACCATTAACTGCTCACCATGGGGCCAGGGAGAGTCTCCATTCTTTGCATAATACACCATAGGATCAGTAAGGCCTATATCGTTGCTGCAGTTGCTGGACTCTCACTAGACATGTGTATTCATCAGCATACGTTAGGTTTGTTATTGTTAAGTGCCATCAGGTTGGTGCCAACTCATGCGACCCTCTGTATAGTTGTCCTAAAATGTGATTGGTCTTCAGTCAGGTGGTGAATTGTTGATAGAATGGTGTCCATGGCTCCTGTTATTGCATCAGTCGATCACATTGATGGTCTTCCTCTTTTGCATTGACCTTCATCCTTGCCAAGCCTGACGTCTTTTTCTAATGATCTCTCTCTTCACATGATGTGTCCAAAATATGCAAGTCAAAGTTTTATCATCTGAGCTTCTAAAAAAACCTTAGGTTTGATCTGCTATTGTACCGACTAGTTCGTTCTTTAGAAAGTCCATGGTATACACAGTATTCTTTGCCAGCACCATCATTCAAAGGCATTGATTTTCTTCCTTTCAATCATTTTTACTGTCCAACATTCACATCCATATGATGTTATTTAAAATACCATTGCTTGGACAAGTCAGTCTTAACATACATTATAGATTGTTGTTGTTGTTAAGTACCGTCGAGTCAGAGTCGACTCATGGCGACCCTCTGGATAGCTATCCTGAATTGTGTTTGGTCTTCAGTCAGGCGGCTCATTGTTGACAGACTGGTACCATGCTTGTTAAATCAATTTTGCAGGCACTCAATTTTTTATGGTGCACTAACAAACCTATGCAGAAGAAAGACCTGGCAATCTACTTCTGTATCTTGCCACAAAACCTCAATGGATAGTCACAACAAAACAAATTGATGAGATCCCGAGATTGAAAGGCACTCAATGGGCAACTGGGGATGAGCTGAAGACTTCACAGGGTAAAACGAGCTTTATGATATGATTGGAACAAAGCCCTCGGCACATCTGACTACTGATGTAGCTGCACAGGAAGTGAGAGTCAGAAGCTGCAAAGATGTGTTACATATTGGGACATGGAACGTATGAAGCATGAACCAAGGAAAGTTGGAGATGGTCAAGAATGGAATATGTATTGTACAAACTCAGTTTGTTGGGTGCCAGCAAACTGAAATGGATAGGCATTGAGCACTTTGATGATTAAATGATTTACTATGCCAAGTAATGAAAGACAAAGAAATGGCGGTGCATTTTTAATAAGAAGAAACTTGCATGAACTGTAATGAAATACAGTGCAGTCAGTGAATACTTAATTTCTATTTGTCTATGGGGAAGGCCCAGAAACACAACTATTATTCAGGTATATGCTCCAACAACAGCTACAAAATGTAAGAGTGGAGGAGTAGTCTAGTGGCTAGAGCAGCTGCCTAGTAACCAGAGAGACCAATCTTCAAATCTCATTGCCACTCCCTCTGGCCTTGGAGCTGGAATCAACACATCATTCTGCATTTTATTTCCTTGGCCCTTCCCTCTGGAATAATCTTCCTTCATCCCTCATTTTTGAAATTAGAAACTCTGCTTAAGGCTCATTTATTTTGCACAGCCTTTGACCTCACACCCGATTCGTTTTAATACTTGTGTTTCCCTTTTCCCCTTTCTTGTTGCTCCCTCAAATCCTCTTATTGTCATGTCATGTTATAGAACACTTTATAAATCTTAAAGAGTCCCCTCCATCCCGCACACTACACCTCCATAACAATCCTCCTTAACCACAGATCAAAAAGCCTCAAACCTCAACACACTTAAGAATAAAACAACTCTTACAAACTACGATTAATAATGAATGATTAATGTAAATAGTTACAGCATTACTAGCCAATGTTAATTGTATAACTGTATGTTCCATGTTATTGTTCATGAAAAGTTAATTGTACATAGTTATGAAAAAAAACGCTGTTCCATGTAAAACCATGTTCACTATATGTTAACTGTAAACCGCCTTTGATCTTTGGAAAAAGCGGTATAGAAAAAAAGCATAAATAAATAAATAAATAAAATGTCTTGTGTATCTTTCTGTTATATTATTGGCATTCCTTTTCTATTTTTATTGAAATTTTACCGTGAACCACTCTGCTGTCCCCACTAAGGGCAGTATACCAAGTTTTAATAAATGAAATGACTGTGGCACAGATCACCAGCTAGCAGTATGCAAGCTAAAGCTGAAAAAGACCAAGGGGTATGTTTACTAAACTGCGGAAATGTTACCGGCAATAACTGCAGTGTTAACGTAATGCCAAATAAGGAAGTGGGCGTACCGGCGTTAATATAGCAATGGCTGTGTAATGCGTGTTAAAGGTGAGAAACAAAACACATTACGAGGCTGACAAGGCGCTTTATAAGGTGCCTTGTATTATAAAGCACCTTATAAGGCACCCTAAAAGGCGCCTCATGAAGCACCTCAGGTTAAGGCACCTTATAAGGTGCCTTAACCTAAGGTGCCATATAAGGTGCCCTAAGGATGTTAAGGTGACCCAAGATATGGTGCCCAAGGGCAGTAAGGTGCCCCAAGTTGACAAGCATGAAATGTAAGGGCAAAAAACTGATGTAACCCTAACACTGCACAGAGCACCAAGGAAAGGCAATGGACAAGCGATGGAAGGAAGTAGAGGTGGGAGCTGATGGACCTGCCAAATCTGCATGCAGCCGATGTGACAGCCAGAAAAATGGACAAACATATTGGAGGCAGCTCTACTGATGCACAGGGTGTTGTCAATGTAAAGTGCTACAATGACAGTGGGTGGAAGAGGATGGGAATACGTTTCCACCAGTGGAGGTAGAGGTGGCAAGATATTTGCAATGATAGGAGGATGGAGGAGTAGTAGTGCCTTGCAGAACAGACACAGGAGAGGCAAGCATGGAGAGCCGCAATGCAGAAAAGGGTACCAGTGCAGGACATGGGGTAGCAGCCAGCACATGAAGACAGGACGCTACATAGCTGACAGATGCAGATAGACAGACAGAAGGATGGCTGGCAACTGTGATGAGGGTACTATGTGCTGGCAGCACAGATCTGCAGCTGTCACAGGAATGAAAAGGACTTGCCTCGGACAGACCTAATAAAATGAGACCATGGAGGGATTGAACCCATGACCTCTGCCTAGGATGTCATTGTATTAATCAGTGGGCTATACCTCTATGGCGAGCTACTCAAATCCAGTCCTAGAGGTCCGCAACCCTGCAGGTTTTCGGGACATCCCTAATGAATATGCATGAGATATATATGCATTAGAGATAGCCTGCCAACCTGACTGGTTTGTGGCCCTCCAGGGCTGGATTTGGAGGCCCCTGTCTTACATCTCTGTCATTTAAGACTGTGAGTGGGCAAGGTACAGATGTCCTAGACATCAAAAGGGTAGATAGAATGTGTCACATTCCTCCTCGATTCTCACCACCACCAAAAGGTGGTCTAATAGATATCAAAATATAACACAGCTCAGAGTGTTCATGCAAATCCTGCTGTACTATTCAAATGTAGTATAATTCAGCACATGATAGGAAACCTAAGTAAAGTCAGTACAACCAGCTCACAAGGCTTGCACAGTGGTTACACAGGCATCTCCTGTATCTTATAGTACGGACACTTGCACTGGGACCTCCTTCCATTGTTGTTCATTCAGTGCATATAGAAGCAACACTGGCAAACATTTGGTATTGACAAGGAATTTTCTATGTCACAAAAGAAACTTTCTGCCAATCTGAAGTTATCACTCACTTACTGGGCAGACTAGATGGACCATACTGGTCTTTATCTGCTGTCATTTACTATGTTACTATGTTACTAAAGAAGTATAGCATTCTGCAATAGCTCTTACCAGCAACAAGATCCTGGAAAAGTTGGAGCATGTGGTCTTGTGCATCTCAGCTGGAATCCATGGAGGAAAACAAATGATCTGCGGTAAACTGTTGAAGTTCTCTGGGGTCGTCAAAGTCCTTTGTCAGATTGTAGGTGGTCTAAATCAAAAATGGGTCTGTCTCAGTGAATGACCGCTATAAGGCAATAGAAAAAATACCTCATTCAACTCTTTACCAAAGCAATCTGGCTCAGTGATTCTCAATTGTCACAACATAGCCTCAGAAATAACCGTTGGCACTAACAAACTCTGGGGTTATCGTGTTATTCTCCCAGACATGTGCCGGTTTAACATCAATGGCTTATGTTGATTAACACAAACAGTATCACGATGTATCATGAGCAAATTGAAACACATAAAAAAATACTTAGCTCATTCAAAGACGTGATGCTGAGCGTAATACTCCATGAGTCTTGTATATTTTTTTGAGAATTTTTTAGTGTTGTGAATTTTCTTCCACTTTCAATCAATAACTCAAAACTTGTCCCAACGCCAGCCTTGTAAGGCGCCCGTGCGTTTCTCCGTGAAGGGTTTCTCAAGGGACTTGATCATGAAGTTATATCCCTAAAAATGACATCATAAATGACTGAACTATGCTGTTGTTATACTTAAAACATATGCCACATTATCTACCTTAAAACAAATGAAACAGAATGGTTGTTTGATAAAAACCTGACCATGTTGCTGCTGAACTGCTCATTCCGGCTTTCTCCATCTCATGCTCTGGGGAATCCAACAAACGCCGCGCATGCGAACTAAAGGTGGAGCAGCCCTGATTTAAATGCCCCTAAGGACATACTCTCATTGGTCGAACGTTACACACAAGCTGCCCAATCTATGCTTTGATTCAATCCTCCCGGTTGTACCGTGGCTAGCGTGTAAATCCACCACTGTTCTCTATAGATCAGCCACTGGTCACGAGTTCTTCCTGACACAGGTTTTGTCACCATTTCTATACACCAACAACGAAGTTGGGAAAATGTATGATTATATAGTAAATAGTGTTGGACTAGAGGAGCTTCTCTGCGGGCACACCGGAGCCGACTTGCATGTTCCTGCATCCGAACCCAAAACGGACGGATCGTTTTCCCTATGTAGAGCAAAGCACAAGGGCATTGCACAGCGTAGACCACATAAGTGGACTCGCAAGTGGTGGCATTTTTTAATTTATAAGTGATATCAGTATAAATAAAGCTCTTTCGTTCTAAAGTAATTTCACATATTGCACAGCCTCCAAATTTTTGATGACCTAGGTTCAAAACGTCTGACGAAGATGACATTGGGGCTCTCAACTTAGTAGGACTCAAATATCCCTTTAGATTGTGACTCCGTTTCCAAACACAGCGTACTGATTTACCTTGTATCCCTGGTACTGCTTCAAGGATGTCACCATATTTTCGAAAAATACTTTGTATACTCAAACTTACTGGTGAATAAGAGGTAGTGAAATTGATATCAAAAAAATCTCTAATGGCCTGCTGAATACATATTTTAAAAGGTTCCTCTGCAAGTAACGTTCTTGGAAAGGATCAAACATGGCTTTTGGCATGATCATCCAAGTGTTCAAGCTCCAGTGTTATCGCTGCATGGTCTGAAATATGAATGCTTAAGATGTCTGCACAGCTAACGTCTTGAACTAATTTTCTAGACACCAAAAAAAAGTCTATCCGAGAGTGGGATCCATGTGGATGAGAAAAAAAGGTGTAATCTTTTTCGGAAGGATGTAGTAACCTCCAAATATCAACTATACTTATATCTACCATGATGGATTCCAGCACCATCGAAGCTCTACTCATACTCACCCTGCTAGGTGTTTGATCGATTAGTGCAGCTAGGACCATATTAAAATCACCCCTACAATAGTTGGAAGGGAGAAAACCTCTTGAATTATTTCTGCTAAGGTTTGAATGAATTTTGGTCAGTCAGCATTCAGAGCATAGACATTAATTAGTTCTAAATGCCTTTTCCCTATTGCTATATGTACGCTAACCCACCTGCCTTCATGATCTGTTCTTCAGGAAAGAAAACTGGGCCTTAAGCAGTTTGGATACCAGTATTGCTACCCCATTTTTTTTTACCAAAATTTTTAAGGTCTGCCTAGAGTTACTCAGGTACCAGCTACTCTCATCTTAGCTGAGTGAGGCTTGCAAGGCGCCAAATTCACCCCCTCTAGGAGGTGGCTATTAAAAGGGTAAGACAGCATGCTTTGCAACATGGCCGCAGTGAATCCCTTTTAAGAATAAAAAAACTGAAATAAGGAAGAACCCTGTTTACTTCACAGTATAACATAACGTTATCATTATTATTGTTTCCAAAATTTATAAATGTCTTACACCCCTCCCTGAAAAAAGGTAAAGAAGAAATAAAAAGGAGGGAGGAAAAAGAAAGACAAATCAACCGTTATTCTGTTTCTGTTATTTCCTCAAGTCATAAAATACCACGTGAGGGCAGTAATCCCCTAACATATTCATTCACTTAGCTCTTTTAAGATAATCATACCCAGTTCCTTTGATCGCCCGGGACCCAACTTTTTAAACAATATTTGTAAATTACCGTTATTCTCTCTTATTTAGAACTTGCTCATTCAGTTCCTAATAAAGGTACTACACACAATACTAATATTCTACTGTACAGCCATATGGGTAGATCTTGAACCATTAGACCCTACAACTTCTATGCCCCCCTTCCTCTAAATTTGAGAAAGGGAATACATAGGGGTTATATTCCCATTGTCATGCCTGGGGGGGGGGGATCACATCACAGGCAGGTATACTAACAAGCTTTAACACAGTGCCACCCCCTTTGTGCTCCCCATCCCCCTTCAGTTAACACTCACACAGAAACAATAACAAACATTTTCATTGCATCCTTAACGCTTCTTGTTCTTCAATAAACTGCAATGCGGCAGCAGGATCTTCAAAGGATTTAGTATGGTTGTCTAGCGTTATTTTGAGCCGAGCAGGGTAGAAAAGTCTGTATCGTGCTTGCAGATGTTGTAGCCGGGGTCTCAGCACCAAACATTGTTTCCTTCTTTCGAATGTTGCTTTACAAAAGTCAGGGAAGAAGGAGATTTTATGTCCTTCAAATGACAGTGTGTTGTGCGCTCTTGCAGCTGCCATTATTTGTATTGCTTGTTGAAGTCTCAACAGACAGAAGATGATCGGTCTTGGCCTGCGATTATGTGGGCCCGCCTGGTGCCGGAACTCTATGAGCTCTTTCTATTTCAACTGGCCCGGTAAGATTTAACCGCAACAGCTTGGGTAACATTTTCCCCACGAATGACAATACATCAGAGCCTTCGGCACCCTCCGGTATGCCCACCAATCTTATGTTGTTTCTTCTATTTCTATTGCTGAGATCCTCTATGTCCCGTTCCAAGCATTCTAGCTTTTTAAAGGCCTTGTTGAGCTAGCTTAGCTGTTCGTCATGAGTTACTAGAGCGACATCCACTTTGTCCATGCGACCTGTGAGCCCCTTCATCTGTGTCTTCATATCATGTAAGTCTGTTTGCATCCGCACCAGGGCGTCACTGTTTGCAATGACCAAATCCCTCACTGAGCGAATTTCCCCCCAGTAGCTCTCTTATTGCTTCGTCAGGTTCTCGAGCGGCGGCCATCTTATGGGGGGAGAGGGGATCTTACTTTGCCCTTTTGGAGCCCGGGTTGGTACTTGCCGTGAACTCCAGTTTCGTAGGCTTACCACTCGACATGTTCTTTCTTCAGTCAGGAAATCTGGGAAGGTTCAAGAATATTAAGAGTTCAGGAATAACAGGGTAAATCACAGGATTCTTGACGGTTTCACTGTAGCAAAGCTCCTAGGCAGCCATCTTGTTCCGCCGCTGGCTCCGCCTCCGGTTACTCTCAGTTTTGAAATTTTTCTCAATTTTAAGTCAAGGAGTTTAGGAAGGAGAGCTATGAAAAAAAATTCAGGAATTCCCAATATATGGAAGCTATTCCTTTGAGACCTGTTATTCTGCTCTTCTAGGCCTCTTCAAAATGGTGACTGACTTCAGCCTATGTTGTACTTATGTAGAACCATTCATGATTGCCACCGCCAAGTTTTCCAACATGGAGCCCTGTGCCTGAAATGTAGTTAGTTCTCTCTTCATGGAGACAATTTCAACTTTGATTTCATCAGTAGTCTTCTTGGTGTTCTTTAGAAAATTGTTTAGGGCCCGATATTTGAAAAGCATTTACACGGTTTACAGCCCAGTAAATCATATAAATGCCTTAAATCGGGATATTCAATGACACTTACATTGTTAGTGCTGTTGAATATCCCCTTCTAACTCCCCTACATACCCCGATGCTATTTGATTAGCATCGAGGCATGTGGGGGGCATTCTAGGGTGGAGCAGAGGCAGTGACAAGCAATAACCGGGCAGCAGCAATATTAAAAAGATTGGCAAGGAAAACCATCGCCTATCTTTAAGGCGCAGGAGCTAACTGGGCAGCATGCAATATTGCTGCTGCCCAGTTAGCTTTGGTGGCTTCCGGTGTGTGCGGTGATTCCTGGATATTCAATGCTGTTGCCACAGCATTGAATATATGGGTTAGAGGTTGGTTGGGAAGGCTAATTCAATATCAGACCCTTAGAGTATACAATCTCACCATTACAGTACCAAGCAAGATCCCCTTTGCTTTGCCAGCAGTCATTTTATGAGATGCAAGGGGTGCCATCTTAGATAATTTAACCCATGCAATATTTCTTTAGATGAACTAGGCTGTTCTGGTTTTGTCCCAGACATGGCAAGTTAGAATTTAGATATAGGGTGGCATTTTTTTAAGGCATCTACATGGGTAACTGCCTTAGTTTCCTGGGTAAATACCTTATCCGTAATTTTCGAAAGGCACCTACATGGGTAGTGCCTTTCGAAAATCCCAGGTAAGTCCCTAACGCGCCCAGATGCTATGCAGTTAGCATCGGTGCATGTTGGGGCATTCCAGGCAGAGCAGGTGAGGAGGAAAGGACCAAATGGGTAGCAGCAATTTTTGATGCTGCTTAGCCCTCTGCACCTTAAAGATAAGTGAGGCTTTTTCTTGTCTATATTTCAGGCGCAGGGGCTAAGCGGGTAGCATCGAAAATTGCTGCTACCCAGATAGCTCCTGCGGCTTCTGGGTTGTGCAGCGAGAACTGGATTTTTAATGCTAGGGCCGCATATGACCCTGGCATTGAAAATCCAGGTTAGATGGACGGCAAGCTTGCTATACGCCAACGCGGCACATAGCATTACCCTAATGAAATTTGGGCCCATAGTTTATAGTTTATTCAATTGATATGTGGTTTGAAGTAATACAAAGGGGAAGTCACACATCAAGACACACCAACTAAGACAAAAGAAAACAAAAGGAAGTACAATAGCTACAAAAAAAACACAATAGGAAGATAAAACAAAGCCAAACCAGAGATATTCCTGCTAAAATCAGTTAGATGGAAAAGCCTTTGCAAAGTACAGTGTCTTAAGAGCCATTTTACAGTTTTGAAAGAAGGGACTTCAACCGAATATTTAGCAGTAATGAATTCTATAAAGAATGGCCAACAACTGAAAACAAAGAACGGCGGTAACTCTGCAAATGAACCACAGTATGAGAGGGTACAAACAAAAAATGTTGTTGTGACGAATGAAGGGACCAAGAAGAAACATATGGAACTAAAGCTGAAGAAAGAAAGAAAGAAAGAAAGTCAGTCCAGCATTATAAACCAGATGAACTATAAGAAGCAATTTATAACAAAGGCGATAGAAAACTAGTAGCTAATGTTCAATACAAAGTAAAGGAGTTACATGATCTGATTTTCAGGGTCCATAAAGGAGTCTAACCAATGTGTTCATGACTATCTAAATTTCTGGGGTAAACCATAGTATAAAGAATCACAATAATCTATCTGTGGAACAACGAGGGCCAGAATTAATGTACGCAAAGAGGAACAATCAAAAAGAGACTGGATAGAACATAAACAAAAGAAAAGAAAAAGTACCTTACTGACAATCCTTGAAACCTGCAGCACAAAAGTGAGCTCCTATCAAGAGGAACACCAAGAACCTTAATAGAGTCTCTTAATACAAATGGAGTCCCAGAAATAGAAGGAACGAAGGCTAAATGCATAGTAACAGATGACCTGGAGAACAACCAAAATTCCGATTTTTTAACATTTAATTTAACATGCAACCAAGTGGACATAGTTTCAAGTTATAAAGAAACTTCCAAGTAAGTTGTGGATAAGGGGAAGTAAAAGGAATAAGAAGTTGTTTGTCATCAGCATAAATTAAAAACGTAAACACAAGAGATTCCAACAGATAAGCAGAGAAAGAAAAATGAGGAACGAGCCCAAGATGGAGCCTTGTGGAACCCTGCAGCTGAAAGAAAAAGATGGGGAAAGTAACCCTCTGCCAATGAACAGAAAAGGTATGAGCTAAAATATGGTAGGAACAGGCATGAATAGTTCCAGAAATAGAATAAGAAGCCAAATGAGCTAGAAGAAAAGAATGATTAAATCAAAAGCATAACTTTGATCCAAAGAAAGAAGCAAAAATCCCTACCAGAATCAAACTGAAGGCAAACATAGTGTACCAGAACAAGAAGCGTCTTTTCAGTGGAATTATGAGCATGAAAGCCTGTCTGCCAGGTTTGGCTGCTGCCAGACCTAGGGAAGAGGGCAGGCTCGTTTTTTGAGTTACTAAGGAGGGTGCAGACAGAAGGGGCGGGGACAGAACAGGATATAAAACCCTGGAAGCAGAGCAGGAGCTCAGTCTCCAGGAGAGACTCTACGCATGGCAGTTTCTCCAAATAGGTTAGTTTTGTGCATACCATGACAGTCATGAACCTTGCTTCTAAGCCAGGATATGTGGAGTATGATCTCAGTCTCTCAAATTTACTGCTAATGCTCGGCATAGTACTTTTGTCGTGCCAAAGAGACTTACTTCTGGAGTTTGTAAGATGCAACAGGTATGGGTACTTTGTCAAGGTGTGCTTGGAAGTTCTTCTTTATCAAGTCTATGGCTCCCAATACAATGGGAAATATTTCTGTATCTTTCTGCCCCATTTTCTTGGTCTCTGACTGTATTTCTTGGTACTTCAGGATCTTCTGCCTCTCTATACAATTCACAGAATAATCACTTGGAATTGACACCTCTATTATCAATGCCATTCTGGTGTTTTTCTCCTTTACCACTATGTTGAGTTTCCTCACATCCAATTTTTTATCCATAAGAATGGGAATGTCCCAGGTGATCATAACCTCTTCATTTGTGAAGCAGTTAGGTGCACAGGTGGTGTTCTCTTCAATCCTCCCTGTTGAGGGTAAAGGCCAAGGCAGAGAGTCTCGCATCCTGGAGATGAATGCATGGCTGCGTGGATAGTGCCATCGAGAGCGTTTTGGTTTCCTAGACCATGGGATGCTGTTCCAAGGGTTGCAGAGCAGAGATGGCATCCATCTGTCCAAGAAAGGTCAGCGCGTCTTCAGTAGTAGGCTTGCTAATCTACTGAAGAGGGCTTTAAACTAGATTCGTTGGGGATGGGTGAAGAAAGCCCCCAGGTAAGTGAAAGCCCCCAGGTAGGTGATATATTAAATAACTTTATGGAAATGGGTAACAGGGGTAACATATGGAAAGCAGTGTGTATAAATGCCAGTAGCATGGAAAATAAGATCCCTGATGTTGAAGCTTTGGTGGGAGTGGCTGACTTGGATTTAGTGGCAGTTACAGAAACATGGTTCACAGAAAACCATGATTGGGATGTAACTATACCTGGCTATACTTTATTCAGAAAGGATAGGGTAGGAAGTAGGGGAGGAGGAGTGGCACTATATGTAAAAACTACTATTAAAGCTTTGGAATTACAGAGCTTAAAAGGGAGAGGGGAGGCATTGTGGGTTAAACTAGAAAGAGGGAAAGAGAAATCTATTTACATTGGTGTGATATACTGTCATGAAGTGGGTATCAATAAAGATGCAAACCTGAAAAGAAACCCTGTTTCTCAGAGAAGTCTAGATGTGCAGTTACATCAAGGCACAGCTAGAGGGGGCAGGAGTGATCATACAGGAGCTAATGAGCCTAAGAGGGCTAATGACTTGCACCTGGGAATGAGCCCGGGAGTTTCAAAGGAGAGATTCCTTTATGAGCAGAAGCTGAATGCTAGCTAAGGAGAGACACCTCTATTGAGAGGAACACCTCTATTGAGAGGAACAGCTCCCGAGGAAGGGCAGAATTGGAACCGGAACCAGAAAGGAGGAACATCTCTACTGAGAGGAACACCTCAAAGGAGAGGACAGAGAGAAGGAACAGCTCTGAGGGAAGGAGCAGCTCTAAGAGAAGGAGAAGGACTTGGAGAAAGAATCCTACCTGAGCAAGCCCAAAGGAACCGAGTTCACAAAGGTGGAGTTCAGAAGGGCCAGGCTAAGCAAGCAGCTGTGCAGAGGGAGTCTGCTGGAGAAAGCACTAAGGCAAGAGAGTGTGCCACTCCCTGTTCCAACAACGTTCCTGATTCAAAAACAGAGAGACGTATCCAGAGAACCAGAGAGATAGGTTTGGAGGAAAGCCTGCAGTCTCTGGGAAATACTAGTCAAGTTTTACCAGGCACCAAAGGAAAAGCAGTTTCTGACAAAGCTAAGTTCTTACCAAAGCATAAAGTTGAATCCACACCAGGTTTTACCAAGCTGCCAGAAAGCACAGCCCTGCCTAGAGCTTGTCAGCAGAAAACCTGTTACAGGAGAAACGTTTCTGGGAGAGAAAGCTCCACAGATTCAAACCACAGAGGCTCCAGGTATGAAAGCTTTATTCATGATACTGAATGCTTAACTCCTAGAGGCACTGCTAAAACAAATACTCAGTTTGTAAGGAAGAAGAAACCAGGGTGGTTTCAGAAAATTCCCAGAGAACTTAAAACACCGTTTTATTGGAGGCAAGAGCCTAGGGACACTTCACGTAGACCTGTAGCAGACAGGGACAGTGACTACTCTGATGATGAATGTAGTGGAGCAGAATCCATGGAAATTCAATATATAAATGCTGTTCCCATTCCCCCACCAGAAGAAATGGATTGTGGTTTGTGCATGGCCACGAGCCTAGAATCTGTAGCCACTGTATAACTGAGAAGAAGTTTGTTTAATTCTTACTGTGTTGGAATGAAGTGAATTCCTCTGATTAACCCTTGCACTAATTGTGGAGTTTAACAATTAGTCAGCTTGTTAATACTGGTACCTTTTGAAACAAAGGACATTCTTTTGATTTCTCAATGTCTTATTTGAACCCTTGCACCGACGGGGAATAAAGCCTTGTTTTCCCTACACTTGGTTTGATTATTAAGCTCTCATAGGAAGCTGGAAATAAGTAAGACCATTTCGCCATTTGTGGACCTTACATTTCATTACGCTCCCTAAATAATTTCTATCGTGAAGCATGCCCATACTTCAAATGGCCACCAGGGGATGCCCTCATGACAATACAGACCTCCCTCACAAGAGGAAGAGGTGGACAGAGAGTTAATTGAAGACATGCACAGCATTGCTAAGAAAGGGGAAGTGCTACTGATAGGAGATTTCAATATGCCAGATGTTGATTGGCACATTCCTGCTGCAGTATAATCTAGAAGTAAGGAGATCCTGGATTCTCTACAGGGAGAACTATTCAGGCAATTGGTGACAGACCCCACACGTGAAGGGGCCATACTGGACTTGGTGCTTACCAATGGTGAAAGTGTTCCTGATGTTGTAGTGGGAGATCATTTTGCATACAGTGATCACCAGATGGTGTGGTTCAGTATTAGGACTAGGGCTGTTAGAATCCATTCAAAGGCGAGGATCTTAGACTTTAGGAAGACTAAATTTGCGAAGATGGGCCAATACCTCAGGGAGTCGTTAGTTGGATGGGAACAGCTGAGGGATGTAGAAAAACAGTAGGAAAAACTGAAAGGGGATATTTTAAGGGCAACAAACCTTTTTGTTAAAATGGTAAAAAAAGGTAAAAGGAAAAGGAGACCGCTATGGTTTTCGAAAGAAGTAGCTGAAAAAGTGAAGAAAAAGAGGGAGGCCTTCATGAAATACAAGAGATCACAGAGAGAGGAAGACAGGCATCTGTATTTGGAAAAACTTAGAGAAGCTAGCAAAGTAGTCAAGAAGGCAAAAATTCAAAAGGAGGAGGAAATAGCCAATGCAATAAAATGGGGGGATAAGACATTTTTCAGATATATTAGTGAGAAGAGGAAGAGCAAGAGTGGTTTTGTCAGACTCAAGGGCGCAGGGGAGGAATATGTAGAAGCTGATAAGGGTAAAGCAGAATTGCTTAACAAATATTTTTGTTCTGTGTTCACAGATGAAGAACCAGGAGCAGGACCTCAGAAAACACCCACAAATAGGAACAGAAGCAGGGACATCTTGAACAATTTTCAAAAGACTGTGTTCGTGAGAAACTATCTCAACTTAAAGTAGACAAAGCGATGGGACCGGATGGGATACACCCGAGAATACTGAGGGAACTTGGGGACGTTCTAGCAGCTCCACTGACAGACCTTTTCAATGCCTCGTTGGAGTCAGGAGTGGTGCCAAAGGACTGGAGAGAGGCTCATGTGGTGCCTTTACACAAAAGCGGAAGTAAGGATATGGTTGAAAACTACAGGCTGGTTAGTTTAACTTCAGTGGTGAGCAAATTATTGGAAACGCTGCTGAAAGAGAAAATAGTGAGGTTTCTGGAGTCCAGAGGATTACAGGATCCAAGGCAGCATGGATTCACCAGAGGCAGGTCTTGTCAGACAAATCTGATTGATTTCTTTGACTGGGTGACCAGGGAGTTGGACTGAGGGAAAGCCCTAGATGTGGTGTATTTAGATTTCAGTAAAGCCTTTGACACTGTTCCTCACAGGCAGACCCTAAAGTTACTGCTTGGGTTAGAAATTGGTTGGGTGGGAGGCGGCAAAGAGTACAAGTAAATGGAGCTCACTCTGAGGAGAAGGATGTTATCAGTGGTGTGCCCCAGGGATCTGTCCTTTGTCCGATTCTTTTTAACATCTTTGTTAGTGATATAGCGGAAGGGCTTTCAGGTAAGGTTTACCTCTTTGCAGATGATACCAAAATCTGCAATAGAGTAGACACCCAGGAAGGGGTAGATAACATGAGGAGGGATCTAGCTAAGCTTGAAGAATGGTCTAGAATTTGGTAGCTGGGATTTAATATTAAAAAATGTAAGG
Organism: Ichthyophis bannanicus; assembly: GCA_033557465.1. NCBI lineage: Eukaryota > Metazoa > Chordata > Amphibia > Gymnophiona > Ichthyophiidae > Ichthyophis > Ichthyophis bannanicus. The sequence continues at coordinate 9,198,389 of CM066032.1, forward strand.
TCATGCATTTGGGCTGCAGCAATCCAAGGGAGCAATATAGTATAGGGGGTGAAGTACTTTTGTCCACTAAAGAAGACCGGGACCTAGGCGTGGCTGTGTCTGATGATCTTAAAGTAGCTAAACAGGTAGAAAAGGCGACGGCAAAAGCTAGAAGGATGCTTGGGTGCATACAGAGAGGAATAGCTAGTAGATAAAAGGAGGTGATGATGCCTCTGTATAAGTCTTTGGTACGACCTCATTTGGAGTATAGTGTGCAGTTCTGGAGACCGCACCTTCAAAAGGATGTGAACAGGATGGAGTCAGTGCAGAGGGTGGCTACTAAAATGATTAGTGGTCTTCATTATAAAGCATATGAGGACAGACTGAAGGATCTTTATATGTACACCTTAGAGGAAAGGCGGGATAGAGGTGATATGATTGAGATGTTTAAATACCTTCGTGGAATAAATGTTCAGGGAGAGAGCCCCTTTCAATTGAAAGCAAGTTCTGCTTCGAGGGGACATGGGATGAGAGTGAAGGGAGATAGATTCAGGAGTGATATGCGGAAATATTTCTTTACGGAAAGAGTAGTGGATCCGTAGAATAGTCTCCCAGTGGAGGTGGTAGAGATGAGGACAGTAACTGGATTCAAAAAAGCATGGGACAAACACAGAGGATCTCTAAAGGTAAAAAGGGGACTGTTGTAGTTGTTATGGAAGGACAGACTAGATAGGCCATGTGGTCTTTTTCTGTCATCATATTTCTATGTTTCTATGTTTCCATTCTCTGTAATTCTCTTACGGTCATGATCCCAGTGCTTTTCATGGACAGTAATGTTGTAGTGTTTATAGAGTTTTCAATGGACGAGACATGCTACTTTGTTGTGCCTTTCTGTATAGAAATTTTCTGTCATCAGAACTTCACAGCTAGCTATGAGGTGAATTACTGTTTCCAGCTCTGTCTTACAGAATCAACATATATCTGTTTTGCCTGTTTTTTCAATACTTGCTGTAAACTGCTGTAAACTCGCTGTAAACTCACTGTAAATCTCATCCTTAATCCACTGTCCTGGGCTGCAACTATCAATCTCTCATCCTTCAGTTTCAGTTCACCTCTCCTTAGACATTCATGTGTCCATTCTTGATTGACAAAGGGTTCCTGGAGTAATACTTTGTATTTCCCATTGAATTCATACATTTACCACTTGTGTTTCCTAGTTTGCTGATCTAATTCTTTGGAGAGTTTTTTTCTCTTGTTTTGCAAATTCTGTTGCTTCCTTTCCTGTGTATGCTTGTATATTCTCACTCATTCCTTCTCTTGTCCAAGTTTGATGATAGAGGCAGATTCTGGATGTTTACTTTCATATTTTGGCACTTTTTGTGTATTTGAATCTGATGATGCTATCATTTAGGCCTGGAGACCTATGATAGTAGCTCTGTAGTTGATAAAAGCTCCAGGGAGGAGCTGCTGGGGCCTGTGCTTGCCTAGGTTCTGTTGGATGAGGTAAAACCATCAGTATTTTTTAAGCTCTGATAGAACTTTGCTTGTTGCCTGGAGGAGTTGCAGAAAAAGAAGGTCCTGTAAAACGTCTGGGGAAAATCCTTTGCCCTGGGCCATGGAAGATTGTAGTAACTTGATACTAGAGTTTAAAGTAACAGAGAAACCTAGCCTGAGAGTGGCCAGTCTGGAAGCCTTATGACCTAGAGAAAGCTGTGAGGTGAACTGTTTTTGAAAATAACTGTTTAATAACCCACTAATGAGTAAATGACTGTGGAATCACAAGGTGGGAAAACTGCAAAGGCATTTCTGGAACTGTTATATATATATATATATATATATATATATATATATATATATATATATATATAACTTGCATCTGTGGGGCCTGCCCGGAGATTGGGAAGGACAGGACGGGTTGCTTATTGTTGACTGTCCTTATATTGCCAAGGCTTGGCTGACTCCTGTTTGTCTGTGCATGTATCCTTGGACTTTCTTTTGAGGTGGAGTCCCAAAACCTTGAAGATTACACTCAAAGGATGGACTACTTGTTAAGGGATCAACTTTGGACCAACTGTGGAAGCAGGTCACCGTATGACAGTGAGGCACATCGGGGAAGAGGGTTTGGTTGTTGGGTTCCATATGAGAATTTGTATGTACATCTACCTGAAGTTGTCAAATTGCTGCTGTTCAGATTGGCCAGGCCATTTTGATCTTCATTTGTCATCCTTTACTATGGGGGTCATTTTGGAAGCCCTATTCATGCTTTGGAAGTTCAAAAATGAGCATAGAGATATCTAAAGCAGAGAGACATCTCCAGAGCCATTTTAGAAGCCAGCTGTAGAGATGTCCCCAGTGTGAGGATGTCCAAGTCTAAACGGGGGAATGGTGGAGGCATGGCCAGGATAGTCCCAGGAACCTGGATGTTCTGGACTGATATCAGAAACATCGTGGACATCCGCTATCACATTTTAAGTGTAGGACTGCTTCACGCAGGAACAGGCATCTGAAAAATGCTGTTTTGGGCTGAAAAATATCCAGAGGATGTAGAGAAGAATGCACTTCATCATCCCCAGTACTCAGCAGAATATCAACTATAGTTGAAGTGAAATTGGAACCGTAGCTGCCCTGTTCCTAGCCTAGACATTTAGGCTCTCAAATACAGTTCTGAGAATGTCTATGTAGACGTCCCTGCAAATGTCCATATCTGGCACAATCACGTTTGTGAAATCATGTCGGCACCTGGACATGCCTGCATTATTTTCGGACATTCTTGATTAGACATCCCAGGTTGCACTGGGACATGCCTTCTAAAATTCCCCTAACCACTGAGCTTAGCAATGTAAGTAGAATGAATCCTGGGAGGTTGGGGGAGGTAAGGTATTCAAGGGGATTTCAATTTCAAATTCCTGCTAGGACTAATCCCACATAACACACAGATGCAAAGTTCACAGGCACTTTTGCCCCTGTGGATCTTGCAGCTCAAATGTCCAGAAGGAAACTAAACAATTAGTTGTCCCTTTGAAAATTAATTTGAAGGTCCCATGATTATAGAAATACCCATAGTCCTTCAAACTGCTGGGGCTTTTGAAGATTTCCACATAGGAGAAGATTAGGAATTAAGCGAATGCTATGTCCTCACCAGCAACAGTTCCGAGTTATTTTAAAGCATTTATATCCTGCAGTATCTACTAGGCATATTACAATAAAACATACACAAAGTACAGGTAAAAGCAGAAAACAATCAAGACCATCGACACAATGTGACGTGAAACAAAACTACTATTACCTACAACTGCCAAAGTGAGATGAAGTATTTAATGGCATAAATACCCCAGAGGCCTTAAGCAGTAAAAAGATAGAAAAGCCTGCCAAAATAAATGTACTTTTAGTTTCTTTCGAAACAGCAGAATTTCAGAGGTAGTTCATAGTTCCTCTAGTTAAGCATTCCACAATTTGGGAGCTGCCATTGAAAACATCCTCTCCTGGAATTTGTGAAAGTGTACACAATGGGATGAACGAAAATTCAATAAAAGGGCATCTTGAGATATCAAAACAAAAGGTGGACAGTAGACTTGCAAGGTACAGCTGAGTGGAGCTTCATGATTTAAGACCTTAGGGTCCAATAAAGTATAAAGTAAAGAATGCATGTGGTTTCCTTTATAAAATAGGGACATAAATGGTATAAAAACGTGTTTCAAACTAGTCGTGGCAGTTACGCCTGCCCTATGGCAGGTGTAAGTGCCCGCACCTAGATAATTCTAAGAATGTGCATAGGTTATAGTATTTTATTGCTTACACATATAAATTTGCACTCCACCTATGCTCTGCCCAAACTCCGCCCCATGATAGCCACACTATAGGACTTGCGCACATGCTTGCAGAATAGCAACTATTTAACGTACATACGTAAGTCCTTGAAAATAGGCGAATGAACCTTTTGCCAAGCGGTTTCAATTCGCCAAATGCCTCAGTAAACAATTTTTATTTTGGAATAGCATCTTTGTTCCTGGATCCCCAGAGTCTTCCCCAAGACCCAAGGATTTTAAGCAAGTGGCCCCATTCCCCAGCCCCATTAGAAGTAATCCTGAGAGCTCCATGTGACGCGTAATGGTCCTAAAAGTCCTGATGTGGCACGTTGTCAATGTTTTAGAGGGCTTTCATTAGGGAAGAAAATGCTTACTCTAGTATGCAGCCCACCTACTTTAAGCTTCTCTTTATGAATGAAAGCTGTGTTCAAAACGTCATTTTTGCTTAATAGTAGCATAAGAAATTCTTTAAAATGCCAGTCCAAATGTCAGTATTTTGTAACAACCATTTAACAGTTTTCCACTAGCAAGCTAGAAAATTGAAATCCACAGTTAACACCACTCATCAAGCTTTTGAACTTGGCTTCTGCATACTGAGTAGGTAATTTTAAGGCTGTGAACCATTTCTCTATAAACAAAACCTGCCATGCATTCATTTGGCATATGTTTTACAAGATTCTAAATAAATGATATGAGTCAACTCATTTTGGTTTCCATAGATGAGTTACTGCAAAAATTCTGAGGTTTCTTAATTATTTTGTAAGTCTCCTTCATCTCCTGTGCCGTTTTCTCTATTTTTACAATTTCTTTAAAAGAATGAAAAAGGCCCAGATAGATTAAATGGAATTATTGAACAGATTCCTATGTCCTCTAGTTCTTTATTTTTATACTCTAGAATAATAGATACACTTTACTAAAATAACAGAAATATTATTATTGGGGGGAGGGTTGTAAAGAGTTGTATTTACCGGACTATGGTAGTACAGTAAGCCCAGGTATTGTAACGGGCATTTGAATTCTGTCTGATATTATGAAGATAAACTATAAGAGCGTAATGTTATAAAGGATTTTTAATATGTATATGCCAGTGTAGGCATGTATAATGCCTTTTATAAAATTGCCCCCACATACAAGTATGTGCTATGCCAAGTAAGCATGTGCTTGTGCGTGACTTAGGTGTAGGCATGTTCAGGGGCACAATCTGAGTAGAGTATCGGCAAAGCCATGAATTACATTTGTTGTTTATAAACAACACACATTTCACAAATATACTGGGCAAGTTTACTAAAGTGCACTAATGGTTAACGTGTGCGACTGCAGTAACTGCTACTGTGCACTAAAACAAATAACATTAAAAATCCTGCTTTACCTGCTTAGCGCATGATGGAGTTGAAAATAGGATGTTTAGGGGTGGAGAGTGGGTATTGGCTGCATGTTATTTATTTATTTATTTATTTAAAGTTTCTTTTATACCGCGCTATTCGACATCAGCGCGGTTTACAGTGAACAGAAATTACACTTGCATTTAGCACAGAGGTTATTCATGTACTGCCGGTCGATGTTGCTGTTAGCATTGTGAATGCTATTGCGTGCCAGCGAATGTTCAGTACAGCAACTACTGGGACCATGCTGGGCACTCCCCTAACAGCGCAGGGCCATCGCACTTACCGCACGTTAGGCTTTATTAGACAAATGCATTATCTACAAATCCTTAGTGAACTTTACTAAACATACCCTATGGGGTCAATTCCGTGCAGCAATCCGCATGTCCAGCCCCGCTAAACGCCAGGTTCGTGATTCACAGAACAGAGCTCCCCATATGTAGATCAGAGTTGTGCGTGGATTTCTGTTCGTGGGCAGGAGGGGGCGGGCCAGAGTTGGAGCAAGGGCGGGTAGTGGACGGCACCATGATACCGGATGTACAGGACCAATTCTGAGGTTGGCTCTCTATGTCTGGGGTTGGCCATTTGCACGGGGGACTTATTCCACCTTGGAGGTGGAATAAATCCCCCTGGACAGTGGGAGTTGCTGCAGCCAAGCCCAGAAAGTGAGGTGAGGGGGTGCCCTGTAGCACAACCCTGGACACGGTAGGCCCGATTGGGGGTCAGACTGCAGGGAAAGCAAATTGTTGGGGGTCTGCCCGGATCATGGCCCCTGCATGGAGTTGCGGTGCCATGGCAACAGGACACTAGAGCCTGGCTGGGCTAGCCATGGAGTTTGTTGGATGTCCGTGGCCCATAATCGGGGCATGGCTGGCACGTCCAAGCTGTTTGCCCCTGATTCTTATTCCGTGGGCACGTCTAGCCCCCGCAGGATCAGAATCAGGTGCAACCGGGACATGTCCTGATTCCGGACGTCCAGACAGGCGGGGGACACCCAAAATGGAATTGGCCTATGTTTTTTCACATTCTCTCAATCCGGTATAAGTGTATACAGGTTCCTTTTGGCCTTGTTTTCTGCAGGTGTTATTTTATAAAGATACACAGGCACCTACAAAATAGGCTCCCATTTGAACTCCCCCACCTAGACAACCTATTATAAAATGATCCTCTAAGTTGGAAAAGGGTTAGAATGTAAGAGTAAGTGGTTGAAAGGTGAATCCAGCTCAAGCTCTGTCGTAGAAAGAAAAGCTAATGCAAAAACTGATTTATATTAGCTTGTCAACACAAAATGACACACTGTAGAACGTAGATACAGAACTCTTTGAAGGTAATTTTATAACAGGCCACCTATGTGTGAAGGCCAAGTAGGTGTCCATTTTGTGAAGGCACATACTCTAGGTGTCTATGTGTTTTTATAAAATTACACCAGCAAATTATCAGAAATCACCTCTAAAATAAAAAGCAGACATTTATGCCTTCTAGGAGCATTTGCTCAAAAAAGCATATGCTTATGTGCATATTTTCTAAAATTCATGCATAAATTGCTACTCCCCCCCAAGTCCTCCCTTGAACCCACCTCCATCCATCATGTATAAGTATGCATATTATCACAGCATGTACTTTAACATGGGGTGATTCTATAAATAAGATTTTATACACTCACATTGGCATATATGCATAAATGGGCCCTTTTATTATACAGTTATGTTTTTGCATTTAACACTCATTTTTTCATGAAAACTAAGAAGTGCTGAGTGCAAAGCCTCCACAGTACCTGAAGGGGTGTGACCAGCATGTTTGACAGTTAATGCACATATGCCTGCCTTAATGCACAGTGCTTCTACCATGGGTGCACTTATCTCCACCTATTGAGATGGCATTAGGTGAACCTGTGCTAATGACAACATTAAGAGCATGCGATATGTACCCCTCTGCTAACTGCACTGTGCTCATCATGCTCACTCTCCACTCTTAACCTGCCCATTTGGCACCCTAATATGTGATTGACAGCATGACAATCATAATTTTTATCTTTATTTTAAGGCTTAATATACCACCCTTCACAAATATCAGGGCAGTTTACAAAAACGACAACGGTGCCTATCAACAGAGGAAGAAAGAAATGCCATTGGAAGACAGGAAAGAAGGGAACATTCACACTGAGAGAGATGGTAGAAGGGAGATAGAAGAGGAAAAGAATGGGCAAGAAAAAGGGAGGTCAGGAGGCAGAAGATGAGAGGTCGAAAGCGGCATGGAAGAAATGGGTTTTGAGTAATGACCTGAATTTATGGAAGGAAGGTTTGAGACAGAGATCAGTGGGTAGTGAATTCCAGAGGGAGGGGCCTAGAAAGAAGAAAGCAGATCGGAGAGTTCATTCAAGGTGAGCTCGAGAAACAGAATGTAAGGCATGTGATGGGGCATGGAGATGGAGAGAGTCTAAGAGATACAGAGGGATAATAAGTGTGGATGGATTTTTGAACCAATGTGCAAATTTTATAGTGAATGCGGAACTTGATGGGAAGCCAGTGAAAGTGAATGAGCAAAGGGTAATATGTTCAAAACGGGTGGCATGTGAAATGATCTTGGCTGCAGTGTTCTGAAGTAATTGGAGGTGGTGGATTTGATACTGGGGGAGACCAGCAAGGATGACATTGCAGTAATTGATGTGTGACATGACAATGGACAGAAGCAGGGTAGTCAGAAAAGAGGTGGAGAGAAACAGATGAATAGCAAAAATTTGTCTGAATGAGTGAAAGGACTGACGGATGAGCAGGGAGAGATCATCATGGAAGAACAGGTCAGGATTATGGGCGATACCTAGGTAGTGGAGCGAGGTGACGAAGTGAATAGGGGAACCCAGAAGAGAGAGGTCCAGATGAGGACAGGAACCACTGAAAGTAAACCAGATGACAGCTGTCTTAGATGGTTTAGGTGCAGGAAATTGGAGTACAGCCAGTGCACAACTTGTGAAAGGCAGGCATTCATTGGGGACAAGTTAGGGGCAGAAGGGCTGGTATGATGCTGAAGAATGATATTATCTGCATAAAAGTAAGCAGACAGGACATGCTATAGAATTAGCAGAGTGAAGGGAACCAGGAAAATGTTAAACAGAAGGTGGGCCAACACGGAACTCTGAGAGACATCACAGGGAAGGCGCATGAGTGCAGAGGAAGCAGTATCTGAAACAACAGGGAAAGACCGCAACAAAAGAAAAGAGTGAAACCAACGAAAGACCGAACCATAAATATCAGCTTCACAAAGATAGGACAGAAGAGATGAGTGGTCAACTAGGCCAAAGACGGAGGAAAGATCAAGTGAAACAGTTAAAGGGACATCATCACAGTCATGTGAAATGCGAAGTTCATTTAGAAAAGAGAGCAGAATGGTCACAGCACTGAAACCAGTCCTAAATCCAGACTGATGTGGGTGAAGGAAGTGAATGGCATCCAGGTGGGAAGAAAGCTGTGAGAAGACAAACTTTTCTAGGATCTTGGAGAGGAATGGGAGGTTGGAGACAGGGCGATAGTGAGCAGGTCGGTTGGGTCCAAGGATGGCTTCTTGAGGAGTGGATGGACCAGGGCATGTTTTTATGAGGCAGGAAAGATACCGGAGGAGAGACTGGTGTTCATTATAGTGAGGATGGCAGGAAGGAGGGCAAGGGATGGTTCCAGTAGCCAGGCTGAGGGAATAGGGTCAGAGCGGCAGGTCATCTTGTGAGAAGTGGAAAAGCTTTTGACAATTCAGTCAAGATAACAGGTCAAAAGGTGCACCAGGTATGGGAAAGGGAAGGCAACAGTGGGTGGAGGTGGGGGGGGGGGAGAGGAGAGGGGAGGAGGTATGGAAAGAGGTGGTGGACAGGAGAGAAAGGACGAGCAGAGAGTTAACAGTCATACCCTCATGGTAACTATTACCGTGAGCCTGAGCACTCAATGCACATCAAATGTATTAACTGCATTGTGCACTTTAGTAAAAAGGCCCCAAAATGACCTTTATAAAATTCCCCCTTTGTGATCATTGTGAAGATAATGGAACTGTTTATGTACATTGTACTGATGATAAGATGTACACGTGGGGATAATTTTTATAAAATTTCCCACATGTAAAACCCAGGTGTTGCTTTTAGAAAATTACCCCAGAGATTACACATGTATAATTATGCAGGGGCAGAAAGGAGCAGAAAAACAGAATCACCATGGAAGGAACAATTTATTGAAACAAACGTGAGGTCATCCCCACACGTGTTTCAGCCAGGGGCCATCTTCGGGGGACCAAGACCTCAAAACACGTGTTGGGTCAACCTCATGTTTGTTTAAATAAATTGTTCCTTCCACGTTGATTCTGTTGTCTTGCTGTTTTCTGTGCCTGGTAACGCTACAGGAGGAGTGTCCTCTTTGTTTTGTTAAAGATGCAGGGGTATATAGCATGTCCCTTTATGCATATTCTGGAGTAAAGTATGGTCAGACTCACAAAGTATACACATTCTTTATAAAATATATCAGTCACTCAGATTATACATATATTCATTTACACCCACGCCAAGCTAGTGTAAATGTCCACAGCTTCAATCTAGCCATGATTTCTACCAGTTTGATCCTAGTATTTGATAAAGACTTAGGCACCTATGTGTCTTTATAAAACAGACTAGAAATAGGTGCCTTTTTGTCCTCTCAACTTAGGCAACATGTTATAAAATTGCTCCCGTAAAGAAGAGACATGCTACTTTGTTATGCTTTTCTGTACAGGAATTTTCTGTAGGCACTTTAGAAGCTGGGTCTGCAAATGTCACCAGTGTGAGGATGGACAAGTCTGATTAAGGTAGTTACCAAAAGAAAGTCACTCCATATCACTCTTAAATGTTAATACTAAAAGCTAAGAATGTTGTTGTTGTTAAGTCAGTGTCAACTCATGGCGACCCTCTGGATAGTTGCCCCAAACTGTGTTCGGTCTTCAGTCAGGTGGCTCGTTGTTGACAGAGTGGCACCCACAGCTGCGGTTATTGTATCGATAGATCTCATTGCTGGCCTTCCCCTTTTGCATTGACCTTCTATCTTGCAAAGCATGATGTCTTTCTCTAATGATCTCTCTCTTCACATGATGTGTCCAAAGTATGAAAGTCAAAGTCTTGTCATCTGAGCTTCTAAAGAAAGCTTGGGTTTGTTCTCCTCTAGTATTGACTGGTTTCTCCTTTAGGCAGTCCATGCTATACACAGTATTCGTCTCCAGCAGCATAATTCAAAGGCATAATTTTTTTTCCTGTTTAGTTTTGTCACTGTCCAAATTTCGCATCCATATGATGTTATTGAAAATACCATGGCTTGAACGAGTCAAATCTTTGTATAGAGAGAGACATCTTTGCTCTTGGGAATCTTGTCTAGGTCCTTCATAGCCATTCTGCCAAGAGTAAGGCATCATCGGATTTTTTGACTGTTTGCTGTTTCTTTATTGATAGTTGATCCAAGTAGGCTAAAGTTGTCCACTATTTTACTTTCTTCTCCATCAATGATGATCTTATTGATGTTGCCAGTTGTCAGGATCTTTGTCTTCTTTATATTAAGGTGCAGGCCCATTTTAAGACTATATTCCTTGATCTTGAGACGCAAATGTTTCAAATTGTCTTCACTTTCAGCCAGTAATGTGATATCATCATCATAGCAAAGGTTGTTGAGGAGTCTTCCACCAATCTTCACATCTCGGTTGTCTTCATGCAATCCTGCTTCTTTGATGTCTTGTTCAGCATTTAAATTAAACAGGTAGGGAGAAAGTATGCAGCCTTGTCATACACCTTTGCTGATTTTAAACCATTCTGTTTCTCCTTGTTCCGTTCGTTCTTTTGCACAACCTTTACATTGATGAAGAAGCAGCAGTTCGATCAGGTGTTCTGGTATACCCATGCTTCTTAATGTGCCTAGAGTTTCTCATGGTTTACACAGACAAAAGCCTTGCCATAGTCAATAAAACACATATAGATATCCTTTTGGTATTCTTTAGTCTTTTCAAGGATCCATCTCACATCCGCGATGATGTGTCTCATTCCTTGCCCTTTCCTGATCCCTGCTTGTACTTCAGGCAGTTCTCGTTCCAGGTATGATTGTAGTCTCAGCTCAATAATCTTGAGTAGAATCTTGATGGCATGTGGGATCAGAGCAATTGTGCGATAATTTCCACAGTCAGTTAGATCACCTTTCTTTAGTATTGGTATAAACACAGATCTTTTCCAGTCAGTTGGCCATGATGTTGTCTTCCAAATTTCCTGGCAAAGCCTTGTAAGTATGGTAATAGCTGCATCAGATTGCTGTAATACTTCAATAGGGATGCCATCAATGCCTGGTGCTTTGTTCTTTGATAAGGCTTTCAATGCTGCTTTGACTTCTTCTTTCATCACCAATGGCTCCTGATCATAAGATACAGGTTGAAATGGCTGTTGGTCCACTTGACTTTGTTGTATAATCGCTCTGTATATTCTTTCCACTTTTTCTTGATGTACTCAGAATCATTCAACATGGATCCTTGAGCATCTTGTAACATTCCATTTCGAGGCTGGAATTTTTTCTTTAACTCTCATTTAAGAGCTACATATCAAAAAGAGATTCACAGAGAGAAACTTCAGTGGGACAAAAATAGTGTATAGAAATAGTAAGCCACAGTAATTTAACTGCACCGGTGAGTCTGACGTCAGTACTGGGAAAAAAGATAGAAAAAAATAATAAAGAACAAAATTACTGAACATATAGATAGTCATGGCTTAATGGGAGACAGCTAACATGGTTGTACTGTTGTGGATCAGGAACTGGTTAAAAGATAGAAAGCAGAGGGTAGGGCTAAATTGTGAGTTTTCCCAATGGATAAAGATAAATAGTAGAGTACCCCAGGGGTCTCTGCTAGGTCCACTGCTTTTTAACATATTCATAAATGATCTGGAAATGGGAATCATGAGTGAAGTAATCAAATTTGCAGATGACACAAAATTGTGCAAAGTTGTTAAAACCCATGAGGATTGTGAAAAATTGCAAGAAGACGTTGATAAATTGGAAGACTGGGCATCCAAATGGCAGATGAAATTTAATGTGGACAAATGCAAAGTTGTGCACCTAGGAAAGAACAACCCAAACTAAGGTTACACGATGCAAGGTTTCACATTAAGAACCATCACCCAGGAAAACGATTTAGGCATCATCGTGGATAACATGTTGAAACCCTCCGCCCAGTGTGCAGTGGCAGCCAAGAGAGCAAATAGAATGCTAGGTATCATAAGGAAAGGAATGGAGAATAAAACAAAGGATATTATAATGCCACTGTATCATTCCATGGTACGACCACACCTTGAATATTGTGTGCAGTTCTAGTCACCTTATCTTAAAAAGGATATAGCATTATTAGAAAAGGTACAGAGAAGAGCCACCAAAATGGTAAAGGGGATGGAAGGATACACCAATGAAGAGAGGCTAAAAAGGTTAGGGCTCTTCAACCTGGAAAAGAGATGGCTGAGGGGATATATGATAGAGGTCTATAAATTAATGAATGGAGTGGAACGGGTAAACGTAAATTGATTGCTTGTGCCATCAAAATATTGAAAGACTAGGGGACATGTAATGAAGCTACAGTGTAACCTATTTAAGACTTATAAGAAAAAATATTTTTTTACTCAATGTGTAATCCAACTCTGGAATTCGTTATTAGAGGATGTAGTAAAGGCTGTTAGTATAGCCTGGTTTAAAAAAGGTTTGGACAAGTTCCTGGAGGAAAGGTTCATAAACCATTATTAAAGGGGACCCGGGATATCCACTGCTTGACCCAATACAAGTATTGTGGAACCTATGTCTTTTGGGGAAACTGTTAGGTACTTGTGACCTAGATTGGCCACTGTTGGAAACAAGATACTGGGCTTGATGGACCTTGGTTTGACCCAGTATGGCATATCTTATGTTCTTATGTTCACTAGTGAAGTATACTAAGAGGGTAAGGAGCCCCAGTAACTGGGGTTACATGTGGTCCTAGCAGCATACTCTTCGCTACCACACACAAATGTGCACTGTCTCTCTCCATATGTCATTCATAGGCTCCTACGGCATATTTTAACAATTTTCTAAATGCGTTAAAAAAACGTTGAAAACAGTTACCTGTAATGAAATAACCATCTCAAAAAGCTGCAAGATGTTAGGGCTGAGGCTACAATAGTCAATTCGAGTTTTGTCCGATCTAGTTTAACGGGCTACTTCAGGACTAGTCACAAAGCTATCAGGAAACCTCCACCAGGTTACCAACAAACCTCACTAATGGTTATTTAAGGAGGGATCAGAGTTGCATTCAAACAGATCTAGTCAATCAAATTAAAGGGCTGTTAGCCAATCCAAAGACTCATTGAGTCCTGCAGGTTGTACTGAATTGAGAGAAAAAAATTAATCTCTGTTCTAACCTTGCCATTTGTTGCATACGATCGCCACTTGCACTGTTGATGCTACAATCAATAACCAACCAAGGTAACCATTGCAATATGTGCTTATAATCTGTACAGTGTTGTATCACTGAGTTTAGAACAAGGACAGATAATAATATAGTAAGCCCAGGCAGTGAGACAAACCACCCTGATATTGTGAAGGGTGATATATTAAGCCTTGAAATAAAGATAAAGATGTTAATTTTCATGCTGTCAATCACAAATTAAAGTGCCAAATGGGCAAGTTAAGAGTGGAAAGTGGGCATGATGAGCACAGTGCAGTTAGCACAGAGATACATATCGCATGCTGTCAATGTTGTCATTAGCACAGATTCACCTAATGCCATCTCAATAGGTGGAGGTAAGTATACCCACGGTAGAAGCGTTGTACATTCGCAGGCATCCGTGCATTAACTGTCGAACATGCTGTTCACACCCCTGCAGTTATTGTGGAGGCTTTGCGCTCAGCACATCTTAGTTTTCATGCAAAATGAGTGTTAAGTGCAAAAACATAACTCTGTTAATAAAAGGGCCCATTTATGCATATATGCCAGTGTAAGTGTATAAAATGTTATTTCTTAACAGATGCCTTTTTGGTTTAATAGCCTCTTTTACCATACAATGTAAACATACTAGCAATTGTTTGGTTTTTAATTTGACTTTTTTAAATGTGTGGAATATATTTTCTCTATGACTTTTTTGTTCAAATCATTTTTATGAACAAAGGGATAACAACACTTCTAGTATTAAAGGCACGTGTTGGGCCTGTGTTGACAGCTAGCGCAGGGCCATGACAGTACCACCGATTGTCCGTGGCACATTAGGGTTGCAAGTGGGAAGGGTTGGGAGTGGCAAGAGGGCAGTGTCAGTGCTTGCAGGCAGCGAACCCGCGCTACCTGCACGGCAGGCTAATAGTGCAGGTGCACCCTAGATAGTGTTGAATGCACCTGCAATCTTGTAGGGTTGCATACACTGTGCCAGCCTCATGCATTATGGGCACATTTGGTGCAATATCACAGCACGCTTTAGTAAAAGGGCCCCTAAGAGTTATTAATTTTCTAACATTGGTGGCTGTTCCTTCTTTGGAACTACAGTATTTAAAAGATATTTAGGTGAGATGTAAAAGATTCTAGAACAGTCTGTTCCTGCAGACTTCAGGCTATAGAAATTTCTAATTTGACTCTTGGAGATTGATGAAGAATAGCTTATTTTGGCTACTTTGATTGTTAATTTTATTTTGGATCCACTTAAAGACTAGATGCTTCTGTTATTTTTCAAGAATCGTGACACCTTGACTTAATTGCAAAATTAGAGTATTTCCAGATGCGACAAAGGCCACAGAAAAGAAATGTGGTCAATTTGCTGCTAAGAGCTCAAGTGTTACAATTGAATGATTTATTCTGATTGAATTTTCCTTGTAAAAATGTTATTAAATATTGATTTGTTAAGTATGTTTTATGATCCACCATAGCTATCTTCTTTTCTGAGTAACAAGGAGGTCATTACACTATTGATAACTTTTCTCCATCATAGATATTGTATATGAAAGTACATTTTAGAAGGACTGTTTAGGTGGCCCCAGAATTCCATGGGAGGTGCAGCAGAGAAATTGGACACATGAAAATGCATTCTAAAATTGGCCTGTCACTGCCTCAAAAGATAATAATGTCCAGGGCAGAATAATGTCTATATGATTGGGGGGGCCCGAGCTCCTCCCCAACTCTGCCCTAACTCCATCCTGACTCCGCCCCCAACTCTGCCCTAGATCCATTGTCTAACCCCCTGTGACCTTCCCCTCCATTCTGCCCATGGGGTTCCCATCTTCCACAGGCAGAAGAGAAGAGAACAGCATGATTACAGCAAAGACTCCTGTCTGCCTGTGGGAGATTGAATCCCAGTGGGCAGACAGAAGGAGTCATTGTCATGATCACTGCCATCCCCTCGCTTATGCCCATGGGAGATGGAATCCCTGTAGTCAGACAACTTGCATCAAGACCTTGATTATAGCCTTCCCCTCCTGTTCTGCCCATGGGGATCCAAGCTCTCGCAGGCAGACAAGGAGTTGTTGCTGTGATCATGGCCTCAATGCAGGTTGCAGCTGGCGGGCAAAGTTTTGGTGGAGCAAGGGCCCATGTGACCCATCCTGTTCCAATGCCTATGAATGTTTCCACAAATATATAAACAGGAATATGCAGAATAAAGGCCCAGACATGTGCAGGGAAACAGCCATTTTTAGGAATCAGGATGTGCAAAATATGGATGTCGCCGGGATTGGCAACATAGATGTGTCCAGGATGTCATGTCAAAATGGGCATGTGTATGTTACCACAGATATTAAAATTACTATAAAGCAAAGAACAAAAATTTTGGCAAGCTATATTTAAATCAATTATGATGCATTTTAAGAAAGAATATGAAACAAAAATTGCCAAAGAGATTAAAACTAGTAATAAAAATATTTTGTAAGAACAGCAGAGGCAGAAAATAAGGACCAGTCAATGAACCAGGAATAGGGCAGCGAAATGCTATGAGGTGTCCTAGGTGAACCTCATCCCTTGTGCCATCCCTGCTCTGATTACTACTGCTGTCACCCCTCACTGGGACAGGCAGTGTCAGCAATGCTTTTACAATGCCATCAAAATGCTGGAGTTACCTTTAGCTCCGATGTTGCGGTTGCATTCCTGCTTCCACCCCCTTCTAATTACATTTCCTGTTTGCATGGGAGCATGCAAAAGGAAGTGACATCAGAAGGGGGTCAAAGTAGGAACAGCATTGCAGCGCTGGAGCTGAAGATAACTGGCACTTTGGTGCCATTTTAAAAGCATTGCTGCCACTTGTGGTGTAGAAAGTCCCTCTGATCCCTTAGAGATAGCTGAAACGGAAGAGTTGGCTTCAGTAGCTGACAGACAACAAAAGCACATGGCTCATGGTTTCCAGGAAAACCACAAGCAGAATGAGTCACCAGAGAGGAAAACACGCCCGTGCAGCAGTTTATCGCCACAGTCAGGAGTTGAGGCAGAACACCTGCTGGGAGGAGGGGTTAAGTTCAACTCTAGAAGGCAGGAGTATAAAAAATGCTCATTAGAGAGAAAGTTGGAAGGAAGGAAAGAAGAGAAGGAACGAGAAGGAGCAGAACAAAGATTGGAATGGAGAGGAAGACCAGAGCCAGAACAGGAGTCAAGTTCAGAAGCAGAGGAAGAACTGCTTGGGAGTGAGAACTCAGAGGAGCTGACGTTGAGAGAGGATTCTCTGAGGTTTAATTCTGAGAGGGAAACCAGCAAGAGAAGCAATTGGAGAACCAGTGCCAAGAAGCCAGGTAGAAACAGCCCAGGTTTGGTGCCCTGTATCAGCTCCCTCTTTCAGCTGCAGTCACACGCGCCGTCTTTCAGAGCGCGAGGGGAGAGTTTCTCCCTGGCTGCTCTGTTAAGCCCGCGGGGGCTGATGGGAAGTTCCCATCAGCCCCCGCGGGCTTAACAGAGCCGCAAAAGGGAAACTAGTCCCTTCGCGCTCTGAAAGCCGGCGCGTGTGACTGCAGCTGAAAGAGGGAGCTGATACAGGGGAGGGCAGGCTCTGCCGAGCAGGGGAGGCCCCGTGGCACACTCGATTCTGCCGCGGCGGTCCTGGCAGCGGCAGCAGACAGCTGACAGCTGACAGCTTTTCTTTTTTTTATTTTAAATTTTCCCTGGGCTGGGCTGGGGGTTAGCAGTGGTGATGGGCTATGGGGGAGCTAAGCCTGGATATGGGCTGATGGGATTAGGACTGGAAGTGGGCTGATGGGGGGGTTAGGACTGGTAATGGGCTATGGGGGGCTTAAACTGAAAATTGGGTGATGGGGGGTTAGGACTGGAAATGGGCTGGTGGGATTAGGACTGGGAGTGGGCTGATGGGAGCTTAGGACTGGTAATAGGCTATGGGGGGCTAGGACTGGTAATGGGTGGGTGGGAGGGGTTGCTAGGACTGGTAATGGACTGAGTGGAAGGGAAGGCTTGAACTGCAAATAGCTGATGGGGAGGGGGGCTTGGAATGGAAATGGGCTGAGTGGAAGGGGGCTTGAAATGGAAATGGGCTGAGTGGAAGGGGGGCTTGGAATGGGCTCTTAGGGGAGGGAGCTAGGACAGGAAATGGGCTGATGGGCTAGGATAGGACTGGGAATTGTGTGTTGGGGGAGCTAAGATTGGAAATCGGCTGTGGTGGGGGCTTGGATTCAAATGGACTCATGGAGGGGAGAGAACTGGAAGTAGGCTTATGGGGGGCTTGGATTAGAAATGGGCTGAGTGGAGGGGAGCTAGGATTTGACATGGGCTGATGGTGGGGCTAGGAAAGGTCTAGAAATGGGCTGATGAGGGGACTCGGATAGGACTGGAAATGGATGGGGGAGCTAGGACTGGAAATGGGCTGATGGGGGGCCAGGACTGGAAATGGGCTGATGTGGGGACTAGAAGGGAGCGGATACTGGGTGGGGCTGGAACTTGAAGGGAGCTGATGTTGGGGAGATTAGAAGGGGTTGGGGCTGGGAGAGTGAAATGGAGAGGGGAAAAATATTTTGTGTGTGAGTGAAGAAAAATCTACAATTGGCCGGGTATTGGGAGACTAAGTAGGGACTGACGGGTAAAATTTGAGTGGATGAAATAGGAATGAGGAAAGAGCAAAAGGAGAAAGATTAGTATGTTTAGGCAGATGTAGAGAGAGAATGGAAAAAAACTAGAAGAGAGAAGAAAGGACAAATGGACAGCAGACGATGGAGAGTTAGCAGAAGACACAAATAAACCAGAAGAAAGTGGCTGGAACAATTGCAACTGAAAAAAAATGCACAAAAGGTACAAAGATATCTCTTTATTTTGAATTTATTAACTGGAATATGTCAGCTCTGGGAAATGTGCATCATTAACGTATGTGCTTTGTTTAGTACAAGAGGAAATTAATTTATAGTTTTATTTCTACATTGTTGTTGTAAATTCCAAGTTTGGCTTTTAGGGTTCCCAGTTTAATTATTGTCTTCCTGTTTTTAAATTGTGATTCCTTGTTTGGTGATGGTCTGTGTTCTGCATGTGTAACTGAGCTGAGGTATTCTGTTTATGTAATTCCTATTTGACATTGCCACTTGTTCTCTTTCCTCAGTAGGTCATGTATTGTTATTCTCTGAAATGTATTGGTTTAATATTTGCAGTGTTGCCTTTTGATAGGTAGGCTCTGGTGCTTTGTGAGTCCTGGTAGTGCTGTTAGGATACAGTGGGTTTGCTATGGGTTCTAAATGGGCAGTGTTTGTAGTAGTTCCTAATGTGTCTGGCGGTTGGCACTGGATTATAGTAATGTAGAAATCTTTTAGTCTTTCTTTATCCATACACTCATGAAGAGGCATGTTTACTAAAAGTTAGTGTATGGTAACATTATGCAAATATTTATGCAAATGAGGCCCCTTATGCAAATGAGGCCCCGCACCGAGTCTCCGCACATTATTTATTTATTTATTTATTTAACATCTCTTATATACCGCACTATTGTCATCAGCGCGGTTTACATGGAACAAATATATACATACAGAGAACTGTAATGCATTTTACAAATAACAGGGGTTTTTGAACTTGGGATTAAAGGTAAACTATATAGACTAAGTAACTATTTACAAAAAACTCTATACACATTAGTCATATTTGGTTATCATTTGGGATTATCTTGGTCAGAAACGTGTAGGTAGTATTTTCCTATGCAAAGATTAGATTGGGAAATAGCTTAAGAAGAGGTGGTGTTTGAGGCTTTTTCTGAATTGTGTTAGGCTGACTATAGCTCTCAATTCTGGTGGGAGGGCATTCCAGGCTATTGGGGCATGGATACTGAAGGCTCTTTTAGTTGTTTCCTTAGTGTATCTGACTGCTTGGCCCCGCACCCCCCTTGGGCCGCCCCTGCGTGTCTGAAAGGCAGCCAAAGGGAAAGAATACCAGGAAGGCTAACTTGGGAGCACTCACAAACTCCAAGGTTTGGATCTTTAGCTGTCCCTGAAGTACAAAGGAATCCTCCTGTAAGAAAGCCAAAAGGTAGGCTGAAAGATTGGCTCAAAGACAAAACTGTTTTTAAGAATTGCTCTTGTGCTGACCCAGAAGGGTGGGACACTCCTCACAGTAAATACAATATATATGATAATTCTCAACCGTGTCTGATAGAGTGCTACAAAGAGAAGCCTCGAGCAGAGAAACTGGGTGTGGGTTTAGAAACGCCGTGTAGCAAGTTTCAAACATTCCCAGCTGATAGCCATTATAAAGCAATGGAGACAGAACCGGTTGTAGAGTTTATGCCAGAAGAACAAATGGACTGTACATTGTCTATTTCAGATAACATAATATCTTTGTGCTAAAGCCAGGCTGTCCAGAGAGTTACATGAGTCAGCAGGAAGGAAGCACAAACGTTTTGAGCTGAGAAGTGTTAAAGTTTGATTGCTCCAAAGTAAATGTTCATGCTGAGATAAGAAGCTATTTTTGTTGAATTCTTATGGTGTTTTCCTGCCAGAGATGTAAGGCAAAATGTCTTTTGTTTCCTTTGTTTGAATCCGCCCAGAGGGGAATTAAAATCCTGTTATTTTTGCCTGAAACCATTCGTGCTCAACTACTCTTTATTTGGATAGTAAAAGTACTACAACTTCCATGAGGCATTGCCTCCTCAAACTCTACTATACTATCTGAAGAAAGGATATCAGGCCGCTTAACCCTGCATGCCCAGGCTGTGGGGTAGCTAGCGTGTTACACACTCCATATCCTGGTGAAGAGTGGCAGTGGGCACCACCAGAGAACCAGCACTCTAGATGCCCACCTAGTTCACCTTATTGTAATGGCACTGCCCAGGAGTAAAAGGAGTGCTCAGAGAGAACAAGAAAAAAGTAAAACAACTAAATTATTTGATTTGATCTTTATGGAAGAGGATATTGGGGAGATACCTAGACTGGAGTTTTTCTTCAAAGGTGATTTGAGGAGATTAAGCAAATCACAGTAAAACTGGAAGATTGAATTAGAGGAAATTGATAAGGTTAATAACAGCAAATCAGCAGGACCAGAGGGCATTCAGTGTTGTGAAAGAACTGAAATATGAAATCTACCACTACTTTTCACCTGTAATCTATTACTAAAATCAAGTACTTATATCTGAAGACTGGAAAGTACCAAATGTAATGCCAATTTTTCAAAAGGATTTTGAGTGGCTAGGGTTCAGTGGCATATGTTCTGCCTAAGCAGCCTATACAATGTGTATGGGGGGGTGGGGGGGGGGGCTGTGGAGGAAGGGGGCCCACATATCACCAGTACGTTACAGCAACAAACTTACTTTCACAGGTTTGCCATGCAGCCTCCCCTCTTTTAAGTTTCCACCAGGCTCGGCGGCTGTTATTTCCTAAGTTAAAGACTCACAATAACAGCTGCACTGTAAAACTTCAGCCCAGGAGGTAATAGCCACCTGGCCTAGTTGGAACTTAAAAGAGTAGAGGCAGCTTGGCCAACATGTTAGACTAAGCTTGTCATGCCACATGGGAGGGAGGGGGGATGCAGCCATGACAATGGGGGGGGGGGATAGGGGGGGGGCATATCCATGACAATGGGGGGCCCTCAGCAAAATTTTGCTTGTTGTTGTTGTTAAGTGCCGTCGAGTCGGAGTCGACTCATGGCGACCCTCTGGATAGCTATCCTAAATTGTGTTCGGTCTTCAGTCAGGCGGCTCATTGACGACAGACTGGTACCCGTAGCTGCTGTTATTGTAGCGATCCATCTCATTGCTGGCCTTCCTCTTTTGCGTTGACCTTCTATCTTGCCAAGCATGATGTCTTTCTCTAATGATCTCTCTCTTCGCATGATGTGTCCGAAGTATGAAAGTCGAAGTCTTGTCATCTGAGCTTCTAAAGAAAGCTTAGGTTTGATCTCCTCTAGTACCGACTGGTTTGTTCTTCGGGCAGTCCATGGTATACACAGTATTCGCCGCCAGCACCATAATTCAAAGGCATCAATTTTCTTCCTGTCTGTCTTTTTCACTGTCCAGCTTTCACATCCATATGATGTTATTGAAAATACCATGGCTTGAACAAGTCGAATCTTTGTATGGAGAGAGACATCTCTGCTCTTGAGAATCTTATCTAGGTCTTTCATAGCCATTCTGCCAAGAGCAATGCGTCGTCTGATTTCTTGACTGCTTGTTGCTTCTTTATTGATAGTTGATCCAAGTAGGTTAAAGTTGTTCACGATTTCAATTTCTTCTCCTTCAACGATGAACCTGTTGATTATGCCAGTTGTCATGATCTTTGTCTTCTTTACATTAAGGTGCAGGCCCATTTTGAGACTATGTTCTTTGATTGTGAGAAGCAAATGTTTCAGATCATCTTCGCTTTCAGCCAGTAATGTGGTATCATCAGCATAGCGAAGGTTGTTGATGAGTCTTCCACCAATCTTCACACCTCTGTTGTCTTCATACAGTCCTGCTTCTCTGATGATTTGTTCTGCATATAAATTAAACAGGTAGGGGGAAAGTATGCAGCCTTGTCTTACACCTTTGCTTATTTTAAACCATTCTGTTTCTCCTTGTTCCGTTCGAACTGTTGCTTCTTGATTAATGTACAGATTACGCAAGAGAACGATCAGGTGTTCTGGTATACCCATGCTTCTTAATGTGGCCCAGAGTTTCTCATGGTTTACACAGTCAAAAGCCTTGCTATAGTCGATAAAGCACAAATAGATATCCTTTTGGTATTCTTTAGTCTTTTCAAGGATCCATCTCACATCCGCAATGATGTCTCTCGTTCCTCGCCCTTTCCTGAACCCTGCTTGCACTTCAGGTAGTTCTTGTTCTAGGTATGGCTGTAGTCTCTTTTGAATAATCTTCAGTAGAATCTTGCTGGCATGTGGGATCAGAGCGATTGTGCAGTAATTTCCACAGTCAGTTGGATCACCTTTCTTTAGTATTGGTATAAACACAGATCTTTTCCAGTCAGTTGGCCATGATGTTGTCTTCCATATTTCTTGGCAGAGCCTTGTAAGTACGGTAACAGCTGCATCAGATTGCTGCAATACTTCTATGGGAATGCTATCAATGCCTGGTGCTTTGTTCTTTGATAAGGCTTTCAATGCTGCTTCAACTTCTTCTTTCATCACCAATGGTTCCTGATCATAAGGTATAGGTTGAAACGGCTGTTGGTCCACTTGATCTTTATCATATAAAAACTCTGTATATTCCTTCCACCTTTTCTTGATCTTCTCAGAATCATTCAACATAGAACCTTGAGCATCTTGTAACATTCCAATTCGAGGCTGGAACTTTTTCTTTAACTCTCGCAGCTTTAGGAAAGCCAATCTTGTTCTTCCTCTAATAGTTTCTGCTTCTATTTCCTTGCAAGTGTCATTGTAGTACTTTTCCTTGTCCTGTCTTGCTGCACGTTGGAAATCTCCTTTTTTTGCTTATGGGCCGCTTAATAGAACTTACACCCCTGCTGGTGCTTCTAGAGAATATAGATCAGTGAGTTTGATGTCAGTACTAGCAATATAAATAAAAATAAAGAGAGGCATTTTTAAGGCATTTACATGGGTGACTGCCCTAGTTACTCATGTAAATGCCTTATCTGGGATTTTCCAAAGGCACTTACATGGGTAGTGCCTTTGAAAAATCCCAAATAAGTCCTTAACATGCCCAGATGCTATGCGATTAGCATCGGGGCACGTTGGGGGCATTCTGGGGCAGAGGAAAGAGCTAAATGGGTAGCAGCACCTACCTTAAGGCGCAGGGGCTAAGCGGGTAGCATCAAATATCACTGCTACCAATTTAGCTTCGGCGTACGTCCAGCCAAACCCAGATTTTCACTTCTTTCACCGCGGAAGTGAAAATATGGGTTAGGGGTGTCAGCAGGCAGGCTATGCGCTGTTGCAACACATAATCTATTTAGATGAAAATCGAGCCCAAAATCAATAAACATATAAATGAACATACATTAATAAAATAAAACAACAACATGGATTTAGCAAAAGGAAGTCAAGCCTTACTAATCTACTTGAATTTTTTGAAGATGCAAATAAACATGATGGTGGAAGAGAATTGGTTGATATGGTATTTGTGGATATTCATAAGGCATTTGACTCTGTAGCAAATTAAAAAGCCATGGGATAATTGGAATTAGGTTAAAAGACAGGAAACAGAGTAGGATTAAATGGCCAATTTTCCAAATGGATAGAGGTAAAGAGTAAAGTGCCCTAAGGATCTGCATGTGGAGAAGTGTTGTTTTAACATAGTCATTAATGACCAAAAAAGGAAATAAAAAGTTCCTGTTCCTATGTTTCTATGTTTGGTTATATGTAAAAGTTATAATGTACTCAAGGAAATGTTCAGTGTTTCATTTATGCTGAGTTTATTATAAACCGACTTGACTATTAGAAAGGCAGTATAAAAAATGTGTTAAATAAAAAGCGAGGTGGTAAAATTTTCAGGTGATGTGAAATTATACAAAGTTGTCGTAGTGTAAGCTAAAAGTGAGGAATTTACAGGAAAACCTTTAAAGACAGGGGCAGATGACATTGAACATGGACTTGATTGATAGTATTGCAGAGGTGGTAAAGAAGGAAGAAGTGATGACACTGGGCCACTTTAATCTAATGGATATGAACTGGAAATCTGGAAAGATGTAGAAAGATCATGGATGCCTTGTAAGAGGCTTTGCTCTGATAATTGGTGATGGAACCTACCAAAGAAACATTGATGCTGTATCTAGGACTTACAAATGGAAACAGAGGACCTAATATTTAAAGGATTTATGCCTACATTTTTTTCTTAAAATTTCACTGTGTGTTGTATGATATCATGTCAATGCCTGCTCCTGGTGACCCAGCCACTGGGTTTCTATGGCTAGCTGTGAATGGAAGAGCAGTAGATTGCTAGGCTTTTCTTCTATACAGTAGATCTACAGCAGCTGGTGTTCCAAGATGGTCACCCATCCAAGTAATAAGCAGGCCTGACGCTGCATAGCTTCTGCAATCAGATCAGATCAGATCAGGCTCTCAGTGGTGAAGCCATATAAAATCTCACTAAACCCTTAAATTTAGGACCATAAAAAGTGAGTGGCAATGGGGGCAGATGTAGGGTGGTGGACAAAGGAGCTTAGCACTGATTTTCAGCACTAGAAACCTAAATTAGGCTCATAAATCGAGGTAAACCAATGGCATGCCTAAATTTGGGAGCATAAATTTTAAGCTCCTAATTTAGCAACTAAGGGGTATATTTACTAAACTGCAGTAAAGTCACTGGTGGTAAGGGCAGCGCTAAGGTGCCTGAAGCCATATAAGGCAGTGGGCAGGTAGGGGGCATGCCGGTGTTAGGGTACCTTGGGCGATTTAATGAGAGTTAACAGGTCCAAGTGCGGTAAAGTGACAAGACATCCTAAGGAGAGACAAGGTGTTTTAGAATGTGATAAGGTGCCTTAACAGGAGAGTGGAGTAGAAGAGTGGCCTAGTGGTTGGGGCAAGGTACTTCAGGCTGGAAGGTTGGGGGTTCAAATCCCACTAGAGGACAGCAACCTTGGGCCGGAAGGACTGGGGTTTCTAGTCCCACAGGTGCTCCTTGCGGTCTTGGGCAAGTCACTTAACCCTACATAGCCCATGTTCCCTGTAAAATAGTTATCTCCAAGTTATAATGCCCTGTTCAATGTAATTTCAGTTTGTTCAATGTAAACCGCACTGATGCAGAATAGTGTGGTATATAAAAGAATGTAAATAAATAAATAAGATGTGATAATGTATCTTAACAGGAGATAAGGTGCCTTAAGATGTGATAAGGTAAGGTGCCCTAAGATATGATAAGGTGCCCTAACAGTTAAGGTGTCCTAACGTGAGATAAAATGTCCTAAGATGTGGTAAGGTGCCCTAACATGAGATAAGGTGTCCTAAGGAGATACAAGGTGCCCTAAGGTGGAAAGCATGCACCTTAAAGCAGGACTGCAGCTGTAAGCCACATGCTGGATAGAGCACCAAGGAATGTCAATGTAAAGGTGATGGATGGAAGGAAGGACAGGTAGGAGTTGATGGACCTGCCATATCAGTGGGCACCCTATGTGGCAGTCAGTAAAGCAGACGAGCATGTGGGAGACAGCTGTACTGATGCACAGGATGGTGACAATGTAAAGTGCTGCAGTGACAGTGTGTGGCATAGGATGGGGAAGACGTGTCCCCCAGGGGAGACAGAAGCAGCAGGATATTTTCAGTGACAGAAGGACAGAGTAGTAGTGGGTACGTGCAGCTCAGGCACAGGAGAGGCAAGCATGAAGAGCCATAATGCGAAAAAGGGTAGCAGTGTAGGTCATGGAGTAGTAGCCTGCACAAGAAGACAAGACTGTACACAACTGACAGAGGCAGATAGATGGGCTGAAGGATGGATGGTGGCTGAGGAGAGGGTGGTATGGGCTGGCAGCACAAATCTGCAGAGCCCTGACTGTTACAGGCATGAAAATGATCTGAGTAGCATAGTCACAAAAAGAACAAAGAGAAATCAAACTCCTGTCCCCTGTTTACGGGGTTCTACACATCAATTGGTGGATACAAAGAGACTGCAGGTTACTGACTAAAATGTTTGCTGTGTGCACCAGGATAGGGCAGCCCCACCAGTACCCATACTGCAGTGCACATGCAGAAAAGCAGTTTACAGCTGATCACTGAATGGAGAATGCACGTATCCATCACCTCAGCTCAGTAAGAGGAACTGACAGTGTGTGATAGAAGCACAAAGCAGCTACAAACTGTGCTACTGAGCAGTTTCTGCGGTCACCCTGAGGGTGAGGATGGGTGCCCAGAACCAGGTCCCCTGTCCTACAGTACTAGAAATGGTCTCTGCTGTAGATTGCCCTCATCACCAGTGTGTGGCAGTTATTGTCTACAATGTGATATGTTAGTCACCTTGTGTCCTGCTGTATGTGCCAGTCATATCTGGCCCTATTGAACAGGGACCCACCTAGGATGGTGCATTACAATACCCAGTGTTACAATGCTCATGGCATGGCTGCCAGCTATCAGGGGGAGGGGCCTATAGACTTGCATGGGGTTGTTACTAGGATCCTACCAGTAATACTGGGAATAGACCTGAAACACCTCACTTCCCAACCGCCTAGGTCTAAGATGCACCTGCTGCCCACCACGGAGTGTCCTAACCATGCGCATATCAAGTGCAGGTAGTCTGCTGGCTAGTACACATTGCAGATACACATAGCAATCACAGACACCCAACAGTTGGTTCAGTAACTGGGCCACCAGGACATGAAGCACACCCATATCATTAGAACCAGAAGATATATAGCATTATGTGGATACATAGCTGTACCATCGTCACTGCTCAGTCAGAGTGAGAGTGCCCTCCCAGCATGACATGATGTGGCCACTTGCTCCATGCAGGTGGCAGTTGGGCACTACTACTACTACTACTGAGCATTTCTATAGCGCTACAAGTCATATGCAGTGTGGCAGGTGCAGGCCTGTGACCCACGGTGTCTGAACATACGCAGGCCAGCATGGCTAGCTTGACCTGTAAATGAGGCCTGTGGAGAGGCATATAGGATTGCACATCCCCCAATATGCTGCTATTGTAAGATAGAACTCAGTAGAAGTATTGAATTAGCTTAGGTAGGCAGAACTGTAGAACTGAAAGATGGAAAAATACAGAAAAGACATGTTTAAAAGTTACTGATAAGAAAAAGTACATCTGCAAAGCAATAATTGGGAGTGCTGACAGATGAGTTACAGAACCCTGCTCCTCTGCACGCACAAATTGGTTCTATGGCCTTGAGAGTGTGAAAGTAACAAGTTGATGAACTGACCATTGTAATTGGGACTAGAAGGGGGGCATGCAGGTGTCATGCCCACAGAAGGGACATAATTGGATAAACTTATCAGTACCGGGACCAATGGAAGAGGTACGGGAGGTACGGGAGGTTACCGGGACCAATGAAATGTTTTTCTATACCTAGAATGGAACAAAAGTCTATAAAAGTTGTTGTAATGCTTGAAAACTTCGCTCAGCCATTTTGAAATTGACTGGTTCGAGACTTGTGCACAAATAAATGATTTGGACCTTCTGAACAGACTCCTGGTATCATTGGTTTGTCTGCGCTTTGCTGCTACAGCAGCACTGCACAGACATGTAAGAGACAGTCCCTGCTTATCAGAGCTTACAATCTAGCCAAGACAGACAACACAGAAGATGCAGACAGGGATAAACAAGGGAGAGTGGTAAAGAAACAAAGAGATCAGGTGAGTCAAGAACCAAAAGCAGCAGAGACGAGGTGAGTTTTCAGCCTGGATTTGAAAAGTGTCAGAGAAGGTGCCTGGCGTACAAACATAGATAGTTTGTTCCAGACGTAAGGTGTAGCAAGGTGAAAGGAGTGAAGTCTGGAGTTAGCAATAGAAGAGAAGGGCACAGATAGAAGCAATTTGCCAGAAGGCCTTGCTCCTTTAGCATGGTTTAGTAAACATACCCCTAAATGTGACTGAAAATAAGGCAAAACTTTGGAGCCTAACTTAGGAGCTTAAATTAGGGAGCTCAGCTTTTTTTGAATATCAGGCCCAATGTGTCTAATGTCCACATGGGTGTCCATTTGAGAAGCAGTGATCATTGCATGGTGTGGGGTTGAGGTAAAAGCCAAGGCAAAGTTCAAGCACAGCAAACATAAAATCTTAGATTTCAAAAATGCTGAGTTCAGTAAAAGGGGAAAGTACCTGAAGGACAAGCTGGCAGAGTGGGAGGAGACAAGGGAAGTGGAAAGGCAGTGGGCTAAACTGAAAGAGGCCATTAAAAGGGCAATGGATCTGTATGTAAGGAAAGTAATACAAATAAGAGGAAAGTGAAATTGATATAGTTCTCCACAAAGTGCCAGCAGAAATGAAGACAAAAAAGGTAGTGTTCACAGAATTCAGATCATAAAAAAAGGAATACAGAGAAGAATACTGGATAAAGCTGAAAGAGGCAAAGAGAGAAATCAAGATGGCAAAATCACATTCAGAAGAAAAATTGCTAAAGATGTGAAGCAAAGTGACATAAATTTTTTCAGGTATATCGGGTAGAAGAGGGAAATCAGAAGTAGAAATAAAAGACAGAAGTGCTGAGGACCAGTTTTTGGAAACTGACTAAGACAAAGCCAAAGTGCTAAACAAAACCTGCAAATCAATCATAGCAAAACTGATGTTCTTTTTGTTACAAGGAATCGTAAGTTCATACCTCCTCCATCGCTACTGGTCAACAACATAGAATTGAAGTCCAAACCCACAATCCGATATCTCGGCATCACACTGGACCAGCACCTGGATATGACAACGCATGTGAAGAATGTGACAAAGACTATTTATCATAAGATCAGAACACTACGCCACCTCCGCCCCCTACTTGATTATACTGACTACCGATCAACCTTCCAGGCATTAGTCCTCCCACACCTAGATTTTGCGAACATCATCCTCCACGGTATCGCTCAATCAACTTTAAATCCGCTTCGCCTGGCTATGAATGCAGCTGCAAGAGTCCTCTCTGGGTCACCAAGATCTGCACACATAACGCCTATCATGAAAGATCTGCACTGGCTACTTCTACAAGCCATACTCCACTATAAGTCACTAGTCCTTACTTTCAAAGCCTTGAATAACTACCCACCTATGCTAATCAGCAAGTTAATTCACAGCACCCTCGAAATTAGAAAAAGGAGGCCTACTGCTATGAACACCTTAATAGTTCCTAGGATGATGACTTTGTGTACTAAAGCTACTTCAAACAGAGCTTTCTCAATATTCGCTCCTCTAAACTGGAATACACTTCCCCATGAAATCCGTGGCATCAAAAGCCTAATACTATTCCGAAAAGCCTTGAAACACCATCTGTTCACAAAATGTTACCCAGAAGTCATCCTGGACATTCACACATCTAGCAAGCTTTCCACATACCCCAGACGCCTTAGCACCCTAATACAACCAGAAAATGGTTAGCCTACACGATAGCCCACATGATAACCTGCACCATCCACACGAAATCACTTACAATATCCAAACGAATTTAGAGTATTGTATATAGTTTAAAGTATATAGTATAAAGTTAACCTGTACATAGTTCTCCCGGTTATCCCATGTGTTATTTTTCCCTGTTCTTTGTAAACTGAATGTTGCCTGTATGCATTGCAGTATGTTTTGTTCAATGTACACCGCGCTGATTTTAATAGCGTGGTATAAAAGAAATGTTAAATAAATAAAATAATAAATAAATAAATAAGTACTCCTGTTCTGGAAAACTGCAAAGATCATGATACTAGCCGCAGACGCTTAAGAGAATTTCTATTCCGTGTTCATGAAAGAACATCCTGGAAAAGGGCCATGCATGATTGACAAAAGTACTAATGGGAATGGCGTAGATACCACACCATTCACAGAAGAAAGTGTTTATGAATAGCTTGCAAAATTGAAATTGGACAAGGCCATGGGACTGGATGAGAAACATTCCAGGCTACTGGGACAGCTCAGAGATATTCTGACGGCACCTTTAAAAATTGTGTTTAATAGATCAGGGGAGGTTCCATGAGACTGAAGAAGAGATGATGTGGTTACTCTTCACAAAGTGGTAACAGAGAAGAGGTGGCCAACTACAGGCCAGTAAGCCTTACCTTGATGGTGCAAAAAGTAATGAAGATGCTGCTGAAAGAAATGATAGTGAACTTTCTAGAAACCAATGGTTTTCAAGATCTGAGGAGACATGGTTCTACCAAAGGAAGATAGCGCCAAACAAAGGGAACTATTGTAGTAGTCGATATGGAAGGGCAGACTAGATAGGCCATGTGGTCTTTTTCTGCCATCATGTTTCTATGATTTCTTTGACTGGTTGATCAGAGAACATGATCAAGGACATATGATGGATGTGATCTACTTAGATTTCAGCAAAGCCTTTGATACTGGTTCTCATAGGAGGCTTAGGAATTAACTGAATACCCTGGGGATGGGCCACACAGAAGTGAACTAGATCAGAAATTTGTTGACTGACAGATGATAGAGGTTGATGGTAAATGGAATTCACTTGGAAGAAAGGAAAGTACATAGTGGAGTGTCTCAGGGATCATTCCTGGAACTGGTCAATATCTTTGTGAGTGACATTGCTGAAGGGTGAAAAAAGATTTGCCATTTTGTGGGTGATACAAAGATTTGCAACAGAGTGGACATCTTAGAGGGAGCAGACAACATGAGAAAAAAGTTTTCTAAATATCGGAAGAATGATCTAATGCTTGGCAGCTAAAATTTAATGCAAAAAAGTGATGCACTTGGGATGCAGAAATCTGAAGGATCTATATGTGATAGGGGGGTGAGATGCTAATGTGCATGGACCAAGAGAGAGACCTCAGGGTGTTAGTATCTGAGAATCTCAAGGTGGCAAAACAATGTGATGGTGGCATAAGCCAAAAGGATGGTAAGCTGCATACAGAGAGGCACAACCAACAGAAGGAAGGAGGTATTAATGCCCCTATACAAGTCATTAGTGAGGCCTCACTAGGAGTATTGTGTTCATTTTTGGAGATCAGACCTCACAAAGGATATACAGGGTGGCCCAAAAAAGTGAGAAAATCTCATAAATTAAAAGCTTAAATAGTTTATTTATTTGCCTTTTTTAGCTATATAACGTCTTTATTTTGACAATTTCCAGTCACCATCTTTTTTTTTTTAAATTGTCAATCGTTTACATCTGTCTTTTTGAATTTTTAAATAACTTATATGCTACAAGATGTTCTCACTTTTTTGGGCCACCCTGTATATGTTTATATTTATTTTGGCTTGATATATTGCTCTTCACTTGCCATAGCAGAGTGGTGTAAAGACTTGAAACAGTACAGAGAAAGGTGACCACAATGATATGGGTCCTGTGG
This sequence comes from Ichthyophis bannanicus, assembly GCA_033557465.1. Classification (NCBI taxonomy): domain Eukaryota; kingdom Metazoa; phylum Chordata; class Amphibia; order Gymnophiona; family Ichthyophiidae; genus Ichthyophis; species Ichthyophis bannanicus. The sequence continues at coordinate 9,229,871 of CM066032.1, forward strand.
TGGAATGCATATGAGAAGAGACTTGAAGACCTAAATATGTATACCTTGGAGGAGATAAGGGACAGGGAGGTATGATACAGGGGTTTACATATTTAAAGGGTAATAATGAATAAGCAAAACATTTTCAAAGATAGGGAAGCAGTAGAACTAGAGCAAATAATATGATGCTGCAAGGAGGTAAACTCAAAACAAAGTCAGGAATTATTTTTTTATGGGAAGAGTGGTGGATGCCTGGAATACCCTCACGATTGGGGTAGTGGGGGCAAAAACAGTGATATAATTCAAAAAGGCATGGGGCAGACATTGAGAATCCCTTTATAGCAAAAGGATAGAATCAAAACAAACTTAAATAACTTTTTCACTTAAAAAAAAAGGGGTAACTTGCATAGAATGGTAGGAACAACTCTAGCCACCTCATTTTCTGACTAGATAAACTATGCTGGTTTTTATCTGTCATTGTTTATTATGTTATCATGTTATCATGTAGAAGACCATGGACCTGCCCTGTATATTGGTCTTTTATGGAGGTTGGTAAGGAGACCAGATAATACAGAATATTGTGGCATGGCTGGCAACTGGAAATAAAGAATCTAAGGGATATGTTTACTAAACCGTCTTAACGTGCGCCCGGCTGCCATAAAAGGAGTGGGCATGAGGGGGCGGAGCCTGCGGGGTTCAAGATGGCTGCCTAAGTCTTTACTTCGCCTCTCCTTACTGTCTAAATCTGTTTTTTTCCCTGTTTACACGGCTGTTTTTTCTCTATTTGGAGTGTGGCAAGCTCGTCAGATAATGGCCGCCGGCAAACCCACAAAATTGGATTACAATTCCAGCGCGAGTACAGGCGTTAAAAGGGCCAAACCTGATCCGCCCTCGCCCCAAAAGGCTTCGGGGGCCCGCGAGGGCACGGTGGGTCTGCAAGACCTGCTAGAGGAGATTCGGGCTGTACGAGAGATGGTGGCGACAAACGGAATAACTTTGAGTGGAGTCCAAGCGGACATTGGCGAATTGAAAGAGATCAAGGAGTAGGTTTGTGCTCTTACGGAGAAAGTGAGTGGGCTCGAGATCAGAGTCGAGGTGCAGGAAGAACGCTTTAAGCAGGTCAATTCAAACAGCAAAAAGATTGGGCTCCTCGAGCGTAGCTTGGAAGACCTAAACAATCGTACCAGGAGGAACAATATACGGCTGATAGGGGTCCCGGAGGGGGCCGAGGGAACAAACCTTAAGGCTTTCCTGACAACGATCACGGCTAAGTTGTTGAAGATAAGCTTTGAATTACCATTCGAAATTGAGCGTGCCCACCGCATTCCAACTCACTCCGGTCCCAATGTCAAGCAGCCGCGCCCTATCATAATGTGTGTTCTCAGGCACTCGCATGCAATGCAGATTCTGTCGGCTGCCAGAGCGGTGGGGCCTATTAAATATGAGGGCAGAAACGTGGCCTTTTTTCCTGACTTTCACAAGGCCACAGTGCAAAGAAGAAAACTCCTTTTAGCCTTCCGTACAAGATTGCAGCTTTTGCAGGCCCGGTATGGTTTGTTTGCACCGGCAAGTCTGAGAGTCACACTGCACAACCAAACTCGCACCTTCGAGGACCCGGCTCAACTACGGGCGTTCATTGAAGAGAAGGAGGCTTCAGCCATGACTTAAAGATGACCTGAGCAAGGCAGTGGTATCGTCTGAGGCTTTTGTTTAGGGCCGGATGGGACGGTGAAGAGCACCTCGAGAGGTGGTGGTGAAGCTTTGGGAGGCCGGAGTTGGGTTGGAAGGAAGGAGATAAACGGCTTCGGCTGATGGGGAATGTTCAGGCTGTTAAATCTGTTATGTGTATGTGCAAAATAGCTTAACAGGGGAAAGCAAATGTATTGTTTGGTTTTCACAAGTAGGAAGGGGGGCAGGGTGGGGTATTGGGTGGGTTACTTGTTCTGCTGGTTCTCCCATTTAATGTTTTCCCTTCAGGGGGTTTCTTTGTCTCCTTTTGGCCTTTTTGGTTTGGGAATATATAATTCCATTGTGTATGTAAGTTGGAAGTTATGCAAACCTGTGGCCAGTGTGATGGATGTTTCGTATAGTTTAAAATATGGGCTCTCTTAATTGTTTATCCCTGAATGTGAAGGGCATAAACAATCCAATCAAGAGGAAAAAGATTCTTTTATACTGTAAAAAGGAGAAGGCGGATGTAGTCCTGCTTCAGGAAACGCGCCTTCAGTCCTCGGAAGCCAGAAAATTGGGTTTAGGGCAGTATGTATTGGTCTTCTACTCTGCAGCCTCGCTGAAGAAAAACGGGGTTGCAATCTTGGTCAGGAAGGGCCTAGCCCCTGTGGTGGAGCAAACACGTGCTGACGTAGAGGGAAGATGGTCTTCAGTTGTTCTGCAGGTTATGGGCAGGAAATTTGCTATAATAAATCTATATGCCCCCAACTACGATGATTTAAAGTTCTTTCAGAAATTAGCAGAGGTAGCCCAAGCTCTCTCACCGTACGAAATTATAATGGGAGGGGCTTTTAACTTGGTTCTAGACCCCCTGATAGACTGCAAGCCTTGCAAATTTCATAGATTGCAGCAGGCCACGTCGGTGGTTCATTCAATAATGAGGGATATTGGCCTCTCAGATATTTGGCGGTTAAAGCACCCCATGGAAAGAGATTATTCATTCTTTTCTCTCCCTCATGGATCTCATTCACGTATAGACTACTTCCTCATATCCAAAACTTTAATCCCCTCTGTAGAAAGGGCTGACATTCGAGCAATGCAAATATCTGATCATGCGGCTATCGCACTTAAATTGGCCCTAGGAGAGCAATGTGAGCGATCATCCAGTTTTGTCTTTAGGAGGTCCCTGTTGGGGGACAAACTGTTTCAAGATTACATAAAACTTAGTATTGGGGAATATTTTGATAAGAACCTCGTGGGAGATACGGCAGGCTGGGCGTGGTGGGAGGCTTTCAAAACCTCCATCCGGGCCAAAATAACCAGCTACACGATTAAGATTGATCGAGAAAAAAAGGCCAAGTTAAGCACGCTGGATGCCCAGATCAAGGCGGGAGAAAGGTTGCTTATAAAACGGTCAGAGGCTGAGATATTAATACGGCTTCAATGGTTAAGATATCAATATAATCAGATACTAAGCGATGAGGCTGTACACTCATTAGGGCAGCAACAGGCCAAGTATTATGTAGAGAAAAATAAGGCCGGCAGATTGCTTGCAAATTCGTTAAATCCGCGGGCTGCTAAACATAGAATTGAGGTTATAACAATGGACAAGCAGGAAGAATTGTCCAAAAGTCAGGAGATAGTTGAGGCCTTTCATGTGTTCTATGAAAATTTGTATAGGTCCGAGAAAGTGTGTGATCAGGAGAGCTTTTTGAAATTGACTGCACTTGTACCTCATCCTTGCCTATCGCTCCAGCAATCTGCGGAGTTAGAGAGGGAGATATTGGTCAGGGAGGTGCAGGAGGTAGTAAAGTCGATGGCCAAAGACAAAGCAGCGGGCCCGGATGGAATCCCGGTTGAGTTTTACCAAACGTTTGGAGATGCGTTGCTATCCAATTTGTTGCAGTATTTTCATCTGCTTGAGGCACAGTCGCCGGTGGTCGGCGCCTTTAATGAGGCTAACATTGTGGTTCTGGAAAAACCTGGTAGGGATCCGCGCAGGGTAGAAAACTATCGCCCCATATCCTTACTGAATGCTGATTACAAGATTTATGCGTCAGTTTTGGCTCAGAGATTAGCTAAAGTTACATCGTGCTTGATTCATCCGGATCAATGTGGGTTCGTCGCAGGCCTTTCGACTTCGGATAATGCACGGCTGTTATTAAACCTGTTTTCTATTGCGGAGAGTAAAGAGTTCCCGTTGGTGGGCTTGTCCCTGGATGCTGAAAAAGCTTTTGACTGGCTAGAATGGGCTTTTTTGGTTCAGTCTTTGCATTGGTTCGGCTTTGGTGCAAGGTTCATTCGCTTAATACAAGTTTTGTACACCAACCCGTCAGCTCGCATCTGTGCCAATGGCACAGTCTCGTCCCCCTTTCATTTACATAGGGGCTCCAGGCAAGGGTGTCCCCTTTCCCCTCTCTTATTTAATATCGCGCTGGAGCCGCTAGCTTTACTGATCCGTCATTCTGGGGCAGTCTACAGATGATCACAAGATGGGGTATGCACCCCCACAGCACCTCGGCCTGGTAGGGGGAAATGACCGTGTGCACCCCCACAGCACCTCAGCCTGGTAGAGGGTACTGACCGTGTGTGTAACTGGCACAGAGTAGCTACAGACCGTCACATTGTGCGGGTACTGTGCTCACCCTGAGGGTGAGGTGGGGCGCCCAGCACCAGGTCCACAGCACCATTCATGGCTGAAACATGCCATGCTGCAGGTCCCCATCAGTGCTAGTGTATGTGAAAGGTAGTTCTTGCAGACCTACCTAGGGTACATCTGTATTTCTCAGTCATATCTAGCCCCTATGGGCTATGATGCACCCAGAATAGTGCATATCCTGTGTTGGTGCCATAGGGTGAGAGTGAGGGGGGGGGGGTGGTGTTTGGACCCACAGGCAGATTATGTACCACCACCCATCCCACCCCACCCTCTGTGGCTCAGGGTGGGAAACAGGATCTCCCACCAACAGATCCACATTCTACCTCCCTGCAATGGTGGCAGTAGAGGGGGACCATCAACCCCAGTCCTGCTGGGGAACAGACACCCTAGAGGGCAGTCACTGCAGAACTGTACACATCCATAAAACAATAGCAGACAGAAGGCCTGGAAATGCTCAGCTGCCCCCCTCCCCCCCCCCATGACTATTTGACATTCTCCAGCAGCAAGCCTCCAGCCACTGCACCCTGCAAGGTGTTCCAGCCAGACACATACTAACTACAGACAGTCTGCTAGCTAGTCCATAGTGCATGTTCCTGGAGAAGATGCATGTACCCAGAACTGGGATGTCAGCATACACACCAAGCAGATAAGTCAGTGACTGAGCCCCAAAAGGGAACCCATAAATATCACATGAGAAAAATATTGTATAACACTATGGGGGAACCTAGCCATGCTGTGGTCACTGCTCAGTCAGGGTGAGAATGACCTCCCAGCAGGACATGCTGTGGCAACCCTGTCCGTGCAGGTGGTTGTCGGGCACCACAATGTCCGAGCCATTGCTCTATGCCCTGTGCAGTTGCATCCTGGGCAGACCACCCTGTCCGGGCTATACCTATGGTACCTTGCTCCTCATTATGCACATTGGCAGGCTTAGGAAGGTGTTGGCAGACACCACACACTGGATAGACCAGTGGTTCTTAACCAGTCCTCCTTGAACCCCTAGGCCAGTCGGGTGTTCAGGATAGCCCTAATGAATATGCATGAGATATATATACATTAGATATCCTGCCAACCTGACTGGTTTGTGGCCCTCTAGGGCTGGATTCGGAGACCCCTGCCTTACATCTCTGTCATTTAAGAATGTGAGTGGGCAAGGTACAGATCTCCAAGACATCAAAAAGGTTAGATAAAATTTGTCACATGCCTCTTTGCTTCTCACCACCATCAAAATATTGTCTATTAGACAACTTTTTGGTGGTGGTGAGAATTGAGGAGGCATGTGACACATTCTATCTACCCTTTTGATGTCTAGGACATCTGCACCTTGCCCACCTTGCACCACCGTGTTGCCACAGAGACAGTGCATTCCCTGGTGATACCATGACTGTTACTCAAATCTTTATTCAGATGTTCCGGTAAGATGTGAATCTTTATCTTTATCTTTATTAAAATTTGATATACCGCTATGGCAGTAGCATTAAGCGGTGTCCAGATAACTGCGAGGTTGAAGTGTAGGGGCCCAAGTTTCGCGCAGGAACAGCCACACCTCTGTATCCTCGGAATCTGGAGTACCTGGCTCCCTAACTTAATCAAAATAAAGGAAAGCAAAACCCTAACTTTTTCCTAATGTAGGTATATAACAATCTAATTTATTCTTATCACTCAAACTTTGTTAAGTTCCCTAACTAATGAAATAAAATTAAGCAAAGTCCCTAACTAAGGTCACCTGTCTGAACTTAGGTCCTATACTGAAGAGCTTAATGAACCCCCTACTTTCATACAACCATCCTTGCACCTTATTTGCTCAGACTTGAACTCAGAGCTACAATACTACGTGTCCATTCCACAACATTTGAATTCATTCCATCTTCAACATAGCTTGTGCACTGAAACTGTAGTAACTTATGTAATCTCTGTAGAGCTGTTACACATACATTATGGGTTTATTCCCTAAACAACAGTTTCTGGTACAGGTTATATTACACCTGTTCTCATTAAAATGTCTATTCAGCTCATTTCATTACTCTTGTCACCTTTAGAGCATTTAAACCAACATACCTTTTTGTACTGAGCCCTATTACTTGCATCACTATAAGATATGTTCACCTGAGTAAATTATACAGTATATAATAATATACAAGGCTTTTTATAAGTAAAGGTGTGATTCTCACTGTCTTCCAAATCTCTGCATCCCCTTTCAGAAACTCTGCACCATACAAAAGCAAAGTTCCGCTCTATTACCAAAATCATATTCACACAGGTCACTCAGTCGCTAGACTCACCCAGGATAATGCACACTTGCCCACGGTTTCAAACAGCTTTCTCTCTTTTTTTACTCTCTCCCAGCCGCAACCAAGGCAACGCTGCCTCAAATGACATCATCCAGGGTCCTCCAGCCAATGAAAAGCATGCTTGCACCAGCACTCCAACAACATCAGTTACCATGAATTCTATTTTGCAGCTAAAATCTCCATTTTACCTTTCAAAACTCCCATTAGAAATAATGGTATCAAAATTCTATATCATATTTAAACAGGAAAAATAGTATATACTCCAAAAAAAATTATCCCTTTCTTATTAATCACCGACTGACTATTAAACACTGTTTTCACAAGTTTTTAACCCTAAACAGCTCTCCGCTATGACATTTCATCAATTTAACATTACCCAATAAATTTCTGAAATCCCATTTCATTTTCTAAAATTAAATTGGAATCTCAGCTTTCACCTCACGTCATCCAAATTAAAATCGTAGTATCGGAACCACCATACCCCCCCCCCCCCCATTATACAAAATAGGCTATAACTAAAAAAATAAAGTAAACTTTTCATACCAAACTTGCTTTTAATTTTTTACTTAGGACCCCCGACTTTAGATGAGTCCAAATCTATAATTTTCCAACCGATTAAACCCCTTCTACTACCAACCCCGTAAAATTGAGCCATAAAACATTAAAATTTTCCAAATTCTGACCCCGGAATCGGATTCCCCATGGTCCCTTTACTGAAATTCAACCCTTTTCCCGAGTCTCTAGGACCTCTGAATCCCGTCAGGTGCCTAAATCAAATCCGAGGCACCTACCTCCAACTCGCCTGGAACTCTACCTGAGCAGCAGCTAACTCGAGGCCCCCGGCTTCACTCCGGGCCTACCGCAAACGCGCGCATTGCACGCGGTGACGCGCACATGCACGGCCCGACGTCCTCTTCAACTATGGCTGCCTCTCTGCCCTATTTCAGCCCCTCCCCGCGTCGGAAAAGATTGCGGCTAGACGCTGCTGCCTGCCTCTCAGGTAAAAAAAATCTTAACCCCTTATGGGGATTACATTCGCCCATGTTAAAACTTAATGTTGTCCTCAACATTTTTATGCACGTTTAAACTTCACTCCATCCACACTTCCATTTTATCAATCAAAACATCCATGATCATATTCTCCCTATACTATGCAAGGGTACTATCGCCAATGGGGCCACTTTCTCAGGAGATTTCTTCCCCCCCATTCACTTTCACAATTCAGGCCTGGCGTGTCCTGGGGACATGGGAGAAGGTACCCTAACAACAGTCCCATGCCACCAGCTACGTCAGACCATCAAACATTCAAGATATCACCGAACTGAACTATTTTTGGACTCACTCTGGTTAGTCTCTCAAATGCACTGATCAACCATTCCAAAACCACTCATATAGTTTTTCCGAATTGAATTTGGGCATCCCTAACCCCTTTCTGGATTTCCCTAAACCAGTATTTATACTTTTCTCTAATAACAGTTTCTCTTCTTACTTAACATATATAACCATTCTTATTTAATAAACAAAGGGATATGTTTACTAAACTGCGGCAAACATACATAACGCGCGTTATGATGCACTAACGATCATAATGCCCCGCGGCGCGGTAAAACACCGCAGAAGGTGGAGAGAGGGCGGAGAGAAGGGGTCAGTGGGCGGAGAGTGGGCGGGGAGAGGCTCCCCTCACACTAACGCGCTGATTTTCAGGGCTGAAATCCAACGCGAATGAAAACCTGCCGTTAAATGCACATTACAGGGGAAAGAAACCATTTCAGTGTCAGCAATGTACAGCCCAGGCAGGGAAACCAAAAACAAGTGATAAGTGTGATACATGTGCACAGAACAAAAGGGCACAGAAACACTGAAAATGACCCCAACAAACTGGAAAAAAACAATAACCAAGCTGGCAATAGTGGTATCAATGAGAAACAGCAACCCCTCCCCCCCCCCCGAGTAAGCTCCATAGAACAGATATAAATCATGGAAGGGTCTATACTCCGTCCCCATACAAGGTGAATGAGCCCACAGTGAAATAGCGCTGCTCAGGGTTTTCCCCACCATCGGACAGGGTCCCTATGGTGTGCACATGTCCTGCAACATCAGGGCAGGCATGTCGGAATGGCAACTGGACAGATACCGGAGAAGGGAATACAGAGGGCCGCAGCCGGCACATGCTGTGGTGGAGCTGGGCCACAGTGCGGACTAGGGTGATGCCTAAGTGGCCCATACGAATGCTGAAACAGCAGAGCAGCCAGACAGCAACTGCTGAAGGCCCAACATGGGCACGAGTGTGTTTCCCAATGTGTCACAGGGGATAGTACCCAACAGCTACCCCCAAGGGCACGGAACATTGGCAGGCGGGGCTGGGGGGGAGCATGGACGTCTATGCAGGCACCCCTACCCCAGAACCCGCACCATAGGCAGCCGCCTACCTGCACACTGGATGGCCTGAGACTGCGCACCACCAGCTCCACCAGCAGAAGGGCATGTCATCATGGTGGCTGAGGGATATTGGTGGTGGAGGGGGCAGTGGCAGCTGGCCAGAGCAGACCATGGCCTAGCCCTGTGTAGGTGGGTGCCATGCACTGCAACAGACAGGCCCTGTCTGACCAAAAGTCATGGTATCACCAGGGAATGCACCAGCTCTGTGATAGCATGGTGGTGCAGTGCACAAAACCAGTATATTCAGAACCAGAAGATCACAGTTTCAAGTCCCAGCTGTGGTTTCCGCCAACCCAGTCCTCATATTTTACCCACTACTATAAAGTGCTAATACAGACAGAACCTTTCTTGCAGATGATGTAAACATGCCCAAAACACCTACATTTTACCCTACAGAGCACAGACACCATAAACATGCACATTACCTAGAGCAGAGCCTCCCAAATGCAGTCCTGGAGGGCCAAACACCATTCCGGTTCCATGCTGCCTCTGATAAAGATGCCTGTGCTGCATTGCTATGCGCCACCCCCATGGTATGCAGATGTATCTCATGCATATTCATGAGGGACAGCATGAAAACCCGAACAGTGTTTGGCACCTGTGATAAGGAAGCTTATCATAGCTCAGGTAGGAGCTATAGAAAAGATGATGTGACTCTGAACAAGCAACCTGTCAGTTCTGGTAGAAGTAAGAAAACAGAGTTTTCACGTAAAAGACTACCAGTCCCAGAATGCACCAGGTTTCCAGCAGCCATGAGAGGGGCTGAAGTGAGAAAACGTGTGTGCAATCAAGAGAGCTATGAGGTAATCCCTAAGCACTCATCTCAAAGGGCAGGGCCTGATTCAACACAGCTGCGCTGTGTTAGGGAGGAGCACACATTAGGACAGAATAAGAATAGAGCTTATTCTACAGATAATAGCTACAGAAAGAGCTTCAGGAAAAGCTACAGCAAGAACTTCAAGCTCAAGCACCAGTATCACCTGGAGAAACAGAAGCCAAGCCAAGCGGATAGAGAAAGAAGGAAACTCTCTGGAAGGAAGAGAAGAAAGGCCATTGGAAGGTCTGGGAGAGTCCAAGGCGGTACCTATACTGGGAGGTCTTCCAAATGCCAGCAGAGTCCATTGGACTGGAGTCAGCCAGAGGAATGGATTGGCAGAGATAGGAATCACCAGTGGCTACCTGGAAGAGAGAAGACTGCACATGGAAAGGACTTTCAGACCTATGCCAGAAGGTATGTGAGGACAGATCCAGTGTCCAGGGATCAAGATTGGAAGGCTTGACATCAGAACTGGATTACATACTGGCCAGGCTATACAGAGAGGAATTATGATAGCAGGAGAGGCTCAGGTATGAACACTGATCCAGACCCTATCTATAATAGTGAATAGCAGCAAGGGAATAAGCATTCTCATGATAGTGCCTTAATGAAAGACTCGTCTGTGCCAATGTATGATAGTGACCCTATGCTGATTGATGAAGGGGGAGATACAGCAGATGAAACTATTGATTACATGGACTGTTCTTTATCCAAGTGCTATTGCTAGCTTTTTGTGAGCAAACACATCAGCCATCACAAGAAACCTAACTTTGTTCTTATTTCCACTGCAAAACAGCTCTTAAAGCAGGATTTGGGTTCACACAGTAGCAGCCAGCCAGCTAAAGGGTTTCAGCTGTTCAATTGATAGTAATTAAAGCTGCACCTGATTGTGTGTGTGAGCAAGAGAGAATCACTGCAGGATCTGTGTGGAAATTAAGCAGAAGTTAACCTAACCAGCAAAGTTTATTTATTTCTTTGTGCCTTTTTATTTGGTAATTATTTGCTAAGAAAACATTAGCTAATTGCCTGACAAGTTGAAGGTTGTTTTCTGATTTGCTTTGTGACTTTATGTTATCCATTTAAACACTGCAAGCAAGTAACCTCATTTATATTGCTACCAAGCATATTTGTGCTGGGTGAATTAAACCCCATCAATAAAAGAAGTATTTTATTGGCCTTACCACTGGTATCACAACTCAATTATTGTCTTCAGCTGTGTTTGGGAGTGAAAGAACTACATTACCCACAATACCTTGCAAGAATCATATGAATATATGCATCGTCAAGATTGTGTAAGCTCTCACCCTAGGCAGCCGTCTGACACACCACAGGACTGGAGTTGGGAACCTCTGCTGTAAAGCAGCAGCCAAAAGGGGCAGACACACCCGCACCCACAGGCCCCATTATCCAAAGCCTCCTGGAGAGGCAGGACTCTGGGCTCTGCGTGCATCCCCCAATACTAGCACTTGCATACCTTAGTAATGCCACCCTAAACCTGAGAATATGGTACACATCTTTAAAGAGGTTGCTATGATTACTGGCAGATAGAAATTCCTAGGTTAAGTACAATTTTCTGAGTGAGCTGCATCATAGCAAGCTTTCTGATGTCTGTGGAGTGTGCTACAGGTCTTGTGTCTGACAGTGTTTACAAACCTTGGGAGTGACTCCTACAGTATTGTGTACCATAGCCATGCCTGCCCTGTGCCCAGGACTGGTGTGGTGGCATGGGCTGCCCAACACCTCTATATTTGCACAATGCTGGCATAGGTGTGGGGAGTGTATGTCTGTCTATCCAGTGTGTGGTGGCTGCCAACACCCTCCACAGCCCACACTGCTAGCTCTGTTGCCAGTATTGGCCTGCCAATGTGCATAATGAGGAGCAAGGTACTGTGCGAAAAGCCTGGATAGGGTGGCCTGTCCTGGCCGCATCTGCACAGGGCATAGGGCAATGGCTCGGACAGTGTAGTGCCTGGTACCACCTGCACGGACAGGGTGGCCATAGCATGTCCTGCTGGGCGGTCACTCTCACCCTGACTGAGCAGTGACCATGGCATGGCTAGGTTCCCCCATAGTGCTATGTAGCGTTTATCTCATGTGATATGTATGGGTTTTCTTTTGGGGCCCCAATCACTGCCTTATCTGTTTGGTGTGTATGCTGACCTTCCCCGTTTTGGGTACATGCAGCTTCTCCAGGACCATGTGCTATGGACTAGCTGGCGGACTGTCTGCAGCTAGTATGTGTTTTGCTGGAACATCTTGCAGGGTGCAGCAGCTGGAGGCTTGTTGCTGGGGAATGTCAGATAATGGTGGGGGGCAGCTGAGAATTTCCAGGCCTGCCGTCTGTCTGCTAGTGTGTTATGGATGTGTACTGCTCTATCTGTTCCCCAGCAGGACTGGGGTTTATGGTCCCCTCTGGAGCTACCATTGCAGGGAGGTAGACTGTGGATCTATTGGTGGGTGATCCTGCTTCCCACCCTGAGCCCCAGAGGGTGGGTTGTGTGGTGGTACGTGGTCTGCCCATGGGTCCATACAACCCCCCCCCCCTTTCACCTACAGCAGGTAACCATGGCACCAACACAGGATATGCACTATTCTGGGTGCATCATCGCCCATAAGGACTAGACATGACCGAGACATACAGCAGGGCACAGATTATCCTAGGTGTGTCTAACAGAACTACCTATCACACACTGATGGGGACCTGCAGTATAGCATGGTTCAGCCATGAATGGTGCTGTGAACCTGGTGCTGGGCGCCTCACCACAACCTCAGGGAGGGCACAGTACCCGCAGAATATGACTGTCTGTGGCTACTCTGTGGCAGTACCACACACGGTCTGTTCCCCCTACCTGGCCGAGGTGCTGTGGGGGTGCATACCCAATCTTGTGCCCATCTCTCGACTGCTGCTTTGCATGTGCAGTGCATCATGGGTACGGGTGGGTTAACCCTTTCCTGGTAACCACAGCAGACAGTTTGTGTGGTGACGTGCAGTCCTGCAGCCAGCCAGGGCTTTGTTCACAGCCTTATAAGGTGTCCTATAGGGGACATTATAGGGTGCCTTGGCGGACAGTACACTTTATAATGTGCCCTATGGAGTGCGTTATGGGGTGCCTTATGCAGCACCTTAGGTTATGCCACCATGAGGGTGTGTTTGCTGGCAGCACAAATTAAAATACATGTCAAATGCCTCAACAATCACTACTTAAATGTAAAGGGTGCTGCCTCAGCCAGCCTTACACATTGGGCCCCACTGGGGAATTGAACCCATGACCACTGTACCAGCAGTCAGTGTCGTAACCATTGTGCTACAGCTCTGTTGCTGTGGTTGCATGTCTGCGCGCCTTCTTAAGATTTATTACCGGAATTGCCAGCTTAGCTCCCTTAACTTGGTTAAGATACGAGGTACCCAACCTCGATTTCCCTTAACCAAGTCCAGGTATGAAGTACCTAACTTCGATTAAAAATTTATCATCCCTCTTGGCTCAACCCAAAATATAATTTTTTCTTAAATAAGCTGAACACAAACCTTTAGTATCACGATTGGAACTTCGTACTACATTCCTCCTTCTTTCAGTTATAAATACACCCTATTGCACAGGTAGAAGTTCTCGTACCTGTACAAACGTTCATATCCAATAACACTCCTTCCTCGTCCCCTCCCTTTCTAAATTATCCTTTCCGGAATCAAAATTTACAGGTTTTATTTGGGATGGCATTCCCACACTTGGGGGTATGTTTACTAAACAGCGCAATTGTGCGGGGCACACTTGAGCGTGCACTAAGGTACCTTAGCGCATGCTAATAGTGCATTTTTGGTGCCCCACACGAGTGCGCTCTGGCCGCACATGTGCGCGCCGCCTGCAAAAGTGCGTGGCGCGCTGATGTGCGATAGAGGCGTGGAAAGGCATTTCGAGGGCGGAGGAAGGCTCCCGAGGGGCGGGGGGACGGGGTCAATGGGTGGAGAGTGGGAGGGGTGAGGCTCCCCGCACAGGAGCGGGGCTGAATTTCGGCAAAAAAAATACCGCGAGTGAAACCCTCGCGTTAGAGCCGATTTAAAGGGAAGAGCAACCATTTCCGTCAGCAATGTACAGCAAAACCGGGGAAACCTGCAAAACGTGAGCAGTGTGATACATGTGCACAGAACAAAATAGCAATTTTCACCTTAGGCAAATTATTTCTCCAGTCAGTATTAATTCCCATTTCTGCAGTTTTTGAGTTTTTTCTTTCAAGAATCTCCATGGGTTTAATAATCTCTGCCACCCTCATCCTAGGAGGAAGATTGACATCTTTTTCTCCTATATTTATCAAACTCACAGGTACTCTACCTTCTTCTTGTTGTGCTAGTACTTTGGCTACCATTATGCTGTGTGACATACTTGTGGACTGGGTGGCGGTTACCAACAATGGTCCTACCCAGTACCTAACACTGTTACATTTCCATACAATTATCTTTTCAGACCTTGCAGGAATCAATTGACCTACCCTTCCTAATATTTTAACAAAATGTACTCGGTGCTCTTTTGGACTTTGCTTTTGGAGACTTATTTCCGTAATTATAGTTGAAATTTTTGCTGGCTCCAAAGTAAAACAGGATAAATCCCGAAACAGCCCTTCCAAGTGCCTCAACACATTCATTCCCATGATACCTTGAGCTGTGTTTTCTTCCATCCTTCCATTCCTGAAATTGTCTTGAACTACGAATATACATCTTTCTGGAACCAATTGTCCTAAGCACTGCACGTTAGCATCGATGTACCCTAGGACTGAGAGTTCAGTTCCGTTAACAGCTATTAACTTCAATTGTGAGGCATCCTAAGATAGTGGATACGCTTGACCCAGTATCAACGGTACATGTTATTTCGACCCCATTAATTTTCATTTTAAGGAGCGGACTTGGTCCCACCGCCTGTTCCCCAAATAATTTCTCTTCAGATATCTCCCTTTTATTTTCAGTCACTTGTCCCCTTACCACAGCTTTTCGTTCAATCTCTTTCTCTATGGTATCACTCAGTTTTATTTTATTTATTTTTATTTTATTTATTTATTTAACATCTCTTATATACCGCACTATTATCATCAGCGCGGTTTACATGGAACCAAACATATACATACAGAAAAACTGTAGTGCATTTTACAAGTAACAGGAATTTGAACTTGGTAATAAAGGGAAACTATGTACATTATGTAACTATATACAGTAGTCTATACACATTGGTCACAGTTGAAGTTGTCTTGACCTGAGTATGGATGTAGTATTTCTCTTGTGCAAAACTAAATTGGGAAATAGCTTAAGAAGAGGTGGTGTTTGAGACTTTTTCTGAATTGTGTTAGGCTGGTTATGGCTCGCAGTTCTGGTGGGAGTGCATGCCAAGCTATTGGGGCATGAATGCTGAAGGCTCTTTTAGATGTTTCCTTAGTGTATCTGATTGTTTGTCTTGGGATTGTTAATGAGTTTATAGCAGTTGATCTTCTGGATCTATTGGGAGTCTGTGTGTGTAAAAGGTTGGTGATCGTTGATGGTGCTTGATTGTTTAGGGCTTTGAAAGTAATGACTAGTATCTTGTAGTGGATTCTTGCGTTGGTTGGTAACCAGTGGAGGCTTTTTAGAATTGGGGTTATGTGGTCTGTCTTTGATATTCCTTCGAGAACTCTAGCAGCGGTGTTCATCGCCAATTGTAGGGGATTTAAGGTTGATTGCGGGAGACCATGTAGAATTGCATTTGCGAAGTCAAGATGAGGCATTACCAAGGCTTGGTAGACAGTTCTGAAATCTGTGGGTTCAAGTAAAGGTCTTAAGTGGCGTAGTGTGCGTATCTTGTGATATATTAGTTTTGTTATGCTTTTTATGTGGGTCTTCATATTAAGGCGCTGGTCCAGGGTAATACCTAGGTATCGTATCGTAGGTTTTACTGTCAATTCCTTGTCCTTTATCTTTAAGGTAGTGGGAGGTGTGAAGTTTTGATCCCTTGTGATAAACATAACATCGGTCTTGCTATGGTTGATTCTTAGGTTCTGTGAGAGGAGCCAGTCTTCTACTGATTCAAAGCATTTTATCAAAGGTGTAAAATCAGGGTGGTTGATGGAGAATGGCATGTATAGGAGAATGTCATCTGCATATGCTAGGCAGGTAACATTAAAAGAGCGGATGAGGTCACAGATTGGTTGCATGTATATGTTAAACATTAGTGCTGAAAGAGAGGATCCTTGTGGTACCCCTTGATCTTGCAGAAATGGTTCAGATGTTTTTTCCTCAATTTTTACTTGTTGCCAACGGTTATTTAGGTAGGATATACACCAGTCAAGTGCGGTTCCAAGTATTCCTTTTTCCTTAAGGCGATGGATAAGTATTTGATGGCTTACTGAATCAAACGCAGCTGAGATGTCCATGAATATAAGGATAAATCCTTGGTGGATATTATCTATTCCTGTGATTAATGTATTGAATAGAGTGATGAGTAGGGTCTCAACTCCGTGGGCTTCTCTAAAACCGTGTTGTGCAATGTCCAGTGGAGCTTCTGTGTCTATGTGTTGTTGTATTTGACGTTGTACCACTTTCTCAATTATTTTCGCTAGCAGCGGGATGCTGGATATTGGCCTATAGGATTCTACTTTTAGGGGGTCTAATTTGTTATTTTTCAGTAATGGTCTAATTGAGGTTTGTTTTAAGGCACTGATGAAAGGTTCCGGTTGAGAAAGATTGTTCAAGGATATTGTGTATGAAGAAGCTTACTTCATATCTAATGTTTTTTATCCAGGCCGCTGGACATGGATCATTTGCTGCAGTGGTAGCATTTATTGATGCGATGGTGTTTTCAATTTCTTTGGTTGATAAAGCGTTAAACTTGGTTAGTGTGTTTGACTGTGATAGCTTGTCTATATTTGTTGGTTCTGTGATGTAGATGTTGGTTGTTTTCTTCATTTTTGATTTTAAATAGTCAGCATAATCTTGTGGCTGTATCGTTTGAGTGTGTTGGGGAGTAGGTTCCTTTGCCATTGTCTTTACAATGTTGAAGAGGTCATGGTGTTTATTTAATGATTGCTTTAGGAGATTAGTATGGAATTGTTTCCTTCGATCTGCTATTTCCTGGCGATGCTTTTTTAGGTGCTTGCAGTAGGCTGTGTAGGCGTCGGTAGAGTGGGATCGTCTCCAGCGTTTTTCGAGTCTACGAAGATGGAGGAGGGATGTTCTCAGTTCATTAGAATACCAAGCAACATGTGTCCGATGGTTGGGCTTTCTTGACATATTTGTTGTTTGGGAGTTAGTTCTAAGAGTGTGGTCCCAAGTGTTGATTAGGCTATCCAAATCAGGTTCAGAGGTGTGTAGTATTGGAAGAATATTCTTGAGTACTTCGTCTTTGTCGAATGGGCGGAACCTCCTAGTTGTTGGTTTGGCGAGGGTGGATTTGGAGTTAATGGCCTTGGAGGAGTTGGGAATTTGGAATAAGATTAGGCTGTGGTCCGACCATGGTACTGGTATTATGGAAATATCATAATTGTGGTCGGTTTCTGAGGTGGCTTGTGGAACGAATATCATATCGAGGGTATTTCCCATAGTATGAGTAGGTTCCTTGACTATCTGGTTGTATCCAAGGTTGTCGATCGCTTCTATAAATGCTGAGATTTGAGTATCATGTAGAGAGGGGAGGTTGAAATCTCCTAATATCCAATTAGATAATTGTGGTTTTTCCGTATTGCAGGCCCGGTCAACTATCGTTGGTAGATCATCAGCTGACGTTGTTGGAGATCTGTAGACTAGGTTGATTGAATGCTCATTGTTTGATATGTTGAGTATGTTTAGGTGGGTTGTGCTAATACTGTTGTCTATCTGAAATTGTAGTTGGCTTTTAGAGATGATGAGTACTCCACCTCCTCTTTGTTTGGTCCTGTGACACGTGTATATTGAGAAGCCTGGAGGGAGCATCTGATTGAGGATTATATTATCAGAGTCAGATAGCCAGGTTTCTGTGATCATCAAAATGTCAAGGTTGTGCGTTGTTATGAGATCAGGTATCAAAGGCCACTTTGTGCGGATGGATCTAATATTGATAAGGGCGCAATGCAGTGGTGGTTGGTATTGTCGTTTAGGTTGAGATTTTTTGGTGAGCTGAAGAGCAACGTGGATTAAATGAGAGTGGTGGGTATGGGTAGGGTTAGGGTCTGTTTGTGTCTTGTTTGACCATCTCTTCCAATTATTTCTTAATATTGGTATGGAGTTTTGGTCGCCATTAAAGGCGTTTGAGTATCCAGCTAGTGCAGTGAGGAGGTAGGTAATGATGAGGGTTACCAGTGTATGCATCATTAATGAGGGCATTGTGTATTAAGCGAGTATGATTACTGAGAACAGTATATTTAGTTACTGGGAGACAGTACTTGCAATTAATGGTTACTGACAACAGTATATTTAGCTACTGGGAGACAGTACTTTCAATTAATGGTTACTGACAACAGTATATTTAGCTACTGGGAGACAGTACTTGCAATTAATGGTTACTGACAACAGTATATTTAGCTACTGGGAGATAGAACTTGCATTTAATGGTTACTGACAACAGTATATCTAGCTACTGGGAGATAGAACTTGCATTTTAGTGATTACTGATAATAGTATATATCGCGTTATGAACGAGTGTGCAAAAGTTCCAGGTATAGATAGTTCGTTTTAGTGTAGTATACTTGCTGTGTTCAAGGAAATCTTCGATGAGGGTGGGAGCGAGCTCAACTTTGTAGGAGCTCAAGCTGCTTGGATTCGTGGGAGATTTGCATACGGTGGTTTTAAAGCAGCGTTTGTTCGAGGCTGTATGAGTACGTCGTCTGGTGCTGTTTGTTGTGCAGCAGTCTTCTGGTGTCCCTTCTTTGGTCCCCGCCTAAGGGCCACGCCAAAGGGCCCTCTGGCGAGGCCCTCAGGCGTGGGCCCGCCAGGCGCGGGCGCGCCGGATGGCGCAAAGCTTTTGTAGGCCTTGTGCCCTGCCCCGATTGGGCCTCGCTGGGTCTCAAGGCTCCTCCCGCTGTCTGCGCTCGATCCCCAGGTAAGGGGAGAGCAGAAGATGGTGTCGGGAGCTCAGAGGGTGAGCGCCGGATGGCGCGAAGCTTTTGTAGGCCTTGTGCCCTGCCCCGATTGGGCCTCGCTGGGTCTCAAGGCTCCTCCCGCTGTCTGCGCTCGATCCCCAGGTAAGGGGAGAGCAGAAGATGGTGTCGGGAGCTCAGAGGGTGAGCGCCGGATGGCGCGAAGCTTTTGTAGGCCTTGTGCCCTGCCCCGATTGGGCCTCGCTGGGTCTCAAGGCTCCTCCCGCTGTCTGCGCTCGATCCCCAGGTAAGGGGAGAGCAGAAGATGGTGTCGGGAGCTCAGAGGGTGAGCGCCGGATGGCGCGAAGCTTTTGTAGGCCTTGTGCCCTGCCCCGATTGGGCCTCGCTGGGTCTCAAGGCTCCTCCCGCTGTCTGCGCTCGATCCCCAGGTAAGGGGAGAGCAGAAGATGGTGTCGGGAGCTCAGAGGGTGAGCGCCGGATGGCGCGAAGCTTTTGTAGGCCTTGTGCCCTGCCCCGATTGGGCCTCGCTGGGTCTCAAGGCTCCTCCCGCTGTCTGCGCTCGATCCCCAGGTAAGGGGAGAGCAGAAGATGGTGTCGGGAGCTCAGAGGGTGAGCGCCGGATGGCGCGAAGCTTTTGTAGGCCTTGTGCCCTGCCCCGATTGGGCCTCGCTGGGTCTCAAGGCTCCTCCCGCTGTCTGCGCTCGATCCCCAGGTAAGGGGAGAGCAGAAGATGGTGTCGGGAGCTCAGAGGCTCAGTTGGCTTCTTCTAAGCGAATCATTGCTGATACTTGATATACCACTACTATTTAAACTCCCATTTCCACTATCTGAATGAGGTATTTGCCAAAATTTTTCACTCCTGCACTGTCGAGCTATGTGTCCTGTTTCTTGACATTTAAAACAAATAATTTGTTCTGAGGGTGTTCTCCTTGATCTTTCTCCAGGAACAAAATCTCTCCTCATTGCCTGAGAATCACCGGTTCTACCATTATTATATTCCTTCCGTATTCCTCTATTCCACCTTTCTCGTCTCTGCATCTCCCACTCTTGCTCTTGTCACTCAGTCCACTGAGTAAACAACCGGGACAGTTGTCCGATCATCACTGCAGTGGCATCCCTACTTGCACCATCACCCGCATCTTCTCTAGGCCTGTAGAGAACTTTCTTTGGCTCTACTATAACCGGGACCCTCTCTTCTCCTGCCTATCTTATGGCAGCCTGTAACAGTTCTGAAATCCCAACCCTGGGTTATCTTCATTTCATTTAGTAATTTCCCGTTTCATTGCGGCATCTCTTAATCCCAGGATGAACTGCTCTTTTAAGGTTTCTTCCGGCGTTCCCATTCTTCTCCAATCCCTTTTTAAAATTACATCCATTTTTTGCTGAAGTTTATACCCATAAACTCTAATAGTTTCTTTCTCTTCCTGTTTAGCGTTGTAGAATTTTTGTATCCTTATTCCTAAGGCAACCTTATCCCCGTACACCTGTCTTAACATTTCGAAAATCTCCTCTACGGTACAATCTCTAGATAGAGAATATTTAACTGTATCAGCTGCTAGGCCTTTCAGATGATCTCTGATTACGTCCACTTGGTCTTCCGGAGAAATCTTTAAAATTCTCATCCTAATTCTCACTTTCTCTATCCAATCTTCCACGGTTAAATCAGAAATTTTGTTTTGGAACCCCGAAAATTCTGGAATCATCTGTTCATGGGGTACTACTACTGTGTTGGTGATAATCTGTGGCATTCGTGTTCCACTTGTTCCAGCTTCCACTTCCATCTTCCAATAACTCTTCTTTTTTTTTTTTCTTTTTTAAGGAAACAAATGTTTCTGCGAAACTCGCCTGGAACTCTACCTGAGCAGCAGCTAACTCGAGACCCCCGGCTTCACTCCGGGCCTACTGCTAACGCGCGCGTGCACACGGTGACGCGCACATGCACGGCCCGACGTCCTCTTCAACTATGGCTGCCTCTCTGCCCTATTTCGGCCCCTCCCCGCGTCGGAAAAGATTGCGGCTAGACGCTGTTGCCTGCCTCTCAGGTAAAAAAAATCTTAACCCCTTATGGGGGTTACAGTCAGATCACTTGACCATTTTCTTTCAGGTTAGCTATTTCCCCACTACCTCTGCTACTTCCAGCTACACACTAGGTTCCACTCACTTTCGTCATAATATGTCTTCTTCCACTCTATCTTGCTTTCCATTAGCAGACACTATTTTCCCTTGTAAATTGTCTGTGCTCCCTGTAGACGATCATGCTGAACTTTGGTACTCTGTTTTGTCTTCTTTTTTATATCATAATGCACCTCCTCGTCCCGACCATCACTCTTCATGTCACAAACATCCTTGGTATCACCAAGGACTTTTCATGCCATCAACTTCGCCATGCTGAATGGTTTTGGAGGAAGCACTGGACCTCCTCATGTCTTCATTGCTACAAGGAATTGCATAAAGTTTATCGTTCTCAAGTGCATCTGGCCAAGAGGATTATTACTCCCAGCAAATAGCAAATGCTGTTAATTCCACTTGCAAACTGTATACTATTTTGGATTCCCTAACCAGACCTTCTACAACCTCTCAAGATTTATGTCTGGGTTCCTTACCATCTCCTTCGGTTTTGTCTACTTTCTTTGTTAATAACGTGCAAACTCTTCAGGCTCATTTTCTCAACTGTCCATTACCCCTTTCTCCTTCTAGTTCACTTCCTTCTGTTTCCATAGCTTCCTCTCCAGACTCTCCTCTATCTCTGTCTCATTTCTGGCCATCTTTTTTCTTCAGTCTCTGCCACAAAACGTCTTAAAACTCTTTCATCTCATAAGACTACTTCATTTATAGATCCTATTCTTTCTATCTGACTCTCTGCCCCATCCCTGGCTTTTCAACCACTCATATTATCAATGATAAACAACAAACTGTTTAGTGGGGTGTTTTTCCTATCTTGAAGAATCCTTCTGCGGATCCCTCTGAGCCCTCTCAATACCGTCCGGTCTCCATTCTGTCTTTTGTTTGTTTGTCTTTGCTCAAATTTCATCACATTTAATATCTATTCATGCTTTTCATCCTAGACAGTCAGGATTCCGCCCAGGTCACAGCACTGAAACTATCCTTCTTTCACTCACTAGTGAGCTTCATTTTCATGACCATGGTAATGCCTCATTGTTGATTTCTCTTGATCTTTTGGCTGCTTTTGATCTTGTGGATCACTCTACTCCTTTTTTTGTCTTCGCAATTTGGGTCTTAGTGGGGTTGTTCTTCAATGGTTTCATTTTTATCTCTCTCACTGATCGTTCTCAGTAGTCACTAGGACTTCATGTACTTTGTCTGTAGTTTCTCCTGTTCTTTCTTTACCATTTAGGGTTCCTCAGGGTTCTGCTTTGGCTCCCCATGATGCTTAATATTTTCTTGAATCCCTAACTGCTTATAATTCAACAACACAGTATTTCTTTTCATTGCTTTGCAGATGATATTCTTCTGGTTCACCATACCAATCCTTTCTCTATGGATCTTTCTGTCCTCGATGACTATTTAGCAAGTATTTCAAAATGGCTTTCTGACAATTTTCTCTGTCTTAACCCTACTAAATCTTCTGCTCTCTGGGTGTCTTTAAGTCATCCAGCACCTTCTTTAGCTCCATCACTTCCTATTGGTCCAATTGGTCCTATATGGTCCAATAACATCAATATGATGTTATTTAAAATACCATGGCCTGAATGAGTTGAATCTTTGTATGGAGAGAGATATCTCTGCTCTTGAAAATCTTGTCTAGGTCTTTCATAGCCATTCTGCCAAGAGCAATGCATCATCGGATTTCTTGACTGCTTGATGCTTCTTTATTGATAGCTGATCCTAGTAGGTTAAAGTTGTCCACGATTTCAATTTCTTCTCCTTCAACAATTCAACAACACAGTATTTCTTTTCATTGCTTTGCAGATGATATTCTTCTGGTTCACCATACCAATCCTTTCTCTATGGATCTTTCTGTCCTCGATGACTATTTAGCAAGTATTTCAAAATGGCTTTCTGACAATTTTCTCTGTCTTAACCCTACTAAATCTTCTGCTCTCTGGGTGTCTTTAAGTCATCCAGCACCTTCTTTAGCTCCATCACTTCCTATTGGTCCAATTCCTTTACTTTCATCAATGTGTTACTTACGGGTTATTCTTGATTCATCTCTGTATTTTCACCTTTATATTACTGCAGTAGTCTGCTGCTCCTTCTTTTTTCTTCATAGTATATGTGCTGTTCATCCTTTCCTTTCTCCCTATTCATTAACCACCTTGTTACTCTCTTTGGTGATTGCTAGGTTGGATTATTGTAATGTTATATATCTTAGTCTCCCTTAGTCTCTGGTACATAGATTACAACTTATACAAAATACAGCAGTACGGATTCTTTCTTATGTGTCTAGATATGAGCATGTCACTCCTCTCCTGCAGCAAAATCATGGCTCCCTGTCAGATTCCATGCATGGTTTAAACTTCTTTTAATTGTATATCATCACATCATTCTGGGATTCCTCTGTATCTTGCTGATTTATTAATTCCATATTCCACTCATTATCTTCTCTAGGATACTCATACTTACCGATTACACCTACCATCACCTTGTTGTTGTTGTTGTTAAGTGCCGTCGAGTCGGTGTCGACTCATGGCGACCCTCTGGATGATTGTCCTAAATTGTGTTCGGTCTTCAGTCAGGTGGCTCATTGTTGATAGCTGCTTTTATTGTATCGATCCATCTCATTGCTGGCCTTCCTCTTTTGTGCTGACCTTCCATGTTGCCCAAGCATGATGTCTTTCACTAATGATCTCTCTCTTCACATGATGTGTCCAAAGTTTGAAAATCAAAGTCGTGTCATCTGAGCTTCTAAAGAAAGCTTAGGTTTGATCTCCTCTAGTACTGACTGGTTTGTTCTTCAGGCGGTCCATGGTATATGCAGTATTCGCCGCCAGCACCATAATTCAAAGGCATCAATTTTCTTCCTGTCTATCCTTTTCACTGTCCAGCTTTCACATCAATATGATGTTATTTAAAATACCATGGCCTGAATGAGTTGAATCTTTGTATGGAGAGAGATATCTCTGCTCTTGAAAATCTTGTCTAGGTCTTTCATAGCCATTCTGCCAAGAGCAATGCGTCATCGGATTTCTTGACTGCTTGTTGCTTCTTTATTGATAGTTGATCCTAGTAGGTTAAAGTTGTCCACGATTTCAATTTCTTCTCCTTCAACGATGAACTTGTTGATTTTGCCAGTTGACATGATCTTTGTCTTCTTTACATTAAAGTGCAGACCCATTTTAAGACTATGTTCCTTGATTGTGAGAAGCAAATGTTTCAGATCATCTTCACTTTCAGCCAGTAATGTGGTATCATCAGCATAGCGAAGGTTGTTGATGAGTCTTCCACCAATCTTCACACCTCTGTTTTCATACAATCCTGCTTCTCTGATGATTTGTTTTGTATATAAATTAAACAGGTAGGGGCAAAGTATGCAGTCTTGTCTTACACCTTTGCTTATTTTAAACCATTCTGTTTCTCCTTGTTCTATTTGAACCGTTGTTTCTTGATCAATGTACAGATTATGCGAGAGAACGATCAGGTGTTCTGGTAAACCCATGCTTCTTAATGTGGCCCAGAGTTTCTCATGGTTTACACAGTCAAAAGCCTTGCTGTAGTTGATAAAGCACAAATAGATATCCTTTTGGTATTCTTTAGTCCTTTCAAGGATCCATCTCACATCCACGATGATGTCTCTTGTTCCTCACCCTTTCATGAACCCTGCTTGCACTTCAGGTAGTTCTTGTTCCAGGTATGCTTGTAGTCTCTGTTGAATAATCTTCAGTAGAATCTTGCTGGATCAGAGCGATTGTGCGATAATTTTGTCCTGTACTTTTGTCTTCTGTCCTTTACAAATTTGTATATTTCCTTTCCTTTTCTGGCTCTGGCCAAAATTTTATGTATTATGCATTTTATTTATTTTATGTATTTTATGTATTTTATTATTGTACACCGCCTTGATTGTTACAGAAAGGCGGTTTTTATCAAATGATTAAACCTTAAACCTTAATAATTTCCACAGTCAGTTGGATCACCTTTCTTTAATATTGGTATAAACACAGATCTTTTCCAGTCAGTTGGCCATGATGTTGTCTTCCAAATTTCCTGGTAGAGCCTTACACGTATGGTAATAGCTGCATCAGATTGCTGTAATACTTCTATGGGAATGCCATCAATGCCTGGTGCTTTGTTCTTTGAGAAGGCTTTCAATGCTGCTTTAACTTCTTCTTTCATCACCCGGATCATAAGGTACAGGTTGAAACAGCTGTTGGTCCACTTGATCTTTATCATATATAAACTCTGTATATTCTTTCCACCTTTTATTGATCTTCTCAGCATCATTCAACATAGAACCTTGAGCATCTTGTAACATTCCAATTCGAGGCTGGAATTTTTTCTTTAACTCTCGTAGCTTTAGGAAAGCTGATCTTGTTCTTCCTCTAATAATTTCTGCTTCTATTTCCTTGCATGTGTCATTGTAGTACATTTCCTTGTCCTGTCTTGCTGCACATTGGAAATCTCTGTTGAGTTCTGTGATTATCTTTCTTTCTCCTCTGGCTTTAGCTTCTCTGCGTTTCTGGGCAATTTTCAGAGTTTCTTCCGTCATCCATTTTGGCCATTTTTGCTTTTTCACCTTTTGTAGAGACTTCTTGCTTTTTTCTAACACAACCTTCTTGATGCCATTCCATAGTTCTTCTGGAGCTCTGTCATTTGTATCTAAAGCAGCAAATCAATTTTGCAGGCAGTCTTTAAATTCCAGTGGTATATTCTCAAGGTCATATTTTGCTGCATTCATGAGTGGTTTGCTCTTTTTCAACTTTAGCTTGAGTTGGCATACTAGTAGTTGGTGATCTGTACCACAGTCAGCTCCAGGTTTTGTCTTTGTTGATGTTATAGAACTTTTCCATAGTTGATTTCCAAAGATGTAGTCAATTTGATTTTTGTACAATCCATGTGTACAGACGCCGCTTGTGTTGCTGGAAGAATGCG
Source organism: Ichthyophis bannanicus (assembly GCA_033557465.1). Lineage (NCBI taxonomy): Eukaryota > Metazoa > Chordata > Amphibia > Gymnophiona > Ichthyophiidae > Ichthyophis > Ichthyophis bannanicus. The sequence goes on from CM066032.1 coordinate 9,255,798, forward strand.
TTTGAGATGAATAGATGGTTGGTCTTACAGAATTCTATCAGTATTTCTCCAGCTTCATTTCTGTTACCAAGTCCATATTCTCCAACCACTTTGCCTTCTTCTTTGTTGCCAACTTTTGCGTTCCAGTCACCATGACTATCAGGATATCCTGTTTGCATGTTCTGTCAATTTTAGCTTGTACTCGTTCATAGAACTCATCAATTTCATCCTCTTCTGCAGCTATTGTTGGGGCATATACTTGAATTATATTTGTGTTGATAGGCATTCCTTGTTGACAAATAGAGATTAAGCATTCACTGACTGCATTGTATTTCATTACAGTTCTTGCAAGTTTCTTCTTTATTATAAATGCAACACCATTTCTTCTTTGTCTTTCATTTCCAGCATAGTAGACCATGTGATCATCTGGTGCAAAGTGCACGATGCCAGTCCATTTCAGTTCACCAACACCCAACAGTTGTACACATTACATTTCATTCTTGACCACCTCTAACGTCCCACGTTCCATGTCCCAATATGTTACTACTCAGGCCAAATTAACCTCCACTCTTTCATCTGCATTTTCTTTTCTGGCATTTGCATTATGGAATTCACTGCCCCCCTGAAATTTGGTTGGCATCTTCATTTCCATCCTTCAAGTCCCTGCTGAAAATACATTTGTTTAATACCGCTTATTACTTGCCTACTTAATTTGGTTGAGTTGTTTGTCTTTTATGTCCTTCTTTTGTTCTTATCTTTCATGTGGTTTGAATGACTCTCCACTTTTCTGTTTTTACTGGAGTTCTTTTCTATTTTATTATGCTTACTTTAGACATGGTTGTACACCACTCTGCTGAGACCCCTTGAAAGGTGGTCTATCAAATAATAAACCATAAACTATCACAAATTCTTATTGTAAGCAAATGAGCAGCTACTGAGACTTGCTATCACTTTATGCATTTGTTCTAAATTTACTGGATCTTTCGAGCTCAATGACAGCATGTTAAGAAACAGCAGCAGCCTGGCTGACATGGAATATGCAAGCTGCAAAACAGAATATGGGAATATAGGGCCCAATATTGAGGTGGGCAGGCTATGCGCTGCGGCACCACATAGCCTGCCCGCTGATCCCCGTAACCTGCATTTTCACTTCCGCGCTGGCGGAAGTAAAAATCCGGATTAATCCAGATGCCTCGGCAGCCACAGAGGCTACACGGGTAGCAGTGATTTTTGTTGCTACCTGCATAGCCTCTGTGTCTTAAAGATAGGCAAAGTTTTTTCTCGCCTCTTTAATGCACAGAGGGCTACGCCGGCAGCAATGAAAATCGCTGCTATCCACGTAGACCCTTTCTCCGCCCCTGCTCCACCCCAGAATGCCCCTAACGTGCCCCGATGCTATGCAGATAGCATCTGGGTACATTAGGAACTTAGTTGGGATATTCAAAGGGCCCTTCGAATATCTCAGATAAGGCCCTTAAATGGGTAAATAAGGAAGTTGCCCAAGTAAAAGCCTTTGAATATTGGGCCCATACTGTTTTAGAGATGCATGAAGCAGCAGAAAGCAGACACAGACTGACCGATTTGAGCATGGCAAGAAGAGTAGGCTATGACACTTGGTGAGAGCAAAGGAAAGCAGCTGTGCAAATAGCAGTGCCCAGCCAAAGCCAATATCTGACATTGTGTTTTGAATAAAAAACAACAAATTAGGTAGACATAATAGCTTCATTAGGTTAATAGGGGTTGTAGATATATATTTTTACCAATTAATAGGTCTAATTCCAGAGGGTATAGAAGTTAATCAATATGTAAAATAAGCCCTCAATTCGTACTTCGAAGGATGTTGATAGTATTCACACTATATTAATTAAACAAGCATTGCCTCACTATACAAATTAACCAGTGGCAAGAGGTCTCAGACTTTCAGCGGCAATGCTCCAATGATTTTTATGAGCAATGTGCCTGATTGCATCAACGACCCCAATATGCCTCTGAATTTTTTTCTTTTTTCTTATTAATCTCTTTTTCTTCTTCTTTTATACTTAAAAACTCACTTTCAATGTTTTTCTGTTATCACTTGCAATGCTCAAATACTATGGATTTTATCTCATATTTTGAAATCCTCTAAAGCTTTTGAACTGTCACATCTCAGTCTTCTAATAGCATACTTGAGAATGTGCTTCACAGCTAAATTAATGTGTATTACTGCTTGTTCATACGTGCATTTTCATCTACTGATTGTAGCATTTAATTATTGCTTATCTGGTCATCGCTGATCGCTGATCAATTCCCCGACGCCATCTAATAGGTACCGCACTTTGCGTTTCGTTAATCCTCTTCAGGGGGAGTTAAAATGATCACAGCTCGATATTATTGCACTGTTGAACTATTAATAGCACGATCTACAACACAAAATATATTTATGCGTCAGTTTACCTAATGTAACTATACTGCAGACTTGAACAGGATGTTACAGTTTCCATTAAATCACCTACCTATGACATTCACGATCATTCTTTATATTTGCGATCATCAGGGCTTCCTTCTGACCTGGTTTACTGAATGTCCCAAAAAAACGCCGCGCATGCGGGTAGCTGTACTCACCAAACTTTAAAAGGCTTTTACGTCACTAGAGCAGCCTATCAAATGATAGTACCTGCCCATAGGGGTTCACTTGGTTAAACAGCGTCATACTTCCAACTTAAATACAAGCCCGCCATTCAATCCAATTGTTCAAACCTGTGGCTCCCACCGTGCCTAAACGGAAAATCCATCGCTGTTCATGGATTACCAGAGTTTGAGCCCGAGTTTTCCCTCCTTGTCCAGCCATCACCCTGTCAATCACGAAACATCTGAGATCGGTAAACTGATGTTGATGTTGTACACAATGTGCCACTATGGGGGACTCTAATGATTTACACTTGAGCCGGCTCTTATGCTCATTGATCCTCACTTTTAATGGCCTTTCAGTTTTCCCTATGTAGAGAAGTTTACACGGGCACCTCAAAGCATACACAACAAAATCGGAGGTACATGTTGTTGAACATTTCAAAATGTGCTGTTGCCCTTGATATTCAAATTGTGTAAGCTCCTCAGTTATCATGCAAATATTGCATGCTCCACAGGGTTTATGACCTCTTGTTTCTGACTCGATAGTTCCTGATGAAGATCTTAGCCGTGTTGGACTCAAACTGTCTTTTAAATTGGAGTGTCTGGTCCACACGCACCGCACCGTTTTGTCTTCCAGTCCTGGTACGGACTTTAGTACATTTTGATGTTTTTTTATAATGCGTTTCAGATCTCCACTAAAAGGAGAAAATTTAGTGATCAGATTGATAGTGTTATCATCCATGAGGGATCTCTTCTGTGTGACTTGTAACAAGAGGGCTCTATTGTTGAACAGAGCATGCTTGTAAGCTGTTTTAACAATTGATTGGGGATACCCTCTATCATATAGATCTTTCATCAATTTTTTTGCCTGGAACTTGTACTCTTCCGTACTGGAACAATTCCTTCTATATCTTATGAATTGGGAGAAGGGTAAACTGTCTCGCAGCTGTCTCGGATGATTACTATGGTAGTGCAGAATTGTATTCCTGTCCGTAGGTTTTTTATGTATAGAGGTCAACCAGCCATTTAGACTCTTTGTTACTGTAACATCTAGAAATACAATTCGTTGCCAATGGCTTGTTGAGGTGAATTTTATATTAGAATCCACCTGATTCAACCACTCCACAAACGACTTGAATTCAATCTCCGAACCATTCCATAACATAAAAACGTCATCTATGAATCTTTTCCACAGAAGCAATTGCGATTGATATGGAGAATTATCCAACCACTTTCTCTCAAATCCAGACATATACAAATTTGCCACTGAAGGGGCACATGTGGCACCCATGGCCACTCCTGATCGTTGTTGGTAAAACATCCCTTCGAACTCAAAATAGTTGAAAAAAATTGTGAGTTCTGCCAAATCCGAAATGAATTCCAACTGGTTGGAGGATATATATGCTTGTTCGCGTAAAGATGTTATTATCGCTGTATGAGCTGCTTGTTGAGGAATGCTCGTATATAACGCAGCGACGTCCAAAGTGGCAAGCAACACCGAATCATTGGCTGCCAGCCCTGAAAATTCTTCTAAAACATTTAGAAAATGAGAAGTATCTCGCAGATACGATGGTATTGCTGGCATTAGAGGTCGCAAGTAGGAATCAATGTAAATTGACAATGGCTCTAACACTGAACCTTTTGTGGAGACAATCGGCCTCCCCGGGGGTTTGTTCACATCCTTATGAATCTTCGGAACTAGATATAGACGTGCTGCAACAGGAGAAGGTTCATTTAAAAATCTATGTTCCTTCTTAGTTATAACTGCCAGCTCCAAAGCTCTTCGTGTTAATATCTTAATTCGTTCTTGTACTTCCTTGGTAGGATCCTGAGTTAAAGTTATGTATACCTCAGATTGTGATAATTGACGAACTGCTTCCTGTATGTATTGTTCTCGGTCCATTACCACCGTGGCACCCCCTTTGTCCGCTCTTTTGATAACTAAATCAGTGCGAGCTTTTAACTCTTGCATTGCATTCCATTCAGATGTAGTAAGTCGTTGAGATTTCTTAGACTTGCGTTGTTCCAAACACTGTATATCTTTAAGAACTAATTCTTTGAATATAGTTAACGCCACTGGTGGAGGTTCTGGAGGACCCCACGTGGAACGAATGGGTAACTGGAGTCTGTGAGGATGTTGATGTGCATCAATTAGTTGATCCTTGTTGCTTTGAGAACCAAAATAGGACTTCAGATGCAATTTGCGCATGAAATTTTCCAGATCCACTCGGAACTGGAAACTGTCAAAAAACGTTACAGGCACAAATGACAAACCTTTATTCAATAATGATTCATGATCGTGAGATAGTTGTGCCTTCGAAATGTTAATTACTAAAGAATGTTGTGGTAAGCTTGACTTCTCAATCGTTGCATGATGTACTATATCCCTTCTTAATACTTCTGGCGACCCCCTCCTCTCCCCCGTTGTTTTCCTCTGGTAGATTCTTTTTTCTTTGTTTTTTTGTTGTCTTCCTCTTGAAAATCCTCTTTTGATACCTTGCTAGAATCGGAAGAACTTAAATCTCCCGAAGAAGCTTCAAAATCTACTCGTTTTTGAGCTTTCCGTGGCTTTCTCCTGGGGTTCATCCAGGGGTACACATACCCCGATGAATAGTCGCCATGGTCGCGTTTCAGTTTTTGAATCTTCAGTTGTTTAACCTCATCATGAACAATTTGTACTTGAACTTCATTTTCTTTGAACTTGGTGCTAAATTGCATCGCTGTCACTTCTTTTTTCAAGCTGGTGGTCATAGTATCTATCTCATGTTGTAACACTTCCAGCCCGGCTGCTGTAGTTTCTGCTATCAGAACCATTATATCCAATGAGCATTTATTTAAAATGCCATTCCATTTTTCAATGAAAGTAGGGTTATCTGAAAATAATTTGGGTTCTTTATATACCCTAAGCCCGCGTGGTATATGTTGACGCCGTATGTACTCTATTAATGAAAATCGATGCAACTCCATTCGTATTTTACGTTTTTGTGCCTTTAAAAGGGTGTCCCAGTCGGTGGTGAATTGATCATCATTCTGTGCATCATCTGTAGTGAAAGGAGTCTGTTCTTTACACATGTCTGCGATATGGGTTGCATTGTAACTGTAGACATCACGCCATGACGGGTGACCTTCCATACTTATGTGGTTACACCAATTAATAGGTCTAATTCCAGAGGGTATAGAAGTTAATCAATATGTAAAATAAGCCCTCAATTCGTACTTCGAAGGATGTTGATAGTATTCACACTATATTAATTAAACAAGCATTGCCTCACTATACAAATTAACCAGTGGCAAGAGGTCTCAGACTTTCAGCGGCAATGCTCCAATGATTTTTATGAGCAATGTGCCTGATTGCATCAACGACCCCAATATGCCTCTGAATTTTTTTCTTTTTTCTTATTAATCTCTTTTTCTTCTTCTTTTATACTTAAAAACTCACTTTCAATGTTTTTCTGTTATCACTTGCAATGCTCAAATACTATGGATTTTATCTCATATTTTGAAATCCTCTAAAGCTTTTGAACTGTCACATCTCAGTCTTCTAATAGCATACTTGAGAATGTGCTTCACAGCTAAATTAATGTGTATTACTGCTTGTTCATACGTGCATTTTCATCTACTGATTGTAGCATTTAATTATTGCTTATCTGGTCATCGCTGATCGCTGATCAATTCCCCGACGCCATCTAATAGGTACCGCACTTTGCGTTTCGTTAATCCTCTTCAGGGGGAGTTAAAATGATCACAGCTCGATATTATTGCACTGTTGAACTATTAATAGCACGATCTACAACACAAAATATATTTATGCGTCAGTTTACCTAATGTAACTATACTGCAGACTTGAACAGGATGTTACAGTTTCCATTAAATCACCTACCTATGACATTCACGATCATTCTTTATATTTGCGATCATCAGGGCTTCCTTCTGACCTGGTTTACTGAATGTCCCAAAAAAACGCCGCGCATGCGGGTAGCTGTACTCACCAAACTTTAAAAGGCTTTTACGTCACTAGAGCAGCCTATCAAATGATAGTACCTGCCCATAGGGGTTCACTTGGTTAAACAGCGTCATACTTCCAACTTAAATACAAGCCCGCCATTCAATCCAATTGTTCAAACCTGTGGCTCCCACCGTGCCTAAACGGAAAATCCATCGCTGTTCATGGATTACCAGAGTTTGAGCCCGAGTTTTCCCTCCTTGTCCAGCCATCACCCTGTCAATCACGAAACATCTGAGATCGGTAAACTGATGTTGATGTTGTACACAATGTGCCACTATGGGGGACTCTAATGATTTACACTTGAGCCGGCTCTTATGCTCATTGATCCTCACTTTTAATGGCCTTTCAGTTTTCCCTATGTAGAGAAGTTTACACGGGCACCTCAAAGCATACACAACAAAATCGGAGGTACATGTTGTTGAACATTTCAAAATGTGCTGTTGCCCTTGATATTCAAATTGTGTAAGCTCCTCAGTTATCATGCAAATATTGCATGCTCCACAGGGTTTATGACCTCTTGTTTCTGACTCGATAGTTCCTGATGAAGATCTTAGCCGTGTTGGACTCAAACTGTCTTTTAAATTGGAGTGTCTGGTCCACACGCACCGCACCGTTTTGTCTTCCAGTCCTGGTACGGACTTTAGTACATTTTGATGTTTTTTTATAATGCGTTTCAGATCTCCACTAAAAGGAGAAAATTTAGTGATCAGATTGATAGTGTTATCATCCATGAGGGATCTCTTCTGTGTGACTTGTAACAAGAGGGCTCTATTGTTGAACAGAGCACGCTTGTAAGCTGTTTTAACAATTGATTGGGGATACCCTCTATCATATAGATCTTTCATCAATTTTTTTGCCTGGAACTTGTACTCTTCCGTACTGGAACAATTCCTTCTATATCTTATGAATTGGGAGAAGGGTAAACTGTCTCGCAGCTGTCTCGGATGATTACTATGGTAGTGCAGAATTGTATTCCTGTCCGTAGGTTTTTTATGTATAGAGGTCAACCAGCCATTTAGACTCTTTGTTACTGTAACATCTAGAAATACAATTCGTTGCCAATGGCTTGTTGAGGTGAATTTTATATTAGAATCCACCTGATTCAACCACTCCACAAACGACTTGAATTCAATCTCCGAACCATTCCATAACATAAAAACGTCATCTATGAATCTTTTCCACAGAAGCAATTGCGATTGATATGGAGAATTATCCAACCACTTTCTCTCAAATCCAGACATATACAAATTTGCCACTGAAGGGGCACATGTGGCACCCATGGCCACTCCTGATCGTTGTTGGTAAAACATCCCTTCGAACTCAAAATAGTTGAAAAAAATTGTGAGTTCTGCCAAATCCGAAATGAATTCCAACTGGTTGGAGGATATATATGCTTGTTCGCGTAAAGATGTTATTATCGCTGTATGAGCTGCTTGTTGAGGAATGCTCGTATATAACGCAGCGACGTCCAAAGTGGCAAGCAACACCGAATCATTGGCTGCCAGCCCTGAAAATTCTTCTAAAACATTTAGAAAATGAGAAGTATCTCGCAGATACGATGGTATTGCTGGCATTAGAGGTCGCAAGTAGGAATCAATGTAAATTGACAATGGCTCTAACACTGAACCTTTTGTGGAGACAATCGGCCTCCCCGGGGGTTTGTTCACATCCTTATGAATCTTCGGAACTAGATATAGACGTGCTGCAACAGGAGAAGGTTCATTTAAAAATCTATGTTCCTTCTTAGTTATAACTGCCAGCTCCAAAGCTCTTCGTGTTAATATCTTAATTCGTTCTTGTACTTCCTTGGTAGGATCCTGAGTTAAAGTTATGTATACCTCAGATTGTGATAATTGACGAACTGCTTCCTGTATGTATTGTTCTCGGTCCATTACCACCGTGGCACCCCCTTTGTCCGCTCTTTTGATAACTAAATCAGTGCGAGCTTTTAACTCTTGCATTGCATTCCATTCAGATGTAGTAAGTCGTTGAGATTTCTTAGACTTGCGTTGTTCCAAACACTGTATATCTTTAAGAACTAATTCTTTGAATATAGTTAACGCCACTGGTGGAGGTTCTGGAGGACCCCACGTGGAACGAATGGGTAACTGGAGTCTGTGAGGATGTTGATGTGCATCAATTAGTTGATCCTTGTTGCTTTGAGAACCAAAATAGGACTTCAGATGCAATTTGCGCATGAAATTTTCCAGATCCACTCGGAACTGGAAACTGTCAAAAAACGTTACAGGCACAAATGACAAACCTTTATTCAATAATGATTCATGATCGTGAGATAGTTGTGCCTTCGAAATGTTAATTACTAAAGAATGTTGTGGTAAGCTTGACTTCTCAATCGTTGCATGATGTACTATATCCCTTCTTAATACTTCTGGCGACCCCCTCCTCTCCCCCGTTGTTTTCCTCTGGTAGATTCTTTTTTCTTTGTTTTTTTGTTGTCTTCCTCTTGAAAATCCTCTTTTGATACCTTGCTAGAATCGGAAGAACTTAAATCTCCCGAAGAAGCTTCAAAATCTACTCGTTTTTGAGCTTTCCGTGGCTTTCTCCTGGGGTTCATCCAGGGGTACACATACCCCGATGAATAGTCGCCATGGTCGCGTTTCAGTTTTTGAATCTTCAGTTGTTTAACCTCATCATGAACAATTTGTACTTGAACTTCATTTTCTTTGAACTTGGTGCTAAATTGCATCGCTGTCACTTCTTTTTTCAAGCTGGTGGTCATAGTATCTATCTCATGTTGTAACACTTCCAGCCCGGCTGCTGTAGTTTCTGCTATCAGAACCATTATATCCAATGAGCATTTATTTAAAATGCCATTCCATTTTTCAATGAAAGTAGGGTTATCTGAAAATAATTTGGGTTCTTTATATACCCTAAGCCCGCGTGGTATATGTTGACGCCGTATGTACTCTATTAATGAAAATCGATGCAACTCCATTCGTATTTTACGTTTTTGTGCCTTTAAAAGGGTGTCCCAGTCGGTGGTGAATTGATCATCATTCTGTGCATCATCTGTAGTGAAAGGAGTCTGTTCTTTACACATGTCTGCGATATGGGTTGCATTGTAACTGTAGACATCACGCCATGACGGGTGACCTTCCATACTTATGTGGTTACACCAATTAATAGGTCTAATTCCAGAGGGTATAGAAGTTAATCAATATGTAAAATAAGCCCTCAATTCGTACTTCGAAGGATGTTGATAGTATTCACACTATATTAATTAAACAAGCATTGCCTCACTATACAAATTAACCAGTGGCAAGAGGTCTCAGACTTTCAGCGGCAATGCTCCAATGATTTTTATGAGCAATGTGCCTGATTGCATCAACGACCCCAATATGCCTCTGAATTTTTTTCTTTTTTCTTATTAATCTCTTTTTCTTCTTCTTTTATACTTAAAAACTCACTTTCAATGTTTTTCTGTTATCACTTGCAATGCTCAAATACTATGGATTTTATCTCATATTTTGAAATCCTCTAAAGCTTTTGAACTGTCACATCTCAGTCTTCTAATAGCATACTTGAGAATGTGCTTCACAGCTAAATTAATGTGTATTACTGCTTGTTCATACGTGCATTTTCATCTACTGATTGTAGCATTTAATTATTGCTTATCTGGTCATCGCTGATCGCTGATCAATTCCCCGACGCCATCTAATAGGTACCGCACTTTGCGTTTCGTTAATCCTCTTCAGGGGGAGTTAAAATGATCACAGCTCGATATTATTGCACTGTTGAACTATTAATAGCACGATCTACAACACAAAATATATTTATGCGTCAGTTTACCTAATGTAACTATACTGCAGACTTGAACAGGATGTTACAGTTTCCATTAAATCACCTACCTATGACATTCACGATCATTCTTTATATTTGCGATCATCAGGGCTTCCTTCTGACCTGGTTTACTGAATGTCCCAAAAAAACGCCGCGCATGCGGGTAGCTGTACTCACCAAACTTTAAAAGGCTTTTACGTCACTAGAGCAGCCTATCAAATGATAGTACCTGCCCATAGGGGTTCACTTGGTTAAACAGCGTCATACTTCCAACTTAAATACAAGCCCGCCATTCAATCCAATTGTTCAAACCTGTGGCTCCCACCGTGCCTAAACGGAGGTCTGAGACCTCTTGCCACTGGTTAATTTGTATAGTGAGGCAATGCTTGTTTAATTAATATAGTGTGAATACTATCAACATCCTTCGAAGTACGAATTGAGGGCTTATTTTACATATTGATATATATTTTTAGGCTACAAAGGTATCTTCCATGGGTAGTGTACTTCAAATAAAATGTTTCTTATGTAAGCTGTGTGCAGTTTCTGATTATTGCTGAGATGGCAGGGCTACCCAAATTCATCAGCAGAAAACAAGCCACTGACAAGATGATACTTTTATAATAGTATGCCTACTCTTTGTGGCTGAGGTTTGCATAAGTTAGGCCAATTTTGTAGAGAAACTCATTCATCTATATGATCTAGAAGCAGGGCAGGCTCAAGGGGTTGTAGCACCCTGAGTCAACTTTTGTTGTTGTGTACCCCCCCCCCCCCTCCTTGGGCACCACCAACAATGCCCAGAAACAGCAACCATACCCAAGCAACCCTCAGGGAAACCCCAATCCCTGCAGACCAAACAGATGAGTCACCACCAACCCTAATATAAGTACAAATGCAAGCATTCAAGCACATTACATCTGGAACCCGCACTGATGATGCCCCCTCAAATGGTGATGAAATGTCTGCAATCAAACTATCAAGCTCGTAGAACAATCCAATATCATAACTGCACCTGTTTATGGATCTCGGGCCAGAAAGATTAGGTTAAAATATGCTCCAATGTTTTCTGCACCCCTAGCTGTCCCCTTAATAAATGACTACAGATCAATAATAACACCTGCCAATTATAGTTCCCCAGCCCTATCAGTTGTTCTATCTCTCCCCCCTCTAGGGCTCTCTCTGCCATCTGTATATACAATTTTCCTTTAGCCCAAAATAAGGAAAGGTTCTTACAGGGTACTCTTCATTACCTACTGGAACCCAATCCACCTACAAAATCCACTCTCGGGCATACATTTAAGGGACTCATCCTCTTACTGGGCCCTCCTGAAGCTCCTTGGGTCTTCACCTCATCTACAATCTGGGAAGGGGACAATTGTATTTGGGTCACTATCGCTGAGCCCTGAGCTATCCCCAGGGCTTTATTCCCTAGGCTTTCCCTGCCCGGATCCCTCCACCATAGCCACCCCCAGATTCTGTTGGTCGCATAGCTTTTCCTGGCGATGCCAACTCTAGAACTCAGAAGGCTTGGGATTCTTGACATATAGATCTAGGTCTTCCAGGTGGAAAATCTATGGGAAATCTTCTTGGTCCAACTTAGCAGAGCCATCAGTTAGCTGAGCCCATATAGCTCCAAAGTTTGGGTAGTCTTTGTCAAATAGCACTGGATTCGAGAGCCAGGGCAGCACCACAACCTCAAACGTGGCTTGCCCTGCCAGAGTCTTGAGTAAAACTTCTCCCTTTATATACTGCCTCTGGTCTCCATGCACACAGGCCAGTGTTACTTACTTTGCATAGTCAGTTTGAAATTGGGTTACTGTTTCCTGGCGAATGAGGGTCCTCTCAGTTTGAGTCTATCAAGGCCTGGTACTGGGTCCCCTCAATCTCCACTGGAATCACAAAGTTCTGTGCCTCTGGATGGCGAGTGTCCAAAAAAATGCAGATGTGAGGGGTGGTTAGGCTGACATTCATGGATTCCTTGTTACCCAGGGAACATTTCTGAGCAAAGTGCCCCCAGGCTCCACACCTAAAACAGGTGAAGGGGTTGTGGCTGGGACCATGTTCTCAACTAGGAGGTGACTTTGGTAGTCAGAATATGGAAGCCGATATCCATTCTGGTTTTCCCTTTCATCTTCTTGGGCTAATGGGTGACTTCCTCCTCTTCTCACTGTCTGCTTCAGTCACTGACTGGGCTTCATGATATCCTTTGGCTATTTCCAGTGCACTCTCCAGTGTAATCTTGGGGTGCTGATGTACCCACTGTTTCATCAGGGCAATCAAACCCTCTAAAAATTGCTCCAATAGCACAGCCTTGGCTATCTCGGGCCCGGTCTTTCCCTCCAGTTACAGACACTTCCATGTGAGATCCTTCAATTGATAGAGGAACCTCTAAGAGCTCTCCTTTATCTAGAGACCTCCTTTCTGAATCACTGATGATAGATCTCTGGAGTATAGCTGGCCCATTCCAGTATGGCGGCCTTGATGGCTGCAAATGTAATTAGCCCATCTGGGTTGGTGTCCTGCAATGCAGCCTGATTGCTGCCCATCAGCAGATTCCCCATATAAGTAGTCCATGTCACCTCCAGCCACCCAGACATGTGGGCAGTTTGTTCACAATTCACCAAAAAGTGGTTTGATTCATCTTCTGCCATCATTTTAAGAAGCACTTGAGTAGTAGGGTGGAGTTGTGGTCTCTGCAGAGCCTGGGTCAACTGATCTAGGGAACTCTTCGGTAACTCCTTTTGCAATCAAATAAGATGCTGTATCTGCTGTTGCTTTTGTTGCTGCCCTTCCAGCAGGGCGTGTTGAAACTGCTGCTGACATTGTTGGTGTCACTGCTAATAGTGTTGCATTGTACATGCTGACCTTCAGCCAGTATCTAGAGGAGCCACTCCATCCTGGCTTGTAACTGTTCTTTTGCAACATCACCACAGCTTCCTCTTCTGTAGTAAAGTTAATCCTGCAGTATTCTAGCTGCAAGAAACTTTTAGCAGCCTCTAGTGACAAAACAAAGCCTTCCTGACTAGACCTTCTTCAAGCTTCCCAACTAGGGTGAGGCTAACCATCCTAGCCCATACAAACAAACAAACAAAAATATTCGACCTGCTGTAGAGTCATGTTGTTAGAGAAAATCTCCAAGCTGCCACCATATGGGGTAAGTGTAACATGTGGTGAAAAGGGGTTTTCTTTAAAACATAGAACAGACAGCAGTTCTGGGAAAACAAAACAGCTTTTAATCTGTCTCAGCTTGTTAAACCTCCCAAAGCTGGTTCTCTCAGCCCCCCCCCCCCCCCCGCCCCAGTTAAAGTTCCTATCTCAGAATTATTTTAAACAACTTGTAGTTGGAATAACTTCTGGCTCCACATGCCTCTCTCCCTCCTGCAGCCTGCTGGATTCTTACCACTCCCTGTGAGCCATGCCCTCCCAGCCCTGAACTCTGGGCTGCAGATTCTCTTAAAGGGGACTGCTGATAATCCCTATGGAGAGAGACGGGTAACATTCTATATTCCCCATCACACTTATTTATAAAAGTGTTTAGCTGATATTATTATGTTTGAGTAATTCTTTTAACATGTTTTATTCAAGTATTATCATTCTATGTGTATGTTAATTTAAAAACCGCCTAATAAACTGCTAATGGGCAGGTGCAGACTGAAGAAATGAAATGCTGGGATGAGAAACAGATCACATTTTATTTAAGATGTAGGACAGCATTACAGTCTTTTTCTAGGGTATTAGAGGCTGTGCTTGACAGCCACCATCACCAGAGTCACCCATTTTAAAATAGGATCGCTTCATTAGTTCAGTGAAGGAACAGCACAAGAAAGGCAAGGGCTGAATTGATCTTACCATCATATTTAATTCAGGGCTAACTGACACCAAATGATGCATGAAGAAACTATCAGAAAAACAGAATACCATTGTCAATTAGCAGGGATATATAAAAATAATGATTAAAAAACAAACAAATAAAAAGCCAAAGATATGATGCAGATTTTTCATTGCAGAATAACATTGTGTGCTTTGGTTTCTGTAACAAGAAGTTTGAATTCTTATTTTTATGGACATTTTAATAGGTTTAGCAACAGTTCAACTAATTCGGAGAGAATATTTTATTCTTTTTGTAAATGTGAATATTTATGGGCAGCATTTAGCATTTATAAAGCATAATTATTGTTAAAATTAGAAATGGACAGGGTGTGCTGGTCAGGTTGCTCAGAGGCAGTGTTGTGCATCACCATGAAGAGGGACATGGGCTTGATTCACATTCTTAGGCTGATTTTATATATGGCAGCTAGGAGGATGTGTGTGGCAGATTTTATGGTGCATGCATCTGCAGTGCTATGCAGAAAAGCATGCATTCCTGTATGCGAGACATATGAAGTACATGCACACTTGCGACAGGAGCACACACACATTCGTACTTATAACTGTGTGCATGCGTACATCTATGCTACATGCATGCTGATATTGGCAGGCATGGGGACAAGCACAAAATAGTTACCAGACATAGGAAGGCAAACTTTGGCCAGGTAGACACCCTCCTCCTGGCAAGACTCATGCTGAGAAAGGGCACAAGCTCTTCTCAGTGCATGGCCAGAGATGGAAAACTGAGAGGATTTCCCTTGCATGGGAGAGGCTGGCCAGGTTCTTCAACAACCAGGCATGCTTCCCCAGAGAGATAAGTGCTGACAAGGGCCTGAAATGAGGTTTGCAGAGCCAGGTGAGAGAGGGAGGGCCTGCTAGACACTGTCTGTACTACATAGAAAGCAGGTAAAAGCGGGCAACTCACTAGGTGCTGACAGGGATAGATAGTGGGGCGCTAGGTGCTGACAGGAATAGGTAGTGGGGCGCTAGGTACTGACCGGAATAGGTAATGGGAACACCATGGGACTGCTGTAATACTGTACAGTGGAGAAGAACAATTCATACCCCAGTATGACAATAGCCACAATGGCATCGGTGACATTCACAATCACTTTTGATCAAGTGAGAAATGGGCACCCATCTATGTGCATGGAATAGACTGGATATGAATCACCAGGAGAGAGGAAGGCTAAGGGTGCCAATAATCACAGCCAGGGGACCAGCATGATGGCCGCGGGTCGTTATCCCTTTCCCTCCCCCACCCCCCAACCCCCCCCCCCGCCCAAAATAACTGCACTGCTTCCGCTTTTTCCAAAAGAGATGTCTTTATTTCAAATTGTCAACAAGTGGAAATACAGTATCAAACTGTTGGCCACAGCATAAACCCAACAATATCTAAACATTATAACACTATTCCATCATAAACAACATAAGTATACCTTCACACTTTTACCTCATCTGGGCTGTGCGCTCTCTCGTAAGGGTGGGGTTCCTATTTCTCCTGTTATGCCGTGACGGTATCTGAACCAAGGGGTGGGTCGGGTAGGAAATGGCCCGCTCGCGCTGTGCCAGAGAGGAGGGAAAGAGGGCGAGCCGCAGCGCGACCAGCGCTTCTATAGCTGGCCGCTGCGCCGCCCTCCCCCTCCTCTCCCCCCCCCGCCCACCGCCAAGGTTAACCCTTGGCCTGCTGACCCGTGCCTGTGTCCGGCCGTGGTAATCCACAGCCGGATCTTATCTTCTCAAGGTGGGTGATCTGACAAAAAAATTGGCACATATTGGCACATACACCGGTTCGTTTGCTAAGAAGATAAATGTTTTATGGTATGAAGTCATCTTGATTTAGGAATAATCATATCCTGGCAATGTCCCACTTTTTATACTAATTCCTTCTTTACAAATGTGGTCAATATTATTGGCACCCTTGTAGTTCAATCCCTTAATGGCCAATATCTCCTACAAAAAGAGTGGCCAGTGAAATGGCTTTGGACTCCATATGCACACATATTTGACAGAATAAAAGAATCAAATAAAATAAGATGAATTTAAAAAGGAAATGATAGGAAATAGTATAAAAAATGGGACATTGCCAGGACATGATTACTATCATCCTTATAAAAAATTCAAATCAGTTTGAACAGAAGAACCACATTCCCACTGCAGTAAAATTAGACACACCTGTGATCAATTGTCAGTTCTCACATGACTTGCATCAACCAAAGAATGATGGCTGTACTGTTTAAAATGGCCACATTCACACCTTCTTTCATTTTCACAATGCTGACTACAAGAGAGCTGCCTAAGATCATCAGAAAAGCCATTATCACCAAACATCAAACTTCAAAGGGGTACAAGGCTAGTTCTAAAAGTCTTGGGATTCCTGTGTCTACAGTTCACAATGTTATTAAGAAGTTTTCTACTCATGGAACTATCAAGAAGCTCCCAGGATATGGTATTTGTGCTAGTAGGGTACTTTTTGGTTAATTTTTCTGATTGCATAATAGTATGCATTATGGCTCAATAGTTCACACTATTGATGAAAGATGGGAAATATTGAAAATGTCATCACTTCCTATTTCATTTTATTTGAAAATATGAAACAAAATTTCATATTTTTCAAACAAATGCACATCCCTATTCACTGTACTGCTATATGGCCTTCATAGATCTCCAGCTACATGTCAATGCCTGGTAGACCTTCTCCTTTAACTCCATAGCAGTTACCTTGACAATATCATAATCTACAGCATTGAATGGGAGAACTATTTAAAACAAGCACACGCTGTTCTTACAAGTCTGTAAAATGGAGTCTTGACTAAAGATCTGAAGAACTGCTTCCTGGGAGGACAAAAAGTCTAGTACATTGGTTACTCCATCAGGGAGGAGCAAGTACATTTGCAGACTTGGAAGATAGAAGCCGTCACGTGGGTACCCATTCCTTAGGCAAAGCAACTGGAGAGAGTCTTCTTAGGGCTTGTCAACTATTACTGATGCTTCATCCCAAACTTTGTGGCTGTCATAGACTGGCTCAAGCTCCTCAGGGAACACCAGGGACCTTAGGCCTAGGTCATGCATATTTACCTATCAGCCCTGTTTCCCTTCAAGTTAAGCCCTCTCGTACTACGAGGCTTCGAAGACTTGAAGCATGAACCTGAGGTGTTCTCTGTAGAGGTAATGTAGACACTAGTTGCCAAATAATAGAAGGACACGATATATCAGGTCGTTCTTCAGAGTGTGAATCAACTCGAATATAATCAGTACACTCAAAAATCACCACAAGCAGTTAGAAAATGTCCTCTTTCATATAACTTTGCTATAGATAAAGCAAACCAGCCATTGTACTAGAAAATGTCTCAGACTCATAGACGCTGAACCAAACTGATGAGTTCAAGCGTCTGTTTAGCATCAATGACTTCTCGTTGTATTTTTAAAGGCTATAGGTTGCTTTTGAAACAAGGAGCTTTGTTACTACGAATGGTTATTGTAACAGAAAAACTGGTCTTATCTTAGTATCTTGTTGCAGTAACAAAAATTCATTCTCCCCAACGCCGACATGGAGCGCCACCTTCGCGTTTCAATGTGCATTTCTTCAGGGGTTTAGCGATCAAGACACCAAGGGGCATGTTTATTAAAACCCCGCTAATGTGCGGGCCATGCTAGTGTGCGGGTGCCAAATAAGGAGTGGGCGTTTCTTGCTGAAAAAGAAAATCCGGAATTTACATATGCGCTAAGGTGCGCGCCGCCCATGTGTGCCCCGCACATTAGCGCATGAGATAGCTGCGCGGGAGGCATAAGTGGCGCGCTGATGTGCAATCAAAAAAACAGAGCCACAGCACAGTGGTTAAGACACTAACCAATGGTACAGAGAGCAGGGGTTCAATCCCCCACAGTGCTCAATGAAGATGGCTGGCTGAGGCATTACTTTAGGAGCCAGTCCAATATTGGGCAGCATAAGGCAGTGTGCTGATGGGCATTAGGTGGTGTGCTATTGATTTAGGAGGCTTTTTAATATTGAACGGCATAAGGCGGCGCGCTGATGTACAAGCACAGGAGCAGAAGCACAGGAGCAGAACCACAGCACAATGGTTAAGACACTGACCAATGGTGCAGGGATCACAGGTTCAATCCCCCACAGTGCCCAATGAACAAGGCTGGCTGAGGCACTACATATTATGGGGAAAATTGCTTTAGGAGGCATTTTATTCATATTTTAATTATCACTACTAGCAAACGCACTCTCAAAGCGTGTTAACATAAGTCGCCCTTGAAGGCACATTTTAAAGTGCACTGTCCGCCAAGGCACCCTAGAATGTTGCTTATAGGGCGCTTTAGAGGGTGCTGTATGAGGTACCGCAAGGTCAGAGTACTGTTTTTGATGGCAGCACTGTGCAGTTTAAGGAATGGAAAGCATAAGTAGGTGCGCTGACATGCAAACAGGAGCAACAGTGGAGCACAATGGTTAAGGCACTGACTGCTGATACAGGGGTCATGAGTTTGCTCCCCAGGGTGCCTACTATGTAAGGCTGGCTGTGGCATCAGCTTTGCAATGTACATATTTTTTCCTGCAGCACTTTATTTTTATTTTATTAATTGCTGCCAGCAAACACGCCCTCACATGCCGTAATTGAAGGTGCCGTATAAGGCACCCTATAAGGCACTCCGTAGGGCACATTATAAAGTGCACTGTCCGCCACGGCACCCTAAAATGTCCCCTATAGGGCACCCTATAAGTTGCATCACAGGATAATGTATAGTGCACCTTATATGGACGGGAACCATAAGGTGCCCTATAGGGCGCCCTATAAAGCACCCTCAGAGCCACCTTATGGGTACAGTACGATGAGGGTGTTTTTGCTGGCATCAAAATATGTACATTAAAAAAAGATAATGCTTTGGACAACCCTATCAAATAAGCCCACTGTGGGTTTGAACCCATGACCTCTGGCTTTACAGGCAGTGAAGTAACCATTGGGCTACAGGTCCATAGCTGCTTGTGAGCCCCTGGCTGGCTGCAGAGAGCCTGCATGTCACCACACAGACAGTCTGCTGTGGTCACCAGGATAGGGTTAGCCCACCCGTACCCATGATGCACTGCACATGCAAATCAGCTGTCCACAGATGAACACAAGATGGGGAATGCACCCCCACAGCACCTCGGCCTGGTAGGGGGAGGTGACCATGTGCACCCACACAGCACCTCGGCCTGGTAGGGAGTACTGACCGTGTGTTTTACTGGCACAGAGTAGCTACACACCGTCACATTGTGTGGGTACTGTGCTCACCCTGAGGGTGCGGTGAGGCACCCAGGACCAGGTCCACAACACCTTGCATGGCTGAAAAAGGTCATGCCAAAGGTCCAAAGCAGTGTTAATGTGTGAGTTAGGTAGTTTTTGCAGGAACACCTTGGATATCTCTGTCTGACTCAGTCAGGTGTAGCCCCCATGGACCCCTAGGTGGGCTATGTACCACCACCACCCACCCCCCCTTCCTCCAGGGCTGAGGGTAGCAAACAGGGTCTTCTCTCAACAGATCCACATTCTACCTTCCTGCAAAGGTAGAGGGGAACATCAACCCCAGTCCTCCTGAGGAACAGACACCCCACAGGGCAGTCAATGCAGCTCTATACACATCCATAACACAATAGCAGACAGACATTAGGCCTGGATATGCTAGGCTGCACCCCACCACTATCTGATATTCTCCTGCAGCAAGCCATCAGCCACTGCACCCTGCAAGCTGCTCCATCAAGACACATACCAGCTGCAAACAGTCTGCTAACTAGTTCATAATGCATGTTCCCAGTGGAGATGCGTGCACCCAGAACTAGGATGTCAGCATACACAGCAAGCAGATAAATCAGCAACTGGGCCCCAAAAGGAAACCCATATATATCACATAAGAGAAATACTATATAGCACTATGGGGGTGCCTAGACATGCTGTCGTCACTGCACAGTCAGGGTGAGAGTGAACCCCCAGCAGGACATACAGAGGTCACCCTGTCTGTGTAGGTGGTGGCCGGGTACTACAATGTCCCAGCCAGTGCCCTATGCCCTGTGCAGATGCATCCTGGCCAGCCCACCCTGTCCGGGCTATACTCATGGTACCTTGCTCCTCATTATGCACATTGGCAGGCCAATACTGGCAACAGTTCTGGCAGTGTGGGCTGTGGAAGGTGTTTGCAGCCACCACACACTGTATAGACAGACACACACTCCCACACCTATGCCAGCATTGTGCTACTATAGAGGGGTTTATCAGCCTTGCCCACCACACCAGTCCTGGGCACAGTACAGTACAGGCATGGATATGCTACGCAATACTGTTGGGGGTCACTCCCCAGGGTGGTAAACACTGTCAGAGACCAGACCTGAAGCACACACCACAGACATCAGAAAGATTGTTATGATGGAGCTCAAAGAGCAAACTGTGCTTAACGTAGGACTTGCTATCTGCCAGTAATCATAGGAAATGTTTGATAGGTGTGTACCGTTTACCCAGGTGTCGGGTGGCATTGCTAAGGTATGCAAGTGCTAGTATTGGGAGATGCACGCAGGGCCCAATGTCCTGCCTCTCCAGGAGGCATTGGCCAATGGGGCCTGTGGGTGTGGGTGTGGGTGTGTCTGGCCCTGTTGGCTGCTGCTTTACGGCAGGTTTTCCCAACTCCAGTCCTGGTGTTCCAAACACTGTTCGGGTTTTCATGCTGTCCCTCATAAATATGCATGAGCTACATCTGCATACCATGGGGGTGGTGCATAGATATGCAGCACAGGCATCTTTATTAGAGGCAGCATGGAACCTGAATGGTGTGGGGCCCTCCAGGACTGCATTTGGGAGACTCTGCTCTAGGTAATGCGCCTGTTTATGGTGTCTGTGTTTGGTGTGGTAAAATATAGGCGTATTAACCATGCGTATGTTCTCAGCAATAAAGGTTTGTCCTTACTATCATGGTTTAGTTGTGTGAAAAATATGTGGACTGGATTGGCAGTAGCCCCAGTTGGGCTTTGAACCTGTGACTTTTTGTTCTTGCATACGCTGTCTGTGTGCACTGCACCACCGTGTTGCCACAGATATGCTGCATTCCCTGGGGAGTTCATGACTGTACATCTGAAAGAGCCTGTCTGTTGCGGTGGATGGTGCCAGCCTGCACAGGCCTAGACCACTGTCTGCTGTGGATTGCAGCCACTGCCCCCTCCACCACCTATACCCTTCCGCCAACATGCAGACATGTCCTTATCTTGGAAAAAGCATATGACCTGATTGAGTTGTGGCACTCCAGGACTGAATTTGGGGGACTCGGCTGTAGGTAATGCCCATTGTTATGGTGTGTGTGCGGTGTAGGGTAAAATATAGGTGTTTGAACCATGCTTATGTTCACTGCAATAAAGGAGTGTCTTTACTATCACTGTTTAGTGGTGGGTAAAACTATGGGAATTGGGTTGGCAGGAGCCCCTGCTCTGATTTGAATCTGTGACTTTTTGGTCCTACAGGCACTGGCTGTGTCCACTGCACCACACTGTGGCCACAGAAATAGTACAGTCCCTGGAGATAGGAAACCTGGCCGGACGAGTCAGAAACCCTGCTCTGCACAATTTTACTGTGGGCTCATTTACCTTGTATGGAGACAAAAGGGCAAATAAACCTCAAAAATGACATCTAAAAAAGGAGACAGAACCCATAACCAAGCTGGGCAACAGTGATAGCAATGGGCAACATTAAAAAACACTCCCAGGAAAGGTCCAATAAAAAAAATGATTTTTGGAAGGGTCTACGGAGCGTAGACCCTTCCAAAAATCATTTCTTTTTTTTGGAGCTTTCCTGGGAGTGTTTTTTATTGTTGCCCATTGCTATCACTGTTGCCCAGCTGAATTATAATTTTTAGAGTTTTTGTTGTGGTCATTTTCAGGTTTTATTTGCAATTTTGTTCTGTGCACATGTATCACACTGCTCACGTGTTTTAGGTTTCCCCGGTTTTGCTGTACATTGCTGACGGAAATGGTTTCTCTTCCCTTTAAATCGGCTCTAACACGAGGTTTTCACTCGCGGTATTTTTTAGGTTGATTTTCAGCCCCGCTCCTGTGCAAGGAGCCTCTCCCCTCCCACTCTACACCCATTGACCCCGTCCCTCCACCCCTCGGGAGCCTTCCTCCGCCCTCGGAATGCCTTTCCACGCCCCCATCGCACATCAGCACGCCGCGCACTTGTGCGGGCCCGTTAGTGTGACGCGCACAAGTACCTTAGCGCACGCTCAAGTGCGCCCTGCACAATTGCGCGGTTTAGTAAACATACCCCCAAGTGTAGATCTTTCAATCTCTGTGAATATATCTATACCAAAACAAAATTAAAATTATTAAATTATCTGTGCTGACTAACCGGAACGAAGCTCCCATAGTACAACATTGTCTTTCTTTCAAACATTCTTTTGAAGACCTTCAATGCTTCTGCATTGATAAAGTGAATGAGGGGGCAATGGATAAATCTATTGAGCAATTGTTGGTTGTTAGGGAACAACGATGGATATTTATGTTAAATTCAGTGGCACCCGGAGGTTTGAATGGCTACATTGATTGGAAAGCATGTATTAGTTAAAGTCTTTCTAAATTTATGATGAAGCCCGTTGGTGAAGAGAGGCAAATGAATGGAAAGCTACAGAACTCTTCAAGTTGACTTCAAAGTCTTTGACAGTCGCGGGGAGCCCCTGTTGGTGGTCATCTCGGGGAACCCCCCTGTTGCATGCTCTGTATGTAGGCGTTCCAGTGTGATGACGTCAATATGTGATACATAGGCTTCCCTAGACATTTATAATGGAGAGCAGGGCCCACATCCGCATGCGCAACGTCTCCAGTTAGTGGAACCCTGGAAGAGAGGGAGGGCCATTGATTTTTGATGAAGGAACGTGGGCAGCATTTTTCTTTTCTTCTTGTTTCGACTAAAAATAAGGTCAGCAAGTATGGATATAGCATAAGTTTGTAGAACAGAGGGCAGTGTGTTCCGGTTAGTCAGCACAGATAATTTAATAATTTCAATTTTGTTTTGGTATAGATATATTCACAGAGCTTGAAAGATCTACACTTGGTGTCTTGATCGCTAAACCCCTGAAGAAACGCACAGTGAAACGCGAAGGTGGCACTCCATGTCGGCGTTGAGGAGAATGAATTTTTGTTATTGCAACAAGATACTAAGATAAGACCAATTTTTCTGTTACAATAACCATTCGTAGTAACAAAGCTCCTTGTTTCAAAAACAACCTATAGCCTTTAAAAATACGAGAAGGTCATTGATGCTAAACTGACGCTTGAACTCATCAGTTTGGTTCAGCGTCTATGAGTCTGAGACCTTTTCTAGTACAATGGCTGGTTTACTTTATCTATAGCAAAGTTATATGAAAGAGGACATTTTCTAACTGCCTGTGGTGATTTTTGAGTGTACTGATTATATTTGAAATAATAGAAGGAGGCAGAAGAAGAGCTACAGCACTGGAACAGCTGGACAGGCCTAGCAAAGCAGTCTCACAAACCAGGAACTAAATAGAGCAGCAGGCAGAAAAGAAGTCAATAATTAGGCTTAGCTCAGGGCAGGCAGAACAGGTTCAGAAGACAAGCATAGATCAGAAACTGTGGATCAGTAGAAAGAAGTAATGTACTCAAGAACTCACATCTGAGACCTATGGTTATAAGTAGATGCAGGGAACCAATTATAGGGGATGCATTCCTCTGCACCAATTCAGCCAGGATGCATCCTCAGAAGGCCATTCAGGGCATGCCACATCATTAATCTGAGACGAAGAGTGGCATAAAAGGCAGGAAAAGTCCACTACTCATTTCCTATGCAAGGAAAGCCTCTGGGGTGGTAAGTATGTGATAGTGGAAAGGCAGAATCCTTAACGCACTTCTGCAAAAGAGGGTACCAGGAAGGTTTCCTCCTTAGATGAAGCCTTCCAAGCATTCAAGAAAACTCCATGCTCAGAAATGGTTCTGATGAGCCCTGACTTCACTTGACCCTTCATTGTATAGAACAACACTGCAGAGGGGGGCCTGGAAGCAATTCTAGCACAGAAGAAAGAGGGTTATGAACACCCAGTGGCCTTTGTAAGCTACTCCCTTGGAAGAAAAACTTATGAGGTCATTGAGAAAGAGGTCCTGACAATAAAATGGGCACTGGAGGCATTCCAGTATTACCTGTTAGGATGCAGGTTTATTTTGGTAACACTCGTCAACAATTTTTTACAAAAGTCATGTTACTGAAATAAAAATAGTCATTTCTTATCAATTTTTATATGCTGAACACGAATATGACAGTGAAATTGCAAAGTTGGCTCTAGTTTTTTTGTAATCTACAAGAATTAATGTTTACATCATGAAATGCATGTCAATAGTAAATATAATAGGCCTTCAGTTAATACCTGTAAAAAAACAAGTCATAGATGACTTCTTAGATTTTTTCACCTGTCTCTTGTACAGCTGTTCGGGAGCTTCTCTGGGGAGTGTCCAGCAGTAGTCAGCCAGCATTGTAGTGGACCATTTTCCCTGGTATATTTATTTATTTTATTTATTTATATTCTCTTATATACTGTGCTATTCTGCAGCAGTGCAGTTTACATTGAACAAACTGAAATTACATTGAACAAGGCATTATAACTTGGAGATAACTATTTTACAGGGAACTTGGGCTATGGAGGGTTAAGTGGCTTGCCCAAGACCACAAGGAGCACCTGTGGGACTAGAAACCCCAGTCCTTCCGGCCCAAGGTTGCTGTCCTCTAGTGGGCTTTGAACCCCTGACCTTCCAGCCTGAAGTACATTGCCCCAACCACTAGGCTACTCCTCCACTCCTTTGCTCCATTTGCTCCATCGTTGTGATATCCTGGTGAAAACGTTCGCCCTGTTCATCACTAACCATACCACAGTTGTCAGGAAAGAAATTGAGATGGGAATCAAGGAAATGGATCTTTAGAGACATATTGCAGCCAAGTTTCTGATACTGCATCAGCATGTCTTCTATTAGTTCCTTGTAGCTTTATGCTCTAACATTCCAGAGAAAGTTTGTTGACACTAGGCGAAAAGCATTCCATGCTTGTTTCGCATCACCCTGCAGCAAGTTGTTGAACCGGTCATCTTTGAAGAGCTCTCGAATCTGAGGAGCCACAAAAACTCCCTCTTTAATCTTTGCTTCACTGAGTCGAGGGAATTTTTCATGCAGGTATCGGAAACCTGGCGAAGTGCGGTCCATGGCTTTCATGAAGTTTTTCATCAAACCTAGTTTGATGTGAAGTGGTGGTAGCAGGATTTTGTGAGCCTCAACCAGAGCTGGGTGCTGGATATTCTTCTCTCCAACTGCTACATTTTGTCTGTGATTCCATTCCTTCCGCAAATAGTGCCAATCCCTTGCTCGGCTATCCCACTCACATAAGAAACACATGTATTTTATATATCTCTGCTGCAGTCCCATTAAAAGGGCAACTACCTTCAAGACACCACAGAGGTACCAGCTGTACTTGTTATAGCTAATGGAAGTCAGTAGATGTTATCGTATGTTTCTTTCATGTGGACGGCATGCGCTACTGGAATAGATGGAAGACGGTTTCCATTGTTCAAAAGCACAGCCTTCAGACTCAGTTTCGAAGAGTCTATAAATAGTCTCCAGTCTTGTGGGTCATGAGTGATTTTTAAGGCATTCATGAGGATTTCAATATCGGAACAGAATACCAGATTACTTTCCTTTCCGACTGCGTATAGTTCACTGCTGACGTCAGATGGCTTCATCAGCCGTCTGGCAGTAATATTGCATTGCATCAGAAAATGATGCAATCAACTCTGGATGATGTGCGCATGCTGGTATTATGCAATGTGATGCAATATTACATCATTCAAGGCTTATTTGGGATGTTGTTGATGTCCTAATGGATAAATTTACATGGTAGAACGTCAAAAATGAACTACATGCAATATATTCAAAATGAGAGCCAATACATTTTTTTAATGTTATATTCATGTTCAGCTCACCAAGATACTACAGATTAGGGCCTTTTAAAGTCAGTAACGATTTCAATGTTGACCAGTGTAACCAAACATCAACTATTTTAAAGAGATTGCCTGTAATAAAAAAGCAATGCTTGCATCATGTGGTGGATTTCTTAGGCTATGACCCTTTTCTTATGAAAAACAGC
Source organism: Ichthyophis bannanicus (assembly GCA_033557465.1). Lineage (NCBI taxonomy): Eukaryota > Metazoa > Chordata > Amphibia > Gymnophiona > Ichthyophiidae > Ichthyophis > Ichthyophis bannanicus. The sequence goes on from CM066032.1 coordinate 9,282,216, forward strand.
ACAGGCAGGTGCTCAACAAAGGGAACCAGGAGTGGTGGGCAAGTCCCAGATGCTAAACCTACTGCCCACTGGGCTGCTTTCTGATTATCTTAAAAAAAAAACAACAACTAATATATTGCATCCTAGACAAACAGATTTTCAGCCTGTTTATAGCACTGAGTTAATTTTATTGGGTCTTACTGATTATGATCATATAATACTGGATGAGGGGAAGCATGTCTTGCTTATATAATTGGATATGGCGTCTATGGTTGATTTGGTAGATCATGCCCAGCTTATAAGGATAAGGTACTTCAGTGTTTTCAATCATTCTTGGAACACCGCATTTTTGAAGTCTCTTGCAATAACAAGTTATGTTTCCTTTTCACCATCCTATGGTATTCCTCGAGGATCTGTACGCACCCCTACTCTTTTCAATTTGTTTCTTTCCCCCAGGCCACATTGATTCAGCTTCTTGATTTTGTAGCTTTCTTTGTGCTGATGATAATCAGCTGTTATATTCACTCTAATTTAATTTGGTTTCTATTTAATTTAATTTTGCTTCAATATTTATATTCCTCTTTTAGCCAAAAGAGTACTAGAGGGATTATAATCATTAAAATTTAACATATTTCTAAAATTACAGAATATCAGCTAATACAAATATTCCTCTATTCACCAAATAAATGTCATATGACAGATAATAAACTCCAATATAGATTGCAATTATTGTAGTAAGTTACCTTAAAATACCTTTGAAAAAGCCACGTTTTCAAGGCTTGTCTAAACAGTTTATCAGATGTCATTAATCACACAGATAGTGGAGGAGAAATCCATGGATCTGGTGTCCTTTGCAAGAGTACTCATTTTATGGAACTTTTCAGCTTGATTACTTTTTGGGTGAAAATACACGTTTTACCTACATTCGATAATTTCAATAATTGATAAGGAGTAGATGATTTTACAAATTCTGTCATATGAGCTGGTGCCAGACCCTGCAAAATCTTAAGAGTAAATAACAGCATTTTAAATTCTGCCTTTGCCTGAATTGGTAATCAGTGAAGTAAATGTAAAAATACATCCAGCAGATCCTGAAGTGGCAGATTACAATTAAGGTATCTCTGAGTATTATGACACTGTAGCTACTTGGCTGCAGGATCATAAGCTACAAATGAATCCTTTGAAAACCAAAGCCCTTTTTTCCCTAGGAATATCCTAACTTTATCATTACCAGTATGAAGATAAACCAGTTGCTGGCTATTAAAGACACCATACTAGTTTTTGGTGTCCTGTTAGATAATAAATTATCATTGGTGTTAGATAATAAATTATCATAGGATCTCAGCAAGCTTTTTATATCGTAAGGATAATTAGGTCAGTCTGTTCAGTCTTGCATGTAGGCAACTTATGCACTTTAATAATTTCTTTGGTGTTCTCCAGCTTAGAATATTGTAATACTCTTTTCCAAGGAAGATTTTCTTCAATTAATCATCTTCAATATGTTCAGATTACTGCATATTAATCTTAAGCATCAGGGTTACCCACTCAATACCACATAATTGCTATATCCCAAATACATTTTTTGTCAGACACACTTTTCTCCACCTATATCACATTGATCATTAGATACAAAGGTCCATTTTACTTTATCTTTTCTCTCTCTTTAAATGTTATGTGCACGTTATTCCATCGACTTGAAAAGCTTCATTTAAATAATAAAATACTGCCATAAAAATACTGCCGACTCATAGTAACATAGTATATTATGGCAGATAAAGACCAGTATGGTCCATCTAGTCTGCCCAGCAAGGTGGCAAGAGTAGGTGCACCTGCCGCTCCGTGCAGATCACCCCTCGCCATGCCTTTGTTTAGGGGTGTACTAAATGCTCCATGCAAGTCACCCCTATTTGTTGAGATATAAGAGATAGTTAAGATTATTTTGATTTTATCCTGTTGCTATAAAGCGATCCACTGTGTCTGTCCCATGCCATTTTGAATTCTGTCACTGTATTTGTCCCCTCCACTTCCATCGACAAGGCATTCCAAGCATCCACCAGCCTTTCAGTGAAAATATATTTCCTGATTCTGCCTTCAGTTTACCCTCTTGCAGTTTCATGTTACTGTATGCCCTCTAGTTTTACAGCTTCCTTGTTTTTGAAAAGTATTTAATTAATTAGTTTATTTATTTATTTATTTATTTACCATTTTTTATATACCGCTTTTCAGATTCTCAAGGCAGTTTACATAGAACAGAACTTTGTTTACATGGAACACTTTTTTAGAACTATATACAGAGATGTTACTAGGGAGGAGTGGTCTAGTGGTTAGGACAAGGTACTTCAGGCTGGAGGGCTGGGGGTTCAAGTCCCACCTGGGGACAGCAGTCTCAGGCCGGAGGGTCTGGGATTTCTAGTCCTATAGGCACTCCTTGTGGTCTTGGGCAAGCCACTTAACCCTCCATTGCCCATGTTCCCTGTAAGTATTAGCATATGTGTCTCATATCCCCTTGTGTTAAATGTATCCCCCAATTGACTGCTTTGACCCGGTGAAAAGCAGGAAATAAATAAATGTTAACTGTGTTTGCATTTAACAATTTAACTATTTATAGAGTTTGAGCTCTGCAGGGTGCTTGAGGGTTTCAGGTCTTTCTGGCGTGGTAGTCAATGTGTTGCACGATTGGTGAGATATAGAAGTGCTCGGTAAATAGGTGAGTCTTCAAGAGCTTCGTGAAGTCAGTGACATTGGTGGTGGCTCTCAGGAGGTGAGGGAGAGAGTTCCAGAGTGATGGGATGTAGAGCTTGAATGCTCTCCTTAGGGTATTCTGGGAGATTCCTGTATGGGTTGTGGAACTTATAAGGGAGTTTTGATGCTGTGTTTTTCTTGATCTATTGTTTTGGGCTCTTCGGATTAGGTCTCTTAGGCAACCGGCAGATTGGTTGTGTTGAATTTTGAATGCCATCATTATGGTTTTATATTTTATTCTGGAATTGATGGGAAGCCAATGAAGGGATTCAAGAATGGGGTGATGTGAGCATGTTTGCTGGATCTTGTGATTAGTCAGGCTGCTGCATTCTGGGCTAGCTGTAAAGCCTGGGTTGCATTTTTGGGTAGGCTGTGTAGGATTAGGTTGCAGTAATCAAGGTGCGGTGTGATTAGCGCTTGACACAGTTTGGAAGTGGCTCTGCTCAAGTAGGGGACATAGATTCTGCAGGAATTTCATTTTGTAATATACTTTGGAGGTGGTCTTGCTGATGTGGGTCTGGAAGTTGAGTCTCTGGTCGAGCTAAATTCCTAGGTATTTTACCTTGTTTTTTGCAGGGATTGATCTGCTTCCTATTGTTATGTTATCTGGAGGTTTGAATGTGGAGTCCTATAAGGGCTTCCAATTTTTTGTAGTTGATCTCGAGGTTATATAATGTTAACCATTCTGTTATTACTGTCATGCAAGATGAGATGCTGGAGTAGTCGGGCTTCTTTGTGTCTAGGATGGTGTAGATCAGTAGGTCGTCTGTGTATAGGTGGCATGAATGTTGTGGGCTTGTATTATTTTGCAAAGTATCAGTGCGCGGGCAGGGTCCCGGAGCCCGCCCGTAACCGGGAGCTCGGCCCGGTGCAGGACCCTGCACGCATGTTGGGGGAAGGACGGCAATGCGCATCAGCGTGAGCACACTGCGTTCGTCATTCAAACTGATTGGCTCCGCTCAAGGCGAGACGAGCGGAGCCAATCGGAGCCACGGGAGATGCATGTGCTCCGGAGTTGGTGGCGTTTCCGGAGCACATGCGATCGGGCGCCCAAGTGGCAGCCCACCCATTCTGGCAGGGTGAGGGAAATGTATCTGGGGTGTCGCAGCAGGGGGTGGGGGGGGGGATACTTGTGGGCGGGATCCCGGAGGTCCGGGGTCCGGAGCCTTAGGCAACTTGGGGAGGGGGTGGGGTGCCCTCGACCCGGGCAACCCCTGGAAGACTTTTGCTAGTAATATGGCGAAGTCAGATAGGGGTGGCTGGAACTTGGCCGTTGGTGGGTACCACGGCTGGAGCGGAGGCGTGGCCGCTTTGCTAATTGCATGGCTGGCGGCGCATCGATCCGCTGGGTTTTTTTTTTTTTTTTTTAAATCTTTTATTTAGAATTTTGAATATGAACATACAACTATACAAAACAAGCCCAAAAGAGAAAAGAAAACCCCCCTCCCCTCCCCCCACCAACATGACAATCCCATCCCCAGTAGGCTACGCTCCCCCAACGTCAATCCTACAAGATACTGCTCATGCATAGCTATCCAGATATAATGGGAGCAACAGGCCCACTCCCCACAATATGAACCAACTCTCACACACACACTCTAGCTTTCGCAACATAAACATCTAAACACTGCCACTTGTCCGGGACACCTCCAGATTGAGTACCCCTGCAGCCGTTAGTAAAAGCAACATGATCCTGCGCCTTCTCATAGCTGGCATAAAGGCACACCATGCTCCACCAGTGGTGAACATCGAGTTTGCTAGAATCCTTCCAGCAAACCAAGATGTGCTTCAAGGCTATGGCTACTAAAAAATCCAGCAGAAAACGCTTTTTCCTTCAAATCAGGAAGGCCACCTGCGGAAGAGCGCAAAATCACTACCTGCCAGGTACAGGGAGACTGAAAGCACAGGATCTGTTGTATCCTTTCCCAGACATGAAGCCAAAAAGAATGAACGTAAAGGCAATCAAAAAACATGTGTTTGTAGGTACCAGGACCGAGAGAACAAGACCAGCACAGATTACCAGAATCGGGCTTCCAGCTGGAGAGTCGAAGGGGCGTGATAATGGCCCGATGAAGTAAGAAGAATAAGGACTGCGTTATGGCAGCTGCTTTATTTGACCCTACTGACCCTGGACCACAGGATCGACCAATCATGAGAGGAAATCGGTACTTCTAAGTCCAGCACCCAAGCGTCACCGCCTGCCGGCCTAGAGGGCCTGCCCTCCCGCAAGTATGTGTAGAATTTGGATGCTACACCAGACTTGCTAGAAAAAGAGAGGGCCAGCTCATACAGCCCCCAGGGTAAATCTAGGCACCGAGCAGACACCCCCGCAGAGGAAAGACAGCTCACTAATTGAGTCCATTGAAACTGACATCTAGGGGGCAGCGAGAATTCCTGTTGCAACCTGACCCAGGGCTTCCACCGCCCATCATGAAACAGCTGCCCTATTGTCCAAATACCTTTAACTTGCCATTGCTGCCACCCGAAGGATTTGCGGCCAATCCTGAACCGAGGGTTCCACCAAATCGGCATCCGAGATGTCACCGAGTTCTCGGAACCCATGACTCCAGCCAGATATTGAAATGCCCTTTGGGTCGCTACTACTATTGCCAGAGCAGGAGAAAATACCGGACATGCCATACCAACCAGAAGGTCCAAGGGGATCGGGTCCACAAGCCGCCTTTCCACCTCGACCCAGACTGGACACGAACCCCCACGCTCACGGGGACACCACAACGCCCCTTGCTTAAGCAAAAAAGCCTGGTGATAGTTGTGAAAATCCGGAAAATTCACCCCCCCATGGCTTTGCTCGCCTTCAGCTTGCCAAGAGCAATCCTAGGAGGCTTTCCTTGCCATAAAAAGGTCACTAGTTGTCTCTCCCAGCCTTTGTAAATCTTCTGTGAGAAGGAAGCGGGCAGCATTTCTAAAATATAGTTTATTTTGGGGGCGAGGACCATTTTGATGGACTCCATGCGGCCCCACCACGAGAGATGTAACGGCGACCACTTAGCCGTGAAGGTCTGGATCAATTCCTCAATCAGTTTACAATTAAGAGAAAAAGTCTCTTCGAGCGAGCTACAGAATCGTACACCAAGATACTTAATCGCCTTCTTTTCCCAGACAAAGGGGAAATCCTTTACAGCCTCGGAAAACGTAACCCCGTTCATGGGAAAGGCAACAGATTTAGACCAGTTTATTTTATATCCTGACACCTGTGAATAATGGCCTATGACCCTCAAGATCTCCTCTAGAGAACCGGGTTGAGAGAAGAGCAGCAAATCGTCAGCGTAAGCTGCGAGCTTAACCTGGAGATCCCCAATCCGAACCCCGCCTATCTTTTCTGAGTGTCGGATTAATAGTCCTAACGGCTCCAAAGCCAAATTAAAGAGAATCGGCGATAGGGGGCAGCCTTGCCGAGTCCCTCGGAATAAAGAGAAGGGGTCAGACAAAAGCCCGTCCACAAGGATGCGAGCTCGTGGGGAAGCGTACAGCACCTGAATACAGCGGATGATACCCTCTCCGAATCCAAACCAACGCAGGACCCTGAATAGAAAGACCCATTCAAGCCGGTCAAAAGCCTTTTCTGCATCCAAGGAGAGCCCCACCAAAGGGGTGCCAGCTTGTTCAGAAATGGCCAGGACATCAAGGAACAACCGAGCATTATCCGATGTCGCTCTCCCGGGCATAAAGCCACATTGGTCAGGGTGAATCAAATCAGCTGACACCGTTGCCAACCTATTGGCCACAACGGCCGCAAACAATTTATAGTCCGCATTCAAGAGGGAAATCGGTCTATAATTCTCCACCTTGAGGGCGTCCCTACCCGGCTTCGGTATCACTACTATCGTGGCCTCACTAAAACCCCCCACTATGGGCACCTGATCTTGCAGCAGCTGGAAATATCGACACAAAAAAGGAAGTAGCTCTTCTTGAAACACCTGATAAAGTTCAATGGGAATACCATCCGGGCCTGCGGCCTTACCTCTCTTGGCCGCATTAAGGGCAAAGCGAAGTTCACCCAGAGAAAAGAGGACGTCCAAATCTAATGCTTGCTGGGCCGAGAGACTAGGATGGGGAATATGCTCCAGGAATGCATCACACTCCTCCCCATTATCCGCTCCCTCCGAGCTATACAAACCTGCATAAAAGGACCGAAAGGCCTCGGCTATCTCCGGAGTTTTTGTGAGCAAAGTCTGGTCACTCTGCTGGAGAGCAGCCACCCTAACTTTCTCTGCCTTGGGAGCCAGGGTAGTCGCCAACATCCTGCCCGCCTTGTTTTGTTCCCTGTAAAAACGTGCTTTAGAAGCCTGTGATAACTTTTCAGCTTCCACACTTAAGATGGTATTGAACTGGAATCTAAGCTTCTGTAACCGTAACAAGACACACGGGTCCACTTTCCTCCGTAACAAACGCTCTCCCGCCCGAATTTGGGTCTCCAACTCACCCAAGACAAGCTTGCGACGCTTCGCCGCCGCAATGGCGAAGCTAGTGATTCTAGCACGCAGGGAGGCCTTGAAAGCCTCCCACCACGCCCATACAGAAGTAGCCCCAGGAAGGTTCACCGAAAAGTAATCTTTGATAACCCCCCGTAAGTATGTACAAAAATCCTGGTCCAAGAGAAGAGATCTCTGGAAGAACCACCCAGAGTTCCTAGCAGGAGAAGGATCAGGCGAGAAGGAAAGGAAAACCGCCGCGTGGTCAGAGACTGTACACGCCCCGATTTGTGCGTCTGCCACTTGGGTCACGAGAGCTCTAGCAATCAAAAAGAAATCGATCCTCGAGTGTGACCCGTGTGGGGGGGAGTAGAAGGAAAACTCCTTTTGCGAGGGGTGGAGCAAATGCCATATATCTACTAAATCCATCTGTTGCACCATACCGCTGAGCACCTTAGCCGCTCGGCTGGTCCTAACAGAACGATAAGGTTGCCGATCAATAAGAGGGTCCAGCACAAGGTTGAAGTCACCCCCTAAAACAAGATTAGCAGGACTGAGATCTCGTAGCTCCCCCGCGATTTCGTGAAAAAAGGAAACATCATCAGCGTTCGGGCCGTAGATATTCATTATGTCAAAGATCTGGTCTCGTATTCGTAGACGAGTAATCACCCATCTCCCCTTCGGGTCTGCCCGAGTCATTTCAACAACCGGCTGGAGAACTTTCCGAGCCAAGATAAGCACCCCATTCTTCTTATGCCAAGCCCCGGCCACCCCGAGCAGCTGATATTGTCCCCCTCCTAACTTATGTGCCTCGTCTGACGGCAAGCGGGTCTCTTGAAGCAGAACAACATCAGCCCCTTTCTTCCTGCAATAGAGCAAAATCTTGTTCCTCTTCATGGGGTTATTGATTCCCTTTACGTTCAGTGACATAAAGTTAAGTGATCCCAGAGCAGATAAATGATAGCATAATTGACATAAGAGAGTACAGAATAGTCAACCAATTGGATCCAGCTCCCACAAAACACCACACCCCCACCCAAGAAAACCAATAGAATCCTAACCCAACCACAAGCCTAAAACTGTATGGGAGAACCATCCTGAACAAGACTACAGCCTAACCCCCGCCATCCGGTTACCCTACACGCACTCCCCCCCCCCACCACACACTCGACTTCACAATCATAACCATAATCCCCTTCCCCAACCCAGGACCCGTACATGCATACCCAGACTCACTCTCCCCTCCGCGCCCCATACACAAACATGCTCACTAAAATATGTCCCCCCCCCCACCCACCCGGCCCATCATACACACCCAAGCCCAATATTTAAAGAAAGCTAAAAGGACCTCGGGTAGGAGGAACTCCCAGGAGAGGACACCAAGGGAAACCGGGGAGCCGGAGAGAGCCATAAGGGGCCAGTTCCAAAGCTCGGGACCCCTCAGCCCGATTACTCAATGGCAACATTAAAATAGATGTATTTCTCCCCATACCCCCCCGCAGAGCCCAACCGGGCACCCCAAATCGGGGACACCCGACATTTTCCACACAGGAACCCAACAGAGCACAAGATACACAAAACAGGAAATGAAGAACAGAAGATGTCCCTTCACTATCACGAGGCCTCAGCCAGGCCTCTGGAGAACACCGATCTCAGCAACAGTCTGAGAGCCCGATAGCCAGCACAATGGTTCAGCGCATCAGCATGGCTTCCTGTTCTTCCACAAATTGAAGCAGCATCTGGGGGTCTTCAAACGTGCGTGTTTGGTTGTGTAAAGTCACCCGAAAACGCGCAGGGGCGAAAAGGCCATACCGTGCCTGAAGATGTTGTAGCCGTGGGCGAAGAGCCAGCATCTGCCGCCGTCTCTCTACTGTCCCCTTGCTGAAATCGGGGAAAAAGGAGATATTTCGTCCCTCGAAGCTAATCGGCGCCAAGGACTTTGCGGCCATCATGATTTGTAAGGCTTGTTGGTGCCGCAACACACGCAGGATGATAGGCCTCGGTTGCTTAGTCTGCGGTCCGGCATGTAGAGGGACACGGTGCGCTCTTTCAAGTTCTAGAGGAGGAGTAAATTCCAGGCGGAGGAGCTTCGGCAATTGTACAGTCAGGAAGGCCAGCATGTTGCCCGCTTCGGCGCCCTCGGGCACCCCAATAATGCGCACGTTATTTCTGCGAGTGCGATTATTTAAGTCCTCCAAGTTACGCTCTAATAAAGCGATATGCTTGCCGTTGACCAAAGTAAGCTTTAAACGTTCCTCATGGCACTCTACCTGGTTTTCCACCCGCGTGATTTTTTCCACGAGCCCCATGAGCTGCTCTTTCATCTCCTTTAGGTTGACGATATCCGCTTGTACTCCGGAGAGCGTCTCTCTGTTTGCCTCTACTAATCCGCGAACTGCTCGAATCTCCGTGAGCAGCTCCTGCATCGCGTCCATGTGCTCTCTGGGCCCAGCGGCCTTCTGCAGGGAGGGCGGGTCTGGTTTTTGCCGCTTCGTACCCCCAGACCCGAGGGAACTAAAGTCTAGCTTGCCAGATTTGCCCGTAGCCATTTCTTCCCTTATACCAAGCAGAAAAGGGAAAATTTCCAGCAGTAGTGGCGGGGGAGTACAGGATTTAGATCAGGATTGCAGGGAGCACGGGAATCAAGCTGCCATCTTGCTCACCGGCCAAGCTCCGCCCCCCCCCCCGCTGGGTTTTTTTTGTTGGATCAGTATTTATGTTAATGTTAATTAGTTTGTTTGGAAATAAAGCTGCAACCAGTTGTCACCATGAATTGCTGTCTGTGGTATTTTTGGATATGAGAAGGCAGGGAGAAGGAGTGAAGGGGTGGGGGTGGGGCAAGAAGAGGGTGAGTGCCAGGTCCGGCTTCCCGGTTACTGGCTGTAAGTAAAGGTTGAAAAGTAAAGCTGAGAGAGATAATCCTTGAGGTAGAACTTGTTTTAGTGAGAAAGGACTTGATACATTGTCTTTTATCTTGACTTGAGATTTTCTGTCTGTGAGGTAGGAGCGAAACCATGCCAGGGGTGTGCCACTTACTCCTATTTCACTTAGCCTGTCCAGTAGTCTAAATTATATCTCCTCTGTCCCTCATCTCCTCTAGCGCATACCTATTTAGCCTTCAAGTCTCTTCTCATACGCCTTCTGGTACAGGCTCCAAATCATTTTGGTCACCTTTCTCTGAATCTTTCTGCCTTCCTCTGAACCTTTTCTGCCTTTTATATCTCTTCTAAATAAATCATAGCCAGCTATAGCTATATCCCATTCATGTGACTTGTTAAATCATGTTTCTGTAATGATTTCAATGTCCAAGTCCATTTCTACCATTAGGGTTTCCAGGTCAGGAACTTCGTTGGCTAGGCTGCGAGCATTTGCACTCATTGTTTTCCAGCATTTGTTGACTGACTTGCCAGTATTTTGCATGGATTTTGTCCTGCATTCCTCTTCCTGATGGACTTTGGTGTGTGGACTAATAGCGTGGCTGTTTCCAATGTTGTTATGTTTTTGCTGGGAGTGATGTCTGAACTTGTTCTTCATCTGCATCCGTCACCCCTTTCCCTAGTTTAAATGCCTGTCTACGTAATGCCTGAATTATTCACTTAGGATCCTTTTCCCTGCAACAGAGAGATGTAGTCCATCCACACAGTATAGCCTCTTGTTGTTAATCTATTTCCTCAGTTGCCAATATTGCATTTCAAAGCACATCTATGTTACATGGTTTATGATTTATAGTTTATGGTTTATTTCCCTTGATATACAGTACCATCCTTTGCAAGCATTCAGAACAGTTTACATAAAACATAAATTATTATTATTTTTTATTTTAGTGCCATCATGTCAGTGTTGACTCATAGTGACCCAGCTACCTCTGGGCTTTCTTGGCAATGTATCACCGGAAGTAGATTGCCAGCCTTTTCTTCCGAGGCAATGGAGGGTAAAGTGACTTGCCCAAGGTCACAAGGAATGCCAGTGGGAATTGAACCCTTGATCTTCTGGGTACTAAAATAAATAAATATAGGCAAATGAATAAATATACTCAATGCAGAGAAAAATGAACTGCATTATTCTACTAGGAAAGGTAAGAAAAGGAAGAATAATCAGAAAACCTGGTTAGGAGAAGTCATCCCTGGACTCTGGCCCAATTCCAAATGCATGTTCAAAGAGAACTGATTTCATAAGAGTTTTGAATCTTTTATAGATGGGTTAAAGACAGACTGTTCCACAAGGAGGGGGGAAACAAAAAAGATGGCTGAATTTCTAGTAGACTTGGATTTCACTTTTGAAGGGGAGGGGAAATAAGCAATCTATTACCATGAAGTGTGTGAAAGCAAGCACACAAGGGGCACAGCGAAGATGAGTAATTATGTGTTTTGTTGTAAAGGATCTTATAAATCAAAGTGAGAAATTTATGCTGGCTATAATGAGGGCCGGATTTACCTTGAGTGAGGCCCTACGCCAACAAAAATTGTGGGCCCCCAGAAAAGATAAAAACGAGCACGCCGGTTCAGCTGCGTGCTGTTGGCCCTGACGTCATAATTAAACTGGAAATCCCAAAAGCCAAACTTGGAATGTACAACACTGTAGAAATAAAACTATACATTAATTTGCTCTTGTACTAAACAAAGCGCAGACGTTAATGATGCACATTTACCAGAGCTGACATATTCCAATTAATAAATTCAAAATAAAGAGATATTTTTCTACCTTTTGTGCATTTTTTTTCAGCTGCAATTGCTCCAGCCACTTTCTTCTGGTTTCTTCGTGTCTTCTGCTAACTCTCCATCATCTGCTGTCCATTTGTCCTTTCTTCTCTCTTATAGTTTTTTTCCATTCTCTCTCTACATCTGCTTTAACATACTAATCTTTCTCCTTTTGCTCTTTCCTCATTCCTATTTCATCCACTCAAATTTTACCCCTCCATCCTCAATCCCCACTTACTTTCCCAATACCCGGCCAATTGTAGATTTTTTATCCCTCCCAAACAAAATATTTTTCTCCTCTCCATTATACTCTCCCAGCCCCATCCCATTCTAATCCTCCCCCAACATCAGCTCCCTTCTAGTTCCAGCCTCACCCAGCATCCATTCCCTTCTAGTCCCTGCATCAGCCCATTTCCAGTCCTAGCCCCCCATCAGCCCATTTCCAGTCCTAGCAACCCCCCAACCCAATACCAGTCCTAGCCCCCCCCATGAATCCACTTCTAGTCCTAACCCCCCATCACCCCATTTTCAGTTTAAGCCCCCCTATAACCCATTACCAGTCCTAACCCCCCATCAGCCTACTTCCAGTCCTAACCCCCATCAACCCATTTCCAGTCAGTCCCCCATAGCCCATTGCCAGTCCTAACCCCCCCATCAGCCCACAGCCCATTACCAGTCCTAACCCCATCAGCCCACCTCAAGTCCTAACCCCTCCCCATCAGCCCATTTCCTGTCCTAGCCCCCCCATAGCCCATTATTTATTATTATATTTATTTATTAACAGCTTTTATATACCGCACTTTTATCATCAGCGCGGTTTACATTTTAACAACTTTGTACTTAAGCATGAAACATATGTCAAGTTTACAGATAACAGGATATTAAAACATGGATAACTGGGGTTAAAATAAATAAGATATTAAAAACTATTTACAATAGATTCTCAAATGTTTTGCGTTCTAAAGGTGGGGGTCTGTGAGGTTTTGATCTGGAACAGGTAGTAAATTCAGGAACTTATTCGGCTAACCATGGTCATTGGTTTGTGTTAGAGGGGTAGGAGAGCCAGTATATTTTGAGAAGTGTTGTATGAAGAGGTGTGTTTTTAGAGATTTTCTGAATTGAGAAAAGTCTCGTTGTGATCTGATGCTAGGTGGCAGCGCGTTCCAGCATCTGGGGGCGAAGGATGAGAATGCTCTTGAGGTAGTTGTCTGGGAGAGTTTTGTGAGGTCTTTTGGGACTGTTAGCATGTTATCGGTTGTAGATCGTCTAGATCTGGTGTTCTGTGTGTGATGCAGGAGGTCAGACAACGAGGGTGGTGAGATTTGATGGAAAGCTTTGAAGGTCAAAACTAGGGCTTTGTATAGAATCCTGTATGATATTGGAAGCCAGTGGAGTTCAAATAGGATGGGAGTAATATGTTGACTCCTTGAGGCTCCGAATAGGACTCTGGCAGCTGTATTCATAGCCAGTTGAAGTGGATTCAGAGTGCACTTGGGTAGACCGTGTAGTACAATATTTGCACAGTCGAAGTGGGGAGTGACTAATGCCTGGAAAGTTGTACGGAAGTAGCATGGTTCAAGCATAGGTTTGAGGTGTCGGAGTGTCCTGATCTTATGGTAGATGGCTTTTACAGTTTTTTTATATGTTCTTTGAATTCGAGACGCTGGTCAAGTATGACGCCCAGGTAACGTATTGAGGTTTTAAGTGGTAGATCGGCATCTCTTGTTCTTAGAGTTGGTGGAGGACAGAAGTCTTTGTTCCTTGTGACGATCAGGACTTCTGTTTTTTTGAAATTAATTTGGAGATTTTGTGTAAGCAGCCAGTCTGAGATTGAATTGAAGCAGGTGATTAATGTAGTGTAGTCGGGTTTTAGCACGTTGATTGGAGTGAATAGAAGCACATCATCAGCATAGATGAGACATGATATTCCGAATGAGCGGGAGATATTGCAAATGGGCTGCATATAAATGTTAAATAGCAGAGCAGAAAGGGAGGAACCCTGCGGTACTCCTTGCTTCTGGTGGAATGGCTGAGATGTAGTATTACCAATCCGTACCTGTTGCCAGCTGTCTACCAGGTAAGATTTGCACCAATTCCATGCCATTCCTTGAATCCCTTTTTCGTAGAGACGGGCAAGCAGTTGGTCATGATCAACAGAGTCAAATGCTGCTGCTATGTCTAGGAAGATCATTGCAACTCCATTCCTAATGTTGTCTGTTGTATTGATAAGCGTGTTCATTAGGGATGTTAGAAGAGTATCGACTCTGTGGGCTTCTCTGAAGCCATGCTGGTTTGGATCTAGTGGGGCTTCAGAATCAATATGTTGTTGGATTTGTCTCAGTATAACTTTTTCTAGGATCTTGGCTAATAAAGGAATACTTGAAATTGGGCAGTAGGAGTCTTCCTTTTTTGGATCGAGTTTATTGTTTTTCAGAAGGGGGTGGATGGAGGTCTGTTTGAGGGCTGTTGGAAATATCCCGGTGCTAAGGGACTGGTCAACTAAGGCTGATATGTATGGGCTGAGCTCTGTTCTCAATGATTTGATCCAGTGGGCAGGACATGGATCGTTAGGTGCGGTGGTGGCATTGATGGATGTTATAATTTCTTTGATTGTCTTCGGAGTTGGGGATGAGAAATTATTGAGTATGAATTGGACGTTGGAGGGTTGTGTGGATACATTTGTGGTTGAAGTTGTGATCTTGATCGCCTTGGATTGGATGTAGTCAGCATACAGTTGTGGATGTATATGTTCCTGTTGTGGTGAAGGGGGTTCATTAGTTAGGGATTTTACTAGTTGGAAGAGATCTTTTGGTTTGTTAAGAGAACGGCTAAGGAGCATTGCATGATGTTCTTTTCTCTTATCCCAGGTTAGCTGACGATGGGATTTCAAGTGAGCTAAGTAAATGGATTGGTCAAAAGGATTTAGGGAATGTCTCCATTTCTTCTCTAGTCTCCTCAGTTGCTGTAAGGAGGTTCGTAACTCGGAGGAGAACCATGGTGCATTCTTTTTCTTGGAAATAGAAGATTTGGTAACAGTTTGATCATCTGTGATGGTAGGCTGGGCTGATAGTCTGAGGGCGCTGTTCCAGTTTGATACAGTCTCATCGATGTTGTCTGGTATTGTGGAGAGTTTCGGGATGGTTTGGGAGGTGATTGTGTCTATGTTGAATTATCAGTCCTAACCCATCAGACCACCTCCAGTCTTAACCCCCCTAGCCCATTTCCAGTCCTAGCCCCCCATAGCCCATTACCAGACAGCCCCCATCAGCCCACAGCCCATTACCAGTCTTAACCCCCCCATAGCCCATTACCAGTTCTAACCCCCCCCCGCCCACAGCCCATTACCAGTCCTAACCCCATCAGCCCATCTCCAGTCTTAACCGCCCCCCAAGCCCATTACCAGTCCTACCCCCCATCGGCTCAAGTATAGATAACCAATGAAATGGTCATATGCCTAGTATGGGTTGCATTATTGAAACCGATTCCATATGTGGGAAAAGAACTGATAAATCTTTTTCCATATCTTGAGATAAAACAATTGCCATCTTTAAAATGTTATTATAACATAGTACACCTGCTAAAAGAAAATGCCACATGGATGCTGCCCTTACTAATTTTTAAATATGGATATAACCTTCCTAGAGCTAACCCCTTGTAATTTCAGCATGTTATAAAATTAAACGCTGGCTGCTGCTGCTGCCGCTGCCGTCGTGGCAGCAGCAGAATGGACTGTCCCGCGGGGCCCCCTCTGAATCCCTCCCTCCCTCCGCAATGGCTGAGCCCCTCCATGCCGGCTTTGAGAGGCGCAAAGGGAGAGTGTCTCCCTCGCGTCTCTTTAAGCCCGCAGGGGCTGATGGGAAATTTCCCATCTGCCCCTGCAGGCTTAACAGAGACGCGAGGGAGACACTCTCCCTTCGTGCCTCTCAAAGCCGGCATGGAGGGGCTCAGCCGTCGCGGAGGGAGGGAGGGAGGGAGGGAGGGAGGGATTCAGAGGGGGCCCCGCTGGACAGTCCTTGCTACCGCGGCAGCAGCCAGCGTTTTTTTAAAACTTCAATTTACCTATACGCCAGTATTCAATTTTTGTGGGCCCTTGCCAGCTGTGGGCCCTACGCTACGGCGTAACTGGCGTATAGGTAAATCCGGCCCTGGCTATAATAGAAAACTGGATCAACAGGGGGTAACAGAACCATTTGCTTACAAAGGACAGAATAAGTACTGCTGTGTTTTGAATACCTACAATGAATATGAATAAGAAAGATTTGTATACAATGGAAACAATGCATGCAAATCTCTCTCATGCATATTCATAGTGGTTGTCTTGAAAATCTGACTGCCCTGGTGGTATTCCAAGCAGGGCTGCTTCAGTCCCTTATGGGGCCTGGGCAAATGTTTCTAACAAGGGGCTTCCCATCCATGGAGCCCCCATCCATGTGCTGGGCCTCCTCCTCTTGTCACCACTGTCATTCCTCTCTGGGCTGTGCAGTGGCAGCAATTCATTAAAAAGGCAGCGTGATATTGGAGCTTCCTTTTTTCCAGGTGCCACTGTGCCCAGGGGTGGCCCAAGAATGGTGTGGGGCTATGTGGGAGACTCATTGTGGGGCCTCATTTACATATCCACTGGACCTCATTTGCATACATTTAATTTATTTTATTTTAAAATGTATATGTTGCCATCTAAAATTTTAGGCGGCTTTCAAAGGAATCCTTCACAAGCCTCTCTTTTGTCCTGGCTTAGGGGCATGTTTACTAAATATTAATGTGTGTTAAGTGCCACTGCGCCAATAGAAATAAAAGGGTGTTCCTGCACTTAGTGCACATTTACATTTGTGAATGTGCATTAACTTTTAGTAAACACACCTCTTAATGAGTGTCTGAATACCAATTACATGGCAGTGAGGATAAAGAAAAACTACCAAATTTCTACAGTAGTATACTCCAGTGCCAACTGCCAGGAAGTGCTATAAACCTTGCTCATTTAGAACCCATAGCAAACCCACCGTATCATAATTGCGCTACCAGGACTCACAAAGCACCAAACCCTACCCATCAAAAGGCAACTCTGCAAATATTAAACCAATACCTCTCACAGAATACCATTGCATCTCCTACTGGGGAAAGAGAACAAGTGGCACTGTCAAATAGAAACTACATGAAAAGAATACCTCAGCTTGGTTACACATGCAGAACATAGACCATCACCAAACAAAGAACAAGGGATCACAATTTAGAAATATGAAGACAATAATTAAACTGGGAATCCCAAAAGCCAAACTTGGAATGTACAACAACACTGGAGAAATAAAAACTATAAATTAATTTCCTCTTGTACTAAACAAAACGCAGACGTTAGCGATGCACATTTCCCAGAGCTGACACATTCCAGTTAATAAATTCTAAATAAAATAGTATTTTGCTATCTTTTGTTGTTTGGGCATTTTATTTTTCTGTCGCAATTGCCTCAGTCACTTTCTTCTGTTTTCTTTGTGTCTTCTGCTAATCCTCCATTCTTTGCTGTCCATTTGTCCTTTCTTCTCTCTTCTAGTTTTTTCCATTCTCTTTCTAAATCTGCACCAGCATACTGATCTTTCCCCTTTTGCTTTTTCCATTTCTTTCTTTATTCCTTTTTCATTTTTCCATCCTCAATCCCTACTTACTCTCGCAAAACCCGGCCAATCATAGATTTTTCTTCCCTCTCACACAAAATATATTTTCCCCTCTCCATCCTCACTCCCCCAGCCCCACCCTCTTCTAGTCCTCCCCATCAGCTCCCTTCTAGTTCCAGCCCCACCCAGCATCCGCTCCCTTCTAGTCCCATTCTCCCATCCCCCACATCAGTCCATTTCCAGTCCTAGCCAACCCATCAGCCCATTTCCAATCCTAGACCTCCATCAACCCTTTCTAGTCCTATCCTAGCCCCTTCATCAGCCTATTTCCAGTCAAAGTCCCCCCCCAATCAGCCCATTTTGAGTCCTAGCCCCCCATCAGCCCTTTCCAGTCCTATCCCAGCCCCTCCATCAGCCCATTTCCAGTTCTAGCCCCCTATCAGCCCTTTCCAGTCCTATCCTAGCCCCCCATCAGCTAATTTCCAGTCCAAGCCCCCTCAATCAGTCCATTTCCAGTCCTAGTCTCCCCTCAAAGAGCCCCGCGCCTGTCTGACTGACTTCAGAGGAGCAGGGAGGGGCAAAGCCCTGGTTCACCTCTGTAAGCCACTGGAGTGAAGAGCGGCATTTTCCTTCACTTCAGCAGCTGTGTTCTCTTGGAGCCCATTTACTGGGAAACAGGAAATGCCCTTTAATCTCCTGTGGGCCTGCGGGCTTCATGAGAACACAGCTGGAGGACTGAAGGAAAATGCTGCTTTTCACTCTGGCAGCTCTGCAGAGGTGAGTCAGGGCCTCCCTGGCTCCCTCTGAAGCTAGCCCTGCAAACGGTCGAGTGCAACAACATGTGTGAGATGAAGTTGGTGCGGGGCCCCCTGAAGCGTGGGGCCCTGTGCGAACAACATTCCTGCACAATGAACAGGCCGGTCCTGATTGTGCCATTCACACTTCTGCTTCTGCTCCCCTCCAAAGAATTGGAGGGGGAGGGCAGAAGCAGAAGCGTGAACGGCACCCTGGTGCTGGAAAAAAAGGTAACTCCAGCGCCACATTGTCTTTTTAATGGATTGGCACCACTACACATCCCGGAAAGGAACAACAGCAACAGCAACAGCAATGGGCACAGGGACAGGAGCAGGACCACTGTTACCCATGGGCAGCAGGGCAGCTGGGTCCCCATTGTGCAGGGGCCCAGGGTGGCTGTCACTTTTGTCCATAGCTAAAAGTGGCTCTGATCCCAAAGATTAGGTTGAGAATCCCTGGACTAAGGTATACCTCTGTGCAGTGCACATGTAGCTCAACCAGTGTATTACTAGAAAGACTGAAGTTGGTAAGCCAGATATTTTACTTTCTGTTCTAGAATTAAAATTGCATTTCTTTTTGATTTGAAGCTCAACCTAGTTGTTTCTTGCACACAGGGCTTCCCTGCAGGCCCAGCACCTGAACACTTACCAGTTATTAAAGGACATACTAAGGTAAGAAACTTCCCAGGCAAATCCCTAGGGTCAAGATTTATCCTGACCTTAATGGCTAGATCTAGTTGTTGATTGTCATGAGGTGGCTAAGGGTAGTTTCAGCAATAAGGATGGGAGGGAGCTCAGCAGACAGGGCCAGACCATCCACTAGGCAGGTGACAGACTTCTGTGGGTGGCACGGCATGGAGTCCGCGGCAGGCCCTGTGCTTCGTCACACATTTCCTGCTGCTTCTGACCTCCCTCCCCCCCTCGGACAAGAAGTTGTGTCAGAGGTCAGAAGTGGCAGGTCATGTGTGCTGAAGCACATGGCCTGCCACAGGCCACTGACACTGCGCCGAGCTGCCCCTGACCACTCTGCTAGAATCAGTGGCAGCAGAAGACGATGACATGGCTCGGGGGGGGGGGGGGGAATGAAGCGGCTTATCACGGGGGAGGTGGTGTGGAGGAAGAGTAGTGCATGTAGGGATTTAGTTTTTGAATTACCCATTTTTGTACAAATATGACCCACATATAAAGAGGAACAAATTCCATTGGAATATTTTAACCAACAGACCTTGCAAATCTAATTTTTAAAGGAAAAATAGGTAATTTCACTTTAAAAATTAGCTTTAAGGTCTGCAAAAAATACCCCCAGAGTCTCAAAAGAGCTGGACTATTAAAAATTGCCCTTTATACGTAGTAACAAAAAGGTTCAAGATGTCTGTAACCACATTTTTAAAATTCAGTCATTAAGGATGTGAGTTTGCTAGCATGCATTTGGTTCATTAGTGTAGCTTAAAAATTTAGGGATATGTTTACTAAACCGTGCTAAGCAGTTACTCAAAGTGTTAGCATGTCCTAACTTACGGGCCCAAGCAGAAAACTAGTGCAGCCTTTCAGCACAGAAAATGCCACTTTTAAGCACAATTACTGCTATTGCCAAAAGCAGAAAAGAGACTGATACACACGTAAACAGCAAAGGAAAAACTAGCGCATGATTAACACCACAAGTATTTACATTTATTTAAATTATAGACAAATGAGTTGCACATAATAAAATGGTGTGCTAATATTGGCTGCGCCCAATGCAAAGAAATGCGTAGAGGATTTCACAACCAGTCTCAACGCCAATATCTCTATGTCTGGTCTTGAGGTGGATTCAACATCTAGAGCGTGCCCCTGGCAGTATTTTTATGGCATTGGGTGCTTTCCCCGAAGGCATCAAAATATTTACAGGGTCCGGTGCCCCTGACAGAAAGTAAATCCCTGGTGCCCCAGCGGCCCTGATCCCCCACCACTTCCCAATTAAAAATAAACCCAGTGACCCAGTAGCCCCCACTCAACTAAAAATAAACCTAGTGGCCTGGCGGTCCCAAACCCCCACTCAACTAAAAATAAACCTCATGGTCCAGTGGCCCCAAACCTCCCATTCCCCACCCAACTAAAAATAAACCTGTTGGCCCGGTGACCCCAAACGCCCCTACCCTCCACCCAACTAAAAATAAATCTGATGGCCTAGCATCCCCAAATCCTCCAACCCTCTCCAGGTACCTTTACAAACTAGCGGGAGTGCCCCACAAGCTCCCGCACCTCTGCTGCCATCTTGAAAAATGGTTTTCTGTCAGGATCACTGGCCCTGGACAGTATTTTGATGGCATGGGAGACTTTCCTCGATGCCTGGATCATCTTAGGGGAGTTTGAGCATCAGAGAAGGCCCCTGATGCAATCAAAATACTGTCAGGGCTCAAATACAAACTAGTCATTTTTCAAGATGGCAGCACAGGAGAAGGCGCGCATGGGTTGCACTCCTGCTCATATCTAAAGGTACTGGGAGGGGGATGGGGGCTTCAGGGCCTCTGGGCCACCAGGTTTATTTTTAGTTGGTGGGAGGTTCGGAGCCACCAGACTTATTTTTAGTTGGGAGAGGGTGAGGGATTGGGGCAGCTGGGCCACCAGGAATTTGCTTGCAGTCAGGGACATGGCCCCTGACAGTATTTAGATGGCATTGGGGGCTTTCCCCAATGCCTGGATCAACTGATGTGAGTTTGAGCATGGGAGAAAGCCCCCGATGCCATCAAAATACAGATGGGGCTCCTATGCAAATTAGCCACACGGTGCCCCCGTTTCTCTAGAAGTGCATGCCAAACTTGCGCTGACTTCTGTGCATATGTGTTTGGCTTGCTTTCCCAGTCTAATGCTGCCATTCATGCACAGTTTAATGAATGGCTAATGCATGGCTAATTTGCATATGAGCCCCTTTCTGCATGCCAGCATTAAAGTTGCATGCTATTGGTGCACACCAAATAGGCATAAAAAGTTGATAACGTGCAACTTCAGCGTCAGCTTTCAGCATTGGCCTGCTGGTGTGGGCCTGTAATAATGATTACCATGCACTAAAACAGCCAGTGCTGTAAAAATCCTACACTAACCTTGTAATGTATTGTGGAGCAGGAACTGGGTGGATTATGTGTAGAGAATGGATATGGACTGCACAGTGAGGTAATATGTGGTACTTTATCACATTCTGACTGTCACAACTGTCAATAGCGTGGGTGCACTCAGGAGGAGGCATTAAGTGTATTTGCTCTATTGTCATGCAATAACATGCCTGATGCATTAAAAAAAAGAACAACAATATATACATATAAATATATATAAATCCCCGCTGTAGCATGCCTATTTACCCCCAAAAAATCAATCTCCCATCAACATCCACCTCCGACTGGCCAGTTCTAAGCTTCAGCATCCTGACACACATTTTACCCTCTTCTCAACCAGGACCAGCATGAAGTCTTTCCCTCTCACCAATCCTGATCAGTACCACCAAGAACCTCTCCTCTCCCTCCCTTGAAGAGTCACCTGACCTCCATCACACCCTTCTTGACCTTCCCAACATCCCCCAGTGGTTTCCCTGCTAGATTAGGGCAGGGCAGAAATGATCCCATAGTACTTCTGTTCCTTTGCTGCCCAGCTTCTGACCCTGAGCAGTAGTGCTGCAGTACCACCCTAAGGTTCAAGCTGCCAAATAAACAACATGTGTATATTTGTCCCAATCAGATGTTCTAATTCAACTACTCTCAAGTACTTAGGAATTATCCTGGACACAGATCATTCCTTTTCCCCTCATATCAGTTCTGTTGTTGCACCAGTGTCAATCAATCCATCCATTCCTGAACACAGCATCATTAACCTCTCTCCTCCTTAACTATGTGGTTGCACATTTAGACTACTGTAATATGATTTACAGTATGATGGTGTCCCCCTTTTTGAATTGCAATGATTGGAATCTGTATAAAACACTACAGTCCATAATTTAGCCCATGCTCAGATCGCATCACTCCCCCATTCCTGCACCACCATTGGTTGCCAATTACTTTCCAGATTCAGTTCAAACTTCTAACCCTAGCACACAAAGTTCTTTAACTGGACTACCATCTAATTTTTTCTTCATGTCTCATTCTTCATGCCCCCTCAGACCTTGCATTCACTACATGATAATAGACTACATAAGAACATAAGAAATGCCATACTGGATCAGACCAAGGTCCATCAAGTCCAGTATCCTGTTTCCAACAGAGGTGACTCCAGGTCACAAGTACGTGACAGGTTCCCAAAAAGGCACACATGTTCAACTATGCTTGTCCTGGGGTAAGCAATGGATTTCCCGGGTCTTCTTTGGACATTTCCTCCAGGAACTTGTTCAAACCTTTTTTAAATGCAGCTACACTGACAGCTTTTACAACATCCTCTGGTAACGAATTCCAGAGTTTGAGTACATGTTGAGTGAAAAAATTATTTTTGCTTATTAGTCTTAAATGGGTTACATTGTAGCTTCATTGCATGTCCTCTAATCTTTCTACTTTTCGATGGCGTAAACAACCAATCTGCATTTACCCGTTCCACTCCATTCATTAATTTATAGACCTCTATCATACTTTACCCCTACCAGTTTAATTTATATGCAGAACAAATCATCAGACAAGCAGGACTGAATGAAGATAACCAATCAACAACCTTTGCTGTGCCGATGATACCACATTACTGGCTGAAAGTGAAGACGATCTGAAACATTTGCTTCTCAAGATCAAGAAACATAGGGGTACATTTACTAAAGGGTGTTAAGGGAGCCAGTGTGCCGTTAATACCCATTATCGGCACCCTTGCACTCTTTATGCTGTGAAAAAGCTGCATTAGCAGGCATTAAAGGCTCCTGCAGCATAAAGGGTGCAGTAAATGGAGAGAAGGCATTAACGGGGCAGAGAGAGGGTGTAAACAACAGGTGTTCCCTTAATGCACTAATGTGTGTTAAAGCCCTTTAATGCTGGGAACCCTAACACAAAGTAAAATTTCGCAGCAAGGGTGTATTTTGAGTAGAGAAAGCCTATTTAAACATATTTGTACATAGTTTACCCCGGTTATCCAAGTTTTTGTCCCTGTTATCTGTAAACTCATACATGTTAACTGTACTGAGCATTTTGTTCCATGTAAACTGCGCTGATGCTGAATAGTGCGGTATATAAGAGACTGTAAATAAATAAATAAATAAATATGCAATGTGATGCACAGACAGGAGAGTCCAAGCTAGTGATAGTAGTTCTTCATTAACAACAACAGCATAGTGCCCAAGTATGAAAGGGCACTATGCTGACAATGCAAATTGGGCAAAGGAGGTGGCACATGGGTCAAGCAATGGTGGTTGCTGGTTCACAGGAGGGAGGAGTGGTCTAGTGGTTAGGACAAAGTACTTCAGGCCGGAGGGCCGGAGGTTCAAGTCCCACCTGGGGACAGCAATCTCAGGCCAGAGGGACTGGGATTTCTAGTCCTAGAGGCACTCCTTGTGGTCTTGGGCAAGCCACTTAACCCTCCATTGCCCATGTTCCCTGTAAGTATTGGCATATGTGTCTCATATCCCCTCGTGTTAAATGTATCCCCCAATTGACCGCTTTGACCCAGTGAAAAGCAGGATATAAATACAGCTAAATAAATAAATAAATAGTCCAAGCAGCTGCCCAGATGGCACATAGGAACATACAATCATAAATATGCCTTACTGTGTCAGACCAAGGTCCATCATGCCCAGTATCCTGTGTCCAACAGTGGCAAATCTAGGTCACAGGTACTTAGCAGTTTCTCCAACATACACACAAGTTCCACAATGCTTGTATTGGGGCAAACAGTGGGTATCCCAGGTCCTCTTTAATAATGATTTATGGACCTTTCCCCAGGAACTTGACCAAACCTTTTTAAAATCCAGCTACAGTACACTACCATCTTTTACTACATCCTCTGATAATGAATTCTAGAGTTTGATTACGCGTTGACTGAAAAACTATTTTCTCTTTTTAGTCTTAAATGGGTTACACTGTAGCCTCATTGCATGTCCCCTAGTCTTTCTACATTTTGATGGCGTAAACAAGTGAGCCATGTTTACCTGTTCCACTCCAGTCAATAATTTATAGACCTCTATCATATCTCCCCTCAGCTGTCTCTTCCCCAGGTTGAAAAGCCTCAAACTTTTAACCTTTCCTCATAGGGGTATTCTTCCATCCACATTGCCATCTGTGATGTCTATCATGATCCCACAGTGACAGTTGTGGCACACAGATATACTGCTACTGCAGAAAGGAGATGTGCCACATGGGGCAGTTCAAGGGTCCTGGCACCCCAGGTAGAGATCACGGCTAGCATCCCCTGTTGCTGCTGAACCCAGCTATGGGGAAGAGGCTGATAGTTCCAGCAGCTGTAGGCCTCCAGGTAGCTGCAACATGCAGGTGCCCAGGAACTACCACAGCAGTGGCTGTCATCCTCCCACTAAGACGTAATGTTGTCAGATTGTGATGGGGTCCCTGCCAAGGCAGGTGATTGGGAGGCCTATCCATGTATGCCTCTGTCCCTGTCATCTGTACCTTGTGCCCTAGGCACCCGCCAAACCACATGTTGGATGGGCAGGGACTGTGCACCACCAACAGCACATGGGCATGTCGGCATCATGTGGTAGGTGTTGGTGGAGGGGGCAGTGGCACCCGCCTGCAGCAGACCAAAGCCATGTCCTGGTTCTGTGTTCCATGCACATTGCAACATGTGCCAAGGTCTGTCTGATCGGAAGCATGTCAGCCCCAGGGACTGTTACAGTTATATGGCAGCACTTTGGCTCAATGCACACAGTTGGCATGTATGCTGACTAGAAGGTCACAGGTCCAGGTCCTGGCTTTGGATCATGCATTGCATGTCCCTGTGGCTGAGGTTTTAGCCTACAGTGCAGGTACAACACCAGCATGTACAACTCCCAATGAATCCACCAGCAAGAGTACAAACACCCATTAGTCATACCGACAGGCTCCACTATCCACAGCTAGATGGAGAGTAAGGCTGATAGCACCGGCACACTGAGTGGGTGCTACTAGCTCCTGCATAATGAGTACCCATTAACAATTCTTGAGCTGATATTGAGACCAAAGTGGCAGGCAGGAATGCCAACATCCCCATTTTTGCACAGTGCATCCATATGAGAGTGTGAGTATGTGAGTGTGTGTGTGTATGTGTCTCCATTGTTTTGAGCCTCGTATTGCTTAAACTGTTCCCAGTATTAGTCTACAAACGTGCATGATGAGGAGAATAGTATTGTGGGTATGACCTGAAACAGGGTGGATTGGCCAGGATTTGTCTGCATCGGAGGTAGGGTCAATGGCTGAGATGTCATAGTGCCTGTCTGCCATGTGCCTGGACTGGGTGGCCACAACATGTCATGCTGGTAGGGCACTCTCACTCTGACTGAGCAGTGACCATGGTACAGCTATCTATCCACATAGTGCTTATCTAGTGTCTGGCTTGAGTGTTATGGGTGCATGTCCTGTTGGGGAGCTGATCGCTGATCTAATTGCTGAGTGTACATGGTCACTTGGTGCACATGCAATGTGTGTTAACCAGTAGACTGTCTGCAGTTGGTATGTGCTTGACTAGAAAACCCAGTGGTGGGCAGCAGGTGCAGTCTGACTGTGCTTGCTGTGGGCAATTGTTAGTCTGAGGTGGTTGGAAAAGCAGGTACTGCAGGCCTAAGAACATAAGATATGCCATACTGGGTCAGACCAAGGTCCATCAAGCCCAGTAATCTGTTTCCAACAGTGGCCAATCTAGGTCATACGTACCTAGCAGTTTCCCAAAAAGACACAGGTTCCACTACTCCCTATGGTAATGGTAGCACCAGCAGGACTGTAGTAACAACCCCCATGCAAGCCTAGAAGCCCCCCATGGCAGTTGACATCCATGGCATTGGTAGTTTAATATTGGGTATTGACATGCATTGCTCTAGGAGGGTTCTTGCCCAATTGGGGCAGGACACAGGCCTAGATGTGCCTGGCCTATCAGCATGCTGCAATTGTGCAGGAAACAAAGTGACTAGCATAACACACTGCAGATAATACTTGCCACTCACTGGCAGTGATGGAGATCTACAGCAAAGACCATCTCTAGCACTGCATGTTCTGGAGACCATAAACAGATCAGTAGCATGGTTTGTAGCTGTTATGTGATTGAAGAACACACTGTCAGTGCGTCATACTGAGATGATGTGATGGATCAGTCCATTCACTATTTGGTGATCAGCTGCAGACTGCTGTTCTGCGTGTGCAGTGCATCATGGCTACAGGAGGGGCTAACCTATACTGGCACACATAGCAGACAAGTTGGGCGAAGATCTGCAGGCTCTTTGATGCCAGACATTGCAGGTCAGCAAGGTGTGGAGGTGTAGCATACTGGTTGGTACTATGTCCCCATAAGCAGGGAACAAGGGTTCAATTCGCACTTGCTCATTTTGAACCTGTGTATTACTCAGGTCATTTCCCTGCCTGTAACATTCCAGGCTCTGCTGTGACTTGCAGACACTCATACTTCTATTTTGTTATGCATTCTGGCCACACTTGGGGTCCTCAAACATACTGTTCCCCATCATGGCCTTCTGAAAGCATGGCTTTATTGACTCTGCTGCAGCCCATTGCAGGAGGGCCAGACACAGGGGCGGTTCTATCATTAGGCGAACTGAGGCAGTTGCCTCAGGCGGCAGATTCTAGGGGGCGGCACTATTTGCCGCTCCCTAGAAACTGCCTATGATAGAACCGCCCGTCCGCAAAGATTCATCTTTTAAAATTAAATGAAAGCAGCTGTGGGAACATTTCTCTGTTCCCGTGGCTCTGCTTTCATAACTGCTTGGCCCATAAATCTTCGTGGAGCCGGCGGGGGGGCCCGAGGTCATCGCTTTTGCCGACCTTCCTCTTCCGCTGGCTGCTTCCTCCTTCCTCCAAAATGAAAGCAGCCGTGGGAACAGAGCTGCTTTTGTTTTGGATAAAGCAGCCAGCAGAAGTGGAAGGGCGGCGAAATCAACAACCTCAGCCCCCCCGCTGACTCCACGAAGATTGATGGGCCAAGCAGTTTGAAAGCAGAGCCACAGGAACGGAAAAATGTTCACGCAGCTGCTTTCATTTCATTTTAAAGGATCGGTGAGGTGAAGGGGGGGAAGCAGACAAGGGGGGGCCTTCAGGGAAGCAGACAAGGGGGGCCTTCAGGGGAGCAGTCAAGGGGGGGCTTGGAGGGGAGCAGTCAAGGGGGGCCTGGAAGGGAGCAGACCAGGGGGGGAGGGGAGCTGGAAGGAAGCAGACATGGAGGGGGGGGGCTGGAAGGGAGCTGACACCCGCGAATGGCACTGGAAGGTGGATGGACAGGGGAGAAGTGAAGCTGGAAGGGAGCTGACATAGGAGGGGGCACTGGGACTGGAAGTTCACTGATACCTGGGATGATATTTTAACTAGAAGGAGCTGGATGATGGGGAAGGAGGGGGACCCGAAGAGAATAGACACCAGTGGCGGTACTGGAAAGGCAAGGGGGTTGGTACTGGGAGGGGAGGCTGTAAAGGGGACTGATACTAGGGAGAGTTACTGGGACTGAAAAAAGGCTGATGGAAGAAAATGAAGAAAGCAAAACGAGTGACAAGAAATAGCAGATGGACTATAGACTGTAGAAAAAGAGCTAAGAGAAGACAGAGGAAAACGGAAACCTCAGATTGGGACCAGCATGATCAAAAATCATCAGACAACAAAGATAGAAAAAATAATTTTATTTTCAATTTAGTGATTGGACTTTGTGCTATCTATATTTCACACAGTATGAGGAACTGCATCTCTTATCTGGTCTGGCACCGCATGCGGAGTCTGGCTTCTTGGGGTTTCATTTTAATTTTTGTCTACCTATTTTTATTTTTGCTTTAGGTTGTGGTCACTTATTCTGTACTTGGTGAGGGTCTGTATTCTGAGTGTGTGACCAAGGCCAGGTGTTCTGTTAACATGGAATTTGTATGTAGGGATCTGTACTGTAGTAATTTGACTTGTTCAGCTTTTCAAATAAGTGTATAGATGTTTTGGGGCCCTTGCAGTGTTTATAGTGCTGCTTTTTTCTTGTTAGGTCCCTTATTATATGAGTTTTGGAAGTGTATGCTGGTATCGTATGGTAGATTGGCCTTGCAGATCTTAGTGACTTTAGTAGGGTTTTATATTAGTTCCCAATATGCCTGGATTGCTGCAGCCCAAATGCATGACCTTACAGAATCAGCTTTTTTTTTTTTTTTAATATATTGAGTTCTGTGGGTGAATGTCCTACCTCTGCTCTGTACCCATTGTTGAGGGGGGGGGGGGGGGCGGTTCTGTGAATGCAAAATGTATGTTCAAAAAGAAAAAGCAAGTACCATAATGCAGTTTATAACAAAATACAAATGAATTATAATTTGGAGTTATAAACCGCTGTGGTTCTCGCTCTTTCTTTTAGTTCCTTGGTGTGTGAACATCTTGTATTTGCTCCATGTTATCTAATTGACTTTTTGATTTGGTTCAGTCCCTGACTGGAGTTTTGAGAAAGATCCCACCCATCTCATCCCTTGCCTCAGGCAGCAGATTGCCTTGAGCCGCCCCTGACCAGACATGTTCACCCTGCACATGAGGCATGGTGTGATGGTCATGATAATGGCTTGGGGGCCAAGATGCCAGGGTTTGAGCTCCACCACCACACCTTACAGGCATCTTAGAGGTTGTATTTTATTCATATTAATCTGTTTATCAGTTGATAGAGGTAATTTGGAATAGAAATATAGAAACATAGAAACATGATGGCAGAAAAAGGCCACATGGCTTATCTAGTCTGCCCTTTGAAAGCAGACTAAAACAGGGCTCAACAAATTCCAGGCTCTGGATTGCCATGGCGACCAGAAATTTGCATCTGGCCCCTGGGATTTAGAAACATAGAAATATGTCAGCAGAAAAAGTCCATATGGCCTATCTAGTCTTTCCTTCCATATCAAATACTATAGTCCCTTTTTTATCTTTAGAGATTTTCGGTGTTTGTCCCATGCTTTCTTGAATTCAGATACTGTCCTTGTCTACTACCTCCACTGGGAGAATATTCCATGCATCTAAAACTCTTTCCATAAAGAAATATTTACACATATTACTCCTGAGTTTATCCTCTTTCACCCTCATCCTAAGTCCCCTCATATCAGAATTTGCTTTCAATTGAAGGAGGCCCTCCACTTGTGCATTTATGCCATGGAGCAGGGGTAGGGAACCCTGGTCCTGGAGAGCCGCAGACCAGTCAGTTTTTCGGGATATCCCTAATGAATATGCATGAGATATATATGCATTAGAGATATCCTGCCAACCTGACTGGTTTGTGGCCCTCCAGGGCTGGATTTGGAGACCCCTGCCTTACACCTCTGTCATTTAAGATTGTGAGTGGGCAAGGTGCAGATGTCCTAGACATCAAAAGGGTATATAGAATGTGTCACATTCCTCCTCGATTCTCACCACCACCAAAAAGTTGTCTAATAGACAATATTTTGGTGGTGGTGAGAAGTGAGGAGGAATGTGAGGGATCTAGCTAAGCTTGAAGAATGGTCTAGAATTTGGCAACTGGGATTTAATGTTAAAAAATGTAAGGTCATGCATTTGGGCTGCAGCAATCCAAGGGAGCAATAAGTATTTTATTTATATTCTCTTATATACCGTGCTATTCTGCATCAGTGTGGTTTACATTGAACAAACTGAAATTGCATTGAACAGGGCATTATAACTTGGAGATAACTATTTTACAGGGAACATGGGCTATGGAGGGTTAAGTGGCTTGCCCAAGACCACAAGGAGCACCTGTGGGACTAGAAACCCCAGTCCTTCTGGCCCAAGGTTGCTGTCTTCTAGTGGGATTTGAACACCTGACCTTTTGGTCTGAAGTACCTTGCCCCAACCACTAGGCCACTCCTCCACTATAGTATAAGGGTTGAAGTACTTTTGTCCACTAAAGAAGAGCGGGACCTAGGTGTGGTTGTGTCTGATGATCTTAAAGTAGCTAAACAGGTAGAAAAGGCAACGACAAAAGCTAGAGGGATGCTTGGGTGCATACGGAGGGGAATGGCTAGCAGAAAAAAGAGGTGATAATGCCTCTGTATAAGTCTTTGGTGCGACCTCATTTGGAGTATAGTGTGCAATTCTGGAGACCGCACCTTCAAAAGGATGTGAACAGGATGGAGTCGGTGCAGAGAGTGGCTACTAAAATGATTAGTGATCTTCATTATAAAGCTTTTGAGGACAGACTGAAGGATCTTAATATGTACACCTTAGAGGAAAGGCGGGATAGAGGTGATATGATTGAGATGTTTAAATACCTCCGTGGCATAAATGTTCAGGGAGAGAGCCCCTTTCAATTGAAAGAAAGTTCTGCTACGAGGGGACATGGGATGAAGGTGAAGGAAAATAGATTCAGGAGTGATATGCGTAAATATTTCTTTACAGTAAGAGTAGTGGATCTGTGGAATATTCTCCCAGTGGAGGTGGTAGAGATGAGGACAGTAACTGAATTCAAAAAAGCATGGGACAAACACAGAGTCTCTCTAAAGGTAAAAAGGGGACTGTTGTAGTTGTTGATATGGAAGGACAGACTAGATAGGCCATGTGGTCTTTTTCTGTCATCATATTTCTATGTTTCTATGTTTCAGAGTTGTACTTGCCTATATAGTCTTCATATAGTCATCTGTCCTCCAATTAAGTGGAACACCCACCTTTTTCCCTTTGCTACAACTGCTTTATAGTTCTCTCAATCAACATGTTGTGTATTCAATGCAATAACTGAGGTGCCTTCATTCTAAGAAGAACCATTTGGAGCCTTAGAGTTTGCCCTATATGTCTCAAGCTATGAATAAAGAATTGACTCTATTAAGGGAAGACCTAGCTGCAATGAAATGCACCTCCCTTCAGTTACAAACGGAAAACAACTTGCCACCATGCCCACAAAGAATCAAACATCCCAGAAAAACATGGATCACAGTGGGTTCTGGTAGGTTGTGACCTGTAACATGGAGATATACTCTCCATCAAGAGATATCCCTACATATTGCCTTCCCTGCCTTGGAAAATGAGAGTACCCAATTAGTGCAAACTGAAGTGACCTTAAATGAGAAGGTCAACACCAAATCTACTGGTAATGCCGCAAACATAAACAAAAAATCACAAATCAGGAAACTATTACTACTTGGAGATTCCAGCATCAGAGGGATTAACTTGGGAACACAGTCCAAGGGACAGAAGATGGTCAAATACCTCCCATCTTCTTCAGCCAAAAGGAATGCAAACCAAATTGTTAGCATAGTCAGTGCAGAAAGTAAGTATTCCAAAACTGATGTTGTTATCCACTTGGGTACAAATGACCTGGCTAGAAACAATAGGCTCGATATTGAGCTGGGCGAGCTAAGTGCCACGTTGGCGCATAGCCCTGCCCGCTTACCCTTAACCCAGATATTGAATGGACAGCCTAATCAGGTAAAATTATCTGAGCCAAAAGGTGGCCAAGTTTTAGCTGTGGAGAGCTAATCAGGTAGCAATCCAATATTGCGCTACCCGTTTTCCACCATTCTCCGTCCCCGCTTTGCCTCGGAATGCTCCCAACATGTCCCGATGCTAACCGGATAGCATCAATGTGAGTAGAGCGCAAAGACGGAGATATTCGATGGCACTATCCATGTAGATGCCAACGATTATTCCCATTTGAGGCATTTACACAATTTACTGGGCTGTAAACCATGTAAATGCTTTCCAGTGTCGGGCCCAGTATCTCTACAGTACAAAGGGACTGTCAGCTTTTGAGTGGGAACTTAAACTCATTGTCAATACTATAGCATTCTACTTGCTCACTTGGCAATTTCTCCACATGGGTGAGTTTTGCGCGTACCATGACAGTCATGAACCTCACTTATAAGCCAGGGTATGTGGAGTATGATCTCAGTCCCTCAAATTTACTGCTAATACTCAGAGTAGTACTTGCATTGTGCCAAGGAGATCCTCCCTCTGGAATTCATAAGATGTTACGTGTATGGGTAATTTATCAAGGTATGCTTGCAAATTCTTCTTAATTAGGCCTGTGGCACCCAGCATGATGGGAAATAATTTGATATCTTTCTGCCACATTTTCATGGTCTCTGACTGCATTTCTTGGCAATTAAATATTTTCTCTCAAGCGATTGCAGAACATCTCTATAATCAATGCCGTTTGGGTGTTTTTCTCCTTTGCCACTATATCTGGCTTCCTCACATCCAGATTTTTATCGGTCATTCTCTAATTCTTTTAGAGTCATGGTCCTAGTGCTTTTCAGAAAAGTGATGTTGTAGTGTTTACAGCATTTCAAATGGATGAGGCATGCCCTTTTATTGGCCTTTCTGTACAGAAATTTTCTGCCATCAGAACTTCACAGCCAGCTATGAGGGGAGTCATTGTTTCTGGCTCTTTCCTATAGAATCAACATATATCTGTTTTGCTAGCTTTTTCAATGCTCACTGTAAACCATCTTGTCCATAAGCCGCTGTCCTGGGTGGCAACTATCAACCTCTCATCCTTCAGTTTCAGTTCACCTCTCCTTAACCATTCATGTGTCTGTTCTTGATCAACAAAGGGTTCCTGGAGTAACATTCTGGATTTTCCACTATATTTGTGCATTTGACATTTGTTTTTCCTTGTTTGTTGATCTAATTATTTGAAGAGTTTTTTCTATTGCTTTGCAAATTCTGTTACTTCCTTCCCTGTGTATACTTCTGGATTCTCACTCATTCCTTCTAGTGTTGGAATGCTTATCCAAGTTCAATGATGGAGACAGATCCTGGATGTTTACTTTCATATTTCAGTACTTTTTGTGTATTTGGATCCGATGATGTAGTTAGGTAGGCCTGGAGACCTATGATAGTAGCTCTGTATGTTCATGATAAGGGGGTAGAGAGGCTGCATCACCTAACCAACTCCGCTCTTCTAGCTAACTGCTTCTATCTATGCCCTCCTACCACCAACTCCAGATTTTGTTCCTTTCACCTTGCTGCACCTTACGCCTGGAACAAACTACCTCTGCCTGTACACCAGGCACCTTCTCTAACCCTCTTCAAATCCAGGTTGAAAGCTCACCTCTTCACTTCTGCTTATGGATCTTGACTCATCTGATCTCCTTTTCTTTCCCCTTGTTTTTACCCCAGCTTATACCTCTCTCTGTGTTTTGTCTTGTGTTTTGTCTTGATTAGATTGTAAGCTCTGATGAGCAGGGATTGTCTCTTACATGTCTGTGCAGCGCTGCGTACGACTGGTAGTGCTATACAAATGCTCAATAGTAGTAGTAGTAATATGAGCTCCAAACCTGGTGTAAATGAGAAGAATTTAGGCAACTGGGGTAATAGATGATACAACAAGAGACTGAACTGTGTTGATGGGCTGCATGTCTGACAAGAAAAAGGATCCTAAGTGAAAAATTCAGGCAATGTATGGACACGCATTTAAACTAGGGAAAAGTGGTGATGGATGGGAAAAAAACAAGTTCAGGAAGTCACTCCCAGCAAGAACATAATAACATTGGTAATTGTTACCATATTAATCCACATATCAATGACGAGTGGAAAGAGGAGTATAGAATAAATATCCAAAATACAAGAAAGCAACCAACAATAGCGGGAAAGCAATAAGCACAAATACTCGAAGTCCAGCCAATAAAGTTCCTGACCTGGAAACCCTGATGGTGGAAATAGAAACATAGAAACACAATTTGGCAGAAAAAGACCAAATAGCCGATCTAGTCTGCCTTTTCATATCACCCACTACAAGTCTCCTTTTTTCCTTTAGAGAGTCTCTGTGTTTGTCCCACGTTTTTTTTTTTTAATTTAGATACTGTCCTCATCTCTACCAGACTATTCCATGCATCTACCACTCTTTTCATAAAGAAATATTTCCGCATATTACTCCTGAGTCTATCCCCTTTCACCCTCATCCTATGTTCCCTCATAGCAGAGCTTGCTTTCAATTGAAAGAGGCTCTTCTCCTGTGCATTTATTTATGTCATGGAGGTATTTAAACATCTCAATCATATCACCTCTGTCCCGCCAATCCTCTAAAGTAAACTTATTAAGATCCTTATGTCTCTCTTCATAAGCTTTATAACGAAGACCATTAACCATTTTAGTAGCCACCATTGGCACCGACTGCAACCTGTTTATATCCTTTTGAAAGTGCGGCCTCCAGAATTGCACACAATACTCCAAGTGAGGTCGTACCAAAGACTTATACAGAGGCACTATCACCTCCTTTCTTCTGCTGGCCATTCCTCTCACTATGCACCCAAGCATCGTTCTAGTTTTCACTATCACCTTTTCTACCTGTTTAGCTACTTTGAGATTGTCAGGTACAATTACGCCTAGGTCCCATTCTTCTTTCATGGACAGAAGTACGTCACCACCTATACTGTGCCACTCCCTTGGATTATTGCAGCACTAATGAATGACCCCACATTTTTTAGTATTAAATCTCAGCTGCCAAATTCTAGACCATTCTTTAAGCTTAGCTAGATTCCTCTTCATGTTATCTACACCTTCCTGGGTATCTACTCTGTTGCAGATTTTGGTATCATCCGCAAAGAGGCAAACCTTACCCAACAATATCACTAACAAAGATGTTAAAAAGAATCGGACCAAGGACAGATCCCTGTGGCACTCCACTGGTAACCTTCTTCTCCTCAGTGTACCCTTTGTTGCCTCCCTCTCAACCAGTTTCTAACACAAACAGTAACTTTAGGGTCCATCCCAAGGGTGCTTAGTTTGTTTGTAAGTCGCTTGTGTGGAACAGTGTCAAATGCTTTACTGAAATCTAAAAACTGCCACATCTAGGGCTCTCCCTCTATCCAACTCCCCAGTCATCCAGTCAAAGAAAACAATCAGATTTGTCTGACAAGACCGACCCCTGGTGAATCCATGCTGCCTCAGATCCTGCAATCCACTGAACTCCAGAAACCTCACTATTTTCTCTTTCAGCTGCATTTCCAAAAATTTGCTTACCACCTAGGTTAAACTAACCAGCCTACAGTTTTCAACCACATCCTTACTTCCACTTTTGTGTAAAGGGACCAAATGCACCTCTCTCCAGTCCTCTGCCACCATCCCTGACTCCAAAGAGGCATTGAAAAGGTCAGTAGTCAGTGGAGCTGCTTGAACGCCCCCAAGTTCCTTCAGTATTCTTGGATGTATCCCATCTGAACCCATCACTTTGTGCACTTTTAGTTTAGCTAGTTCCTCATGAACACAGTCCTCTGAAAATTGTTCAAGGTGACCCTTGCTTTTGTTCCTATTTGTGAGTGTTGTCTGAAGTCCTGCTCCTGATTCTTTATCTGTGAACACAAAACAATTCGGCTTTATCCTCATCAGCTTCTACATATTCCTCCCCTTCACCCTTGAGTCTGAAATTACCACTTTTGCCCTTCCTCCTCTCACTAACATGTCTGAAAAATGTCTTATCACCCCATTTTATTACATTAGCTATTTCTTCTTCTTTTTGTACCTTTTCTTTCCTGACTACTTTGACAGCCTCTCTAAGTTTTTCCAAATATAGATGACTGTCTTCCTCTCTCTGTGATCTCTTATATTTCATGAAGACTTCCCTCTTTTTCTTTACATTTTCAGCTATCTCTTTTGAGAAGCATAACGGTTTCCTTTTCCTTTTATTTTTATTTACCATTCTAACAAAAATGTTGGTTGTCCTTAAAATATCCCCTTTCAGCTTTGGCCACTGTTTTTATACATTCCCCAGATGTTCCCATCCCGCTAACGACTCCTTGAGGTATTGGCCCATCTTGGCAAAGTTAGTTTTCCCTCACTTTTGAATGGATTTTATCAGCCCTAGTCCTAATACTGAACTACACCATCTGGTGATCACTGGATGTGAGATGATCTCCTACTATATCATCAGAAACACTTTCCCAATTGGTAAGCACCAAGTCCTGTATGGCCCCTTCACATGTGGGTTCTGTTGCCAGTTGCCTGAATACTTCTTCCTTCAAAGAATCCAGGATCTCCTTGCTTCTAGATACGAGGGTTGCTATTTATATTTCTGGCCTAATAATGAAAAAACAAATATTTATGATCGAAATTGGTTTTATTGTTTTTCAAAATATTCTCCATGAAGATCAATACACTTTTGCATGCATTTGAACCAATTTTCGAAGCACTTTTTCCACTCCGATTGAGGTAACTCCAAAACATGCGTTTTGAATGCATCAACCGCATCTTCGGGTGTTGAAAATCGTTGACCACGTAATTTGTTTTTGATGTGCGGGAATAAAAAGAAGTCATTGGGTGCCAAATCAGGGCTGTATGGTGGATGACCCATCAATTCGATGTTGTGGCCGGTCAAAAATTCCTTTGTTTGAGCCGATGTGTGAGAGCTCGCATTGTCATGATGAAGAATTATTCGCCTCTTCTTTGACTTTTTCCGAATTTCTCCGAAGACTTCTGGTAAACAAATGGTCATGTACCATTCAGAATTGACCGTACTATGTTGCTCTAATGGCACTGTCACCACGTGACCGGTAATGCCGAAGAAACAGGCAGCCATTTGCTTCAATGTGCTTCTTCCGCGAACAACTTTTGTTGGATTTGGCTCGTCTTGGAAGACCCATACAGTCGATTGCTGTTTTGTTTCGGGATCATATGCATAGATCCATGATTCATCACCTGTGTAGATGTTATACACAATCTTTGATGCACCTTGAACATATTTTTTCAACATTTCCTTGCACCAATCGACACGAGCCTTCTTTTGAGCGTTTGTCAGATTATGCGGGATCCAACGCGAACAAATTTTTTTTACAGCCAAATGATCATGCAATATCTTATTGATGCTTGTCATACTAATGCCCAAAGATGCCTCAATCTCACGGTATGTCACATGACGATCTTGCTTTATCAGTTCACACACAGCATTGATATTTTTTGGCACAGCAACCGATTTTGGATGACCCTGACGGAATTCGTCCTGGAGCGAACGTCGGCCATGATTGAATTCATTATACCAGTTTTTTACAGTGCTGTAGGATGGTGCTTTAGCGCCGTATAAAAAATTAAGTTCATCGATGCACTCTTGTCTGGATAATCCACGTCGAACGTTATGAAAAATAATTGCACGAAAATGTTCACTAGTTAATTCCATTTTTTGCCCGAGATGAATTTTTCAAGTTACTGTAAACAACAAATTGCACTCAAATGACAAAATGTTATGAATAAGGTTATGTTCAACAATGTCAGTGTTCCATTGGAACCATTGGATGGCGCCTGGCAACACTTAGGGGTATGTTTACTAAAGTGCGGTAAAGGTGGCTAACGCGCGTTGTACGACATTAACGACTGTAAGTGCTGTATAATGCGCGTACCGACGCGCCAATGACCGTTAACATAATACTACGCGCGGTAAGCATAGTTAACAATCGTAAAGTCCCGCGGCGCGTTAAAACAGCGCAGAAGGTGGAGAGTGGGCGGAGAGAAGGGGTCAATGGGCGGAGAGTGGGCGGGGAGAGGCTCCCCTCACACTAACACACTGAATTCCTGAGCTCAATTCCAACGCGAATGAAAACCTGTCGTTAAAGGCATATTAAAGGGAAGAGAAACCATTTCCGTCAGCAATGTACAGCAAAACCGGGGAAACCCACAAAACGTGAGCAGTGTGATACATGTGCACAGAACAAAATTTCACATAAAACGTTAAAAATGACCACAAGAAACATTGTAAAAAGCATAATTCAGCTGGGCAACAGTGATAGCAATGGTCAAAAAGGAACAACACTCCCTGGAAAGCACCAAAAAGAAAAGAAATGATGTGTGGAAGGGTCTACGCTCCGCAGACCCTTTCAAAGATCATTTCATTGTAATGGAGCTGTCCTGGGAGTGTTGTGCAATGTTGCCCAATGATATCATTGCTGCCCAGCTTGGTTATGGGTGTGTGCCCCTTTTTTGAGGTCTTTTCTGAGGTTTATGTGCACCTTTGTCTGCATACAAGGTAAATGAGGCCACAGTAAACCTCCAGGACTGGATTTGGAGACCCCTGCTTTACACCTCTGTCATTTAAGATTGTGAGTGGGCAAGGTACAGATGTCCAAGACATCAAAAAGATTAGATAGAATTTGTCACATTCCTTCTCACTTCTCACCACCACCAAAATATTGTCCATTAGACATCTTTTTGGTGGTGGTGAGAATCGAGGATGAATGTGACACATTCTAGCTACCCTTTTGATGTCTAGGACATCT
The DNA here is from genome assembly GCA_033557465.1 of Ichthyophis bannanicus. Taxonomy (NCBI): domain Eukaryota; kingdom Metazoa; phylum Chordata; class Amphibia; order Gymnophiona; family Ichthyophiidae; genus Ichthyophis; species Ichthyophis bannanicus. The sequence goes on from CM066032.1 coordinate 9,320,736, forward strand.
GTACCTTGCCCACTCACCATCTTAAATGACAGAGGTGTAAAGCAGTGGTCTCCAAATCCAGTCCTGGAGGGCCACAAACCAGTCAGGTTGGCAGGATATCTCTAATGCATATATATCTCATGCATATTCATTAGGGCTATCCCAAAACCTGGCAGGATTGTGGCCCTCCAGGACAGGTTTGACACCTATGCTCTAGTGCAGTGTTTCCCAACCCAGTCCTACGGGGCACACCGGCCAGTCAGGTTTTTGGGATATCCCTAATGACTATGCATGAGATATATATGCATTAGAGATATCCTGCCAACCTGACTGGTTTGTGGCCCTCCAGGGCTGGATTTGGAGACCCCTGCCTTACACCTCTGTCATTTAAGATTGTGAGTGGGCAAGGTGCAGATGTCCTAGACATCGAAAGGGTATATAGAATGTGACACATTCCTCCTCGATTCTCACCACCACCAAAAAGTTGTCTAATAGACAATATTTTGGTGGTGGTGAGAATCGAGGAGTAATGTGTCACATTCTATATACCCTTTCGATGTCTAGGACATCTGCACCTTGCCCACTCACAATCTTAAATGACAGAGGTGTAAGGCAGGGGTCTCCAAATCCAGCCCTGGAGGGCCACAAACCAGTCAGGTTGGCAGGATATCTCTAATGCATATATATCTCATGCATAGTCATTAGGGATATCCCGAAAACCTGACTGGCCGGTGTGCCCCGTAGGACTGGGTTGGGAAACACTGCTCTAGTGCAGGGGTGGGCACCTCCGGTCCTGGAGGGCCGCAGACCAGTCAGGTTTTTGGGATATCCCTAATGAACATGCATGAGATATATATGCATTAGAGATATCCTGCCAACCTGACTGTTTGTGGCCCTCCAGGGCTGGATTTGGAGACCCCTGCCTTACACCTCTGTCATTTAAGATCATGAGTGGGCAAGGTACAGATGTCCTAGACATTGAAAGGGTATATAGAATGTGTCACATTCCTCCTCGATTCTCACCACCACCAAAAGGTTGTCTAATAGACAATTTTTTGGTGGTGGTGAGAAGTGAGGAGGACTGTGACAAATTCTATCTAAACTTTTTGATGTCTTGGACATCTGCACCTTGTCCACTCACAATCTTAAATGACAGAGGTGCAAGGCAGGGGTCTCCAGATCCAGCCCTGGAGGGCCACAAACCAGTCAGGTTGGCAGGATATCTCTAATGCATATATATCTCATGCATATTCATTAGAGATATCCCGAAAACCTGACTGGCCTGCGGCCCTCCAGGACCAAGTTTGCCCACCCCTGCTCTAGTGGGATTTGAACCCCTGACCTTCCAGCCTGAAGTACCTTGCCCCAACCACTAGGCCACTCCTCCACTCCACTTTCTATTTCCCATGCTACAGACATTTATAGACATTGCTTTCCAGTATTCCCCTTTTACCTACAGTATTTCTATAAAGGTATTTGATGTTTCACTTACCTGGGGGCTTTCTTTACAATGGACTTGGGCACTGCGGTCATTGCAGAAACTTGTTTTAGTTAGTCACATGAATACAGTCATGGCTGTCTATAATTTATTTAGAAGAGATAAAGAAGGCAGAAATGGATGAGAAGTAGCCCTATATATCAAAAGTAATATTAGAGGCAGCTGAAATGCAGGAGATGTGGGAAAAAGAAGAAGTGCTATGGATTGTGTTATAAAGAAGAGATGGCGCTATCATCCACACTGGTGTAGTCTACAGGCCTCCAACTCAAACTGAGGAAATGGAAGAGACTTGATCATTGATATTGCAAAGGTAGCTATTAAGGGAGAAGTTGATCATATTGGGTGACATTAATCTACCAGATGTGGCTTATAGAATTCATTCTGCAAATCTGGAAAAAAGTAAAAAGATTATGGATGCCTTCCAAGAAGCATTGCTCAGACAACTGGTAATGGAACTGACCAGGGAAAGTTCAGTGCTGGATTTAGCACTCATCAAGGAGTGGAGGAGTGGCCTAATGGTTTGGGCAAGGTACTTCAGGCTGGAAGGTTGGGGGTTCAAATCCCACTAGAGGACAGCAACCTTGGGCTGGAAGGACTGGGATTTCTAGTCCCACAGGTGCTCCTTGTGGTCTTGGGCAAGCCACTTAACCCTCCATAGTCCATGTTCCCTGTAAAATGGTTATCTCCAAGTTATAATGCCCTGTTCAATGTAATTTCAGTTTGTTCAATGTAAACTGCACTGATGCAGTATATAAGAGAATGTAAATAAATCAATGGAGATAGCATGTTGAATGTACAAGTGGGTACTCATTTGAGCAGCAGTGACCATCACACAATGTGGTTTGAGATAAAAGCCAAGCCATAACAGAGAGACTGAATTAATTCTTTGCTTTGGCCTTTACTGAAGAAGATGTAGGGAGGTCACCCATGTCTGAAGTGGTATATAAAGGTGATGTAGCGGAAGAATTGAAAAAAATATATTGATAAATCGGGAGGTTGTATTACAACTGTTTGATAAACTGAAGAGTAGCAAATCACCTGGACTGGATGGTATACATACAAGTGTGTTGAAAGAACTGAGATATGAGATTGAAGACCTACTATTAGTAATTCATAGTACCCGATGATTGGAGAATGGCCAATGTAACTCCGGGAATATCGAGTAAGGTGATCACATTTACACATAACAGAAAATTATTCAAAGTTGTTAAAACATTAGAGAATTGTGAAAAATTGCAAGAGGACATTGAAAAATTGGAAGACTGGACACCCAAAAGGCAGATGAAATTTAATATGGACAAGTGCAAATTTATGCATCTAGGAAAGAACTTTGGTTACAGGATGCAAGGTATCACCTTAGAAACCACCACCCAGGAAAAAGATTTAGGCATCATCGTGGATGATACATTGAAACCTTCTGCCCAGTATGCAGTGGTGGCCAAGAAAGCAAATAGAATGTTAGGAATCAAGGATATTATAATGCCTCTGTATCTTTCCATAGAGCGACCGCAACTTGAATATTAAGTGCATTTCTGGTCATCATATTTTAAAAAGGATATAGCTGAATTAGAAAAGGCACAAAGAAGAGCAACAAAAATGTAAAAGGAATAGAAGAAGAGAGGCTTAAAAAGTTGGGGTCTTCAGCTTGGAAAAGAGGTGACTGAGAGGGGATTTGATAGAGGTCTATAAATTAATGAATGGAGTGGAGTAAACGTAGATTTGTTGTTTACGTCATCAAAAATAGAAAGACTAGAGGACACAAAATGAAACCACAATGTGACCCATTTAAGACTAATAAGAGAAAATATATTTTTTTACTCAACGCATAATCAAATCTGGAATTCGTTACTGGAGGATGTAGTGCATTTAAAAAAAGTTTTGACAAGTTCCTGAAGGAAAAATCCATAAAACATTATTAAAAAGGACCTGGGAAATCCACTGCTTGCCCCTGGATAAGCATTGTTGAGCCTGTGTGCCTCTTTGGGAACCTGCCAGGTACTTGTGGCCTTAATTGGTCACTGTTGAAAACAGGATACTGGGCTTGATGGACCTTGGTCTGACCCGGTAAGGCATTTCTTATGTTCTTATGTTCAGAGTCCAATCACAGCAAACTCAAAATCTTGGACTTCAAAAATGCTGACTTCAATAAAATGGGAAAGTACGTGAAGGAGAAGTTGGCAGCCTGGGAGGAGGTAAGAGAAATGAAATTGCAGTGGGCTAAACTAAAAGAAGCAATAAAAGGGGCAACATTTATAGATAAGGAAAGTAACTAAAAACAAGAAGAAAAGGAAACTTATATGGTTCTCCAAAGAAGTGGCTACACAAATAAAGGCTAATAACACAGCTTTAAGAAGATCTCAAAAAGAGGAAAACAGAAAAGAATATAGTATAAAGCTAAAAGAGAAAAGACAGTAATAAGGATAGCAAATGCAAAGGCAGAAGAAAAGATGGCTAAAGATGTGAAGCGGGGAGAAAAAACTTTTTTTAGGTATATTCGGGCGAAGAGGACGATCAGAGGTGGAATTTCAACACTCAAAAGTGCCGAGGATGCATTTGTGGAAAGTGACATTGAAAAAGAGAAAATGCTAAACAAATACTTCTGTTCTATATTCATGAAAGAAAATCCTGGAGTAGGACCACATATGAGTGACAAATATACAAATGAGAATGGAGTAGATACCACACCATTCACAGAAGATGATGTTTTTGAACAGCTTGCAAAACTGAAATTGGACAAGGCTTTGAGACCTGATGGAATACATCTCAGAATACTGAAAAGCTCAGAGAGGTTCTGGCAGGGGCTTTAAAGGATGTTTTTAATAAATCCTTGGCGACAGGAGTAGTTCTGCAGGACTAGAGAGGGGTTGATGTGGTACTTCTTCACAAAAGTGGTAATAGGGAAGAGGTGACAAACTATAGGCCGGTAAGCCTTACCTCTGCGGTGGGAAAAGTAATGGAAGCGCTCTTTTGAGGAAGAATCGTTGACTTTCTGTAAATCAATGGATTGCATGATCCAAGGCAACATGGTTTTGCCAGGGGAAGATCATGCCAAACAAATCTGATTATGTTCTTTGACTGGGTGACTAGAGATCTAGATCAAGGGCATGAGATGGTCATACACGAATTGCATCTGCTCCAAAAAAGGTGCAAATGTGTTCAAGTTCTCTACATGTGTGTATGTGTATTTATTTTATATAATAGGCATATACATCAAAACACCTTCTCTGCTGCATACAAACTATGCCCACAGAACCACTTACACTCAGGTTTCATGGAAGTAGGTGCACTCTCCGTGTGCCTACTTTTTATGCATGTGTGTGTGACCATGCAATTTTACAAAAGCCCTTTCAGCATGTAAAATAGGTTTTACACACCAAAACAAGCATTATGTGCTTATGTGCTTATCTCGAATGAATGCACATTAATGTAGCTTAGCAAATAAGGATCCAGAATTCTTCTCATGGGCTTTGCAGCAATTTTCACAATGAATGTATACATGTTGACTCACAGGGCTATACACAAGCACACTCCTCAATATCTGGCAGATTCAATAGAATTCCAGCTGGTACCCCGTAGCCTTCGATCCCTGCACACCCACCGTCTTGACCTACCCTCCCCAGCTTGTGCCCACTTGGAGCAAACTCGGCGCTCCTCTTTCTTTTTCTTAGTCCCATCACTCTGGAACTCCCTTCCTTCCCTAATCTGGCAGGAACAATCTTTCTCCAAGTTTAAGTCCCTCCTCAAAACCTACCTCTTCTGCACTGCCTACGACCTCTCTCTCCCTCGTGTCCTCTTCCCCTTCCCCTTCCACTTAGGCTCTCCATTCTCTTCAGACTTTGAATGAACGTACTCTTTCTTGTCTGGTAATGTAGTTCCTCTTTCCTTTTCTGGCTCTGTACCTATTTATACATTGTAAACCGCTCAGATGGCTTCCGATAGGCGGTCTATCAAGCATTGTAATAAAGATAAGGATAATAAAGATGTTTTGCTTTGAAATTTGTTGTAGATACAAAGTCTACATAATCACTTGTACCTGCTTTTTCTGCATGTAGGTTTTTACTGCAAAAACTGCGCACAAAGATTTGAAAATGGCACATGGAAGTTTCCTCCCTCAACCTAAACAGACTTACTAGAATGCCTCCTCTCTATATCTATAAAGTACTCCTCAACATGGGTTCCCCAGCATGTTGCATTTAGTCACATTGAGTCTATTAGAATTTCCCTCATATATGTAAAGGATATTTTCTTTAAAAATACATTATTAAATATAAGTTCATAGGCAAAAATTAAAATTGCAACAGAACTGTGTTTATAACACCTGCTGGGATCATTAAGGATGATACCTGGTAGCTGGGTCAGAGTCCACAATATAAACTCTCCTGGAGAGTCCTGGTGTGTAGCATTGGGCATCAAGATCATAGCTACAATGACCAGACTAAGGGGTATGTTTACTAAACCGCGCTACTGTGCGGGGCGCTAATGATGCGTTTTTGGGCCCCGCACACGTGCGTGCCGCACTAACGGGCCCGCTCAGGTGCGCGTTGTGCAAATGAGCAATAGAGGCGTGGAAAGGCTCCCGGAGGGCGGAGGAAGGCTCCCCAGGGGCGGAGAGACGGGGTCAATGGGTGGAGAGTGGGAGGGGAGAGGCTCCCCGCACAGGAGCGGGGCTGAAATTAGATGAAAAAAATACCGCGAGTGAAAACCTCGCGTTAGAGCTGATTTAAAGGGAAGAGAAACCATTTATGTCAGCAATGTACAGCAAAACCAGGGAAACCTACAAAACGTGAGCAGTGTGAGACATGTGCACAGAACAAAATAGCAAATAAAAAGTGAAAATTACCACAACAAAATTCTAAAAAATTATAATCCAGCTGGGCAACAGTGAAAGTCATGGAAAACATCAAAAATCACTCCCAAGAAAGCCCCAAAAAAGAAATATGAATTTTAGAAGGGTTTACGCTCCGTCCCCATACAAGGTGAATGATCCCACAGTGAAATTGTGCAGAGCAGGGTTTATGACTCCTTTGGCCAGGTTTCCTATCTCCAGAGACTACACTGTCTCTGTGGTGCAGTGAACACAGACAGTGTGTTCAAGAGCCAAAGATCACCAGTTTAAGTCCCAGCTGGGGCTCCTGCAAACCCAATCCCCATATTTTACCCACCACTAAACCATGATAGTAAAGACCAACCTTTTTTGCAGATAACATAAGCATGGTCAAAACACCTCTATTTTACACTACAGATCACAGACACCAGAAACATGCGCATTACCTAGACCACAGTGCCCTCAATGCAGTCCTGGAGGGCCACATATCATTTAGCTGTGATGCTGTCAGCAATATAAGGCCATGTCAGCATGGTGGCGGAGGGGTACCGTTGGTGGAGGGGGCAGTGGCTGCTGCCCACAGCAGACGGTGGCCTAGCCCCCTTCATGTGGGTTCAGTGCCCTCCAACAGACAGGCCCTGTCTGACAAACAGCCATGGACTCCCCAGGGAATACACTATTTTTGTGCTAAGACAGTGGTGTAGCGGACACAGCCAGTGCCTTTAGGACCAGAAAGTCACAGGTTCAAATCCCAGCTGGGGCTCCTGCCAATCAAGTTCCCTTGTTTTACCCATGAAGAAAACATGGTAGTAAAGACTGAACCATTATTGCTGAGACCATAAGCATGGGTCAAAAACCTTTATTTTACCCTACACAGCACAAACACCATAGAAATGTGCATTACCTACAGCAGAATCCCCCAAATGCAGTCCTGGAGGGCCAAACACCATTCAGGTTCCATGCTGCCTCTAATAAAGATGCCTGTGCTGCATATCTATGCACCACCCCCATGGTATGCAGATGTATCCATGCATATTCATGAGGGACAGCATGAAAACCCGAACAGTGTTTGACACACCAGGACTGGAGTTGGGAACCTCTGCCGTAAAGCAGCAGCCAACAGGGCCAGACACACCCACACCCACACCCACAGGCCCCATTGGCTAATGCCTCCTGGAGAGGCAAGACATTGGGCCCTGCGTGCATCTCCCAATACTAGCACTTGCATACCTTAGCAATGCCACCTTACACCTGGGTATATGGTACACACCTATCAAACGTTCCCTATGATTACTGGCAGATAGAAAGTCCTACGTTAAGCACAGTTTGCTCATTGAGCTCCATCATAACAATCTTTCTGATGTCTGCGGTGTGTGCTTCAGGTCTGGTCTCTGACAGTGTTTATCACCCTGGGGAGTGACCCCCAACAGTAGTGCGTAGCATATCCATGCCTGTACTGTGCCCAGGACTGGTGTGGTGGGCAGGGCTGCTAAACTCCTCTATAGTAGCACAATGCTGGCATAGGTGTGGGAGTGTGTGTGTGTCTATACAGTGTGTGGTGGCTGCAAATACCTTCCACAGCCCACACTGCCAGCACTGTTGCCAGTATTGGCCTGCCAATGTGCATAATGAGGAGCAAGGTACCATGGGTATAGCCCGGACAGGGTGACCTGGCCTGGATGCATCTGCACAGGGCATAGGGCACTGGCTGGGACATTGTAGTGCCCGGCCACCACCTACACAGACAGGGTGACCTCAGTATGTTCTGCTGGGGGATCACTCTCACCCTGACTGTGCAGTGATGACAGCATGGCTAGGCACCCCCATAGTGCTATATAGTATTTCTCTCATGTGATATTTATGGGTTTCCTTTTGGGGCCCAGTCACTGATTTATCTGCTTGTGTATGCTGACATCCCAGTTCTGGGTGCATGCATTTCCACTGGGAACATGCACTATGGACTAGCTAGCAGACTGTTTGTGGCTGGTATGTGTCTTGATGGAGTGGCTTGCAGTGGCTGAAGGCTTGCTGCAGGAGAATATCAGATAGTGGTGGGGTGCAGCTAAGCATATCCAGGCCAAATGTCTGTCTGCTATTGTGTTATGGATGTGTATAGAGCTGCACTGACTGCCCTGTAGGGTGTCTGTTCCCCAGCAGGACAGGGGTTGATGGTCCCCTCTACTGCCACCATTGCAGGGAGGTATAATGTGGATCTGTTGATAGGAGACCCTATTTGCTGCCCTTGGCCTGGTGGGGGTGGGTGGTGGTCCATGGAGGCTACACCTGACTGAGACAGACAGAGATATCCAAGGTGTTTGTGCAGAAACTACCTATCTCACACATTAACACTGCTTTGGACCTCCGGCATGGCCTCTTTCAGCCATGGAAGGTGCTGTGGACCTGGTGCTGGGTGCCTCACCGCACCCTCAGGGTGAGCACAATACCCGCACAATGTGACAGTGTGTAGCTACTCTGTGCCAGTAAAACACAGGTCAGTACCCCCTACCAGGCCAAAGTGCTGTGGGGGTGCACATGGTCACTTCCCCCTACCAGGCCCGGGTGCTGTGGGGGTGCATTCCCCATCTTGTGTTTATCTGTGGACAGCTGATTTGCATGTGCAGTGCATCATGGGTACGGGTGGGCTAACCCTATCCTGGTGACCACAGCAGACTGTCTGTGTGGTGACGTGCACTCCCTCTGCAGCCAGCCAGGGGCTTGCTAGCAACTATAGGACTGTAGCACAATGGTTACTTCATTGTCTGTGGAGCCAGAGATCATGGGTTCAAACCCACAGTGTGGTTATTTGATGGGGCTGCCCAGAGCATTATCTCTTTTTAATGTACAGTACTGCTGCCAGCAAAAACACCCTCATCGTACTGTACCCATAAGGTGCCTCAGAGGGCGCTTTATAGGGTGCCCTATAGGTTACCTTATGTTTACCATCCATATAAGGTGCACTATACGTTATCCTGTGGAGCAACTTATAGGGTGCCCTATAGGGGACATTTTAGGGTGCCGTGGTGGACAGTGCACTTTATAATGTGCCCTATGGAGTGCCTTATAGGGTGCCTTATGCGGCACCTTCAATTACGGCACGTGAGGATCTGTTTGCTGGCAGCAATTAATAAAATACAACTAAAGTGCTGCAGGAAAAAATACATACATTGCAAAGCTGATGCCACAGCCAGCCTTACGTATTAGGCACACTGGGGAGCAAACTCATGACCCCTGTATCAGCGCCTTACCCATTGTGCTACACTGCTGCTCCTCCTTGCATGTCAGCGCACCTACTTATGATTTTCATTCCTTAAACTGCACAGTGCTGCCATCAAAAACATTGCTGTGACCTTGCGGTACCTCATACAGCACCCTATAAAGCGCCCTATAAGCAACATTCTAGGGTGCGTTGGCAGACAGTGCACTTTAAAATGTAGTAGTAGTAGTAATTAAAATAAAAAGTACAATGCCTCCTAAAGCAAACTTAGCCATAATAGGTAATGCCTCTGCCAGCATTCTTCATTGGGCACAGTGGGGGTTTGAACCCATGATCCCTGCACCATTGGTCAGTGTCTTAACCATTGTACTGTGGCTCTGTTCCTGTGTGTATGCATCAGCACGCCGCCTTATGCCGCCCAATATTAAAATGCCTCCTAAAGCATTAGCATGCCACCTTATGCACATCGCCTTATGCTGCCCATTATTTAAACACCTCCTAAAGTAATGCCTCAGCCAGCCGTCTTCATTGGGCACTGTGGGGGATTGAACCCCTGATCTCTGCACCACTGGTCAGTGTCTTAACCATTGTGCTGTGGCTGTGCTCCTCTGCTTGCACATCAGCGCGCCGCTTATGCCTCCCGCGCAGCTTTCTCATGCGCTAATGTGCGGGGCGCACATGGGCGCCATGCACATTAGCGCATGAATAATCCCGGTTGTTTTTTTTCTGCTTGAAACGCCCACTCCTTATATGGCACCCGCACACTAGCGGGCCGCGCACATTACCGGGATTTTAGTAAACATACCCCTAAGATCTGGGGGGAAGTGGGAGGTGTCTTCAAAAACAGGGGAAAAATCCCTAGGTAGTTACAACTGAAGACTCATGGTACCAGAATCCCCATCTCTGGTTCTGAAATAGCTGGGAGGGAGAGGAGGAATTATCAGAACTACAAATAACTTCAGTAACTCATGGGTTTAAGTTTTTCTAATCACAATGTTTGGGATCACTAAAGTGCAATTATGTACTTGGCTTATATGAAAAGAAAAAAACTGATTTAATTTCACTCCATTGTACCACAAATGGTAGAATCCAAAAACGATCTGGCATAGAAAGTCATTTTAAGTGGTTCAAATGTATATATTAATCTAGATTTACTAAAAAGCTCTGCAGGAGTACCACATGCTAACATGGATTATCCTTGCATTGTTTACAGCAGGTCCCATTTTATGCAGTGAAATCTATTTCTTACTAATATGCATTAACAGCATTAGTACTCAGAGCACACTGTAGTAAATCTAGCCCATTGTGTAACTTAAAACATTGGTTTATATCTGTTTTTCTGAAAATTATTATATTTACTTGTTTAACTCATTCTGTATACCAAAATATTTATCCAGGTTTTTGTGGCACGGTAATACCTGGCACTGACTACTCATATACATTTACTCTTATTGAAATCATTTGGCATATGTTTTTAGGTTAGTTGGTGAGATATTGATAACTAGAACCAAATATTCATACACTACTACTGAAAAAATGAGATATTTTTGTTTCCTTGCTTTACTTTCCTTTTGCTTTCTATTTTTAGGCGGGGGGGGGGGGGGAGGGAGTGGTGTCATTTACAGGGACATCACAATGGACAGAAAATCAGAAGATCGTTAATGAAATACATGCAAGAAAAAGAGAATCTGATTTGAGGTGACATTTCACCATGGGGCCTCCTTTGGATTGTGGGAAGAGAGTATACATTCCAGCATGGGACACAGAATCAGTTTTCTTTTCTAATTATAGAGAGAATGAAAACCTGCTGGAATCCTACATAAAGCGGTGAGAATTAATAAATGTAATACTCATGCGATACTGATAGCATCACAATGTATGCTATAACTAAATAAGATATGAACTTATTGAGTAACTTACAATAACTTGGATAAAAAAAAATCAGATATCATAACATTTTATAAAGTCAAAAAGTCATGTAAATATATCATTCCCGGGTACAAAAGTATAGGTTTCCACTGAACTTTTCCACTTTATTCTACAAAGATCTTTATAAATGAAACTAAACATTATGCAGTTTAATAGTGTTTGTAGTGTTCTTTCACATATTGAACAGTCCTTGTCAGTCAAGTAACATGCCGTTTGCCTTTCAAAAGGTATCTCAGCAGCTCACTTCTCAGGCTCTGTATTTTTGAGTTGATGATAATCAGTGGAGTAATGAACAAATGAACCTGGGCTGACATTCACTTTTTCATAAACACATCTGTTGACCTACAGTTGCCACTTCTTGTTGACTAAACACAATTAGCAGCATCCAGTATTTTAGTTACTGGAAGTGGATGTATGTTTTCCTAGTCCAAACCTCTTTGATCTCAAGGAGATATTATTTGAGTAAGCCAAAAAATTTTTGGAACAGGAAAAATGTTGAAAATTCTGTCTATAAATCATAAACATGGATTGGATTGTTACCAGTCTGCTCTGAAATACTGTGGAAATAATAGGGGTGTGGCAAACATTTTTCATTTTGTTTAGTTTCTCAAGATTTTTACTTTTTTTCATTTTATTTGTGGTTTTCTTTACATTTTTTTCTTTTGGATGAAGTGTCACTTTTGCACAATAATGGTTTAATGGTTCCAAAACTTTTATACTGCCTAAAACTAGGTGGTTTACAACAATAATATGCCAGATTGCTCAATGGGGCATATTACTGAGCAATAGGGTGCACTATTGAGTGATAGTGTGCACTATTGCACAATAGTGTGTACTACTGACAAAGAAAAAAATACAAAATTTAGGGTTTTTTTCAGTTGTTTCTTATTAAAAATGGCATGATGTGATATAGGAAACGCCATTTTCATTTCTCATGTCTTTGAGATGAATGCACATCCCTAATAAATATCTCCCAAGCCTGCTCAGCCTGATCCTGATCTCCATTACTGTTCTAAAGAGGCATAAGCGTGCATGCAATAAAAGTGATCAAGTTTAGGATAAATTTTCCAATTTATTTTCAGGATACTTTTACCTCTATTCTTCATTTTGAATCTACTACCTTACCTCTGCAGGCAAACCCACATATCTACATCCACTTCATTATGCGTGTGTGATAAGCAAACCTTGGTGGCTTTTTCATAGGAATTATTCAATATACAGCTGTCTGCAACAGTTTAGGCAACTCTGGTCAATTTATATGTTAAAGATAAACATAATGGGCCCGATATTCAAAAGACTTTTACACAGTTTACAGCCCTGTTAACCGTGTAAATGTCTCTAACCGGGATATTCAATGGCACTAACATGGTTAGTGCCGCTGAATATCTCCGATCTTCTCCCCTACATGCCTCGATGCTAACCACTTAGCATCGGGGCGTGTTGAGGTCATTCCGGGGAGGAGCGGAAGCGGTGACAGTCGCTAACCAGGCAGTGGCGATATTTCATGCTGCTTACTTAGCAATCTGCAGCTAAATGATAGGTGTAATAAAATCTCACCTATCTTTTATCTCTAGGGGCTAACCAGGCAGCATGCAATATCGCTGCCGCCTGGTTAGCTACTGCAGCTGGGAGGCTGCATGACAAACCTGGATATTCAATGCCGGAGCCACATATGACCCTGGCTTTGAATATTCAGAGTTAAGGGTCAGCACAGACGGCTACGCACCGTAGCGGCACATAGCCAACATAGATGAATATCGGGCCCATGTCTCTGAAGATTTGAATGCATATTTATTGTTTATTTGTAATTTTTTTACAGATACAAAATTATAAAACTGTGAATATGGCAAAGGCAAATGTTTGGACACCCTTTCAGTCAATACAGTGTAGTAACATGTCCTTTAGAAGAAATAACAGCTTCCAAACCTTTACTTAGCCAGCTGAGAACCTTTCTAGTTTTTTGAAAATTTTCACACTTACAAAAGCATACAAAGGGGTAACCTGCATGGAGTGGCAATTACAGGCCTAAACAAAGGCAAGGAGCCTGGTGGTAACCTGTATGGAATGACAGTTACAACCCTAAACAAAGGCATGGAGTAGGGGTTTCTTTCTCATACTATAGGCAATGACCTTTGTGTGGAGAATACAGAAAAATTTCCTTCTGAGAATTCTCATATGCACAAATGAAAGGACGCGGGCAGGGTCCCGGTGCCCACTTGTAACAGGGTGCTCGGCCCAGTGCGGGTACCCTGCGCGCGTCTGTTTAGTGAAGGGTGGGGGAGGACGCTGATAGGCAGACGCAAGTGGCATTCTTTAAACACATTGGCTCCGCCCACGGGGACAAGCGCGGGAGAGCCAATCGGAGAGGGCGCTCGCATGTGGTCAGGCATCCGCAAACGCTTCCCCAAGCACATGCATCTGGTGGTCTGCGGGACCGGTGTGGTGTGCTGCAGCGCGATTGGTGGAGGCTGGACAGCAGCGTTGGAGTGGCAGCGGGAGCCAGCATTCTTTTGAGGCAGCAGGTATCGGGGAGCAGCAGGATTGCGGGACCATCAGCAGAGCGGTAGCCGACAATCAACTGCAGCAGGTGCTCGCGGCAGGCCCCAAGTCCCGGCGGGAGTGGAGGTGTGAGGGCGGCCAGATTCGGATCGGCAGGCGCAGGCTCCAGGGCTGCAGTGCTACAGGCGAGCAGGGCAGCCTATAAAAAAAAAATTAAAAATGCACAGCGGTTCGTCTCGATGGCAACCCAGTTCTTCTGTTAAGAGGCACGGGGGAGGGAACAGCTGTTAACACGGACTGAGAGTCCAATTTAAAAAAAAATAATAATAACAATATAAGAAAAGGGGCATTCCCTTGGGGCAGGCAGCGGAGCTGGGATGCCTTTTAGGAGAGGACGGCAGATCAGGGGGCATGGCTCTGACAGGGTGGAGGTGGGAAAGCCGGGGGGAGATCAGGGGCAGAAAGAGGGAGGCCAGTGGGGCTTCGGGGTCAGTCAGGGCTCAGGGCTTCATAACAGTTGGCTTCAGGAGCACGAAGGCCTGCAAGGGGGCACAGTGGGTCTCCAGCATCGTGCAGGAGTGGGGGGGGGGGGGGGTGGACGCAGAACTCGGGGGTGGGGGGTACGGGAGCAGATGATGTCAGGGGGCATGGGGGTGGACGCAGTCAACACTACACAGGGAGGTGCACAAGGTAGTTCTGGTGCGGGGGTAGTGGCTGGGGAAGTAAGAGGGGGTTCGGAGCAGGGGCAAGGGGAGGTGACCCCATCCCAGCTGTGAAGGGAGGGGGGTGAGGGTGACTGGCCAGTGTATGGGACCCCCAGGGATGTTGGTCGGGGAGTAGCTTCCCCTTGGGGGGGGGCCTGCAGTGCAGCTAGGTTACAGGCCTGTGGGGCGTCAGGCGGCATGGGACCATTGGATTGGGGGAGGGCAAGGTCCTTCTCGGGCTGAGTGGGTGGGGGCTTGGCAACCTGCGTGGTCTCCAAGTTTCCCCCCCCCCCACCCACAGTTTCCCCCCATCTTTCCTTTTTTGTCTTCACAGGTTCCATTTTCGAGTCCGCATGGAATAGAGCACGGACCAGGAATGCCATTGAGGGCTGTGAATTTGGACCAAGGAGCAGCGGCTGCACGGGGAGGTTCGGTGGAGGGGGCTGTGGCAGGAGGAGATGGTTCACAGAAAATTACTAATTTTACTTGTTACTTGTTCCTGTTCAATGTAATGACCTGACTGTTCAATGTAATGACCTGACTGTTCAATGTAATTACCAAGTTACTTGTTCCTGTTCAATGTAATGACCTGACTGTTCAATGTAATGACCTGACTTTTGTTCATTGTCGGATACCTTTTGTTTTATGTAAACCGCGCTGATCGCAAATAGTGCGGTATATAAGAAATGCAAATAAATAAAAATAAAATAAAAAAATGGCAGAGGATCGTCAGCAAGAGGTGCTTCGCCCACCAGCTACGGGGACGACAGATATGGCGGTGATGGGTGAGTTGAATGCGGTACATGTAGTGGCGGGTGACGGGAGTGGTTCCAGGGGCGAAGGGACGGGAAAAGCGAGTAGAAAGAAGAAGCATTCGCGTGGGCAGCGTCAAAGTTCTGAATCATCTTCATCAATGTCATCGGGCTGTTCCTCGGGGTCCTCGGGTGCTGAGCATGGGGGGCAAGGGATGCGCGGAGGCATGGCGGTGAGGAGCAGGTCGGAGGGTGTGACTCCTTCGTTAGCATCTTTGTCAGAATTGTGGGAAGGGGTGCCGAAGAGGTTGCGGCATAAAATTAGGAAGCAGCGATATATTAATATTTTCCGCTTGCTCGAGGGTCGGAAGCGTTCTGGTGAGAGTAGGAAAAAGCAGAAGGAGGATGAGAAGGCCGGTCGCATTAGGAAGGTCTCTCGTAATGTTGTTAATTGGGTGAGGGCTTTCTTATGTTTGGCAAATGTTTGGGGCCAACATTATCCGGAGCATTATGGGATGTTGTTGGCATATGCTGACTCGATTCTGGAAGCGTCACAGACCCACGAGGGGTGGGCATGGTTAAATTATGATGAGAAGTTTAGGGACAAGATGGAAGAGAACAAGTTATTAACTTGGGGCACGCAGGACATCAACCTGTGGCTAACTCAGATGTCGGTCAGAGCAAATATGGGAGGTGGGGGTGGGGGAAAGGGTGGGACAGTGGCCCTTGCGGGGGTGAACCGTTCCTTTCATGTTGGAGGGCCCATATCACAAACAAGACAGGTGGCAAACGGCGCTGAGGACGTGTGCTGGAGGTTTAATTAGTCTTTGTGCCCTTTCCCAGATTGCAAGTTCAAACATGTGTGCTCAGTATGTGGTGGGTCACACTCGGCAGCAAAATGCATCAAAAAGGGGGCTGCTTTGGCATCGTTGCCAGCCCCCAAGTAGGAGGGTCGCGTTTGGCTTGGCCACCACTCCAATAAGGGTAGATGTTTTAAGCATGTGGCTTTGCCACTACCCAAAGCGGGAGGACAAGGAAGTTTTACAGTTCGGGTTTCAGTCGGATTTTGTTATTCCAGTTCAAGGTGTGGTGGCAGGATCGACGGCGAGAAATTCCCCTTCCGTGCAGCGCTTTGCGACCATAGCGCATGAGAAGCTGGATAAGGAATTGCAGTTAGGCAGAATCGTGGGTCCGTTTACGAAGCCGCCTTTCGATAATTTTGTGGTATCACCATTAGGGATCATACCTAAAAAAGAAAAGGGGAAGTTTCGGTTGATCCATAATTTGTCATTTCCGTTGGGGACTTTGGTTAAAGATCATATCCCGCGCGAATGTTGTACAGTATGATATGCTTCGTTTGATAGGGCAGTCGAGTTGGTCAGGAAATCTGGCCATGGGGCATTGATGGTGAAAGTGGATATCAAATCCGCTTTCCGCTTGTTGCCGGTGCACCCCTCCCTGTGAATTTGGCAGGGGAATTGGGGGTGGCTTTGCCAATGAGCAAAACTGAGGTCCCGGTGACGAGGATCACCTTCTTGGGAGTCGAGTTGGACTCAGACCTCATGGTGGTACACTTCCCGGTGGAGAAGATTGCACGGTTGAGGGTGTTAGTAGCGAATGTGTTGTCCTCTGCCAAATTAATGTTGAAGGAAATGCAGTCATTGATAGGCTCTCTGAATTTTGCCTGCAGGGTAATCCCAATGGGGCGGGTATTTATTAGGCAGTTAGCGGTGTCGACTGCGGGGGTTCTTAAGCCACACAACCGCATTAGAGTTTCTAGAGTCATGCATGAGGATTTGTGGGTTTGGGACCTATTTCTGAAAGACCTTAATGGGACGTCGGTGATGATGGAAGCTGAGATGTCTAGTGATGCGTTGAAGCTCTACACACAGATGCTGCAGGAGGTGTTGGGTTGGGAATTTATTTTTAGGGTGCTTGGTGTGCAGACAGATGGCCTCAGGCGTGGCACAAAGCAGGACTACTAAGTAATATCACCTTCTTAGAACTGTTTCCCATTTTGGTGGCTTTGGAGTTGTGGCCAGACAGGCTGCGCAACCGTAGGGTCCTCTGGTGGTGCGACAATGAAGCGGTAGTGAGTGTGATTAATCATTACACTCCTCGATGTGTTCAGGTAGCATCTTTAATGAGGGCAGTCGTACTAGCGTGTTTACTCCTGAATGTCTCGTTAAAGGTGCGACATATCCCGGGACATACTAATGGCATTGCTGATGCTCTCTCCCGTTTGAGGTGGGACCGGTTTTGGAGGTTGGCACCAGCAGTGGACGAGGAAGGGTTTGTGGTCCCTTGGAACTTATGGAACGTTGGCCAATGGAGATGAGGAACTTGCTGCGGAGTTCGGTCTCAGATTGGGCAGCGTATCGGCGAGGTTGTCTGAAAGTGGTGCACTTCTTAGAAGCCCGGGGGTGGCAAGGGGGGGGGGGGCGGTGCCAGACCAGGTTTTCAGGCAGTATATAATTACGGCCAAGGAACAAGGTGTCGCACGATCAATGCTGTGTAGCCAGTTGACGGGTTTCTCAATTTTTGCGAGGGCTGTGGGATGGGGCACCGCAGGTGGAGGATTCCTGGCTTGCAGGATGCTGCAGGGTTGGGAGCATGTGAGGCCGACACCTCGGGACTATCGGCGGCCAATTACGCACGAATTACTTACAAGACTATGTGAGGCCTTACCGAAGGTCGCAGTGTCCCGCTATGAAGCTACGCTCTTACGGGCAGTGTTTAGTCTGGCCTTCTTTGGGGCCTTCCGGGTGGGGGAATTGGTGGCGAACTCTACCAAGGCGGGTGTGGGGGGGAGCTTGCAGCACCGGCATGTCCAAATCGAAAGTGGATGACTGCGGGTCCTGCTAGCAAAATCCAAAACAGACCAGCACGGAAAGGGCTTGTGGGTGGGCCTAAAGGAGCTTGGTAGGTTAATGTGCCCTGTAGCCACAGTGAGGGGCTACTTACGATTTCACCCAGTGGCAGAGGGAGGGCTATTTATCTATAGTGACCGGGCTGAACCTGGGACTGGATCCTGCTTTGATGTCGGTTTCATGGCTGGATGAACGCGGTCTACGATGGACTCAGCTGATGCCTTTGCTTCAACACCATGAGAGAATAAGGTAATAACCTGCGATTATATTGTTGCATATGGGGGGCAATGATTTGGTGTCCTGGACCTGCAAACAGTTGATCAACGCAGCAAAAAAGGATTTTGCTGTGGTCCAAAAAATGTTTAGGGGGGTGATTTTAATATGGTCCGATATCATACCACGGCCGGCCTGCAGCGGGCAACGGCGTTGGTCCCGGGTGGCTGACGATAATTAATAGGAAGATAGGGCATTGGGTGTGTGAACAGGGCGGGTAGCAGGTCCAGCATGCATGGGTTGAGGTTGGGTGTGCTGGATTGTATAGGAAAGATAGGGTACATCTATCCCCGGTGGGGGTTGATTTACTCTTGAATGATTGGCAGGAGGCATTGGAGCACGTGGTTCAGTGTGACGCTCGCTTTGTCACAGCTTGATGTGCAGGGGGGGGGGCACAGGCACATTAATGAGCTGGTGCCAGTGGTGGGATCCTGGAGATTTCTGGGGTCCGCAGCCTTAGGCTATACTTGGTGCCCATGACCCAGACAACCCCTGGCAGACTTTTGCTATTGATATGGCGAAGTCAGGAAGGGGTGGTAGGAAGTTTGCCGGTGGCTTGACCGCGGCAGGAGTGGAGGCGAGGTCACTTTGCTAATTGCATGGCTGGTGAGTCATCGCTCCGCTCTGGTTTGTTAGATGAATATTCTGGCTTATAATGTTCAATATGTTGGAATGTTAATAAAGCTGCGACCAGTTGTTTCCAAGAACAGTTTGTGTGTGAAGTTTATGGAGGGCAAAAGGGGAGGAGTGATGATGCGGGGTGGGGGGATATCTGCAGGCGGGAAGGGTAGCACCGGGTCCGAATAACCGGTTAATGAAAGGACGTGGGCAGAGTCCCAGCGCCCGCTTGTAACCGGGTGCTCGGCCTGGTGTGGGGACCAAGCATGCGTCTGAAGGGCAGGGGAGGGCACTGATAGGCAGACGCAAGTGGCGTTCTTTATACTCATTGGCTCCGCCCATGGGGACGAGTGCAGGTGAGCCAATCGGAGAGGGTGCTCGCATGTGGTCGGGCATCCGCAAACACTCGCCCGAGCACATGCGTCTGGTGGTCTGCGGGGCCGGTGTCCTGCCCACCCACCCGTTATGGGGAGGTGGGACGGAGTATGGGGTGTCGCAGCAGGGGGGGTGGGGGTATGCAGGATCCCGGAGGTTTCCGGGGTCCAGAGACTTAGGCTATACTTGGGTGGGGGCAGAGTGCCCATGACCCGGACAACCCTTGGCAGACTTTTGCTATTGATATGGCGAAGTCGGGAAGGGGTGGTAGGAACTTTGCCGGTGGCTTGACGGCGGCAGGAGCGGAGGCGAGGTCACCTTGCTATTCGCATGGCTGGTGAGGCATCGCTCTGCTTTGGTTTGTTAGATGAATATTCTAGTTTATAATGTTCAACATGTTGGAATGTTAATAAAGCTGTGAGCAGCTGTTTCCAAGAATGGTTTGTGTGTGAAGTTTGTGGGGGGCAAAAGGGGAGGAGTGATGTTGCGGGATGGGGGGATATCTGCAGGCGGGAAGGGTAGCACCGGGTCCGACTACCCGGTTACTACTACAATGTCAACAATACTTTCAGCAGGTCTTTTGTAGTGATCTCTGGGTTCTGTTCTGCAGATCTGCCAATTTTCAGGCCATTCCATTAGAGTTTTTTCTTGGTATTCTAGATCTTGCCTTGACTTCAACAGTTTCATGTAACTTCCATTTCTTAACAATATATCTTACAGTTGAAATTGCCAGCTGGATGAATTTAAAAATGTTATTCTAGTCTTTGTCTTCTTTGTAAGAATAAAACTATATTCATTTTAAAATGCTCAGACAGCTGTTTGGAGAAGCCCAAGGTTGTTGAAAGTAGATAGAACAATCACAATCTGAGAGGTTAGAAGGGTCAGAATATCTTTTCAACCATCAAATTTCCTTCACCTAATTGAAGGCCCAAAGAATTACTACAGTTACACATATGTTTCACTATGAATGTTCCATTGCTAACTGGTTCTTTGTAATGATAGCTTGTTCTCTGTAATGTTATGTTATATTACTTGTAAACCACCTTAATCATTGGAAATGCGGTATATAAGCCTTTTAAATAAATAAAATAAATAAATGTAGTTTGAGGCCTTATTAACAATTTTAAAAAATGTTAAATTTTTTAGATACACTGAGAGGAAACTGCAGCAATTGTGTTTAGACTGATGGAGGAAATTTACATGTGGTATTACAGACTTTCTATGCACAAATTTCAAAGGAAAAGTACATGCATATATTAATTTTTAAAATTGCTTCAAATCCCATGAATAGAATCTGGACTTTTGAAGTTTGAGTATTATTGTATCATTTTTGTTTGGAAAATTTAAATACATTTATAAAAAAAAAATCTGGACCTCTTTGCTAAACTGCCTTAACATCTTAATATGCACATTGATGTACATTAATTAGAGTTAAGAACAGAGATGGTGATTTAAAAAAAACCTACAGCTACATACATGCAAAAATTTGAGATGGTATTAAGTGATATGCATTATCTGCTATAGTAACAGTACGTTGTAAGTTATCATACACTAAATGTAAAATGCATTACCCACTCATTCCTTGCCCCTTTCCATGCTAAACATTTAAACCATATTTGACAGCTTGATACTTAATAGTGTACCATAAGACCACAGCTAGGGGTTGAGAGGCATTGGGGATAAGGGAATTTATTTCACTACTGGCCCCTTTAAGAGACAGTGGGTCCAACTTGGGGCCTGATATCTGTTACTACAGTCAGAAACATGCACTGTTCCTCAAAGCAGCAAAGCAAATTAATATTTACCATGGGATGTCACTAAAAATACCCCTCAAATATGGATTTCTTATCTAGATATCTTTAGGCCTGCTATTTCTAGGTCCAAAATATCCCCAAAGAGTTATTGGATAGTGAGCTGCTACTCACTATAGGCAGTATATCAAATAAATAAACTATAAACTATAACCTGAATTCCTGCCCCCATAACTCCTGTAGATTTTCCTTTATGTATACCACTCAGCTCTGGCCAGAATTGCCCAGATCTAAACTTATCTGTCAGCAGCAAGCAAATTTTTAAAATGAAGGATTTATCTAGTGACTCCCCAAGTTACTTGGATGAATCCTTTCAAAATATTGCCCTCGATAACTCACAGTAGAAGTAAATGCTGGGGAAAGGAAGCACAAGCAACAGGAGAACAATGGCAGATGATAAGGAAATAGGAGAGATAAGCATAGTCAGATGGGAAAGTAGGAGGGAGAGGCTGGTGTCAGATGATGGAAAGGGGGGAAAGAGGCAGGAGAGTGGATGCTGAGGAAAAGTGAAATAAAGGGTTGGTGGAGACAAGGATGTGATGTTTCTTGTCAATAAAGAAGATCCAGAAAAGGTAAACAGGTGAGGTTCATAAACAGTTTCTCTACAAATCATAACACACCTGATGCAGGGTTAGATAGGATGGGGTCAGTAGCCACCTTCCATTTGTGTTGAGCCTTCAGATGCTGGTGGTTGCCAGGTTTTAGCTACCCAAACCCAGAGCCAAGATACCAGGTGAACCCAGAAAGAGGGCTGGACACTGAGCACTCATCGAGAAGGAATAGTGAAGAAGTAAATCCAGAACCCAGCAGGGACTAACACAGGATTGAGGAAGCTTCCAGCAAGGATTGGAAACCAGGATGTAGTAAGGCAACCAAACCACAAGACACCAGTAAGTGTAGACCAGGTTTTGGCAAGGAAATCAGTGAACAAATGTATATAGGTGCCAGAGAGGAACAAGACGGCATATGGCAAGAAACAGAAACCATGGATTGCATACTCGTAATAATGACCAACTTGTCTAGTGAGCCACAATGACACTCACTGGTAGGAGAATAGAATTTCACCCAGGAACTGAACTGCCTGCAGGCTGGTGGCAGAAAATCACAAGAAGGAGAAATGGAAAATGAGACATTATCTGGATGAGGAATGATGTAGTAGAGGAATGGATACAAAGGAATGAAAGGGTAGAAGAGAAACTTAAGCGAAGGGGTAACTAACAGTTGAAAAGTGAGAAAGGCTAGGGTTGAGTGATAAGAGATAGCATGAAGGGAAGAAAAAAAGGGTCTCTGAAGCTTTTTGACACCAGGATTTATGATTTGGAATTCTTTACCACAGGACCTTACCACAGGACCTACAGTTTTTTATTTTTTAATTTTTATGGTTTGTTTTTTAGGTTTTGTGGGAGTAATTTTATAAAGGCTTTTCTGTGTGAAGCCTGTTTTACATGAAGAAAACTTTTTTATAAAACTACACAGCCCTATATGTGCCTGCATGACTACACATACTTAGACATGCATCATGCATAGTATTCCACGGGGCATATCTTAACATACTACCATAGTAAATGATGACAGATAGACTAGCATGGTCCATCTAGTCTGCCCAGTAAGATGGCTAGAGTTGTAGAGTTAAGAACTTAAGAAATACCATACTGGGTCAGACCAAGGCCCATCAAGCCCCATATCCTCTTTCCAACAGTGGCCAATCCAGGTCACAAGTACCTGTCAGGTTCCCCAAAAGGTACACAGATTTTGCAATACTTATCCTAGTGTGAGCAGTATATTTCCCTGGTCCTCTTCAATGCTTTATGGACCTTTCCTCCAGAAACTTATTCAAACCTTTTTTAAATCCAGCTACACTAACAGCTTTTACTACATTCTCCAATAATGAATTCCAGAGTTTGATAACTCGTTGAGTGGAAAATATGTTCTCTTATTAGTTCAAAATGGGCTACATTGTAGCTTAATTGTCCCCTTGTCTTTCTAACTTTTGAAGGAGTAAACAACCAATCTACGTTTACCCGTTCCACTCCATTCATTAATTTATAGACCTCTATCATATCTCCTCTCGACCATCTCTTTTCCAAGTTAAAGAGTTCTAACCTTTTAAACCTCTCCTCATCGGGGTATCCTTCCATCCCTCTTACCAGGGATCTGTCCATGCTCTGATTATTTTTAACATCTCGGTTAGTGATATTGCGGAAGGGCTGTTGGATAAGGTTTGCTTCTTTGTGGATGATACCAAAATCTGCAATATAGTAGACACCCAAAAAGGAGTAGATAACATGAGGAGGGATCTAGCTAAGCTTGAAAATGGTCTAGAATTTGGCAGCTCAGATTTAATGCTAAAAAATTCAGGGTCATGCATTTGGACTGCAAAAATTCAAGGGAGTAGGGGTGAAGTACTTCTGTCCATGAAAGAAGAGCGGGGCCTGGGCATGATTGTGTCTAACAATCTTAAACAGGGCCGGCCCGTCCATTGAGCGAGAATGTTTTTTTGCACAGGGCCCCGCGTTTCAGGGGGCCCCGCGCAAAAAACATTCTGATCCTAAAGTAAAATAAAAAAAAAAAAAAAAGATGTCTTCTCCCACTGCCGGGGCCGCCGCGGCAGTATCGAGTGTGCCGCGGGGCCCCCCCTGCCCAGCAGAGCCTGCCCTCCCCCGTATCACCTCTCTCTTCATAGCTGCAGTCAGACGCGCCGGCTTTCAGAGCACGAGGGGAGAGTTTCTCCCTCGCTGCTCTGTTAAGCCCGCGGGGGCTGATGGGAAGTTCCCATCAGCCCCCGCGGGCTTAACAGAGCTGCGAAAGGGAAACTAGTCCCTTCGCGCTCTGAAAGCCGGCGCTTGTGACTGCAACTATGAAGAGAGGTGATACGGGGGAGGGCAGGCTCTGCTGGGCAGGGGGGGCCCCGCGGCACACTCGATTCTGCCGTGGAGGCCCCGGCAGCGGGAGAAGACAGCTTTTTTTAAAAAACTTTTCGCTGGACTGGGCTGGGCTGGGGGGTATTAGGAGTGGTGATGGGCTGGGGGGGGTTAGGAGTGGTGATGGGCTATGGGGGGTAGGAGTGGTGATAGGCTATGGGGGGGGGTAGGAGTGGTGATGGGCTATGGGGGAGCTAAGTCTTTATATGGGCTGATGGGATTAGGACTGGAAGTGGGTTGATGGGGGGTTAGGACTGTTAATGGGCTATGGGGGGCTTAAACTAAAAATTGGGTGATGGAGGATTAGGACTGGAAATGGGCTGGTGGGATTAGGACTGGGAGTGGGCTGATGGGGAGGTTAGGACTGGTAATGGGGTATGGGGGGGCTTAAACTTAAAATGGGAGATGGGGATTAGGACTGGGAGTGGCCTATGTGGGGCTCGGACAGGTAATGGGATGGGGGGTGGTTGCTAGGACTGGAAATGGGCTGGGGGGATTAAGACTGGAGGTGGGCTGATGGGGTTAGGACTGGTAATAGGCTGTGGGCTGTTGGGGGGGGGTTAGGACTGGGAATGGGCTATGGGGGGGCTAGGACTGGAAATGGGCTGATGGGGTTAGGACTGGTAATGGGCTGTGGGCTGATGGGGGGGGGTTAGCACTGGCAATGGGCTATAGGGGGCTGACTGGAAGTGGGCTGATGGGGGGTTAGGACTGGAAGTGGGTTGATGGGGGGGCTAGGACTGGTATTGGGTTGGGGGTTGCTAGGACTGGAAATTGGCTGATGGGGGGCTAGGACTGTAAATGGGCTGATGCAGGGACTAGAAGGGAATGGATACTGGGTGAGGCTGGAACTAGAAGGGAGCTGATGTTGGGGGAGGATTAGAATGGGATGGGGCTGGGAGAGTAAAATGGAGAGGGGAAAAATATTTTGTGTGGGAGGGATAAAAAATCTACAATTGGCCGGGTATTGGGAGAGTAAGTGGGGATTGAGGATGGAGGGGTATAATTTGAGTGGATGAAATAGGAATGAGGAAAGAGCAAAAGGAGAAAGATTAGTATGTTAAAGCAGATGTAGAGAGAGAGAATGGAAAAAAAACTAGAAGAGAGGACAAATGGACAGCAGATGATGGAGAGTTAGCAGAAAACATGAAGAAACCAGAAGAAAGTGGCTGGAGCAATTGCAACTGAAAAAAAATGCACAAAAGGTAGAAAGATATCTCTTTATTTTGAATTTATTACCTGGAATATGAAAGCTCTGGGAAATGTGCATCATTAACGTCTGCGCTTTGTTTGGTACAAGAGGAAATTAATTTATAGTTTTATTTCTACAGTGTTGTTGTACATTCCAAGTTTGGCTTTTGGGGTTCCCAGTTTAATTATTGCCTTGCTGTTTCTAAATTGTGATTCCTTGTTTGGTGATGGTCTATGTTCTGCATGTGTAACTGAGCTGAGGTATTCTGTTTATGTAATTCCTATTAGACATTGCCACTTGTTCTCTTTCCCCAGTAGGTCATGTATTGTTTTCTGAAATGTATTGGTTTAATATTTGCAGTGTTGCCTTTTGATAGGTAGGGTATGGTGCTTTGTGAGTCCTGGTAGTGCTGTTAGGATACGGCGGGTTTGCTATGGGTTCTAAATGGGCAGTGTTTGTAGTAGTTCCTAATGTGCCTGGCGGTTGGCACTGGATTATAGTAATGTAGAAATCTTTTAGTCTGTCTTTATCCATACACTCATTAAGAGACATGTTTACTAAAAGTTAGTGTATGTTAGCATTATGCAAATATTTATGCAAATAAGGCCACTTATGCAAATGAGGCCCCGCACCGAGTCTCCGCACATGGCCCCGCACCCCCCTTGGGCCGCCCCTGATCTTAAAGTAGCTAAAGAGGTAGAAAAGGTGACGGCAAAAGCTAGAAGAATGCTTGGGTGCATAGGGAGAGGAATGGCCAGCAGAAAAAGGAGGTTATAGTGCCTTTGTATAAGTCTTTTGTGCGATCTTATTTGGAGTACTGTGTGCAATTCTGGAGACCACACCCTGAAAAGAATATAAACAGGTTGGAGTCAGTTCAGAGGGTGGCTACTAAAATGGTTAGTGGTCTTTGCTATAAAACATATGAGAACAGACTTAAGGATCTTATATGTATACTTTAGAGCAGGAGTCTCCAAACCATTCCTGAAGGGTCACAATCCTGCCAGGTTTTTGGAATACCCCTAATGAATACACATGAGATATACTTGCATGTGCTGTTATTCATGTATATTCATTAATAACACAAATAGCTACAAACATATATTAGTCTGGAGAAATTATCTAGCTAACACCACCCCACACTCACAGACCTCAAAGAAATCCCAAATAAAAAAATCCCAAATTATTGAAATCAATCAATTCTAAATCACTTCTCCAGAAATGATCACACAGTCGGGCAGACAAAAATATCTATATCCAGAATAATATAAAATGTAGGAGAAAAAAACCTCAGGATAATAGGTCATCCCTCTATGCAGCTATTGAAACCATAGGGGGTAGATCAGCTCCACATCACAGGTTTAAAAAACTTCTACCATTCATTCAAATTATAATTATTTAATTTTTAATTACTAATCAATGAATATATAGTAAATTATCCAAGGTACTCCGAGGCGCCTCGGCAGCAACCGTTATTCAAACTACCGGTTCAACACCGTCAAATCTTATTGTAAAATAAAGGAGCTCAGGATAGCCACATACAAATAGCAATATCCTTAGGGAAATACAAAAGAGAACATAAAAGCCTGAACGTAATTCCAAGCTTGCCAGCACACTTTACTTAACTGAGGGCAGCCGGTTCTCAGCATGATATCCCTTCATTGTTGTAAAACTCCCAAGGAAACACCAACTTCAGAATCCTTCTGCAATACTCAACTTCACAGTACAAAGCTTCACAGCCCACCTGGACCTTTTAATTCAAACAAACTTTAGGATAACCTTACAAAGATCTTTGTTTCACTTTCTAAAAGCTTCCTCAAGGGTTATACTTATCACCGGAAAACTCCATGCAAAAATCTGACATCAGATGCCACTTACTATAAATAAGAGACCACACCCAATCAGAAATGACTTACTAGCTAATTGGAATAGTCCATAGAACCAAACTAATAGGGGGATAGGTGCCTTTGGAACACACACAGAAACCACACAGCAAAAAAGCCCCTAGAGGAAACCCGCACAGTCAATTTTATTTTTCAAGCCTGATGACTTAAGAGTATTTATTTATTTATTTATTTATTTACAGTCTCTTATATACCGCACTATTCAGCATCAGCGCGGTTCACATGGAACAAAATGCTCAGTACATTTAACACGTATGAGTTTACAGGTAACAGGGTATAAATAACTTGGATAACCGGGGTAACTATTTACAAAACATACTACATGGAATCATATACACAGAAGATACATAGGGAAACCAGCCCACTATGGGAATGAATATCACACTTGGTGAGTTGTTGATATACCCTAGATTTATCTGGGACTGGTATCAGTGGGTGTTATTGGGCTCTAGGTGACGCCATTGGGTTCTATAAGGTATTTGTTGAAGAGGTGGCATTTGAGGGCTTTCCTAAACTGTGTCAGGCTCCTAATAGCCCGAATATCAGGGGGTAGTGCATTCCAGCATATTGGGGCACTGAGACTGAATGCTCTGTTGGCTGTCGATTTAGTGCAAGTAGTAAGTTCCCTCGGGATTTTGAGGGAGTTTATAGCCATGGATCTCCTTGCTCTATTTGGAGATGTGCTATGGATAAGTGAGGATAAGGATGCCGATGTGAGATTATTGACAGCTTTAAAAGTAATTACCAAGGTCTTGAACACTATTCTAGCTTGAATAGGAAGCCAATGCAACTGTATCAGCAGGGGCGTAATGTGGTCGTACCTGGAGGCTCCATGGATGACTCTTGCTGCCGCGTTCATGGCTAGCTGAAGCGGGTTTAATGTAGATTGGGGAAGACCTTGTAATATGACGTTGGCATAGTCGAAATGGGGTATAACCAACGCCTGGAAGATTGTCCGGAAATCAGTTGGATCAAGCATGGAACGTAGGTGTCTAAGTGAGCGTATCTTGAAGTAAACTGATCTGACTATGTTTCCTATGTGGGCTTTCATGTCTAGGCGTTGATCCAGTGTGACTCCCAAATATCGAATTGAGGATTTAGATTGCAACTCCGCTTCTTTTACTTTAAGATATTTTGGGGGGGGTAAAATTGGGATTCCTTGTTATGAAGAGTACTTCAGTTTTCTTATGTTGTATTCTGAGGTTTTGAGACAGGAGCCAGTCAGATATTGCGTTGAAGCAACTCGTTAGTGGGGAGAGGTCGAGATGCTCGGTAGAGAAGGGAATGTAAAGCAGGACATCGTCTGCATATAACATGCAGTCAACATTGAAAGACCGGATGATATTACAAATTGGCTGCATGTAAATATTGAAAAGGAGCGCAGAAAGGGAGGATCCTTGAGGTACTCCTTGGCTTTGGTGGAAAGGTTCAGACTTTATCCCTCCAGAACGGACATGCTGCCATCTCTCGGCCAGGTAGGATCTGCACCATTCAAGCGCTTTTCCATTAATGCCTTTGTCAATCAGACGTCCTAGTAGAAGCTCATGATTTACTGAGTCGAAAGCTGCAGCGATGTCCAGAAAGATGAGTGCAAATCCTTGATGGATGTCGTCAATGCCAGTGATTATTTTGCAGAAGAGGGTGGTAAGGAGGGTTTCCACTCCATGGAATTCCCTAAAACCATGTTGGCAGGGGTCTAATGGTGCAGCGGAGTCAATGTGATCCTGCAGTTGCTTTTGGGCCTCCTTTTCAATGATCTTCGCGAGTAGTGGAATGCTAGATATGGGTCTGTAGGATTCCACCTGTTGGGGGTCAAGCTTGCAGTTTTTTAACAGAGGTCTGATAGAGGTGTGTTTAAGGGCTGAAGGGAAGGAGCCAGTTGAGAAGGAGAGATTCGTTATTTTGGCCAGTACTGAGCTGAAGTGACTGCGAAGCTCCTTGATCCAGAAGGCTGGGCATGGATCAGTCTGAGCAGTACTGGTGTTAAGGGCTGCAATTGTGTCTTCAATTCCTCTCTTGGAGGGGGTAGAAAACATGGTTAGGGTTGTTTGGCAGTTTTGCTCTGTGGTAGAGGCTATAGTAGAGGTTTTGTTGGTCTGACATATCTTGGATTGTAAATAGGTTGCAAAATCTTGTGGGTGTAGCTCAAATGGAGGTCCAGAGGATGGTTCCTTGGATAAAGTCTTGACAAGGTCGAAGAGGTCATGTGGTTTATTAAGTGATCTCATTAAGGTGTCAGAGTAGTACTGTTTCATTGTGTTGGTGATTGCGTTGCGGTGTGCAGCCAGATGACAGTTGTATGCTGACAGGTCATTTAAAGAGTGAGATCGGCGCCAGCATTTCTCCAGTTTCCGTAAGTGGTTAAGTGATGCTTTAAGATCAGCTGAGTACCATGGGGCACTTACTCTTTTACCTGGAGGCCTGTTGGATGTTGTATGTAGGGCAATTGAGCTGAGGCAGTTGTTCCATTGAGAAATTAGGTTGTCAAGGTTCTGGGTGGATTCAGAGATGAGTTGCTGCGTTTCAGCAAGGATAAGATCTCTGTTGTAAGGCTTGAAAGATCGAGAGGGCGGTCTTGCGGTGTTGCTTTGGATTTTGTTGGTTTTTGTGTAGGCTTTGTAAGAGGGAATCTGAATGATGATCAGTTTGTGATCTGACCAAGGAACAGAAGTTATGGAGGTTATGGGATCCTGAGCTGGGTTAAGAGAGGTTTGCGGGGCGAATACAAGGTCCAAGATATTTCCCTTAATATGAGTAGAATCATTAACTAGTTGCTTGAAGCCAAGATTTTCCAGGGCATCCAAGAAGGCTGTTGCTTGATGATCTTGCAATGTAGGCAGATTGAAGTCGCCTAGGATCCAATTTGGGAGGCCTGGGTTATGAGTGTTGGATGCCAAATCGATGATAGCCGCGAGATCATCTGGGGAAGCTGAAGGAGCTCTGTAAAGCAGGTTGATTATGCAGCGTTTGTTGGAGATGGTGACGGTCTCAAGGTAGTTTGTATTGGTAGTGTGCACTGTTCGAAAATGGAGGTCTGTCCTGGTGAGGATGAGCACGCCACCTCCTCTTTTTTCTTGCCTATGACTTGAATGTATGGTGAAATTCTGAGGGAGGAGCTGGTTGAGTATTACGTTGTCTTCAGCAGATAACCACGTCTCCGTGACCATGAGTATATCAAGGCCGTGGCTGGCAATTAGGTCAGTGATGGCTGGCCACTTCTTCCGGATAGAACGGGCATTGATGAGGGCACATTTTAGGTTATGAGGGTAGGAGTTTTGAATTTGTTTCGGTTTCATATTGTGTTGAAGAGCAATGTGTAACAGATGGGGGTGGTGTGAGCGGGAGTCCCAAGTTATGTTGTTATGGGAAGCACTAGTCCACCTTCTCCCATGGCTCAGTAATATTGGAATCTGGTTGGATGCTGTGGTTGAGGCTAGAGAGTTGGAGAACCAGCCTGAAAGGACGAAATAGCATCCTATTATGGTGGTAATGAGGGAACCCATCTTGTCAGAGCACTATGTGAATGGGAGTGGGTCAATCTGGTTAGGCTAACAGGAAGTTATTGACCAAACTCTTGATATTTAGTGTGGTATACTGTGTGACAGCAGACACTATGATCGCAGGCAATGGTTAAAGTTAGCTAACTAGTACAATAACTTGATGACTGGAACTGGTGAAACTACTGACAACAGTAAAGTAGATTGCTGACAATAGTAGGTTATTGCTAGCACTACGATGGTGACTGGGGTTAATAGGCTACTGACAACAGTATAGAGTTTGATTTGCATGGGATATTACTGGTTACTGACAGCAGTATGGAGAATGGCTACTGACAACAGTATAGTGGTTGACTTGCAATAGAATGTTACTGACAATGGAATAGTACTGGCTACTGACAACAGTATAGAGACTGGCTACTGACAACAGTAAAGCGATTGATTTGCAAAGGAACATTACTTACAACAGTGCTTTGGATACTACCAATGGCACAGTGGTGACTAACTATTAACGTTTGCTGACAACAGTATAGTAGCTAAATAACATGGACCTGATATGCAGTGGCTCTATTAATGAGGTTATACTTGCGGAAGGCAGCGTGAGCAGACATTAAGAGAGTTCAAATTGCCGGGAAGTCTTGCGTTGGTTCTGAATGACGTGTCCGTTGCGGTATCTGGGCCAACTGCAGGCGCTTTCTTTAGATTGCAGATTGTTGATTGCCCCGATTGGGCAACTTCAGCTGGAGGCAGGCCCTGTAACCCTGGCAGCTCGATCCCGGCTGGGAGAGCTGTTGGTGAGCCGGGGTGCGGGAGGGCAGAGGTGAATAAAGCCGGGGTGCAGGGGTTCAGCATACAGAAGACCAATCAATAGGCTGCTGCTTTCCTTGGAGGTCCCCGCCTAAGGGCCACGCCAAAGGGCCCTCTTGCGAGGCCCTCAGGCGCGGGCCCGCAAGGCGCGGGTGCGCCCGATGGTGCTCCTTATTTGAAGCAGCTGGGCCACCCGGATTGGGCAGGGAAGACCGGAGGGCGTCCTTTTCTTCGCCGCGTGCTCGATCCCTCCTGGGAGAGCTGCGGCCGGGCAGAAGATGAAGCGGGCAGCAAAAGGAGCCTGCGCCCGATGGCGCTCCTTATTTGAAGCAGCTGGGCCGCCCGGATTGGGCAGGGAAGACCGGAGGGCGTCCTTTTCTTCGCCGCATGCTCGATCCCTCCTGGGAGAGCTGCGGCCGGGCAGAAGATGAAGCGGGCAGCAAAAGGAGCCTGCGCCCGATGGCGCTCCTTATTTGAAGCAGCTGGGCCGCCCGGATTGGGCAGGGAAGACCGGAGGGCGTCCTTTTCTTCGCCGCGTGCTCGATCCCTCCTGGGAGAGCTGCGGCCGGGCAGAAGATGAAGCGGGCAGCAAAAGGAGCCTGCGCCCGATGGCGCTCCTTATTTGAAGCAGCTGGGCCGCCCGGATTGGGCAGGGAAGACCGGAGGGCGTCCTTTTCTTCGCCGCGTGCTCGATCCCTCCTGGGAGAGCTGCGGCCGGGCAGAAGATGAAGCGGGCAGCAAAAGGAGCCTGCGCCCGATGGCGCTCCTTATTTGAAGCAGCTGGGCCGCCCGGATTGGGCAGGGAAGACCGGAGGGCGTCCTTTTCTTCGCCGCGTGCTCGATCCCTCCTGGGAGAGCTGCGGCCGGGCAGAAGATGAAGCGGGCAGCAAAAGGAGCCTGCGCCCGATGGCGCTCCTTATTTGAAGCACACTGCTCATGGTGCTTTAATATTTTACCCCGCTCTCCTCCACGATGACTGACCACACAAAGTCAATAGCCCTGCAACATAGATCTTTAAACACATGATGATACTGCACACAGTGTTGCACTAATGGTGCTTCTTCTCGGGCCTTTAAAAGATTATTTTTATTTTGTGATAGCCTCATCCACAACCGTCTCCCCCACATGCATACTTGTTGCAGGGACAGCGAAGCACATAAACCACATACATAGAAGAACAGGTAGTTGACCCACAATGGTAAACGTTAGAACCATTTATGTTAAAACCAGAGCCCTCTTCCATAATTTCACCAAAAATACAACAGCCACATTTGAAACGACTATTGTCAGCATCATTTGATAAAACTCTAGGCATCGCTGGACAAAAATGGTCTCTCAAATTATGCCCTCGGCTATTTGCCATTCGTAGTTTTGAATCCATCAAACAAGGGAGGGCCAAGAGTACTGGCCAGTGGCGCCATATTGAATATACAAGTACTTTTGACGTGGATGAATACTGCAGCACACAAGTTATAAACTCCATTTTGGCTTCTTCCACATGAACAGGTGCAGTAAGGGCCAATAATAGAAACATAGAAACATAGAAACATAGAAACATGATGACAGAAAAAGACCACATGGCCTATCTAATCTGTCCTTCCATAACAACAACTACAACAGTCCACTTTTTACCTTTAGAGATCCTCTGTGTTGGTCCCATGCTTTTTTGAATTCAGTTACTGTCCTCATCTCTACCACCTCCACTGGGAGACTATTCCATGGATCCACTACTCTTTCTGTAAAGAAATATTTCCGCATATCACTCCTGAATCTATCTCCCTTCACCCTCATCCCATGTCCCCTCGTAGCAGAACTTGCTTTCAATTGAAAGAGGCTCTCTCCCTGAACATTTATGCCACAGAGGTATTTAAACATCTCAATCATATCACCTCTATCCCGCCTTTCCTCTAAGGTGTACATATTAAGATCCTTAAGTCTGTCCTCATATGCTTTATAATGAAGCCCATTAATCATTTTAGTAGCAACCCTCTGCACCGACTCCATCCTGTTCACATCCTTTTGAAGGTGCGGTCTCCAGAATTGCACACCATACTCCAAATGAGGTCGCACCAAAGACTTATACAGAGGCATTATCACCTCCTTTTTTCTGCTATCCATTCCTCTCCGTATGCACCCAAGCATCCTTCTAGCTTTTGCAGTCGCCTTTTCTACCTGTTTAGCTACTTTAAGATCATCAGACACAATCACGCCTAGGTCCCGCTCTTCAATCACGATGTTTTGAAGAGGCACGTTTATATGCCCTTCTTAATACAAAAGTAGGGTAACCACGATGATGAAACTTAGTTAATAAATTCTGTGCTTGATGGTGAAACTTTGAGTCAGTGGAACAGATACGTCTGCACCGCAACAGTTTTGAGAATGGAAGGCTATTCTTTAAATGAAATAGGTGAAAGCTTTGATATTGTAACAATGCATTTTTATCAGATGGCTTAGTATATAATGTTGTTTCAAAAGTCACCCCCAATTTTAAAACTTGCACATCCAAGAAATGAATCTCAGACTGATGACAGTGCACCTCAAATGAGATAGCTGTATTACAAGCATTCAGATACTACAGAAATTCTTGCAAATTATCATATGTACCGCTCCATAACAGAAAAATATTGTCTATATAGCGCCACCAAGCAATAAAAAAAGGAGCATAAATAGAAGAGTGCTGTATATCCATCGATCCTCAAATGCACTCATACAAATTAGCCAATGATGGTGCAAATGTTGCTTCCATAGCTATTTTGGAAATTTACTGATATAAATCACATTCATACATAAAAAAATTCCTAGTTAATGCAGTTTCAGCCATTTCCACGAGAAAAGAGGTAGGGACAGTGTGGTGGTGGTCTTGATTCCCAAACAGCACGCAGCACATCTACAGCCTTACTTTGAGGAATAGATGTATACAATGATGCAACATCCAGTTACAAGCCATGTGTCATGTCCTTCAGATAGGAAGACATCTTAGGAATCTCATCGCGCAGAAATACATCCAAATATTTTCCCACATATTCTAGCAATGAGTTATTATTGGACAGTATTGAGTGGCCAGGTGGATGATCCATTGTCTTATGGATGTTTGGTAAAAGATACTGTATAAAACTGGAATCCTAGGAAAAGCAGGGTTTAGAAATGCTTTCTCTTTTTCTGACAAAACCCCAGCTGATACAGCCATCTCAGTCAATTGTTTAATCTTACATTGCAGTTCATTCATTGGATCTACTGTCAATTTACGTTAACAGGATACATCCCTCAATTTGCAGCGGACTTCAGTATCATAATCGGATGTGTTCATGATGACAATTGTGCCACCCTAATCCACCCGCTTGATAGTAATTTGGGTATTAGATTTCAATAACCAGGTAAGGCGGACGTGGCCCTCGCCCCCCCTCAACCCCCCCAGACATCCCACCCCCCCTCCCCACTTTCCCTTCAAATAACCACCACATACTCGCTATATTGGCAGATCAACTGGTCGCAGCTTTATTAAACAAGCAGAACATAAAATTACAACCATAACTGTATTAACTTACGGCTCCGGCAGCGGGACAATCCCTCACCAGCCATATGGGTAGCAAAGTGAGTTCTTTCCCGCCTCCGCCGAGAACCGTCACTGGCAATTCCATCCCCCTCTTCCGGCTTCGCCATATTACTAGCAAAAGCCGAGGGCTTCTCCGGGTCGGGGGTACCCCCACCCCCGCCCTGCATATTGCCATGCCTCCGGACCCCGGACACCTCCGGGATCCCGCCCCCCCCTCCAGCTGCAACCCCCCCGTCTCCCCAGCCCCTAGATCCCCCCCCCAAAATAAGGGGAGAGAGGGTGGGTACGCCCGTCCTTTCCCCCCGATTCCTTAGGACTGGCGTCTGACCGCTCGCTCCCGTCGGGACCTCCGCTCCCCTCATTGGCTCCCGCAGCCACCTGGGCATGCGGGAGCCAATGGATTTAAAACACAACACCCCAGGGAGCGCGCCTTACCGCCGCGGAGGGGGGCGCGAGCCACTCCGCCCCCCCGGTTACTGCCGGCCGTCGGGCACGTGGGCCCGTGGCCTCCTAATAACCAGGTAAGGTGGACATGGCCCTCGCCCCCCCTCAACCCCCCCAGACATCCCACCCCCCTCCCCACTTTCCCTTCAAATAACCACCACATACTCGCTATATTGGCATATCAACTGGTCGCAGCTTTATTAAACAAGCAGAACATAAAATTACAACCATAACTGTATTAACTTACGGCTCCGGCAGCGGGACAATCCCTCACCAGCCATATGGGTAGCAAAGTGAGTTCCTTCCCGCCTCCGCCGAGAACCGTCCCTGGCAATTCCATCCCCCTCTTCCGGCTTCGCCATATTACTAGCAAAAGCCGAGGGCTTCTCCGGGTCGGGGGTACCCCCACCCCCGCCCTGCATATTGCCATGCCTCCGGACCCCGGACACCTCCGGGATCCCGCCACAGGCTCAGTGACACCTGTCCCTGTGCCCCCCCCCCCCCCGAATCAAAGCTGCGACCAGTCATCCCGCCCAACACACTCCAGGGCCTCCTGCCAATCATTCAGGAGTAAATCCATCCCAACCGGGGACAGATGTACCCCATCTGAACGATACAGGCCCGCGCACTTGACCTCCACCCAGGAATGCAAAATCTGATACCCCCCATGAACCAAAACCCAACGGCCAATTTGCTGGTTAATTTTTACTAACCCACGGGACCACCACCGATGGCCCCAGCAAGCAGGCCTGGGAATTATGTCAGACCATAAGAGAACTACACCGGGGAACATTAATAACACTTCCCCCAAATCCCGCTGAACCGCCCTGATCAGCTGCTTCACTGTCCATGACGCCAAATCATTGCCGCCCAGATGCAGCAATAAGACCTCCGGGGATCCTCTGACACGCTGATGGTGCCGTAGCAAGGGCAAAAGTTGTAACCAGCGCAGGCCACGCTCACCCAGCCATGATAACACCACATCGTCAGCTTGCAGTCCCAGGTTCGCCCCGAGCAGCCGTAAAGCTGCCTGCTGGCCGGCCCAGTACACAAAGGAATGGCCGACTATCCAGCAGGCACATGGCACCCAAATCCCATATAAAAGAAAAAACACAGTTAGTACCCCCAATACACCGCCCACCCCGCTCACAAGCGTACATATCCCTTAAATGCATTTGAACGCCAGCGGCCGATCCGCTGAATATCGGCCCCCGGCAAACCAGCCAGCGCCGCACTAGTAGCGGCCCCAATCCGGAAGGAATGCGGTGCGAAGTCACCAGGGGATAGGCCAAGCTGTGACACTACCATCCGCAGAACAGCGGTAAACTGAAAATGCGTCAAACTCTGCACATCCGCGTGCACGAATAGCAGCTCCCCTCCCGGAGGACGCACCTGCAAGTACGCCGCCATAGCCGCTACCGGACAGATCGTAGAGGCCGGAAGCGGCCTTAAATGCACCCACACACCTCTCCCTCTCTGATCGGTCTTAGACCGTGACAACCATATGCTCAGCTGTCCTTGTGCCAAACGCACATGACGGAGTTGCAGAGCCGCACCCCCCGACCGCCTACTGGACGCCACCAATTCCCCCGACCGGAAAGCCCCAAAGAAGGCCACACAAAACACAGCCCGGAACAGCAGAGCCTCGTAATCGGACTCCACCACTAAAGGTAAAGCTGCGCTCATCCGAGCCAACAGGTCGGGGGTAATTGGACGCCGATTGTCCAACTGGGGAGGGGTAGCGCGCTCCCACCCCAATAAAAGCCGGCGAGAAAGAAACCCCCAGCCGTGCACCGCCCACCCGACCGCCTTAGAGAAAAAGGCAAAGCCGGCAAGGTGAGCCCGCACCGAGGAGAGGGCCACCCCCGCAGCCTTTTCTGCCAGAATGTATTCACCAATAAGGTGATCAGGCACCGGGCCCAGCCGCCATCCACGAGTCACTAAGAAGGCCACCACACTGTCACAGCCCTTGCAGTAAGAACGCCAAGTCGCTGATGAAACCGAACACCTCAGCAAGCTCAGGATACCAGGAGGCCAAGTTTCCATAAACGCTCGGGGACCGACTGCCCCACGGGGTCCGTCTCTGGTGCCAGTCGCCGAAACAAGTCCCACTTGAAACGAGAAAGAGCATCAGCGACTTGGTTAGCATATCCCGGAACATGTTGAGCCCGCACTACCAGATTCAACTTCAAACAGGCAAAAACCACCTCCCTCATCAATGCCGCCACACGCGCGCAACGAGGCGCATAATGATTAATAACATGGACCACCGCCTCATTGTCGCACCACCACAACAGTTGCCGATTACGAAGCCGATCCGGCCACAACTCCAAGACCACCAAAATGGGGAACAGCTCCAAAAATGTGATACTGTCGGTTAATCCCGCCGCCCGCCAGGCCAACGGCCAGGGCTCAGCGCACCATGCCCCCCCGAAATAGACGCCCAGTCCAAGACCACCCGCCGCGTCTGTAAAAATCTGTAAATCGAAGGAAGACACCTCCTTCTCAAGGAGGACCGTAATTCCATTAAAATCTCTCAAAAACTGGTCCCAAACCCCGAGGTCGGCCCTCATGCTCCGGGAGACCCGGATGCGATGATGAGGCCGCCGCACTCCCGATGTAGCCGCCGACAGGCGCCGCAGGAACACCCGGCCCATAGGGATAACCCTGCAGGCAAAGTTCAGTGAGCCCAACAAAGCCTGCATCTCCCGCAACGTAACTTTGCCCGCCCCCAGCACGTTCGCCACTAACACCCGCAAAAGCACTACCTTGGCTGGAGGCAGTCGCGCCACAATATCGACTGAATCCAATTCCACTCCCAGAAACGTGATGCACGTGGCCGGACCCTCAGTCTTGTCCACCGCGAGGGGCACCCCCCACTCCCGCGCCAGCCACATGAACCCATCCAGCAGTTCACGACAGAGCCCGGACGGCGCCGAACCAACAAATAGAAAGTCATCCAAGTAGTGGACCACATTCCGAGAGCCGACGGACACCTCCAGAACCCAGTGCATGAAGGAACTGAACATCTCGAAGTAATGACAAGAGACCGAGCAGCCCATCGGCAGGCACTTGTCGAAGTAATAATGGCCCTCAAACGCAAAACCCAATAAATGGAAGGAAGCAGGATGCACCGGTAACAGGCGAAAAGCGGACTCAATGTCGACTTTCGCTAGCAAACACCCACGCCCACACTCGCGCACCAGCCGCACAGCCTCATCAAACGATGCGTACCGCACCGCGCACAATTGGCGCGGAATGAGATCATTCACCGAGGCCCCCTCCGGGAAGGACAAGTTGTGAATGAGCCTGAATTTTCCGGGCTCCTTCTTAGGCACAATGCCCAGAGGAGATACCACAAAATTCCGGCATGGCCGGTCCACAAAAGGCCCAGCCACCCTGCCGAGAGCCAACTCAGCAGCCAATTTACCTCGAACTACTGGTGCTAGGCGCTTCACCGACAGCGCATTGCGTGCCATCACCGGGCCCCCCTCCCCCACTACTGGTATGGGGAACCCGTACTGGAAACCCCCTTCCAAGACCCGCCGAGCCGTAACCCACTTATACCGCCTCAACCAAGGCCTGAGAGCCGAAAAAAGTATCGGGGTAGGGGCTAACTCCATCACGCCATTACTGCTTCGTGGCCGGGGGTGTGGGTCCTTTCTTGCTGCAACGGAGAGCAGAGTGTCCCCCCCCCACATAAGGAGCAACTATGCCGGAACTTACAGTCCGGGAAGGGGCAAGACGACTTATTAAAGCGCCAACAGACGTCCCCGACCCCCTCACCAGTGCCTTTTTGAAAACCGGGAGCCGGGCCGCTCCGAAACGGCCGCCCTGCACTCACCGACGCAGCGGTGACCCCTTTTTGCCCCCCCCCGCCCCAGCCCCCCCTTTCGCCGACATCTGTGTTAACCAGAGACTGATATCCTGGGTCCCCCAAGACAAGGCGCGATTCTCCTCCATCTTGTCCCGAAACTTCTCATCATAGTTGAGCCATGCCCAACCATCATGAGTTTGCGCTGCCTCCAGAATCGAGTCGGCATAGGCAAGCAACATCCCATATTGCCCGGGGTAACGCTGCCCCCAGACGCTAGCTAACCGAAGAAAAGCCCTCGTCCAATTAAGAACATTCCGTGAAGCCCTCTTGACCCTACCCGCCTTCTCGTCCGCCTTCCTTTTCCGCCTGCTGTCCCCCGAACGCTTCCTACCTTCCAGAAGGCGGAAAATATTGATGTATTTCCGTTTCCAGATCTTGCGCCTAAGCTTACGCGACACCCCTTCCCACAGCTCCGAAAACGAGGCCAACGTAGCACCCCCACTTCCCCCGCCTACCCCCCCACCCCCGACGGATTGTCCATCACATCCCCCAACCGACGAGGATGACGACGATGAACACGAAGATGAGCTCCCCCTCCTACGCCGCTTACGCGAGCTACGGCTCTTCTTCTTCGCCTTGCCCCCCACCCCCTCTGCCCGGCTAACCACCGCGCCCTGCTCACCCCGAATCTCATGTGACTCACCATCAGCCGAAGTCCGGGGTTGGACAACATCTGGTAGGGTAGACGCCGGCGTCGGAAGCACCTCCTGCAGGTCCTCACGCTGTGCCATTGGGACCTCCCCCGTAGTCCGTCCTGAGCCGCTCCCCCCGTCTCCGGTCGGCACCTGTGGGGACACCGGAAAAAAGGAAGAGGAACCCGACAAGCCCCAGGGCAGCTGCCAAGGCCCCGTCCAATCCACCCTGGAGGAACCCTGCCCCCCTCCCTGCCAATAGTCCCAACCCGACAGGCCCCCACCCCCCGGAACCATATGCCAGCCCCATGGGCCCCCTCGAACCCACCCCTCCTGACCCCCAGCTGTACCCTGCCACCCCGCTGGCAACTGAGGTGCCCCCCCACCCCCGAGGAGTCCGCCACCTGAGGAAACGGAGCAGCACTGCCTGCCGCTCCCCCAATGGACCTTGCACCCATAACCCCACTGGGTACCGGCCCCTCCAGTGCCCCTGGAGCCACCTCCTGGCCACGGCCAGCCCTACTCCCCCGGGATCTCCCGGAACTGCCAGGGGGTACTGCAGCAGCTCCCCTACTCGGGACCCTGCGCCCAGCCGGCCGTGACACCCCTGTCTTCCCCCTGGCCCGGCCTCCCGAGCCCCTAGGAGCCCGCCCCGTGGACCGCCCATCGCCGCTCGTGCCCATGCCCCTCTTCCCCTTACCCCCTTGGCCCCCCATCTCACAGTAGCACAGCAGGAAGATTAAAAGTATCCTGCTCAGAAATGTGCCCAGAGGATGCAGGCAGCCGACCCAGCAGCCCCCCCCCCCCCTTTTCCAGTCCCTACTCCCCCGGACTGCACCTTGAATAGGCCGCAGGAGGCCTGTGCACGTTCGTCGCTGCCTGCCTCAGTCCTTCGGCGCTGCCTGCCTCTCACTCCTCCGACACGGCACCGATTCCGCCTCAGCAGCCCGGGAAAAAAAAAGGCGCCGCACACAGCCCTCTCCAGCACCGACCCCGATGCAGGTCAGAAGCCACGCACCGCCACGGAGCTG
The DNA here is from genome assembly GCA_033557465.1 of Ichthyophis bannanicus. Taxonomy (NCBI): domain Eukaryota; kingdom Metazoa; phylum Chordata; class Amphibia; order Gymnophiona; family Ichthyophiidae; genus Ichthyophis; species Ichthyophis bannanicus. The sequence continues at coordinate 9,361,938 of CM066032.1, forward strand.
CAGCCAGATGCCCGTCCTTTCCCCCCGATTCCTTAGGACTGGCGTCTGACCGCTCGCTCCCGTGGGGACCTCCGCTCCCCTCATTGGCTCCCGCAGCCACCTGGGCATGCGGGAGCCAATGGATTTAAAACACAACACCCCAGGGAGCGCGCCTTACCGCCGCGGAGGGGGGCGCGAGCCACTCCGCCCCCCCCGGTTACTGCCGGCCGTCGGGCACGTGGGCCCGCGGCCTCCTAATTCCTGAAGTGTTTTAATCTCTGCACGTTCTAAATTGGACTAATAATACTTATGATGTTGTTTCATACCCTTCAGATCCTTCAGTACCAAGGTCTTAAAAGTATGTAAAACCACTGCTAAATGATCTTGAAAATAATCCACAAAAGGCCCCTGAATATAAGAAAGGCTTTTAGATAACAATTGTATCTGTACTGGTGTCAATTCCACTGATGATAAATGTATTACTGCCCCTGCCTTTGAAAATTGTCCCTTTGACGATAATTGTTCTTCTTCCTCCAATCTGATAAATGGACCCTGATGATCCAAGACCTGATATTCCCCTGAAGATTGATTGTGTGACTTGCCTTTTCCTAAAAATGACTCCTTATGCACCTTGCTGAATGTATCCCCGTCACTGGATAATGAACTTTTAGATGACAAATCAAAGCTTTTGTCTTACGATTAAAAGATTTCTGTGATCTAGCATGTACTGCAACCCAATTATAGATATTGCCTGCTTTCATCTACTTCTCATCTGTCAAAAATGTTTTTATTTTAAGAGCTTTAAGGTCAGATTTATACTTTTTCAATTGCATGGTCATATCAGCTAGACGATTAGAAAAATCATCCAACACTTTAAGACTTTCCAAATATTCATCCAATTCTTTCTTGACTTCTTCATGTTTAGAGTGAACAATCTTAATCACTAACAGCATCAAATCAAGGGAACACTTACTTAAATGCTGTTCCAATGCAAAATAAAAGCTTCATCATCCTGAAACATTCCTGGCTCCTTCCAAATCCACAAACCAATAGGAATCACTTCTTTTCGACAATATTCTGCAAGGGTTAAACTGTGTTGTTCCAAGCGCACCCCCTTCTTAGACTTATTCACAAACATTTCCCATGATGGACCAACTGAGTCACATGTACTCTGTAATAACAAAGGGATATCTAAAATCTCCCTAGTTTTTTCCTCACTATAACTAAAGACACTTTTCCAAGTAGCTGCCATATTACAAAACTAACACAAAGAGCTACAAACACTATTAGTCTGGAGAAATTAGCTAGCTAACACCACCCTAGACTCATAAAACTTAAAGACATCCCAAATTACTGAAATCAATCAATTCTAAATCATTTCTCCAGAAATGATCACACAGTCGGGCAGACAAAAATATCTATATGCACAATAATATAAAATGTAGGAGAAAAAGCCTCAGGATAATAGGTCATCCCTCTATGTGACTACTGGACACCACATCACAGGCTTAAAAAACTCCTATCATTCATTCAAATTATAATTATTTAATTTTTAATTATTAATCAATGAATATATAGTAAATTATCCAAGGTATTCTGAGGCGCCTCGGCAGCAACCATTATTCAACCCACCGGTTCAACACCGTCAAATCTTATTGTAAAATAAAGGCGCTCAGGATAGCCACATACAGATAGCAATACCTGTGGGGGAAATACAAAAAAGAACATAAAAGCCCAAACGTAATTCCAAGCTTGCCCAGCACACTTTACTTAACTGATGGCAGTTGGTTCTCAGCATGATATCCCTCCATTGTTGTAAAACTCCCAACGAAATGCCAACTTGAGAGACCTTCTGCAATACACAACTTCACAGTACAAAGCTTCATAGCCCACCTCCACCTTTTAATTCAAACAAACTTTAGGATAACCTTACAAAGATTTTTGTTTCATTTTGTAAAATCTTTCTCAGGGGTTATACTTATCATCGGAAAGCTCCATGCAATAATATGACATCAGATGCCACTTACTATAAATAAGAGACAACACCCAATCAGAAATGAGTTACTAGCAAATTGGAGTTGTCCATAGAACCAAAATAACAGGGGGACAGGTGCCCTTGTGTGGTTTCTGTATATGTTCCAAGGGCACCTGCCCCCCTGTTATAACACATAACCATTTAAAACTCTTAAAAAACACCCTAAACCAGTCCAATACAGAAGCTTTCAATCCAATGTCATGAAGATAATGAATAAATAGATAATGCCATATCATGTCAACAGCTGACAAGAGGCTATGCAGTACCATTAACACTAGTTTACCCACATCCAAACCGAAATGGATCTAATTAAACATTAAAACAAGAAGAAACTCCATACTATAGCCTTCCTAGAAGCCTGACTACTGAGGGAACAAGATCAAGGCTTTATCTAAGTATAGAACCAATTGTAAATATTACTAAAAGTTTTGATAGAAAAGTTAAGTGAGGCATGGGATGATAATTAGAAAAAACTGAAGGTACAAATTCTGTTTCTTTAGCAGAGAAAAAACTATGGACTGCTTCCACAATGTGGAAACTGTGCAACAAAACTAGGAGAATGGACAAGAACCTCTTGACCAGCTGTTTAAACAAAAAGTAGGCAGAGAGTCCCATGTCAGACAAAAATGACCTTGGGCAAGTCACTTGACCCTCCATTACCTCAGGTACAGATTTTGATTGTAAGCCCTTTGGGGACAGGGAAATACCTATGTACCTGAATGTAATTTGCCTTGAACTACCATTGGAAAGGCATTAGCTAGATACTAACTAACAAATAAATAAATAAAATAGAACCATGATGGTAGAAAAATCCACATGGCCTACTGTATCTAATCTGCCTTTCCATACCAGCTATAATAGTCCCTTTTTATCCTTTAGAGGTCTTCTGTGTTTGTCCCATGCTTTCTTGAATTCAGATACTGTTCTGGTCTCTACTTTCTCCACTGAGAGAGTACACCATGCATCTACCACTCTTCCCATAAAGAAATATTTCTTAATATTAGTCCTGAGTCTATCCCTTTTAACCTTCATGCTATGCCCCTCATTGAAGAACTTTTTTTTTCGGTTGAAATAGGCTCTCCTCCTGCTTTTGTGGAGGTATTTAAACATTTCTATCATATCTTCTCTCTCTTGCCTTTTGTCCAAAGTATACATATTGAGATATTCAAGTTTGTCTCCATATGCCTTATGATGAAGCCGACTGACCATTTTGGTAGCCACTCTCTATACCATCTATATCCTGTTTATATCCTTTTGAAGGTGTAGTTTCCAGAATTGCACACAGTACTCCAAATGAGGTCTCACTAAAGACACTATCAACTTTTTTTTCCTGCTGGACATTCCTCTCCCTATGCACACAAGCATCCTTCTGGCTTTTGCCATTGCTTTTCTACATGTTTAGCCACCTTAGGATCATCAGAAACAATCATGCACAGGTCCTGCTCTTCTTTCATGGACAGAAGTATTTTACCACCTATACTGTACCACTCCCTTGGAGTTTTGCAGCCCAAATGCATGACCCTGCATTTTTTAGCATTAAATCTGAGCTGCCAAATTCTAGACCAGGGGTCTCAAACACGCGGCCCGCGGGCCGCATACGGCCCGCGAGACAACTTTGTGCGGCCCGCGACGGCGGAAAACCAAAAATCCCCCAAAACCCTGGCTTCTGCTGCTGCCGTTGCCGCCGTGGCAGCAGCAGAATCAATTGTCAAATTTAAAAAAAAAACTGACTTCTGCTGCTCAAGCAGCTGTCCTGCGGCCCCTTTCCCTCTGCCCGGAGATCCGACTCTGCTCTCAGCGGCGTGCTTTTCAAGCCGCGAAGAGAGTATTCCCCTCTCGCGCGGCTTGAAAAACCGCGCGAGAGGGGAATACTCTCGTCGCGGCTTGAAAAGCACGCCGCTGATAGAGCAGAGTCGGATCTCCGGGCAGAGGGAAAGGGGCCGCAGGACAGCTGCTTGAGCAGCAGAAGTCAGTTTTTTTTTTAAATTTGACAATTGATTCTGCTGCTGCCACGGCGGCAACGGCAGCAGCAGAAGCCAGGGTTTTGGGGGATTTTTGGTTGGCCGGTAATGAGCTATGGAGGGGCTGACTGAACTGGAAGTGGGCTATTGCCAGAGGGGGGAGGGGGGGGGGTTATAACTGGTAATGGGCTATGGTGGGGGCTAGGACTGGAAGTGGGCTATTGGCAGGGGGGGTTATGACTGGTAATGGGCTGGGGGGGTTATAACTAGTAATGGGCTATGGTGGGGGCTAGGACTGGAAATGGGCAGATGGGGGTTAGGACTGGAAGTGGGCTATTGGCAGGGGGGGGTTATGACTGGTAATGGGCTATGGTGGGGGCTAGGACTGGAAATGGGCAGATGGGGGTTAGGACTGGAAGTGGGCTATCGGCAGGGGGGGGGTTATGACTGGTAATGGGCTATGGTGGGGGCTAGGACTGAAAATGGGGTGATGGGGGTTAGGACTGGAGGTGGGCTGATTGGGGGGTTAGGACTGGTAATGGCCTATGAGGGGAGGTAAGACTGAAAATGGGGTGATGGGGGATACGACTGCAAGTGGGCTATGGGGGGGACTAGGACTGGTAATGGGCTATGGGGGGGTAAGACTGAAAATGGGGTGATGGGGGGTAAGACTGGAAGTGCGCTATGGGGAGGTTAGGACTGGTTATGGGCTATGGGGGGTCTAGGACTGGTAATGGGCTGGGGGGTTGCTAGGACTGGAAATGGGCTGAGTGGAAGGGGGGCTTGAACTGCAAATGGCTGATGGGGAGGGGGGCTTGGAATGGAAATGGGCTGTGAGGGGAGGGAGCTAGGATTGGAAATGGGCTGATGGGGGGCTAGGATTGGAAATGGGCTGATGGTGAGGCTAGGATAGGACTGGAAATGGACTGATGCAGGGACTAGAAAGGAGCAGATGCTGGGTGGGGCTGGAACTAGAAGGGAGCTGATGTTGGGGGAGGATTAGAATGGGATGGAGCTGGGAAAGTGAAATGGAGAGGGGAAAAATATTTTGTCTGGAAGAGAAGACAAATCTACAATTGGCCAGGTATTGGGAGAGTAAGTGGGGATTGAGGATGGAGGGGTAAAATTTGAGTGGATGAAATAGGAATGAGGAAAGAGCAAAAGGAGAAAGATTAGTATGTTAAAGCAGATGTAGAGAGAGAGAATGGAAAAAAACTAGAAGAGAGAAGAAAGGACAAATGGACAGCAGACGATGGAGATAGCAGAAGACACGAAGAAACCAGAAGTGGCTGGAGCAATTGCAACTGAAAAAAAATGCACAAAAGGTAGAAAAATATCTCTTTATTTTGAATTTATTAACTGGAATATGTCAGCTCTGGGAAATGTGCATCATTAATGTCTGTACAAGAAATTATTTATAGTTTTATTTCTACAGTGCTGAGGTATTCTGTGTAATTCCTATTTGACATTGCTACTTGTTCTCTTTTCCCAGTAGGTCATGTATTGTTCTCTGAAATGTATTGATTTAATATTTGCAGTGTTGCCTTTTGATAGGTAGGGTCTGGTGCTTTGTGAGTCCTGGTAGTGCTGTTATGATACGGGGGGTTTGCTATGGGTTCCAAATGGGCAGTGTTAGTAGTAGTTCCTAATGTGCCTGGCGGTTGGCACTGGATTATAGTAATATAGAAATTTTCTAGTCTTTCTTTATCCATGCACTCATTATGCAACATTATGCAAATATTTATGCAAATGAGGCCCCTTATGCAAATGAGGCCCGTGTCTTATGCGGCCCCCGGGTTACTTTACAAGTCCTCATTCGGCCCTCAAAGCAATTTGAGTTTGAGACCCCTGTTCTAGACCAATCTTCAAGCATAGCTAAATACCTCTTTATGTTACCTAATCCTTCCTGGGTGTCTAATCTATTGCAGATTCTGGTATCTGCAAAGAGGCAAGCCTTACCTGACAACACTTCCACAATATCACTAACAGAAATGTTAAAAAGAATCAGACCAAGGACAGATTCCTATTGCACCATGGGTAAGATCCTTCAACCTCAGAGGGAGTTCCATTTGCCTGTATGCTTTATTGCCTCCCACTTAACCAATTTCTAACCCAGTCAGTCACTTTAGGGTCCATGCCTAGGGTGTTCAATTTATTTATGTCACCTGTGTGCAACGGTGACAAAGGTTTTTCTGAAATCTAAGTAGACCATGTCTAGGACTCTCCCTCAGTCCAATGTTTGGTTACCCAGTCAAATAAATGAATTAAGTTTGTCTGACTAGACTTGCCTCTAGTAAAACCATGCTGCCTCAGATCTTGCAATCCATCGGACTCCAGAAACCTCACTATACTTTGTTATAGCAGCATTTCCATTAATTTACTCACCACAGAGGTCAGATTAACTGGCCTGTAGTTCTCAACCTCACCCTTACTTCTGCTTTTGTGTAAAGGGACCACATGTGCCTTTCTCCAATCCTCTGGGACCACTCCTGACTCCAAAGAAACACTTGAAAATGTTAGACAGTGGAGTCACTAGAACTTATCCAAGCTATTTCAATACTTTTGAATGTATCCCATCCAGCCCCATTGCTTTGTCTACTTTCAGTTTAGCTAATTACTCATGAAAACAATCTTATGAACATTTTTCAAGATCACCTTCACTTCTGTTCCTGTTTGTGGGTGTTTTCTGAGGTCCTGCTCCTGGCTCTTCATCTGTGAACACAGAACAAAAATATTTGTTAAGCAAATCCGCTTTATCCTTATCAGCTTCTACGTATTCATCCCCTTCATCTTTGAATATGACAATACCATTTTTGCACTTCCTTTTCTCACTAACCTATCTGAAAAAATGTCTTATCCCTGTATTTTACTGCATTGGCTGTTTTTTCTTCTATTTGTATCTTTGCTTTCCTGACTACTTCCCTAGCTTCCAATATTTGAATATTTCCAAATATTGATGCTTGTCTTCCTCTCTCTGTGTTTTCTTGTATTTTATGAAGGCCACCCTCTTTTTCTTCACCTTTTCAGCTACTTTTTTGAGAACCATAGTGGCCTTCTTTTCCTTTTATATTTATTTACCTTTCTAACAAGAAGCTTTGTTGCCCTTAAAATATCCCCTTTCTCTTTTGCCTGTTGCTTTTCTACATCCCCTAGTTGTTCCCATTCAACTAATGACTCTTTGAGGAATTGTCCCATCTTGGCAAAGTTAGTAATCCTGGTAACCCGGAGGCCCTCCTCACCTCCTTTAGTCAACCTTCCCACCTAACACCTACATTCCTCCATTTCAGCCCACAAAACACCCTGGAGACTAGATCATGGTACAACTCTGGTCGCAGCTTTATTTAACACATGTAATAATAATCATAACCGGCCCAACATGCCGGAGCATTCTCCTCCCCCGAACCCCACCACCTGCCTCGCCATGCTAGTAGCAAAGGCCGGCCCCCACTCCCCTAAACTGGGCCGAGACCCCCAACCGGGCTGTCTCGCCCCACCCCGGGGAGCCCTTCGCTCCCCCCACTGCTCCTAAATCAGTTAAAGCCCCGCCGCCTCGGCGAGCACGGGCTCTCTACCCCGCCACCCCACCCAGCTGCAACAAAACCCCCAATCACAACCACCATGGGAGGACGGGCGGGAATGCTGCCGACCCTGCCGAGGAGCCATGCCGAAAGGAATGGCCACACGGCTCCTCGGCATACCAGCCCCTGCCCCCCAATGCCACAGCCAATGGGATCGCTCCCCCACCACCGTGAAGCAATCCCATCGCCGCCGCTCCACACTTCCTGCCCCCTCCCCCCCCGACACCCCCGTCACGTGCCGGAGGCCGAGGCCGGGCCTGGGCCCAGGTTACTGGCGGCCGTGGGACCTAGCCCACGGCCTCGCGCATTAACCCTGGTAACCCGGAGGCCCTCCTCGCCTACTTTAGCCAACCTTCCCACCTAACACCTACATTCCCCCATTTCAGCCCACAAAACATCCTGGAGACTAGATCATGGTACAACTCTGGTCGCAGCTTTATTTAACACATGTAATTTATTTATTTTACATTCTCTTATATACCGCGCTATTCTGCATCAGTGCGGTTTATATCGAACAAACTGAAATTACATTGAACAGGGCATTATAACTTGGAGATAACTATTTTACAGGGAACATGGGCTATGGAGGGTTAAGTGGCTTGCCCAAGACCACAAGGAGCACCTGTGGGACTAGAAACCCCAGTCCTTCCGGCCCAAGGTTGCTGTCCTCTAGTGGGATTTGAACCCCCAACCTTCCGGCCTGAAGTACCTTGCCCCAACCACTAGGCCACTCCTCCACTCTAATAATAATCATAACCGGCCCAACATGGGCCAACATATTCAACATCCCCAACATAAACCTGCCCCACCCCCGGCACCGGACAATGCCCCCACCCGCCATCTTAGTAGCAAGGCGGAGCATTCTCCTCCCCCGAACCCCGCCGCCTGCCTCGCCATGCTAGTAGCAAAGGCCGGCCCCCACACCCCTAAACTGGGCCGAGACCCCCAACCGGGCTGTCTCGCCCCACCCCGGGGAGCCCTTCGCTCCCCCCCCCCCACTGCTCCTAAATCAGTTAAAGCCCCGCCACCTCGGCGAGCACGGGATCTCTACCCCGCCACCGGCGCGAGGTAGTTTATCTATCCTCGCACCGCCCCACCCCCCCCAAAGCTGCAACCAGCCCACATCTCCAGTGCCTCCTGCCAATCATTTAATAGCAGATCCTGTCCCACCGGTGACAAGTGCACCCCATCCCCACGGTACAACCCTACACACTTCGGATCCACCCAAGGGTGCTGCACCTGCCATCCCCCCGCTTGCCGCAACCAACGCCCAATCTGTCGGTTGACTTCACCAGGCCTCGCAACCACTGCCGCTGAGACTGACAGGCCGGCCGTGGAATAATGTCCGACCATACAACTGCCACACCTGGCCAATCCTCCTGCAGTGCTTTAATGTCCCACTGCACCACTCAAATGAGCTGTCTACAAGTTCAATTGGATAGGTCGTTACCACCTAAATGTAGCAACTTCCACACTGGTCACTGCCGCCGGTCCGCCTGCCACCGCACCCAAGGAAGAAGCTGCCACCAACGCATGCCGCGCTCCCCCATCCACAGCAACCAAATGTTGCGGGTTGCCAGGCCCAGATGCATTCCCAGTGGGCGCAGCACGGCTCTCCTCTCCGCCCAATACACAAAGGAGTGCCCGATCATCCACCACTCGCCTGCCAGGCCCGCTCCCACACCTCCGATCCGTGGGTCTGTACCCAGTTGCAAGCCTGAAACATGAAACATAGCATTAATAACCCCCCCACCCCCCTCCCCCATGCGCCTTCAGACTTGGCCCTCATAAGCTCCAGACCGCCATCTTCCGATCCTTTGAATACCTCCCCCTCCAGCCCTGCTGATGCCGCGCTGGTCGCCACCCCGATCCTGAAGGAATGGGAGGCATACTGTCGCTCTGCACAGCCCAACCACCGTAGAGCCAAGCGCATCACTGCCATAAATTGAAACTGTGTAACAGGTTTCCCGTCTGCATGACAAAACAGGTAACCCGCCATCTCCGGCCGCCGATGCACGTACACCAACAAATTGCGCACTGGACATGAGCAGAGCCCCGGAATCGCCCTCAAGAACACCTCCCTGCCTACCCCACGCTGATCCGCCTTAGAGCGCATCAGATGAATCCGCACCGATGTCTCCTGCAGGTCCACGTGCTGGACCTCTAACCCGCCCCAGTCCCCCCTCCTGCTGGACTTAGGGACCAACTCGCTAACGCGAAATGCCCTGAAAAAAGCAGTAACAAATAGTGCATGAAACAACACTGTCTCATAAGCCGACGCTGCCACCTCCGGCAATACGCCCCAGATACGCAACAGCAATTCATGAGATACTGGGCGACGCCAATCCCGACCAGGCGGCCGTTCTTTTGCCCACCCCACCAAAAGCCACTTCACCAAAAACGACGCGCTAGGACTGCCCCAGCCCGCCGCTTTGCTGAAAAAAGAGAAACCTGACAACACCACTCCCACCGACGATCTAGACCCCTTCGCCCAAACTATGAATGACCACACCAAACGGTCATCACAGCTTCTGCCCCTCCAGCCACACCCCCATAAAAATTCCCATACTTTGGCATAACCGCGCCCATATGCTGCCCACGTACCTGGAGCCACAGAGGACCGCAGCAATTCCTTCACTTCTGAGTCCCAATCCGCCAAAGGTGCTCCGGCACCAACGCCGAGGACTCGTCCACCCCCGGGGCCAAGGCTCGAAACTGTGCCCACTGAAAACGGGACAAAGCATCAGCTATGGCATTTTGCGTGCCTGGAACATGCCGTGCCCGCGCCGTGACATTGAGAGGCAGACACGCTAGCACAAACAACCTCATTAGCGCCGCCACTCTCGGACATTTTGGCAACTGTCTATTAATCACCTGCACCACCACCGCATTGTCGCACCAGAACATGATCCTCTTATCCTGCAACCTCTCGGGCCACACCCAAAATGCTACCACTATCGGGAACAACTCCAGGAACGTCACATTACGAGTCAACCCACACTCTGTCCAAGATGCCTGCCAGGCCGCCGCACACCACGAACCCTGACAATACAACCCAAGCCCGGAGCTACCCGCCGTGTCAGAGAATAACTGCAGGTCCAATTTTGACAACTCAGACACCTGCACCAGTGCGCAGCCATTAAAATCCGCTAGAAAAGACTCCCATACCTGCATATCCTCTCTCATACCTGATGTCACTCGGATGCGATGATGCAAGTGCCGCACGCCCGCCATGACCAAGGACAGCCTCCGCGCAAACGGCCTCCCCATGGCAATGACCCGACATGCAAAATTCAAGTGACCAACCAGAGCCTGCAGATCTTTCAGTATCACCTTAGAAGCCGACCCCACTGCCGCCACCAACGGCCTCAACAGCTCTACTTTATCCATCGGCAAGCGAACCACGAAAACCGCCGAATCTATTTTGATCCCCAAAAAAGAAAGGCATGTCACTGGCCCCAGCGTCTTCTCCGCCGCCACTGGAATCCCAAACTCAGCAGCCATCTCCTGGAATAACCCCAACAACGAGGCAATACTGCGGTCTGGGGTGGACCCACAAACAAAAAATCGTTCAGATAATGTACCAGGGACTTGCACCCCGGCCGCTGCATGAGCACCCAGTGCAGGAATGAGCTGAAGGCCTCGAAATAAGAACAGGAGATCGCACAACCCATCGGCAGACACTTATCATAATAAAACTGTGCGTCAAACTGAAATCCCAACAACGGAAATGCCGATGGGTGCACCGGTAGCAGCCTGAACGCTGTTTCATGGTCCACCTTCGCCATCAGCGCACCCTTTCCACACATGCACACCAGCTCCAGTGCCTCATCGAACAACGCATACCGCACTGAGCATAACTCCCGCGGAATTTGGTCATTCACAGAATCCCCTGGCGGGAAAGACACGTTGTGGATCAGTCAATAACGCCCGTGCTCCTTTTTCAGGATGACCCCCAGCGGTGAAATCATGAAAGGCGAAAAGGGGGGTGGCGGAATCGACCAACAACTCTGCCCAAAGCACATTCTACCGCGATCTTTTTACGGGCCACCTCCGCCAAACTGCGCACTGAGCTAGGATTGATGGCCATCACGTCCGCAACCTCTCCTTGAAATGGGATCCTAAATCCCTCCGAGAAGCCCAACCATAACATTCTCCCCTCCTTGCTGTGCCCACTCCCTTCATATCGCTCCAACCATGGCCGTAACGTCTGGAGTTTGATGGGGGTAGGCGCCAACCCCCCACCCCACCCTTTTTAGTGCACCACCCGCACTACCTCTCTTGGCAGACTGTCACTCCGGCCACTGCTTTGCGACTACACTTCGTCACTGGGTGACCTGCTCCACAGAGTGAGCATGCCTGCAGGAACTTACAGTCCAGGAATGGGCAGGAAGATTTATTAAAGTGCCAGCATACGTCCCCCACCGGCCCACCTTTGGGCAACCCTGGCGTTGCACCCGGCGCCCGAAAGGACCGCAAGCTCGCCGCCGAAGCCTGGCCCGCTGCCCTAGCTGACCCCCCGTGCCACCCACACTACCTCTCTTGGCAGACATCTGCGTCAACCATAGTTTAATATCCTTCATCCCCCAAGACAACTGCCTATTCTCCTCCATCATATCCTGAAATTCTTCATCGTAATTGAGCCAAGCCCAGCCTTCGTGCGCCTGTGACGCTGCCAGGATGGCATCCGCATAAGCCAATAGCTCCCCGTACTGACTCGGGTCCGCATGCCCACACACACTAACCAGCCGCAAAAAGGCTCACGTCCAATTCAAAGTATTACGGGAAACCTTTCGCACTCTCCCTGCCTTCTCATCATCCTTGCGCTTCTTCCTACTCTCCCCCGAGCGCTTCCTCCCCTCCAAGAGCCGGAAAACATCAATGTATCTCCGTTTCATTATCTGTCGCCTCAATTTGTGCGGCACCCACTCCCACAATTCTATGCAACGTACCACCGAGGATGCTGACCCGTCCCCCGTCTGCTTCCCCACCACCGAGCCATCCGAAGAACTCGCCGAGGACGATGACGACGAACTCCGCCTACAGCGCCGCCTGTGCTTCCTTTTCGCTTTTGCCTTGAGCCGCCTCCCCCCCACCATGCTCTCACCCCCACCATCCCCATCCCCTCCCTTAGTTCCCTCACACTCACCGTCTGCAACAGACCCTCTAGGCTCCGGCGCCGTCATGGCCGGGCTGGCCTGCTCCGCACTCAGGGCCATCGTCTGACTGCTGCCCGCTCCACTGGCTGCCACAACACTGCTTGCCAGCACCTGCAGAGAGAAAGAAGCACCCACAGCAGGAGAACCCATCCTGCACTGCCCCGCCCCCCAGCCTAGCCCACCCCCTTGCGGCCATGCGGAAGTACCTAGACCTCCTGCCGCCCAACTGGCCCCCCATGTAGGCTGCACCCCCCTGCCAGGGAACCCCATCCCACCCCATTCCCCCCAACCATACCCCCAGGGCCCCATACCCATGGGCTGACCCACCCCTGGGGACCAATTCAGCAGCTCCTACCCACCCTGATATCCCGGGGCGAAATTGCCCACCCCAGGTGGACTAATGGGGACCCCTCTCCCGTACTCCATCTCCCCCCTTCCCCCTACCAGAGCCGGAACACCGGCACCATCCACCTTGCTAGCCGCCCATCCCCCCACCTCCCCTACAGACCCGTGCTCTCCTTGCCCAAGCCCCACAACCTCCGCACTCGCACCCCCAGCCAACCCTAAACCCCCCTGTCTGCTGCCCCAGGACACCTTCTGTTCCCCCTCCCACTACCCGATGACCTAGCCACTCCCCTGGCCACCTGAGTGGACTGCCCACCAGCCACAGCTCCCTTTAACACATCGCCCCTCCGAGACTGGCCTCCATTCCCCCCCAGCACAGGCACCACGGCCCCTACCCCTCTGCTGCCCCATGGTCCCTTTCGAGAGCGTGCCATGCCCCCCAGCTGTGTGCCCCCCAGCAAACAGAGCTATCCTTAACAGACCTCCTTCCCGCTCCTTTCCGTTTGGGCTTTGGGTCTGTTTATTTTCTTTTTTTTTTTGTTATTTAATAATTATTAGCAGCTCCCCCCCAGGCCAAGACTAGCCCTAACACCCCTTCCTTTGTTAAATACCCCTCCCACTTGTCGACACTCACCCGGTCACCACGGAGCCCCCCACGCCCCCACTCAACGCTCCCAGTTGTCCTGGTGTCGCGGTGGCCTTTCCTGACGCGATCGCTGGGCCAGAGCTCACAATTAATGCTGCCGACCCTGCCGAGGAGCCACTCCGAAAGGACTGGCCACGCGGTTCCTCAGCATACCAGCCCCCGCCCCCCAATGCCCCAGCCAATGGGATCGTTCCCCCACCGCCGTGAAGCAATCCCATCGCCGCCGCTCCACACTTCCTCCCCCTCCCCCCCCCTACACCCCCATCACGTGACGGAGGCCGAGGCCGGGCCCAGGCCCAGGTTACTGGCGGCCGCGGGACCCAGCCTGGGCCCACGTTACTGGCGGCCACGGGACCCAGCCCGTGGCCTCGCGCATTTTTCCTAAAGTCTAAGAAACTCGCTTCTGAATGGACTTTACAAGGCACTTATATGTGACCACCTTCTTGGCAGCCCCTCCCACTGTATATTGGACATTTTGACTTGGATGTCACATTTTGCAACCAGACATCCCTTCTAAAATGTGTCTTCATGTGTCTACAAAACGATCTCAACAAACCGAAAGCAATTTTAGTTAAAATGAAGCTATTGCTACTGCTACTACTACTATTTATCATTTATATAGCACTACATGGCGTACACAGTGCTGTGCATGTGCAAGTAAGAGACAGTCTCTGCTCATTGGAGCTTACAATCTAATCAAGACAGACCACAAAACTGAGGAGTAGGGCAAATCAAGGGGAATGGCAAGAGGCGGATAAGTGATGAGCAGGAGAATGAGGAGATCAGGATCCAAACGTAGCCTCAAAGAAGTGATCCTCCAGTCTGGATCTGAACAGGGCCAGAGAAGGAGACTGGCATAATATTCAGATTCAGGCCAAAACCCCACTCCTTTGAGCCATAGACCTTTTGCACCTGCTTGGGAGCAGGTGTGAATATTTGCAAGTAAAGAATGCACATGGACATATATGTTATAAGTGTGCATGTAAACTGCAACTCCACCTGTGCCCCATTCAAACTCTGGCCTTTAATGCATCTACACTTGAAATATGTAAAAGTCTAGGTTTTTTTCTCATTGCTTGTACTTTTACTTGTGGGGTAATTCTATAGGTGACATTTTACATGTGTATACTGTTATATACATACCAAAATGCCTTTATAAAACTACCTTCCATGTTAGCATGTTTACATGGTTTTGCCTAGCAGTTGATCTTTAATGTCACATTTAAATAAACTCTCATGTCTGATGTGCCATGGGCCAAATTAATTACGGTGAAGTCCCTTATTGCAAAGCTGGGCTTTATGCAGAACCTAGCGCAAAAGATCAAACTTTTGGAATTTTTGCTTCTTTTCTGCAGAAAGCCCGTTTTGTGTGGTAGCTTTGCAGTTTACTATAGTACATCAGTCTCAAAGAAAGTAAATATAGGATCCCTCACTATGCCTGCTGGAAATAGCTTCATGGGGGAGGCAAAAGAAAAAGCTCAAATCACATAGTTCACATGGATGAAAAAATGAATATGTAGCATTAGTCATTTGGCTTTCTAGGGTGGAGATCCCAGGAAGATCAGTTTTCAAAAAGACAATGAATCCATGGCAACTTTTCTGATGCAAGCATTTAACTGTACCTTCAATAAATTCCTTAATTCCTAGTTTACAGTTAGAGCTAGCCTAAGGCTACTCTAATGTCAAATGGGACAGAAACCTTAGTGAAGTTGCCTGTAGGAAGATATCCCCTGCCACCTACCCCCCTACTATGCCGTCTGTAACACTTTAGGTCCAAATCAATGCATGAGACCAGTGTAGAATACTGCAGAGGAACTTTATTAACTGAGTGGACACAATAGGAAGTTTTTCTTAGGGTGTCAGCTGGGCTACATAATATAGAACTGCTATTTGTAACGTTTCACTTACAATAAAGTCCACCCAAAATCACAGACTTTATCATAAAAGATGTACAGTAACTACATCACTTTGTGCCACTTCTGGAGTCCTCCTTCCAATTTTTCCTTCTCCATGTTACTTCCTACATCCTTCTTTCCCTTCCCCCCTATCTCACTTCCTAGATCCTCTTTCATCTTGTGCACCCGCCATGCCAATTTCTGGACCCCCTCTTTCTCTTTCTATCCTCCCTTCATTCTGCTTCCCAGGTCATCTTCCCCCTTCTACCATCCATATCACTTCCATGTCTTATTCTTACCTGGCTGGTAGTCAGGGCCGGTCCGTCCATTGAGCAAGAATGTTTTTTTGCACAGGGCCCCGCGTTTCAGGGGGCCCCGCACAAAAAACATCTTGCATCAGCCCAGCTACATTAAAAAAACGCAAACCGGCTGCTGCTGCCGCTGCCGCAGTGGCATGACAGAATCGACCATCCCGTGGGGCCCCCCCTGCCCTGCAGAGTTCTCCGTGAAGTCTCAGCATCGGCTGTCAGAGCCACGCGAAGAGAGAGCTTCTCTTTCTCGCGGCTCTATTAATCCCCCCAGGGGGTTGATAGGATTTCCCATCAGCCCCGCGGCGGGATATACAGAGCCGCGAGAAAGGGAAACTCTCCCTTGGTGCGGCTCTGAAAAGCCCGCGCTGAGACTTCACGGAGAACTCTGCAGGGCAGGGGGGGTCCCCCACGGGATGGTCGATTCTGCTGCTGCCACGGCGGCAGTGGCAGCAGCAGCCGGTTTGCATTTTTTTAAAACTTAGCTGGGCTGATGGGGGGAGGGTTAGGACTGGTAATGGGCTATGGGGGGTTAGGACTGGTAATGGGCTGATGGGGGAGGGGGTTGGGACTGGTAATGGGCTATGAGGGGAGGGGTTAGGACTGGTAATGGGCTATGGGGGGGCTAAGACTACAAATGGGCTGATGGGGGGTTAGGACTGGTAATGGGCTATGTGGGTTATTACTGTTAATGGGCTGATGGGGTGAGGCGGTTAGGACTGGTAATGAGCTATGGGGGTTTAGGACTGGTAATGGGCTATGGGGGGGCTAAGACTACAAGTGGGCTGATGGGTTAGGACTGGTGGGCTGATGGGGGGAGGGGGTTAGCACTGGTAATGGGCTATGGGGGGGGCTAAGACTACAAGTGGGTTGATGGGGGTTAGGACTGGTAATGGGCTGTGGGGGGGTAAGACTGGAAGTGGGCTGATGGGGGGGTTAGGACTGGAAGTGGACTGATGGGGGCTTAGGACTAGTAATGGGCTATGGGGGGCTTAGGACTGGTAATGGGCTGGGGGGTTGCTAGGACTGGAAATGGGCTTAGTGGAAGGGGGGCTTGAACTGCATATAGCTGATGGGGAGGGGGTCTTGGAATGGAAATGGGCTGTGAGGGGAGGGTGCTAGGTCTGGAAATGGGCTGAGTGGGGGGGCTAGGACAGGAAATGGGCTGATGGAGGGCTAGGATAGGACTGGAAATGGGCTGTGGTGGGGGCTTGAATTGAAATGGACTCATGGAGGGGCTAGAATTGGAAGTAGGCTTGGATTGGAAATGGGCTGAGTGGAGGGGAGCTAGGATTTGACATGGGCTGATGGTGGGGCTAGGAAAGGACTAGAAATGAGTTGATGGGGGGCTGGGATAGGATTGGAAATGGGCTGATGGGGGGCTAGGACTGGAAATGGGCTGATGTAGGGACTAGAAGGGAGCGGATGCTGGGTGGGGCTGGAACTAGAAGGGAACTGATGTTGGGGGAGGATTGGAATGGGATGGAGCTGGGAGAGTGAAATGGAGAGCGAAAAAATATTTTGTGTGGGAGGGAAGACAAATCTACAATTGGCCGGATATTGGGAGAGTAAGTGGGGATTGAGGATGGAGGGGTAACATTTGAGTGCATGAAATAGGAATGAGGAAAGAGCAAAAGGAGAAAGATTAGTATGTTAAAGCAGATGTAGAGAGAGAATGGGAAAAAAACTGGAAGAGAGAAGAAAGGACAAATGGACAGCAGACGATGGAGAGTTAGCAGAAGACACGAAGAAACCAGAAGAAAGTGGCTGGAGCAATTGCCACTGAAAAAAAAATGCACAAAAGGTAGAAAAATATCTCTTTATTTTGAATTTATTAACTGGAATATGTCAGCTCTGGGAAATGTGCATCATTAGCCTCTGCGCTTTGTTTAGTACAAGAGGAAATTAATTTATGGTTTTATTTCTACAGTGTTGTACATTCCAAGTTTGGCTTTTGTGGTTCCCAGTTTAATTATTGTCTTCCTGTTTCTAAATTGCGATTCCTTGTTTGGTGATGGTCTATGTTCTGCATGTGTAACTGAGCTGAGGTATTTTGTTTATATAATTCCTATTTGACATTGCCACTTGTTCTCTTTCTCCAATAGGTCATGTATTATTGTTCTCTGAAATGTATTGGTTTAATATTTGCAGTGTTGCCTTTTGATAGGTATTGTGCTTTGTGAATCCTGGTAGTGCTGTTAGGATACGGCGGGTTTGCTATGGCTTCTAAATGGGCGGTGTTTGTAGTAGTTCCTAATGTGCCTGGCGGTTGGTATTGGATTATAGTAATGTAGAAATCTTTTAGTCTTTCTTTATCCATATACTCATTAAGAGGCATGTTTACTAAAAGTTAGTGTATAGTAACATTATGCAAATATGTATGCAAATGAGACACTTTATGCAAATGAGGCCCCGCACCATGTCTCCCCACATGACCCTGCACCCCCCTTGGGCCGCCCCTGCTGGTAGTCCAGGACTTGGCCCAAGCACAAAGGTGGCCCAAAGGTCTTCCACTCAGGAGCTGTTGCCCAGGATCATCTCAAGCAGACAACTTTCAGCTGCAGACAGCACTAATACAGAAAGTCAGCCAGTCTGTGAGCTGATGTGTGCACTCAAAGACTTGTCTTGGATCTGTACCTACTTTTGTAGGGACTTCCTTTTACCAAGGTCGGTGAGCATGTCTGCTAATTCTCAGATTCCATATTGACTTTCTGTATTATTACTGTCTGCTGCTTAAAATGGTTGCAGAAAAACAGCCCTAGCAACAGCTCTGAGTTGAAGACTATCAGGCCCACTTAGAGGTCTTAGGAAAATCATTATTATGGACAGTTTTCCTTTGCTATTAATCTCAGAGCCCTTTGATAGGCTATAAGGTGATGAGACATTTTCTAAGCTGGATATTTGTGAGGCCTACAATATTTATTTGGATCAGATAAGATAATGAATGAAAAACTGTCTTCAGTACTAAGGTGGCCACTTTGAGTGGAGGAATAACCTAGTTGTTAGAGCACTGGCTTGGTAACCAAGCAACCAGGGTTCAGTTCCCACTAGCACTCCTTATGACCTTGGGCAAGTCACTTAACCTGCCATTGCCTCAGAAAAAAAGGCCTGACAATCTACTTCCAGTTACACTGCCAAGAAAGCCCAGCAGCTACTAGGTGGCCAGAAGTCAGCATTGATTCATAGGCATGTATTGCAAGACAATGAATGGAAAAACTGTCTTCAATACCAGGGTGGCCACTGTGAATATATTGATGATATCATTCAATCTCTGCAATGCTCCAGTAGCTTCCAGTCCTTTTTTAATGATATGTTCCAGGGCCTTCTTTCTCAATATGTGGTAGCCAGCTGGATGTTATCTTGATTTACTCTTCTTTCTGTTGGTATGTTTGAGAGATACCTTTCTAACTATAGCAGTGCCAACTCTTTGCTAAGATTGAAAAAGATATATTTATATAATCTTGGAAAAAACCTTTGAGATGGATCCCAGTAAAATTATCACTGTGGTCAACTGGCCAATTCCTCTGGGCCAGTCATTTCCTCTGAATTTATTTATTTATTTAACTGTGTCTATATACCTCTCAATCTACAAATCAGAGCAGTTAGCATGATAACAACACAGTCAACGTGGATTTACATAGAATATAGAATGTAAGTGTTA
Source organism: Ichthyophis bannanicus (assembly GCA_033557465.1). NCBI lineage: Eukaryota > Metazoa > Chordata > Amphibia > Gymnophiona > Ichthyophiidae > Ichthyophis > Ichthyophis bannanicus. The sequence goes on from CM066032.1 coordinate 9,381,505, forward strand.
GTAGGGAACCATAAAATTAGATGTTAGGGATCTACTATGCTACAGGTTAATATGTATAATTAAGCACATCAGGACCATATTTACATGCTTGGGGAGGGGGCAGGAGAGGTGATGTTGGAGAAGTAAAGGAGAAGGGGGAGAGGGGTGTTTTGTGGAAGTGTGAAGCACATTGGGTGGTTAAGTTTCATCATCGGCGAAGTGCTCAAAGTAATTTTTTGAGGATCTTTCTGAAGGTCATTAGGTCCTTTGTGGCATGGAGGTTGTCTGGATTCATTAGTATTTCTTAGGTTTCGGCAATTATTAAGTGCAGTGTATCCTGAATAGAATGGTGACTCTGCCTTTGGCCTTAATTTAGAAGGATACTCATTGGAGTGCTTGGAATTTTGAGATTGAGGAGACCTTGAAGAAAATGAACAAACATTTTACTGCGTTTGCCTGTGTTATGCCAGCCCAATCCATCCAAGTAATTTATCTTGGAGGTTGGTGCATCAGAGGTCGGAGGTTTTGTTGCAAGGACCAGCCCCTAATGCTTGACTTCACCAATGTAACTACTGGAAATGATCCTTCACCATGTACAATTATGATGTAGGGAACTGGGAATTCCTTGCTATAAAATTGGTCATTTAACATTAAGATGATCATTTTAGAAGACTTATTTATTTATTTAATATCTTTTCTATACCACGCTCTTTATCATCAATGCAGTTTACAGGTAACAAGTAGCTTGTACATTGCGGTGGGGGCATGCACTGTACCTTACAATGAACAAGTAGTGTAACTTGGGGACTAACGTGGGTAACTATATACAGGCTGGGCACACAGGTCACAGATACAGTAGTGACCAGCGTTGCTTAGCAACTATTTACAGAGTAGATAGCTATATACATTTGCTATTTACAGGTTATACAGTTGTTCAAGTGGTGCTGCATCAATGGGGCGTGGGTGTGCAGGGGGCGCTGTTCTGGTGGTTGGGTATGTCTGATTGTGGCTTGTCACTTGCCTGGGAGTAGTGTAGGAGGAAGAGATGGTGCTTCAGTGCTTTCCTAAACTGTGCAAGGTCCGTAATGGACTGGATGGTGGTTGGTAGGGCGTTCCAGCTTGTGGGTGCATAGAACACAAAGGCTCTGTCCTTTGTTGTTTGCAAGCATTTCGTGATTGCATTTGGGATTATCAGTGTGTTGGCGGCGAATGACCTTCTGGATCTGTTGGGGGGAGTGGGGCGGACGAGGTCCGTGAGTGAGGCAGATGAGCAATTGTTGATGGCTTTGAAGGTTAGTATTAGTATTTTGAAGGAGAGTTGGCAGTGGACAGGCAGCCAGTGGAGGTGTTTCAAGAATGGGGTTATGTGATCTCTCCTTGAAGCTCCATGTACTATTATGGCGACGGCGTTCATTGCCAGCTGAAGTGGGTTTAACATGTTCTTCGGGAGTCCATGTAGAATTGAGTTGGCATAGTCGAAGTGGGGGATTATGAATGCTTGATAAATTGTCCTGAAGTTGTCTGGCTCCAATAGGGGGCGTAGGTGCTGAATTGTCCATATCTTGTGGTAGACTGCCTTGACCATGTTATTTATATGGGCTTTCATGTCCAGATGTTGGTCTATTGTGACTCCTAGATAGCGGATCATGAGCTTGCTTAGGAGCTCAGCGTCTCTTACTTTTAATGATGTGGGAGGTGTAAACGTTTGGCTCCTGGTTATGAATAGGGCATCCATTTTTTTGAAGTTTATTCTGAGGTTTTGGGTGTGGAGCCAGTCAGTGACAGCATCGAAGCAAGTTGTTAGTGGTGAAAAATCTGGCTGGTCGGTTGAGAACGGCATGTAGAGCAGTACATCGTCAGCGTATAACAGGCAGGCGATGGTGAATGAGCGGATGAGTGAGCAGATGGGTTGCATGTATATATTGAACAGCAGGGCCGAGAGCAAGGATCCCTGTGGTCCAGAAGTTTGGGGCAGACAGATGGATGCCCCAAACTGCTATCCTGGACTGCCACATTATACATTTTTTTGCCTTATCACTCTGCACTATGCCTTTTGTTTTGCCTATATCTATATGTCACAGGTCAAGCTAAACACTACAGGCCTGAGTTTTGAAAGGTATTAACATGGTTTACAGCCCTGTAAACCATGTACGTGCCTTAAGTCCAGATATTCAATGGCACTTACATGGTTAGTGCCACTGAATATCCCCTGCTGACTCCCCTATGTGCCCCGATGCTATCCGGTTTGCATCAGGGTGTGTAAGGAGCATTCCAGAGCAGAACAGAGATGGTGTCAAGCGCTAACCAGGCAGCAGCGATATTGCATGTTGCCCAGTTAGCGATCTGCACCTTAAAGATAGGCAAGGAAAAACCCTCGCCTATCTGTAAGGTGCAGGAGCTAACCCGGCATCATGCAATATCGCTGCTGCTTGGTTAGCCTTAACAGCTTCTTTTGTCTGCAGCGATCCCCGGATATTCAATGCCTTCACCACAGCATTTAATATCCAGGTTAGAGGTCAGTGTGGAGGGCTATGTGCTGATGAGGCGCATAGCCCTTCGAAATGCAACCATCTCATTATTGGGCCCTACATATTTCAGGTCAAGCCAAGCAAACATATTGCTCACATTTAATCTGGATAGCATCCTGTAAACATGAGCTTTCTATCTTGTCTCCCATACAAGATGTAACCTTAATTGTCTCACTTATTCATAAATATTCCTTGTAATACTGACAGCATATTCAGAGCTGTTCTCACACTCTATACTGTCTCTGTGAGACTCCAGCCCCACTTCAAGTCTCTTTCTACAATTACTATGCATTTCTTGGGCACAAAACCTGTGGTAAGTGTAAAATCTTACTGCAATTTAGTAAAAGGCTCCTAATGTAAACAGACTTTCTATTCTGTTTTTCTAGGTTAACCCACAGTGTCGCCTTATACCATACACACTGTTGTTCAAATTAATACAATTTAACTAAATAAATAAACTGTATATAGCATCACAGGCAAGTAGACTCAGGCCATAGCAGCAGAGGAGTCCCCCAAAAGAAGGAACACATGTGGCTCCTATCTCTGCCCACAGCACCAAGGTCTTCAATCGGGGATGACAGGACTACATTAAAAGAAGTGCCCTACAAGTAGAGACTCCTCTTACCCCAGCCATTTCCGATCCCACAACACCTGCAGCACTCATCCAGATGGGGCAGGCAGACACGGGCTATAGCAGCAGAGGAATCCCCCAGCACAAGGATCACATGCAGCTCCTAGCTCTATCCACAGAACTGAGGTCATCACTCGTGGCCAACTAGACTATATTTAAAGAAGCACCCTATAGGCATGCCCACACCTAAGGGCCATGCCAAAGGGCCCTTAGGCATGGCCCTTAGAGTTGTCTGAAGCAGAGAGACACTCCATACACAAACAACCCACAATATACATTGCTTTTAGATTTGCAGAGATCCAGTCTTTTACTTAGGTCTCCTACTTAATTTTGTAGCAAAGGTATAATTTTAAGGTTACAGGGATCTTTACATAGTGGGTTGATACATAGAAGTAAGATTTCAGTTTGGATATTTCAGTTTCCATTTTCTGTTACAAGCCTGCTTCACGGAGTAGGGCTAATTGAATCAACTCTGCAACTGAACTAATACCTGACCCAGTCCACTCATCAGAACTTCAAGAGACTACACACTCAGCTAAGGCTTTCAAACTTTATAATTGTCTGGTTTTTTATAAACATAGCTGTTGAATATAGGTTTTTAGGAATCTTCAGCATGCCTATGTTCCTTTCATAGCCTTAAATCAGATATCTGAGTGTGCCCTCAGTTCATAGAAGGTCTACTGGCCAAGGGCACTTAAGTTACCACCCACCCTACCCCTCCCCCCACTCACCCCAGGGTTGCATTGACTATCTAGTCATCATATACATTGACATCTATCCTTTAATTAGGTGTTACACCCACTTTTTCTCTTTTTCTCCTACCAGGACAGCTGAATCAGAATGTTGTGTATTCAATGCAGTAACTGTGGTGCTTTCATTCTGAGAAGAATCATTTGGAACCTAAGAGCTTGCCCTATATGCCTCAAGTTAGCTGCTATGCATAAAGAATTGACTCTACTAAGGGAAGAATTAGCTACAATTACATACACCTCCTCTGGGGGTACAAACTGAACAAAATCCACCACCGCTCCCACAAAGAATCAAACAGCCCAGGAATAAATGTATCACAGTGGGCTCTGGTAGGTTGTGACCTGTAACACAGAGACACCCTATACATAAAGAGTTATCCCTGCTTAATACTTTCTCTGACTTGGATAATGAGGGTGCCTAATCAGTGGAAACTGAAGTGCACTTAAATGAATGACTTAATACCAAATCTACTGATAATGTACCAAATAGGAAGAATCAAAAAACAGAAAACTACTACTACTTGGAGATTCCATCATCAGAGGCACCAACTTGGGAACATAGTTCAAAGGAGAGAGGATTGCCAAATGCCTCCCAGGCTCTTCAGCCAGCAGGAATACAAACCAAATTGTTGGTATAATTAGTGCAGAAAGTGAGCACTCCAAAACTGATATTGTCATCCACTTGGGTACAAATGACCTGGCTAGAAACAGTGCCTCTGCAGTTCAAAGGGACTTCCAGACTCTGGGAGAGAAACTCAGGCCCATTGCTAACACTATAGCATTCTCAGAAGTTCTACCTATTCACGGTAAGGGGGCAGAAAGGCTGCATTGTATAAACAACTTTAATACATGGCTCCAAACCTGGTGCAAACACGGATTTAAATATATAGGTGACTGGGGAAACAGATGGATCAACAAGAGACTCTACTGTGCTGAAGGACTACATCTCTCTATCACAGAGAAAAGGATCCTAAATGAAAAATTCAGGCAGTATGTGGACAGGCATTTAAACTAGGGAAAGGGGGTGATGGATGGAGAAGGACAAGTTCAGTACGTCACTCACAGCAAAAGCAAAACAACATTGGAAACAGCCACACTTTTCAACCACACATCAATGGCAAGCGGGAAGGGCATTAGAACAAAACTCATGCAAAACAAAGGCAAGCCATTCAACAAATGCTGGAAAGCAATGAGCACAAATGCTCGAAGCTAGTCAACAAAGTTCCTGATCTGGAAGCCCTAATAGTGGAAATGGACTTGGACATTGTGACAATTACAGAAACATGTTTTAATGAGGCGCATGAATGGGATGTAGCCAAGCTGGCAATAATCTATTTAGAAGAGAGAGAGAGTAGAAAAGGAGGAGGAGTAGCCCTATATGTCAAAAGCAATATTAAAGCTTCTGAAATACAAGGGACATGGGGAAAAGAAGAAGGGCTATGCATTGTGTCGCAAAGAGGTGATGGCACTGTCATCTATACTGGTGTGGTCTACAGGCCTCCAACTCAAACCGAAGAAATGGATAGTAAATTGATTGTTAATATTGCAAAGATAGCCATGAAGGGGGAAGTGATCATATTGGGTGACTTTACCCGATGTGGATTGGAGTGTTCCTTCTGCAAATCTAGAAAGAAGTAAAACAATTGTGGTTGCCTTCCAAGATGCAGTACTTAAACAAATGGTGATGGAACCGACCAGGGAGAGCTCCATGTTGGATTTAGTGCTTACCAATAGAGCTAGGGTGTTGAATATCCAGGTGGGTGTCCATGTGAGCAGCAGTGATCATCCCACATCTCAAAGTCCTAGACTTCAAAAACACTAGCTTCACTAAATGGCCAAGTACTTGAAGGAGGAGATGGCGGAGTGGGAGGGGATAAGGGAAGTGGAATTGCAATGGGCTAAACTAAAGGAGGCAATAAACAGGCAACAGATACATACATAAGGAAAGTAAATAAAAAGAAGAGGAAAAGGAAACCTATTTGGTTCTCCAAAGAAGTAGCTGTACAAATAAAGGCAAAAAACACAGCTTTCACAAAATTCAGAAGCTCACAAACAGATGAACACAGAAAAGAATACAAGATCAAACTAAAAGAGACAAAAAGAGAAATAAGGATAGCAAAATCAAAGACAGAAGAAAAGATGGCTAAAGATGTGAAGTGTGGCGACAAAACGTTTTTCAGGTATTTTCGGGAGAGGAGGAAAATCAGAAGTGGAATTGCAGGACTCAAAAGAGCTGGGAATGGATTTGTGGAAAGTGAAATTGAAAAAGTGAAAATGCTAAACAAATACTTCAACTCTGTTTTTACTAGAGAAAATCCTGGAGAAGGGCCACCTGTGATTGACAAATATACAAATGGGAATGGATTAGATATCACACCATTCAAAATGATGATGTGTTAGAACAGCTTGCAAAACTGAAAGTGGACAAGGCTATGGGACTGGATGGGATACATCCCAGGATACTGAAAGAACTCTGAGAGATTCTTGCAGGACCGTTAAAGGATGTTTTTAATAGTTCTTTGCAGACAGGAGAAGTTCCAAAGGATTGGAGAAGGGCTGATGTGGTACCTCATCACAAAAGTGGTAGTTGGGAAGAAGTGACAAACTAAAGGCCAGTAAGCTTTACATCGATGGTGGGAAAAGTAATGGAGGCACTTCTGAAAGAGCAAATAGTGGACTTTCTCGAAACCAACAGGTTGCATGATCCGAGGCAACATGGTTTTACCAAAGGACAATCTTGCCAAACAAATCTGATTGAGTTCTTTGACTGGGTGACCAGAGAACTAGATCAAGGGCATGCAATGGATGTGATCTACATGGATTTCAGCAAAGCCTTTGATACTGTTCCTCAAAGGAGGCTTATCAATAAACTCAACAGCTTGGGGATGGGTCCCAAGGTGAACTGGATCAGAAATTGGTTGACTGACAGATGACAGAAGGTGACGGTAAACAAAACTCACTCGGATGAAAGGAACCAGGGTTCAATCCTGGGACCAGTACCGTTCAATATATTTTTGAGTGATATTGCTGAAGGACTGAATGGAAAAGTTTGTCTTTTTGCAGATGACACAAAAATTTGTAACAGAGTGGACTCCCCTGAGGGAATGGATAACATGAAGAAAAATCTACAAAAGCTGGAAGAATGGTCTAATGCTTCGCAATTAAGATTTAATGTGAAGAAGTGCAGTGTCATGTACTTTGGAAGCAGAAATCCAGGGGAATTGTATGTGATAGGGGCGAGAGGATGTTATGAATGGACCAGGAGAAGGACCTCAGAGTGATTGTTTCTGAGGATCTCAAGGTGGCGAAACAGTGTAACAAGGCAGTGGCAAAAGCCAGAAGGATGCTGGGTTGCATACAGAGAGGAATTACCAGCAGAAAGAAAGATGTATTAATGCCACTGTACAAGTCGCTGGTGAGACCTCACTTGGAATATTGTGTTCAGTTTTGGAGACCATATCTCGCAAAGGATATAAAAAGCCTGGAAGCCATTCAGAGGAAGGCGACCAAAATGATTTGAAGCCTGTATCATAAGACTTATGAGAAGAGACTTGAAGACCTAAATATGCACACTCTGGAGGAGAGGAGGGGAGATATGATTCAGATCTTTAAATACTTAGAGTATTAATGAACAAACACACCTCTTCCAAAGACGAGGAAGCTGTAAAACTAGAGGGCATAACATGAAGTTGCAAGGGGGTAAACTGAAAGGCAATGTCAGGAAATACTTTCTCACTGAAAGGGTGGTGGATGTTTGGAATGCCCTCCTGATGGAAGTGGTGAGGGTAAATATAATGACAGAATTCAAAATGGCATGGAACAGACACAGTGGATTCCTTTATAGCAACAGGATACAATCAAAAGAAACATATCAATCTCTTATCTGAACAAATAGGATGACTTAAATGGAGCAGTGGGTACACCACTAGACAAAGGCATAGGGAGGGGTGACCTGCACAGAGTGGCAGGTGCACCTACTTTTGCTGCCTTGCTGGGCAGACTAGATGGACCATATTGGTCTTTATCTACTGTCATATAATATGTTACTATGTAACCCTGAGAAGCAGATGTCAGCTCCTCATATGGTAAGTCATAATAATTTGTTCTGACCTGGCTAACCCTCACTTCCTATACCCTAAACAAGAAACAAGCACCCTCCTACTTTCCTGGTACTCAACAAACAGTCTCGACTACTCCCCGCATTTGTTCTTGTATACACCAACTGTGCACTCAAATACCTCCAGGATGCTCCATAAACATCATCCACTGTGTCCTGATACTGAGTCTTTTATCAGTGCTCCTACCTCCCAACTACAGCCACAGCTCAGAATGACCTATCCTCCACAGAATAAGCCACCACATATTATGCACAAACCTCAACAGGTCACAAGACAGACTCCCACAAAGACTTATAGAGATCAGCACCACCCTGCAACAGAAAAGCACATGCCCACAGACCCATCAAATGCTCTCTAATTAACACCCTCTCAGCTCGCAACAAGATACACATTATAGCTGATTATATACATGATAATAGCATAGATCTAATGTGTATCACCAAATATTGGATCTCCACGGCTGACAATGTCCTTCTCATTTGCCCCATCATAAACTATTCAACAGCCCTTAATTTAGAAGGATTCTTCAGGAGAAAGAGGAGATGGCATCTTAGTCATCATGAATGAGCAGTTAAACTTCTCCATGCTTACGTCCCATGCCACAGAAACATTAGAAATTCTCACAGTGTTAGATAAGGATTTCACTATCTGTTTGACCTACAGAGCTCCGACTCCCAGAGCTGATGACCTATCAAACCTACTAGAGGAGGCATGCATGCACACTGCAATAAACAAACCCTTCCTTCCACCTGGTGATATAAACCTCACATCCACCTCTCCCAAACAAGCTCTGTCCTTTCTAAATGCCATGGAAGCTCTTCAGCTTTACCAGCTCATTGAAGAATCCACCCATGTAAATGGATCAGACCTCGTGTTTGCCAACAAATAAGCACCTAGCTCACCACTCACATATCTACTGTCCCATGGTCAGATCATGCAATGATCTCCTTCACCCGCCCATCTGGATCCCAGAGCTTTATAGTTCCATAGCAGCAGTTTAGCAAATGTCGCTTCAAATCTTTTGAGAAGCAGTCCTTCCTAGATGAAGTCTCCCCACACCTCAATATCAACAAATATGACCTAGAATGTGTGCTACTTACCTGAAATAACAATATGGCAAATGCTGCTGCCATCTCCCCATGAAAGAACAGTACCACTACTACTAACCAAACACAACCACCCTGGCCAGAGAACTTAGATGTAAACTCAGGCACATTGAAAGGAGATGGAGAAGAATGAAAGACGGATCCCTTAAGGGTGACTATGTGACTAAACAGTAGGGATACACCAATCTGATATATATAAATGTAAAAAAGAATACTACTCTAACATCATAATAAAATCCCTCAGCTATTCTCAATTGTTTCCTCCCTTACAAAGACCCCACTAAAGTGGTCTCAACAAACACCGCACCGCGCCTTGATCCACAACTGATGACTGACTACCTCTTTAACAGATACTCCCCAACAAAACACAAACCCAATACCTCGCTCAGCTCAATGATCAAGCCATCCCATGCCCTAGGCTGGGATACCTTTAAAATGATCTCAGCACAAGAACTCAATGACATCATAGGGGACATTAATACCAATGACATCATAGGGGACATTAATACTCAATGACATCATAGGGGACATTAATACCACTATCTCACCAATAGAGCCATGCTCGGTATCTTGGATAAAGATACTTAGAGCTGAATTCTCTATAACAATTCAGAGGATCATCCAACTTCACTCTCTCAAAGATACCTACCACCCGTCCTCAAACAAGCTTCAATAAGGCCCATACTAAAGAAGCCATCACTTGTCCAATCATCCCCAAGTTCCTACAGACCCATGAAAGCATCACCTTCATAGCAAAGATAATAGAAAAGGTTGTGTAACATCAACTCCAAGATCACATAGACATCTATGCACCCTTGGATTCCCAACAGCATGGCTTCTGACCCCAATACAGTGTTGACACCCTCTTCACATCTTTCTTCGACACACTAATTAATGGAATTGAAAAGTCACCGCAAGGTTTTGTAATGGTATTCCTTGATATCAGCACCACCTTCGACTCTATATGCCACCTTACGCTCCTAACGAGATGCAAGGAAATAGGTCTGTTCAACACCTCTCTGGAATGGTTTATATCCTGTCTATCTGATCTACAACAGGTCAAAAATGGAACACATCTATCAAACCCATTCAGCCTATGACAGGGTATCCCTCAGGGCTCAGCACTATCTGTACTGCTCTTTAGCATACATATTAAACCCACTTCCATGTATGTGTCAATGACATTATGTTTTACTCACACTTCCACACACGAGCTCCCGCCTATTCAATTGTCTCAGACTGCTTCTCAGCCATCACCGAATGCCTCACAAATCTAAACCTGGTAGTAAACAACAACAAATCCGAAGTGTTCCTAGTAACAAGGGACTCCTCCTTTATCGCTCCACCAAAGATAAGATTACACCACACAGAGATCTCAGCAAAAAAGGAAGTCAAATACCTGGGTATAACACTAGATCAAAACCTTAACATACAAAAAATACAGATAATGCAGCATACTTCAAGATGATATCACGACAAAACCTATGCCCACTACTTGACCATGACTTCAGAACAGTGTTCCAGTCTACCATAACACCCCACCTGGATTATAGCAACATCCTCTATCAAAGCCTACCAAAACATGCATTGTACCCGCTGCAAATGACACAAAACACTGCTTCCAGAATAATCTCCGGTACCTCTAAATTTCAACATCACAACTACTCTCAACAACCTTCACTGCTTACCAATAGCTCTAATAATAAAACACAAGGTTGTCACTACAATATTTAAGATACTACATAACCTTTCAGCCCACTGCCTTGAGTTGCTAATCAACAAAGCACCTGAAACAAGATCTAGAAAATCCATAAATCAGAACCTGCTATGTATTCCACCACTCAAGACAGGATGCACACAACAAACCAACAACAGAACCTTCATCCTCCCTCCCAGAACCCATAAGATCAACCCAGACAATATAAGACCTGAAAAAGAAGCTAAAGACTCACTTTTCATAGAACACTATGGGGCTAATGAAATCACCTAACACCAGACCCTAAGAATGCCAACTCCATTCATGATCAGACTGTTTACATCCCTCCCCCGCCCCCCCCCCCCCCACATTGTTAACTCCAACTTACATGTACTCCTAAGCAGGACCATGCCAAGCTAGAAATGCACCCTGTGTGACTGATGAATCTTGCACCCCCTCTCCACCTAGTCACATTTACTAACTCAATCTTTTTGAGCTTCCTGGAAGCCCAGTGTTGATATCAGTGCCCCATTCTGTGCTTGTGCCCTGTGCACCGCTCACACAGCCTTTGGTACGGCCCTGCCCCTAAGTTCTATGTAAACCCTAAATTTAACTCACTTGAGTTTGTTCATTACCCTTCTCTGTAGATCAATTTGATTATAAAAGCGGTATATATAACTTGTTAAATAAATTAAATAATTAAACACTGTTCCTCCCTTTTTCCTACCCTGTCTTTCCTGAGTAAATTATACCGTCCACTAAATTCCTTTTGGTCTTTGTCACGTCTGCTAGATTCAGGATTTTATTTCTCATATTATGAGCATTAGTATACACATACAGGGTCATTTCATTCCACGTTTAGTGGGTCTAGACGTCCGATCTGGATGTCCAGACCTGCTAATCACCTGGATCATGCTGGCAGCCACAGAGCTCCCCGCACATATAGCTGACTTGTGCAGGGAGCTCTGTTTGTGGGCAAGAAGGGGTGGGCCGGGGGGAGGAACGATGGCGGGCACTGGGCAGCGACTGACCCCGGATGTACAGGGCCAATGCCAAGGTCGGCCCTGTACATCCAGGGCCTTCAATATAGATAGTGGAAATATTCCACCTCAAAGATGGATTACGTTCTCCTGGATGGCGGGGGATCATGGAGCGGGACCCAGAGGAGCAGGTGAGGAGGAACAGAGGGTTCCCCGCAGCCCGACCCTGACCTTGGACGGCCTCATCGGGGGTTGGGCTGTTGGGAAAGACATTTCTTTTCTGCAGCCGTGGATCGTAGCTCCTGAATGGAGCCACAGTGCCATGGCGACAGGACATCATGGCACTGCGGCTTCATTCAAGAGCCTGGCTGAGTTAGCCGGGTATGTGACCGGGTTTGCGGCCAATCAGAATGAGGGCCCAGCCTGCACATCCAGGCTGGTAAATCCTATTCCAATCCCACAGGCATGTCTAGCCCCCGTGAGATCAGAATTGGGTGCTACCATTACATTCCTCGATTCTGCCTGGCCGTACAGGGGCAGGACGTACATGACAGAATTGGCCTCATACTATAGTTCTCACATATGTTGCCTTTTTTTCTCATTTTTAGGCAAGCATATGAATGTGAAATCATGTCTGCACCTGGACATGTCTGCTTTTTTTTTCAGACGTTCTGGTTTAGACGTCCCAGATTGCACTTGGACATACCTTCTAAAATTCTCTTTAATATTGTTTGGATGCCAGATGGATACCTCCATTTACCTCAGAAGCAGTTAACAACTGCTACTACCCTTTGCTTCTTAAGCACATTGGTTACTGATCCTGACTTTGAAGTGTTTGAGTTCCATTTCATATTCTGATGATGGTTTCTTCTTTTCTACTTTTAGACTGCATACAAGCAGCTTGAGGGAAGGTGAGTCGGCATAATCTAATAGCTATGACATTCAGGTTCCAGCTGTTATCTTGCAGTCCAATTTCACCTTCCCTTCTGCTGGAGTTTTCCATTTTAGATGCTTGAGGAAGTATTTTATTGGTGTACTTCTCCTCACAGTTACTTTTCCATCTCATCACCACCTTTCTCATTTTTTTTCACGTGTTTCCTGAGAGAGACAACTGATGAGAGGCTATAAAACATATTTATGTATCTTTGAGGTAAGTGTTGCCTAGGAAAGAAAAAGTTCAGACTAACTAAAATTGCCTCAAACATCTAATAAGCTACTATTAATCAATCTCCCCCTGTTGTTTTCACAAATGACCAACAATTAATCTAAATTAGAAACATAGAAAATGATGCCAGATAAGGACCGTACGGCCTATTCATTCTACCCATCCACACCAACTAATAAACTCTGTCTGTAATCACTTCCTCTCCTTTAAAGATCCTCTGCACTTGTCCCATGCTTTCTTGAATTCAGATATGGTCCTCATTTCCACCACCTTCACTAACAGAATCTTCTAAGTATTCTCTACCCTTTCAGTAAAGAAATATTTTCTATGCTTACTCCTAAGCCTACTTCCTTTCACCCTCATCCTATGACCTCCTCATTTCAGAGCTTTGTTTCAACTGAAATAAGCCCATCTCATGTGCACTTATACATGAAGGTATTTAAATATTTTACCATATATCCCCTCTCCTACCTTTCTTCCAAGGTATAAATATATTTATAGAATCAGTTTAAGGGGCAATACAGAGCAGCTCTAGCTCAAGATGCCAAAGCTTAAGGGTGCTGAGCTCCTACCTCACGAACTACATCTTCACAGTAGCTAGATCTTGTTCCTTCACATCTGGTGCTCTGCTGTTCTGTCATTGCTGCTATAGGCACTGTGGCATTTCTGAAAGGTGAGAACAGGTGCTTTCTGTTTCTCATAAGGAACAGTAAGTGCTTGATCTCACCTTTCAAAAATACCCTGTTGCTGATGGCAATGGTGGCAGAAGAATAGCACAACAGCAGGAGCAAAAGAGCATTCTCCCACTGCTGTGTCAAGCATAAATCAGGCAGGTTGGACTGGGGCTAATATTAAGGTTGGAAAGGGGCGAATATTGAAAATGGAAAGGGGATGGAGCTGGAGATGGTGATGGTGATGGTGATGGAATAGGCTGATACTAGAGCTGGAAGGGGGCTAGGGCTGGAAGGACCATGGTTTTAAAGATGGAAGAGGGTTGATGCTTGGTGCTAGAGGCAAGATGAGACTGGAAGGTAGCTGATGTTGGAGCTGGAAAGGTAAGTGATGGAAGGGGCTCTAATTGGAAAGGAGCTAATGCTGAGATTAGAAAAATTCAGGGGCTGGAAAGGGACTGATGCTGAAGCTGATAGGAGCCTGACGCTGGAAGGGGTCAATGTTGGGGCTGGAATGGGCTGAGGCTAAAGGGTGCTGATGCCAAGACTCAGAGAAGGGTGTTGATGTTAGTAGATGCTGGGTTGAGAGTGCGAGAAGGGGGTAGATGCTGGGAGTAGGAGAGATACTGTGGAGGTGGAGAAGCAAGGACATATGTAGAGAAAAATAGAGAGGAAGAACCATAAGGATGGGCACTGGATTAAGGGGAAGGAGAATCAGAGTCAATGTATACTGGAGAAGGAAGTAGATGGGTGGATCCTGTGGAAGGGGTGAAACAGGCAGAAGGGCAGATACTGGAGACTTGGGGATGCAGGAGAGCAGGGACTCAGACTTGCGCAGATACTCTGTGATTGGGTGAAAGACCAAAAGAAGAAATACTCTAAGATTGGTTGTGTATTGGGAGTATAACTGGGGACTCAGGGCTTGGGCAGGATTGTGTATGAGTGAAGACTCAGGGATTTTGTAGAATGGAAAGGTTAGGACTTAGAAATTAGGTAAGGGATAGTGTGGACTAAGAAATTGAGGACGAATTAGAAAGACAGTAGGGATTAGGTGATTGGATGAAGAGTTTAAGCAGGGCTGGGAGACTAAATGCAGAAGAATGGGGACGGGAGGTGTTTTGAAGGACATGAATGGTTTGGAGGCAGTAAGGTTGTGCATTTGTTCAAAATGAGACGGGAAATATCACCCAAATTTTCTATTTCTATTTCATTAAATACCATTTAATCCAAAACAAAGCACTAGAAAAATCAAAAATTTGAGTTTTTCCCCTCAGTTTCATCACGGGCCAGGCTGGTCTTAAACTGGTAATCTTTGGATTGTAAGGCAGATAATTTGAAGAAGACCCACCAGGATATCATAGGGGGGAGCAGCTCTAAGAAGCTTTGCTATAATGCTGGTGAATTTCCTTCTTATTTTCTAATTGGCCCAAAGTTTGTCTAGTCTGTAGTTCTATGTAAAATGTTACCTGGATTTTGATTCCTGCCGTAAAGATTTATTCCAAAGATTTTTCTTTTGTTGTTGTTGTTGTTAAGTGCCGCCGAGTTGGTGTCGACTCATGGCGACCCTCTGGATAGTTGTCCTAAATTGTGTTCGGTCTTCAGTCAGGCGGCTCATTGTTGACAGACTCGTACCCGTAGCTGCTGTTATTGTATCGATCCATCTCACTGCTAGCCTTCCTCTTTTACGTTGACCTTCTATCTTGCCAAGCATGATGTCTTTCTCTAATGATCTCTCTCTTCGCATGATGTGTCCAAAGTATGAAAATCAAAGTCTTGTCATCTGAGGTTTGATCTCCACTAGTCTGGTTTGTTCTTCGGGCAGTCCATGGTATACGCAGTATTCGCTGCCAGCACCATAATTCAAAGGCAACAATTTTGTTCCTGTCTATCTTTTTCACTGTCCAGCTTTCACATCCATATGATGTCATTGAAAATACCATGGCTTGAACAAGTCAAATCTTTGTATGGAGAGAGAAATCTCTGCTCTTGAGAATCTTGTCTAGGTCTTTCATAGCCATTCTGCCAAGAGCCATGTGTTGTCTGATTTTTTGACTGCTTGTTGCTTCTTTATTGATAGTTGATCCAAGTAGGGTAAAGTTGTCCACAATTTCAATTTCTTCTCCTTCAACAATGAACTTGTTGATTTTGCCAGTTGTCATGATCTTTGTCTTCTTTACATTAAGGTGCAGGCCCATTTTGAGACTATGTTCTTTGATTATGAGAGGCAAATGTTTCAGATCATCTTCACTTTGAGCCAGTAATGTGGTATCATCAGCATAGCGAAGGTTGTTGATGAGTCTTCCACCAATCTTCACACCTCTTTTGTCTTCATACAATCCTGCTTCTCTGATGATTTGTTCTGCATATAAATTAAACAAGTAGGGGGAAAGTATGCAGTCTTGTCTTACACCTTTGCTTATTTTAAACCATTCTGTTTCTCCTTGTTCCATTCGAACTGTTGCTTCTTGATCAATGTACAGATTGTGCAAGAGAACGATCAGGTATTCTGGTATACCCATACTTCTTAATGTGGCCCAGAGTTTCTCATAGTTTACATAGTCAAAAGCCTTGCTATAGTCGATAAAGCACAAATAGATATCCTTTTGGTATTCTTTAGTCTTTTCAAGGATTCATCTCACATCCGCGATGATGTCTCTCATTCCTCTCCCTTTCCTGAACCCTGCTTGCACTGCAAGTAGTTCTTGTTCCAGGTATGATTGTAGTCTCTGTTGAATAATCTTCAGTAGAATCTTGCTGGCATGTGGGATGAGATCGAGTACGCGTTAATTTCCACAGTCAGTTGGATCACCTTTCTTTAGTATTAGTATAAACACAGATCTTTTCCAGTCAGTTGGCCATGATGTTGTCTTCCAAATTTCTTGGCAGAGCCTTTTAAGTGCAGTAAGAGCTGCATCAGATTGCTGTAATACTTCTATGGGAATGCCATCAATGCCTGGTGTTTTGTTCTTTGATAATGCTTTCAATGCTGCTTCAACTTCTTCTTTCATCACCAATGGTTCCGGATCATAAGGTACAGGTTGAAATGGCTGTTAGTCCACTTAATCTTTATCATATAAAAACTTTGCATATTCGTTCCACCTTTTTTGATCTTCTCAGTATCCTTCAATAAAGAACCTTGAGAATCTTGTAACATTCCAATTTGAGGCTGGAATTTTTTCTTTAACTCTCGTAGCTTTAGGAAAGCCAATCTTGTTCTTCCTCTAATAGTTTCTGCTTCTATTTCCTTGCATGTGTCATTGTAGTACTTTTCCTTGTCTTGTCTTGCTGCACGTTGGAAATCTCTGTTGAGTTCTGTGATTGTCTTTCTTTCTTCTCTGGCTTTAGCTTCTCTACGTTTCTGGGCTATTTTCAGAGTTTCTTCCATCATCCATTTTGGCCGTTTTTGCTTTTTCACCTTTTGTAGATGCTTCTTGCTTTCTTCGAACACAACCTTCTTCCCTATGCCATTCCATAACTCTTCTGTCATTTGTATCTAAAGCAGCAAAACAATTTTGCAGGCATCCTTAAAATTCCAGTGGTATATTCTCAAAGTCATATTTTGCTGCATTCATGAGCAGTACTAGACAATTAATATTTCAAGGCTTCGTCAGAGTGAACTACTGATATGCACTATACAAAAAAATTCACTCGAAAAATTATTATCATATAACCACAATCTCTTTGAAAACCTCTTGCCACTGGTCTCAGATAAACGGGTAAAGTATGACACTTATTTATGGGTAATTTGTTCGCCCACTCTAGTGTCCGTTTACATCAATGACCTGTTTTTGCAAGTGGTTTTTTTAAACACATTTATGTTGCTTTCATCTCATTATTTTAAATACGTTTTTCTTCAACTTTCTTCAACTTTATACAAAAGTCGTTATATAGGCCATTCCACTTATCTTAAACGTTGTAGAATGGCGACAGTTGACATTCCGTGTTGATACAAACAGAGGAAAAAACCCCTGCGGGCTTAACAGAGACGCGAGGGAGACACTCTCCCTTCGCGCCTCTCAAAGCCGGCACGGAGGGGCTCAGCCGGGGATTCGGCAGGGCAGAGGGGACCCCGCGGGACCGTCCATGCTGCCACGGGAATGTCCATGCTGCCGTGGCAGCTTTTTGTGGGCCCTTGCCAGCTGTGGGCCCTACGCCATGGCGTATAGGTAAATCCGGCCCTGTTCATGAGTGGTTTGCTCTTTTTCAACTTTAGCTTGAGTTTGCATACTAGTAGTTGATGAGCTGTACCACAGTCAGTTCCAGGTTTTGTCTTTGTTGATGTTATAGGGCTTTTCCATTGTTAACTTCCACAGATGTAGTCAATTTGATTTTTGTACAATCCATTGGGTGAAGTCCATGTGTACAGTCGCCACTTGTGTTGCTGAAAGAAGGTGTTTGAGATGAATAGATCATTGGTCTTGCAGAATTCTATCAATCTTTCTCCAGTTTCATTTCTGTTGCCGTCCATATTTTCCAGCCACTTTAGATTCTCCTTTCTTGCCAACGTTTGCATTCCAGTCACCCATGACTATCAGGATATCCTGTTTGCATGTTCTGTCAATTTCAGCTTGAACTTGTCCATAGAACTCTTCAATTTCATCCTCTTCTGCAGCTGTTGTTGGGGCATATACTTGAATTATAGTTATGTTGCTAGGCATTCCTCATAGACAAATAGAGATTAAGCGTTCACTGACTGCATGGTATTTTATTATAGTTCTTGCAAGTTTCTTCATTATTAAAAATGCAAAAACATTTCTTCTTTGTCTTTCATTTCCAGCATAGGAGAACATGTGATTATCTGATGCAAAGTGCCCGACGCCAGTCCATTTCAGTTCGCTGACACCAAGTTGTACATGTTCCATTTCATTCTTGACCACCTCCAACTTCCCTTAGTTCATGCTTCGTATGTTCCATGTTCCAATATATAAGACAAATTTATGGCTTCTGACTCTCATTTCATGCACAGCTACATCAGCAGTCAGACGTCCCGAGGGCTTTGATCCAACCACATCATAAATGCTGGCTTTACTCTGAAAAGTCTTCTGCTCTTCCCCAGTAGCTAGTTGAGTGCCTTCTGACCTGGGGGTCTCATCTTCCAGCACTAAAGTGCAGTATGTTTTGTTGTGACTATCAATTGGATTTTCATGGTAAAATACAGAAGTAGATTGCCGGGCCTTTCCTCCACGCAGTTTAAGTTTATTGTTGTTGTCATTGTCACAAAAATGTGATCCTCCGCCGCCAACACCATCCCATTCTGCTGCTGTCCAGATCGGTTTCATTAGACTAGAAAATTAAATATAACCCCACGCTCTATCTGTTGATTTTATATGCAGTTTATTCTATGGTGCTGGAACCAATAAGGAAGTTTCTAACTAGCGGGTCTCAGACTTACATTGGCATGAATTATTAGGGTTTGTTGCTGCCCTTAATAGCATGCCTGTTCGCATCAACGACCCTTTAGTGCTTCCATTCTCTTAACTCTTCTTTATGTGTCCAGTTACAGAGTGTCAAAAAATGCTTCTAAAAATGTATTTCTTAGCTCACACTAATAAAAAATACTGTAGACATTCCATCGAAACAAAAAAATGTTTGAATTTTTGGAAACAGCTAAGATGCTTTGAAATGTCTACTTAGCTCGCTGTGTTGTGGATTTTCATCAACATACTGTAGTCAATTTTATTGAAGTTGAAAGTCCCGACGCTACTGTTTGACGCGCCTCTGCGTTTCTCCAGTCCGGTTCTTCAGGGGACTGTCAAAGTGTTATTACTGTTATGAAAAAACATAAAAGCACCCATACATAGTTAAACTAATGTAGTCCATTATCTTATTAGAACTCCACAAATTTTCCATCATATCTGCTTCTTTAAATCAATTACCTGACATAAAAGATGCTGCCCACGTAAAATAAACAGACCACTGGTTCCTCACAGAACTCCTTCTCCCGATCTGAAAAAAACGCCGCGCATGAGGGTTTAGAATTTAGTCTTGCTTATTTAAACCCCTCCTGACTGCTCCCAGCCTGTGTGTTTCATATCCAATGAAAAACTGCCTCCACAAACTGCTTTATACAATGATAGATGTCCTCTCATTGTTATCTTTTTCTATCTCGTTGCACGAAGGTTATTTAAACACATAATCCCCAGTCTACCGCTAGATTTAATCCCGCCGGGTGAACTGATCCCACGCGGTGTATCCAACGCTGCTCTCGAACCAGTAAAGTGTGATCTCTCGTTTTGCCACTTGTCCCTATTTGTACCTGTTCTATACACCAACAGCGTAAATGCTCAAAACTGTGTCCTTGAGTCATACAGTGGGTTACTAGGGGAGCTTCCATCCTTATGCACCTGATCCTGCTCTCGTGTCCCTTCATACGGATTCTGAATTTTCGAATGGTCTTCCCTATATACATCAAGCCACAAGGGCATTGTATTGCATATACTACATAGGTGGAGTCACAGGTAGTGGTGCTCTTTAACCAATAGGTGACTCCCTTGTAACTAAACTGATTTAATGTTTCAGAAATGTTACAAATGGTACACTGACCACATGGATAATGACCCAATGTATCTCCAGTTAGTTCGACCGATTGTATTGTGCGTAAAACTGCTGGACTAATGTATTCCTTTAAATTCTTACTTCGTTGTCACACATACCGGATAGAATGGTGTTGCATACTTGGCAAAACTTTCAAAACTCTACTATTCTTTTTGATACTTTTCTGTATGCTCACACTAATTGGAGAGTATTTTGTCACCAAATGCACAAAATGTGTATCACTTTTGGTAACAGACAGCTGAGAATTCAATATTAAAGCTCGATCACTATACAGAGCCCGTTTATAAGCTCTAGTAACCACACTTCTTGGATAACCTCTCTGAATGAATTGTGTTGTCAAGCGTTTGGATTTCTCCTTGAAATCTTCCCGAATAGAGCAATTTCGGCGATATCTTAAGAATTGTGAAAATGGGAGTCCCTCTTTTAGCCTCGGGGGATGGGCACTATCAAATTGCAAAAAAGTGTTTCAATCAGTAGGCTTATTAAACACTGTTGTCTCCCATTGGTCCACCCCCTTACTTATTCGAACATCCAGATATGTTATACTAGTCGCACTAGACTCATATGTGAATTGTATATGTGGATCACATTGGTTAAGCCAATGAATAAATTCCTGTAATTGATGTGCAGTACCCTGCCAAAGCAAAAAAACATCGTCTGTATAACGGAGCCAAGTTTTTATCTGTGCCACTTGCGGAGCTTGAGGCATCCATTTTTCTTCAAAATTACCCATATATAAATTGGCCACCGAGGGGGCACAGGTGGCTCCCATGGCAACACCTGCCAACTGTTGGTACAGTTGGCCCTCAAAGATGAAAAATTTTTTTTGTAACGCCAGTTGTGCTATTTGGGATATAAACTCAATATGCTCTGTACTAAGGTCTCCCCTATCCCGTAAGGCCTTATTAACTATAGATAGTGCCTCTGGTTGTGGTATATTTGTGTACAACGATTGTACATCGAGAGTGACCAAAAGTATCGCTTCCTGACTTGTCCATTGGGCCAATTTCTCCAAAGTATTCAAAAAATGAGTGGTGTCTCGAAGAAATGATGGAATATTGAACAACAAAGGTCTCAAAAATGAATCCAAATAGATGGATAATGGCTCAAGCAGCGTGCCCCTGGTGGACACAATAGGGCACCCCGGTGGGTAATGAAGACATTTATGAATTTTGGGGACTGTGTAAAATTTAGAAAATGTGGGGGATACCGCATTTAAAAAGCGAAATTCTTTTCTAGAGATTAGCTTAGCTGTTAACGCTCCAGTAGTTAGCTTCTTAATTTGTTGTTGTAAAGTGGGGTTAGGATCTACCTGTAGTGCGGCATATGTCTTTGAATCATTTAATTGTGCTCGTGCTTCTTCCAAATAATAATTACGATCTAGAACTACTACTGCCCCTCCTTTGTCTGCTCGTCTAACCACCAGATCTTGTCTTTTTCGAAGCTTCTTCAAGGCTTGACGTTCCTGAATCGGTCAACGTTGGTTATACGAAATAGGTTTCTTCTTTAACTCTTCACTAACATCCTGGAGAACTAAATCTCTAAACATACTTATAGCTGGAGGAAGGGGGCTAGATTATTTATTTATTTATTTATTTAACATCTCTTATATACCGCGCTATTAAAATCAGCGCGGTGTACATCGAACAAAATATACTGCAATGTGTACAGGTAACATCGAGTTTACAGAGAACAAGGGAATATAAAACATGGAATAAAAGGGATAACTATGTACAATAAACAATATACTATTTATATGCTTTAATTATGTACCATATTTAAACTCGAGTGAATATTGAACATGTATTCATGGGTAGGATGAGTCTATAGTAGTAAGGTGGATTTTCGTGGGGACTAACCGTTTTCTGGTTGGATTAAAGTGCTAGGGTGTTTGGTGTGAGTGGGAGGCCTGTTGGCTGTGTGAGTGTCCATGGATGTAACCCAATTAGATGTCAGTGGTAAAGGGATATGACTAGAAGGAGTCTCCATGGCAGTTCTTTCAATACTGGGCAATGCAGTAAAAAAATAGTCCTTTATATGCAGTTTACGAATCAAAGCCTCCAGATCGACTCGAAACTGAAACTCATCAAACCCAATGTTGGGGACGAACGACAATCCTCTCTCTAACAAATGTATAGTCTCTGTAGATAATGAACATTCTGATATATTAACCGCCAGATTACTCAATCCTTCTTTCTCTGGGGTCTCTGCCTCACTCGATCCGTGGGCTCTCCTTTGCCATTCACTTTTTTCTTCACTGGTTTGCCGTTTTGTCGCTCTTCTAAAAAAGGCTTCCCAGATTATCTGCTAGAATCTGAGCTGTCGTCTCCATCAGCTGAGTCATTAAAGGTTACTTGGCATGTTCCTTTTTTGGGCTTCCGATTTTTATTCATCCACGGATACACGTATCCTGTGGAATAGTCGGCTCCGTCACGTTTCAGTTTTTTTTGTTTTTTAATCATTACTTCCTGTCTTACTTGATCTTCTTGTTTCTGTAATTCCTCCTGACATCGTGTAAAATGTTCTTCTGGAATTTTTGACTTTACTAGGGCAGTCTTTAAATTGATCTCTTCAGTCAGTGATGTCATCTGTTGTTTAGATGAGTCTACTATGTGGACCATCAAATCCAGCGAACATTTATTCAGGATCTTGTTCCAGGTCTCTACAAACTCTGGTTCCATTGCTGCCATACGTGGTTCCTTATATATTCTTAATCCTCGTGGAATTTGACATTGACTGATATACTCAATAAGGGATGATCTGTGTAATTCAATTCGTAACCTCTTTTTCTTCAATTGTAATATCGCCTCCCATAATACTTCTGCATCTTCTGTTAGGTCACCAGACGCTATTGCGTCTTGTGAAAACGGAGTTTTTTCTTGCAGTAAATATGTAATATAATCCTGTGGATAACTTACAGTTTCTTTCCACATACTTTGACCTTCCATTTTATGTGTCATAACAAATCGAGTTGGTCTTGTGTCAGAGCGATCATGAAACTAGAAAATTAAATATAATCCCACGCTCTATCTTTTGATTTTATATGCAGTTTATTCTATGGTGCTGGAACCAATAAGGAAGTTTCTAACTAGCGGGTCTCAGACTTACAATGGCATGAATTTTTAGGGTTTGTTACTGCCCTTAATAGCATGCCTGTTCGCATCAACGACCCTTTAGTGCTTCCATTCTCTTAACTCTTCTTTATGTGTCCAGCTACAGAGTGTCAAAAAATGCTTCTAAAAATGTATTTCTTAGCTCACACTAATAAAAAATACTGTAGACATTCCATCGAAACAAAAAAATGTTTGAATTATTGGAAACAGCTAAAATGCTTTGAAATGTCTACTTAGCTCGCTGTGTTGTGGATTTTCATCAACATACTGTAGTCAATTTTATAGAAGTTGAAAGTCCCGACGCTACTGTTTGACGCGCCTCTGCGTTTCTCCAGTCTTCAGGGGACTGTCTAAGTGTTATTACTGTTATGAAAAAACATAAAAGCACCCATACATAGTTAAACTAATGTAGTCCATTATCTTATTAGAACTCCACAAATTTTCCATCATATCTGCTTCTTTAAATCAATTACCTGACATAAATGATGCTGCCCACGTAAAATAAACAGACCACTGGTTCCTCACAGAACTCCTTCTCCCGATCTTAAAAAACGCCGCGCATGCGGGTTTAGAATTTAGTCTTGCTTATTTAAACCCCTCCTGACTCCTCCCAGCCTGTGTGTTTCATATCCAAAGAAAAACTGCCTCCACAAACTGCTTTATACAATGATAGTTGTCCTCTCATTGTTATCTTTTTCTATCTCGTTGCACGAAGGTTATTTAAACACATAATCCCCAGTCTACCGCTAGATTTAATCCCGTCGGGTGAACTGATCCCACGCGGTGTATCCAACGCTGCTCTCGAACCAGTAAAGTGTGATCTCTCGTTTTGCCACTTGTCCCTATTTGTACCTGTTCTATACACCAACAGCGTAAATGCTCAAAACTGTGTCCTTGAGTCATACAGTGGGTTACTAGGGGATCTTCCATCCTTTTGCACCTGATCCTGCTCTCGTGTTCATTCATACGGATTCTGAATTTTCGAATGGTCTTCCCTATATACTTCAAGCCACAAGGGCATTGTATTGCATATACTACATAGGTGGAGTCGCAGGTAGTGGTGCTCTTTAACCAATAGGTGACTCCCTTGTAACTAAACTGATTTAATCTTTCAGAAATGTTACAAATGGTACACTGACCACATGGATAATGACCCAATGTATCTCCAGTTAGTTCGACCGATTGTATTGTGCGTAAAACTGCTGGACTAATGTATTCCTTTAAATTCTTACTTCGTTGCCACACACACCGGATAGAATGGTGTTGCATACTTGGCAAAACTTTCAAAACTCTACTATTCTTTTTGATACTTTTCTGTATGCTCACACTAATTGGAGAGTATTTTGTCACCAAATGCACAAAATGTGTGTCACTTTTGGTAGCATACGGCTGAGAATTCAATATTAAAGCTCGATCACTATACAGAGCCCGTTTATAAGCTCTAGTAACCACTCTTCTTGGATAACCTCTCTGAATGAATTGTGTTGTCAAGCGTTTGGACTTCTCCTTGAAATCTTCCCGACTAGAGCAATTTCGGCGATATCTTAAGAATTGTGAAAATGGGAGTCCCTCTTTTAGCCTTGGGGGATGGGCACTATCAAATTGCAAAAAAGTGTTTCTATCAGTAGGCTTATTAAACACTGTTGTCTCCCATTGGTCCACCCCATTACTTATTCGAAAATCCAGATATGTTATACTAGTCGCACTAGACTCATATGTGAATTGTATATGTGGATCACATTGGTTAAGCCAATGAATAAATTCCTGTAATTGATGTGCAGTACCCTGCCAAAGCAAAAAAACATCGTATATATAACGGAGCCAAGTTTTTATCTGTGCCACTTGCGGAGCTTGAGGCATCCATTTTTCTTCAAAATTACCCATATATAAATTGGCCACCGAGGGGGCACAGGTGGCTCCCATGGCAACACTTGCCAACTGTTGGTACAGGTGGCCCTCAAAGATGAAAAAAAAGTTTTGTAACGCCAGTTGTGCTATTTGGGATATAAACTCAATATGCTCTGTACTAAGGTCTCCCCTATCCCGTAAGGCCTTATTAACTATAGATAGTGCCTCTGGTTGTGGTATATTTGTGTACAACGATTGTACATCGAGAATGACCAAAAGTATCGCTTCCTGACTTGTCCATTGGGCCAATTTCTCCAAAGTATTCAAAAAATGAGTGGTGTCTTGAAGAAATGATGGAATATTGAACAACAAAGGTCTCAAAAATGAATCCAAATAGATGGATAATGGCTCAAGCAGCGTGCCCCTGGTGGACACAATAGGGCGCCCCGGTGGGTAATGAAGACATTTATGAATTTTCGGTTTCATGATCGGTTTCATGGCAAGATACAGAAGTAGATTGCCGGGACTTTCCTCTGTGCAGTTTAAGTTTATGTTGTTGCCGTTGTCACAGAAATGTGATCCTCCACCGTAAACACTGTCCCATTCTGTTCTGCCTCTGATAGTATACTTAGACATGGTTTCAGAGAATTTCTGGCACAAGAACATGGCAGAAGAAAAATCTTTGGAGTACATTTCTACAGCACATCTTCATCCATATATATATATTTAATAATTTTCCTAAGAATTCTTTGGTCCCCTCTTGTTCTGTTTGTCTGTCATAGCAGATTATAAGCTTTGCGGAGCTGGGACTATTTTTTATGTGTATTTGTACAGCACTGAGTATGCCTAATAGTATTAGCCTTCCCCTTTGACCTTTGAATATTTAAGTTAACTTTAGGAGATAAGATACTTTTTGTTGTTACAATTTTCTTTTTTCTTCAATACACCAAGCAACAAAATCCTGAAGATTGAAGGATTGCCAATGTAACGCCAATTTTTAAAAAGAGTTCCAGGGGTGATCCAGGAAACTACAGACCAGTGTGCCCGACATCAGTACCGGAAAAAATGGTAGAAACCATCATAAAGAACAAAATTACTCAGCATGTAGATAGTCATGGCTTAATGGGAGTCAGCCAACATGGCTTTAGACAAGGAAGATCTTGTCTCACTAATCTGTTATGTTTTTTTGAAGGTATGAATAAACAGGTAGACAAAGGTGAGTCAGTTGATATATTGTATCTGGACTTTCAGAAAGCCTTTGACAAGGTCCCTCATCAGAGACTTTTGACAAAACTAAAGTCATGGGCTAGGAGGTGATATACTATTGTGGATCAGGAACTGGTTACAAGATAGAAAGCAGAGAGTAGGGCTAAATGGCCAATTTTCCCAATGGAAAAAGGTGAATAGTAGATTACCACAGGGATCTGTGCTGGGTCCCCTGCTTATTAACATATTCATAAATGACCTGGAAAAGGGAATAATGAGTGAGGTTATCAAATTTGCAGATGACACAAAACTATTTAAAGTTGTTAAAACCCAAGAGGATTGTGAAAAATTGCAAGAGGATCTGGATAAATTGGAAGTCTGGGCATCCAAATGGCAGATGAAATTTAATGTGGACAAGTGCAAAGTTATGGACATAGGAAAGAGCAACCCAAACTATGGTAACACGATGCAAGGTTCCACATTGGGAACCACCACCCAGGAAAAAGATTTAGGCATCATCATGGATAACATATTAAAACCCTCTGCCCAGTGTGCAGCGTCAGCCAAGAGAGCAAATAGAATGCCTCTGTATCATTCCATGGTGCGGTTGCACCTTGACTATTGTGTGCAATTCTGGTCGCCGTATCTTACAAAAGATATAGTGTTATTAGAAAAGGTACAGAGAAGAGCCACCAAAATGGTAAAAGGTATGGAAGGATAACTCTATGAAGAGAGGCTAAAAAGGTTAGGGCTCTTCGACATGGAAAAGAGACGGCTGAGGGGAGATATGATAGAGGTCTATAAATTAATGAATGGAGTGAAACGGGTAAACATAGATTGATTGTTTACATCATCAGAATATAAAAAGGCTAGGGGACATGCAGTGAAGCTACAGGGTAACCTATTTAAGACTAATAAGAGAAAATATGTTTTCACTCAAAGTGTAATCAAACTCTGGAATTTGTTACCTGAGGATGCAGTAAAAGCTGTTAGTATAGCTAGGGTTAAAAAAGGTTTGGACAAGTTCCTGGAGGAAAGATCCATAAACCATTATTAAAAGGGACACTGGATATCACTGCTTGACCCAATACAAGAATTGAGGAACTTGTGTCTTTTGGGAAAACTGCTAGGTACTTATGACCTAGATTGGCCACTGTTGGAAACAGGATACTGGGCTTGATAGAGCTTGGTCTGACCCAGTATGGCATATCTTATGTTCTTATGTTCATTAAAATCATCTGTTGTACCTGAAGACTGGAGAGTGACCAATTTTTTAAAAGGGTTCCTGGGGTGATCCAGAAAACTACAGACCAATGAGCCTGACATTACTACTACTACTACTGAGCATTTATATGGTGCTACAAGTCATATGCAGCACTGTACAAACAAGTAAGAGACAGTCCCTGCTTGTCAGAGCTTACAATCTAGTCAAGACAAACACAGAAGGTGTAGGCAAGGGAAGGAGAAGGAGATCAGGAGCGTCAAGTTCCAAAAGCAGCGGCGAAGAGGTGCGTTTTCAGCCTGGACTTGAAGAGGGTTAGGGAAGGTACCTGGCATACAGACACAAGTAGTTTGTTCCAGGCGTATAGTGCAGCAAGGTGAAAGGAGTGAAGTCTGGAGTTAGCAGTGGAAGAGAAGGGCACAGACAGGAGCAGTTTTCCGGAAAAGTGGAGTTCCTGAGGGGGGGGTTGTAAGGAGAAATAAGAGAGGAAAAGTACTGAGGATCCGCAGAGTGAATGAGGTCAGGAGGAGAAGTTTGAACTGGATGCGGAAATGGATAGGGAGCCAATGAAGAGACTTGAGAAGAGGAGTAACATGGGCATGACGAGGCTGGCGGAAGATTAGTCGCGCAGCAGAGTGTTGCACAGATCAAAGGGGAGAGAGATGATTCAAAGGGAGACAAGCAAGGAGTAGGTTACAGTGGACAAGATGGGAGGTGATTGAGGAGTGGATATGCATTTTAGTAGTGTGTTTAGAAAGGAAGGGGCGAATTTTGCTAATGCTGTAGAGAAAGAAACGGCGGGTCTTGGCTATGAGCTGGATGTGTGTGGAGAAAGAGAGAGAGGGGTCAAAGACAACCCCCAGATCGTGGGCTGAGGAAATAGGAAGGAGTACAGAGTTATCCACAGAGACTGAAAAAGGAGGAAGAGGAGGGGAGGTTTTAGGGGGAAAGATAAGAAGTTCAGTCTTGGCCATGTTCAATTTCAAGCAGCGGTGAAACATCCAGGCAGCAATGTCAGAAAGGCAGGCAGAGATCCGGGTCTGGATTGCTGGAGAGATTTCAGGCATAGAGAGGTAGATCTGTGAGTCATCAGCATACAGATGGTACTGAAAGCTATGGGAAGAGATAAGCACACCAAGGGATGGGTGTAGAGAGAGAAAAGGAGCGGACCCAGAACAGATCCTTGGGGTGCACCAACTGGGAGCGGGGTAGCAGAGGAGGAGGAGCCACCAGAACACACACAGAGGGAGCGATGGGAGAGATAGGAGGAGAACCAGGATAGTACAGAGCCCTTAAAACCAAGCGAGGACAGGGCTTCGAGGAGAAGATTGTGGTCGACAGTGTCAAAAGCAGCAGAGAGGTCAAGAAGAATGAGGACAGAGTAAAGGTCCTTGGATTTTGCCAGGAATAGGTTGCTGGAGACCTTTGCAAGAGCCGTTTCAGTAGAGTGTAGAGGATGAAAGCCAGACTGTAAGGGATCCAGGAGGGCATGATAGGAGAGGAAGTCGAGGCAGCGGTGGAGAACCGCATGTTAAAGTAGTTTGGAAATGAAGGGAAGGAGAGAGATGGGTCAATATTTAGAAGTACAGGTGGGATCGAGTGAGGGTTTCTTGAGGAGAGGTGTGACTACAGCATGTTTGAAGTCTGCAGGGACTGTTGCATGGAGAGTGATAGGTTGAGAATATGAGAGATGGAAGGGACAACGGAGGAGGAGATGGGGCTTAGGAGACGGGTGAGGATAGGATCAGAGGAGCAGGTGGTGACTTTGGAAGAAGAAAGAAGGTGTGCAGTTTCCTCTTCAGAGATCACAGGAAAGGAAGAGAGGGTATCAGAGGTAGGGAGGGAGAGTTGGGAGTGAAGATGGGGAGGAGTAGTTGATTTTGAGGGGAATTGGAGGGTGATCTTGAGGATTTTGTCATGGAACTAGTCTGCCAGGGTTTTGGCAGAAAGAGAGTGAGGGATCGGAGGCGGAGACACTTTGAGGAGAGAGTTAAGAGTAGTAAAGAGATGGCGAGGATCAGAGGCAAGAGAGTTAGTCAGATGGACATAGTAGTCTTGTTTGGCAAGAGCTATGACTGACTGGAAAGAGACAAGCATAAATTTGAAGTGTAGAAAGTCAGCAGGGGCGCAGGATTTGAGCCAAGCATGCTCAGCAGAACGGGCACAGGTACGTAGATGGCGGGTGGTGGATGAAAGACAGGGCTGGGGTGCAGAACATCTGACAGGACGTGGGATGGGCAGAGCGAGAGTATCCAGAGCCGAGGAGAGTGCAGCATTATAGGAAGTTACTGCCTCGTCAACAGACTTGGATGACATAGTGGCAGAAAAAGATGAAGAGATAGTGGAAGAGAGAGCAAAGGGATCAATAGCAAGAAGATTTCTAAATAGGTTGGAGGAGACAGGACGAGGCTGAGGCAGCAGATGATAAAGATTAAAGCTTAGAAGGTGATGGTCAGATAAGGGAAAAACTGAGTTATTGAAGTTCGAGGGTAAGCAACTAGAGAAGAATATCAGGACCAGGCAGTGGCCATGCTGGTGAGTGGGGGCAGTGGAACAAAGTTGGAGGTCAAACAAGGAGGTAAGGGAGAGGAGCTTTAAAGCATGAGGATCAGAGGGGTTATCGACATGAATGTTGAAATCCCCAAGAATAAGAGTGGAGGAAGAGGAATCCAGAAAGAAGGAAAGCCATGAGTCAAAGTCATTGAGGAAGGTAGAAGCAGACTTGTCGGGAGGTCAATAAATAACGGCTACCCGGAGAGGAAGTGGGGTGAAAAAGCGAATGGAGTGGACTCCAAAAGAGAGAAAGGAGTAAGACTGAGGCAGCTGGAGGGGTTGGAATTGGCAAGAGGGAGAACGTAGAAGCCCAACACCACCACCACGGCCAGTGGGATGAGGCATGTGGGAGAACTGATAGCCCCCGCGGCAGAGAGCAGCAGTAGATGCGGTATCATCTGGGAGGAGCCAGGTCTCAGTTAGGGCAAGAAGATGTAGAGCATTGGAGATAAAAAGATTGTGAGTAAAAGCAAGTTATTAGAGAAAAAGTGTGTGTTCCACAAGGCACATGAGAAGGTGAGAGTGGAAGGGGAAAGGAGAGGGATATGGATAAGATTAGACATGTTGTGTGAAGATCTCTTCTCAGAGTGAGACAGAAATCTAGGGGGGCCAGGGTTGGGGTTAAAATCAAGTTTATTAGAGACAGAGTGTGTGTTCCACAAGGCACATGAGAAGGGGAGAGTGGAAGGGGAAAGGAGAGGGATATGGATAAGATTAGACATGTTGCGTGAAGATCTCCTCTCAATGTGAGACAGAAATCTAGGGGGGGTCAGGGTTGGGGTTGATATCTCTGGATGAGAGAAGGAGAAGGAGTAGCAGAGTACAGGGTAGAGAGGAGACAGTACAACAGAAGCGAGGGTGAGGTTGCCTTAGAGAGAGAGGGGATGGTTGATTGAGAGGGAGAGAGCGATGTAACTCAAGAGCTGATGATTGGTTAGAAGATGCAGTGGAGGTGGAAGTAATGATGGTAAAGAGGGGATAGGGAGGGAAGGAATGAAGGTGCTGGTAGGAGGGGAAACAGTTGGGGAGTATGAGTAAAAGTAGGATAATGTGATGAGGAGCCATAGAGGAGCAGGGAGGGGCTATGCAGCGTATGTTATCTTACAAGCAATGAGGTGGCAATGGGGTAGCAATGGATTCTACACGCTGTGCAGCATATGTTATATTACAAGCAGTGAGGTGGCAATGGAGTCTACAGGCTGTGCAGCATATGGGCGTTTTGCAAGCAATGAGGTAGCAATGAGGTAGCAGTGAGGTAGCAATGGAGTCTACAGTCTACAGGCTGTGCAGCATATGGTAGTTTGCAAGCAATGAGGTAGCAGTGAGGTAGCAATGGAGTCTACAGGCTTTAACATGGTGGATGCTTACTTGTGTAGGGTTTTTTTTTTTTTTTTTTATTATTTTTTTTTATCAAGCATTTTACAGTGAATATACACCAATCAATAAGGAAAATAGTACAAAATTAAAAGAAATACAAATTGCATAACAGCAAGAGAACATAATACAATATATAGTCCACGTAAATGGTACAAGCAAATAGAAAAAGAAAAGAGATATAATCACAAGAAAACCAGGCTAATGAAGCCTACACTATTGGAGAACCTACCGTCTATTTACCAGACTTATCACCATACCCCACACCTGAACGGTCTTTCACAAATTTCTCTAAATGAGTAATATCAGTAAATATATAAGAGGCCCCTTCAAACCCAACCAAACATTTACATGGAAAACGTAAAAAGAAAGTAGCCCCCATGGCTAACACTTTAGGCTTGAGGGCCAAAAATTGCCTCCTACGAAGCTGAGTCTCACGGGCAACATCAGGAAAAATGTGCAAAACCTGCCCACAAAAGGGAACAGATTTCTTTTTAAAAAAGGCACGAAGTATCCGTTGCTTAACCTCGATGGAGGCAAAAGTGACCAATAATGTAGAGCGTGAAGGAATATTATCAGTCGAATCTTCTAAAAATGCAGTAAGATTAGAAATAGCAGGTACTATTTTATCCAATCCACCCTCCTGAGGGGTAACACTTTTACTAGAAGCTAGAATGTAATAAGCCTGCGACACAACAACTGGTTCCGAAATACAAAGTATTTCCTTGAAATACTTTTCTAAAAGTATGCCAGGAGCCAACAAAGACGTATGTGGAAAATTCAGGAACCTGAGATTGTGCGCACGGAGAGAATTCTCAAAGGCTTCTACCCGAGAGTTCAAAACCAGAGAATTTTTAACACTCACAGCATGTGCCGCCACAATAGGGGGAACCTGAGAATTCATATGCTGAACAGATCTATCAAGTAAATTAACTCTCTCATCAAGCTGCTGAAAAGTTAAAACAGCCTCTTGCGAGAAAGTACAAAGCGAGGTTAAGGTAGAGGAAACTTTCTTATCAATAATTGATAAAGCGGACCATATATCTTTCAGCGTTACATCACCATCAGAGGGGGTAGGGGAAATATCAGACACAAAATTCAAAGGTAACAATTGTACTGGAACAGGTAAAGTCAGAGGTAACTTAGCTGTACTTGCAACATCAGATGACCGAACAGACAAGTCCAAAGACTGCGAAGGTGCGGGCATTGGAGGTGGAGATCGCCCGCTGGAATTAAGGGAGACTCCATCTGGTGAGGATTGCGCAAGTGGGACAGGTAAAAAATGCCTGTCCAACGGACCAGTCTGTTTTTCTCCAGATCCAGCCCCAGGGGCCTTGTCCACATTCTTAGTCTTCCGCTTCCCCATCTCTGCACCAAATAGACAGGAAACAGCTAAGGACGCCGCAGAAGCGCCGAAGGAGCGCCAAAGGAGCAGAACCTGCTCCTTTGACCACGCTCCTTCGAGACACGCCCCGCGGACACGCTCCGCGGTGAAGGAGAAGGCCAATTATATAGCAAGGTCCCTGCTGAGAAGAAGGCGCCCGGGGCACGCCTGCCCGATCTTCCAACGGCACCGACTACAGGGGTCCAGGCAATCCAGGAGCTGTTGTTCTGCCCCAGTCCTCCGCGTCTCTTTGCCTGCACAGAGAGCCACTGCAGGGAAGCAGATTTTAAAGGAGGAAGGAAGTCCCCGCTGAGAAGAAGGCGCCTGGGGCACGCCTGCCCGATCTTCCAACGGCACCGGCTACAGGGGTCCAGGCAATCCAGGAGCTGTTGTTCTGCCCCAGTCCTCCGCGTCTCTTTGCCTGCACAGAGAGCCACTGCAGGGAAGCAGATTTTAAAGGAGGAAGGAAGTCCCTGCTGAGAAGAAGGCGCCCGGGGCACGCCTGCCCGATCTTCCAATGGCACCGGCTACAGGGGTCCAGGCAATCCAGGAGCTGTTGTTCTGCCCCAGTCCTCCGCGTCTCTTTGCCTGCACAGAGAGCCACTGCAGGGAAGCAGATTTTAAAGGAGGAAGGAAGTCCCCGCTGAGAAGAAGGCGCCCGGGGCACGCCTGCCCGATCTTCCAACGGCACCGGCTACAGGGGTCCAGGCAATCCAGGAGCTGTTGTTCTGCCCCAGTCCTCCGCGTCTCTTTGCCTGCACCCTTACTTGTGTAGTTTATCACTCGAGACTTTTGGTTCTGTTTCATCGGGGCCTGACCCTTCCATAGATTCGCCTGCGTGGGGTAGAAGCATCTTCGCTGCAGTGCCCTGCCTAAGGTCCACACCAAAGGGCCCTCTGACGAGGCCCTCAGGGGCGGGTGCGCTCGATGGCGCTCCTTTTTAAATGGCTGCAGGGCCCTCTGATTGGTCAGGAGGTGGAGGGCGCAAAGATTGCCGGGCCCCGGCTCGACCCCAATGGAACGGGAGAGTCTCTCACTGCTGTTGATTGCCGCTGCCACTGTGCCTGATGGCACTCCTTTTTAAACGGTTGCAGGGCCCTCTGATTGGTCAGGAGGTGGACGGCATGAAGATCGCTGGGCCCCGGCTTGAGCCCGATGGAAAGGGGAGTAAAATGATAGAAACCATTATAAAGGTAGAAACCATTATAAAGAACAAAATTACTGGACAGGTAGATAGCCATGGTTTAATGGCAGAAAGCCAACATGGATTTAGCCAAGGAATGTCTTGTCACTCTAAGCTCTTATATTTTTTTGAAGGTATGAATATACAGGTAGATAAAGGTTAGCCGGTTGATGTAGAGTAGCTGGATTTTCAGAAAGCCTTTGATAAAGTCCCTCAAGAGACTCTTGGGGAAATTAAAAATCATGGGATAGGAGGCAAGGTACTATTATGAATTAGGAATCAGTTAAAAGATACAGTAGAAAAGTAGAGTAGGGCTAAATGGCCAATTTTCTCAATGGAGAAAGGTGACTAGTGAAGAAGCACAGGGATCTGTGCAGGGCCCGCTGTTTACAATATATTTATAAATGAGAATAATGAGTGAGGTGATCAAATTTGCAGATGACACATATTTAATCAAAGTTGTTAAAACAGGATTATGAAAAATTACAAGAGGACCTTGAAAAACTGGGAGACAGGGCGTCCAAATGGCTGATGAAATGTAATGTGGACAAGTGCAAAGTTCTTCACTTAGGAGGTCATTCCAGAACACAAATAAAGGGTTTGTACATGTGGCGGGGATGTTTATGTGCTGAAACATCCCAGACCATATTCTGAAACACTGCTGTCATGCATGTCCTTGTCGCCAGCACGGAGATTTCAGAAAGTATCCAGAAAGGGCAGAACAGGGGCATGGTCAGCTACTGAGACATGCATAACATATTCCGGAAAGGCCCATGTACATTCTGCGATATCCCTGTGGACATTCCCATTATTACTGCTGAAATATGGAAGAAGGCCAAGATTTAGAAAATATTCTACTGTGCTCTTCAATTCACCCCATATTGAAGAATGATTCTGACAAGTATGTGCTGAATTGGTGTGACTGCAGTCTGGAAAAACACAAGATGCAGTTTTAAGGAACAGAAAGCAGTAGCGAGGGAATGTTGTAAGGTAAAGAAATATTAATATTAGGAAGAGCAATAGTGTTTATTCTGGCTGTGCTGAAATGTGCTGTTTGTGCTAAAAGAGCTAATCCAAAGGACACTAACAAATCCTGTGTTCTAAAAACTAGGACTGTTGATATAAGAATAGTATATGAGTAAGTCTGGAAATAAATCATGCTACACTGAGAAAGGGAAATCATATGTGTAGTTGCGGGACGTTGTGCCATCATGGTATAGCAGCTGCTAGTTATAGGTCTGGTTTGGCAGAATGATGTCTTTTGTGTCTGCAAGTGAGAGTGTGTGGTTTGTGGGTAGCACAAGAGGATCTTCAAATCAGCATGAATAGCTGGCCAGTACCTGGACCATATGGATGATCACAGTGTCACCAGGTGTCAGTGTGATAGGGCAGCCATACATCAGCTGTGCCAGGCACTGGAAGGCAAGACAAATGTTGTGCCAATATCCCCTAGATCAGGGGTCGGCAACCCGCGGCTCCGGAGCCGCATGCGGCTCTTTCTCACCTTTGCTGCGGCTCCGGAGCACACTGCCCGCCCGGTATTAATGGCGTTATGGGCTCCCTCCCTTCTTCTGCAGCCGCGGCTCCCTGCCTCTTAGGGAACCGCGGCTGTGCTTTTAAAATCATCTCGGAGCCCTTCCTGTCTTGACGGGCAATGTGCAGCATTGTCCCGCCTCTAAAGGAAGTTGTTTACCACTTCCTTTGGAGGCGGGACAATGCTGCACGGAGCCCGTCAAGACAGGAAGGGCTCCGAGATGATTTTAAAAGCACAGCCGCGGTTCCCTCAGAGGCAGAGAGCCGCGGCTGCAGTAGATGGGAGGGAGCTGACATGGTGGGAGGGGGGCTGACATGGAGGGAGGGAGCAGATATGGATGGATGGAGGGAGGGGGGCTGACATGGAGGGAGGGAGCTGATATGGATGGATGGAGGGAGGGGGGCTGACATGGAGGGAGGGAGCTGATATGGATGGAGGGAGGGGGGCTGACATGGAGGGAGGGAGCAGATATGGATGGATGGATGGAGGGAGGGGGGCTGACATGGAGGGATGGAGGGGGATGACATGGAGGGATGGAGGGAGGGGGGCTGACATGGAGGGAGGGAGCTGATATGCATGGAGGGAGGGGGGCTGACATGGAGGGAGGGAGCAGATATGGATGGATGGAGGGAGGGGGGCTGACATGGAGGGAGGGAGCAGATATGGAGGGAGGGGGGCTGACATGGAGGGAGGGAGCAGATATGGATGGATGGAGGGAGGGGGGCTGACATGGAGGGAGGGGGGCTGACATGGAGGGAGGGAGCAGATATGGATGGATGGAGGGAGGGGGGCTGACATGGAGGGAGGGAGCTGATATGGATGGAGGGAGGGGCTGACATTATTTATTTTATTTTATTTATTTACAGTTTCTTTTATACCGCACTATTCGACATCAGCGCGGTTTACAATGAACAGAAACTACACTTACCAAATATTGATCGGTGCTTACAATGAACAGCTGGGTATACATTAAACAGGTTTACATTCAACAGGTTTCATAAACAGAGGAACATAATAACTATGTACAAAAAGCAACTATGTACAGAACAACTAGGCGCAGCTATATGTTTCTTGATGAGGGAAGAAGCAAGGTGAGATTGCAGCTCTTCGCGTTAAGACTATGGAGAGCATGGGTTTAACGTGTTGACATGGGGTGTAGAGGTAGGTTGGTGTGAGGCAGTGTCTGAAATATTGTAGTGCTGCAAGAACAGGTGATGCTTCAGTGCCTTCCTGAACTGGGAGAGGTCACTGATGGTTCTGATTTCTGTTGGTAGGGCATTCCAACATGATGGTGCGAAGTAAGAGAAGGCTCTGGATCTGGTGGCTTGAGAGCACTTCGTGATTGCCTTGGGTAATACAAGAGAATTGGAGGCAGTCGATCTCCTTGCGTGATTAGGGGGTGTAGTTGATATCAGGTCGGTGATAGAAGATGCGGAGTTATTATTGATCGCTTTGTGAGTCATGGTAAGGATCTTGAAAGAGATCCTGGAGTGCATAGGAAGCCAATGTAGCTGTTTCAGTATTGGAGTGATGTGGGTTCGCTTGGAGGCTCCATAGAGAATTCTTGCAGCCGAGTTCATGGCCAATTGTAAGGGGTTAATCATACTCTTTGGTAGGCCATGTAGAATGGCATTGGCGTAGTCCAGATGGGGCATTATTAAGGCCTGAAAGACTGATCGAAAGTCATCTGGTTCAAGCAGCTGACGCAAATGACGAAGGGTCCGGATTTTATGATAGACGGATTTCGCTACGTTGTTGATGTGGGCCTTCATATTGAGCTGTTGATCGAGGGTAACCCCTAGGTATCTGACTGTAGACTTGCAGATGAGCTCGGCGTCACGCACTTTGATGGACCTTGGTGAGGTGAATGCAGGGTTTCTCGTCACGAAGAGGACTTCTGTCTTTTTAAAGTTTATCTTAAGCATCTGTGATTTTAACCAGTCTGTAACCGCGTCGAAGCACTCGATTAGTGGGGAGAGGTCAAGGAGCTCTGTTGAGAATGGCATATACATAAGGACATCATCAGCATAGAGGGAGGGAGGGAGCAGATATGGATGGAGGGAGGGAGGGAGGGGGGCTGACATGGAGGGAGGGGGGATGACATGGAGGGAGGGAGCAGATATGGAGGGAGGGAGCTGATATGGATGGATGGAGGGAGGGGGCTGACATGGAGGGATGGAGGGGGCTGACATGGAGGGAGGGGGGCTGACATGGAGGGAGGGAGCTGATATGGATGGATGGAGGGAGGGGGGCTGACATGGAGGGAGGGAGCTGATATGGATGGAGGGAGGGGGGCTGACATGGAGGGAGGGAGCTGATATGGATGGAGGGAGGGGGGCTGACATGGAGGGATGGAGGGGGCTGACATGGAGGGAGGGAGCTGATATGGATGGAGGGAGGGAGGGGGCTGACATGGAGGGATGGAGCACTGGTAATGGGGTTGAGGGGACGAGCACTGGAAATGAGCTGATTAGGGGAGGCTAGGACTGGTAATGAGCTGATGGGGGTAGGACTGGTATTGGGCTGATTAGGGGAGGCTAGCACTGGTAATGGGGTTGAGGGGGGATTAGCACTGGAAGGTACTGGGAGTGAGGACTGGAAAGGGGCTGATATTGGGGAGGGTTACTGGGACTGGAAATAGGCTGATGGAAAGAAGTGAAGAAAACGAAAGAAGAGATAAGATAAGAAATGGCAGATGGACCATAGACCACAGAAAGAGAGCTAAGAGAAGACAGGAAAGCAGAAGCCTCAGATCGGGACCAGCATGATCAAAGAATAAATTGGTCAGACAACAAAGGTAGAAAAAATAATTTTATTTCATATTAGTGATTTGACTACAAAATCATCATAATTTTGAAATCAAATATTGTTACTTGTTGTTGTGATATTTTCTGGCGTTTTTTTTTTTTGGTGTGTGAAGGAAGAGGGGTAGTCTTATACGGCGAGTATAGGCCAAACACCTATATTTTAACAGGAAAAGTAGGGGGTCGTATATAGCATTAAGGTAAGAAACAATATATGCAGTGTTAGATTTGTTTTAAATGTCGCAATGGTTTTGCGGCTCCCAGTTTTTTTTTTTCCCTTCGGAAACGGGTCCAAGTGGCTCTTTACGTCTTAAAGGTTGCAGACCCCTGCCCTAGATTGTCCCATGAGATCTATATTCTTACCCAGTCCAGGATGTATGCAAGCTGCGAGAATGGGGTTATATCTGGAGACTGGCTACCTGGGTATGATGGCAAAGAGATCCCCTCTCCCATGCCCACATAGGCCTGACCAGGGGAGCAGTGCCACAAAGCCGATAGTGGATGTATTCAGACCAACATACACCATGATGGGACAGGTATAGCTGCTGTGAGAAATGCCAGTACCCAGATCTGTGGGAATCAGATACCATAGCCAGAAGGTCATACTACTACAACAACTACTGATCATTTGTATAGCGCTACAAGCTATATGCAGCACTGCACAGACACACAAAAGATGATCCCTGCTCAGCAGAGCTTACAATCTAGTTAAGACAGACAACACAGCAGCTGTGGACAGTATACATCTAGGGGGAATGGTAAGGAAATACAAGGAAGAGTAGGTGGATCAGATCCAAAAGCGGCAAAGAAGAGGTGAACGCTCAGCGTGGATTTGAGAAGGGCCAGAGATGAAGCTTGACATACAGACTTGGGTAGTTTTTCCAGGCATCAGGAGCAGCAAGATAAAAGGAGAGAAGTCTAGAGTTGGCAGTAGAAAAGAAGGGCACAGACAGAAGCGATTTATTAGAAGAGCGGAGTTCCTGAGGAGGGGTTAAGGGAGAGATAAGAGAGGAAAGGTAGTGCAGAGTAGCAGAATGAGTGCACTTATAGGCAAGAGGCATGAAAAGGGCATGCATTTGTTGTTCAGCAATATTTTATATCCTTTGAGGAATTGCAATGTTAGTTTTTGGTTTTGTGCACTTGGTAAGGTTGCATCCTTAGCAGTTTGAAGCGTGTTTGTAGAGATGACCAAGGCAGGAATCACTGGGGCCATTTTATAATGGCAAGGTGTTCATATTTATTTATTTATTTGGGAAACATTTGTATATCGCAGCTTCCAGTGATCAGCTGCGGTGATTTCACACAAACGGTTACAAGTTATTCAAGCTAAAAACAGTGGTTACATAACTATGACACATAGAATTATATACATTAGGTCAGAAATCAAGAAATATACATTTCGATTTGGGGGGAGCAAATATTATCTTATACGATATCAGATTCACTGGGATTACCTAGCACCCTTCAGGGCATGAAGAGGACTGGTATATGGTCGAGGTTGCAGCAGCAGTCATCTCTCATTAGTATTTATGTTTAGTGCATCAGCAAACTACTGTCAGTATGAAGGAAAGTTTAGGAGATGCACGTTTTTACTGAGGAGGCATGGCATCCGCGGGTATATCGTGGAGACGTGCAGGATCCGAAATGTGCAAAGTTTCAGAATACGGTGGGCATGGGGATGTCCAAAACATTTATAATGGAACATAATATTGATGGGGAATGTGTTTCTCCATTATATCGCACGGCCCATGCCTGCACCCTTGCGCAGGGCACACCAGGTGCGTTCACAGGCCGGCTGAATAGTGCTTTGCCCATGCTGTGCAGGATACGTCTATCTCCCTGATTCCAGACCTGCAGACAGGTCTAGACCCGCCGATGCAGAAGTAGGTTTAAACAGGACCTGTTTTCAATTTAGACATGTCTGTGGGCTGGACTTGCATGTTATTGAATCTGCCTCATAGGGAATAAGAACCCAAACTACAGATACACGTTGAAAGGTTCCACATTTGGAATCACCACCCAGGAGAGAGAAGTGGGCATCATCGTGGATAATACATTGAAACCCTCTGCCCAGTGTGCAGCAGCAACTAAGAAAGCAAAGAATCATAAGGAAAGGAATGGAGAACTAAATGAAGGATATTATAATGCCTCTGTATTGCTCCATGGTGCGACCACACCTTGAATATTAATTATGTGCAGTTCTGATCACCATATCTGAAAACAGATATAGCAGAATTAGAAAAGGTAGAGAGAAGGGCCACCAAAATTATAAAGGGAATGGAAGGATATTCCTACGAGGAAAGGCTTAAAGGTTAGGTAGGACTCTTCAACTTGGAAAAGAGAAGATTGAAGGGACTATAAAAAATTAATGGAGTGGAATGGGTAAATGTAGATTGGTTGTTTACTCCTTCAAAAAGTAGAAAGACTAGGGGGGGGGGCACAATGAAGCTACAAGGTAGTACAATTAAGACAAATTAGAGAACATATTTTTTCACTCAACACATAATCCAACTCTGGAATTTGTTACCAGGGGATCTAGTAAAAGCTATTAATATACCTGGGTTTAAAAGAGGTTTGGATGAATTCCTGGAGGAAAAGTCCATAAACCATTATTAAAGTGGTGTGGGGAAAAGTACTGCTTATGCCTGGAACAGGCAGCATGGAATCTGTGCAACCTTTGGGAATCTGACAGGTACCTGTGACTTGGATTGGCCACTGTTGGAAACAGGATACTGGGCTTGATGGACCCTTGGTCTGACCCAGTATGGTATATCTTATGTTCTTAGTGCCAGGAACCAGGACATCCCCGTCTGATTTCAGAAAAGTCATGAACATCCAGCATCAAATCTAACTTCTGACCTGCTCCAGGCATGAACAGGTACCTGTAAAGTGCTTCTTTTGGCTGAAGAACATCCAGAGGGAGTAGAGAAAAAGGCAGGCCATCATCCTCGGTACCCTGCACAATGTCAACGATAGCAGCAGTGAGATTTGAATGCTAGTTTCCCTGTTCCTAGCCCACTACTATAACCATTAGGCTATCCTAGATGTCCAGGTTCTGAAATATTGTTCTGGGGATGTCTAAGTAGACACCCTGGCAAACATCCCTATCGGGCATGTCCGTGTTTGTGAAATCATGTCTGCACCTGAATGCGCTTGCATTTTTTTTTTTCAGATATTCTGGCTTAGATGCCCCAGATTGCTTTTGGACCTCACTTCTAAAACTCCCCTTTAGGATTCTATAAAGATAAATCCACACAGATTCCACTTTATACAGTAGAATATGGGCTACTAATGCACTTAAATACACCTCCTTAGTGTCTTTTTGAGGTGAAGGGAATGAGAGACACGTTGGGGTGTCCCATGCCTACATTAATATTGTATTAATATTTCATAAATATTGTATTGTTTGCTATGGGATACTAAAAACTATATTTATTCTTTTTTCTAAAACTTTCCTTGATCATACTAAGTTTAAAAGTGCTTCCAGTTTAAAATTATAGCAATTCTGTCCTGTTCACAGTGTTAGGGTGAGAGGAAGAGCTTTAAAAAATAGTACAATTTATGGAATACTTTAATATACATTGCAAACTTACATGAAATAGTGTGATAACAGACTCTGGAATGACTCACTGAAGAAAGGTAGATTGATGTCTAGGGAGTAGATTTTAGCGGCTTTGCCCATCTGCCACCAGTCACTCGTAGGAAGGAGAACATCTGGTTCTTGTCAACCAGCAATAGGAAGCACAGCAGGATTTAGGAACTGCTGAAGTACCAAAGGAAAAGGGCATACCACACACCATTTATGTCAAATCTGTTATGTGATCCAGGCTTCCCTATCCTATGTATCTGGTAAATAAACATTCTCCATGCTGCTTAGTCTCAGATAGTACCTAGCTTATTGAGTCAGGGAACGTAAATTGATTAAGTAATTAAGGAACTAATGTAGTGTTGTTGTAATGAAATATAATTTGTATATATTTTATCTCACTCTGTATTTCTTCTTTAAAAGAGGAAGTTATTCATGGTATAGATTATTTTATGTCTCATGTCCAAGTGTCAAGTAATGTAAATATATCTTTGTTTGGGATTTCAGGCCTTGAAAACCAAGTTTGTTGGTAATTCTAATCTTGCTGATAATTAGATAATTGCATGGACAGAAGGAAAACTGAAAAAAGACAATGGCTATACAATGGGAATAAAGAAAATATCTCTGTATAATGTATTATTGAATTTTTGATGGAAAAATTATGTTCTATTGATGCTGTGTTATTAAGTGACATCAAGTCAATGTTGACTCACGGTGACCCTGTGGATAATTGTCCTAAACTGTGTTTGATCTTAAGTCAGGTGGTTGTTGCTGATATGTCATCCATAGCTGCTGTTATTATATTGATACATCTCATTGCTGGCCTTCCTCTTTTGCATTAACCTTCAACCTTGTCAAGCATGAGATCTTTCTCTAATGATCTTTCTCTTTACATGATGGGTCCAAAGCATGAAAGTTGACGTCTTGTCATTTCAGCTTAAAGACTAGGGGGAGGGCATGTTTACTAAGGGGATTATTCTGAGCCACGAATAGCGGGGATGGACGGCCCAGTGGTACGTTCATTCCCGCTATCCGTGGCTTCTCCTGCCCCCGAATAACTTCCCTGGGAACTTAGATAGGTGTGGGGAATGGGCGGCATGGGGGCGGAAAGTGGGTGGTCGCCGGTCCTGGAAGTACAGGGCTGATTCTAATGTCGGCTCTGTATGTCTAGGGCCGGTGAAATGTCCAGGGAAGTTATTTCACCTCCGAGGTGGAATAACTTCACTGTACATTTTTTTTTTAAAGCTGCTGGGGCGCGGATGTGGCAGGAGGGGCCAGGATTTATTCATCGCAGCCTGATTCTGGCCTTAGGAGAACGGATTGGGTGTCAGGCTATGGGGAATAAACACTTAAACAGGGTGGTTGGCATCTCAGCTTTTAAATGGAGTCTTGGTGCCATTGCAACATGACACCATGGCACTGCGGCGCCATTTAGAAGCCCTGACTGAGTTAGCCGGGTACAGTCCTGCACGTGCAGGTCGGACAGAATCGCTGTCCCAGCCTGCACATGCAGGGCTGTTCGCGATTCTGATCCCATGGGGGCTAGATGTTCCGAGTGGGATCAGAATCACGATCCCCTCTGTGCATCCGGTTCCGACTGGACACACAGAGGGGATCTACATCTGGGACAGAATCGGGCCCTATACGTTTTAACGCGTGTTAATGAAAGTAACACACATTAAGTATTGATCTTAACATGTGTTAATTTCATTACCACACTTTAAAACCTTTAGTAAACATGCCCCTACGTTTGATCTCCTCTAGTACCAATTGATTTGTTCTTCGGGAGGTCCATAGTATACACAGTTTTCTTAGCTAGCACCATAATTTGAAGCCATCAATTTCTTCCTGTCTTTCATCTTCACTGTCCAACTTTCACATCCATGTTCCTGCTAATATTCTGCTAGTGTCATCATGCACCCATAACCACTCTTCTCAAGCAACTTCATTGGCTCCCTATCTGTTTCTGCATACAGTTCAAACTTCTCCATTGCCCCTGTAAATGCGCTCATTCTTTGTTTCCTCAATACCGTTCTTCTCTTATCTCTCCATATACTCCTTCTCGGTATACCCATTACTCACTAATCACTTTTATCTATGTCCCTCTTTTCTACTGCTAATTCCAGTCTATGTTCTTTTCCCCTTACTGCTTCATATGCCTGGACTAGAGTACCTGAGTTGGCACGTCAGAATCCGTCTTTGGTCCTTTTCAGATCCAGGCTAAAAAAAATAATCTCTTAAAGCTGCTTTAGGATTCTAAACCCCTTATTCTCTTGTCTACACTCACATGTATTTTAATGATTTCCCTTAAAAATTCATTAGCCCTCTGTTTGTTCTGTTTGTCTGTCTTTGCAGTTTGTAAGCTCTGTGGAGAAGCAGCTATCTTTTATGTATAAGTGTACAGCACTACATATGCCTAGTAACACAATATAAATTATATGTAGTAGTAGCAGTATGATGTTATGGAAAATACCATGACTTGGATAAGTTGAATTTTGCAGAGATACATCTCTAAACTTGTCTGAGGTTCTTCATAACTGTTCTGCCAAGAGCAATGCATCATAGGATTTCTTGACATTTCTTTATTAGTTATTGATCCGAGCAGGTTAAAGTTGTATACTATTTCTATTTCTTCTCCATCAAGGATGAAATTATTGCTTTTTTTCAGTTGGCAGACTTTTTATCTTCTTCATGTTAAGGTACAAGCCCATTTTATGACTATGGGATCGATATTCAACGCGATTAATGCAGTTAGAAATTCTACTAACTGCATTGCTATACAGTATCCTAAATCAACTATTGATAGACTATTCAAAAATCCATATTTAACCTTGGAACTACCTGTTACATAAAATAGACATA
The DNA here is from genome assembly GCA_033557465.1 of Ichthyophis bannanicus. Classification (NCBI taxonomy): domain Eukaryota; kingdom Metazoa; phylum Chordata; class Amphibia; order Gymnophiona; family Ichthyophiidae; genus Ichthyophis; species Ichthyophis bannanicus. The sequence goes on from CM066032.1 coordinate 9,426,352, forward strand.
GATGACCTATTATTCAGAAGAAAATATCTGAATAATAGTAGTTGATACCATATATTTGTTTTAGGTAGCACTCTCCATGGACATACAATGACATTATCTCAATAGGGCTGTTGAATATCCTTACAGACTGCCTCAGCACTATCTGAATAATGCTGGAGTGGTACATGGGTGACCAGGAAAGGTATCCAGATAGTGCTACATAGGTCAATTGGAAATTTATCCAGTTAAAGGCCAATTCTGGTCCCTGCATGCTTGGCCACTTTGTCCGGCCAAATGTGGATGGGCCAGAGATAAACCCGATTCCGCTGCCTCAGGGCCCAGACATACCCATGATGGTAGAATCGGAGAGATACATGTTTGGGTGCTCCTCATATGCTGAGAAGATCGACTTACGGGGAACTATCCATCCTCACATCAGGACCCCATTGCTGGAGTGAGGGAGCAGTGGCATCCTTGTACCATGGCAACGAGCTGTCCACGGGATGGCTTGGAATGCCATGACATACCTTGGCCCCTGCAGACCACTGTCTGGACTGCACCAGCAGCTACCATGGCCTGGATTGTCGCTGCAGGGACACAGCGTGGCAACAGACATGGTATGCAGGAGTTTGCCCGTGTGCTAGGGGGAGACCCCCAGGACTTATTCCACCATTAGTGTGGAATAAGCTAGATGTGCTGCTTGTTGCCGGTGAACATACAGGGACCTGTTCTGAATAGGTCCTGTACATTCTGGCAGCTGGTCACTCATCCGCTCTGTCCCCTCCTATCCATGTACAGTGTTCCCTGTACAACTGCTGTGTACATGCGTGGAGTTCTGGCATCAGAATTGGGGTAAGATGCCAAACATGGGTTGGACGTCCAGTTCGGGCATCCAACACTCCTATTCATGGCTCAGAATGCCCCTCTTAGTAGACTGCAGCCTGTGCTGGATATCTAGATAAATTTAGGACAGCAAAAAGCCAAGTGCCCAGTTTCTAGAACTGCTGATTTAAAAATAGTCAGTGTATTCAGCTGCAGTGTCTGGAGAGGAGCTGCTGCTGCTGAATATCTGGGCTGAGCAGCACTAACCAGGTAAGTGCTAGCACTTCCCCAGTTAGTACTATTTCAGCCAGTGCTTGCCCAGATTGCAACTTAGGCCTGCTTCTCATGCAGCCTAAGTTGTCCAGGAAAGGGTTGCTAAAAATCATGCTAACCATGTAATGCCAGCACTTACCTGGTAGCGATGTTACTGCCCTCACTCTGCCCACAGCCCACCCACGCATTAATCGGGGTAGGCTGTAGAGACATTCAGCCATACTATCTGGATAGTTCTGCTGAATATCATGGTATGTCTACTTAGCTGGCCGGCCTCCCATTGGCTTGTCAGCTAAGGACTTTGAATATCAATTCATAAATTTAACTGTGTAAGTTTTTATTTATTTATTTATTTATTTATTTGAAGTATTTATATACCGCCCATCTACAAAATAATGCAATCTAGGTGGTTTTCAATCAGGCACTGAATATATTCTCTCATCTCCAAAGGGCTAGCAATCTACATGTGTACCCGAGGCAAGGGAGGATTAAGTGGCTTGCCCAAGGACACAAGGAGTGGCCAGAGGTTGTTGTCCTTGAGTAGGAATTTATCCTGTTGTCCTCTGGCCTGAGGTAACTTGTCCCAGCCACTAAGCCACTCCTCCCACTCTAGAAGAGCGATTTAAATATTACCACTATCTGGAGAGCAGCAGTGCTTACTGCTCTGTCTGAATATTCAGCACAGATGTAATCCAGATACCGGTGGGAATACACAGATTATACTGTATTTAATCATCCTGGTCAGTTTTTAAAAAACACCAGCTGTAGTATTTAAATATTGACCAGAGATATTCTTATGAGAGAATGTGCCTGAAAATGATCTCTAGGAGTCTCCAGTTGCAAAATAATTCTACAGGGTAACTCCAGAGGCTTAATCGAAAGAAGCCAAGCACACTGATTTGGAGTTGAGAAATGAACATTCATATTCTAAAGAAAAACATCTATTTCAAGTCTGCATAGTTCTTCTGTGAGACTGGTGTACTAAAGCAGTGTTCTTCATTGTAAGGCCCAGGAGTCAGCTATAAGTGTGCCTTCATGATTCTTTTCCCCCAATATACATTCTCCCTCACCTTCTCTAGAACAGCTGTTCTGTTTTCTTCCAGCATGCATGGTTTTCAGCAAGTTTGAGCCACACAGTGCCCAAACCCCCAAGTTATGCTAGTGACACTGTGAGAACAGCATGGGATCTTGGGCACTGTGTGGCTCAAGATCACTGATGGTTGCACAATGTCAAAAGACTACAGAAGAGCTATTCCAGAGGCAGTACAGGAAGCAAACCTCCAGAGAAGTGGAGGTAAGATTAATAAAATGGATGGAGAACTGGTTTGGAAAGGATGAAAGTTGGAGTAAGATAATGGAGGCTGACAGATGGATACTGGGACTACAAAAAGGGACTGCTACGTATGGAGAGAGATCTGCAATTCTAAGTATTTACTTCTGGGAAATGTTCTAAATCTTGGTGAAAAAGGAATTCTTTAGATTAAAGCTGATTAATCTGTGAATCCAGTGTATTTGTTAAATCATTCAGGGCCTAGTATCAGCAAAGAGCTTTTAGTTAAATTAAAAACTCAACAGGTAGCTTTCAGTTTAAGTTTAAAATCCAGCAGAGAGCTTCTAGTTTAAATTTAATACTCAGTCAGGGCCTAGTAGCAGCAAAAAACCTTCAGTTTAAATTTAAAACGCAGCAGAGAACTTTCTGGTTAAATTTAGAACCCAAGACTCCCTCAATCCAAGCAAGGGCTGTGTGAATCACCCAGGAAATTGGTCACAAATTACCTTAGAAGCACAGTACAGAGGACTGTGTAGCAGCCACTTTTTATTATGTCTTCTTTGCCTCCTTCCCTCCCCAACACCCACTCACCCGTAGGATAATCATAGCTTTATAGATGCTTAACTCTCTTAAAGGAAAGGAGGTGCCATATTCACTCTCAGGTGCAGCTGTTTATCCTCATCAGGCATACATTAAGGATCTGAGATTAATTAGGCGTCAGGTGAACAATGTACATTCAACGTATTAGGTATAGTTTTATTAGTATAATATTAAAGCTTTGGAATTATAGAACTTAAAAGGGAAGAGAGGAGGCACTATGGGTTAAACTAGAAAGAGTGAAAGATAAATCTATTTGCATTGCTGTGATATACAGACCTCTCTCACAAGAGGAAGAGGTGGATGGAGAGTTAATTGAAGACATATGCAACATTGCTAGGAATAGTGAAGTGCTACTGATAGAGGATTTCAATATGCCAAATGTTGATTGGCACATTCCTGCTGCAGTATCATCTAGAAGTAAGGAGATCCTGGATTCTCTACAGGGAGAACTATTCAGGCAATTGGTAACAGATCTCACACGTGAAGGGGCCTTACTGGACTTGGTGCTTACCAATGGTGAAAGTGTTTCTGAGGTTATAGTGGGAGATCATTTTGCATCCAGTGATCACAAGATTAGGTGTGGTTCAGTATTAGGACTAGAGCTCTTAGAATCCAGTCAAAAGTGAGGGTCTTAGACTTTAGGAAAACTAACTTTGCCAAGATGGGCCAATATCTCAGGGAGTCGTTAGCGGGATGGGAACAGCTGGGGGATGTAGAAAAACAGAGGGCAAGACTGAAAGTGGATATTTTAAGGGCAACCAACCTTTGTGTTAAAATGGTAAATAAAGGTAAAAGGAAAAGGAGAACGCTATGGTTTTCGAAAGAAGTAGCTGAAAAGGTGAAGAAAAAGAGGGAGGCCTTCATGAAATACAAGAGATCACAGAGAGAGGAAAACAGGCATCTATATTTGGAAAAACTTATAGAAGTTAGCAAAGTAGGAAAGAAAAGATTCAAAAAGAGGAGGAAATAGCCAATGCAATGAAATGGGGGGATAAGGGAGAGTTGTAGCTGTACTTGGGAGCTGACGTGGCTTTTCATCGCCGCGAGAGCAGTGCAGCGGGTTTGGCTGGAGGCTCTGCTGACATCGTGCAGGCACAGTAGGATGGTCCCAGGCTGTGGAGGACCCTTCCCCTGACTCTACAAAGCCCGGTGGCTGCGGAGGTTTTGTGGAGAGCTGTAGCTGTACTTGGGAGCTGATGCGGCTTTTCATCGCTGCGGGAACAATGCGGCGGGTTTGGCTGGAGTCTCTGATGACATTGTGCAGGGACATGAAGGACGGTCCCAGGCTGTGGAGGACCCTTCCCATGACTCTACAAAGCTTGGAGGCTCCTTCACACGGCCGCGTGTCGCAGCCTACGTGGTGTGACCTAAGGGGCTTGACTCAAGGGGCAGATCACACCCCTTTGGCACCCCTTCGGTGCTCATGAGAAGCTCATGAGGAGCCGAGAAGTCGGTGTGTTTCTCCATGGGTAAGTGGAAAGCAAAGATTGGAGTTAAACCTGGAGCGAGTGCACAAGGAGATAAGATGGTTGGTCCCATGGATAAACATTTGACTTCCTTGCTGCCTGTCATTCAGTCACCGGACGGGGCTTCGTTGAGCCCTGCGTCTCGGTCTCCACCACCGTTTCCTCAGCCAGCTTTCTCATCCACTCTGCTGGAACTGTCCACCGACCTTTCTCCCCCAATCCCACAGCCTGTGTATCCGGTGTTTTCCGATGGAACGGTCACTACTCCTTTGTCAGGTGAAGTGACTCTTGTGGATATATGGACTGCTATTCAAAATATTGATACTCGTTTGTCTTTTACTGTGTCCTCTCTCTGAAAAATTTACTCATGATGTAGTTGGTAAAATGCAATTCATTGATAAGCAATTAGGTTCCTTTGCTAAGTTTGCTGTCCAGACTGACTCCCAGCTTCAGTCATGTTGTGATAATAATATTGCCTTAATGAGAGATTCTCTCACTGTTTCTTATCGGCTGGAAGCTCTTGAGAATCAGTCCAGGGCTAAAAACTTGCGTTTTTTGAATTTTCCTATTACCCACTTGTTATCTTCAGATATTTTGTTAAAAATGTATTTTACTGAGGTGTTGCAATTAGAGGGGAATTTAGTTGTTACCTATATGTATTACTTTCCTGTTAGTTCTTTTTCCTCTCCGAAGGTTGAGGATCTTTTAGTTCCTTCAGTTTCTTTGGTTGGACAGAATCTAACAGCTTTCTTGGAAGATTCTGCGGACATCATTTCCAAGCACTGCACTTTAGTAGTGACTTTTGGATCTGAGTCCGTGAAGTTATGTGCATTGTGATATGTGGAAATATGTCTTTACGGAAAGAGTGGTGGATCCGTGGAATAGTTTCCCAGTGGAGATGCTAGAGATGAGGATAGTATCTGAATTTTAAAAAGCATGGGACAAACACAGAGGATCTCTAAAGGAAAAAAGGGGACGGTTGTAGTTGTTGATATGGAAGGACGGACTAGATAGGACATGTGGTCTTTTTCTGTCATCATTTTTCTATGTTTTCTATGTAGTATAAGTATGTTTATGTCTATGTTTATGTTTATTATACTTGATAAAAACCGCCTTTCACTGGAAGCAAAGCGGTGTACATTTAAAATTCAATAAAAGAAGGCCAAGGCCAACGAAAAGGAAAAGAAATGTACAATGGTTGACAGGACAACTAAAATCAAGAAAGACAGGACAGGACATAGGGAGTAAGATGGGAGGAGCAAGAGGAGGGCAGGGAGGTAATCATACAAAAGGAGAGGGAACATTGAACGCTAAGGAGAACAGGTGGGTTTTTAATTGTTGTTTGAAGCTAGTGAACTGTGGATCAAGACGGAGGGCGGGAGGGAGGGCATTCCAAAGGGCAGGAGCGGCAAAAAAGAAAGCGGAGGAGCGGGTAGATTGCAAGTGAGCACGGGAGGGTGAGGGAAGGGTAAGACGGTTAAGATGAAAGGAGCGGGGAGTGTATCTGGGAGAATGGAAGAAAAGGAGGTCCGTTAGATATTGGGGAGTGCTAGTATGGAAAGCTTTATGAGTCAGTATCAGAAGCTTGAAAGTGGTCCGGAAAGGTATAGGCAACCAGTGAAGGTGAAAAAGCAAAGGAGTTATGTGATCCCAGGGAGAAGAGCAGGTGACCAGGCGTGCAGCAGTGTTCTGAATGCGACGAAGACCGATAAAGAGGGAATTGGCAAAGTACACCTGAGACATGACTAAGGACAGAACCAAAGTGACCAGGGCTGAAGGGGAAAGAAAAAGACGAATAGAACGAATCTGACGGAGAAAGAAGAAAGATGTGTTAGTAACGTGCGAAATGTGGGAGTGAAAGGACAGATCAGAGTCAAAGAGTACACCAAGGTACCGGAAGGTGGGAACCAGAGGTATAGAAGAGCCAGAGAAGGAAGGAGCCAAGGTGGGGGAAGGACCACCGTGAGAAAACCAGATGGCAATAGTTTTAGCAAGATTCAAATGGAGACAATTGGCTGATAGCCAATTAGCAACAGCAGCGAAACAAGAATCAAGAACAGAAAGATCAGGACAGGAAGGGGAAGTGTGATGGAGCAATAGAATGTCATCCGCATATAGAAAAGTAGATATACCAAACTGCTGGATCAGGGATGCAAGGGGAGCCAGGAAGAGATTAAAAAGGAGAGGAGCAAGAACAGAACCCTGAGGAACCCCACAAGAGAGAGTGTAGGGATCAGAAGAGGGAGAGGAAGAGGAAGGTGAAAGAACCGTGCAAGACCTGGAAGATAGAAAAGAGTGGAACCAGGGGAGTACAGTGCTGCAGAGACCAGCATCCCGTAGCCGGTGAAGAAGAAGAGAATGATCAACTAAATCAAAGGCAGCCGAGAGATCCAAACCAACCGCCACCGAGATGCAGGGCCGGCCCATCCATTGAGCAAGAATGTTTTTTGCACAGGGCCCCGCGTTTCAGGGGGCCCCGCGCAAAGAACATTCTGCTTTTTTTAAAATTACATTAAAAAAAAAAAGCTGGCTCTGGCTGCTGCCGCTGCCGCTGCCGCCGCCGCAGCAGCACCGGCAGAATGGAGTGTCCCGCGGGGCCTCCTCTGCTCGCTGAGCCCCTCTGCAAGGGCTTTCAGATTCGAGAAGGGAGAGTGTCTCCCTCGCGTCTCTGTTAAGCCTGCAGGGGCTAATGGGAAATTTTCCATCAGCCCCTCGCGTCTAAAGGGGCAGATGGGAAATTTCCCATTAGCCCCTGCGGGCTTAACAGAGACGCGAGGGAGACACTCTCCCTTCGCGAATCTGAAAGCCCTTGCAGAGGGGCTCAGCGAGCAGAGGAGGCCCTGCGGGACACTTCATTCTGCCGTTGCCGCGACGGCGGCAGCGGCAGCAGCCAGAGCCAGCTTTTTTTTTTAAATTTTGCCATAAGCCGATGGGGGGGGGGGTTAGGATTGGCAATGGGCTGGGGGGGGTTAAGACTGGCAATGGGCTGTGGGCTGATGGGGGCTGTCTGGAAATGGGGCGATGGGGGGTTAGGACTGGTAATGGGCTATGGGGGGGGGGTAGGACTGATAATGGGCTATGGGGGGGGCTAGGACAGGAAATGGGCTGATGGGGAGGGGTTAGGACTGGTAATGGGCTGTGGGCTGTTGGGGGGTTAGGACTGGTAGTGGACTGTTGGGGGGTTAGGACTGGTAATGGGCTATGGGGGGTGTTAAGACTGGTAATAGGCTGTGGGCTGATGGAGGCTGTCTGGAAATGGGGTGATGGGGGGTTAGGACTGGTAATGGGCTATGGGGAGGGTTAGGACTGGTAATGTGCTATAGGGGGGTTAGGACTGATAATGGGCTATGGGGGGGCTAGGACAGGAAATGGGCTGATGGGGAGGGGTTAGGACTGGTAATGGGCTGTGGGCTGTTGGGGGGGGGTTAGGACTGGTAATGGGCTATGGGGGGGTTAAGACTGGTAATGGGCTGTGGGCTGATGGGGGCTGTCTGGAAATGAGGTGATGGGGGGTTAGGACTGCTAATGGGCTATGGGGGGGTTAGGACTGATGGGCTGTGGGGGGCTAGGACAGGAAATGGGCTGATGGGGAGGGGTTAGGACTTGAGGAGGGCTGATGTGGTTAGGACTGGGAATGGGCTGTGGGCTGATGGAGGGTGGGTTTAGGACTGGCAATGAGCTATGGGGGGCTGACTGGAAATGGGCTGATGGGGGGTTAGGACTGGTAATGGGTTATAGGGGGGGCTTAAACTGAAAATGGGGTGATGGGGGGTTAGGACTGGAAGTGGGTTGATGGGGGGCTAGGACTGGTAATTGGTTGGGGGGTTGCTATGACTGGAAATGGGCTGAGTGGAAGGGGAGGCTTGAACTGCAAATAGCTGATGGGAAGGGAGCTTGGAATGGAAATGGGCTGTGAGGGAAGGGAGCTAGGACTGAAAATTGGCTGATGGAGCAGCTAGGATAGGACTGGAAATGGGCTGTTGGGGGGAGCTAAGATTGGAAATGGGCTGTGGTGGGGGCTTGAATTGAAATGTACACATGGAGGGGCTAGAACTGGAAGTAGGCTCATGGGGGGCTTGGACTGGAATTGGGCTGAGTGGAGGGGAGCTAGGATTTGACATGGGCTGATGGTGGGGCTAGGAAATGACTAGAAATGGGCTGATGGGGGCTAGGATTGGAAATGAGCTGATGAAGGGACTCAGACTGAAAATGGATGGGGGAGCTAGGACTGGAAATGGGTTGATGGGGGGCTAGGACTGGAAATGAGCTGATGCAGGGACTAGAAAGGAATGGATGCTGGGTGAGAATGGAACTAGAAGGGAGCTGATGTTGGGGGAGGATTAGAATGGGATGGGGCTGGGAGAGTAAATTGGAGAGGGGAAAAATATTTTGTGTGGGAGGGATGAAAAATCTACAATTGGCCGGGTATTGGGAGAGTAAGTGGGGATTGAGGATGGTGGGGTAAAATTTGTGTGGATGAAATAGGAATGAGGAAAGAGCAAATGGAGAAAGATTAGTATGTCAAAGCAGATGTAGAGAGAGAGAATGGAAAAAAAAACGTAGAAGAGAGAAGAAAGAACAAATGGACAGCAGACGATGGACAGCAGAAAACATGAAGAAACCAGAAGAAAGTGGCTGGAGCAATTGCAACTGAAAAAAATGCACAAAAGGTAGAAATATATCTCTTTATTTTGAATTTATTAACTGGAATATGAAAGCTCTGGGAAATGTGCATCATTAACGTCTGCGCTTTGTTTGGTACAAGAGGAAATTAATTTATAGTTTTATTTCTACAGTGTTGTTGTACATTCCAAGTTTGGCTTTTGGTGTTCCCAGTTTAATTATTGCCTTCCTGTTTCTAAATTGTGATTCCTTGTTTGGTGATGGTCTATGTTCTGCATGTGTAACTGAGCTGAGGTATTCTATTTATGTAATTCCTATTTGACATTGCCACTTGTTCTCTTTCCCCATTATTCTCTGAAATGTATTGGTTTAATATTTGCAGTGTTGCCTTTTGATAGGTAGGGAATGATGCTTTGTGAGTCCTGGTAGTGCTGTCAGGATACGGCAGGTTTGCTATGGGTTCTAAATGGGCAGCGTTTGTAGTAGTTCCTAATGTGCCTGGCGGTTGGCACTGGATTATAGTAATGTAGAAATCTTTTAGTCTTTCTTTATCCATACACTCATTAAGAGACATGTTTACTAAAAGTTAGTGTATGGTAACATTATGCAAATATTTATGCAAATAAGGCCACTTATGCAAATGAGGCCCCGCACCGAGTCTCCGCACATGGCCCCGCACCCCCCTTGGGCCGCCCCTTCCGAGATGTCACCACGATCGTGTGCTACATGCAAGGCGTTGGTGAAAGCAAGGAGGATAGTTTCAACACTGTGACCTGAACAAAACCCAGACTGACGGGGGTGAAGGAAGTTAATAGAGTCAAGGTGATGGGATAGCTGAGCAAAAACAAATTTCTCCAAGAGTTTAGATAGGAAAGGAAGATTTGAAACAGGGCGATAATGAGCGGGGACCAGAGGATCAAGTGAAGTGTTTTTAAGAATAGGACGAATTAAAGCGTGCTTCCAGGACGTCGGGAAAATCCCAGTGGAGAGACTAGAATTAAACATAGAAAGAATGAAGGGAAGAAAACCTAAGGAAGGGGTCAACAGCCAGGAGGAGGGAATGGGATCAAGAGAACAGGTGGTTTTCTTGGAGGTGGATAGAAGATGAAGAAGTTCAGGGGGAGTGATCAGATCAAATGAGGCCCAGAAATGAGAGAGACGAGAAATAGGAGGAGGGGAGGGGGCAGGGGGCGGAGAGGTAATGGGGGGAGGACAAGAAGGTAAGGATGCTCGCAAGGAAGAGACCTTGTCGCTAAAGAAAGAGGCAAGTAGTGAAGGAGGCGGAAAAGAGGAGACTACAGAAGTGGAAGGAGGGGCCTGAATGGAGGTGAGAGTATGGAGAACAGAATAGAGATGCCTAGTCTGATTTGGGGCAGTAGAGATTGCAGTTGAAAAATAAGAATGCTTAGCAGAGTTCACTTGTGAGCGGTAGAAGGAGTGTTGAGCATGAAAGATGGATAAGGTAGCCGGAGAGGGAGATTTGTGCCACAGCCGTTCTGCCCTACGAAGTTGGGAGCGGAGAAGCCGAAGACCACTGTGATACCATGGGTGTGAAGGACGACGACAGCCAGGGCGAGGACGGAGAGGGGCAACACGGTCACGAGTGGAAGAAAGTGACGAAGACCAGAGGGTCGCCTGGGAGTTTGGGTATAGTGAGGAAAAATCAGACGGGAGAAGATCTGTAGCTGCAGGAAATCGCTGAAGTGTATGGGAGTTAAGGACACGGCGCAACTGTTGTGGCAGTGGTAAAGAAAGGATGGAAGTGGTGGAAGAATCTGCTGGACCTAAGCATGAGGCGGAGAGGCAGACATGGTCTGACCAGGGAAGGGAGGTAGTGTGGATGTTTGATAGTGAAAAGGTGGAAGAGGAGGGGGTGAGGAGTAGGTCAAGCGTATGACCTGCCTGATGAGTAGGAAGAGTAACATGCTGTGTCAGAGAAAGATCATGAAGGAAGGTGAGGAAAGCATGTTCCCTAGAGGAGGAGGGGGCGTCAACGTGAAGGTTGAGTTCTCCTGCAATGAGGATCTGAGGAAAAGCTAGGGTGACATCTGTAAGAGTCAACAAGAGAGCATCCCATAGCTCTGAACGAAGAGCAGGGGGAGAATAAATGAAAAGAACATAGATGGGAGGCGAGATATGAAGGCGAAGCAGAAGAGATTCTGGGTAATGTAAAAGAGTGGAGGATATCTGTGTGAACTTAAGGGATGGATGATTTAAAGCAGTGACCCCGCCTCCTGAGCGACCGAGGCGAGGAACGGAAACGGCCGAGAAACCGGGTGGCAGACAGCGGGCAAGCAAAGCATCTTCGCCATCCTTGAGCCAGGTTTCTGTAACAAGAGTGAGGTCGAAGGAAAGCTGAAGGATGAGATCCTGAATGAGAAGGGTCTTATTGCGCAAGGACCGACAGTTAACAAGACCAAGCGAGAGATGGAATTGGGAGGGGCTGGGAAGGAGGCAAGATTGAGAGAGTGAGGAAAGTACAGAGACAGAAGGAGAGCAGAGACGGAGGTTAGCAGTACAGCGAAAACGGCCACGGAGAGGCTTCAGTGGTCTCCTGCCCCAGAAAACGGGGATAGAGGCCATGGAAAACGGAGGATATGAGAACGGGGACGGAGGATATGAGAAAGGGTAGGCAGAATAATGCGATGATCCACCTACCGACCCTAGATCCAGAGCAGATACAGGAAAGCGATGCAATGAAGTAGGGAGAAGGGCAAATTCAAAAGACTGAGAAGGAAATGATATAGTAATTAAAACACTGAGCCACAATAAAAGTACGGAAAGTCCTCCGCGTCCGGAGCGGCCCCAAGGAGCGCACCTAACAACCCTTAGTAAGTAAAGAACTTAAATAGCTAAACACAACTTTAAAACTAAGATGCAGACAGCAGTCCAGCAGTGAGATGGGGGTTTTCCAGTCTTTTGCATTGAGAGTCACATGTATGATTTTCTCCCAGTTGGTTAGGGGGGTCTTACGTGTGCACTAGGTGCAAGGAGCTCTTTGCTCTCAGGGAATGAGTCCGATCTCTGGAGGCTAGAGTAGCAGACTTGAAGGACATAAGGAAGACAGAGAGGTACATAGATGAGACCTACCGAGATATAGTGAAGTCCCACCTCCAGTCTGGCAGCATCCCTGTTACCATGGAGGAGAGAGGTCCCATGACAGGAGAGCATCACCCTTGTGTGGCAGGAAATGATCCTGTAGCTATGACCTGTCCTCCAGGTGATGTAAAACCCATCCCGAGGAGGTTTCTCCAGGGCCATGTGCCCACGAGGGAAGGGTTTATTTATTTATTTTATTGCTTTTATATACCGCACTCTTTAAAATCAGTGTGGTTTACAGATAACAGTTTTGTGCAGAACAGGGGAACTGTTATGCACTTACATTGAATGGGTGATACAACTTGGATTTCAACTGGGGAAACTATCTACAGCTATCTACAACTATCTATAATATAAACATGAGTTGTCTGTAACTTACAATTGCCTAGCAGGATGTATGGTGGGTGAAGTTGAGTTACTGGGTTGTGAGTAGTATAGGAGAAAGAGGTGGTGCTTTAGTGCTTTTCTGAATTGCGCAAGATCCGTGATCGCTCGGACGGTGGTTGGGAGCGCATTCCAGCAGCTGGGAGCATAGAACTTGAAGGCTCGGTTCTTTGTTGCCTGGGTGCATTTTGTTATTTCATTAGGGGTCTGTATGGTATTGGTGGCGAATGTTCTCCTTGCTCTGTTTCCTGGAGTGGGGTAGAGAAGGTCTGTTAGAGAGGCGGAGGATATTTTGTTTATGGCCTTGAAGGTCATCAGGACTACTTTATAGGTGAGCCGGCAGTAGATTGGTAGCCAGTGTAAGTCCTTTAGGATTGGGGTGATGTGATCTCTTCTAGAGGCTCCGTGTAGGAAGCGTGCAGCTGCGTTCATTGCCAACTGTAATGGGTTTAGCGTGTATTTGGGTAGGCCATGCAGGATCACATTGGTGTAGTCAAAGTAGGGGGTTGCCAATGCCTGAAAAACTGTTCTGAAGTCATCTGGTTGTAGCAGGGGTCAGAGATGTTGCAATGTTCGTATTTTGTGGTAAATTTGCTTGATGGTGTTGCTGATGTGCTTTTTAAATTCGAGCTGCTGGTCTAACATAACGCCTAGGTAGCAGATGCTGGGTCTACTTGGGAGTTCAGCATCTCTTGTCTTTAATGTCGGCGGTGGTGAGAAGGATTGATTTCTTGTGATGAACAGTACGTCCGTCTTGCTGAAGTTTATCTTGAGACTCTGTGAGTGCAGCCAGTCGGTTACAGCCTTGAAGCATTTTACTAGTTGGGAGAAATCAGGATGGTTGATCATGAATGGAGTGAAGAGTAGTATGTCATTTGCGTATATCAGGCATGATATGTTAAATGAGCAGATTATTTCACATATGGGTTGCATGTATATATTGAATAAGAGGGCGGAGAGTGAGAAGCCCTGAGGTACACCATGTTTTTGTTGGAAAGGCTCAGAGGTTGTGGATCCTGTTGCCATCTGTCCATTAGATAGGATTTACACCAACCCCATGCTGAGCCATTAATTCCCTTATCCTGGAGCCGTATCAAGAGTTGTTCATGGTTTATGGAGTCAAACGCAGCAGCAATGTCCAGGAAAATTAAAGCATATCCTTGTTTGATGTTGTCGATCCCCATGAACAATGTGTTGATGAGTGTGGCAAGGAGAGTTTCAACGCCATGTGATTCCCTAAAGCCATGTTGGCATGGGTCAAGGGGAGCTGTAGAGTCAATGTGGTCCTGTATTTGACGTTGGACGACCTTCTCAATTATCTTTGCTAGCAGCGGGATGCTCGATATTGGTCGGTATGATTCTACCTTCTGGGAATTTAGTTTGGTGTTCTTCAGAAGGGGCTGGATTGACGTTTGCTTGAGGCATGATGGGAATAGTCCTGTAGAGAAGGAAAGGTCAATGATCTTGGCTAATATAGCGCTGAGTTCCTTATGTAATGATCTTATCCAGAATGCTGGGCAAGGGTCGTTTGGAGCAGTGGTGGCATTGATGACAGCAATGATGTCCTCAATACTTGCAGCCGATGGTGTCAAGAGAGAAGTAAGTGGCTTAAGTTGGGCTGGGTTGTTACTGGGGCTGGACAGCGTGCTGATGTTATTGGTTTTGGCAGCAGGTAGTCTGCGTAGTCCCTGGGGGTGTATCATGGCTGGTTGGGAGGATGAGGGTTCCTTCGTTAGGGTCTTCACTATATTGAACAGCTCGTGGGGTTTGTTCAGTGATCTGCTTAAGAGTTCAGAGTGATATTCTTTCATTTTTGTTGATATTAAATCCCGGTGTGTCTGCAGGTGGGAGCTGCAGGCTGTCTGGTCTGTTGGGGACTGTGTACATCACCATCTTCTTTCTAGTTTCCTCAGTAGGTGTAGTGAGGTCCGTAGCTCGGTGGTATACTAGCGTGCAGGTTTTCTACTTCTTGGTTGCTCATCTGAGGTCTGTGGTTTGGCTTGGTTAGATATGCATGCAAAGGAGCTCAGACTGTTGTTCCATGAGGCCATCACCTCTTCAAGGTTCAGATATATGTGGAGCTAGATGATATTTAAGGTTCTTAGCTCCCATGCCATGATTGGATTCTTAAATTAAGGGGTTGATATGGCAAGCCACTTACGGAGGTCATTTTATGAGGCTTGCATGGCTTTTACTCAGACAGCTGGTGGCATTTACATGTATAAAAGCTTCAGCAAGCACAGTTTGGCAGAGGGCAGGTTGTGGGTGTGTTTTGGGCAGGCCAGAAAAAATGTGTTTATTTCCAGTTTTACAATGGCAATACACATATACTTTAAAACATAGGGAGGTCTTGTCAGCATTTACACCAGTCTTGAGGCAGGTGAGTCAACTAACTGCTTGTTTGGGACTAGGGTAAATACCAGTGATTGAGGGCACAGTGGAAGTCAAGAAGGCAAATAGAATGCTAGGAAACATAAGGAAAGGATTGGAGAATAAAACCAAGGATATTATAATGCTGCTGTATCACTCCATGGTGCAACTGTAGCTAGAATATTGTGTGCAGTTTTGGTCACCATATCTTAAAAAGGATATAGCAGAATATAAAAAAGTTACAGAGAAGAGCAGCCAAAATGATTAAGGGGATGGAAGGATATCCCTATGAGAAGAGGCTTAAACGATTAGGGCTCTTCAACCTGGAAAAATCAACAGCTGAAGGAAGATATGATAGAGGTCTATAAATTGATGAATGGAGTGGCCGCAATAGATCGGTTATTTACTTCTTCAAGAAGTAGAAAGACTAGGGGACAGGCAATGAAGTTACATTTAAGATTAATAAGAGAAAATATTTTTCCACTCAACGTGTAATCAAACTCAGGCATTCATTGCTAGAAGATGTAGTTGGAGCTGTTAGTATAGATGGGTTTAAAAGAGGTTTGGACAAGTTCCTGAACCATTATTAAAGTGGAAATGGGGTATCCCCTGTTTACCTCTTTGATATAAGCAGCATTGAATCTTTGTCCATTGTGACTTGGATTGGATAGTGGGCTTAATGGACCTTAGGTATGACCCACTATGGCATATCTTATGTTCTTATATAACTCACTGGTATTTAAACCCCTTCAAAATTCCCTAAAATGTGAATTTCATTCTGCTCCTGGCTAATCCTGGAAGTTAAATTTTGTAAATTTTGGCACTTGTGCATTTAAGTATTGCCATTTATCTAAATAAATTGCAAAATTAGCACTTACACAAATAAATGACAGCACTTACGTGGTTAGACCCTGAGAAATGCTGTTCTATTTTTATAAGCGCCAGGCAGCAGCCCACAAACCATGAAGTGCCTGGCACTTATTCCACCATCAGGGTTGATGGATAGGGCACTGATGGCATTCCCATTGAAGTATTACAGCAATCAGTTGAAGCTGTTACCATACTTACAAGGTTCTGCCAGGAAATTTGGAAGACAAATTCATGGCCAACTGACTGGAAAGATCTGTGTTTATACCTATACTGAAGAAAGGTGACCCAATTGACTGGAAATTATCGCACAATCTCTCTGATCCCACAAGCCAGCAGGATTCTACTCAAGATCATTCAGCAGAGACTACAACCATACCTGGAACTAGAACTGCCTGAAGTGCAAGCAGGGCTCAGGAAAGGGTGAGGAACGAGAGACATTATCGCGGATTTGAGATGGATCCTTGAAAAGACAAAATAATACCAAAAGGATATCTATATGTGTTTTATTGACTACAGCAAGCTTTTTGACTGTGTAAACCATGAGAAACTCTGGGCCACTTTAAGCAGCATGGGTATACCAGAACACCTGATTGTTCTCTTGAAGAACCTTTACATTGATCAAGAAGCAACAGTTCAAACGGAACTAGATGAAACAGAATGATTTAAAATCAGCAAAGGTGTATGACAAGGCTGCATACTTTCCTGTACCTCTTTAATTTATATGCAGAACAAATCATCAGAGCAGCAGGACTATGAAGACAACCGAGGTGTGAAGATTGGTGGAAGACTCATCAGCAACCTTCGCTATGCTGTTGATCCCACATTACTGGCTGAAAGTGAAGTTGATTTGAAACATTTGCTGCTCAAGATTAAGGAATATAGTCTTAAAATGGGTCTACACTTTAACGTTAAGAAGACAAAGATCCTGACAATTGGCACAATCAATAAGTTCATCATTGATGGAGAAGAAATTTAAATAGTTGACAGCTTTAACTTACTTGGATCAACAATCAATAAAGAAAGGACTAGCAGTCAAGAAATCCGACGATGCATTGCTCTTGATAGAATGTCTATGAAGGACCTAGACAAGATCCTCAAGAGTAGAGATGTCTCTCTCCATACAAAGATTCAACTTGTCCAGGCCATGGTACTTTCAATAACATCATATGGATGCAAAAGTTGGACAGTGAAAAAGATAAACATGAAGAAAACTGATGCCTTTGAATTATGGTGCTGGTGACGAATACTGTGTATACCGTGGACTGCCCAAAGAACAAAACAGTCAGTATTAGAGGAGATCAAACCTAAGCTTTCCTTAGAAGCTCAGATGACAAGACTTCAGCTTTCATACTTTGGAAATAGCATGAGAAAAGAGAGATCATTGGAGAAAGACATAATGCTTGGAAAGGTAGAAGGTCACTGTAAAAGAGGAAGACCGGCAATGAGATGGGTCGATACAATAACAGCAGCTATGGATACTACTCTATCAACAATGAGCCGCTAGGCTGAAGACTTAACAAAGTTTAGGTCAACTATCCAGAGGGTCGCCAGGAGTCAACACCGACTTGATGGCACTTAACAATAACAACATATCTACAAAGTCAGTATCCACACACTTCAGCAGGGAATGCAATGTGTCTGCTGCTCTGCTCATTTGCCTTCACCTATTGCCTTCCTCATGTCCATCCACACTGCACCATCTCAATCTTCTTTTGCTCCTCTGTGGAGATGACACCAGACACTTGGGGTCTGATATTCAAAGGCATTTACACAGTTTACAGAGATATAAACCATGTAAATGCACCTAAGCAGGATATTCTACAGCACTATCATGGTTAGTGCTACTGAATATCCTAGAGTAATACCGCTATAAACCCCGATGCTAACTGCTTGGCATCAGAGCATGTCAGCACCATTCCCTCTTTGAGCAGAGCACACTTCTCTCATAAGCAGTGATGTACAATGTCAGGCTATATTTAGCTTTGAAGGTGATCTGGGATTATCCTGTAGTGATGCAACTCTATCCCTGACCAATCAGCTGTGACTGATGTCACAGAAGAGTTCTAGAGTAATCACTGTCATCACAATCACACTAGGACGGGGATCCCCATAATCAGCCTGCAGACATTTTCCCTGGCCTGCTTTGTCCTCCCAAAACCACACAGGTCCTGGCCTGTTCAAAGGTTAAGCCCCCCCCCCCCCAACACCCCACTGCTCCTACTGCATTCTGTCAGGTCCATGGCCACAATTAAGGAAACTCTACCATGTGTGCCCCAGAGCTTTCCCTGTGCTCTACCATGTCCTCCTCACCCCCCTAGAAACAGGAAGTCCAGCCAGGGGGCAAGGGACCTGGCAGATAATGGGGAATGCTCCAGGGTGCACATGGTGATAGTACATCTGAATAAGTCTTTGGTGAGACCTGCCTAATGGTTCAGTCAGCCTTGGAAACTGATGGCCACATCAGTTACATCCCAATGTCTTTTATTTATTTACATTCTCTTATTTACCACACTATTCTGCATCAGTGCGGTTTACATTGAACAAACTGAAATTACATTGAACAGGGCATCATAACTTGGAGATAACTATTTTACAGGGAACATGGGCTATGGAGGGTTAAGTGGCTTGCCCAAGACCACAAGGAGCACCTGTGGGACTAGAAACCCCAATCCTTCCAGCCCAAGGTTGCTGTCCTCTAGTGGGATTTGAACCCCTAACCTTCCGGCCTGAGGTACCTTGCCCCAACCACTAGGCCACTCCTCCACTCCTCTTGTGGAATGTGTAGTCCCTAGCTGCTGTCCGTTAAAATCAGCCATTGCTACTGGTACCACGGTGCATCAGAGTGGGTTATTAGACATCCAGGACTGAACTGAAATCTTGCCTGAACTGGGCTCTTTGATGAAAACTTCAAGTACATACATACAATAGGGTAAAACCTATCCTGAAAATCTAGAGCCAGCTGGCAACACTAGACTCCTAAGGAACAGGTTAAGCCAGCCATGGAAGCTAGTTGCCCTAGAGTCACCTGTCTAGCCTGGCATAGATCCTGAAATGCCAAGTGATCTTGCCTCCCTACTACCACAGGAGAGAAGGAATTTGGCTAATGTTTGTATTGGACCGGATTCTCAGCTCTTTTGGACAGAAAGTAGTTGCTTTAACCTCTCTCTGCAACTCACTAGGTCTCTGCTGCTTGGCAGTACTATCATCACCACAACTGTGATGCATCAGATTTTCTACTCTTTGGGGCAGGGAGTGCCTAAAGAGAAGATGTAAATGTATGTGGGAGAATTACACACATAGACATATACTTTATAAACCATGCATGTTCTTCATGACTCACTCTCACTCTGCCCAACTGTTTTGCATAAATGGATGTGCCTTCTTGTCCTCACATGCCATGTAATGCAGTAACCTGCCAGTTAATTTTAAAAGAGGTCGTCTACACACAGACAATTGTTTATGTGCATATGCACATTTATAGCTTCTTTGGAACTGGTATAAATTTATGTGTGAGGATTTGTGTGCCACTGGGGCTGGTTCTGGGTCCTTATTTCATGAAGGCACACAGGCTTGGGAAAGCCAGCATGGAAGGGCAGTTTTCCTTTTGGGTTGAAAATAGAGGATGGCATATATTTTGTTGGGAGACCTAGAAGGACTTGTTTTTCTGGAAGCGTTTTTGAAGAAGGGTGCTTCATTGTGGGGATAGGGTTAAAATTCCTTTAAATATCATCAGGAGGTACCTGAGAACATTAACACCATATTATGAGGGCAATGTTATAGAGTTCAGATCATGTACTGAATTTTGTTGTAACAATAGCAATAATACAACAACTATCAATAACGACCTATCTGCAGTCAAGGTTCAGTTATTGAAAAGAAAAACATCTACAGAATCCCATAAAATGCTAAGTAGGATATCAGACACTCTACCTGCTTTGACCAGTTCAAACTTACAGATCATTCAAACTATATTACACCAATAAATAAAGTGAACAAAAGAATAAAATCTTCTAATTAGCAGAATTATGTATAGGTGCCATGGGCAACATTAGATCTAATAGGTACTACTGAATCAGTGTTTGTGCTAAAAAAAAAGATCAACTTGTAAATAACAACTGCATAAGAAACCTAAAGCCATAAGCTGCAAAATTTGCAAAATTCTCTGCCACACTGCAATCCTAAAGGGTCATTAGAGATTACAACAGAACAATATGTGTTCCAGAAAACCTGATTCCAATTTACAAGGCCAGCAAAATTTATCTGATATTAATTTAGCTCTATATAATTTGAAAGGAGTCCAAACAGCCCAATGTACTATTAAATATCTTGCTTGTTGAGGAACAAGCTATAATTGTTTTGGGCCAAAAATGAAGCCATTGTGCCTCATCTAGTTTGCAGTTCAATTCCTCTGCCTAGCCCTTCGTCAAGGCGGTACCAGAGTCTTGGGAATTTAATAAGAAGTTTAACAACTTAGGGGTATGTTTACTAAACTGTGCTAATGGTGCAGCTGCAAAATTATTACACGATACTTGATGTTATCGTGTGATAATGGTGCATTACCGTGCAAGAACATCACGTATCGCGCGATAATGTGTCCGGTGGTGTTAAGGTGGGCAGAGGGTGGAGTAAGGCTTCCCAGAGGGCGGAGTATGGCTCCCCAGGGGCGGAGATAAGGGGTCAATGGGTGGAGAGTGGGCGGGGAGAGGCTTCAGGCACACTAACGTCGTGAAATGAAGGTCTGAAAATTAGCGCCAGTGAAAACCTCGCGCTAGAGGCACATTTGCAGGACAGAGAAACCATTTCAGTCAGCAGTGTACAGCAAAGGCAGGGAGACCCAGAAAAGTGATAGTAGTGATATATGTGCAGCAACCAAAAAGGCAAAACCCAGATATAATGACCAGAACCAAAAGTGAAATCCAAAACACCAAGCTGGCCAATAGAACAAATAATGACAAACGGTAATGAACACAACCTATAAAGAATAAAAAGGATGAGCTCACCTTTGGAAGGGTCAATTCTCAGTCCCCCTACAAAGTGAATGTCCCAAAACGTAATAACACTGTATTCTTGTCAAACTCAAATTTTGATGTAACCTATCTAATGTATATATAATTATGTATAATTATGTAGATAGTTATCCCCAGTTTACACCCAGTTTATCCTCCCTGTTATCTGTAAACCTAGATCAGTCATGTATTGACAGGTATGTTGTTGTTCAATGTAAACCGCACTGATGATGAATAGTGCGGTATATAAAAAATGTTAAATAAATAAATAAATAAAATAGAAATAGTGCTGATGAGGGTTTTCTGTGGTGTGTATGGGGTACCTTGCTTTTGTGACTTTCACATGTGCAGCAACAGCAGAGTGTGCACGTGGGAAAGGGCACTATGGTGATGGTGTAAATGGGGTACAGGGGGCTGAATGCGTCACATGCAGTGGGCCAGCTGGGGCACAGTGTGGACTAGGCAGATGCCTACCTGGCACATAGGAATGTAGAAGCAGAAAACCAGGAAGACAGCAACTGACCAAGGGCAAAAATGTCCACGAGTGTGTGTCCCACAGTGTCCCAGGGGACAGTACCCAGCAAGTACCCCAAAAGGCACATAACATTGGCAGGCGGTGCCGGGGGGAAGCGTGGATGTATATGCAGGCACCCCTACCCCATATCATGCACCATAGGCAGCCACCTGCCGACACACTGGATGGCCAGGGACTGCGCACCACCAGCACCACCGGCACAAGGACATGTCAGCATGGTGGTGTAGGGGTGCTGGTGGTGGAGGGGGCAGTGGCATCTGCCCACAGCAGACCACAGCCAAGACCCATTTAGGTGGGTGCCGTGCACTGCAACAGATGAGGTCTGTCTGACGAACAGTCATGGTATCCCCAGGGAATGATCTGCCTCTGTGGCAACAGTTTGGTGCAGTACACAGCAGCCAGTGTATTCAGGGTCAGAAGGTCACAGGTTTAAGTCCCAGCTGTGGCTCCTGCAAACCATGTCCCTAGATTTTACCCAGTATTAAACCATGGTAAGAAAGACAGAACCTTTATTGCAGATAAAATAAACATGCCATAAACGCCTATTTTTTACCCTATAGAGCACAGACACCATAAACATGTGCAATCCCTAGAGCAGAGTTCCCCAACTGCAGTCCTGGAGGGCCAAACACCATTCAGGTTTCATGCTGTCCCTAATAAATATGCCTGTGCTGCATTTGTGTGCACCGACCCCATTGTATGAAAATGTATCTTATGCATATTCATTAGGGACAGCATGGAAACCTGAACTGTGTTTGGCCCACCAGTACCGGAGTTGGGAACCTCTGCCCTAGAGGAGCGGCCAACAGGGGCACAAACACCCACACCCACAGGCTCCACTATCCAAAGCCTCATGGAGAGTCAGGCTGCTGGATCCTGTGCGGAACAGCAGCTCCCAATGCTAGCACCTGCATACCTTAGCAATGCCGTCCTAAATTTGGGAACACGTTACACATATATCAAAAAGTTGCTATGATTAATGTCAGATAGCAAATCCTAAGTTAAACACAATTTGTTGACAGAGATTCATCATAGCAACCTTTCTGATATCTGTGGAGTGTGTTTCAGTTTTTGCTTCTGACAGTGTTTACCACTCCGGGGAGTGTCCCCAACAGTATTGCGTACCATAGCAATGCCCAGGACTGGTGTGGTGGCCAGGTCTGCCAAAAGCCTCTATATTTGCACAATGCTGGCATAGGTGTGGGAGTGTGTGTATGTCTATCCAGTGTTTTGTGGCTGCCTACACCTTACTGAGCCCACACTGCTTGCACTGTTTCCAATGTTATCCGACCAATGTGCATAATGAGGAGCAAGGTACTGGGGTATTTATTTATTTATTTATTTATTTATTCAGCTGTATTTATATACCGCTTTTCACCGGGTCAAAGCGGTGCAACATAGGGGGTGGGGGAATTAAATGCTATTCCCCAGCAGGACTGGGGTTGATGGTCCCCTCTACTGCCACCATTGTGGAGATGTAGAATGTGGATCTGTTGGTAGGAGATCCTGTCCCCCACCCTGGCCCACAGAGGGCAGGTTGGGTGGTGCTACATAATCCACTTTTGGGTACAACCACCACCCTTCTCTTATAACATGTGACCATGGCAACCGCATAGGATATGCACTATTCTTGGTACATCATAGTTCACAAGGGCTAGACATGACTGGGAAATACAGATGGACACAGGTTTATCCTAGGTGTGTCTGCAAGGACTACCTATCACACACTGGCACTGATGGGGACCTGCAGCACAGCCAATCTCAAACAAGCCAGGTGCTGTGGATCTGGTGCTGGGCGCCCCACCTCACCCTCAGGGTGAGCACAGGAACCGCACAATGTCATGGTCTGTAGCTACTCTGTGCCAGTAACACACATGGTCAGTTCCCCCTACCAGGCCGGGGTGCTATAGAGGTGCATACCCCATCTTGTGATCAGATGTAGGCTGCTGATCTGCATGTGCAGTGCATCATGGGTACGGGTGGGTTTACCCTATCCTGGTAATCACAGCAGACAGTTTGTGTGGTGACCTGCAGTCTTTCTGTAGCCAGCCAGTGGTGTGTTAGACATTATAGAGATGTAGCCCACTAGTTACTTCATTGACTGCGGAGGCAGAGGTCATGGGCTTGATCACACAGTGGTTTTATTTAATACAACTGTCTGAGGCATTTCCTTTTAATTTAAATCAGTGCTTCCAGCAAAAACACCCTCACAGTGCCATAGCCTAAGGTGCCTCATAAGGCGCGCCCTATAGGGCACATTATAAGGTGCCTTGGCGGTCAGGGCACTTTATAATGTGCCCTTTGGAGTGCCTTATAGGGCGCCTTATGCAGCACCTTAGGTTACGGCACTGTGAGGGTGTTTTTGCTGGCAGCACTGATTTAAATTTAAAAAAGGAAATGCCTCAGACAGCACTGATTTAAATGAAATGCCTCAGACAGCCTTCTTACATAACACCACTGCAGAATCGAGCCCATGACCTCTGCCTCCGCAGTCATTGCAGTAACCAGTGGGCTACATCTTTATTGCTTCTAACACTGCACTGGCATGAACTTAGGGTTAAAGCGCATTAACGTGCCATGGCGCCCACTATTGCGCGATACAGATTCTTGCTACCTTGCCGCCGGAATGCCCACTCCTTATATGGCATTCTTCACATTAACGCTGCAACTAGCGCCGGTAACATTAGGACGGTTTAGTAAACATACCCCTTAGACGCCATGAGGGTAATTTTATTAGGAGGTGCCTAGTCTTAGATGCCAGCAACACACATAAATATTGCTATGTTAGTCATTTACATGCATAAATGGCCACTTGGGCATATCAATGACCTCTTATGTAATACTAACTAGCGGAAAAGAACATGTTGTTTTCATTGTGCGTACTTTATTAGTATGCACATCGGTAGAGTTCGGGCAGAGCATGGGTGGTGAAGACAAGTACATTCATTGGTAATAAAATACTATAATTTATTCAAGTACCTGCAAAAAGTAGATGTGGTAATTTACACCATCTCTAGAGCTGAAGTAAGTCATTATGCCTTAAGGAGTGTTTTCTGCCAGTTACGCTAGTCTATATATGTAAAGAAGAAAGTTTGTTTCTCTGTATGTTTCTTCTTATTAAGGAGGAGGTCAACAACTACTTTTGGGGAAAAATATCAGTCATCTGCCTGCAACATGCCAACCTTTCTGACCAATGAGATTGTGCTATTCCACACTATTGCAAAACTATTGAACAGTGCACTTCAACCAAACAGACAAACAAACTTGAAAACATCGGACCCCCATCTGCAACAGGCTCACCTATCTATGTGAATAATAACATTATGGCATTTGACAGTGTCCAAGAACTATTAAGCAGTGTACTTCAAACAGACAAATGAATACAACAAAACTTTTCAGGAACCATCCTCTCATCCAACAGACAAACAAATTTGGAAAGAAACATAGACCTGCCTATCTATCCATTGGCCCAGGAAGGAACAGCCACCAGACCTGGAGCGGAGGCAACTTAGGTATGCTTACCATGCATGCCCACACCATGTGGGCCTAGCAGGGGGATCTGCGAGGGGGATGAACTTCCAGGATGAGGGCACATACCGTGAGGGGGGGCATGTGTCACAAGAGAGGAAGACTCGCTCTAGAAAATGGTAATAGGTCATTCACCACAAAGAAAAATAAATATCACATAAATCCCAAAAAGCCCACATCATGGGTCGGAAGAAACAGAAAATTCCCAGGAAAACAATTTCAAACACGCTTGATGAGCACAAAGCATATTAAATCCCAATTATACGAACAGACTGGCAAACAACAAGCCACTAAGTTACAGCATCACTCTGAGTGAAAGCATGTGAATTAAGAAAGCTTTCCAATTGAGATGCCTCAAAAACACCTAATTATTCCCTTTAAATGTAACCAGGCATTTACATGGGGATTTGAGAAAGAAAGTGGCACCTAACTGTAAGACATAATGCATCTTAACTGGGTAGGCCTTGATATGTTGGGAAAATAGATATTTTATGGCCACAAAAAAGATCATCCTTCCTCTGAAAATACAACTTCAGAATAATATTTTTGTCAAGCTCAGAATTAAAAGAAACAATTATCATTGCTCATGAAGAGATCTCATCTTTAAAGGATTCAAGAAATTCTGATAGGTCTAGGCTATCCACAGACAATTGGGAGGCTTGGTCTTCACCCGCTTCTACAACCACTCTGGCAGTACATAGAAAAGTTTATTTAATACCAACGTAGCATAATCTTGATACCCCAACACTTCTTTAAGATATTTCTGAAATAAAATAAACAGCGAGAGATATTGAGCAATAAGAAAATTTAAACATCTAAGGTTTCTACTCCAAGAGGGATTCTCAAGACTCTCCATTTGATGATGCAGTACTAAAATATCTTTAACAGAGGAGGTGGCCACTCCCCCAATAGTAGAAGCCTGAGACTCAACTTTCTTTAAACGAGAATCAACAGCCTCCAGGAGAGAGTCATGCTGTGTGAGCTTCACAAATGTCTCTCTAGTAAAATCAGAAAACTGAGATATAGTTTATAGGCTAGTTGGTCAACCTTCTCTCTAGTCCTATTAGTGAACCACATCGCAACATCCAAACGAGTTTCATATTACTGTATATAACATTAAGTTAATCTGTACATAGTTCCCCCGGTTGTCCTATTGTTGAAATTCCCTGTTCAATGTAAAACTCAATGTTACTTTTATGCATTGTAGTATGTTCTTGTTCAATGTACACCGCACTGATTGTAATAGCGCGGTATAAAAGAATTGTTAAATAAATAAATAAATAAAATAAATAGTACCCCTAAGAGAAGCTTCCATACGAGATACTAAATTTCAAACATCTTTTAAAGTAATTTCTTTGATCTGTTCTTCAGCAGCCAATGAAACATCAGGAACCTCAAGAGAGACACCCTCCACCGGCACCCAGACAACTCGAGGCCAAAAAAACAAAAAAAAAACCCACCTAAACCCGAGTTCTCCTGAGCGTCAGGGAGTGACTCCCCAAGATGCAATTCTTGAGCATGTTCCTTCCCTCCCATAATACCTAAACAGGGAGTTCCAAAGCCCCCAGACTCATTGCCCACAGCTTCATCCCCCATACAAGACGAGGAGCTAACAGGGGTACTGACCTTTTAGCAAGCATGACAACATGTTTGTCCATCGGGCCTATTGTCTTCACAGTCTTAGGGGGATTAGAGTCACTCACTGAAAAAAAACCTTTTTCTTACACTTGCCCATGCCAAGACTCCAGGCACACTGTGCTCCTCCATGATCCTAAGGGCTCCAAAGGGGCAAACTGTGCCCCTTTGGAAATGCCTATTAGGATGCTCCTGCGACCATGTCCCGTGGAATGGGACCGCATTTTAAAGGCCCCAAGATGACATAGGTGTCATGCTATTGGGTGGTACAAGCAGCAACACAGGCAGGGCTCCTTCCTCTTCCTTCAGCAACAAACAGCATGAAACCCTTCAAGCAGCACACACAGCAGGCAAGTTCCAACATCCCGCTCACTCTCTGAATGGGGCTGTGTTTTGAAGGCCCCAAGATGATGTAGGTGGCACGCTATTCGGTGGTCCGAGCAGCAACACAGTCAGGGCTACTTCCTCCTGCATCAACAAACAGTGTGGAAACCTTCAAGCAGCACACACAGCTGGTAGTTTCTAATCTCCCCCACTCATTATTTTATAGACCTCAACCATCTTTTTTCCAATTTGAAGAACCCTAATCTTTTAAACCTTTCTTCACAGGGGAATTCTTCCATTCTCTTTATCATTCTGGTCACTCTTCTCTGTACCCTTTCTAATTCTGCTATATTCTTTTTAAGATATTGCAATCAGAACTGTAGACAATATTCAAGGTGCAGTCATACCATGGAATGATACAGAGGCATTATAATATCCTTGGTTATATTCTGGATTTCTTATCTTATGATGCCTAGCATTCTATTTACTTTCTTGGCCAGTGCTGTACACTGGGCAGAGGGTTTCAACATATTAGCCATGATGACACCTAGCTCCTTTTCCTGAGCTGGTTTCCATGGTTTGGGTTGTGCTTCCCTAAGTGCATAACTCTGCACTTGTCCACATTAAATGTCATCTGCCACATGGAAATTGTTTCCAATTTCTCAAGGTCCTCTTGCAATATTTTACAATCCTCTTGCGTTTTAACAACTTTGAATAATTTTGTGTCATCCTCACCTCACTCATTATTCCTCTTTCCAGGTCATTTCCAGGACAGAAGAAGGGAAGTGTCTTGAGCTAGGGAGACTGCAACTGTTATGGTGAGTTCTGGCAGAGATGTGTACCCTGGGTCTTTTGGATGTAGGATGAAAGGTCTTGGCCCTTCGACTACTTCACTGACTGCTGGAGGAGGTGTCTAAGTAGCCTGTTTGTGACCTGAAAAAGTGAATGAGAAAAACAAGGTTCATTGTGTAGGATGACTTAATACTTTTGGAAGAGGGTCTAGTCCTACAAACAGGGTAATGAGAAAGGTATAGCACAAGAGAGTAGGCATATGCTTGCTGAGATGCCCTAACATGACAGAGACCAAGGCAGGAAAATGATGAGGTATGTGCGAGAAGGCAGTGGCTGAGATGCTTTTGGGGAAAGGGTTCTGTGAATGGACCTGCTTTTTAATGATGTGTTTGTTGTTAAGTTGTTCATGCTATTTTAAGTGGCCGTATGTGTGTTGCATATGTTCTTAGCCAGCTATTGAATTTATTTATTTATGTTTTTAATAGTATTTAGCTCATGCCTTTCCAGTTGTAGTTCAAAGCCAGTTGCAGCCCAGGTACAGTAGGCATTTCCTTGTCCCCAGAAGGGTTAAGTTTGTACCTGAAGCAGTTGAGGGTTAAGTGGTTGCCCAAGGCTATGAACATGGGGAGATCTGGATAAGTGAATGGGATTAGTATTTTTTGTCTCAATTATAAAGATGTGTTAGGATAGCTATGAGTGAAAAATGTCATAGCTGTGAAAGCAATAGAAATTTGGTGTTAAGGGCTGCCATTTTTCCAGATTAGATGATGGGTATAGCTATCTTTATCTTTATCTTTATTCGTTGCTGTATATACCGCCCACACCGAGGCACCAGAGCGGTTTACAATATAAAATTTTGGGCTGCAGAAAAGGAAACAGAACTCCATCGGTTTGATAGGAAAGGGATAGAGCCAAAGGTAAAGATAAGCAGATAGGCATGGGACTCAGAGGAAAAGACTAACAGGGGAGAACAAACTATGCAGGAGGCTAAGGAGGGGCTGTAGGGGGGAGGAAGGAGGTGTCAGGTCGAAGGCGGCACAAAAAAGATGGGTCTTTAGACCAGCCTTCAATCTGACAAAGGAGGGTTCAAGGTGGAGGGCGGGGGGGGGGGGGCGAATTCCAGAGCTTGGGGCCAAGGAAGAAGAAGGCAGTGGAGCGGGTGGATTCTAGACAGGCAGAGGAGGGGGAGGGGAGGAACATGCGGTTGGCATGGATGGATGTGAGTGAACGTTGGGGAGCATGAAGGTGAATTATGTTGGAGAGGTACTGGGTGACACCAATGTGAATGACTTTATGGACTAAGGTATTTTAAACTGGATCCAAAAGGATACGGGAAGTCAGTGGAGACGGACGAGGAGGGCAGTGATGTGATCGAAACGGGTAGCGTGTGTGAGGATCCGAGCAGCAGTATTTTGGATGAGCTGTAGCCTGCGCAGTTGGTACTGGGAGAGTCTTGCAAGAGAGAATAATCTAAATGAGACAGAACGAGGGAGATGAGCAGAGTGGTCAAGGAGGAATCAAGGAGAAAAGGATGGACAGCACGGACAGCACGGATTTGTCTTAGAGAGAGAAAAGATCATTGAACCACTGAAGAAATGTGTTCTTGAAATGACAGGGCAGAGTCCAGAGTGACACCGAGGTAGCGGAGGGAGGGGATGACAGGAATGGGGGAGGAGGAGAGCAAGGGAGAGATAGAGGGAATGGGGCCACCGAAAGTGAACCATATGGCCATGGTTTTGGACAGGTAGACATGGAGGAAATTGGTGGACATCCATGAATCGATGGAGGAAAGACAATAATTAAGGGGGGTCAGATCTGGTGAAACAGGGTCAATGTGGTAGAGGAGGAAGACATCATCAGCGTAATAGTAGGCAGAATACCAAATTGCTGAACCAGGAGAGTGAGGGGGGGGGTGAGAAAAACATTGAAGAAGAGGGGAGCTAGGACAGAGGCCTGAGGAACCATACAGGTGAGCGGATGTGCAGGCGAGGATGAAGAATTAGAGAGAACGGAGAAATATCTGTTGGTCAAGAAAGAGCGGAACCAGAGTAGAACAGAGCCCGAGATCCCAATATCATAGAGACGAGTGAGCAGAGTATGGTGGTCAACAAGATCGAAAGCGGAGGACAGGTTAAGAGAAACTGCGATAGAAATGGAACCGTGATCGTGTGCAGAGTGAAGTTCATTCAGGAGAGCAAGAAGAATATATTTTGTGCTGTGATCACTGCTACATGGTTAGCATCAGTTGCCGCCTCTGCTCTGCCCTAGAATGCCCCCAACATGCCCCAATGCTAACCAGATAACATCAGGGCGTGTAGAGGACATAGTCAGGGATATTCAATGGCACTAACCATGTAGATGCCGTTGAATATCCCCATTTAAGGCATTTACACGGTTTACTTGGCTGTAAACCGTGTAAATTCCTATCAAATATTGGGCCTCAAAATCTTAAATATAATTCAATAAAAACTATTCAAAGTCAATGTTGTGCTGCAAGAAGAGGAGAAGCCTGATCAAATTTTGGCTACTCATTAAAGGTTTCACAGACGTATTTTGGACATGTTGTAGGCGATGCAGTAAGATCCATAGAAGACCATTTTATAAGGCATTACAATAATCAATTTAGGTGATAACTAATACTGAGATAATGGTTTTTAGATCCTTCTCTGGTAGGCAAAAAAGAGGAATGTATTACAGATAAATCTGAAACTTACAAGAGAGCAATGAATCTAAAAGAACCCCTAAGATTCTTACTACAGATTTCAAAGAAAGAAAAACTTCTCGAAAGCATGGGAGTAATGAAATGGGAAGGAATAGTCTGCAAAAAATAGATTACTTCTGAGTCTGAAACATTCAGGGAAGGTTTCTAGTCAGCCAAGAAGCCACTGAATTAAGGCAAGCATTTAATGGTAAAATATCAATTGCTTAGGAATTTGAGAAATAATTTGGATATCATTCACATAAAAATATGGACTTCATCCAAAAGACCAAATCAAGAGAATAGAGCACCAAAAATGTTAAAGAATTTTGTGGCAAGGAGAAAACCTTGGGGAAACCTGTAGTTCAAATTACATTCATTAGAAAAATTGCTATTAACATAAACCCTAAATGACTGGTTATTCAGATTGAATGCAACCAAGCGGTATATAAGCGACTGTTAAATAAATAAATAAATAAGACTCCCATCTCTCGCTCCATCAGAACTGTCATGAAAGTAGAGGAGTAGTCTAGTGGTTAGGGCAAAAGCCTCAAATCAGAAAAAAACAGGGTTCAAATTCCCACTGAAGCTCCTTGTGGCCTTTGGCAAACCACTAACCCTCCATTGCCTCAGTTATAAACTTAGATTGTAAGCCCTCCGAGGACAGGGAAATACCTATGTGCAACTCACCTTGAACTGCTACTGGAAAGGTGTGAGCTAAATACTAACCTCAGCAGATTTACAGTACCTTTTTTGAAACTCTTCAGCTTAGTTAAAAATAATAACAATACAAAGAGTGGAAAATAATTTGGGGAGAGTGTTGTATATCCATTGCACAAGAGCCTACAAACTTATGTCTATGTTGTGGTTTAGCAAGGATGGGGCGGTGGGACAGGCCAGGAGGAGGGTGCGCCTACAGAGGCAGTGCTGCAGACTTACCGAAAAGCTGGCTTGCCATGGTGCCGCATGCTCCATGGCCTGGCTGCTCTTCTCTTCCAGCTGAAGTCTCATGAATTGCTAGACTTCAGCCTGGAAAGAGCAGCAGCTGGGCCACAGAATGCAAAGCACCACAGCAAACCAGTTTTTTGGTAAGTTTGCTACACTGCCATTGTCGACCTGCCTGGGGGAGGTGCATCATAGTGTACAGGGCAATGCCATGCGGGGGGGGGGGGGGGGGGTGCCTGCCCTGGGTGCCAAGGGGGCTGGGAATGCCACTTGGAAGATTAGTTCAAAAAATCTATTAAAAATCTAGCCAGAGAGGGCAGAGGAAGATGGTGAGGGACTAGTGCTGGAGCTCACAACATTTATTTGGAAAATTGCTTACCTTGCCATGGGACAAGGTAGAAAGAGGAAGGGTGTGGTACATGCCTCCTCTCTGTCCTTGTGTCCTACAGTAGATCTGCTTTGGCTCGATGGATGCAGATCAGCCCATTAAGCCTTCCCTAGGTGACATCAGGAGTTTGGAGCCTGGCGTCTTACCAAGCCTCAGATGTCAGCTTAACAGCCATGCCATGAACACAATGACTTCACTGGAGGCCGAGAGGCTTGATGCATTAGTTGAAACCTTGGTGTGGTTTTGGATCATAGAGGTACTTGTGGAGGTGGAGACTGGAGGATGCTGGAGACCTCTGTTGCCATGCAGAGAGAAACTGCATTGCCATCTCTTCATATTACTTCTGATGCTGTTGTTTTTGCTGATGACACACAGCAAGATTTTGCTTTGGAGAAGCCTCAACAGATTACTTTGGAGTCCCTTTCATTGGCAATTTAGGGCTTGGGTAAAAAGCCTTTATGGACCTTTGTGTAAATCATGAGAAATTCTGGCCAACACTAAGATTCACGGATATACCATCATTGAAGAATAAAAAATAAAGAAATAATCAATAAAGAATGACAAACCAGTCAAGAAATCCAATGACACATTGCTCTTGACCGAATGATAATTATGAAGTGACCTAGACAAGATTCTCTAGAGCAGAGATGAATCTCTCCATACAAAGATTTGACTTGTCAAATCCATGGTATTTTCAATGACATCATATGGATGTGAAATAGGATAATGAAAAAGATAGACAAGAAGAAAATTGATGTCTTTGACTTATGGTGCTGGCAAAGAATACTGGGTATACCATGGACTGCCTGAAGGACAAACCAGTTTGGTACTAGAGGAGATTAAACCTAAGCTTTCTTTAGAAGTTCAGATGCCAAGACTTCAACTTTCATATTTTGGACACATCACACTAAGAGAGAGATCATTAGAGAAAAACATCATGCTTGGCAAGATTGAAGATCAACACAAAAGAGGAAGGTTCGCAAAGAGATAGATCAATACAATAACAGCAGCTATGGAGGCAACTCTATCAACAATTAGCCGCCTGACTGAAGACCGAACATAGTTTAGAGCAACTATCCATAGGGTCACCATGAGTTGGCACTAACTCAAAGGCATTTAATAACAATGAACCCAATATTGTGTTGTGCAGGCTATGCGCCACAGTGGCACACAGCCTGCCCACCGACCTCCTCAACCCAGGTTTTCATTTCCATGTCTGCGGAAGTGAAAATCCAGGTTAGCCTGCGTGCCCTGGCAGCTGCAGAGGCTACACGGTTAGCAGCGATTTTTGATGCTACCTGCTTAGCCCTCTACGCCCTAAAGATAAGCAAGTTTTCCCTCGCTTATCTTTAATGCACCCCTAGGTTTGTTTAGAATGTGCATTAAGTTATAGCATTTTATAGTTTATACATGTAAATTTGTGCTCCACCCATGTTCCATCCCTGGCCTTGCCCACACCAAGAGTACACCCTACTAGCCTGGTGCATGTCCTTATAGAATAGTGCCTGGCTAAAGTATGTATGTAAAGGCCCATCTGCACATGTAAGTGATGAAAAATACATAATTTACACACCTTGATAGCATGGCTTGTTATAAAATTAACTCCTATAGGTGCAAGACTGTAGGATCCAAAAAGATTTTGATGCTGATGAATACTTTGTGCAGCAAGAACTTTACATTTCAGAAGGTATAACACTGTTGAATGATTGGTTGGGACAAAATTGAGATAACTGAAATAACATATTTAGATGCCGTGAATGAGGTGTTTTGTCAGAAGCACTATCAGAAGAGTCTCGAAGGCTAAAATAAAAAAATAAGGAAAGAAAGGGCGCCACTGACAGGCTTCTTTATCCAACAAAAATTCCTCCAAAATCACTGAGAAATGAAATTCATGCTGCCAGAGCTACTTATAATATCTGGACCATGCTTATGAAAGACTTCCAAATAATACCAATCAAGGACCTAGAACAAGAAAGCCAATTCAGTCCTATAAAAAAGCGTTCTCTGTATCCAAAGAGACAGTAACATAGGGTTCATTCACCTTTTGTGCAACTAAGATGACACATGAAAGTATCATAAATTATCAGTGATAGATCTACCCTGAACAAAACCAAACCAATTCAAATGGTGTCTTATAAAATTACCCTTTTGGAAGCTAATACTATATGAGCAGTGTAGAAAGTTACACACAAGTTAAAGTCCCTATTTTCAATGACATATGTGCGTGATTGGGCACTTTTATATGCATGGTGCCTGGGTGCTGTTCTGTAAGCATATGCATAATTGCCCATTGTGTATCTTCTTGGGGGTCATTATCGGAGGTAGCACTTGGATAGCGCATAGGTGCAGCCTTTGCTGATGAACATAAGGTATAAAATACTATGGGGTATGTTTACTAAACTGCAGTAACGTTCCCCGCGTTAGGTTCTCTGGATGCCCATATAAGGGAATGGGCGGTGCATCATTATGACAAGCCGTGTCAGTTAACGTGCGTTACAAGGCGCCTTAGGCTAACGCGCTTTACAAGGTGCCTCATAAGGCACATTACAAGGCACATCATAAGGCACGTTATAAGGCACGTTATAAGGCACGTTACAAGGCACCTTAGTAGAAACAACACAAGGCACCTTAGTAGAAACAACACAAGGCACCTTATAAGGCACCTTATTAGGCACAGTACAAGGTACATTATAAGGCACGTCACAAGATACCTTACTAGGCACGTGCCTTGTAATGTGCCTTATAACGTGCCTTGTACTGTGCCAAATAAGGTGCCTTGTAATGCCTTATAAGGAGTGATGGCAACTGTGGTGAGGGTATTATGGGCTGGCAGCATGGATCTGCAAAGATATGACTGTCACAGGCATGCAAAATATGGACAGGAAGGAACAATGAGGAACTGAACCCATGACCACTGCCTAGAATATCAGTGTATTAACCAGTAGGCTAGATCTCTATGGCTTGTTGCACAGCAATGGATGGGTACAGAAAGACTGCAGGTCACCGCGCAAACCGTCTGCTCTGTGTGCCAGGATAGGGTAACCCCACCAGCACCCATGATGCATTGCACATGCAGAACAGTGGCCTACAGCTGACCACCAAATGGGGTCTGCACCTCTCCGGTACTGCAGCATGGTACGACGGACCGACAGTGTGTGATACTGGCACAGAGTAGCTACAGACCATGCCATTGTGCAGGTTTCATGTTCACCCTGAGGGACAGGATGGGCACCCAGCACTAGGTCCACAGTACATGTGATACTCTAATAGGTCCTGCTGCACATCCCCATCACTACCAGTGTGTGACAAGTGCTCCCAGCAGTACAACTGAAAATACTTCTGTTCCCATCTGTGTTCTGCAGTCACATGTGGTCCTGTGGGACCGGGCACCACCCAGATTAGTGTGTATGCAGTGCTAAGGTCTGGCTGCCATGGGTACTTGTTATCAGGGCAGCAGGGTGTCTAGATGTGCATGAGGTTTAGTTAGCACTGCCACTAAGTGGTATGCACTATATACGCCAAGGGGCCAACAATCACCCCTTTTGTAGATGAGAATGTAGAGAGATAGGTACCTGCGTCCTGCAGAATGGCTGTAGTACCAACAACCACTGTCCCATTGGAAGATGACAGCCCTCCAGGGCTGATGGGCCAGAGCCATACCTGTGACAGTGGCAGACTAGCAGTGATACCCAGGGTAGGTAGGGGAAGGTTCAACTGCTCCACACCATGGTCCACCAGCAGACAGCACAATCAGACTGCACCTGCAGCATCCTACAGGGTGGTCCCACCATATACAGACAGCCCACTAGCCAGTCCAAAGTGCATGCTCACAGGGGAACCCTGTGCACCCAGAGGTGAGATGCACAGCACAGACACCAAGCAGGTACTTCCATGATTGGGCCCCAGAACCAGGAACACACAGGTATCACTGGAGACAAATAATGTGTGGTACTATGTGGGAACATGGACATGCCATGGTCACTGCTCGGTCAGAGTGAGAGTGACCTCCCAGCGTGACATGTTGTGGCCACCCTGCCAATGCAGGTGGTGGTCGAGCACTACAGTGTCCCAGCCATTGTCCTCCACCCTGTGTAGATGCATCCTGGCCAATCCACCCTGTCTGGGCCATACCCACAATACCTTGCTCCTCCTTATGCACATTTGCAGGCTAACGCTGGAAACAGTGTGAGCAATGTGGGCCCAGTGAGGTGTTGGCAGACACAAAACAATGGATAGACATACGCACACTCCCACACCTATCTCAGCATTGTGCAGAGATAGAGGTGGGTGACAACCCTGCCTGTCACACTGGTCTTGATCACAGTGCTGACATTGCTAAACTGTGCAGGGGGTAGTAGTAGTGCTCCATTGATAAGCCCAGCTCCATGCTGGGGCCACCAGCCTAACACTTCATGAGGCTGTGGATAGTGCAGCCCGTGTGAGTGGGTGTTTGTACCCCTGTGCACCGCTGCATTGGGGTTTGCACATGTTGTTGTTGTGGCTGCATTGTGGGATAAAACTATGGGGTGATGCTCTGCAGGATCCACAGTCTGGGACTTGAACTTCTGACCCTCTGATCTGGGACACACTGGTTGAGCATACTGCATCACACTGTTGCCACAGCAGCATAGTGGCCCCTGGGGCTACCCTTCCCTTCCCCAGCCTGACCTCTTCTGTTGCACTGCATACCACGTACTGGTACAGGGCATGGCCTAGGTCCACTGCAGGCAGGTGCCACTGCTCCCTACAGCACAAACACCCCCCCCCCCCCACCATGCTGCCATGGCCATATGCTGTCGGTGCCGGTGGTGCGCAGTCCCAGGCCATCCAGGAGGCAGGTAGGTGGCTGCTTAAGGTGTGGGTTCTGGGGTGGGGGTGCCTACATAGCTGTCCATGCTTCCCCCGGCACCGCCTGTTACTGTTATGTGCCCTTTGGGTACCTGCTGGGTAATGTCCCCTGGATGGGACACTGTGGGACACAGACTCATGGGCATGTTTGACCCTGGTCAGTTGCTGTCTTGCTGGATACCATTTTCCACATTTTCATGTGTCACCTAGGCAACCGCCTAGTCCACCCCGTGCCCAGTAGCCCCCACTGCATGTCTCACCAGCAGCCCCCATGCCCCATTTGCGCCATCACCATAGTGGCCTTTCATACCTGGGCACTATGTTGTTGCTGCAAATGGAGCACTACTATCACCTTTCTTGGGCTCCCTGCCTATGCTGTACATTGCTGACACTTAAGAGGCGGGACGCCCAGCACCAGGTCCATAGCACCTGACTTAGCTAAGATAGGCTATGCTGCAGGTCGCCATCAGTGCCAGTGTGTGATAGGTAGTCCTTACAGACACACCTAGGATACACCTGTGTCCATCCATATTTCCCAGTCACATCTAGCCTTTGTGGACTATGATGCACCCAGAATAGTGCATATCTTGTGTGGGTGCCATGGTCACAAGATTTAAGTGAAGGGGGGTGTTTGGACCCATAAGCGTATTATGTAGCACCACCCAACCCACCCTCTGGGGTTCAGGGGGGGAACATGATCTCCCATCAACAGATCCACATTCTACATCCCTACAATAGTGGCAGCAGAGGGGACCATCAACCCCAGTCCTGCTGGGGAACGGCCACCCTACGCAGATCTGTATGCCTCCATAAGGCAATAGCAGACAGACAGTAGGCTTGGAAGTGCTCAGCTGCCCCCCACCACTATCTGACATTCTCCAGCAGCAAGCACAGTGAATCTCCAGCCACTGCACCCTGCAAGGTGTTCTAATCATACACATGTGATACTCTAATAGGTCCATACACATACTAACTGCAGACAGTCTGCTAGTTTGTATATAGGGCATGTTCCTGGAGGAACTGTCTGCACCCAAAAATGGGATGTGAGCACACACACCAAGCAGGTAAGTCAGTGCTTGGGCCCCAAAAAAGAGAACCCATAAATATCACCTGAAGAAAATACTATATAGCACTATGGGGGAACCTAGCCATGCCATGGTCACTGCTCAGTCAGGGTGAGAGTGACCTCCCAGCAGGACATGCTGTGGCCACCCTGTCCGTGCAGGTGGTGGCCGGGTACTACAATGTCCCAGCCATTGCCCTATGCCCTGTGCAGATGCATCCTGCCCAGGCCACCCTGTCCGGGCTAACACTGGAAATAGTGCAAGCAGTGTGAGCTGAATAAGGTGTAGGCAGCCACAACACACTGGATAGACAGACACACACTCCCACACCTATGCCAGCATTGTGCAAATATAGAAGCTTTTGGCAGCCCTGGCCACCACACCAGTCCTGGGCAAAGTGCAGGCATGGCTATGGTACGCAATACTGTTGGGGTCACTCCCTGGTGTGGTAAACACTGTCGGAAACCAAAACTGAAACACACTCCACAGATATCAGAAAGGTTGCTATGATGCAGCTCTATCAGCAAATTGTGCTTAACTTAGGAATTGTTATCTGTCATTAATCATAGCAACCTTTTGATATATGTGTAACGTATTCCCAAGTTTAGTGTGGCATTGCTAAGGTATGCAAGTGCTAGTATTGGGAGATGCTGCCGCGCGTAGGGCCCAACAGCCTGACTCTCCATGAGGCTTTGGACAGTGGAGCCTGTGGGTGTGGGTGTTTATGACCCTGTTGGCCACTGCTCTAAGGCAGAGGTTCCCAACTCCGTTCCTGGTGGGCCAAACACTGTTCAGGTTTTCATGCTGTCCCTAATGAATATGTATGAGATACATTTGCATACAATGGGGGCAGTGCATACTAATGCAGCACAGGCATATTTATTAGGGGCAGCATGAAACCTGAATGGTGTTTGGCCCTCCAGGACTGCAGTTGGAAAACTCTGCTCTAGGGATTGCACGTGTTTATGGTGTCTGTGCTCTGTAGGGTAAAATATAGGCGTTTCAGGCATCTTTATTTTATCTGCAATAAAGGTTCCATCTTTATTACCACGGTTTAGTACTGGGTAAAATATGGGGAAAGGTTTGGCAGAAGCCACAGCTGGGATTTGAATTTATGACCTTCTGCTCCAGAACACACTGGATTTGTGTATTGCACCGCACCGTTGCCAGAGGGACAGTTCATTCCCTGGGGATACCATGACTTCATCAGACAGACTCTGTCTGTTGCATTGCACGGCACCCACCTAAACAGGGCTAGGCCATGGTCTGCTGTGGGCAGAAGCCACTGCCCCCTCCACCACCAGCACCCCTCTGCCACCATGCTGCCGTGCCATTATGACGGTGGTGCTGGTGTTGCGCAGTCCCAGGCCATCCAGTATGCCGGTAGGCAGCTGCCTATGGTGTGGGTTCTCGGGGAGGGGTGCCTACATGGACATGCACGCTTCCCCCCCCCCCCCCCCGCACCACCTGCTAATGTTATGTGCCCTTGGGGGTACCTGCTGGGTAATCTCCCCTATGACACTTTGGGACACACACTCGTGCCCATGTTGGACCCTCGTCAGTTGCTGTTTTGGTGCTTTACAGTTTCGGCATTCCTATGTGCCACCTAGGCATCTGCCTAGTCCGCACTGTGCCCCAGCTGAACCACAGCATGTGCCGCCTGCAGCCCCCTGTATCCCATTTACAGCATCAGTACAGTTGCCCTTTCCTACGTGCCCACTCTGCTGTTGCTGCACATGTGCATGCCCATTTATCACAAGATTAATACTCTACGACACCTAAAACTCATGTTAGACCCCGATGATTTCCGCACAATATTCCAAGCGCTAGTCACTCCACATTTTGACTATGTGAATATTATCCTGCAAGGCCTACCTAAATCTACGCTTAATCCATTACAGCTTGCTATGAATGCAGCAGCTAGATCACTATGCGGAATTACAAGGAGACAACACATAACCCCCATTCTAATGGAGCTTCACTGGCTCCCAATAATTTGTAGATTATCTTATAAAACACTTCTTATGACCTTCAAAGTGTTCCATAATATTTCACCTCCTTCAATCTCTGATCTACTCATTCATACCCAAAACAACAGATCAAGAAGATCTACAACTGAAAATACTCTAGTGATTCCAAATGAATTAGTAAAATGTACTCAAACTACCATTAACAGATCATTTTCATCCTTTGCTCCAAGGTGCTGGAATAAGCTTCCATCAAACATCAGATTGATAAAAGATATATTGCAGTTTAGAAAAGCTTTAAAAACCCACCTTTTTTTACAACACTTCTCTTGCATCAATATTTCCCCTTCTCTCACCCCATTATCTCAACTCAGCAATAATAGTTAAATGATGATGTTAGACCGTTCCACCTTATGATATTTCACTGTATATACCTGCTCTGTTAAATGTTATTTATGACGTCTCTATACCCACTCAAGATCTCTAGTCTGATGTAATTGCTTTTATTTAATTATTTATATGCTATTCCCCAGTTAATCCTTGTTTTATTCCCCTGTTACCTGTAACTTGGACAAGTTCTCTAAATCTGAGTGTATTTTGTTTAATGTAAACCGCACTGATGTCAAATAGCGCGGTATATAAGAGCTGCTAAATAAATAAATAAATAAATAAATAACTTGCCCAATCTAAATGACAGAAACCCTGATCAGCGCTATTTCAATGTGGGATCATTCACTTTGTAGGGGGACAGAGCATAGACCCTTCCAAACATGATATCTTAATTTATACACTTTGTCAGTAGTGTTGCTTTATGTTTATCATTAAAATCACTATTGGCCAGCTTGGTTATTGGGATTTTAGATGTGGTTCTGGTCCTTTTATATGTTTATTTGCCTTTTTGGTCCCTGCACATGTATCACAACTATCACTTTTCTGGGTTTTCCTGCCTTTGCTGCACGTTTCTCTCTCCTGCAAAAGTGCCTCTAGCGCGAGGTTTTCACTGGTGCTAATTTTCAGACCCTGATTTCACGGTGTTAGTGTGCATGGAGCCTCTCCCCGCCCACTCTCCGCCCATTGACCCCTTCTCTCCCCCCTCTGGGAAGCCTTACTCCACCCTTCAGGCCCGGATTTCACAGCATTAGTGTGCCTTAACGCCGCCGCTGCGTTATCGCGTGATAATGCCACCACTGCGACGTTAAGACAGTTTAGTAAACATACCCCTTAGATTGTAAGACCGCAGGGGACAGGGAAATACTGTACCTGAATGTAACGTGCCTTCAACTATTGGAAAGTTTATTTATTTGTTTGTTCTTATACACCACACTTTTTGAGATCAGTGTGGTTTACATAAAACATAAACAGTAAACAGTTTACATAGAACAGTAGGATACATAGAACTTAGAACCATGGAACATGTATTATGAAGGTACTAAGAATAGGCAACATAAACATTAAATGTTAAACAGGGAAATGAACTTGGAATGTGTAAGGGGGAGAACTAAACAAGCTAGACAGCA
The DNA here is from genome assembly GCA_033557465.1 of Ichthyophis bannanicus. NCBI lineage: Eukaryota > Metazoa > Chordata > Amphibia > Gymnophiona > Ichthyophiidae > Ichthyophis > Ichthyophis bannanicus. The sequence goes on from CM066032.1 coordinate 9,467,355, forward strand.
GAGTCATAACACCAGGCTTAGTTAGGGTGGATGGTTGTAAGCTAGCTGAAACAAGTAGGTCTTTAAGGCCTTCCTGAAGAGTGACTGGTGTGAGATGGCTTGGAAAGTTGTGAGCTAAATGCAAATAAATAAATAAGAGGTTCTACTTAGCTCCTGTGAGTAAATATTCTTACAGATTTCTTTTATCAGTCTCTTTTGTTGATCTTTCATTATTGTGAATAAGAAAGTGGAAGTTGTCCTGATTTCATTTATTTATTTGACATTATTTATATATTGCCTTTCAAGTTTATCAAGGTGGTTTACAATGAACTGAATGTTTTACAATGAACATGTTCTTCAGAACTATGTACAACACCAGTAACATCACTAGACTGTAGCTAGTTAACTGTGTAACATTGCATAAATATTTACAAAGTAGCAATACGTTATTTACAAAGTAGCAGTGATCTATAGGTTTATAGTTTACTTCTACATAATTGGTATTTTGCTATAGTGCTCTATGAACAGGTGGGTCTTCAATTCTTTTCTGAACTTGGCTGTGGCTGGGATAGCTCTTAGGTGGGCAGGGAGTGAATTCCAAATATGCGGGCTGTAGAATTTGAACACTCATTGGATTACTGTTTGTGAGGTACTGGTCTTATGGAAGTGGTTGATAGTGTGTTTTGATGCAGGCTCCTCTGCAATCTGGTGTCAGGCTTTTTTTGGATCAGGCCACTTAAGCATTCAGCAGACTGGCCATGTAGGATCTTGAAGATCATTAGAATTGCTTTGTAGCATATGCGTGATCGGATGGGGAGCCAATGAAGAGAATGTAGTGTTGGAGTGATGTGGTTGTATCTTTTTATACCTGTTATTAGCCAAGCCGCAGTGTTTTGTGCTATTTGTAGGATCTGGGTGGTACTTTTGGGTAATCCTTGTAGAAGCAGGCTGCAGTAATCCAGTTGTGGTGCGATCATGGCCTAGCATACAGTGCAGAAGTGGTTGTCATCTAATAAAGGGCATAAGTTTTGCAAGATCTTCATTTTATAGTATGCTTTGGCTGTGGTCTTCTTAATGTGCGCTTGGAAGTTGAGCCTATGATCAAGCAGCACTCCCAGTTATTTTACTTCATTCCTTACAGGGATTGACCATTTTCCTATGCAGAGGTTATCTGGTGGTTTGTATGCAGCATCTTTGGTGATTGTCATGGCTTCGGATTTGTTGTAGTTGATTGATAGATTGCAGTTTGTGAACCATTCTGAGATTGATATCATGCAGTTGGTGATGGTAGAGTAGTCAGGCTTTCTTGAGTTGAATGAGGTATAGACCATCAAGTCATCTGCGTAAAAGTGGTGGTATATGTTGTGGTTTTGTATAATTTTGCAAACCGGTTGAATATATATGTTGAATAAGAGCGCTGATAATGCAGAGCCCTGCGGTAGGCCTTAGTGAATTTGGAAAGGTTTGGATGTTCTGTTCTTGATCTTGACCTGTGACTGGTGGCCTGAGAGGTATGAGGAGAACCATGTGAGAGGGGTGCCACTGATGTCTATCTCAGCAAGTCTGTCCAGTAGTATGGAGTGTATTATTGTGTCGAATGCTGATGATATGTCTATGAATATAAGGTGAAACTCTGCTTGGAGATTTTGATTCCTTTGAGGAGTGTGTTCATTAGAGCGGTCAGGAGGGTCTCTACCCTGTGATATTGATGGAATCCATGTTGTTGTGAGTCTAGGGGGGGATTTATGTCAATGTGGTCTTGCAATTGCCTTTGCACTGCTTTCTCGATTAATTTTGCTAGCAGTGGTATGCTGGATATGAGCCAATATGAAACTGGAGATCTGGGGTCAGAGTTGTTCTTTAGATGAGGCCTTATAGAGGAGATCTTTAGTTCTGGAGGCATGAGACCTTCTGTTAAGGATAGGTTTACCATTTTGGATATCACCGGTGATAACTCTTGTGAACTCAACTTTATCCAGGCTGTTGGACAGGGGTCGAGAAGTGAGGAGGTAGTGTTTAAAGATTTTAGTACTGTGTTGCAGTGCTCTACAGTGATGGAGAGGAATGCTGACCATTTATTTGTTTGGTCTTGGTTCATTATAGGCATTAGTATTTGTTATGTTGAGTGGTTTGGGCTGGCAAGTGTGCTCTGTAGATGGGTTGTGAATGCCTCAGGAGAAAGTAGTTCAGTTGTCTGGGGTTGTGGGGATTCTGTAAGGTTCTTTACTATCTCAAAGAGCTCTCTTGGGTGATATAAGGATGTCATAATGGTGTTTGTGTAATATTGTTTCTTTCTAATTTGTATTAGTTCGTTATATACTTTTTGTTTAGTCTTGTATTCCAGGAGGTGCATTTGATTTTTTATTCTTCTCCATTGTCTCTCTAACTTTCTCAACTCCATCTTGGCTTCTCTTATATCCGTAGAGTACCATGGGGCTGTATTAGTTCGTGGTGGTGGTTTTGTTTTTTTCTGGCATGGTAGCTATTGAGGATATAGTGTTATTCCAGCTTGCTATTAAGGTTGTAAGGTCTGTGGTGTTGGTGTCAAGGTTGGAGTATATATGTTCTAGTAGGCTGTCTTTATTGAATTCTCTAAAGTGATGCTGGGAGGTTGTGTGAGATTGTCTATGAAGTTGGGGTTCCAGTGAGAATTCGAAGGTACTCATATGATGATCCAACCAGGGTACTGGTATCACATGGTGGGGGATATTTGAAGTGTTATATTGAAGTCTTGAGGGTACAAAGACGAAGTTGAGGATGTTTCCTCCTATGTGGGTCTGTGCATCTATTATCTGAGTGAGGTCCAGTGAGGTCATGGCATCCATGAAAGCGAAGGCTTGAGTGGGGGAAGCTGAGTTCAGGTTAAAGTCTACCTATCTACTCACTTACAATTTAACACTATCCAAAGCTGATTGATGTCACAGGTTGTAAATGTCGCAGTTTATAAATATTCAAAAGTTTTTGTTATAAGTTTTAAATAATTACTTTGGTTTAAATTTTCAAATGTTTTTGTTATAAGTTGTAAATAGTTACTTTGGTTTATACTGTTCTTTGTATATAGACACAATGTTGCATAATGTTCCATGTACTTATTACCTTTGTTCTCTGTAAACCGCCACTGATCTTGGGAAGTGGCGGTATATAAAAGTTTTTCAAATAAATAAATAAATAAAGTTGCCTAGGATTATTGTAGGTTTTCCTTTGCTGGAGTGTTTACATGCTTGATCAATTATGGTTGAGAAATCTTCTGGGTCAGGGTTGGGGATCTGTATATCAAGCATATTGATAATTGTTTGTTCTTTAGTGTTAGGATATTTAGTGTTGGGGTTGACATATGATCTGTGGCTTTGAGGTTTAGTTGTTTGTTTGTTAGGGCGAGGATTCTACTTCCTTTGCGTTGTGTTCTGGAGCAATAATGGAGATCCATGTTTGGTGGAGTGAGCTGGTTTATCAGTACAGTGTCTGTGTCACTTATCCATGATTCAGTTATGCACATTACTTCAGTCTTGTGCTCCTGGAGGTAGTCTGAGATGGTGTGTATTTTGTTGCGGATGGATCTGGCATTTATAAGGGCAAATTTAGCCATTTTTTCCTGTTGTAATGGTGTTGTGGTTGCAGTACATATTTTCTGGAGGTGTATAGGCATGAGATGGTTAGGGCTCCATTTTGGGTATTGGTGGAATGATGGAGTTGCTAGGGAGAGTCTTGTTGTAGTCAGGATGGGTATTAAACCCGCCCATGCCTGGGCTGCTCTGGATGGTCTCATTAAAGTTGATAGTAGGATTAAGGTCATCATTGTCATGATCCGAGTCATTTTGCTGCAGTGGTGGTGCATGAGTGAGAGATTCAATGAGTATGGTGAGATGGGGAATCGTGGTTCGGTGGTGGTTGGTAGCATTGGTAATTAATGGTTTAATCTTAAACGATGAATAAGGTAAACAAAACTTGTGTTTGTGTTGTGTTATTGTGCAACAACTGTGGTTTAATGCAGTGAATGTTGGTTGTTTAGTTATAGAACTTATGGTTAGGTGGTGGAGTCAGTTGTACTTGGATGGAGTTGCTTCTTTAGGCAATTCATTGTGGATAAGATGAAGCTGAGACGTTTGAGATGTTATTTCAGGACCTCCCAGTTGTTGGTGTCACGGGTCACTTGAAGTGTGCCGATCAGAGCATGGGTTGTTTTTTTGGTCCTCGCCTAAGAGCCATGCCAAAGGGCCCTCTGGTGAGGCCATCAGGCGCGGGCCCGCCAGGCATGGGTGCGCCCAATGGCACTCCTTATTTGAATGTGCAGGAGGTCCCTGATTGGGCAGGAGCAGTTGGGGATCTGTATACTTGATATACAGATCCCCAACTGTAGCTAGTTAACTGTGTAACATTGCATAATTATTTACAAAGTAGCAGTAAGTTATTTACAAAGTAGCAGTGAGCTATATGTACCAATTGGGGGGAGGGGGGGTAGAGCCGGCCAGCACCAGAAAGTGCTTGACTGCTTCTGATGTAAGTGCCTGATGCAACTGCCTCTCCCTGAAGTTGCCAATTCTAATAGTCATAATCCAATAGTATTCATCTAAATATAATTCATGCTCAGAGCTGACACAAGAGATGGGCATTAAGGGTGAACACTCAGAGTGCCAGGCCAATAGGATGTTGTGTCACCCATTTGAGTCAATTTATGAGCACATAAGCATGAAAGAGAAAGATGCACGCAAAGCAAAGCTTACCTTTTGGCACTTTTTTGTCAAGTGCCTGTCCCGTTCATGATATAGATCAAAAAATTTCTCTCATGGATTTGTCATCTTTCCTGATTAAGGATGCGTGAAAAGTAAATCTTTCATTTGCAAGCTTTTGTCCTTAGATGAGAGGAAATCCTTACACTTAATTTTAGAGGAACCGTTCCAAATTATTTAATAATTTCTTAGGTTACAGCCAGTTAGTATCATGTATCATTCACATTTGTCTTGCAACACCTGTAAGTTTGTTGCTTTATCATGTCAGTCTTACAAGAGGTATGAGTTTTCAGAGTAAAAGAAACTCTAGATAATATGAGGTCAGAGAGAAAGAGAGAGAGAGAGATTCAGGCATAATGTAAAAAAAAAAAAGTTTGTTCATAGAAATCAAGGTAAATATATCAAGCAGCATTCCAAACTGTGATGTAAGTAACAATGGTGTCAAATTCAAATAAACATGGGGCAAGCGCAGAGGATGGAAGAGAAGAGACAACAAAGTTAAAGACCAAGTCCTGCTTGCATTGTTGTAGCAGAAAGATGAACTAGACAGACTGGAAAAGGCTTTTATAGTCACTTTCTCCTTTGTTTCTTTTCTTTTTTTTTTTTGTGTACATTATCAATCAGCAAACAAAAGATGTTAGCTAGCAATGAGACCCAGGGACTATCTGGAGAAGATTTTCATCAAAATGAGCCTGTGGGGTACTATTCTCATGATGCTGACTCATTTAAACAATATGAACAGTAGAATTGTGTCATCTTACTTGCTATAATTTATCATTGAATATATCATGGGCTATATCACAAAAACACTTTGGGGTTCTTTTACTAAAGTGTGCTAAGGTATTGCACTTATCACACCATTAGCTCTACAACCGTGGCACGTTGGGCACAATACCACTGCATTAACTGTCAAGGAGCATGGAAAACATGTTCCCGGCAGTCAATATGGAGTTCTGTGCCCTAACATTGCATACAAATAGCACTTAACTCCACCTATGAGGTGGCATTCGGTGAACCCATGCTAATTGCAAGGGTCACAGCATGTGCTATTTACTCCTGCACTAACTTGAGAGTGGAGGAGTGGCCTAGTGGTTGGGGCAAGGTACTTCTGGCCAGAAGGTTGGTGGTTCAAATCCCACTAGAGGACAGCAACCTTGGGCCAGAAGGACTGGGGTTTTTAGTCCCACAGGTGCTCCTTGTGGTCTTGGGCAAACCACATGTTTATTTCATTTGCTTGACCGCCCTTCAGTGGTAATCAGAGCAGTTTACAATACATAAATTAACAAAGTAAGGCACGAGGCTGGAAATTGAAAAGAAATTTACAATTCTCAATAGGATAGAGAGAAAAGAGCTAGTAAAGAACACTAGGCACAGGGGAGGAGGCTAAGGAAAAGGGGTGGGAAGGTTGAAGGCTAGGGAAAAGAGGTGGGTCTTTAAGTCACGTCTAAAAGTGGGGTGATGGGGTTCTAGATGGAGGGAAGTGGGAAGGGAGTTCCAAAGGGCAGGGCCTACGAAAAAGAAAGCTGAGGAGTGGGTGGACTGGAGGTGGGCAAGGGAGGGAGGAGGAAGTGTGAGGCGGTTGAGATGAAAAGACTGAGGGGTGTGTCTGGGGGAATGGAAGTGGATAAGGTCTGCCAGGTATTGTGGGGTGGTAGTGTGAAGTGCTTTATGGACAAGAGTAAGTAATTTAAACTGGGTGAGAAAAGAAACAGGTAGCCAGTGGAGATGAAGAAGAAGGGGGGTTATGTGGTCTCTGGGGGAGGAGTGAGAGACAAGTCGGGCGGCAGTGTTTCGAATTCTTTGAAGGCGGGACAATTGAGATTTGGGTAGACCAGTGAAAACAAAGTTGGAAAAATCGACGCGTGACATGACAAACGATAATAGTAAAGTTGTGAGGGCGGAAGGAGAGAGGAAAGGGCGGATCGCACGAATTTGATGAAGAAAAAAGAAAGAAGTCTTAGGGGCATGTTTACTAAACACCGTTGCTGTGCGGGTTCCCGTTAGTGTGCTGGTGCCATATAAGGAGTGGGCGGGCCAGGCAGAAAAAAGAAAAAAAACGGACCGTACGTGTGTGCGTCGCGCTAATGTGCGGGGCCCACATTAGCGCGTGGGAAGGCTAAGTGGGACGCTGCTGCATAACCAAACAACAGAGCGGTAGTACAACAGTGAAGACACTGACCTATGGTGCAAGGGCCAGGGGTTCAAACCCCTATTGTGCTCAATGAAAAAGACCAGCTGAGGCATCAGCTTTTATGGGCAAAAGTGGTGTAGGAGGTATAATGATTATGGGCGGCAGAAGGCGGCACACTCTTTTTTTATACGGCATGAGGCGGCGCACTGTTCATTGTGGGCGCGCTGATAAAATGGGGCAACAGAAGGCGGCGAGCCTGTGGGCAGAAGGCGTCGCGCTGATGTGTGAGGGGGCAGCCCAATAGTGGGAGGGATAAGTGGCGCGCTGATGTGCAAATAGCAGGAATGGAGCCATAGCACAATGGTTAAGACACTGACCACTCATGCAGGCATCATGGGTTCAATTCCCCACAGTGCCCATTGAAAAAGACTAGCAGAGACAGTATGTTTTATGTTGTGGAGTGCTGTAGGAGGCCCACTAATTTTATTTTGTGATAACAACTAGAAAACGCATGCTCACAGCATGTTAACATAAGGCAGCCCATAAGGCACATGTGACAGTGCACCATCTGCCAAGGCACCCTAGAATGTCCCCTATAGGGCAGCATGTATGTTGCGACACAGGATAATGTATAGTGCACCCTATATGGATGGCAACCATAAAGTGCCGTATACGGCACCCCATAAAGCACCCTCAGAGGCACCTTATGGGTACAGTACGCTCAGGGTGTTATTGCTGGCAGCAACATATGTACAGTAAATTAAAAAGATGCTGTAGACACCCCTATCACATAACCCCACTGTGGGTTTGAACCCATGACCTCTGGCTGCACAGAGAGCAATGTAACCATTGGGCTACAACTCCATAGCTGTAAGCAAGCCCCTGGCTGGCTGCAGATAGCCTGCACGTCACCTCACAGACAGTCTGACGGTGTAAACAGGATAGGGTTAGGCCACACGTACCCATGATGCACTGCACATGCAAATTAGCTGTCCACAGATGGACACAAGATGGGTAATGCACCCCCACAGCACCTCGGCCCTGTTGGGGGGAGTGACCGGGTGCACCCACACAGCACCTCGGCCTGGTAGGGGGCACTGACCGGGTGTTTTACTGGCACAGAGTAGCTACACACTGTTACATCGTGCGGGTTCTGTGCTCACCCTGAGTGTGCAATGAGGCGCCCAGGACCAGGTCCACAACACCTTGCATGGCTGATGGAGGCCAAGCGGGAGTTTCAAAGCAGTGTTAATGTGTAAGATAGCTAGTTTATGCACAAACACCATGGATATCCCAGTCAGGCTCAGCGCCCCCTGGGAACCCCCCCCCCCCCAGGGCCCCCCCCCCAGCAGCAAACATGGTCCTGCATCAAGAGATCCACACTGTACCTCCCTGCAAAGGTGGCAGTAGAGGGCAATATCAACCCCAGTCCTGCTGAGGAATGAACACCACCCCCAACACAATAGCAGACAGACATAGGATAAGGTAAGCTGCACCCCACCACCAGATATTCCCCTGCAGCAAGCCAACAGCCACTGCACCCAGCAAGCCACATGCCAGCTACAAACAGTCTGCTGGTTTGTCCATAGTGCATGTTCCCAATGGAGACACATGCACCCAGAACTGGTCTGCCAGCATACACAGCAAGCAGATAATTCAGTGACTGGGCCCCAAATAGAAACCCATATCTATCACATGAGAGAAATACTGTATAGCACTATGGGGGTGCCTAGCCATGCTGTGGTCACTGCACAGTCAGGGTGAGCGTGATCTCCCAGAAGGACATGCTTTGGCCACCCTGTCTGTGTAGGTGGTGGCCGGACACTACAATGTCCCTGCCAGTGCCCTATGCCCAGTGCAGATGCATCCTGGCCAGGCTACCCTGTCCTGGCTATACCCATGGTACCTTGCACCTCATTATGCACATTGGCAGGCCAATACTGGCAACAGTGCTGGCAGTGTGGGCTGTGGAAGGGGCTTGCAGCCAACACCCACTGTATAGCCAGACACACACTTCCACACCTATGCCATCATGGTGCTACTATTGAGGAAGTAATTAGCCTTGCCCACCAAACCGGTCCTGAGCACGGCAAGGCATGGATATGGTACGCAGTACAGCTGGGGGTCACTCCCCAGGGTGGTAAACACCGTCAGAGGCCAGGCCTGGAGCACGCACCGCAAACACCTAACAGATTGTTCAGATGGGGTCAACTAGCAGTATGTGCGTAACGTATGGATATCTAGCTGCCTGTGCTCCTAGCAAACGTCTCAGAGCTGTGTACCGTATATCTCAGGTGTAGGGTGACATTGGTAAGTTATGCAAGTGCTAGTTTTTGGAGATGCATGCAGGGTCCAATGGTCTGCCTCTCCAGGAGACATTGGCCAATGAGGCCTGTGGGTGTGGGTGTGTCTGCCCTTGATGGCTGCTGCTTTACGGCACAGATTCCCAACTCCAGTCCAGGTTTGCATCACACTGTTCTGGTTTTCCTGCTGTCCCTCATGGATATGCATGAGCTACATCTACATACCATGGGTGTGGTGCATAGATATACAGCACAGGCATTTGTATGAGTGGCATCATGGAACCTGACTGGTGTGTGCCCCACCAGGACTGCATTTGGGTGATTCTGCTCTGGGTACTGGCCCTGTTCATGGTGTCTTTGCTCAGTGGGGTAAAAGATAGACGTATTGCCATTGCATATGTCCTCGCCAGGAAAGGTGTGCCCTTACTATCACTGTTTACTTGGGGGAAAAATATGTGGACAAGGTTGGCAGTTGCCCCAGTTGGGCTTTGAACCTGTGACCTTCTGCTCTTGCATGCAGTGTCTGCGTGCACTGCACCACTGTGTAGCCACAGATTGGGTGGATTTCCTGGCATGTCCATGACTGTGGATCTGGCAGGGCCTGTCTGTTGCAGTCTGTTGCAGTGGACGGTAGCAGCCTGCACATGGCTAGGCCTCTGTCTTCTGTCGCTAGCAGCCACTGCCCCCTGCACCACATGTACTCGTCCGCCAACATGTTGGCATGAGCTCCTCCCATAAAAAGCAGGTGACCTGATTGGAATGTGGCAGTACGGGACTGCATTTGGGGTACTTGGCTGTGGGTAATGCCCATTGTTGTGGTGTGTGTGTGCGTTGTTGGGTAAAATATGGGTGTTTTCCCCATGCTTATGTCCCCTGCAATACAGGGGTGTCTGCGCTATCTGTGTTTAGTGGTGGGTAAAATATAGGGACTGGGCTGGCAAGTGCCCCAGCTGGGCTTTGAACCTCTGACTCTCTGGTCCTAGAGGTACTGACTCTGTCCGCTGCACCACACTATGGCCACAGAGACAATGCAGCCCCTGGAGGTAGTGAGCCTGGCAGGATGGAGTCACAAACCCTGCTCTACGCTGTGGGCATATGCACCCTGTCTGGTGACAAACGTGCACATAAACCACGGAAATGACCACGGGAACTGGGGGAAAAAATATCACCACGCTGGGCAACAGTGATATTAATGGGCAACCATAGCAAACACTCCCAGGACAGCTCCACAACAGGAAATGTTGTTTGGAAGAGTCTCCGCTCCGTAAACCCTTCCAAAATTAATTTCTTTTTTCTGGAGCTTTGTTAGGTGTGTTTTCTGTATTTGCCCATCACTAACTGTTCCCCAGCTGAATTACTATTTTTAATAGTTCTGTTGTGGTCATTTCCTATTTTTATGTGCACTTTTGTGCTGTGCACATGTATCACACTGCTCACGTTTTGCTGGTTTCCCCGGTTTTCCTGTACATTGCTGACGGAAATGGTTTCTCTTCCCTTTAAATGCTTTCTACCGCGAGTGTTTCACTCGCGGTAGTTTTTACATGCAAATTCGGGCCCGATACTGTGCGGGGACCCTCTCCCCTCCCACTCTCCACCCATTGACCCCGTCCCTCCGCCCCTCCGGAGCCTTCCTCCGCCCTCCTTTAGCCGTTCCACGCCTCTATCGGACATTTGCGGGCCCGCACTTGTACGGGGCCCGTTGGTGTGCCACGTACCTGTGCGGGGGTGACACGCACATGTGCGGGGCGTTTAAACGCATTTATGCGCGTTACAGTGGCGCGTTGCCGTGTGCTATTTTGCGGCGCGCAAATTTGCGGACTTTAGTAAACATGCCCCTTAGTGATATGAGGAAAAGTCAGAGTCAAAGAGCACACCAAGGTAGTGGAAGGTGGAAACCAGAGATATGGGAGTACCAGAGAAAGATGGGGCTAATGAGGGGGATGTGCGACCGTGAGGAAACCAAATTGCGGTAGTTTTCATGAGGTTGAGGTGAAGACAGTTCTGGGTCAACCAGTTAGTAACGGTAGTTAGGCAGGAATTAAGTGGAGTGAGATCAGGTCAGGAAGGGGAAGTGTGATGGAGAAGAACAATATCATCTTCATAGTAGAAGGCCGAAATCCCAGATTGGTGTATCAATAGAGTAAGGGGGACTAAGAAAAGATTAAAAAGAAGTGGGGCCAGGACAGAACCTTGGGGAACCCTGCAGGAGCGAGGGAATGGGTCTGAGGGAGGAATAGAGGGAGAGGAAGAAAGAACTGCACCGGACCGGGAGGAAAGAAAAGAGTGGAACCACCGGTGGACTGTGCTACAGAGGCCGACTTCGCGCAAGCAAAGTAGAAGGAGAGAGTGATCCACCAAGTCGAAGGCAGCAGAGAGATCAAGAGCTACCGCCACCGAAATGTCACCACGGTCATGAGCTACATGCAGTGAATTAGTGAAAGCAAGAAAAGCACTTAACCCTCCATAGCCCATGTTCCCTGTAAATAGTTATCTCCAAGTTATAATGCCGTGTTCAATGTAATTTCATTTTGTTCAATGTAAACCGCACTGATGCAGAATAGCGCAATATATAAGAGAATGTAAATAAATAAATAAATACACTCAGTCTCCACCTCTAACCTGCCCCCTTACGGCTCCAACACACCATTCCCAGTTAGGGTAGACATCAGCTTACACTGTCATAACCCCTTGCTAGCTGTCAACGCATGTCCCAGAGCACCTTCAGCATACACCAGAACATGCACAGACATCTAGCGCCCTTTAGTAAGAAGTCTCCTTAGCTATATCTCTGATTTTCAAAGGAAGTTGACCTAAGCACCTAAACTTTAATAAAATTTCAGCTGTATTTAAGTTTCTATGCTTTATGTTGAAAATTCATCATACCAAAATACCTAGAGCTAAAATCCCTAAAGCTAGGCCTGCTATTTCTTCACCTAGATCTAGACATTAGGGATTTGCATGTAATGTGTTTGTTAGCATGGCTTAAAATATCTAACACATTTTTACCTAAGAATTGACACAAATTAAGTTGATTGGTGTGCATTAAAAAGTTCCATCACTAAAAGTTTGTATTAAAACAAACCAAAAAAGTACGAAAATCATGAAAAAGCCCAACAAAAGGTTTTTGCACATCCCTTGTAGGCACCTAGGCTAATGTCTAGGACTAGAAATAAACATGTAGAAGGTAATTTTATAACAAGGCACCATAGGTAGCCATTATTTTATAAAAACAAGCAGGTGTCTACTTACCTTTATAAAATACTACTGTACGTGGAATAAAAGATGCCTTGAATGTGGGTGTGGTCACTTATACCTGCTCACTTGTGCAGATTAAGGTATTGTATAATCTACATGCACACATGAAAAATCTGCCTGTTCTCCACCCAGACTGCGCCTCTAGTTATGTCTACCCAGAAAGTACATGTGCATTCTTATGCATCAGCACATGAGGTGACTTTATAAAATTACCTCCTGAATGCCTGAGTTACTTTCCTTGCTATGATCCCCACCCCTGTTCCCACCTATTTTTTCAAGTACCTGCATTTAGGTATCTAGTAGAAATAGGCATATAAATAAAGGCGTTCAGCAGGAGAAATTTTCATTTTTGCAGATCTTGGCATCCAACTCCTTAAGTTAGGATCTTTTGAATTTGGACTTAGAATACTCATTTATGTGTGCTATCATTCACCTGTGTTTCCACATGGAAACCTGCATTTAACTAACATTATGAATATATAAGTGAAGTGAAGTGGCGAATGAGTGGTTGTTGGCAATCCTTCTGGTTTGGGATTGGCTTGTTCGGCTACAGCAATGGTTCTCAACTCTGTCTTCTGGGACCCCGAGGCCAGTCAGGTTTTCAGGATATCCACAATGAATATGCAGAAGATAGATCTACATGCACGGCTTCCATTCTATGCAGATCTATCTCATGCATATTCATTGTGGATATCCTGAAAACCTGACTGGACTAGGGATCCCAGAGGACTGAGTTGAAAACCACTGGGCTACAGTGTGCCTGCACCTTCTCCATTGGTGTTCCTAGGTTGTGAAGAAAGCTTTCTCGGACCTTGTGGCAGTTGCCAACACTGCTCATTTTACAGAAAGAATTAAAGACATTTGTTTGCTGTGGGTAGTGTCGCAATTATTAGAGGTGTGTTGAAGCTTTGTTGGGAAGAGTTCAGTGGGTGAGCTAGAGTAAAGGAAGAAGAGCAAGGTCCAGATCCTCTAAGAGTAATGTTCTACAGCTACACAGATGGCCCATCATCACTTTAGCAAAGTGCATTTTGAGCAATTCACTCATGGGCTATAGCAATGCAAAGCAGCAGAGGTGGATTAGTAAGGAGACTCAGGAAAACCCACTGACTTCCAACAAAGTCACAACATCACATATATTGTGGCAGGGAATTGGCACTAAGCTGAACGTTATCTTTCACAATAACTGTATCATCAAGAATCTCTGGAAGAAATGGAGATATTTTACTTCAGGCCGGAGGGCCGGTGGTTCAAGTCCCACCGGGGGACAGCAATCTCAGGCTGGAGGGACTGGGGTTTCTAGTTCTATAGGCGCTCCTTGTGGCCTTGGGCAAGTGGTGGGCACTTAACTCTCCATTGCCCACCGCTTTGATTGAAGGATAAGGCGGTATAGAAAACTTGATAAATAAATAAATAATTTTGAACAAGATTGAAAACATATCTATTTGGTCAGGCATATTCGTAGAGCATATAGTTAATCTATATTTTGAACTATCATCAACTCTTTCTTACCAGTATTCAAGGAAAGAGCAGGATTCAAGTTATTTTGATACAAAGCCAATGCATCAAGTGATTTTTGATGCATTGGCTTTGTATTGTCTTGTGCAGCACTGTACCTAGCCCTGTGCAATGGTGCAGCCATACAGGATGCAAAGAAATAGGGGCACATTTCTAGCTGCCAACCTTGACTTCCTCCCCCCACCCCCCATGTTGCCTGCTCTTGTACCGCCACCGCTTTTTGTGTTTCCATGGCAGTGGCAGAAGGGGTGGTGGTGGCAGCAGCAGAGTGGATATCCAATTCTAAAAAAAAAAAACATGCGGGTCTTTCCGACTCCACACTTGCATGCACATCTGATCCCTCTCTCCTCTGACTTATGCTTACATCAGAGGAAGGAAGGAACAGACCATCCATTCAAGCACAGAGTTGCAAAGACCTGCATTTGAATGGCTGGTCTGGTCCCTCCCTCCTCTGACACAAGCATATGTCAGAGGAGGGAGGGATCAGACCCGCATGCCATCGTGGAGTCAAAAAGTCCTGAGTGTTTTTTTTTAACTCAATGTCCACTCTGCTGCTCCCACCACCGAGGAACCATGAAAAGCAGTGGCTGGGCAATGACAGGCAGCGAGGGAAGCCAGCTGGACAAGGAGGTGTGGGGTAAGGCAAGATGTTGGCAAACCTGTGATTGGGGAGAAGGGGGAGGCACGCCAGATGTGCAAGTTGCACAAGGCGCATTCATAGCCTGGTCTTGTATTTATGGGTTTTATTATTTCATGTTCTTTTTTACCCTGAATTTTTGAATGTTTTATTGTGATCCATTCTAGGTGGGTTTTCCTACCATACTTAATTGTTTTCTTGCAAGTCTAGCAGCTTGAGGCCGTGCACAGCTATCCTCTCTTTGTTAGAGCTGCAAGAATGAGACATCCGCTATCTGGTAGCCTAAAATTGGAGCCTTAAGGATTTTCTGACCTTAACTAAAAGGGTGCTATTTTAGAGCTGCTATCCTACTCTTTAAGGAAAGGTATATCTGGTGAAGGCCCTAGCCTGAAGAGGTGTGCACAACTGAAAAACATGTTTGGTTCATGTTCATTTATAATTTTTCCAGATTTTTGTATATTTTTTCATGTTTGTTTCAGTTATTCATTTTTTAGGAGTGCATTGTATCCATGTAGTCAATTGTAGGGAGTGGAGGAGTAGCCTAGTACCCAAGAGATCTGGGTTTGATTCCCATTGACACTCCTTGGGTAAGTTACTTTATTCTCTATTGCCTCAGAAGAAAAGGGAAAGGGACCTGGACTAATCATTGGAGCTGTTAGAAGGCAGAATAGCTCCTCCCTCTCCAGGGGATCACAGTTCATCAGAAGCAGCATCATTTAAACAGCACTGCTGCTGGGCACACCCACACCTGGTGGGCCCACGCCTGAGGGCCTCTCCAGAGGGGCCTTTGGCGTGGCCTTTAGGCATGGTTCCGAGGCCTATATACCATTACACTATAGACCAGAAATCCACAGTAAGTACAAAGATACACCAAACATAGTATTAAAGCACCACACATACAAGATCATACATAGCTATGGTGTTTAATTCAACCTTACAGCTTTAGAAAGAAAATGGAGCTCCAATAGGATACCAGACAACCTTCACCTATACACTGCTAAACTACATGAATACCAAGCAGCCATGTGTAAAGCAAAAAAAGAATATTACACTAATCTTTCAAATAAATCCCTAAATCGTCCACGAGAACTATTCGACATAATCAAAGCACTTGCAAAGGATTCTGCTTCTCATAAGATACCACCTCAGGTAATGCCTGATCATTTTCAATTACTAACTTGCCCATCAAACACCGTTCATTTAAACGAGTCAAGCATCACTTCATCCCTGACAATATAGTCACCTGAGACGCTTTTTCAACCATCTCAAACAATCAACTGATCAAATTATTGTGAGTATTATGATTATTGTGAGAATGCATGTCCTGTCAAGTGGATTCAAGCTGCGCGCACTAACCTATCACCATTCATTTTAAACATTGTTCAGCAGTCACTGGTCCAGGGTTATTTACCCTCTGATTTAAAATTTGCGTCTTTTCGTCCAGTGAAAAAGGCATCAGCAAATGATCCTAAATGATCTTCATCTTATAGACCTATTGCAAACATACCATTCTTAGCTAAAATCATCGAGAGAACCATCTTAATACAGCTCCAAGAGCATATCAACTCACATTGCCCCCTTGATACACACCAATTTGGATTCAGTCCTAATCATGGGGCAGAGTTCCTAATGGCCACCTTTGTTGACAACATAATTAAGGGTACTGACCACACAGCAATGGATTTTTAGTCATTTTTCTTGATATTAAAGCAGCTTTTGATTCTATACCACACAGTCAGTTCCTTCAGCATTTATATACCATTGGCTTTAGAGGTACTACACTTAAATGGTTCAAGTCCTACTTCTCCAATAGGCAACTACAAGTAAAAGTAGGTGAAGAAAAATCAATTCCTTTTTCCAAGCTTCAAGGTGTTCTTCAAGGATCAACATTGTCCGCCCTCCTCTTTAATATTTTTCTACAACCTCTATGTACAATCTTAAGGAACTTCAGCATACAATACCACATTTATGCTGAAGATTTATGCTTTACACTCCTATTGAAATAACCAAGCCTTCATTCAGAAACATGGAAAACTGCTTTTAGCCATTACCAGTTGGCTATCTGCTCATAACCTCACAGTCAATCATAGCAAGACAGATGCACTCTACATTACCAGGAACCCTAACTTTACTCCACCAGAATTTATCACCATCAGAGGATTTGAACTTTAGGTCAGAAACCAGGTTCGATACCTAGGAGTCATAATAGATCAATACCTATCTTTTACTGTGCATGTAAGCAACGTTGAAGAGTGTATACTACAAACTCTGAATGGTTTCTCACCTTAAAACTTTCCTGGATCACAATGACTTTCACAATGTCTTACAGGCCATCAGCCTTCCATATATTGACTATTGCAATATCATTCTCCAGGGTCTCCCAAAATCTACAACCTATCTACTGCAGCTGCTCATATTATCACCAATAAATTAAAGAGTGATCATATAACCCCCATTCTGCAGCAGTTATACTGGCTTCCAGTCACTGAGAGAGTTAAATTTAAATCCCTTCTAACAATCTTTAACGTGCTACACAAACTCTGCTGCACATCTTGAACCCTTAATAAAAAAAAAAACACCTTATAACAGAAGCAGAAGATTTAGCACCATAAACCTGTTGCACACACCACCCTTAACCACCAAGATCCTCTAAAGGGCATTCTCACTTTTCATCCCAACTTTATGGAATTAAATTCCTCCCATGCTTCATGACATTGATGACCTTCAGGAATTTTGGAAGAAGTTAAAAACTTTCCTCTTCTTCAACCATTTTTAGGTTAATGGAATTACACAATCATATTACACAATCATAATTAATATTTGCTTAACCTTGTTTACTTTTGTGCCATTTGCCCTCACCCATGTTTTATCTCCCCTTGTTTTAACTTCTTGTTTTATGAAAGCCATGTTTGCTCACTTGTTACTGTAAACTACTTTGACTATTAGACTAAGCAGTATATAAGCATAGCTAAATAAATAAACTATTTCCAGTCATATCTTGCCAAGAAAACCCAGGGGCTGCTGGGTCACCAGGAGTCTGCATTGACTTAGGGGTATGTTTACTGAATGGTGATAGCGTTCCTGGAGCTATGTGCAGCAATAACGTGAGGAATGCCATATAAGGAAGTGGGCATACTGGTGGTAAGGTAGAAATGGCCGATTAACGCGCATTAGAGAGCGCCTTGGCCAGTTAGCGCACGGTAACGTCAATTTCGTGCGGTGATCTGCAGTCCATCTGTAGCCAGTCAGAGCTGCAATAAAAACCATAGAGGTGTAGCCCACTGGTTACTACAATGACTGATGAGGCAGAGGTCATGAGTTTGATCCCTCAGTGGTCCTATTTAATAAGGTTGTCCAAGGCAATTACTGTTCAGTCCTGTAACTGTGAGACACATCACCACAATCTGTGCTGCCATCCAAAAACACCCTCGCCTCAGTGCTGTAACCGTAAGGCACCCAATAGGTCACATCATCAAGTACCATGCCAGCCAAGACTGATCATAATGTTCCCTGTACGGCACCTTATGAGGCGCCATAGGATAAGGCAATGAGGGGAGGGTGTTTTTGGCTGACTGAATAGATAGACAGAAGAATGGTTGGCAACTATGATGAGGGAGTAGTTGTATAGGACAGGCATAAAGAAAGGAGAACAGAGAGGAATCAAACCCATGACCACTAGCAAGAAAGTCAGTGCACAAAAGGGTAGGCTACACCATGGGCCCTCTTCCTCTCCTCCACAGGCACTGGCCTTTGCCTACGCTTTCCACCTGCTGGCATCTCAGGCTGCTTCTGTATGGGCTGGGACCCACAGGATGGCCCTGCCACCTCCACCTCTGGCTCACATATCCCTGCTGCTTCTGGGGACTGCTGACCAGGTACACCCCTACCCTCTCCTCCTGTTGTCTCCTCTCCCTGCATATCCCTGCTCTCCCTGTCATCTCTCTGCCTGTCACACATTTCTTGCCTGCTCTCCACCCCGCCTGTTCTACACCTCTCCTGCACTACACCTCGCCTTCACTACAACTCTCCTGCTCCACACCTCTCTTTCTGCACCCCTCGCCTGCACTTAAACTCTCCTGCTCTACACTACACTTCTGCATTACACCTCGCCTGCTGTACACCCACAGTGCACAGCGCATGTGCGTGACTATTTATGCCTTTGAAACCGCTGTGCTGTACGCATTGCACATGCGTGTGATGTTGCACATGTTGCACATGTGCATGTTGTGTCTGCGCATGAGTTGCACATGTGCAGGCCATGTCCATATGCTCCAAGCACAGAACTGCACCTTGCACATGCGGTGTGACATGCACGGTGTATGGACATGCCGTATGCCAGACTGCGCTTGTGCGCATGTGCCTGCCATGTTTATACCCATCCCGTGTTGTGCATGCACAACATGTGCAGCAATGTGTGTGGGACCCCGCATGGTGCATGCACACAGTGCATGCAGGTATGCACATAGCGCATGCGCAAGATGTGGTTCAGTGCACAGCATGGATGGATGTGGCACGTGCATGTGCATCTCACGTGCAGACACTCCATGCACATGTGTAATGCACGCAACATCACGCACATGCACAACACACGCAGTGCTGTGCGCCTATATGCATAAATAGTCATGCACATGTGCCGTGTTCTGAGGATGTAGAGCAGAAGGGTTGTAGTTCAGACAAGGTATAGTGCAGGAGAGGTGAGGAGCAGGAGAGGTGTACTGCAGGCAGGGTGTAGTGTAGGATTTGTGTGGAGCAGGAGAGGTGTGTAGCAGAAGAGGTGTGGAGCAGGAGAGGTATACTGCAGGTGGGGTGTAGTGCAGGAGAGGTGTGGAGCAGGAGAGGTGAGGAGCAGGAGAGTTGTTCTGCAGGTGGGGTGTATTGCAGGAGAGGTGTGGAGCAGGAGGGGTGAGGAGCAGGAGAGGTGTGGAGCAGGAGAGTTGTAGTGCAGGCAGGTGTAGTGCAGGGGAGGTGAGGAGCAGGTGAGGTGTGGAGCAGGCGAGGTGCGGAGAAGGGGGGTACAGAGCAGGGGAGGTGTAGAGCAGGTGAGGGGTTATTAAGCTTCTGTCTCTGCTCTATCTGCTGATCATGATGGCCAACTTTGTCGTCACTGCATGTGCCGTGTCAGATGATGAGCTGAGGCTGGAGCTGCGGTTGTCTGAAGAGGGAGATGGTGTCCATGGGGCCATGGCACAGGGCATGGGTGCAGTCCCGCTGCAACACAGACCTGCAGCTATGGAGGATCCACATGCCGGGGCTGTAGCGGCATGGTGCAAGAGGCAGGCCGAAGTCCGCCCTCAGCTGCCTTGCCTCTACAGGCTCAGGGCCCAGCTCCAGGACATGCATGAGAACCAGGTAATCTCCCTCTACCATATGAGCACAGGGGCTCTTAGGGAGCTCTATGAGGATCTGAGACCTGACCTCGAGCCCCTGACTGGCCGGTCACATGCCATACCAGGATTGGTCAAGCTCCTGGGTGCCCTACATTTCTTTGCCTCTGGCTGTTTCCAGTCATCAGTGGCCGCATTTGGTGGGATGAGCTGGCCCATCTTCTCACGCTGTCTCCACCAGGTACTGCGGGCCATGGTCAGCCGGGTGAGGAATTACTTTGCAATTCCTGACAATAGGCAACAGTGGGGGATCCTGAACCAGGCCTTTGAACAGGTTGCAGGGATACCACATGCGATGGGAGCTATTGATTGCACACATGTTGCCCTGGTCCTGCCCAGAGACAGGGAGGCAGTGTTCCACAACTGCAAACACTACCATTCCCTGAATGTGCAGTTTGTATGTGATGCAAATATGCATATTCTGAATGTGGTTCCCAGGTTTGCAGGGTCCACCCATGACTCCTATATCCTGCATCACCCGGCACTATTCCAACAATTTGAGGGCGGACAATATGAGGACTGTGACCTGCTGGGTGTGTATTTTTCATCTGGGAAATGCAAATGGTGTTCCTCTGAGTGTGTCACCAGTTGTGTGTGTGTGTTTCTGTGTGTGTGTGCTAACGTGTGTTTGGGGGGGAGGGGGGTTGGATTTTCTGCAAGATATCTGTCCCAGCGGTACTGTATGTTGGTAGCAATTTCATGTTTGACCGTTTTGTGCATTGAACATTGTATGATTTGTGTGGGCAGGTTACAACATACATGTAAGCTTCATGTGTATCAACAGTGTATTGCTGTCTGTGCCATCCTGTCTGGCCTCCTCCAGTCTGTGTTCCTGTAACACCTCATGTGTGTGGACAGTATCATGTCCATCACATGCTTGCATAAATGTGCATCTCTAACTTTGTCCAGGGTGCAGTGGCATGTGTCTGCCTGATTTGTTCACAACTGTCGCTACGACCTTTGGGATACAGGCGTTTGGTCATGTGTTTGGTGTGGTTATAGATGATGTGTTTTCCCCTCCTTACCCTTTCCCGGTGTTCTGTGTCTCACACCTCCAGATGCTGGTGCATAGCTGTTTTGTGCCATCGTGTTATCTGTTGTTGGTTTGCACATACATGCTTGTGTGCATGTGTGTGGACATCAGCTCCTGACTGACCTTTCCACATTTCTTTCTGCAGGTGATGCGGGATATGGGTGTCGTGCCTGGTTGCTGACCCCTGTGCGTCTATCACGGACATGTGCAGAGATGAAGTACAATGAGGCCCATGCCGCCAGCCGCTCAGTCATCAAGCGCACCTTTGGTGTTTTGAAGAGTCACTTCAGGTGTCTGGATAGGACATGCAGGGCCTTACAATACTGACCCATGACTGTGGCACAGATCAATCTGGCCTGTTACATCCTGCACAACATTGCTCTCAAGCACAATATCCTAGTCAAAATTAATGAGAATCTGGAAGATGATCCTATGTGCTGTCCTGTACGTGCTTGTGGAGACACATGTGAGGGCATGGCAATCAGGCGACAGCTGATTGAGGAGCTCTTCTCATGTAAAAGTACTGCATATGTGGGGAAATACATATGGGTATACATGACAACACACTATGCAAAAGGAAAGGTAATCACAATGAAACTATTATCTATACCTATAAATAATATGCCATCACATATCACATATATATATATATATATATATATTATATTGTATGTGACTAATCAGATTTCACAGTGTGTTGCATATGTATCTTTTAATATTATCCAGAAAGAATGTCATACCACATACATTAGTAACTACATTCATGATACTACATGCTACATACAATTACACCTACTAAGACACGTGGTAATACAGATGTCTCCATATATAAAACCTCCGTCCTTATATCAACACTGATCCTTGCTGTTTCATTCCTTCATGAGAACTCACGATTCATACACACCTACCTTTAAGGTAGAGGACAGTGGGATTATTGTTGATATCAGGATGGATTTCTTAGATGTGGGGACTTCTGTATTAGTACCTGTGTTATTAGGTGTAATTGTATGTAGCATGTAGTATCATGGAGGTATTTCTTAATGTATGTGGTATTAAATAGTTTTTGGGTAATATTCATAGATATGTTTGTAACACACTGTTACATTTGATTATGTATATACGAGTTAATACATATGTGCTATGTGATTTTGTATTTTTGATAGGTATAGGTAATAGTTTCATTGTGCATGTTTTCTTTTGGCAATGTGGTTTTAAATCATGTCATTTCTTTGCAAATTAGTGCTGATCTTTATTCATATGGGTATACATGTACATGCTGCCATGTGTGTTGCACAGTTCCATTATGACATATGTATGTTACACTTGTGTTTCGGACTCCTCAGAATATGCTTTTGGACCTGCCTGGTGCTGTGGTGCAGTAGCAACTGTGTATATATCATTCAACGTGAAGGAGACTGGGTTAGGTAGACATACAGGTAACTGTTCTGTGGTGACACTCCTGCATGGCACATGTCTGAGGTTATCTGTCCACTGTACATATGTTGTTGTACACCTCTCTGACCTACACCCCCATACCCCATATGTTCATGTAGGCACACATATGTGCATTTGTTCCTGACAGGTTCATGTTTTACAACACTGTATTTGGGATACATCCAAATGAGCTGTGTGTGTCTACAGGTCCTAGGTGTTCTGGTGGTGGGTGGCACGTACACCCTTCACTGACATTGTGGCATCAGCCAAAATCAGTATATCATTGCATGGACTGAACGTTTATCTCCACTGATCTCCAATTGTGCACAGACAGGCCATATTCTACTGGTGGCATGCTCACCTTGTCATACTGTGTGTGTGTGAGTGGTTTTGGCATGTCTGTGTAATGATACACTGTGCATCCTTTTAGCATTATCATTTGCTGTGATGTGTCTGCACACCTGTGGTGTGGTGGTGACTGTGCTAACTCTATCTTACTGCTGTTGACCATGTAATCCTTGTGGATTGCTGTTGACCATGTGATCATTGTGGACTGATCTATCTCTTGTGTGCTGATAGACCACTGTGCATCAGCATTTGTGTTCTACAGATGCTGTCATACTTTTGGACATGTGGCAACGATGGCTGGACATGTGGACATGGTGATTCAACATATTTCTGTGACATATTCTGCCTTTACTATGATGTCTTCTGCCCTTTGCCTGCCTCAGACAGTCCCTAAAAGACACTTTCTGCACACACACGGTAAGTTGCACCTTGGATCTTTTGTGACTAATATCAACCTTTACAATGTTTGTGTTCTGCTGTTTCTTTCATAGAGGTTTTCTGTGGCGTCTCTGTGCACCACCTCTGTTGGACATGAGGTAGACCTCTGAGCCACATGTGTGACATGGGCATGCACATGACCATGTCCATATGCCACCCTCGTCTGCGGTGCCATTTATGAATGTCACCAACATGCACTGTGTTGTGTGTTGTGATCATGTAATGTTTGCATGTCTGATGTTTCATTACATACATATCGATGTTTGACTCCCTGCAATGTGCCCTGATGTGTGAAGCATACCATGATGGTGTTTCTCCTTCTTCTGACACAGGGCAGGGGACACACACAGCACTTCTACTACACTGCATCTGTGGTCACCGTCACCTACCTGTTGGAGGACACAGCAACACCATGCAACGATCCCTGAGAGATGGTGCCATAAGATGGTTGACCTATGCGAGTGGCACACATGCCTATGATGGACATTATTGTTGGACTGCTACTTTGGGCATAACAGGGCTATCCAGCACACTGTTGCTACCGTGCTCTACCTGGGTGTCGTGTTCATCGCAGGAGACACACATCACCTTTTGAGTACTGTGGCACATTGTGATGTCACACTTGACTATGCATGTCCAGGGATTTACAGACAGTCTTAACGGGCCATGTTGGGTTGCAGACGCCATTTTCACTGTGAACACTGTGTACTGGTCTCTACATGTGCAGCAGGGACTCACATACTTGCTGTATGTTGTACATCCATCTGACATTGTGTTAGTGTGTGTTGCCCATGTGTATGACCTGCACCTCAGGATATCCTCATCTGTTTGGTTCAACAGGAGTATACAGCCATGTTTATGGCACAAGGGGAACATTGTGTAGCTACTCTTGTATTTGTATGGCTACCCAGTACTTGGCCATGACATGGTATTTACCACCACACCACTTTGATGCACGCCAACATCTTGGATTGATGTTTGCCCTCACCAAGGGTGTTACCGTGCATCTGGGGCATCACTGTGTCATGGTTCAATGTACATGGTGCATGTGCATGTGACTGAATATTTTGGTACACCAGTACATGTGGCAGTGTGGATTATGTGTGGGATACTGCCCCATGTGTGGGATACTGCCCCATGTTTGACCTTTCTTTCTACCTTTATGTACATGTTATTGTGTTTGGTTACTGTACAGATGTGCCGCTCTACATAGATTTACAAACATAGCATTGCATGTTTGCACAGTCCTATTTATTCCGCTGATGTTCTGCCACTCCCATTGCACTGGTAACTTTGCAGTGTGGCAGTGTGAGTGTCCATTTTCTTCCTTCATTTGTGCATTCCATGTACCGTGACATATGTGTGAGGATCCTGTATCCACAGCACTCATTGCAGAGAACCTTCTGCATAGTGCTATCTTTGCACGTCTGTGAGGTCCTGCTTTGTTTATTTTCTGGGAACATGTGCCTCTTGTACCTGTTACCATGTCTTCATTTTGTATTTGGCACCATTTTTGGTTACATTTATGCCGCTTTGATTCATATAGTATCTGACAGCTGCAATATATATATATATATATATATATATATATGTGTGTGTGTCTACACTTGCACACATTTTGCTAAGTATGCTTTCTCAGGTTTGTGCCTCCTGTTTTGGTGGACAGATATGTTTTTGGGGACATTCATGACTGTTGTGTGTTGGATCCTCATCATGCACCACCTATTGTCTACATGCACACATATGTGACTACGGCATTTGGGGTGTGCAGCTGCATGTGGGGAGTGGGAGGCTACTGCATATTGTACACCATGCAGCTACCGCACATTATCTGTCCTGCTCATCATCTGTAGACGGGCCAATGACTTTTGTGTGACATGTGGGTTGCTGCCCTGCTCAATGTGATTTCAGTTTGTTCACTGTAAACCAACTGCCTTGATATCATGAAAGATGGTATATACAATATGTCAACTAATTAACATAAATAAAAGTAGTTGTTGGATGCACATTTGTCTCTGCTGCTGCCCACACTGACACACATATTTACAGTAGTGAGTTCTGGTGATATACATGGCCCACCTGTGCTCACATCCTTGTACGGTGGCAGCTGTCTATCTGCCAGCCGCCTGCCACATCACAAGGTGCTACGGGTTTCCATACACATATTTCCTTTGAAGGAATTTATTTGCATTGTGCTTGCTGTGGTTGTTTGGGATAGTGGTTATGGATGTGTGTTGGGGCACCATAGTTTGCAGGTTTGATTCCCACATTTATTTTTTTTTGGTTTCTTGTGTTCTGCTAACCTGACCATGAACTGGCTGCAGCTTCGTCACCTCTACACACACCCGTCCATCTCTTCACTGTACACCACAGTGTGCCCTCTATGCAGCCTATCTGTCGCATATTAGCTGTTACATATGGCTCTTTCTTTGTAGTGTCCATGCAAGCACTCAGCTTGGGGAATTGGTATTGCGGTTGTTGAGGTGGTGTGGGACACATCTGTGTGCAGGTTCAATTCTCACATGCTCCTTTCTTTTTTTTTTAAACTTTTATTTTCATTTTGCAACAAACAAAAGAAACAACACACCAAAGGAGACAAAACAAGTATACAATAAGGAAAAGTAAACCCAATTACCCCCCACCCCCATGCTTCTTCTCTAGCCGATTAGGTCAGCATGTGAGCGCTTCCAATTAACAGTAATTATACATCAAAACGGTCAAAAGAGTATCTACGATACAGAATGATCATGGGACCAAAATATATACAAATTTAGACAGTCAGATGAGAGTATTTAGCAGAATGTACATAGTCATTGAGCATCTTACATTTAGACCAATAATGAGAAGTCTGAACGGGGGAAACAAACATACGAGGTATTTGTTCATATGTACTGTAGAGACAAACATGATTCCACCATGCATTGGGGCTCAGATGGGAGCTATTTTCCAGTATTTCTTAATTAGGGAAATAGCAATGCCAAGCATAAAATCCAAAAGGAAGTAAGCCGTTTTTGGAAGAGAGGAGATCCCCGCAACTGGGCGAAGTCTCACCATCCTCCAAGAAAGGGGCTCCTGAAAGTGCAAAATAGACTGGAGACGACCCCAGACCCGACGCCAGTAATACTGTAGTGCGGGACATTCATACATAACATGAGGTAGTGAGCCAATGGCCGCATGGGATGTCCAACAACTATTGCCCTGAGTAGTGTTCCATTTGGCTAAGCTGTCAGGAGTGTAAAAAACACCGGTGGGCTAGAAAGAAGAGTGTCTGAGTGAGTGAGGCGGATTGGGAAACCCGTGTCACTCTACTCCAGACAAGGCTCCATTGCTCCAAGGTCAAGTCACATGCAATTCTCTCTCCCATGCTTTCTGCGCAATAGGGGTATCGCTAGTTATAGCATTACATAAGGTTTTGTAAAATTGGATGCTACACCCGGGGAACTACCGATAGATCGGATAGTCTCCGATCAACCTTGTATAGGGGATGCCGATGGCGGAAGTACCCTAGCACTCCGAAGGCAATGCCGAAATTGCTTCGACTGAAAGCAGTGCCCCGCTGGGAGACCAAATTCAGTTTGCAATTCACTAAAAGTTTTCCAGCGACCATCATGGAACAACTGGCTAGGAATCCAAATGCCCCTAGTGTACCAGGGGCTCCACGCCATCGACTTATGTTGTATTCGAAATCAAGTATTGTACCAAAGCGGGAGCCTGTCGAACGGACAGAGTCAGGAGTCTAAAGAGTGCATTAGAGTATTAAAGGCACCTAAAGTGTCTAAAAGCATTGGGGGATAGTGGGAGTCTGATGGGAGAGTCATACCAGGGAGAAAAGTAAGAGGAATCGGTTTGCAAAGATCCTCTTCTATGTCTAGTCACACAGGTCTACTCGGTACTGGATCTTCCAGCCAACGAGCGCCTTGTTTGAGAAGAAAAGAGTGATGGAACACTTGATTAAAATCACCACCAAGCATTGATGGAGCATTGGCAGAGGCCTATGCCAACTGCACAATACTTGCATAGTAAGCAGGGTCGTCTACATTCGGGGCATAAATGCAAATACACATGAATTCACTATCTCCAACCTTAAGGTGTGCACGGGCCCATCTACCCTCCTTGTCAGCGCTAGTATCTATTACAGTAGCTTGCAAAGACTTCTTAACCAGAATGGCTACCCCGCACCGTTTGGAAACGGCGGGAAAATAGGCAGCCACCATGTTAGACTTAGCATTGAGTTGCAGTGTTGCAGCAGAGTTTAGATGCGTTTCCTGAAGAAACACAAAATCAGCATGCTCATGGCTAAGATAGCTAAGGAGTTTCTTCCTTTTGATTGAACTATTAATGCCTTTTACATTGAGTGATAAAAGTTTACATAAGGCCATTCAGAAAGTTAAAAGTTCTGAGCATGATAGCGCACATAATTTCACAATGTCCCTCATATTGACTGTATCTGGCTGTACATATGACATGAAAGAAAATAGACTAAGATAATACAATGGAGCGCCCCACATTAAAAAAGAAAACCGCAGTGCGGTAGAGAAGAAGCAAAACCCCAGAAATTACTGGCGACCATGTGTCTGCGGGGAGAAACCCCAGAGAAGGCCAAAATTGGAAAAAAAAAAAAACACATGACCTGTAGGACTGTGCGTGCTCCGAATCCGACCGAGGCACACATCATGGAGGGATAGGAGACCAAAAAACAAAAGGTCATATAGAGAAAGAAAGAAAGTCCAGGTAGTCTCTGTGCTTGGCTATGACCGCCGCATCGGGCCCTTCAAAATGGCGGACAGAGCCGGCAGATAAAAGTCCAAGTTTTTGGATTAGCGCATCTGCTCTGCTTCTTTGGAGTCCAAAAATGTTGACAGTAGATCAGGATCTTCGAATGTCCTGGTTTGGTTGTGAAGAGTCACGCGGAGCTTCGCTGGATACAACAGGCCAAAGCGAGCCTGTAGCTGTTGAAGTCGAGGGCGAAAAGCAAGGAGTTTCTTCCGGCGGTCAACGGTGGGCTTTGTAAAATCAGGGAAGAAGGAGACTTTGTGACCTTCAAATTCCAAATGATGATTCGCCCGGGCAGCATTTAAAATTTGTTCCACTTGTTGATATCGTAGCAAGCGAAAGATAATAGGCCGGGGGGTCGTTCGGTTGAGCGCCATGTGGGTAGGAGCACGGTGCGCACGATCGATTTCCAGTTCTCTATGAAAAGTGATCTTCAGCAAGGAGGGAAGAGTTTTGAGCAGGAATTCTCTTATATCTCCGGCTTCCACCCCCTCCGGTATTCCAATGAGCCTCACATTGTGGCGACGGGCTCGATTATTGCTATCTTCTAACTCCTTTTGAAGATTCTGTATCTGGCGCTCAGCCTGGTCCAGTTTGCCCAAGCGCACCACGTGCGAGTCGAGGACCCCCGCCATATTGTCCTGCCGTAATGAGAGACTTTCAAGTCGGTCCTGGAGCACTCCAAAGTCTTCTCGCATGGCTCGAAGCGCTTCTCCATTAGACTGCACCAATTCCTTCACGCCGCGTAGTTCCTCTAAAATCTCCAGGTGCATTTCGGGGTTTTCACGAAATGGAGCCATCTTCTGTGGGGAGGACACCTCTGTTTTGGAGCGTTTTCCGTGAGAAGAAGAAGGAGACCCGAAGTCCAAGCGCGCTGGTTTATGGGCCGCCATCCCCCCCGATGTACCCCGGTCAGCTCGGAGCAAAATAGTAAGTTTGTATAGGTATTAAGTCAGGATTCTAAGTAGGCCTCTCGGGAGCTTCAACGCGAAGCGTCTTACCCGCTGGACATCAGGCTCCGCCCCCCCTCACATGCTCCTTTCTATTCTGTTCCCCATTTTGCCCTGGTCCACAGACCATTCCCTGCCACCCTTTGGTTTTAGGTTTCTCTGCTCTTTTGCATGCTGTCTCCACTGCATAACATTTCATTGTGTTTGTGCATGTGTTTATATGTGGCTCTCATACCAATTACAGATTGTGATATGAGCTGTAGAAAGCTCTTCTGCATGTGCGTTGCATCATGGTTATTGTTGGGGTTGCTCTATCCTGGCAGACAGCAGGCTTTTTGTGGTGCCCTGCAGTGTTCTTGTATGCAGCCATTGCTGTGGAACTCACCTTGGTGGTGTAGCCTACCATTTTGTGCACTGACTTTCTTGCTAGTGGTCATGGGTTTGATTCCTCTCTGTTCTCCTTTCTTTATGCCTGTCCTATACAACTACTCCCTCATCATAGTTGCCAACTGTCTATTCAGCCAGCCAAAAACACCCTCCCCTCACTGCCTTATTCTATGGCACCTCATAAGGTGCTGTACAGGGAACATTATGATCAGTCTTGGCTGGCATGGTACTTGATGATGTGACCTATCGAGCGCCTTATAGGGCACCCTAAAAGGCACCTTAAGGTTACAGCACTGAGGTGAGGGTATTTTTGGATGGCAGCATAGATTGTGGTGATGTGTCTCACAGTTACAGGACTGAACAGTAATTGCCTTGGACAACCTTATTAAATAGGACCACTGAGGGATAAAACTCATGACCTCTGCCTCAGCAGTCATTGTAGTAACCAGTGGGCTACACCTCTATGGTTTTTATTGCAGCTCTGACTGGCTACAGATGGACTGCAGATCACCGCATGAAATTGACGTTACCGTGCGCTAATTGGCCAAGGTGCTCTCTAACGTGCGTTAATCAGCCATTGCTACCTTACCGCCGGTATGCCCACTTCCTTATATGGCATTCCTCACGTTATCGCTGCACATAGCTCCAGGAACGCTATCACCATTTAGTAAACATACCCCTAAGTCAATGCAGACTCCTGGTGACCCAGCAGCCCCTGGGTTTTCTTGGCAAGATATGACTGGAAATAGTTTATTTATTTAGCTATGCTTATATACTGCTTAGTCTAATAGTCAAAGTAGTTTACAGAGAACAAGTGAGCCAACATGGCTTTCATAAAACAAGAAGTTAAAACAAGGGGAGATAAAACATGGGTGAGGGCAAATGGCACAAAAGTAAACAAGGTTGTTGTTGTTAAGTGCCGTCAAATCGGAGTCGACTCATGGCGACCCTCTGGATAGCTATCCTAAATTGTGTTCGGTCTTCAGTCAGGCGGCTCATTGTTGACAGACTGGTACCCGTAGCTGCTGTTATTGTATCGATCCATCTCATTGCTGGCCTTCCTCTTTTGTGTTGACCTTCTATCTTGCCAAGCATGATGTCTTTCTCTAATGATCTCTCTCTTCGCATGATGTGTCCAAAGTATGAAAGTCAAAGTCTTGTCATCTGAGCTTCTAAAGAAAGCTTAGGTTTGATCTCCTCTAGTACCGACTGGTTTGTTCTTCAGGCAGTCCATGGTATACACAGTATTCGCCGCCAGCACCATAATTCAAAGGCATCAATTTTCTTCCTGTCTGTCTTTTTCACTGTCCAGCTTTCACATCCATATGATGTTATTGAAAATACCATGGCTTGAACAAGTCGAATCTTTGTATGGAGAGAGACATCTCTGCTCTTGAGAATCTTATCTAGGTCTTTCATAGCCATTCTGCCAAGATCAATGCGTCGTTTGATTTCTTGACTGCTTGTTGCTTCTTTATTGATAGTTGATCCAAGTAGGTTAAAATTGTTCACAATTTCAATTTCTTCTCCTTCAACGATTAACCTGTTGATTATGCCAGTTGTCATGACCTTTGTCTTCTTTACATTAAGGTGCAGGCCCATTTTGAGACTATGTTCTTTGATTGTGAGAAGCAAATGTTTCAGATTATCTTCACTTTCAGCCCATAATGTAGTATCATCAGCATAGCGAAGGTTGTTGATGAGTCTTCCACCAATCTTCACACCTCTGTTGTCTTCATACAATCCTGCTTCTCTGATGATTTGTTCTGCATATAAATTAAACAGGTAGGGGGAAAGTATGCAGCCTTGTCTTACACCTTTGCTTATTTTAAACCATTCTGTTTCTCCTTGTTCCGTTCGAACTGTTGCTTCTTGATCAATGTACAAATTGCGCAAGAGAACAATCAGGTGTTCTGGTATACCCATGCTTCTTAATGTGGCCCAGAGTTTCTCATGGTTTACACAGTCAAAAGCCTTGCTATAGTCGATAAAGCACACATAGATATCCTTTTGGTATTCTTTAGTCTTTTCAAGGATCCATCTCACATCTGCAATGATGTCTCTCGTTCCTCGCCCTTTCCTGAACCCTGCTTGAACTTCAGGTAGTTCTTGTTCCAGGTATGGTTGTAGTCTCTTTTGAATAATGTTCAGTAGTATCTTGCTGGCATGTGGGATCAGAGCGATTGTTCGATAATTTCCACAGTCAGTTGGATCACCTTTCTTTAGTATTGGTATAAACACAGATCTTTTCAAGTCAGTTGGCCATGATGTTGTCTTCCATATTTCTTGGCAGAGCCTTGTAAGTATGGTAACAGCTGCATCAGATTGCTGCAATACTTCTATAGGAATGCCATCAATGCCTGGTGCTTTGTTCTTTGAGAAGGCTTTCAATGCTGCTTCAACTTCTTCTTTCATCACCAAAGGTTCCCGATCATAAGGTACAGGTTGAAACGGATGTTGGTCCACTTGATCTTTATCATATAAAAACTCTGTATATTCCTTCCACCTTTTCTTGATCTTCTCAGCATCATTCAACATAGAACCTTGAGAATCTTGTAACATTCCAATTCGAGGCTGGAACTTTTTCTTTAACTCTCGTAGCTTTAGGAAAGCCGATCATGTTCTTCCTCTAATAGTTTCTGCTTCTATTTCCTTGCATGCGTCATTGTAGTGCTTTTCCTTGTCCTGTCTTGCTGCACGTTGGAAATCTCTGTTGAGTTCTGCGACTGTCTTTCTTTCTCCTCTACTTAGATTGAATATGATTGTGTAATTCCATTAACCTAAAAATGGTTGAAGAAGAGGAAAGTTTTTAACTTCTTCCAAAATTCCTGAAGGTCATTAATATCATGAAGCATGGGAGGAATTGAATTCCATAAAGTTGGGATGAATAGTGAGAATGCCCTTTAGAGGGTCTTGGTGGTTAAGGGTGGTGTGTGCAACAGGTTTATGGTGTTAAATCTTCTGTTTCTGTTGTAAGGTGTTTTTTTTTATTAAGGGTTCAAGATGTGCAGCAGAGTTTGTGTAGCACTTTAAAGATTGTTAGAAGGGATTTAAATTTAACTCTCTCAGTGACTGGAAGCCAGTATAACTGCTGAAGAATGGGGGTTATATGATCACTCTTTAATTTATTGGTGATAATATGAGCAGCTGTATTTAAAGCTTGCTGCAGTGGATAGGTTGTAGATTTTGGGAGACCCTGGAAAATGATATTGCAATAGTCAATATATGGAAGGCTGATGGCCTGTAAGACATTGTGAAAGTCATTGTGATCCAGGAAAGTTTTAAGTTGAGAAATCATTCGGAGTTTGTAGTATACACTCTTCAATGTTGCTTACATGCACAGTAAAAGATAGGCATTGATCTATTATGACTCCTAGGTTGCATTCCCAACCCCTCCCCTCAGGCCAGGGGACAGTCCAACAGACCCAAACATACTGGCTGCTGCATCAGGGGTGTCCCTCGGGGCCCCCCCACCTGCCCGGCAGGGGCCCCTGATCAACACCCCTGATGCCGTCCAGCACAGCCACGAAGGGGGTAGGTCAGGCATGCAGCTGTGTTAAGGCTGACATGGCTGATGGTACACAGGGAATGCCTGTTTCCCATCAGCACAGGTGGCCTTAACAGAGGCACGAGTGTGTAGCACTCATATCCCAGTCCTGAATGCCCATGGTGAGTGGTGTGACCCAGGGAGCCCTGCCGGGAATGAGGGGGGGGGGGTCTGCCAGGACACTGATTATGCTGCAGCCACAGCAGCAGCGGCAGTGGCAGCAGCCATTCTGTCTGGATATCATACGTGCTGCCAGGGTTGTTGGCCAGTATGTTGTTTGAGTGAGGCCCCCTGAGACACAGGACCCTGTGCAAACCACATGCATGGCCCACTGGAGGTGCTGGCATGGTGCGCTACTGACATATGCGGAGCCACCGCCATGCATCACGGTGGCGGTTGTAACAGATGTCTCACAGGTCACACCGTGTCACACCCACAGTCACTCACCTGGTGCTGCTGGCCATATGTGATAAGTTACGTGGCCAATGGGAGGAGCTACGTGGCCAACAGGAGGAGTTATGTGGCCAATGGGAAGAGAGGCAGGCCCACACCCAGGTGATGCTCGGGTTACGCCAGGACGTACAGGGCCTACGTGAGGAGATCGGGCAGCTGTGTGGGACAGCCGAGGCGATGGTTTCTGTAATATGTCGGGTGGCTGATGCACTGGAGGCCATAGCCGGTCATGGCCAGCAGCCAGCAGCAGCAGAAGCAGCAGCTCCAGAACCAAGGAGTGGGAGGGGCTGTGTTCTGCCTGGCCATGGGCGGACACGCAGGCTGTAGGTGTTGGGAACTGTATCACCATGTCCGCCGTAATAAAGCCATCATCACTTGTTGGTACCTGTGTGCACATGTCCGGTGTTTGTGTCTGTGTTTCCATGGTCACTCTGTCCCCCATGTTGTCCCTTCCCATGGAATGCAAACCCAGTGGCATGCCGTCCCCTGTCCCCAGCCCATTCCCAGGGGGTGGGAGGTCTGCACTGCTGCCATTCGGCACAGATAGGTTCTGAAGTGCCACCTGTGGCACATACCATGCCATATATCAACATCCTGCATGTGGAAGTCGCCATGCATGTGTCCATGTCTGCTGGCCAGTGCAGCACATGGGCACATCCCGGTGGCTCCAGAGGATACATATGCCTGCACACATGCCCATCATTCATACCTGAGGTGGTGCCCAAACCATGTGTGGGAGATATGTCTACCACACAGACACACTGCGACATGCTCACACATGTCACTCTCACTGTCCTACTCAAATCATTTTCATGCCTGTAATAGTCACATCTCTGCAGATCTGTGCTGCCAGCCCATAAAACCCTCACCTCAGTTGCCAACCATCCTTCAGCCCATCTATCTGTCTCTGTCAGCTGTGTACAGTCCTGTCTTCTAGTGCAGGCTGCTACCCCATGTCCTGCACTGGTACCCTTTTCTGCATTTTGGCTCTTCATGCTTGCCTCTCCTGTGCCTGATCTGTATTGCACAATTACTCCTCTGTCCTCCTATCATTGCAAATATCCTGCCACCTCTGCCTCCACTGGGGGGACACGTATTCCCATCCTCTTCCACCCACGGTCATTGTAGCACTTTACATTGCCAACACCCTGTGCATCGGTACAGCTGCCTCCAACATGTTTGTCCACTTTACCAGCTGCCACATAGGATGCCTGTAGATATGGCAGGTCCATCAGCTCCCGCCTCTCCTTCCTTCCATCACTTGTTCATTGCCTTTCCTTGGTGCTCTATCCAATGTTAGGGTTACAGCTGTTTTTATGCCTTCCAGTTCATGCTTGTCAACTTGAGGCACCTTACAGCCCTTAGAGCACCTTATGTTAGGGCACCTTACTGCCCTTAGGGCACCTTAACCTAAGGCACCTTAATGTCCTTAGGGCACCTTAACCTTATGTTAAGGTGCTCTAAGGGCTTTAAGGTGCCTTAACCTAAGGTGCCTTAACTTAAGGCACCTTAACTTTCTTAGGGAACCTTAACCTAAGGTGTCTTCTGTTAATGTGCCCTAAGGGCTTTAAGGTGCCTTAACTTAGGGTGCCTTAACTTAAGGCACCTTAAAGTCCTTAGGACACCTTGTCAGCCTTAACGTGCCCTGTTTTCACCTTAACATGCAATGTCCCGTTAACGTGCGTTAAACGGCCAAGGCTCCCTTTAACGCACGTTAAACAGCCCATTGCTCCCTTTAAGCTGGAATTCCCCCTACCTGCCCACTGACTTATATGGCTTCAAGTACCTTAATGCTGCACTTACCACTGGTAACTTTACCGCGGTTTAGTAAACATACCCCTTAGTGAACCACCGTTTACATACCTGCAAGTGTTGGACCACTCCCTTCTACACTGGACCTCATACTGTTTGCCAATCAACTCCTTTGGCAGTGTGCTTTGACCCTGCTGGACTCTGGTACCATATCACTGATATTCACCCTGCCCTTTCATTGCTCAGCAACCAGCACATTAGGAAAGTACTTTGGACTTACCTTACCACGAATTGATAAATAACTGTTAAGATAAAAACAAAAGAATAAAAGTCTTCTGTCACTTATATTGCCCTTTTATTTGTTCTTGCTCCTTCTTGCTTTGCCTCTCTTGTTCATCATATTGACACTTTTGTTCCTGTCGACACACATAATCATTATACCTCCAATTCCTGGTACAATCTTATGTCACACCATGCCTTGACTATGAATGTTTCTGACTACATTCTCTGTAGCCTGAGCTTCCACACCACGCCCATATCTTCTTTCTGGTCCTCGAAAGAAATATCTCCCCACCAGGTTACCTTATTATTGCTGCCTGTTCACATCAAGTCCACCTTGTTTATAATTTTTCTAAGGCTCAATTCTCTCAAACTTCTACATCTGCTGGTTTTCACCAGCATAATAGCCGCAGCAATGACATTTCCCTGCATGTTGGGTTTTATGTTTCTACCTTTTCATCCCGCAATTGGCACCACATGGACCATGGTTTCTCCTGCGAATCTTACTTCCCTCCTTCATTCACCAAATTTATCACCATTGTTCCTCCTCTATTATAGCCTCAGTTACTCTACTCCCTTTCTGCTCTCGCATCTCTGCAGTCCCTCCCTGACCCTTTCACTTTTGTGTTCCAAAATCCCACTCACCTCCCTCTTCTATCTTGGTTTGAAGAAAATCACATTGCAATTATTTCCTGACTATCTGGTCTATTAATGCAACTACATTTAATCTTCCCAAAAAAACTCCAAACCCTCATCCCCCTTTAAATGGCACTTCTCAGCAAATAGAATGCTAGGTATCATAAGGAAAGGAATGGAAAATAAAACAAAATATATTATAATGCCTCTATATCGTTCCATGGTCAGACCGCACCTTGAATATTGTGTGCAATTCTGGTCGCCATATCTTAAAAAGGATATAGAGTTATTAGAAAAGGTTCAGAGAAGAGCCACCAAAATGGTAAAGGGGATGGAAGGATACTCCTATGAAGAAAGGCTAAAAAGGTTAGGGCTCTTTAACCTGGAAAAGAGACGGCTGAGGGGAGATATGATAGAAGTCTATAAATTAATGAACGGAGTGGAACGGGTAAACGTAGATCAATTGTTTACGTTATCAGAGTATAGAAAGACTAGGGGACATGCAATGAAGCTACAGGGTAAACTATTTAAGACTAATTAAAGAAAATATTTTTTTCACTCAACGTGTAATCAAACTCTGGAATTTGTTACCAGAGGATGTAGTAAAGGCTGTTAGTGTAGCTGGGTTTAAAAAAGGTTTGGACAAGTTCTGGAGGAAAGGTCCATAAACCATAATTAAGAAGGGACCCAGGATATCAATGCTTGACCCAGTTCAAGCATTGGGGAACCTGTGTCTTTTGGGGAAACTGCTAGGTACGTATGACCTAGATTGGCCACTGTTGGAAACAGGATACTGGGCTTGATGGACCTTGGTCTGACCCAGTATGGCATATCTTATGTTCTTATGTTCTCTACCTTTGGCCTTCCCTTCTTGAATGTCTTTCTATCAATGCGGTTCTTCTATATATTCCTGCCTACCCACTAATTGGACAGGTTCATGCTCCCTTGTTTTGCTTGTCTCCCCTATTGCTTTCTTTCTGCTTAAGAATTTTACCTCCTGTTTATTCCTGGCCTGCAAACATTCTCTAATGCTAAATGGTTACAGAAAGTATGGTATGATTTCATGCTCCCTGTTAATTTCACAACTGCTGGTTTTAATGCTATTTCCTCTGAACTTGCTGACAATATGCTTATGACACAACAGAATCGCCTTGCACTTGATTATATTTAGCTTCTACAGGAGGTGTTTGCAACCTTATAGGTAAAACTTGCTGTACCTATATTCCCCCTAATTCTGGCACTCATGGTAATCTTTCCCTAGTCCTGAAATATTTACAAGACCTCTCTTCTCGGAAGTATGCAGAAGGAGGTGTTGATCCTTCCGCTGACAATTGGTTCCACTCTCTATCTTCTTGGTTTTTAGGTTTGGGTGGATGAGTTAAAAACCTTTTGTTCATATTGATTTTTTTCTTATGTTTTTGCTTCTGCTCTTTTGTCTGGTCTCATGTGCTCTGCGCCTTTTTATTGGGGTGGGGGGGGGGGGAGATGTGGGGAGAGGCCGGAATGCCTGCTTGCTTATGGATTACAGGGGCCTGTGAAAAACAGGGTCTGGAGGCCATACTGTGCAGGAGGCATGCTCAGACAAAAGAAGAACTAGGGTAAGACAGATGTCTGCAAATGACTGATGTGCAGGAGAAGCAGGGGGATAAAAATAAATGTCAGCAGAAGGCAAGATGTTCTCAAAAAAAGGTCTCACAAATGGTGGGGTCCACATGCTACCAGAGATAATGGCAGAGGCTAGGCATGATGTTCCAAATAAACCACATAATTATAATAATGGCTCACAGCAACCAGGGTGCAACATATGGGGGACAGGATCTCCCACCAACAGATCCACACTCTACATTGGAGACAGTAGAGAGGACCACCACCCCAGGCCTGCTGGGGAATAGATGCCCTCCAGAATAATCAATGCAGATCTGTACATATCACATAGGGCACTGGCAGACAGGCAATAGGCCTGGAAAAGCTCAGCTGCCCCCAGCACCAGAGAGCACATTCAGTCTTCATTCACTGCACCCTGCAAAGTGTTCTAGCCATACACATGCTAACTGCAGACATGGTTAATACATAGCACATGTTCCTGGAAGAACTGTGTACACCCAAAAGTGGGATGTAAGCACACACACCAAACAAGCATATCAGTGATTAGTCCCCAGAAAAGAGAACCTATAAATATCACTTGAAAAAAACACTGTTGAGCACTATGTGGGAACCTAGACATGCCATGGTCACTGCTCAGTCAGGGTGAGACTGACCTCCCAGCACGACATGCTGTGGCCACCCTGTCCGTGCAGGTGGTGGTCAGGCACTACAATATCCCAGCCATTGCCCTATGCCCTGTGCAGATTCATCCTACCCAGACTGCCCTGTCTGGGCCATTCCCACAATACCTTGCTCCTCATTATGCACATTGGCAGGCTAACGCTGGAAACAGTGTAATGATTGTGGGCTCAATAAGGTGTAGGCAGCCACAAAACACTGGATAGACATACACACACCTCCTCACCTATTTCAGCATTGTGCAAAGATAGAGGTGGTTGGCAGTCCTGGCACCAGTCCTGGGCAAAGTGCAGGCATTGCTAAGGTACTCAATACTGTTATGGTCACTCTCTGGGGTGGTAAACACTGTCAGAAAACAAACAGAAAGGAAACACACTCCACATATATCAGAAAGGTTGCTATGATGCATGTCTGTTAACTATTTGTGTTTAATGTAGGATCTGTTATCTGACATGCATCATAGCAACCTTTTGATAAATATGGAGCATGTTTCCATATTTCTGACGACATTGCTGAGGTATGCAGGTGGTAATGGTGGTGGCTGCTGCTCCGCGCAGGGCCCAAAAGCCTGGCTCTCCATGAGGATATGGATAGTGGGGCCTGTGGGTGTGGGTGTTTGTGCCCCTGAACACATTGGCTGCGTGTAAGGCACTAAAGTGTTGCTACAGAGGCAGGTTATTTCCTGGGGCCACCATGATTGTTCTTCAGACAGACCTTGTCTGTTGCACTGCATGCCACCCAACTGAACAGGGCTTGGCCTTGGTCTGCTGTGGGCAGATGCCACTGCCCCCTCCACCACCATGCTGACATGCCCTTATGCCAGTGGTGCTGGTGGTATGCAGTCCCTGGCCATCCAGTGTGCAGGTAGGCAGCCACTTATGGTGTGGGATCTGGGGTAGTGGTGCCTACATAGACATCCGTGCTTCCCCCCAGCACCGCCTGTCAATGTTGTGTGCCCTTTGGGGTACCTGCCAGGTACTGTCCCCTGGGATACTGTGGGACACACACTCGTGGGTATGTTTGAACTTGTTCAGTTGCTGGCTTGCTGATTTGCAGTTTCTGCATTCCTATGTGTCACCTAGGCAACTGCCTAGTCCACCCTGTGCCAAGCTGCCCCACTGCATGTCCCGCCTGCAGCCCCTTGTATCCCATTTGCAGCCTCACCGTAGAACCCTTTTATACTTGGGCACTATGCTGTTGCTGCACATGTATCACTACTATCACCTTTCTTGATTTCCCAGCCCTTGCTGTACATTGCTGACTTAAAAAATGTCTCTCTCGTGCAAATGTGCCTCTAACGCGAGGTTTTCACAGGCGTTAATTTTAAGACCTT
This sequence comes from Ichthyophis bannanicus, assembly GCA_033557465.1. NCBI lineage: Eukaryota > Metazoa > Chordata > Amphibia > Gymnophiona > Ichthyophiidae > Ichthyophis > Ichthyophis bannanicus. Next base: position 9,506,932 of record CM066032.1, read on the forward strand.
CATTTCACAGCGTTAGTGTGCCTGGAGCCTCTTTATGCCCACTCTCTGCCCATTGACCCCTTCTCTCTGCCTTCTGGAGAGCCTTACTCCACCATCAGTGTGCCTTAAAGCCGCTGGAGATGTTATAGCACGATAATGTTACTTTAGCACATGATAACGTTATGTATTGCGTGATAACGTTACGTATCGCGTGCTAACTGTGTTGCTGCAACATTATCGCTGTTTAGTAAACATACCCCTATGTATTTTAGAATCCAGTGTATTTGTTAACTCTGTCAGGGAGTAGTATCAGCAGAGAGTTTTTAATTTAAATTTAAAATTCAGTCAGGGCCTAGTATCAGCAGATATCTATTAGTTTAAATTTAAAAATCAAAAGAAAGCGTTTAGTTTAAATTTAAAACCCAGCAGTGATCATTTAGTTTACATTTAAAACTTGGCAGAGAGTCTTTTACTTTAAGTTTAAAACCCAGAAGAGAGTTTTTAGTTTGAATTTTAAACTCAGTCAGGTCCTGGTATGAACAGATAGCTTTTAGTTTAAATTTAAAACCCAGCAGAGAGCTTTTAGCTTAAATTTAAAACCCAGAAGAGAGTTTTTAGTTTAAATTTAAAACTCAGCAGAGAGCTTCTAGTTTAAGCTCTTAGTTTAAGTTTAAAACCCAGCAGAGAGCTTTTAGTTTGAATTTAAAACTCAATCAGGTTCTGGTATCAGCAGATAGCTTTTAGTTTAAATGTAAAACCCAGCAGAAAGTTTTTAGTTTAAATTTAAAACACAGCAGAGAGAGTCTTTAGTTTAAATTTAAAACTTAACAGAGAGCTTTTAGTTAAAATTAGAAACTCAGTAGAAAGCTTTTAATTTAAATTTAAAATGCAGTCAGGTCTTAATATCAGCAGAAAGATTTTAGTTTAAATTTAAAACCCAGCAGAGAGCTTTTAGTTTAAGCTTTTATCTTAAATTTAAACCAAGCAGAGACTTTAGTTTAAATTTAAAACTCTAATGAAAACACCCCATGTCCTCTAAGGTCAAAGAATGTATCAAAAATGCAAGATCTAGAGGAAGACAGTGAAATTCCAAATTAAAATTTGTTGGGTGCACTATCACAGGAGAAGGAGATGGATCCCCCCCCCCCCCACTGCAGTAAACCCTTTTTAATAAAACTGTGAAGGAAAAAATATGTTACTTACCTGAATTGCACGCTGAAATCCCTTTTAATCAGGAAATAAGACTGCCCTGTGTGCTTCAGGTAAAACACAAACCCTGCTTCAGGCAAACCAGGTTTCCTGATTAAGGGGTATGTTTACTAAGCAGTCTTAGGGGCATGTTTACTAAACTGTGGTAACGTTACATAATGCGCGTTATGATGCATTAACGATCGTTAACGTCTCATAACGCGCGTTAACGTTACTTAACGATCGTAAAGTTCCGTGGCGCGGTAAAACACCGCAGAAGGTGGAGAGAGGGTGGAGAGAAGGGGTCAATGGGCGGAGTGTGGGTGGGGAGAGGCTCCTTTCACACTAACGTGCTGATCTGAAGAGCTGAATCCTAACGCAATTGAAAACCTGCCGTTAAATGCACATTTCAGGGGAGAGAAACCATTTAAGTGTCAGCAATGTATAGCATAGGCAGGGAAACCTTAAAAAGTGATAAGTGTGATACATGTATACAGAACAAAAGGGCACCTAAACATTGAAAATGACCTCAACAAACTGAAAAAAAAAACATAACCAAGCTGGCCAATAGTGATAATAATGGGAAACATCACCCCCCCCCCCCCCCCCGAGAAAGCTCCAAAAAAAGGATATTAATCGTGGAAGGGTCTATGCTCCATCCCCATACAAGGTGAATGAGCCCACAGTGAAATTGCGCTGTGAAGGGTATTCCTCTCCATCGGACAGGTGTCCTATGGCATGCACATGTGTGGCAACAGCAGGGCGGGCATGTCGGAATGGCAACTGGACAGATGACGGAAAAGGGGATACAGAGGGCCGCAGGCGGCACATACTGTGGTGCAGCTGGGCCACAGTGCGGACTAGGGTGATGCCTAGGTGGCCCATACGAATGCTGAAACAGCATAGCAGCCAGACGGCAACTGCTGAAGGCCCAACATGGACACGGCTGTGTTTTCCACAGTGTCACAGGGGATAGTACCCAGCAGCTAACCCCAAGGGCACAGAACATTGGCAAGCGGTGCTGGGGGGAAGCGTGGACACCTATGCAGACACCCCTATCACAGAACCCACACCATAGGCATCCGCCTACCCACACACTGGATGGCCTGAGACTGTGCTCCACCAGCCCACCAGCAGAAAGGAATGTCAGCATGGTGGCAGAGGGTTACTGGTGGTGGAGGGGGCAGTGGTAGCTGCCCAGAGCAGACCGTGGCCTAGCCCTGTGTAGGTGGGTGCCATGCACTGCAACAGACAGGCCCTGTCTGAGGAACAGTCATGGTATCACCAGGGAATGCCCTGACTCTGTGGTAACAAGGTGGTGCAGTGCACAAAACCAGTGTATTCAGAAGCAGCCAGTCACAGGTTCAAGTCCCAGCTGTGGTTCCTGCCAACCCAGTCCCCATGTTTTTCCCACTACTAAAACGTCCTAATAAAGACAGAACCTTTATTGCAGATGACATATATAAACATGCCCAAAACACCTAAATTTTACCCTACAGAGCACAGACACCATAAACATGCGCATTACCTAGAGCAGGGTCTCCCAAATGCAGTCCTGGAGGGCCAAACACCATTCAGGTTCCATGCTCCCTCTAATAAAGATGCCTGTGCTGCATTTCTATGTGCCGCCCCCATGGTATGCAGATGTATCTCATGCATATTCATGAGGGATAGCATGAAAACCTGAACAGTGTTTGGCACACCAGGACTGGAGTTGGGAACCTCTGCCGTAATGCAGCAGCCAACAGGGGCAGACACACCCGCACCCACAGGCTCCATTATCCAATGCCTCCTGGAGAGGCAGGACATTGGGCCCTGCGTGCATCTCCCAATACTAGCACTTGCATACCTTAGCAATGCCACCCTAAACCTGGGAATACGGTACACAGCTATCAAAAGGTTGCTATGATTACTGTCAGATAGCACTTCCTAAGTTAAGCACAATTTGCTGATTGAGCTGCATCATAGCAACCTTTCTGATGTCCGTGGAGTGTGCTTCAGGTCTGGTGTCTGACAGTGTTTATCACCCTGGGGAGTGACCCCAACAGTATTGCTTACCATAGTCATGCCTGCACTCTGCCCAGGACTGGTGTGGTGGCCAGGGCTACCAAAAACCTCTATAGGTGTGGGGAGTGTGTGTCTGTCTATCCAGTGTGTGGTGGCTGCAAACACCCTCCACAGCCCACACTGCTAGCACTGATGCCAGTATTAGCCTGCCAATGTGCATAATGAGGAGCAAGGTACTGTGGGAATAGCCAGGATAGGATGGCCTGGTCTGGATCCATCTGTACATAGCATAGGGCAATGGCTCGGACATTGCAGTGGCCGGCCACTACCTGCATGGACAGGGTGGCCACAGCATGTTTTGCTGGGAGGTCACTCTCACCCTGACTGAGTAGTGACCACGGCATGGCTAGGTTCCTCCATAATGCTATATACACTTTTTCTCATGTGATATTTATGGGGGGTTTTTGGGGCCCAATCACTCACTTATCTGTTTGGTGTGTATGTTGACATCCCAGTTCTGGGTCCATGCATCTTCTCCAGGACCATGCACTATGGACTAGCTAGCAGACTGCCTGCAGCTAGTATGTGTCTTGCTGGAACACCTTGCCGGGTGCAGCAGCTGGAGGCTTGCTGTTGGAGAATGTCAGATAGTGGTGGTGGGGGGCAGCTGTGCATTTCCAGGCCTACTGTCTGTCTGCTATTGCTTTATGGATGTCTACAACTCTGAATTGCCTGCCCTGTAGGGTGTCTGTTCCCCAGCAGGACTGGGGTGATGGTACCCTCTACTGCCACCATTGCAGGGGTAGAATGTGGATCTGTTGGTGGGAGATCATGTCCCCCACCTTGAGCCCCAGTGGGTGGGTTGGGTGGTGGTATGTAATCCGCCTGTGGGTCCAAACACTCCCCCTTCACTTAAATCATGTGACCATGGCACCCACACAGAGCATGCACTTTTATGGGTGTATCATAGTCCACAAGGGCTAGATGTGAAATACAGATGGACACAGGCATATCCTAGGGGTGTTTGCAAGAACTACCTATCACACATTGGCACTGATGGGGACCTGCAGCATAGTCTATCTCAGCAAAGCCAGGTGCTGCAAAAATGGTGCTGGGCACCCACCTCACCCTCAGGGTGAGCACAGGACCCACACACTGTGACAGTCTGTAGCTACTCTGTGCCACTAACACACACCGTCGGCACCCCCTACCAGGCTGCAGTGTTGTGGGGTGCATACCCCATCTTGTGATCATCTGTAGAATGCTGATTTGCATGTGCTGTGCATCCTGGGTATGGGTGGGTTGACCCTATCCTGGTAACCACAGCAGAATGTTTGTGTGGTGCCGTGCATTCCTCCTGTAACCAGCCAGGGGTTTGTTAGCAACTGTAGCCCACTGGTTACTTCACTGCCTGTGCAACCAGAGGTCATGGGTTTAAACCCATGGTGGGGTTATTTGATAGGGCTGTTTGAGGCATTGTCTATTTTTAATGTTCATTAGTGCTGCCAGCAAAAACACCCTCAGAGTACAGTAATCTTAAGGTGCCTCATAAGGCGCCCCTTATGGTGCCTCATAAGGCACCTTATAGGGTGCCCTATAAGGCACCCTATCAAGCGACTTATAAGGTACCTTATAAGGTGTCCTATAGAGGACATTATAGGGTGCCTTGGCGGACAGTGCACTTTATAATGTGCCCTATGGAGTGTGTTATGGGGTGCCTTATGCGGCACCTTAGGTTATGCCACCGTGAGGGTGTTTGCTGGCAGCACTAATTAAAATAAAAGTAAAATGCCTCAACAATCACTACTTCAACATAAAGGGTGATGCCTCAACCAGCCTTATGCATTAGGCATACTGGGGAATCAAACCCATGAACCTTGAACCATCAGTCAGTGTAGTAACCATTGTGCTATAATTCTGTTTCTGTGCTTGTATGTCTGCGCGCCTTCTTAAGATTAACACGCCATGTAACGCTCATTAATGTAGGGCGTCTTATAACGCACGTTATCAGTAACGATGTACCGCCCATGTCCTTATTTGGGATTTCTGCCTCTACCGCGGATCCTAACGCAAATCACATTACTGCAGTTTAATAAATATGCCCCTTAATGTGCAGCCGGCGTTAGTGTGCAGGATGCCATATAAGGAGTGGGCGTGTCGGTCTTAATGTAGCATTTCTGGTTACCGTGCGATAAAGGGAGCCGTGGCACATCAATGCACGTTAGCCTGAAGTAGGCGTGCTGACCAAAAAACACAGCAAGAGAGGGGTAGCACAATGGTTAGTACATTGACTGCTGAACCAGGGGTCATGAGTTTGATCCCCCAGTGGGGTTAATGAGTAAGGCTTTTTGAGGCATTACCCTTTACTATAAAGCAGTGCTGCTAGAGGCGTTTTCCTTTTTACTTTAAAGCAGTGCTTCTGGAGGCATTTCCTTTTTACTTTAATGCAGTGCTGCCAGCAAAAACACCCTCACAGTGCTGTAATCTTCATGTGCAGTGCATCATGGGTACGAGTGGATTATCCTTTATGAATGTACAGAACTGACATATGTCCCAACATGTAGTTTCAAAGATTGTATATAGTTCCCCTGGTTTACCTCCATTTTAATTCCCTGTTATCTGTAAACAAAAGCCAGTTTTTTGCCTATGTGTTTTATTGTTACAATGTAAACCGCACTGATGACAAATAGCACGGTATATAAGAAATGTTAAATAAATAAATAAATAAATAAAACCCTATCCTGGTAACCACAGCAGACAGTTCGTGTGGTGATCTGCAGTCCTTCTGTAGCCAGCCAGGGGTTTGTTCAGTGCTGTAGAGCTGTAGCCCACTGGTTACTTCACTGCCCATAGAGCCAAAGGTTGTGAGTTTGATCCCACAGTGGGGTTATTTATTGGAGCTATCTGGAGCAGTTTCTTTTTTTAATTTAAATTAGTACTGCCAGCAAAAACACCCTCACAGTGCTGTAATCCTCAGGTGCCCCATAAGGCACCTTATAAGACACCTTAAGGTTATAGAAATGTGAGGGTGTTTTTGCAGGCAGTACTAATTTAGATTAAAAAAAGAAACTGCCCCAGATAGCCCTAATATATAACCCCACTGTGGGATCAAACCCACATCTTCTGGCTCCACAACCAGTGAAATAACCAGTAGGCTACAGCTCTACAGCTACAAACAAACCCCTGGCTGGCTACAGGAGGAATGCACGGCACCACACAAACATTCTGCTGTGGTTACCAGGATAGGGTCAACCCACCCATACCCATGATGCACAGCACATGCAAATCAGCAGTCTACAGATGATCACAAGATGGGGTATGCACCCCACAGCACCGCAGCCTGGTAGGGGGTGCCGACGGTGTGTGTTAGTGGCACAGAGTAGCTACAGACCGTCACAGTGTGCGGGTCCTGTGCTCTCCCTGAGGGTGAGGTGGGGTGCCCAGCACCATTTTCGCAGCAGCTGGCTTTGCTGAGATAGGCTATGCTGTAGGTCCCCATCAGTACCAATGTGTGATAGATAGCCCTTGCAAACACCCCTAGGATATGACTGTATCCATCTGTATTTCACATCTAGCTCTTGTGGACTATGATGCACCCAGAAAAGTGCACACCCTGTGTGGGTACCATGGTCACATGATTTAAGTGAAGGGGGAGTGTTTGGATCTACAGACGGATTATATACCACCACCCAACCCACCCACTGGGACTCAAGGTGGGGGACATGATCTCCCACCAACAGATCCACATTCTACCCCTGCAATGGTGGCAGTAGAGGGTACCATCACCCCAGTCCTAAAATGCTTGTATGCAAATGCTAGAAGTATAAAAAATAAGATGGGAGAGTTAGAATATATTGCACTAAATGAGAGGTTAGATATGATTGGAATATCAGAGACATGGTGGAAAGAGGACAACCAGTGGGATACTGTGATACCTGGGTACAAACTATATCGTAATGATAGAGCTGATCAAATTGGTGGACGGGTTGCACTCTATGTTAGAGAGGGCATTGAGTCAGAAAGGATTAAAGTTTTGCAGGAAACAAAATTTGCTGTAGAATCTCTGTGGATTGAAATTCCATGTAAAAAGGGGAAGGCGATGGCAGTGGGGGTGTACTATCGACCACCTGGCCAGAATGAACAAATGGATGATGAAATGCTCAAAGAAATCAAGGAAGCTAACAAACGTTACAGCGCAGTAATAATAATGGGTGATTTCAATTATCCCGGTATCGACTGGGTCAGTGTCACTGCAGGAGATGCTAGGGAGATAAAGTTCCTAGATGACATAAATGACTGCCCCTTGGAGCAGCTGGTTCATGAACTGACCAGAGGGGAAGCCATATTAGACCTAGTCCTTAGTGGAACACCAGATCTAGTGCAAGAGATAAAAGTGTTGGGGCCACTTGGCAATAGTGATCATAGCATGATCGCCTTTGATTTAATTAGTGGAGGAGAGATAGTACGGAAATCCACAGTACTACCTTTTAACTTTCGAAAGGGAGACTATGATAAAATGAGGAAAATAGTTAAGAAAAATCTAAAAGGAGCAGTTGCAAAAGTTAAAGACTTACATCAAGCTTGGGTGTTGTTGAAAAATACTATATTGGAAGCCAGACCAGCTGTATTCCATGCTTTAAGAAAAGTGGAAGGAAGTCCAAAAAACTGCCAGCATGGTTTAAAGGTGAGGTCAGAGAGGCTGTTGCTGTCAAAAAAGCAACTTTCAGGAAATGGAAAAAAGAGCCAAACGACGAAACCTGGAAACAGCACAAGCAATGGCAAGTCAAATGCAAGGCATTGATAAGGCAGGCAAAGGTAGAATTTGAGAAGAAGCTTGCTGCGGAAGCAAAAATGCGAAATAAAGATTTTTTCAAGTACATTCGTAGCAAAGAACCTGTGAGAGAGTCAGTTGGTCCATTAGATGATAGAGGAGTTAAAGGGGCACTAAGAGGCGACAAGGCGATAGCGGAGAGACTGAATAAATTCTTTGCTTCAGTCTTTACTGAGGAAGATGTAGGGATGTTACCCATGACTGAAGTGGTATTTAAAGGTGCGGAAGAATTGAAGGAAATATCGATACATCCGGAAGATGTATTACAACTATTAGATAAACTGAAGAGTAGCAAATCACCTGGGCCAGATGGCATACATCCAAGGGTGTTGAAAGAACTGAAATATGAGATTGCAGACCTGCTATTAGTAATCTGTGAACTATCATTAAAATCATCTCTAATACCTGAAGATTGGAGGATCACCAATGTAACACCAATTTTTAAAAAGGTTCCAGGGGTGATCCTGGAAACTACAGACCGGTGAGCCTGACGTCCGTACCGGGAAGAATGGTAGAAACCATCATAAAGAATAAAATTACTCAGCATGTAGATAGTCATGGCCTAATGGGAGACAGCCAACATGGCTTTAGACAAGGAAGATCTTGTCTTACTAATCTGTTATGTTTTTTTGAAAGTGTGAATAAACAGGTAGACAAAGGTGAGTTGGTTGATATAGTGTATCTGGACTTTCAGAAAGCCTTTGACAAGGTCCCTCATCAGAGACTTTTGGCAAAACTAAAGAGTCATGGGATAGGAGGCAGTGTACTACTGTTGATCAAGAACTGGTTAAAAGATAGAAAGCAGAGGGTTGGGCTAAATGGCCAATTTTTCCAATGGAGAAAGGTGAATAGTGGTGTACCCCAGGGATCTGTGCTGGGTCCGCTGCTTTTTGACATATTCATAAATGACCTGGAAATAGGAATAACGAGTGAGGTTATCAAATTTGCAGACGACACAAAACTATTTAAAGTTGTTAAAACCCAAGAGGATTGTGGAAAATTGAAAGAGGATCTTGATAAATTGGAAGACTGGCCATCAAAATGGCAGATGAAATTTAATGTGGACAAGTGCAAAGTTATGCACGTAGGGAAGAACAACCCAAACTATGGTTACACGATGCAAGGTTCCACATTAGGAACCACCACCCAGGAAAAAGATTTAGGCGTCATTGTGGATAGCATGTTAAAACCCTCGGCCCAGTGTACAGCGGCAGCCAAGAGAGCAAATAGAATGCTAGATATAAGGAAAGGAATGGAAAATAAAACAAAATATATTATAATGCCTCTATATCATTCCATGGTGAGACTGCACCTTGAATATTGTGTGCAATTCTGGTCGCCGTATTTTAAAAAGGATATAGCGTTATTAGAAAAGGTTCACAGAAGAGCCACCAAAATGGTGAAGGGGATGAAAGGATACTCCTATGAAGAAAGGCTAAAAAGGTTAGGGCTCTTTAAACTGGCAAAGAGACGGTTGAGGGGAGATATGATAGAAGTCTATAAATTAATGAATGGAGTGGAACAGGTAAACGTATATAGATTGTTTAAGTTATCAGAATATAGAAAGACTAGGGGACATGCAATGAAGCTACAGGGTAAACTATTTAAGACTAATTAAAGAAAATATTTTTTCACTCAACGTGTAATCAAACTCTGGAATTTGTTACCGGAGGATGTAGTAAAGGCTGTTAGTGTAGCTGGGTTTAAAAAAGGTTTGGACAATTTCCTGGAGGAAAGGTCCATAAACCATTATTAAGAAGGGACCCAGGATATCAATGCTTGACCCAGTACAAGCATTGCGGAACCTGTGTCTTTTGGGGAAACTACTAGGTACGTATGACCTAGATTGGCCACTGTTAGAAACAGGATACTGGGCTTGATGGACCTTGGTCTGACCCAGTATGGCATATCTTATGTTCTTATGTTCTTATGATGCCATATAAGGAGTGGGTGTTCCAGTCTTAAGGTAGCAATCATGGGTTATCGCGCAATAAAGTGCACTTTGTCCGTTATCGTGCGAAAGAGGGAGCCGTGCACATTACAGCGCATTAACCTTAACTTCGTGTGCTGAACTGCAATCACAGCAACAGAGGTGTAGCACAGTGGTTAATACAGTGACTGCTGAAACAGCGGTCATGAGTTCGGCTTAATGAATAAGGGTGGGCTTAATGAATTAGGGGGCTTAATGAATAAGGGTGGCCAAGGCAATTCCTTTTCCTACTTGAAACAGTCCAACAATCTGTGCTGCCAGCTAAAAAAAACACGCACCCAGTGCCATAAACGAATGCACCTTTTAGGGTGCACCAGAAGACACATCCTAAACCACCAAGTCAGCCAAGGCAGGTTATAATGTGCCTCAGAGGGCATGTCGAAAGGTTGTCAACTCCCAAGGCATCATTGTAGGTGCCCCATAAGCTGGCTGATTCTAAGGTGTGTCTAAAGATGTCCCAAGGATGTATAGGTGACTCAAAAAATATTGGCCAAGGGCATTAAGTTCCCTCAAGTTGAAAAGCAAGAAAGGTATGGGCCAAACACTGATGTAACCCTAACACTGCACAGAGCACCAACGAAAGACAATGAACAAGTAATGGAAGGAAGTAGATCTGAGCTGATGGATCAGATAAATCTGCGTCCAGCCCATGTGGCAGTTGGAAAAATGGACAAACATATCGGGGGCAGCTGTAGCGATGCACAGGGTGATGTTAATGTACCATGCAATAATGACAGTGTGTGGCAGAGGATGGGAAGACGTGTCCAGCAGAGGAGTTAGAGGTGGCAGGATACGTGTAATGACAGGAGGACAGAGGAGTAGCAGTGCCATGCAGAGCACACACAGGAGAGGCAGCCAGGAAGAGCTGCATTGCAGAAACGTGTATCAGTGCAGGACATGAGGTAGCAGCATACACATCAGGGCAGGATGGCACACAGCTGGCAGACACACATAGACGGACAGAAGGATGGTTGGCAACTGTGATAAGGGTACAATGTGCTAACAGCACAGATCTGCACAGATATGACAAGTAGCTGTGCAGGACAGGCATACAAATCAAAGAGAACAGAGAGGAACCAAACCTATGACCATTAGCACAAATCTCAATGCACAAACCGGTAGGCCACACCACTAATGTGAGGTCATTAGCAAAGGCTGCATACAAGAATACTGCAGGGCATCACACAAGAAGCCTGCTGTCTGCCAGGATAGGCAAACCTCCAACAGTAACCATGATGGAATGCACATGCAGATCTGGTGTGTACAGATCAGATCACAGTCTGTAACTGGGACCAGAGCCACATATAACTACATGCACACACACAATGAAATGTTATGCAGTGGATACAGCATGCAAAAGAGGAAAGAACCTAAACCCAAAGGGTGGCAGGGATGCTCTGTGGAGCAGGGCAAAATATGGAACAGAACAGGAGAGAATTGAACCTGCAAGCAGGTGTGCCACAGACCAGCTGAACCACAGCAATGCCAATCCCCCAAGTGGACTGCTATTTGAATGCTATAAAGAAAGAGACATATGTAACATCTAATATGTGATGGATAGGCAGCACAGAGGGCACACTGGTGTACAGTGAAGAGATGGAAGGGTGTGTGCATAGGTGATGAACCTGCAGGTACCTAATGGTCAGGTTAGCAAACAGAAAAAAATAAGTAAACCCCATGTGGGGATCAAATCTGCAACCTATGGTGATACAATGCATGTCTGTAACCACTATCCCAAACAACCACAACAAGCACAAATCAAAAATATTACCTCAAAGGGAAGGTGTGTATGGGAACGTGTAACACCCAGTGATGTGGAAAACGGCTGGCAGATAGACAGCTGGCACCGTACAAGGATGTGAGCACAGGTGGGCCATGTACATGACCAGGAAATCACTAAATACATGTGTCAGTGTGATCAAGTAGCAGCAGCAGCAGAGACAAATGTACGTCAAACACATATTTTAATTTTGGTTAATCATCACAGATAGTGTAGATACCGTCTATCATAATATCAAGGTGAGTGGATCCCAGGGGAAAATCTGAAAACACATTTTGCAGGGCAGCAACCCACATGTTACAGAAAAGTCACTGGCCCGTCTACAGATGATGGGCAGGAGAGATAATGTGCATCAGGTGCATGGTGGGCAGTATGCATTAGACCCCCACCCCCCACATGCTGCTGCATGTCCCAAATGTGTTAGTTACATATGTGAGCATGTAGAGAGTAGGCGGTGCATGATGAGGGCCCAACACACATCAATCATGATCTGTTCCTTAAAACATATCTCTCTGCCAACACAGGAGGCACACAAATGAAACAGCATATGTTGTTAAAAGTAAGAAAGTGTAAACACACATATCAAAATATGCAAGACAACTGCAAGACAGGAGCACATCACACCCACCTTAAAGGACTTACACTGGCTTCCAATCAGTGCACGCATCAGATACAAAACTATCATAAACCTATACAAGATAAAACAGCACACATCAGCCAACAGCCTGCACACCCTCATACAACCAGACACCAGTACACGTCCAAGAAGAAAACAAACTCACAACCGAGTCAGCACCCCAAGTGAATACAAACACACACGCAAGGACACAACAGACCGAGCACTCTCCATGGCTGCTCCAACAATATGGAACAAACTACCGGACGATTTGAGGGCAACTACAGACCTCAAGGACTTTAGGAAACAGCTGAAAACCATGCTGTTCATAGAACACTATGGACACATCACATAGTCTAAATAGCTGTATATCAGCACACGTCACCGCCTAACACTGTATGTATATAAGATGTTTTTAGCACCACTGTATATAGCCCACATTGTACATAACTCAAACTAATCTAGCACACAACACAACACGCACCCAACTAAATTCTCACCCCCACTGCATGTATAACACACTCACACTACCAGATTGTTTGCTGTGATACCACCTTGATTATTATGATAAGGCGGTTTAGAAATACTGTTAAATAAATAAATAAAATAAATATGTTACAGCTGTCACATAATGCCTGATATAGGAATCAAAGCTGCAACAATGTAACCCTAAACAATCGTCAAATGCACAATGAGGATATGCTAACAGGTAGCAGAGGCACATGAACACAGAGAATTCAAATTAAACCATCCACAGAAACATGCAGAGATAACTTTGTCAGATAAACAACAACCCAGCATCCAGCATCATCCTTCAGCCCTACAATCAAACACCACTCACTACCTTCACAACTCCATCCAAACGATGCATCGAAGACACCATAGCAGCCATCAATACGTCCACAGCGCAATCTGATCCATGCCCAGCTTTCTGGGTCAAGGAACTCCGGACTGACCTCAGTCCCATCATATCCAGACTTATTCAACAATCGTTCACAACAGGTGATTTCCCACGCACCCTCAAACAAACTTCAATAAGACCTCTACTAAAAAACAACAAACTCGACCAACAGAAACCAGAATCCTACAGACCCATAGCAAGCATACCAATGCTTGCAAAAATAATGGAAAAGATAGTTCAGAGACAAATACAAGATCACATTGATTCCAACGCACCACTGGATCCATGCCAGCATGGATTTAGAGAATCTCACGGGGTTGAGACCCTTCTTACCACACTCTTCAGCAGCATAATATCAGGCATCGACAATACCCGCCAAGGCTTTGTCCTTGTCTTCCTTGACATCGCGGCAGCGTTTGATTCCGTTAGCCATGAGCGCCTCCTAGAACGCCTCAAAGAAAAAGGAATCTCCGGTAAAGCACTAGAGTGGTGCAGGTCCTACCTCTCGGACAGATGGCAGCAGGTAAGATCCAGAAACACCACATCAGAACCATTCCACCAAAGCCAAGGTGTCCCACAAGGATCCTCCCTCTCCGCCTTACTATTCAATATATACATGCAACCTCTCTGCAACCTGATCCGGTCTTTCAACATTAACTGCATGATATACGCAGATGATGTGCTATTATACACACCTTTTGCAACAGAAAACCCAGACCTCGAACCAATAACATGCTGCATAAACGAAATATCCAATTGGCTACAATCCCAAAACCTCCGGATTCAACACAAGAAGACGGAGGTGATGTTCATTACAAGGAACCATAACTTCACTGCCCCGACAGTACTGAAAGTGAAGGAAGCAGACCTCCAGACCAAATCAGCGATCAGATACCTCGGCATCACACTAGACCAGAACCTAAATATGCAGGCTCATATAAGTAACACTGTAAGGGCAGTATATCATAAAATTAGATCCCTTAGATACCTAAGATCTCTGCTGGAGCCAGATGATTTCAGGACTATCTATCAGGCACTAATTATCCCGCATTTCGATTATGCAAATGCAATACTTCAAGGTCTCCCCCAAACCACCCTAAACCCACTGCAAATGGCAATGAACACCGCAGCAAGAGTACTGCATGGAGCATCCAGGAAAGACCATGTCACACCTATAATGAAACAACTCCATTGGCTCCCGATTCAAGGTAGAATTACATTCAAGACCTTGCTGCTCACCTTCAAAGCCACCAAAGGTTTCTCGTCAACTTCACTAACTGAGCTAATCCAGATGACACCCCACAACAGAGACAGAAGGTCAGTAGCTCAAAACACCTTGATAGTCCCAAGATCTATAACTCAATGCACCAAGTCAACATCCAGCAGGACTTTCAAACTTTATGCACCAGTGATCTGGAATAACCTCCCTCACAACATCAGATCAATCCCTGACATATTCCAATTCAGGAAGGCCATGAAACACTACCTCTTCCTCATACATTACCCTGAAACCAATAGAAACTCAGCACCATTTGCCGAAACCACCCAAATCACCACTGTCTAAAACCATACAAACACATGATCAGCCTACAAATTGTATATATTGTATATATTGTGGTTGTACATAGTTACCCTGTTAGCCAAGTTGAATATCCTGTTTATATGTAAACACAAAGTACTATTGGAAATGTGTATGTTCACTGTTTATTGTAAACCGCGCTGATGCTGAATAGCGCGGTATAAAAGAGACTTTAAATAAATAAATAAATAAATAAATAACACTATGCAGACGGTCCCCCCCGCACTGGTTGGTGTGGATACAGTGTCTGTACACATATATCACAGTACATGGAATGCACAAATGAAGGAAGAAAATGGACACTCACACTGCCACACTCCAAATATAACGGGGCAATGTGAGTGTCGTTAACTCAGGGGATAAATAGGACTGTGCAGACATGCAATGCTAGGTTTGTAAATCAATGCAGAGCTTCACATCTGTACAGTAAACAAACATAATAACCTGTATATAGAGATGGAAAGAAAGGTCAAACATGTTACAGTAACCCACACAGATGCCATATTGCAACATGCTGTGTTGCACCAACATAGTCAGTCACATGCACATGCACCGTGTACGTTGAAACATGATACATTGATGCCACACATGCACTGTAACACCCTTGGTGAATGCAAACATCAATCCAAGATGTTGGTATGCAGTAAAGTGGTGTCGTGGCAAATACTGTGTCATGTCCAAGTGGAGGGTAGGTGGACATGGACAAGAGGACCTCTCCATTGCTCCCCCTGTGCCACACGCATGTCTGTATGCTCATGTTGAACCAAACAGATGAGCGTATCCTGCGTTCCATGTCACACACATGGGCAAAACACAACAACACAATGTCAGAAGGATGTACAACATACAGTGACAATGCCAGTCCCTACTGCACACGTGGGGACCAGTACACAGTGTCTAAAGTGCAAAGGGTGTCTGCAATCCAACAAGTCATGTTACGACTGTCCTTGAAACCCTGGGAATGCATAGTCAAGTGCGACATCCCAATATGCCACAGTACTGGAAAGGTCATGTGTGTCTCCTGCGATGAACACAACACCCAGCCAGAGCAGGGCAGCAACTGTGTGTTGGACAGGCCTGTCATGCCCAAAGTAGCAGTCCAACAATAATACTGTCCATCCTAGGCATGTGTCTCACTCGCAGAGGTCAAACATCCTATGGCACCATTTCCCAGGGATAGTTCCATGGTGTTGTTGTGTCCTCCAACAGGTGGGTGATGGTGACATCGGATGCATTGTAGTAGATGTGCTTTGTGTGTTCACTGACCTATGTCAGAAGAGGATAAACAATGTATTGTTATGCTGCTTGCAACATCAGCCCAAATTGCAGAGAGTCAAACATCAATATGTACGTAAGGAAACGTCACACAGGCAAACATAACATGATCACAAAACAGAACACACTGCATGTTGGGGACATTTTGAATTGGAACCGCAGATGAGGGTGTCATATGGATATGGTCATGTCCATGCCCATGTTACACAGGCGTTTCACAGCTCCACCCTATGTGCATCAGTGTTCATGTACAGAGACCTAACATGACATGTCTATGAGACAAACAGTAAATCATTAACATGTAAAGGCTGATGTCATTCACAAAAGACCAAAGGTGCAACCTACCGTGTGTTTGCATCAAGTGTATGTTTGGGATCCCCTGAAGCTCTCAAAGGCCACAACACGTCACAGTAAAGGGAGAAGATGTCATCGAAATGTGTAGAATCACCATGTCCCCATGTCCAGGCACTGTTGATGCATGTCCACATTATGGCGATATCTGTGATACAAAAATGCTGTTGCGCAGTGGTCTGTCAGCACACAAGAGATAGGTCAGCTCACAAAACACAACACATGTCCACAATGTTCACAAGGTAAACAGCAGTAAGGTAGAGATAGCACAGTCACCACCGCTCCACAGGTGTACATACCCCTCACACCACATGATAATGCAAAATGCCTGCACGCTGTATCATCACACAGTCAACCCAAAACCACACACCCACACAGTATGCTAAGGTGAGCGTGCCAGCAGTAGCATACGGCCTTTATGTGCACAATTTGACATTAGTGGAGATAAAGGCCTATTAAATGCAATGATACACTGCTGTTGGCTGATACTACAATGTCAGGGAAGGGTGTACGTGCAGTCCACCACCCAAACACCTAGCACCTGCACACACACGCAGCTCTGTTGGACATGTCCCAGAGACAGTGTTGGAAAAGACAAACTTGCCAGGAACACATGTGGATATGTGTGCCAACAGTAATATATGGGGTATGGGGTGCAGGGAAAAGAGGTGAACAACAACATATGTACAATATGACAGATCACTGCAGACATGTGCTCCCCCTGACTGTCATCACAGACAAAGTAGCTGTAGGTCCACCTACCCCAGACTACTGCATGTTGGATGACATACAGTCACCTGCCAATGCACCACAGCACCAGGAGGGTCACCAAGTATGTCCTGTGGATTGAGAAACACAAGAGAAACATACATATGTCATGTTGGAGCTGTGCAACACACACTGTACCTTCAAGTCTTCAGCTCGCAGACCCCCCAAGATCCTTAACAGACTGACTGTTCCCCATCACACTGTACAGATTTGTTTCATGTTAAAATTATCACTGAAGTGTGTGTGGCAAACTACAAGGGTCCGTACTCTGTCTGCCCCCTTCCTCAACTCTCTGTTGCCGTAAAAAATGTGGAACAGAACTTTCTTCTCGCTACCGTGTCTCTGCTCGGCTCTAAGGCCGCAGTACTATTCTCTGTCCCCCATATCACTCCCAATGCCCCTTCAGTGTGTGTTCTGGTGTCTCAATGTTGTCTGCTACCCCGCTGTCAGTTCCTGTAACACAGGGAAATATGCAGGGGCTCCATCCTTACCCTCTGTCCATATACATTTCCTTGGTGTGTATATCTCATACCTTGAATTACATTAACAGCTGTGTGCTGATGAGTTGCAAATATATCTCTCGATGCCTGAGTTATGTCTGCCAAACCACACCCCGATGTCTGGTTGCCACCTGACATTGATGGATGCATGTCATCCCACTGTGTGAAATTGATAATAGCAAAGCATGGATATCCTATATGTGCACCTAAACCCTCCCCTCCCATCAGAGCTTCTTTGTGTGTGTGGCCATAACTTCCTTTCTCTAGGGTCTGCAATGTAGGTGTTGTCTTGGACTGCACTCTCCTCCTCTACACACATACCCAGCTTGTAGTTGAGGCTTGTGGTTTATGTCTAGATGTCATCAGCTATATTTCCACAGTCCTCCCTGAAAACACAACTAAAACCCAAATCTCCCCCCCTCCCCCATCAGCTCCCGGCTTGCCTACTGTAACCTACACCTTGCTGATCTGCCCTTGAATCATCTCTGTTTGCCTGAAAATATGCAACACTGCACTGCATGGCTATTCTACAGCCACACACATAATGGCAATAATACTCCCCCTTTCAGGACACCTCACAGGTTCCCTATCCATTTCCGCATCCATGTCAAGGCTACGTGCTGACCTATACATACAGGCACACTGTGGTGTTGCAGTAACTTCCCTTACTGATCTCAAATACCAGTAATCCAACTACTACTCAGCATGTATATAGTGCTACGTATCACATGTAGCGCTATACAGAAACTACTAACACACAGTCCCTGCTCATCAGAGCAAACCAACCAATCAATCAGCTCAAATTAAAAAATGTGAAACACACACATCTAGGCAACTGGTCCCATCTATGGTCTGCTCTCCTACTGTTTACCCCATAATACACACCTTTCACCTTGCTGCACCCAAAGCCTCAAACTAACTACCTGTGGCTGTACAGCAGCCCCTATCCCAATGAGCCACAAATCAGGTATGACAGCTTAACACCTCCCACAAGCCTACTACTCCCGACACACATAATCTACCTTCACCCACTGTTGTGCCCTGCTCACATCTTCTGCGTTTCAGTCATGACTAGATTGTAAGCTGGGATGGCCAGACAGTGTCTGTTACAAGTCAGTGCAGTGTTGCATCTTACTGCTATTGGGATATAAATGTTCACTAGTAGTAGTAGCACACACATATCTAAACAAATGAATGTGGCAACATATGCAGTATTTACATGAGAAGAGCACCTCAATCACCTGCCGCCTGACTGCTGTGCCCTCACGTGTGTCACAACGGGCACGTACAGGAGGGCACGTAGGATCATCCTCCAGATCCTCATTAATTTGGACAGGGATATGGTGCCTGAGAGCAATGTTGTGCAGGATGCAACAGGCTATAATGATCTCTGCCACAGTCTGTGATTTGTATTGTAAGGCCCCACCTGTCCTATCCAGACACCTGAAGCGACTCTTTAAAATGCCAAAGGTGCGCTCTATGATGGAGCAGCTGGAGGCATGGGCCTCATTGTACCTCCTCTCTGCACGTGTCCGTGGTTGACACACAGGGGTCAGCAACCAGGGGCGACACCCATATCCTGCATTACCTGCAGAAAGAAATGTGGAACGTTAAAGCAGGAGCTGATGTCCAACCAAATGGACACAAGTATGTACGTGCAAACCAAATGCATAGAACATCCTGACTGAAACATATGACAGCACATGATGGGACACCAGAACTATGCATCAGTGTATGAAGTTATGACCCACAAAACAAGGGGTAGATGTACGGATTGCAATCAACATAATCTGTAACCACAACACAAATGCTAGCATCCATGCTATCATCATCACATAGCACCGTAGCAAGGTAGAGCTGGAGGGCAACACCCACCCACCCCCCCAATGTTAGGTCACACACAGGCAGATGAGACACACACACAACTAGGGATACACCTCAAAGACAGACATGTGCACATACGGTTAGTCACAGGATCACCATGTGCATGTCAGAGATGAGAAATACACACCCAGCAGTATACAGTCCTCATACTGTCCTGCCTCAAATTGTCTGAATAGTGCCAAGTGATGCAGGATATAGGAGTCATGGGTGGACCCTGAAAACCTAGGGACCACATTCAGAATATGCATATTTTCATCACATACAACCTGAACATTCAGGGAATGGTAGTGTTTGTGGTTGCAGAACACTACCTCCCTGTCTCTGGCCGGGACCAGGGCAACATGTGTGCAATTAATAGCTACCATCACGTGTGGCCTGGTTCAGGGTCCACCACTGTTGCCTAGTGTTGGGAATGGCAATGTAATTCCCCACCCAGCTGATCATGGCATGCAGTACCTGGTGGAGACAGCGTGAGAAGGTTGGGCAGCTCATGCCACCCACTGCGGCCACAGATGACTGGAAATAGCCAGCGACAAAGAAATGTAGGGCACCAAGGGTCTTGACCAAACCCAGTATGGCATGTGAACGACCAGTCAGGGGCTTGAGGTCAGGCCATAGATCCTCATAGAGCTCCCTAATAGCCCCTGTGCTCAGGCGGTAGAGGGAGATGACCTGGTCCTCACGCATGCCCTGGAGCTGGGCCCTGGGCCTGTAGAGGCGAGGCTGGTGAGCCTGCAACTCTGCACACCTCCTGCGCCATGCCGGCACAGCCCCTGCCTGGCCTGCCCCCACAGCTGTAGGTCTGTGTTGCAGCGGAACTAAACCCATGCCCTGTGCCTCAGCCCCATGGACACCAATTCCCTGTCAGACAACCGCATCACCCCCAACTGCACATGCAGCAACCAAAAGGCCCGCCATAAACTCCACCCCCTCAACTCCTCAAACTCTGACACTCACCTCACCCACCAGTCACCAACCTAGCCACACAACTCCACCAGCACTCACCAACCCAGCCACTCTCCACACCAAACCTGCCCCTGACACTTCCCTTGCTTCACCAACAACCAACACCACACGCCTCGTCTCTCTCGCCTACATAAACCCCTCAGTGTGTACCATGTGTGCATGTGTATTTATGTGTTTTTTACATGTGTGCATCTTTGCATGTGTTGCACATGCACAGCGGCACAAGCATGGGGCTACGCGCATTGTGCATGCACAGGGGACATGCGGAAGATGCATGCATGGGGTCACCATGTTGCGCATGCGCTGTATGTGTGAGCATGAGACGTGCACATGTGCTGTGTGCCGTTATGCGCATGCGGCCGGCCTTACGTCACATGCATGGACCGGCACTCTATTCACATGGGTCCCGGGCACACACCTTCCATATCCCCCCTCTGCGTGTACAACGCGTGCAGCCTCCATGCTCGTGCTGCTGCGCATGCGCAACACGCGCAAGGACGCACACATGTAAAAAACCACATAAATACACATGCACATGTGGTACACGCTGAGGGGTTTGTGTAGGTGATGGAGAGAGAAAGCAAGTTGTAGAGCAGGCGAGTGTGAGATCAGGATTATAGCAGGTGAGGAGAGGTGTGTTGCGGAGCAGGCTAGACAGAGTGAGAGGAGGGGAGGCTAGGAGCAGGAGAGAGAGACAGGAGGTGATCTGAGGAGCAGACACAAGGGAGAAGAGGAGAGGGGAGGGGAGGTGCAGGCGTGAGGTGGAGCAGAGGAGCCAAGGGGCAGGGGAGGGAGGAGTAGGCGAAGAACAGGAGGGGTGAAGATGTGTGACAGGGAAGGAGAGGGCACAGAGGGCAGTGAGATGGAGCAGCAGGACATGGCAGGGGGGAAGGAGGGTGAGACACATGTTCAGCGGGACTCAGAGCCGCCAGGGAGAGGTGGGCCTGTGGTGGTGGCTGCAGGCCCATCGTGTGTGTCGCAGCCCATCCAGGGGCTACCCAGCACCAAACGTAGGCATATACCGGTGCCAGCTGAGGAACGGAGGAGGGCTGTTAGATTCAGCCAGCAGGAAAACAACATCCTGCTGGCCAGTATTTTGGAGCGGTATGAGGTGCTCTACAGCCGGCAGAGCACAAGCACCACTGTGGGCACATGGATGCACATGTGGGAGGAGATCCAGGAGGCCGTAGCCCAGGCAGGGGGGCCATTCGGGGAACTGGATAGCCTTAGGAAAAGGTTTAATAATATTAAGCATGGTGTCCATGCACACATGGTGGTGGAGAGGCGACATGCCATGGGCATCAGAGGGGGTGGTCCCTTTGCCCCAACCCTGACACCCCTGGAGCAGGAACTCACAGACCATCTTGGCCCCATCTACCTGCGTGGACTGCCAGAAGTGCTGGACACCACCCATCCACAGGCAGGTAGGTCAGAGATATGCTGCACATGTACAACTCACAGCCCAGTACATGCCAGCCATGGATGGGAAGGTGGGGGCCTATGTCCTGAGAACACATGTGCCCTAACACAGGCAACTGGGGTCCACACATCCAGCAAAACATGGCTGTGTAGGTACAGGGTGGGTGTGACAGGTACCTGGGGCTGCTTGCACGACAGCCACAGTCCTGGACATCGTAGAACACTGCACAGGTGTACAGAACCGGGGGGGGGGGGGGCAGTCCACCCGCTAGACAGAGTGCCACCCCCCCCCCCTTTTTCTGCACATGAGTGGGCCGGATGACCGTACATAAGAACATAAGAACATAAGATATGCCATACTGGGTCAGACCAAGGTCCATCAAGCCCAGTATTCTGTTTCCAACAGTGGCCAATCTAGGTCATATGTACATAGCAGTTTCCCCAAGGGACACAGGTTCCACAATGCTTGTATTGGTTCAAGCATTGATATCCTGGGTCCCTTCTTAATAATGGTTTATGGACCTTTCCTCCAGGAACATGTCCAAACCTTTTTCAAACCCAGCTACACTAACAGCCTTTACTACATCCTCCGGTAACAAATTCCAGAGTTGATTACACGTTGATTGAAAAAATATTTTCTTTAATTAGTCTTAAATAGTTTACCCTGTAGCTTCATTGCATGTCCCCTAGTCTTTCTATATTCTGATAAGGTAAACAATCGATCTACGTTTACTCGTTCCACTCCGTTCATTAATTTATAGACTTTGATCATATCTCCCCTCAGCCGTCTCTTTTCCAGGTTAAAGAGCCCTAACCTTTTTAGCCTTTCTTCATAGGAGTATCCTTCCATCCCCTTTACCATTTTGGTGGCTCTTCTCTGAACCTTTTCTAAAATCGCTATATCCTTTTTAAGATACGGCGACCAGAATTGCACACAATATTCAAGGTGCGGTCTCACCATGGAACGATACAGAGGCATTATAATAATGTTTTATTTTCCATTTCTTTCCTTATCATACCTAGCATTCTATTGGCTCTCTTGGCCGTCGCTGCACACTGGGCCGAGGGTTTTAACATGGTATCCACAATGACGCCTAAATCTTTTTCCTGGGTGGTGGTTCCTAATGTGGAACCTTGCATCGTGTAACCATAGTTTGGGTTGTTCTTCCCTAGGTGCATAACCTTGCACTTGTCCACATTAAATTTCATCTGCCATTTTGATGCCCAGTCTTCCAATTTATCAAGATCCTCTTGCAATTTTCCACAATCCTCTTGGGTTTTAACAACTTTAAATAGTTTTGTGTCATCTGCAAATTTGATAACCTCACTCGTTATTCCACTTTCCAGGTCATTTATGAATATGTCAAAAAGCAGCAGACCCAGCACAGATCCCTGGGGTACACCACTATTCACCTTTCTCCATTGGGAAAATTGGCCATTTAGCCCTACCCTCTACTTTCTATCTTTTAACCATTTCCTGATCCACAATAGTACACTGCCTCCTATCCCATGACTCTTTAGTTTTGCCAAAAGTCTCTCATGAGGGACCTTGTCAAAGGCTTTCTGAAGGTCCAGATACACAATATCAACCGACTCACCTTTGTCCACCTGATTATTCACTCCTTCAAAAAAACATAACAGATTAGTAAGACACAAGATCTTCCTTGTCTAAAGCCATGTTGGCTGTCTCCCATTAGGTCATGACTATCTACATGCTGAGTAATTTTATTCTTTATGATGGTTTCTACCATTTTTCCCGGTACTGATGTCAGGCTCACCGGTCTGTAGTTTCCCAGATCACCCCTGGAACCCTTTTTAAACATTGGTGTTACATTGGCGATCCTCCAATCTTCAGGTATTAGAGATGATTTTAATGATAGTTCACAGATTACTAATAGCAGGTCTGCAATCTCATATTTCAGTTCTTTCAACACCCTTGGATGTATACCATCCGGCCCAGGTGATTTGCTACTCTTCAGTTTATCTAATAGTTGTAATACATCTTCCCGATGTATCGATATTTCCTTCAATTCTTCTGCACCTTTAAATACCACTTCAGTCATGGGTAACATCCCTACATCTTCCTCAGTAAAGACTGAAGCAAAGAATTCATTCAGTCTCTCCGCTATCGCCTTGTCGCCTCTTAGTGCTCCTTTAACCCCTTTATCATCTAATGGACCAACTGACTCTCTCACAGGTTTTTTGCTACGAATGTACTTGAAAAGGTCTTTACTTCGCGTTTTTGCTTCCGCAGCAAGCTTCTTCTCAAATTCTCCCTTTGCCTGCCTTATCAATGCCTTGCATTTGACTTGTCAGTGCTTGTTCTGTTTCCAGGTTTCGTCGTTTGGCTCTTTTTTCCATTTCCTGAAAGATGCTTTTTTGGCAACAACAGCCTCTCTGACCTCACCTTTAAACCATGCTGGCAGTTTTTTGGACTTCCTTCCACTTTTCTTAAAGCGTGGAATACAGCTGGTCTGGGCTTCCAAGATAGTATTTTTCAACAACATCCAAGCTTGATGTACGTCTTTAACTTTGCAACTGCTCCTTTTAGTTTTTTCTTAACTGTTTTCCTCATTTTATCATAGTCTCCCTTTCAAAAGTTAAAAGGTAGTACTGTGGATTTCCTTACTACCCCTCCTCCACTAATTTAATCAAAGGCGATCATGCTATGATCACTATTGTCAAGTAGCCCCAACAACCTTATCTCTTGCACTAGATCTGGTGTTCCAGTAAGGACTAGGTCTACTATGGCTTCCCCTCTGGTCAGTTCATGAACCAGCTGCTCCAAGAAGCAGTCATTTATTTCATCTAGGAACTTTATCTCCCTAGCATGTCCTGATGTGACCCTGACCCAGTCGATACCGGGGTAGTTGAAATCACCCATTATTATTACTGCGCTGTAACGTTTATTAGCTTCCTTGATTTCTTTGAGCATTTCATCATCCATTTGGTCATTCTGGCCAGGCACTCGATAGTATACCCCCACTGCCATTGCCTTCTCTCTATTACATGGAATTAAAATCCATATAGATTCTACAGCAGATTTTGCTTCCTGCAAAACTTTATTCCTTTCTGACTGAATGCCCTCTCTAACATAGAGAGCAACCCCTCCACCAATTTGATAAGCTCTATCATTTCGATATAATTTGTACCCAGGTATCACAGTATCCCACTGGTTGTCCTCCTTCCACCATGTCTCTGATATTCCAATCATATCTAACCTTTCATTTAGTGCTATATATTCTAACTCTCCCATCTTATTTTTTAGACTTCTAGCATTTGCATACAAGCATTTTAGAGAATGTATTTTATTCATATTGATTTGGCTATTGTTAGACATAGGTAATTTGGGATCTTTAAGCTCTGTCTGCTCCATACTTGAGGGCATTTGGGCTACTTTACTCTTTTGTGGAACCTCTCTGCTTTTGGTAGTATCCTTCAAAGATACATTCTTCCGAACCTTCCGCTCTTGGGCGACTGTCGGCTTTCCCCTAATATCTACATACAGGGGGGGGCACAACACCCTCCACCCCATGAACCCAGCACATGCAGCAGATATTCATACATGGCATATAGGTCACACAGAACAGCATACATCTGCAGCCAGGCACACACCACTATATGACAGGGGGATACAGACAGGAGGGACCTACAACTAGGCCAGAAAACATTGACCTGGGGGGACCCACACACACCACCTATAACAGCTATGATGTGTGTAGGAGATTACCTGTCCAGGGACATATCCCAGACCAGTGACAGAGGAAGGGCTATCACACTGTGATGGCAAGGTAGACGCAAACAAACCCCAACGGCCACATCACACAGATGTCCAACACATCACACTCTGTCATTGTCCAACATACAGTGTGGATCCTCCACCCACCCTCACAAGACATTGGGTTGCATATTGCTACAGCCATACCAACTGCACCTAGCCAAGACCCCATACCACCTGGGGCCATCATCTATACAGGTACTGCAGTGCCACAGACACATTCCCATGACCCCCACCCAAGGTGCAACCACATGCCCAGCATCACCCCACCCATCTCCTGAAATAACCCACCACACACACCGAGTATGTGATAGTTGTCGACACACACCGCACAGTGTCTACCAAAGCGGCAGTCCCCATACATGTCTGGCTGACCTGAACGAATGCTGCAACACCTGCCATCCATACCACTCAGGCCAATGCATACACATCGCTCTCACACACTATGACAGGCCACAATCCCAAGGGCTCACACATGCACCCTGGTCACATGTAATGCTGAGCCCGCATCCAAGGTCACACGCACAGTGCATACCTAGTGCTGCATATAGTGGGGCCACCAGTCTCAACCACATTTCCCCCAACATAACAGCAAATGTGACACAGCTCCACCAGTGTGAGAGGCCGCCCCTCCCCCCCCCCTGTTAGGTACAGCAAACTGTATGCACATGTGCTGTCCCCATTGTAGGTGCAGTAACAGCAGGTACAGGCGGATACCACATTTCTGTTGGCGGGGATGTACTGCACAGGTGTAGATATGTGACCTGTGCTAACTCATCCTTGCTGTGTACCCTGTTCTACCCCCCAGGTGACATCAAGACCATGGAGGCATATGAGGAGGGGGATGTGCCAGCACAAGAGGATGCCGAGGGGCCAGAGGCTGGCGAGTCCGGGGACACGGACAGCGCTGGCAGGGAGACGCCAGGAAATGTTGTGCTGCCCGAGGCAGAGGACAGGGCAGCAGATGCCGATGCACAAGTGGGTGCCAGTAGTAGCAACACATAGGCTGTGGAGGATGCAGAGCCAGAGGGGAGTCACCACACAATGCAGGCGCCGGGGACATCATGCACCCAACACACCAGCATGGATATCATCCTTGCGGAGCTGTGGGCTCATACTACCTCAGCAAAACACGATATGGAAGGTGGGTAACAGAATACACAACAAGCCCCCTGGGGGTTGATGTAACATCCACAATGACATTCCATGTGCCCCCTAATATTATGACACCATAGCACATAGTCCTGTATGTGTAGTGGGGGTGTGTGCCATGTGAACCCCCCCCCCCTCTTGTAGCATGTGCCATCTGGTGTCATCATGCTAATGAGTTTATACATCTGCCTACTATTCACCACAAAATGCCCCATGGAGACGTACAGTGGTACACACCTACACCAGATCACCTTTACAGTTTACCCGCCGGACCCCTCTTCCTGGGTAGTAGTATGTAGCATAGATTGTCAGGGTACTCAGTACTGTGTGTCAGGTTTAGAGTGAACAGCGCCCCCCAGATATTTATCTGTGTCCCATGAATCCCCACATTATCCAACCTATCCCATATGACCAGTGTGCAGATACAGCAGTGACACACTGAAGTGCAACACAGTACCATGTGTCATATCTGTGATTTCCACGACCACTCAGCAGGATCATTTCCTGGCCTGTGGATGGATCATGGGACACACAGATGTAAAAATGGTACTACATTGCTAGCCGTCGCATACATGATAGGTCTGGGGACTGGTCTGTTGGGATATGCCAGACATGTGCATGAGTCATGGTGGGGGGTGCAACACATGTCTCACACATCATCTTGTGTCTCACCGACAGCCACTCGTCAGGTTCTGATGGGCATTCAGGAGGAGATGAGCCAGATGCGTGCCACAGCTGAGGTGATGGCAGCAGCGCTACTGTGGATTGCAGATGCTCAAGAGGCCATGGCTGGGTGTTCCCAGCAGCCAGCTCCAGCCCCAGAGGCAGCACCAGTGGAACCAGAACAACGGCATTGCTTGGGCCGTGGTCGCCGTGGATGTGGGTGGCTACGCAGGTCTTGATTGCGGGGAACAGGTCACTGTGTGCCAATAAAGATGACTAAACCTGATTATACCTATGTGCACGTTTCCAATGTTTGCCACTGTACTCCCCTGAGTACCCTGTCCCCCATATTGTCACCCTGGTCACATGTGCCTCCCCATTTTCCTTAGGGGTGTGGTGTATACACTACCACCAATCAACGCACAGACGTTATACCATGCCCTGTGTGCCATGAACCATGCCATGTGTGCACCCTTCTACCTATGCGTGGGGGTATACCCTACCTCTCCAGTTAAGCAGTAATATGCTTACGGTGGTACATGTATGTTTTACAGATCGGTCACTCTCTCACACCCCTTATCCTCTCCATTGTTCCACCCACATGTGTGCCATTTCCTCTGACCCACACCAGGGCCTATGTGGCTGTTTAGCTGCAGATGATTGTGTAAGACACAGGCAGACATAGGTAACTAGCTACAGTCAGTTGTTCACTCTCCCCCTGCGCCTGTAGTGAGCCGCTTCTCCCCCTCCAGACTAACATTCACCTGTCTTGGCCTCACCAGCTATCCCCCTGGGCAGCTCCTGGGTACAGCAGTCCATCTTATCCTTCCTGCAATATACCTGCTGCTGGCTGTCCCCCCTAGTCCCTTATGAGCATGGTGCATCAGATATGCTGCCTACACATGACAGGCAGCAAGCATGTGTCCATAGCTGGTGGTACACACAGCAGTGCGGTACATCACAGGGGCACCAGGGGGCACTGACGGCTATGCACATGGTCAGACCCCACACATGAGTGTGGAGACAGTCCATGTATGTTACCTATGTCTAATACACATACACATAGGGATGAACACACATGTCCCATGCTCACTTCAATAGTCTGTCTATAAGGAAAACATGTAACCAGTGTGATATATAACCAAACCTTTGTATTTACATATATAGCTAATATTTACAGGTAGACCCATGCTGTGGCCTGAGTGGCACTGCACCACTTGGCACATGTGTGGTTGCCATGCTGCCCCTCAGACACTCTGGGGCCGCCCATCAGGGGATGGCTGCTGAGATGTATCCCCATACCAGCTGCACGCTGCATGTGCATCTCAGCAGCCAGCCACTGAATGGTGCCTGCCAGCCACCACATGGTGCGGTCCTGGGCCAGCTGCCATTGCAGCACACCAAGCACTGCCACAGACAGGTCCTGGACACAACTGCCACCACATCCGCCCCAGGTGCCCAGAATCTGTGTGGTGGCATGCGCGTGGGCCCTGTCTGTGGCACGTGGTGGTATCACTGCACCCACAGGGCCACCCTCTCCCCCTCCACCCCCTCCACCTCCCACCCAACCTCGCTCTTCCCACCTCCACACTATCCTCCTCCTCCTCCTGCACATTATCTTCCCACCCACCCACTGTTTCACCGGAGCGACCCTCACTTTCCCCTCCCTCCCGCCCCACACCACCCTCTGCCCACTCCATTTCTGCAGAGTCGTCCTCTGGCTCTGCCCCCTCCTCCTCCTCCTCCTCCTCCTCCTCCATCAGCTAGGCTGGAGCTGCAGGCCCTTTGGTGTGTGTCCCAGATGTGGATGCCCGTTCCCCAGCAGCAGTGGCCTCTGTTGGGGAAGACAGTCATTAGGACACCATGCCATTACCACACCACATAAACATTGTGTGGCCATACACAGGCTGTTGACCCACTTTGACATGCTGTACATCTCTGCAGTGGACACAACATTCACAGTCATGTTCCTGTTGTGGCTTCCTTTATAGGCATTCAAGGACATCCAGGCAGTGTAGCCGCAACTCTCGTCCCTTATTCTGAAGGTCCTCCACCTGGGGGAGAATGCAATAGGTGGGAACATCAGGGGGAGGATATCTCTGGTGGGTGGCCATCGCATATCACACATCACGGCAGGCAGCTGAGTGTTGCTGCTGCTCTGGCCAGTGTGTATTTGACTCACCCACACAAATCAGCCGACACACCCACTGTGGCACCATGAGCTCTCTAAGGAACATGTGCGATGTGTTCTGACCTCGCCCGGTGATTGGGTGGGCCAGGCACATCAGCAGGGGCCACTACCATGACATCAGACCTACAACTCGACCTCTGTGGTCAGGACTTAGGCCTCCTGTGAATAGGGAAGTTGTGACCGAATGCAACAGGAGAATGCACAAACCGACGTAGCTGAGTTATAGACCTATGTTATCCAGTCTAGGCCCTCCCAGGGGTCGGGCAGAGCAGTGACACCCCAACAGCTGCAGGTACGCTGACACCATCAGCTTTAACAGACCTCTGTGATCAGGTGTGGGTCTCCTGGTGTTTTGGCTCAGCAGTGCAACAACAACAGATGCAGGTACCCTGACACCAGGATTTCAAACAGACCACACTAATCAAGTCTGGCTCTCCTGGGGGTAGAATGGATGTAAACACATGAACTGTAGCACCTACCGTACCAACAGGATGTATAACTGACCTCTGTAGTCAGGTCATGGCCTCCTGGGGGTAGGGTTGATGTAAACACAGGAATAGCAGCAAGTACCAGGGCGGGGAGGAGTAGCCTAGTGGTTGGGGCAAGGTACTTCAGGCCGGAAGGTCGGGAGTTCAAATCCCACTAGAGGACAGCAACCTTGGGCCGGAAGGACTGGGGTTTCTAGTCCCACAGATGCTCCTTGTGGTCTTGGGCCAGCCACTTAACCCTCCATTGCCCACGTTCCCTGTAAGTATTAGTGTATGTGTCTCATATCCCCGCGTGTTAAATGTATCCCCCAACTGTGTTGTGACCGCTTTGATTGAAGGATAAGGCGGAATACAAAACTGTCTAAATAAAATAAATAAAAATAAAGTACCATACCAACAGGATGTATAACTGACCTCTGTAATCAGATCAAGGCTTCCTGGGGGTAGGGTGGATATTGTGACAGAGACACCCATCTTGAACCCATGAGAATAGAAAAGGACATGGAATTGGACTTAGGGGGGAGCCTAGTTGAGTATTTCAAGGGTAACCTGAATCCTGCATACACCGATACCCACAAAATCCCTGCCTGGCCTAGATCTCAGGCCCCACGAAGGGAGAGAAAGAAGAGAGAGAGAGAAAGCCCAGGGTGCCACACCCAGACTCCTATGAGGTCCCTGCAGGCATGAGAAGAGATTATTATCACCTGGGAAGGGCCGGAAGGGAGGAGGAGGGGCTGGAACCCTGGAGGTGGCAATATAAACCCCTGCTAAGGCAAAGAGAGGAAAGGCTGGAGAAACAGGAAAGGCTGGAGAAACAAGAGCAGCTGGAGAAACAAGAGGCTCAGGAGAGTCAAGAGAAGCTGGAGATTCAGCGGAGCCATAGAGGAGAGCCCTGGGAGGAGTTGAACCACAGGGAACACAGCTGAGGAGATGGGTCGAAGGCTGAAGGTACTGACTGGCTGTCTCGGGTAGAGTTGGGAACAGGAGTGACCCTAGGACCCAAGAGGGAGCTGTTTACTGAGCACTGCTTTGAGAACTCAGAACGGGACACTGCTCCAACAATTGAAGATATGCAAGTCAATACTGCTGAGGATGACTTGAGGGCTATGGATATTCCTATGGACTGTACGTTATGCCAAGCCAAGTGCGTTGAACCATTATGCTGAGGGCTAACACTTTCTGAGAAGGTCTCCTAAAGCTGGAAATAACAAGACCCAGAGAACCGACAGGAGGCCGGGGATACATTTGCTAGCACCCAGAGGTTTGTGACACAGCCAGGAAAACTTGCAGGGAAGCTAAAAAGCCTGGTGAAAATTTGCTGCCCGTTTCTCCCATATTTTGGTTTAAACTTAATCTGGGAAGGGAGTTAAGAAGAAGCTTTGTTCCAGTGGGACTAAGTTTTATTGTTGCTATTAATTGTTTTACAAGGCAAGGCTAAAAAGAGACATTTTTACCCTTGCTAAAGAAGTGCTGTTTTTCAGGGCTGAGAAACGTTTGAAGCAGCTGTGTGTGTTTGAAGCTTGTGAAGCAGTTATGCTGTTCTAGTGCTGTATTACCAATAATCCTGCATAAGAAGGAGTCCTGTGAACAGGGTACTTGAACTTTTGCTTAAGAAATAAAATTCTGTCACTTTGCCTTACCTCTGGACCATGACTACAACTTCTTCTTGAAGCCATTTTTGAAGGTAAACTACATATCCCAAGATACGCCTGGGGAAAGTTGGTTTGCCCAAGCCAATCGAGAGATGTTCCTCTGATACCACGCCCCTCTAGGCTAGAGGCAGGTGTTGAGGGCATGACAATATAAACACATGAACAGCAGCAACTTCCATACCTACAGGATTTAAGCCTGACCTCTGTAATCAGATCAAGGACTCCTGGGGGTAGGGTGTATGTAAACACATGAACAGCAGCAACTTCCATACCTACAGGATTTATGCCTGACCTCTGTGAGCAGGTCATGGCCTCCTGTGGATAAGGCATACTTGCACACAGGGTTGTTGACGCATGCACGCACACCGCGCATGCGCGATGCCGCTCACGTCACACACGGCACACACATTGCACATGCGCGGTGGCAAGCTAACACATGTTAACCCTAAGTTCATGCCAGCGCAGTGCTAGAATGAATAAAGATGTAGCCCACTGGTTACTGCAATGACTGTGGAGGCAGAGGTCATGGGTTCAATTCCACAGTGGTGTTATGTAATAAGGCTGTCTGAGGCATTACCCTTTAATTTAAATCAATGCTGTCTGAAGCATTTCCTTTTTTAATTTAAATTAATGCTGCCAGCAAAAACACCCACAGTGCCGTAACCTAAGGTGCTGCATAAGGTGCCCTATAAGGCACTCTATAGGGCACATTATAAAGTGCACTGTTTGCCAAGGCACCTTATAATATACCCTATAGAGCGCTTTATAGGGCACATTATATAACACCTCCCTGGCTGGCTACAGAAAGATTGCAGGTCACCACACAAACTGTCTGCTGTGGTTACCAGGATAGGGTCAACCCACCCGTACCCATGATGCACTATATGAGATCAGCAGTCTACAGCTGAT